>OX422222.1:355480940-356938440 GCA_949130495.1 Sambucus nigra | reverse complement strand
ATCCGAGAGCATCTTTCGGGCATAGTAAATAGAAAATTTATTTGCCTCTCTTTCGCAGACCAAGGCCAAGTTAACTGCTTAGCTTGACACTGTGAAATAAACGTATAAGGTTACGCTTAATTGGGGATTGCCAGTAGTTGAGGCTTGCTGAGGTAGGATTACATCTCCTCTAGGGACTTAAAGCCCCCGTCGCCCTAGATGAGGCTGTAGGAGGGTAGTGAGACTGGGGTCTATGAATAACTGGAAAGGGTGAGGCGTGACCCACTCCAATGGACGTTGTCTACAAGGTTCTCAAGAACTTCTGAAGTAGATTCTGGTAAAAACCTCTCCTTATGGTAAAAATGGAACTCACGCTAGAGCTCACTCCTTGTAAGAAGATGAACTTCCCAACAATAATAGTAACTTTTCTCAAGAGGGACTCCTGAGAGTGATGGTTGTTAGTGGGGAGTGAAATAACAAGGCACTTAGCACTTAGAGAGAGAGAAGGGAGAGAATACTAGAGAGGTTCTAATGTGATATTGACCGAGTAACTTTACAATTGAGTTTTTCTATCATGTCTTGACCTTGCCCAAGGGTCCTATTTATACTTGGGCACTAGGGCTGGGTTGGCACTTTTGGTGCCAAAAACTTAGAGGATTGGTGAGGGACAAGGTCTTCACTGTACCATTTGTCCCTGCCTGTGTGCGAAAGCATGTCCCCTTAGACAGATGCCACCTGGTGCAAACCAAATTCAAAAAGCAAATATGTCTCCTAATGGAGAAAAAATATCTGATTTGGTAAATATCTTTTGAAACGATAACTTTTGGTACCAACTTTGTAAACTTGAGGGGGGTCTCAAGGACCACCTCCTCTAAAATCTGTGTAAGCTTGAGGGGGTCTTGAGGACCCCCTCCTAAAATCATTTTTCTTAAGAGGGGCCTAGAGGACCCTCCCCTTTAAAATTATTTTACAAATAATTCTTTTCTTGTGAGTAACCCTTTGGATGCTCACCCTGGTTGTGTCTGACTGTGAGGTGTGTGAGGATTGTGAGATGCTAGGGTTTTTCTAATAGTATTCTCTCAATCCTAAAGTGATAAGTGGTTGAGCTTTCTTAACATACCTTGTCCCTCAGCCGCCAAGCCAAAACTCCCAAGAGATCCCAACTAGCCTTCTTGATCCCTTCTTGCTCAACTAGGCAATATGTATAAGAAAATAAGTATTAGCAATTTTGTTCTTTTAAAGAATGACTTTTCATGATGAAGGGTTTCTTATGGTAGCCACCCCCGATCCTAACTTGGTTTTTTGGGAGCTGAGGGGGGAGGACCTTGAGGGTCCCTCCTCTAATATGAATTTCTGCTATTGAGGAACCCTAGGGGGTTCCTTCTCCAATATCATTTTTTTTGCTGTTGAGGAACCCTTGAGGGGTTCTTTTTCAAATGTCATTTTTTTTCTGTTAAGGACCCCTATGGGGGGGTTCCTTCTTAATGTGAATTTCTGATAAGGGTCCCTAGGGGGAGTCCTTCTCAATCTTGAGTTTCTTCAAGAACCATGGGGGGTCCCTCTCAACATGGACTTCTGTCGCCACCTAAGTGAAGTTCCTTCTTGACTTGATTTTGTGCAGGGACCCTGGGGGGGTCCCTCTCAATATGGGCTTCCGTTTCCACCTAGTCGAGGTTCCTTCTCAACTTGAGTTTCTGCAGGAACCCTGGGTGGGGTTCCTTCTCAATATGAGTTTTTGCAGGGACCCTGGGTGGGGTTCATTCTCAATATGAATTTATGCCGGGACCCTGAGGAGGTTCCTTCTCAATATGAGTTTCTCCCGGGACCCTGGTGGTTCCGCATCCCAAATATTTTCTTTCATTTAAGGGGGAGGACTTTGACTGCTCCTCGCCCCAACATTTTTTGGAAGCTGAGGGGCAGGAACTTGACTTCTCCTTACCCCCACATTTTTTGGAAGCTGGGGGGGTCATGAGGGACCCTCACCCCAAAATATAGTGTGCATGCCTGAAACACCCTTCTACATTAGCCCCTTATGTAAAGTCTTTTGTATTGGGTAGACCGAAAAGGCTTTGAATGCTAGAAATTCAATTTTTAATTTTGAGGGACCCTTGGGTTCCTTTATCTTTCCCCCTAGGGTCATTAAATGCTCTGTCACCTCATCCCGAGTTTTGTAGATGACGCTACTTATGGTGAACCTCCTTATCTGGGTATCAACTTGGGTAGAGGGGTTGCTCGCGATGAGCCCCTCATCCTTAACCTTTTTTGTGGCCTTCTATCTCCATTATAGGGGTTACTCATAGTGATCCCCTTATCCTTAGCCTTCTTTTGTGGCCTTCTATCCTATTTAGAGGGGTTTCTCGTGGTGAGCCCCTCGTCCTTGGCCTTCTTCCGTGGCCTTCTATCTTTGGTAAATGGGTTACTTGAAGTAAGCCCCTCGCCCTTGGCCTTCTTCTGTGGCCTTATATCTTCGGTATAGGGGTTTCTCGCGGTGAGCCCCTCTCCCTTGGCCTTTTTTTGTGACCTTCTATCTTGGGTAGAGGGGATGCTCGTGGTGAGCCCCTTGTCTTTGGCCTTCTTCTGTGTCCTTCTATCTTGGGTAGAAGGGTTGCTCGCGGGGATCTCCTCTACCTTGGCCTTATTCTTTGGCCTTGAATTTTGGGTAGAGGGGTTGCTCAAAGTGAGACCCCTCATCCTTGGCCTTTGTATGTGGCCTTCTATCTTGGGTAGAGGGGTTGCTCGTGGTGAGCCCCTCGCCCTTGGCCTTCTATCTTGAATAGCACTGTTGCTCGCGGTGAGCCCTTAGCCTTCTTTTGTGGCCTTCTATCTTGGGTATAGGGGTTGCTCATTGTGATTCCCCTCATCCAGGTTTTACACCTCGTCATAGGTCCACTCAACGTGGACCCCCTTGTTCTAAATATTTTGTTTCTAACTTGGGCAATAGGATCCCCTCTAGGTGGGATCTTTCACCCTTGGCTATTCTAGAATAACTGCTGGACACCCCTCTACATCAGTCCCCTCGTACAAAAATCTTCGTGTTTGTGCAACCAAAGGGTTTTGTAGGAAACAATCACTTCATCTTGGAATGCGAATGTTTCATGCCTTAACATCATTACACTGTCCAATTTGAAGTGACTGAGGGGTCCCTCGTATGGGACTTCCTCATCCTTTGTCATTCTATTTTTCGCATCGATTTTTTGGGCAGAGGGGCCACTCTTGGTTAGTCCCCTTGCTCTAACTCATTTTACCTTGTTTCCAGTTTATGCAGTGAGGGGGGACCTTGGGGACCCTCTCGTTTCTATGTATGTGCTTGGCACATGGGTCACTTATCTTGGACTCCCTCGCCCTATATTTTTCTCTTTGTATATGCCTTTGGCAAAGGGTTTCACTCAAAGTGAACTCCCTCTCCATGACCTGTTCAGGCCTTTGATTGTAGCTGAGGGGCCACTCGTGGTGGGCCCCTCACCACCAACTGTTTTATAGCATTGCTCTTGGTCGAGGAGAAACTCGTGGTGGACTCCCTCGGCATAAACTATTGCTTATTGTAATCTTTACTGAAGGGCCATTTGTGGTGGACTCCCTCATCCTCGAACTCTTACTTGTGTTGGTCTTGGCAGAGGAGCCACTCAAAGTGGACCCACTTTCCATAAGTTATTTCTTGTATTGATCTTGGAAGAGGGTACCACTCATGGAGTACCCCTAGCCATGAGTCCTTTCCTGTAGCATCAAGTTTGGGAAGAGGGTTTGCCCGAGGTGGATCCGCTCTCCTAGGCTATTTTCTGTCAAACTTACAATCTTGGGCAGGTGGAGCCACTCTAATTGGATCCCCACAATCCAGGTTATCTCACTATTTGTTCACTGGCTTGAGGACTTCTCAATATTATCCCCCTCGTGCAAAAATTTCATATAGTGTCGAGAGACTTGTTCACGAAACTGTCGTACCTATTATTTATGGACGCTCCAATGCCCTTGGAGCCCAGGTACTAAACTATCGTATCTTTTATTTATATTTGACAGTTGCTCAAGACTGTCAGTGCTTAAGGGCCCTTGGAGCCTTAGGTACTAAACTATCGTACCTTATATTTATACTTGGAATTTGCTCAATATGATGAGAGCTTCGTTGCCCTTAGAGCCTAAGGTACTAAACTGTCGTACCTTATATTTATACTTGGTACTTACTTAAGACTATGAGTGCTCCGGTTCCCTTGGAGCCTTAGGTACTAAACGGTCGTACCTATATGTATACTTGGTACTTGCTCAATACTGTGAGCGATCAAGTGCCCTTGGAGCCTTAGGTACAAAATTGTCGTACCTTATATTTATACTTGGCACTTGCTCAAGACTGTGAGCGCTCTGGTGCCCTTGGAGCCTTAGGTACTAAACTTTCGTACTTATATCTATACTTGTCACTTTCTCAATACTATGAGCGCTCCGGTTCCCTTGGAGCCTTACGTACAAAACTGTTGTACCTTATATTTATACTTGGCACTCGCTCACGACTGTGAGTGCTCCAATGCCCTTCGAGCCTGAAGTACTGTGAGTTGATTTACTTTCTGTGAGAACTTCGGGATTCAACTGCCTCGTAGTCTGTGGGGTACTTACCTATGATCTGAGCAAGTTATCATTAACTGTGGGGGTACTTGCATATGAGATGAGAAAGTTATCATTTTAGAGGTGTCCCTTCTAACTGCGAGGTACCGAAATAAGGTATGATCAAGTTATCTTTTCTGAAGTTGCCCCTCTAACTGCGGGGTACTTGCATATAGTCGAGCAATTTTAAAATTTTGAAGTTGACCATCTTACTGTGAGGTACTTGCATATAACTGAGCAAGTTAAAATTTGGAAGATGCCCCTCTAGCTATGGGGTACTTTCATATAACTGAGCAAGTTAAAAATTGGAAGCTACCCCTCTAGCTGTGGGTACTTGCATACAACTGAGCAAGTTAAAATTTTGAAGATGCCCTCTAACTGGGGATACTTGCATATAACTGAGCCAGTTAAAATTTGGAAGTTGTCCCTTTAGCTGTGGAGTACTTGCATATAACTGAGCAAGTTAAAATTTTGAAGCTCCCCCTCTAACTAAGAGGTACTTGCATATGAGTTGTGCAAGTAATTATTTCTGAAGCTACCCCTCTAACTGCAAGGTACTTGCATATGGGCTGAGTAAGTTATGACTTTTTAGCGCAACCCCATGTGACTATGGGGTACTCTTTAGTGCAACCCCGTGTAACTTTGGGGCATATTTTTTTTAGAGCAACCTTGTGTGACTGAAGGGTATTTTGTTATGCACATTCATTTCTTAGGGAGTAACTTGGATATGGGGTTAGCCCTTCTCCTTCCCATAAGCTTTGAATAAAATTTCACATATATTATAAGTAAAGAAAAAATTATTTCTTTATACTGAAAATTTCCCTTGGTCTGCAGGGTCCTTGTTCCAATTTTTTCTTAGGAACCTTTTTGTCTTATAAAAATAACAAGTTTTAAGAGGGGGTAGACCCACTTCTCCCTATTTTCTGAAAATTGGTCAAGTAAAAAAAAATCTTGAGAACAAAAGTTAGGGCTTGTTCTCTAGGCTATAAATCTGTATAGAATAATAATAATAAAAAAAATATAGTGTATTTTTTATTATTACTAGTTGAATAACCCCCTGCTGGTCTGGTGTAAAAAAACATTTTATCTGTTATGTCTGTAAGGACTTTGCTCAATATGTTTTTCCCTTGGGATGAATATTCCTCCAAGTATAATGAGGAAAGACCTTCATGTCATGGACCCTCTTCTAATTTAGTAGAGGTTCTACTATACTATTAGGAAAGAGAAAACAGTAGTCTGGTGTACCTTTTGTTGAGCAATTCTAGGCCCTTCTATCTATATTCCGGTCGCTTCCACTTTTTTTTGAGTTTAAATGCTTCAGGCAGTTCCTCATGCTAGGGGGAAGTTCTCTGTCTAGGATTCTGACCATCTAGGGTTCCTCTCTTGGGATCTGTACTCCTTTTCTATCGCCATTCCCATGCCCATCGCCACCACTGTAGCCACCATCTAAGACGATCTCGTCACCCCGACGTGTGTTGAAATGCACGTTGAGGCTGGCACTTTTGGGGATTCCTCATTGCTTTCTACGACTATCAGTGGCATCTCATCCCCAATCATTGTTGATGAGGGTTCCTCACCATTTGTGGGTTCCTCGCACACCAATCTTCAAACACAGGTTTCTATTGTCGAGGGTTTGGGATTCAAGTGTTCCTCGTCGACCAAAATGTTTAACCAGGTCCTCGTGCGCCGCTTTTACTATGGCATTTGGCTTTTCTAATTTCATCACCTTCTATCGAGGTTACGAGCGAGTACATGTTCCTAACAATTTTACCATCTGCTGTCAGTGGCACGTTTAATCTTGGGAGTATGGGTTCCTTGTAATTTATAAAAATTGGCGAGGGTTCCTCCTGTATTCAAAAAAATTAGCGAGGGTTTTTCGACATTTGTTATGGTTGGCAAGGGTTCCTCGTGCGAGGACTTTCGTATAAGAGAGGATTCATCCGCAAATTTTCATTTTAGGGATTCCTTTCTGAGCCCGCCTTTACATATTCCTCACCCAAGAGTTTGTATAATAGGGGTTCCTGGCTGGGTCTCTCTATCACTTTGGGCTCCTCACCGAAGTTTGGGCATATGGGGAGTTCCTCGTCTCAACCATTTGAGACTATAGGTTCCTCAACTGCTGGCACAGTTACGAAGGGATCTTTACCAGTACCTCTGATGACGACAATGGATTCCTCGACTAACATAGGTTTCCCTCCTGGTGCTCAAATCACAAAGGGCCCCTCTTTTGAAGCTTCTCACTTGACAGGTATCTCGTTTGGAATTTTGACCCCAAGTGGTTTGGTGAGTTCACTCTCTCCAAAAATAATGATGCGCTTCCTGTTTTGGTATCTCGTTAGAATGTTACTATTCACACGTTCATCCCTGCATGGGGAGAATTTACAATAACGTTGGAAGACGTGTGCGAGCTCTTAGGGCTTGAGGCAACATGTCATGAGCCCTATTCCGATGAAGCCATGGATGCCCAAGAAATTGTTGATCGTTTGGAGTTGGACCGTATATGCCGAAGGTGCATCAGTACTTCAAACAAAGCCACATTCACTCCCCTCATCAACTACTTCTTCAAAGACCCCTCGGACAGAAGTTCCTCCGAGGCCGCCCCTGGACACGGTATATTATTAGAGCTTCCTCCCTATATCCTTGTCATCTTTTCTCGTTTCTTTTTAACGGGAAAACCCAATAACTAGCCTCGGAGGGATCTCATCAACTTATCTCTCCAATTGGCCCGGGGTATCAAGCTCCCTCTGAATGCAATCGCCTTGGGGTCCCTCTACACATGGCTTGGTAGGGTCCTTTTTGACATGGAGCGATCTCTGGGTCGCTACAACCTAGCCAATTTTTCCAACTGTGTTCTTCTGACGGGTTTCCTTTATGTGCGCTTCCCGGCTGTGGACGCTAAGACTAACTGTTCTCCCTTGGGGGAAACAATCCTGCCTCCTCACTCATTTATTTACCACAAGAGGCAGAGACGAAAGGAGTTTACCTCCTTTATTGATGACTTTTCAAGTTTCGTAATGAGGCCCTATGGGGAGGATATTTTTCTCCATACTTGTGATTTTTTCAAGCATGGGGCCAGAGTGGTCCAACTAACCACTGTAGACCTCATTATCGAAGACCCCTCGTTGGTCGTGGTGCTTCTTTTCTTTCCTGGATACCTACCCTCATACACCGAGTGGGGATACACCAGCGAACATTATAATCCCAACCGATGCAGCCGTCAATTTGTCTTTGATCAAGGGGCTCCTCGCTCGGTGTTTCAGTTATCTAACCCCAAGGTATCTTTTGGCGAGGTATGTTCTCTATTCTCCTCGACGGCTGTATGGGGAGTGAGTTCGACATTGGCTGGGCGAGTCACCATCCCCAGCATCACTAGGCAAGGGGACGTGACCCCTTTGATTGCCATAAAGTATTGGCCGAGGCAATTGGCCCAGATTGCTGAATTCATCGAAAGTGATCCCGTGTACCCCCCCAGTTCTTTCTTTTTTTGCCTTGGAGATGGGCCTGAAAGGCAATTCTGTTCTTGGCATTGAGTTCCCTCTGAGTTAGACCCCCAAAGAACCTCCCACGAAACTTCCTCCATACTGCCCCATGGTCCCTGTTGCTACGCCCAAAGCAAAAGCCACTGCGATCCCCAAACCATATGTCCCCACAGCCGAAGCTGCCATAGGAGAAGGGCCTTCTCAGCCACCTGCTAAAAAGGCCAAGAAGTCCAACTCTAAGAAACCTAAGGCCCAACGTCAAATGCAAACTCCATTAGAGGCATTCCCAATTTCCTCCGTTGCCCCTCCTATGTCTCCGGAACTAGCTGAAGAACTGAGGCGGTGGGTAGAGGCCAAGGTTGCCCGAATAAATGTTGAATTCCAACGGCGTGCAGTGGCCATTCCTCCTCTGGGTTCATTCCCCAAAATAGTGGTGGATCCTAGTGAGCCCTCAGCAAAGAGAAGAAGAAGGCCGAAGGTTCCTGAAAGTGGTGGTGCCACGGACTCAAGAAGGAAGACGTTGGGTAAACATCTGAGCGACCTTGATCACCAGCTCCTTCTGCCCCTGCTTCTTCGTCGTCCTCACCAGTGGTTATATCCTCTCGTTCTCCCCGCGGATCTGAGGTATATGTGCATTATTTATTTCTCATTCTTCTTTTCTTGATACATCGTCCTTACCTATTGCCTGATATCTTTGGTGCAGGGAGTTGAAGTGAGGGTCAGTCCTACCAACCCCCCCAGTCCCCCAGTGAGTCGTTTCATGGGGGGACGTTGTGATGCTCCTACAGCCACTGCCTCCCTTCCCCGTTCTCCTTTAATAAGCATCACTTATTCACGCCATTCCTCCTCCCATCGGTCCAGGGATACCGCCATGGGAGTCACCGAGATGTCTGGCCATCCCGAGGCAACTGTTCCAGTTTCCTCTGAGTTACCTTCGGAGCGAGAGGTCTCTCTGCCCCTGGTTGTGGTCGAAGAGAGTGTCCCACAGGTAAATGTTTTTTCGAGCCTTGCATCTTTTATTTGTCCCATCGGTTTATTCCTCCATTGTAACATGTTGGGCTGTTATAGGTGGAAGTGGCGTCGATGATAGCCAACATTCTCCTTCCCCCTGTACTATCAAGACCCATTACTGCAATTCCTATATTTAGTTCCATAACGGGGGTAAGCTAAGTGCATTTATGTCTCTTATCCCTTTGCGATTACTCCTTTTATCTAACATTTATTTTTACATTTGTAGCTCTCTCCAAGTCTTTCTCCGCCTCCTTTCTCAGGCCTAGGTTGGGGTAGATGCTCTAGTTAGGGTATCTCTCGAAGGTCCAATATCTCCTTCTGACGATGCGCCCGTGTTGGCCATAGTGCCCTATGCTGGCGAGGGAAGTGTTCCTACCTTTGAGGTTTCTACGTCCAAGGGCTCCGTTGAGGCTGCTGAGGTCATGAGACCGCCTCCCACGGTTTCTAGCATTATGGCTCCCATGGTGACTACCCCTCTTGCTCCTGCTCCTGCTGCTGCTGCTGCTGCTGAGGAGATACTTCTTTAATTTCTCTATATTTCTCAACTTCTCGAAATCCACCAATATAGGTGACTTAATCAATGAAAACATTTGTTTAATATTTTTTCCATAAACTCCACCTATAACGGTAACTTAACAACGTAAACACTTGTTAAGATTTTTCACAAACTCCGCCTATGACGGTGACTTAACAATGAAAATGCTTGTTTAAGAGTTTCCACGAACTCCACCTATAACGGTGACTTAACAACGAAAACGCTTGTTAAGATTTTTTCATAAACTCCACCCATATCGGTGACTTAACAATGAAAGCACTTGTTAAGGTTCTTTTTCATAAACTCCACCTATATCGGTGACTTAACAACGAAAACGCTTGTTAAGATTTTTCATAAACTCCACCTATATCGGTGACTTAACAACGAAAATGCTTGTTAAGATTTTTTCATAAACTCCACCTATAACAGTGACTTAACAATGACAACACTTGTTAAGATTTCTTCATAAACTCCACCTATAACGGTGACTTAACAATGAAAATACTTGTAAAGATTTTTTTATAAACTCCACCTATAACGGTGACTTAATATTGAAAACACTTGTTATGGTTTTGTATAAACTCCACCTATAACGGTGACTTAACAATGGAAACACTTGTTGAGATTTTTTCATAAACTCCTTATTTCCCCTAACTGTTCTCAGGTTGCTCGGGAGGATTCTCCGCTAGTTCCTTCGCCCCTTGCCTCGACACATCGTGAACCTGTCTCCTCCGAAGCATTGAGCCATGATTACCAAGGTTCCACGACGGGTGATGCCGCGAAAAGTGAATCTGGGTGCGAGCTTCCTCTGCCCAACTTAGCTCCTCCCGATTTTTGCCTGATGGTACTCCAACACTCTCCCCAAATGCCAGCCAATCGTCATTTGGTCATTGAGAAACTTATGAGAAATCATCCTGAGACCTTCACGGTGGACTGCCTACGTTCAAATATCCTAATTATGAGCCATAGGCTTCAAGGCATGGCCACTGTTATTGCTGAAATTTCCAATACTCCAACTGCGAGTGTGACCAGGACCCTCCTCAACCAGTTCTTGGGCTATCTGAGGGAGCTAAGTCGTGATGGGTTCCGCCTTGACTGACTCATTGCTCACTTAAAGACTTTGAAGAACTAGCGATTGGACAGCCAGAGGGAGCTCCTTCAAAAACATCGAGAGGATCAGCGTGCCGAGGAAACTAAGTTGGTCGAGCTAGCACCTCTCCTTGGAACCATTGACAAGGAGGTGGAGGAACTCGAAGAGGTTCTGCGCGTGACGAAGTCAAAATAAGAGAAACTCTTGATCGATTGCACACATGCGCAGACAAGGTTAGAGGTCTCTGTCAACGCCCAACGGTCTTGCCAAGCAGCTTCTTCGGGTCTCCCTGGAGATTTCTTTTCTTCCCCTGATCTGTGGTTCCTCCTGGGTTAATGAGTTTTTCATATATGTATTTTTTTCTTTCTTCCCATGTAATCCTTGGGCGATAGTTCCCATTTTTGTAATACCCCAAAGTATATGAATGGAAAAGAAAACGTATTCCCATGTTATTTCTTAGTGTTACAGCTGTTTACATAGATCGTAACATGAAGTTCTGTAGTTCTTTCATCTCTATTTGAATTAAAAAATAAAGAGAACTTGCATAAACAAAATGAACTCGTATATTCATATCAGTTAGATACATCGGTGACTCCAAACGTAATTGCTTACACGTGATAAACCTTCAACGATTTTTTATTAATCTTAAATGTCATGTCTTCTTCTATCTTAGAAATTGATCAATAACCTGAGTCATGAGTTTCCTTTACGATGAAAGGTCCCTCCCAATTCGCTGCAAACTTAGGTAGAGGAAGCCCCCTAATATGTTTAACTGCTGCCTTTAATACGAGATCTCCCTCCACGAATTTCCTTGGTCTTACCAAGTTATCATACGCCCTGGAGAGCTGCTTCGTATACATTTGAAAGTGTTACATCGCATTATCCATGTGTTCGTCCAATGCTTCCAATTGCACGTGTCTATTCTGAGGGAGCATGCTTCTTCGCAAAGCATATCGAGCCGAGGGAACTTCTAACTCCACCGGGAGAATTGCCTCAGCCCCATAAATAAGAGAGAACGTTGTATACCCTATAGGCTTCCTCTTAGTCGTTCGATAGGCCCATAAGACGGTTGGTATCTTATCATCCCACGATCCTGGGAAATCCTCCATCATCTTAGCCAAGATATTGACCAAAGTCTTATTAGTCGCTTCGACTTGACCATTCCCCTTTGGGTACACCACCGTCGAAGTGTGGTGGACAATGGAGTATTTTTCTGTGAGCATCGTTACCTCTGAATTGACGAAAGAGGTTTCATTATCCGAAAGAATGACCGTTGGGATCCCAAAAGGACAAATAATGTATTCTTTGATGAAGTTTCTCACTACTCCTATTATTGCCCTTCTCAATGGTATCGCTCCATCCCACTTTGTGAAACACTCCGTTGCTACCAAGATCCATATCTTCCCCCTCAAAGAAGGGTTTATTGCCCCTACCAGGTCGAACGCCCAAGTGTGAAAAGGATAAGGCATTGCTAGAGAGTGTAATTCCACTGACGGGGCATGGATAATATTTCCATGAAAGCCTTTCACCTTCGAACCAACCCAACAAAATCTTTCTCCATCGTTGGCCAATTGTACCCCAAAGTCATCAATTGGTCATACAACTTGGACCCTCATATATGAGCTGGATCGTGCGCCTGTTTGAGAACCTCAGTTGCTTCTTCCTTCATGATACAACGTAACGGCCTGTTAAAGTATCCCCTTCGATAAAGCTGCCCCTCCAGAGCATAGAATCTCGAGGCCCTTCGCCGGAGTCCCATCGCATCGATCTTCCCCGTTGGGATAACTCTATTTTTAATGAAGTCAATATAGGGTTGTCTCCAGTCAGGCTGAGTCTCCACAAAATGACATGCTGCTGCCTCAAAAAATAATTGGCATTTGTCACACTTCCGTTGTAACTTGGTCGTATCCTTCTTCATATTAGGACTGAAATATCCCTCCCTTTGAATTCTTATATAAATAGGAATCTCAGTCGTTTCGCAGTGCTCTTCGTGCATTTTCTTTAATCTTTGTATTGCCTCTTTTAAACCGATGCATGCCGGCAGCCATCCTCCTGCGTTTCTGAAGTAAAGATTTCCCCGGTTTGTAATGTATTGGGCCAATTCTCTGAGCCCCGTCGTTCCTTCACCAGTCTCCTGTTGCCTCTTAATCTCTCCCCTCCAATCCACGCCCTCCTCCATTGGTAAAATTGACTGTACCATCGAAGGAGTTGTTCTTCGTTGAATCACGACAGTAGTTGTGTCGCTCCTTATGATCATCTTTTGGGTAATGGTGGCATAGGCATCTGGGTGATGGTTCATCGTTCTAGGCTGCCTTTTGACTTTGGTTCGATAGAACTGGCAAAGAAGTCTCTGAATGATCATTCTATATGGTGCCAGGCTCATGTGTTTCAACGTATATTCTCCATTCAGTTGCTGAACCACCAAGTTTCAATCCCCCTTGATGCAAAGTGAATGGATACCTCTTCGAAGGGCCTTTAGCAATCCCAGCACCAATGCTTCATACTCTGCCTCGTTATTAGAGCAAGGGAAATCTAACTTGTAAGAAAGGCAAATCTCCTCCATTCCTTTCGATAAAATTACCCTTCCCCCTCCTTTCTTTTCTGTCGATGACCCATCGAACTGCATTGTCCACTCCTCGTCCGTTGCGTCTAGATGGTTGGCCTGTAAATCATCTCCTGGGATATCTTCTTTAGGTGGGTCGAAGGTTCTTGAAAGGAAAATGGCCAGCATATCAACGTACGCCTGGCTTTTAATTGCATGAGGAACCATGCACTTCAAGTCATATTCGGAGAGGATGAAGAACCATCTAGCTGCCCTACCAATCAATATAGTTCTTGCAAGCAAATACTTAATGGGATCACATCTCGTTACAATATGAATTGTAAAAGACATCATATAATGTATATGTTTTTGCGCTACAAATACTAAGGCTAAACAATGCCTTTCTAAGCTACTATATCTGACTTCTGGCTCGTTGATGATCCTATTGAGGTAGTAAAATGGTTGTTCTTTCCCATCGATCTCTTGTGCCAGCAAAGCCCCCACGAACCTTGTGGTGGATGTGAGGTACAATTTCAGTTGTATTCCTGCTCTTGATGGAACCATAGTCTGTTGTGAGATGAGCAGATTCTTTAGTCCATCAAGATACTCCTGGTGAATTGCCTCCCATTTGAACTTCATAATCTTTCGCAGCAGCTGCATTAGTGGGTGTGTATTTTCGGCTAACCCAGGCACGAATCTCCTAAGGTAGGAGACTTTGCAGAGGAAGCTCTTCATCTCCTTCGCCGTTCTTGGACATGGCATTTCCAAGATCGCTTGCTGCTTGTCCTGGTCCATCTGCACCCCTCGTCGGTCAACCACGATGCCTAGGAACTTCCCACTTGTTACTCCAAAAATCCACTTCAGTGGATTCATTTTTAGTTTAAACTTCCTGCAACGGGAAAACACCTTCCTCAAATCACTCAGATGGGACTCTTCCTTCCTCGACTTGATGACCAAATCATCCACATAGAATTCCACAAATTTGTGAAAGAAGTCATGGAAGATGGCCATCATTGTTCTCTAGTAAGTCGCCTCAGTGTTCTTGAGTCCGAACGGCATCACTCTGTACATGAAGTTGCCCAACGGGGTTCTGAACGTTGTTTTCTCTGCATCCCCGGGGTCCATCTTGATCTGGTTGTACCCCACATACCCATCCATGAAGTTATACATCTCATGACCTGCCATTGCATCTATCAGTCTATCGATGGAGGGTAGAGGGAACTCGTCTTTAGGGCAGGCTCTATTCAAATCTCTGAAGTCCACGCATATCCTTATCTGATTTTTGTCTTTCTTCCCCACTGGGACAATACTGGATAACCAAAGCGGGTGTTGTATTGGTGTAATGAACCCTGCCATTAGTAAGCGTTGAACTTCTTCTTTGATCTTTAAATCCAGCTCAGGCTTGTATGTTCTCATTGCTTGTTTTACTAGAATGGTTGAAGGCATTACGTTCAACTTATGGAATCTTACTTCCTCATCTAGCCCTTCCATCTCTGTGTACTTCCATGCGAAGACGTCTACAAATTCCCGAATCAACCCAACCAAGGCCTCTCATTTCTCCTTACTGATATCTTTCGAGATAAAGATGGGCCTTATATCTTCCCCTTCTTTTGCTAGATTTAACTGCTCCAACTCTTGTGCCTGTGGTTTTGGTTGATCTGTCATATAGTCTGGCTCTTTGGCGACATGCTCTACGAACTCCTGTATGTTGGAGTTATCTATCTACATGCATTATCCCCGTTGATCCACCAAGAAGCATTCATATATCGGGTCAACCTCATCATCAGCTTCATCGGTTGCCTGCTCACACCGTTATAATCAATACACCACCTTTCCTTCCTCGGTAACGACCCTCTTGCACTGTCTGCTGGTAGTAGTGACTACTTTCCTCTTCTTATCTCTAGATGCTTCGGCCACTCTTTTTCCTGAGAACCGACTCAGCACACTTTGTCGTTGGACCTCATGTTCCATCGGATCCACTCTGGGCCTCATCCTGTCTCTGAGCTGCTTCGAGATGCCTTGGGGACGATAGACCGCATGGTGAGTTTTTTGGGTCATTACGCTTGCGCTGCTCGCAACCTATTTACTCTACTCGTTCAAAGGCCCCATCCGTTCTTTGATCGAAGGAACCCATGCTCCCTCCATCCTCCATGTTAGGACCCGTACATCTTCTTCTAACTCAGTATAAAATGCCGTGTCCACCAAGTGAGCTTCCTCGATAGTGAAGGGCCTCTTTGTATCCCTAATGGTCACT
This sequence comes from Sambucus nigra, assembly GCA_949130495.1. Taxonomy (NCBI): domain Eukaryota; kingdom Viridiplantae; phylum Streptophyta; class Magnoliopsida; order Dipsacales; family Adoxaceae; genus Sambucus; species Sambucus nigra. The sequence goes on along the minus strand of OX422222.1, from coordinate 356,922,963 downwards.
TATGTTCCCTTGACATTCGCCTTAGCACATTAGTGGTACGTATAAGGAACTAACCCTTTGTTGTGCATCCACACTCTTCCTATTAATAGATGATAGGAAGTTGCACTTTCTATCACATGGAACTTGATATGGGAACTCAGATTTCCCATCACAATCCCAACATTAACGTACCCAATGGACTTGGAAGATTGATTATCATACCCCGAAATCACCAAAGGCATGGGGACCAGCCTCTCTTCTGGAATATTGGCCGCGTGAAAGGAGTTGATCGGTATGATATTAATGGAAGCTCCTCCATCCATTAGAGTCCTTGCGAAGCTAACTCCGTTGATATTGGCAATTACATATAATGGCATGTTATGAGGGAGCCTTACGGCTCTATCTGCATCACTAAAGGTTACCTCTGAAAGAAACCTTCTCACCAACCTGGACATGGGTCCCTTCCATCTCAGCGAAGGGACTGCGTTCTTCCTCGCAATATCGAGTATTTCCTGGGTTATCTCTAGACTAATCTCCTTCGGTACCCCCACCTGGTTGAAGAACTAAGTGAACTTCGGGGACTTTGAAACTGCGCAGTATTCCAGAGCTGGATCTACTTCCTCGCCTTCAACACTGTACACCTCTTCTACATCCTTGGCACTTGCTTCGTCGTAGGCCAACACAACGTTAGCCATTCCCCTCGTACAATTTTCCAGAGCCTCTTCGTAATCTTCTTTCCTTGCTGTCAACTCTCTTTCTCCTCCCTCGGCCTATTCATCATAGGCCACCACGAGATTGGCCCCATGTGCCGACAAGGGGTTGTTGTTGACGTTCTGGGGAGGGATTTGTAAGGTCCGTGACTTTACATACTTGTCGATAATTCTCTTTAGCGTAAAACAACTCTCTGTTGGATGTCGGGTAGCATCGGCTGCCTAAACATTATGGGCACCACCACCGGGTTGGGTCGTACCACCAAAGAGATATTTCTCGTTGCTTTAAGAATGTCGTAAAAGACCCCTCGCGCATCTCGTTAATAAGATGGCAGATGTACTCAGGAAGCAGCCCCTCAGTGAAGATCTGCAGCAACTTGTCTTCTTTAGCCTCCTCACTCACGTCGAGGGATCTTTCTCTGAACCTTCGAACATAGGCCCCCACTTCTTCCCCAGGTCGTTGCTACTCCCTACCTAGTTGGGTCAAAGTAAACTCATCTTCTGCCAGAAAGAACTTCTGGACAAACAACACGTGCATCTTTTCCCATGTAGAAACGCTGTTGGGAGCCAAATGGGAATACCAAGTATATGCCTTATCGGTCAAGGATTTAGAGAACTCCCTCAACCTAAGACTTTTATTATTACAATGCGCCCCCAAATGTTCAACAAAGCGCTTAATATGCTCCTTAGGGTTCCCACCTTTTCCCGTGTATTTTTTAAAAATAGGAGGAATATAGTCCTTCGGATAGGGTTCGTCGTTGTATTCCTAGGGATACGGTGTTTGAAAGTCATCAAAAACCGAAGCCACCTCGCCACTAGATTGAGAGGAAGCCTGCATGAACTTTTTCATCTCCTTTCTTATTTCCTCCATGGGTGATGCTACTGAGGCAACAACCAAGGGTACCACAGGATGAGCGCCCATTGCAGCTGGAGTAGACGCCACGATTGGGGCCGTCGATACCCCTGATGTTCCCCATACTGGATTCACAATAGAGGGTATGCTTGCTGGGACTGTTCCCACAACACCTACCCCTGATGGGGTCGTTGGAGCTAACCCTGGTGTTTCAAAGGCGTTAGCCTCCAATCCTCCCAGCACATTTGAAGCTACTGGAGTTTGCAAAAACTCGTAAAACTTGCTCATGAGGAGCGCGACCTGAATGGGTCCCAACCCCGCACTCGTGGAAGCTTGTGTCACCCCCTGAACGCCTGACATCGCTGGGACCAGAGGTACCTCTACTCGTGGAGCCCCATCTCTTAGGGCCTCCAGTTCTCTCGCAGCCTATTCCCCATTATGCTGGATGTCATCAAATTTGAGCCTTCGATTAGCATTATCTTACGCCATACTCCTTACTTAGGAGAATGCCTCCCCAGCGGAGTCGCCAAAATGTAAGAGGGTAGTTTAGATAAGATGGAGGCATAACCCCTTTTGAGTATGGTAATGATAAGTTAATTAGCCAAGACCATGGATTAATGATAGGACATACAAACACAAACCCAATGAAGATAAGACTCAGTTTAAACTCACAAATCTCTCGTGCATAACTCAGGAGATAGTAAAGAACTTTAGAAGTAACTTAGCTAGAGGGAGAGAGAAGTAAGCACCCTAGATACGCCTTGGTAGGCAGGTAGAAAAACACACCAAACACCCCCAAGAATCTCTGTCAAGTAGTAAAAGATTTGTAATGAATAACAATGGTGAGTGAGTAAACCCTCTGGTTTCTAATCACTGTCTCTGATGTATATTCTCTCCAGCAATAACTTCTGAACTCTCAAAATATCATCCTTTCCTCAAAGGTGGTTGGGGTCTTTAAATAGCCTCCCACACCACCCCCGAGGCAACTCAGTCATTAAAGACTATGAAATACATCCCTCATACTTTATGTCACAATATTAAATGCCTGATGCAATAGTTGTCTCCACGTCATAAACATTAAATGCCGAGACATGCCTTTTGCCTAACCACTATGTGTCAGGGGCTGTTATCGCAGAGGTGGCTTACCAACTGCCTGACAGCCCCAAATACCACAAAGGTTTACTCAAGTGCAGGTCTGACACTGTTTAACCGGTTAGTGACATCACCCACAGTAGATGTGACACTAAGTAGAGGGTTGTTTGGTTCACAACTCAACGCCCGATGGAACTCCAAGTTGCTTCGTTCGAGGTTCCACGGCCAGGGTCCTTCGGTGTTTTACCGGGTGTATCTAAGATGGTCAAGACAATCCCTAATGGTGCCTCACTTCTCAATCCTCAAAACTAAGTCCCTCTAAAGTTCCCACGGTGAGGTCATTCGATAGAGCCTGAAAGCTCTCCTAGGCCCTGCCAAGCCTGGTCTCTCGCGAGTACCGTTTGACCTCACACTAAAACACGTTATTAATCTTGTTACAACATTACAACCGTTATAGCTTACAGCCAACATAAATAGAAATACAATATGACTAATACAACAAGCCAGAGTATGAGTTGCCATGCCAAGATGCCTCGCTAAGCTGCCAAGCTTGAGCTGCTTCGGTTGCTTAATCTCAAACACTATTGACAATTAGGGAACTATCCCTAGTCTCAGGATTACCTTTAAGCCCCCTCTACATTTTTATTGGTCACTTTTGTCTGACCATTACACTGAGGATGTCCGGGGGAAGAATGCAGCTTTTGGATCTTAGATTGAGTATAATAATCCTTAAACTCCTGCTTATCTTACTGAGTTTCGTGGTCTGTAATGAAAGCATACAGCATGCTATATCGGCATATGATATTTTTCCATGTAAAGTGGAAAATTCTTTCATAAGGCAATTTAACCAATGGCTTAGCTTCCACCCACTTTATGAAGTAATCTGTGGCAACGACCAAATATTTAAATGTTCTCTTGGTCCTAGGTAATGGGCCGACTAGATCGATCCCCCACGGGGAAAAAGGCCTAGGGGAAGTGATCGACGTCATAGCAGCCTCGATATTTTATATACGAAAGCAAACTTTTGGCACTTTTCACACTTCCTAGCATATAAAAGCAGTCTGCTTTTGTAGTCGGCCAACAATACCCTTGCATAGCTACCCATGGAACTAATGATCGTCCCATCGAGTGATCTTCGCATGATCCTTCATGTACTTCCTTAATTAGTTTTGGTACTTCGATTGGATGAACACATCGGACTAGAGAAATAGTGTATCCTCTTTTGTACTAGCACTTATCTAGCCGCTTTGTATCTCAATTTTCTTACCTTATCTGGATCTGTGGGTAACAATCCTTTGTCAGTGTACCCCTTGATTTGATCCATCCATGATGGGACCAGATAAATTGATATTAGGCTGACATTATCTTCATTTATGATTTGGTTGGTAAGGAATTCTACCTAAATAGTCCTTCTCAACTTTCTCCTAGTTACCAAAGTTAGTCGAGAAAGTACATATGCTTAGGCGTTCTCAATTCTTGAAATTCTAATCATTCTACAGTTAGAAATTTAAAAATGGTATTTTGAGCTTTGGCCAAATACTTCATCATGAGCTCTCCTTGGACTCCATATACTTTGAGCACCTTATTGATGATCAATTAGGAGTCATTGTGAGTAATGATCTGCTCGGCACCCAATGATAATGTTAGCTAATCAACGCTTCGTATTCAACTTCATTCTTGGAAGATTGAAATTAAAAATGGAGTGCATACTCCACGTCTATGTCATCAGGGGTATTGATAATCAGTCCTGCTCTGTTGCCAGTTGCGTAAGAGGATCGGGGGACCCATTTACATATAATTTCCAGACAGTGATTTCTTCATCAAAGCTTCCTTAACTCAAGGATCCTTATTTGACTAACTTCTTGCTCTGCTCCTTATACTATTTGGCGACCTCTCGGGCAATAGATGATTCTGGTTTGTCCAGTTTAGAACTATCTTACGTCAAAGTTTGCTCGGGTTGGTTTGACCTTGAGCTCTCCTCTAAGGAAGTCTTATCGACCTGTTTCTTTTTAATTGTCTCATGATCAGTTGTTATTTATTCGTAAGTATAATACGCTATGAAATCCTCCATAGCCTTCCCTTTTAATGCAGCTCGAATCTCATAGAGTATATCATATTCTCCTAATTCCACTACCCAGTCCATTATAACTTAATGCAATAGTAAATCTATGTAGACCAAATTGGTATGTGTTTGGAAGTAGGGTTTCATTCTTAATGCTTCAATGAGTACTAAAACCAATTTTTCCAAGAAATCATATCGAATCTCCACCCCCTTGAAAGTCGTACTGATGTAGTAAATTGGTTTCTGAACTCCATTTTCTAATCGAATGAGGATCAAGTTGATAGTCGACTCGGATACAGTAAGGTATAAATATAATTTATCTCCCATGTTTGGTTAGAAGATCAATGGTGGAGATCCTAAATATTTCTTCAACTCCTATAAAGAATTCTCACATTCTTTATTCCATTCGAATATCTTTCTGAGTACTTTAAATAATGGTAAGCATTTATCAATATCTTGAAAGATAAATCGATTGAGACCAGTTACTCTTCTTGTTAATTTCTATACGTCTTTTTTGCATAAGGGATATTGCATCTTGATCAATGCCTTGATTTTGTCTAAATTGGCTTTGATTCCTCTTTGATTTATAATGAATCCAAGGAACATCCCTTCCTGCACGTCGAAAACACATTTGATCGAATTAAGTTTCATCTGATGCTTCTCAAGCTGATCAAATGTCTGGCCTAAGTCTTTAAAGCGGTTCGTATTTTTTTTTTAGTAAGCATGGCATCCATATAAACTTCCATATTCTTGTCAATTTGTTCCTCAAAGACCTTATTCACCAGTCTCTGGTATGTTTCTCCAGCATTTTTAAGCCCCAAAGGCATAATGTTGTAACAGTAATTACCTCGGCTGGTGATAAATGATGTTTTATCCCTGTCTTTGGGCTTCATTTTAATTTGAGTATACCCCGAATAAGCATTCATAAGCATGAGTATGTCCTTGAACTTGAGTAATTCATATCCTCATGTGGCATCAACTACTTGATCAATTCTAGGCAAAGGGAAGTGATCCTTCTGACAAGCTTTATCGTTATCCACGAAGTCAACACACATACGCCACACGTTGTTATTCTTCCTTACCATTACTATATTGGTCAACCAATCTGGGTACTTGGCATCTTCAGTGAACTTTGCCTTTTTTAGCTTGTCCACTTCTTCTTGGAAAGCCAAGTTCTTTTCGAGACTAAATACACATCATTTTTGCTTGATTGTCTTGGCGTCCTTAATGATTTTCAGCTTATGGCATATGAACTCTGGATCTATTCCTGGCATGTCTTCATGGCTCCATGTAAATATGTTATTCCTCTTTTCGAGGAATATGATTAATTCCTATTTGAGGAGTGGTTCCAGAGTTGAGCCAATATGTGTGATTCTTTTTGGTCTTTCATCATCTAGAACAATCGTTTCAGTGGCTTCTAAACTTGACCCTTAAACAGATCAACTTCCTCGCTACGATCCAACGTCTTAATCTGGTATGTGGTGGTGATTTTTTAACTTCCTCCTAGTTGGCCGAGGTGTAATAACATTCTCTAGCTTCAACTTGATTCCCTTATACAATGTCGACCCTAAAATGAGTGGGCAATTTTAAGAATTTATGGATAGTTGATGGTACCGCTGCAAAATTATTCAAGTCGGCCTTGTCGAGGACCATGTTATAAGATAACGGATGTTCTTGTCTAAGACTAAAAAATGGATCCTTTCAGTTCTGATGGCTAGTCATGTCCCGATCAAGACTGCTAACTTGACAGTCCTTAAGGGTTATACCTTCTCCCCAAAAAATCCTATCAAGGGTCTATGGTATTATTCTAACTTGTTGTCACGTATCCCTAAACTGTGGAAATAATTATTGAATAGAACATCGACTGAACTGCCATTGTCTTCTAGGATTCTGTCCACCCTTGATTCATAAACCCTCATAGTGATGGTCAAAGGATCATTATGAGGGTAGAGTACTCCAGATAAGTCATTCTTAGAGAAACTAATTACTAGTTTGTCTTTATTAACCTTTCTTGGGTGGCCATCTACTTCATCAGCTAAGTTAATTTGCCGAATATATGAGCATGCCTTGGCCTCATTCTGATAGGCTTTTCTCTCAGCTACTTCATCACTACCACCACCATATCTTCCCATAATAAACTAGCAATCAAAACATATCATTTTTAAAGAAAGTTTAAGTTCTTGGGGTTTCTTCGGTAGATTCAGATCATCTTCCAAATGGTCATCCCGACCTCTCTTTTTCCATCTTTGCTTTTACAAGGAGATTATGATCGTCTTTTGGAATATCGCCCCTTCGTTCGATCGATGAACATAAACAACTTTCCATGACGAATGATATCTTCAATTTAATTCTTCAAATAAATACAATTGTTGGTAGTATGCATGTGGTCCTTGTGGAATTCACAATACTTGGACTTGTCCCTCCTGTTAGGAGGGGACTTCAACTTCCCTATCCATTTAGGATTCCTACTTCTTATGATCTCTTCCAAAATTTGATGCAAGTCAACAATGAGAGGAGTTTATTTATTGTACTTCTTAAGTTTCTTGGCCTTCTTATCTTTTTTCTCCTTCTTGTCAGAACTCTTATGATTATCGAATTGAGCACCTTGGCGGCTATAGCCTCTTCGGCTGTAATAACCCACCCTAATATTTCATTTAATTTCCCCACATAAGTTGAAATTGAGTGATAACCTTGGGACTTGAAAAATTATGAGTAAGATTGTATTCTTATTTATCTATTTGGAGGCTTGATGTAATTATAGGGAGTTGTGGGTCAAAAATAGAAGAAAGAAAAGAAACTGGAAAGAGGGTAGTTCGAAAGACATGGATGTCGCTTAAAATGAGAAGCATGATCACTTAAAATAAGGGATTAAATGATCTTCGAGTGATATCCCACTGTGTAACTAATTAGGGTCGCGCGAAGGTCGTTTGAAGATAGAGATCGAACGAGGCGCCTTTATTGCTCGAACGAGGGGCGGATCTTATTTTAATGACGACCTTCGAATTTTTAAACCAGACTCTCCTTATGCATTGTCATGATCTGGGCCATTGAATTGATGAGCTATAGAGATTTGATGAGTCCAGATTGGGCAAAATGGGATTTCTAAGGTTTATGGGTCTTTTGTAAAGGTTTATTTCGATTATTTGGGTTATGGAGAGTTGAAAGAAGAGAGATAGAGAGATGGTGATCTTCCTCCATGGTTGTGCACCTCTCTCCACCCCTAAACCACCATTTCTCCACCATAAGCCATCATATTCTTATAGTCATTTCCATATCCAAGCTTTGGATACCCATTTCCACCATTGCTGGGCATAGGTAAGAATTTGTAAAGGTATTGTTGGGAGTTTTTAGAGAAGATGAAGATGGATCTTCCATGGAGTTTCAAGTGAGTTTTTGAATGAGTTTTTCTTGGAATCTAGATGGAGCATGCTTTTGGGTGGGGTAACCTCCTTGAGGCCACCTTAAGAGGTGGGAGGTTGCCATCTCCTTTGACATTCTATGCCTACCATTAATGGAGCTTCATTGAGGTGGGGGGAAATCTACTCTTAGATTAAGACTCTATTTTATGTGTTTGTTGTCTTGATTATTAGAATGTTAAGAGTAGGAGGCTTAGAAAATGATGATGAGTTTTCTAGCAAAATTACTGATAAACATTTTTATGAAATAAAAATGTTGGAAAAATGTCATTTCTTTGAGAATAAATGAATAAACATGCTTCAAAGTTTTCTTGAAATAAATGGGATTTTCATGTAAAGGGTATGTTTAAAGTTGGTGCCAAATATTTTTATGGAATAAAAATATTTTATATTTACATTTTTATCTTACTAAAGATATTTTGATAAATTAAGTTTGATTTCTTGAAAAAATGAAGACTTTATAAAGAAGTGGGATATTGGTTTGAGTTTTTAAGAAATAAATTGTCCTGTGGTGTAGAAAAGGTATATTTTGCAAGTATGATATGCCAAATATTAGCTCATCTAAGATAATAAGCCTCAGTCGCAACCGACCCTCACCTTTCGTCCAAAAATGAGAATTTGTAACTCGGCCTGGAAAGACTCGGTCTACACTGATTTGGATGACTTGGCCTCGGCCCTTAGCAACCGTTCGATACCAGTTATCTGTATTATTCCTAGAGATTGAGTATCCTTGGCCTCGGCCTCACCCAGGCCGAGACTGGTCAATATGATAGGTGTCATTCCATAGTGGTTCAAAGGTCTACGAGTTTAGCCTCGGCCATTAGGGTCGGACGAAGTCACTTTACTGACAGAGAGCGTGCATTAGGAGACGCATGGAGATGTGCGCGTGGATGTGCAAAACATGTGAGCCAAAACCGTTATACCCAGATCATTCTCTCACATGAGAGAATATTTTATCATCATGACCTATATACGATGAATCAGCTGGCTTCTCCCCATTGACAGGGAACATTCTGCACATGCTTAGGGATGCAATAAACCCCTAAAACACTATAAATACATATCATATTCTTCATTGTAAAGATCGCATTATTCAAACCCTAGCTAAAACTCTGCTCATTTGTATACAGAAGAGAGAGAGAGAGAGAGAGAGAGAGAGAGAGAGAGAGAGAGAAAGCTTGTGTTGTAACCAGGTCATTAGAGCCATATTTACTAATGGATTTCACTCACACACACATCGTGGACATAGGCTCCAGCCGAACCACTTATATTTTGGTGTTCATCCTCTTCACCCCACCTCTTTTTCTATTGATAGACTGTGTGATTATTGCCATTGTTATATACCTGTTCGAACTTCTTATTTATTTGACCTGGTGGTACCATTTCTGGTATCATCAGTCTGACGTCATCTGTGGGAACGAGAAGTAGCATCTCTTCGTTTCTTTACCTTGTCCTCACTGAAGTCTTAGGTGTCTAACCAGTCCTTCCAATTATGGATTTGTTTCACCATTGAAGGAGTTACTGCTAAGCTACTAAGTTTTTACTCTCCAATTATAGATCACCCATAAGGTTTAATACATGGCATCAGAATTTCCACCAAAACCACCAGTTGGTGGTCCTAATTCCAGCAATGTACCTCCTCAATCAGAGATAGCTGAAGTAGCAGAAGCATTGAAGTCCTTGGTGTCCATCCAACAGGTAATGCAAGAACAGTTGGTTGCCTTCAGCCAAAATGTGATAATTAGGCCAACTGAGGTATAACTGGAGATGATTACTCTGACAGTCGTGGAACACCCTTAGAATGCCAGGGGACCACCCCAGGCTCCATGTAAAGACCTTCCACCTCTTCAGCGACAAAGGGACATTGCTGACCCTAGGCATTTATGCCTAGGGAGGTAAGATCAACCCTTCCCGGAGGACTGTTATGATGATTATGAGTCTGAAGATGCTCAGGCTGATTGTTGGTATCCATACGAAGTATCTGGGAATACGGTACGCCCATATAAGGAAGTAGAGACCATGATAGGAGGCCAAGTCATGATGCACAGCCAAGGGGCACTGCTTTTGATTGATTAAGTAGAGGGTCAGCCTTAGAGAGGCTCAGCCCCATTGGCAATTTGAAAGAAATGCTATCTAGGTCAAGGAGAATGCTACCTCAAGAAGAGAGGAGGCATACTATCGACCCCCATGTGGCCAAGATGAGGGTCAAAGAAAGGTAAACAGCCGACATATGTCGATAGCCAGAGAACTTCTATTCCACCAATTGAAGTGGAAAGGGATAATATCGTCCAGGCCGACATTGTGCAAGCGGTCGAGAGGCCCTGGAATGATTCAATTCAGAGGTTGGAGATTAAAATTGCGGACATTATTAAGAGCCGAAACCCTTTGCAAAGGGGTTATTCTGAAGGCTCTCCTTTTGTAGCTAAGATAGTTAGTTTTTTTTACCCCTGCTAAGTTTAAGCCGCCAGTGGTTACTCCAAAATATGATGGGAGTACCAACCATGTGAACCATGTAGAGATGTAGCGGTCGGTTATAGACATCTACTCCATCTCAAATGACATAAAATGTTATGCATTTTTAAGAACTTTCACTCGGGCTGCCCATATATGGTTCACTTCACTCCCGGAGAACTCCATTGAAAATTGCAAGCAACTGGCAAAATGATTCATCTAAAACTTCTATTTTGGGGTAAGACCTTAGAAGAAGACTAATCACCTGATGTACATTAAGCAGGGGTAGAATGAGAGTCTCGGGGAGTACATTACGAGATCTAATAAGAAGAAGTTAGAAGTGGAGGATTATGAGGAAAGTATTATGATGATAGAACTAATAGGAGGTCTGTAGAAAGGGAAATTGTTTTGGAAGCTTACTGAGGACACACCAAAGTCAATGGATAAACTATTAGCGATGGATGGCAAGATCATAAACATCGAGGAAGCTATGGAAGCTAAGTATGAGGATGAGAAGGGGACTAGCAGTGGGAGCAAGTTTCAGAAAAAGAATAAAGATGGAAAGAAGAGATCAGTTGATGATACGTTTGCTGAGTATACTCCTCTCACGGCCAGCTATGAGACATTTTTAATAAGATCAAGAATGACCGGTCTTTAAGATGGCCTAAAAAGCTGAAAGCTCACCCTTAAAAGAGGAATAAAAAATTATGGTGTGAATTTCACCAAGACCATAAGATCTTAACCGATAAGTGTTTCTCTCTGAAAGACGAGATTGAGAAGAAGCTTAAGGCTGGGAAGCTGAGAAAGTATGTGAGAAGTGGTAGCCCAAAGAGGGGTCAGAACGACCCCAGAAAAAGAAGGACCGATAAGTGCAAAGAGGATGCTCCTGTGAAAAATTATGATGACTCAGATGATGATGATGATGATGGGGATGACTTAGATCTTCCACCAAAGGACGATGGTCCTAAAGGTCGCCTTTATATGATTTCGTTCAATGTGAAGATGATTTGTGGGGGCCTAGCAGGAGGAGTCTGACAGGTGGCCAACAGAAAGGCACACATTGCAGAAGTCAAAGCTCTTCCTAAAGTTGAAGCGATTAACTCATCTGTAATAGGCATTATGTCAGAGAAAAGGAAGAAAGTGGATATGGACACTTTGATTGTGGGTTTTTCTTGACTCGACTTCAAAGGTTCCTATCCTCCCAAGATGATCCCTGGTGATTACAACCAAGGTTCATGGGTATAGCGTGCCCAGAATACTGGTTGACGGTGGAAGTTCACCCGATTTTATGTTCTGGACATGCTTCAAAGGCTTAGGACTCAGCAAGAAGAGGCACGTGCCTTATCATCACCCATTGATTGGATTCAGTGGTGAGAAATTCCATCCGTTGGGAATGTATGATATGGACGTCAGGATAGGAGATATTTGGCTGATGAGGCTAACAAAGAAGGTCAATTTATTTATAATGGATGAAAGTGTATACTCTATTTTAACCTTATAATGGGAAGAGTGTCCCTCAAAGAGTTTGAGTCATTCCCCTCCATTATACACAAAATGGTGAAATTCCTGACTCCTTGTGGGGTAGGGGAAGTTCAAGGTGATCAAGTGTTGGCACGGGAATGCTACTTCAACTCAGCTGATGAGAGGGAAGCTTATAAAAAACAACTACGACCTACAATATCGATACATTGGACCCAAGAGACGAGAAGAAACTCAAGAAGGGAGAAGTCACTGAGGATGTAGAATATGTCATCCTCGATGAGGACGAGAGAAAAAAACCATCTAAATTGGTAAAACCCTGAAAAAGGAGGTTAAGGAAGAATAGGTGAAGTTGTTGAGGAAGAGGAAAAGCATCTTCGCATGGAACCACGAAAACATGCTAGGTATTGACCCATAAGTTATGTGCTATAAGATCAATATAGTCGGTGGTGCTAAGCTAATACGGAAGACGAGTCTACTCAAGAGAGACATATGATGTTATCAAAGATAAGGTTAAGAATTTGGAAAAGGCTAACTTCATCTGGGAGGTCATCTATACCGACTGGTTAGCAAACGCCGTCATCGTCCCCAAAGCCAGTGGTAAATGGAGGATGTGTGTTGACTTTACATATCTAAACAAAGCATGCCCAAAAGACAGCTTCCCTTTACCCAGGATCGGTCATATGGTAGATTCTATAGTCGGCCATGAATTGATGAGCTTCATAGATGCCTACTTAGGCTATAACCATATATTCATGGACCCAGTTGACAAAGAAAAGACAGTCTTTATCACTGACAAGGGGACCTATTGTTATAAGGTCATTCCCTTTGAGTTAAAGAATGATGGGTCAACATATCAGAGGCTGGTCAATAAAATATTTGAAGACCAAATAGGAAAAATGATGGAAGTGTACGTTGATGATATGTTTGCTTAGAGACTTAAGGCCGACACATATGTGGCCGACCTTGAGTGCACTTTTGACACTATGGACAAGTACCCGATAAATCTCAACCCCGCTAAGTGTGTCTTCGGCGTAGGAGCAGGAAAGTTTTTAGGGTTCATTATGAATAAGAGAGGGATCAAAGCTAATCCCAAGAAGATCAAGGCCTTATTGGAGATGAAGACTCCTACGATGATAAAGTATGTGCAGAAACTAACCAGAAAAGTGGCAGTGCTAAATAGGTTTGTCTCTAGAACCACTGATAAATGCCTTCCTTTCTTCTGAGTATTTTGAAAAGCTTTCGAATAGAATGATGAGTGTGATAGAGCCTTTAAGGATTTGAAGTCCTACCTTGGCTCTCCACTCCTACTATCAAGACCAGTTCAAGGGGAGAGACTGTATCTTTATTTACTAGTATCTGAGTTGGCCATTGGTGTCGCTATTGTAAGAGAAAAGGATGGAATCCAAAAACCAGTGTATTTCAATAGTAAGGCACTCCAAGGGCTTAAGCAGAGGTACCCTAAGATGGAGAAGTTAGCCTATGCAATGATTCATGCCTCAAGGAAGATTAAGCTCTTCTTTTAGGCACATACCATGGTGGTCCTCACAGACTCACCGCTCAGACAAGTAATTCACAAGCTGAAGAAGTCAGGAAGACTGATGGCTTGGGCAATTGAAATGGGAGAGTTCGACATCATCCATCATCTAAGAACGGCCATCAAAGGGCAAGCACTAGCAAACTTTGTGGTCGAGTTCACTTGGGATGAGGCCGACAAAGAGGATGTTGAGGCTACTTGTGAGTAAGAAAGTAGAGCATGTCCTCCCCCATCCCAGGATGAGACGAGTTCAGTAAGAATCAAAGTATATGAAAATGAGGAGGAAAAGTATATTTTCTAGTATAGAACCCCGAAAGAGGGTAGTTTTTCACCAAACGGTATTGTATTCATGTGAGAATGGAAGCGGGGAGGAATTGATAGTGTCGGCCCCAGATGGTGCCGATATTGAGTACACGATGAGGTTTAACTTCAAAGCTTCAAATAACGAATCTGAGTATGAGGCTCTCCTAGCAGGCCTCTCCCTTGCCCGGGAACTAAATATTGTCTAACTCCTTATCCATAGTGATTCCAGGATAGTAGTCAATCAAATTTTAGGGGCATATAAGGCTAAAGATGACAGAATGGCAAGGTACCTGGAAAGGGTCAGTATATTATTGAAGCATTTCGCTAAAGTAAAATTTAAAAGGATACCTCGACTGGATAATGGTCGATTCGATGCTCTGGTAAGGTTAGCCTCAACCACCAGAGAACTGAAATTAGAAGGACAGTCCCGGTAGATATTCTCCATCGATCGACGATTGAAGGAGAAAAAAATATTATGGAATTTTGTTTAAATATGAGTATAGGAGCCTCTTGGATGGATCATATAGTCTGTTATATTAGATATGGGGAACTTCCTAAGCCTAAGGTCGAGAAGAAGAAACATAGGTACAAAGCTGCTAAGTTCTCACTCATAGGAGACATTATATAAAAGAAAGGGTGCTTTCTTCCTCTCCTAAGATGTCTTCATCCATCTGAGGTGGAGTATTTTTAATAAATGTGCATGAAGGGTCATGCTCCAGCTACATCGGAGGAAGATTGTTGGCTAACAAGATCATTATGCAGGGTTATTGGTGGCCAGCGTTGCCCAAGGACGAAGCCGCTTATATAAACAAATGTGATAAGTGCCAGAGGTTTGCTACCATTCCTCACTAACCTCATCAACCTCTTACCTCCATCACATATCCTTGGACCTTCTCTATTTGGGGAATCGACCTGGTTGGACCACTTCCTAGAGCTATGAATAATTATCGATACTTGATAATGGCGATCAATTATTTCTCAAAATGGGTAGAGTCCAAGTTGATGATAATAATTATGAAGAAGAAGACCTTTCAGTTTATCTGTAAAAATATCATCTGTAGGTACAGACTACCCAATACTATGATCTCTGATAATGGAATGCGGTTCAAGAATGTCTCTCTAAAAAAATATTATGAGCAAGTAGGTATCAAGCAGTTCTTCTCTGCTCCTAGCCAACCCCGGGCTAATGGGTAAACAGAAGTAACAAACAGGACAATCCTTTAGGGGGATCAAGAAGAGGTTAGAAGATGCCAAAATCAGGTGGGTTAAAGAAGTATATGTTGTCCTCTGGGCATACTGAACAAAGGACAGGACTCCTACCGGGGAAACTCCATTTATGTTGGCTTACGGTGCAGAGGCAGTAGTGCCAATGGAGATAGGTCTACCTACTCATAGGATTCAGACCTACGACCCAGAAAAGAATATTATTGAGAAGAGGCTTGACCTAGATCTTGTGGAAGAGAAAAGAGAAAACGCTTAGGTTAGGCAAGCTACCTACCAGCAAAGAACAGCAAGGTTCTACAATAAGCGAGTAAAGGCATGCCCATTGAAGGTAGGGACCTTATTTTGAAAAATACATGATAGAAACCCACTAAGCTTCATACAAATTGGCATGGCCCATACAAAGTATTCGAATAGGTGGTGCCAGGGACGTATAAATTGGAAAACCTGGAAGGAGAGCCATTATCTAACCCATGGAACGCTGACCACCTCAAGAAATATTACTAATGAAATTACAATTTTGTTGTTTCTTTTCAATTCCATTGTAATACATGTTTATGAGACTCGGGTGAATGAAATTAAATAAAATAACAAGTGTTCCCTCTTGTGTTGTTTATCTATTCAGATGTTTGTTTATATGTATCAACTCACCTTAAGCTACAAAACATCATTTGTGGTAAAGTATGCTTAAGTTGCCTTCGGTGATACAACAGCCCAGGTGGGGTCAACCACATCTATAGGTTGTCAATAATATCGAAAGAAATTTAATATTTAAACATCATTAACTTAGTGAATTTTCTCCCTCGGCCCAGAAGACAGTACATGGACGAGACGACTCTCCATACACTCTCAAACGACAAGTGAGGACTTGTTCTTAAACACCATAATTTGGTGGATGCAAGTTAAAAATAACTTAATTGTGATTAATATTCAAACATCATTAATTTGGTTAATGTGCTCCCTTGGCTAAGACGACGGTGCATGGAGGAGACAACTCTCCATACACTCTCAAAACGACGAGGGACGATTTGTGTTTAAACACCATAATTTAGTGGATGCAAATTAAAAATGCCTTAATTGTGATTTATATTCAAACATCATTAATTTGGTGAATGTTTTCCCTCGGCCGAGACGACGGTGCATGGATGAGACGACTCTCCATACAGTCTCAAAACGATGAGGGAGGACTTGTTCTTAAACACCATAATTTGGTGGATGCAAATTAAAAATTACTTAATTGTGGTTCATATTCCAACATCAATAATTTGATGAATGTTCTCCCTCGGCCAAGATGATAGTGCATTGACGAGGGAGGACTTAAAAAAGTGTTCATAATAAACAAAATATAAGTACAATCAAAAGAGGGTATCGATCACATATGACCACCCTAGGAAGTTGGCTCACGATCGATGGTGGGAGTTTCCTCGATGTTAGGCTCAATTCCACCCTCGGCTTGTGTTGCCTGGTGTGGGACATCATCTTGAATATTAGCCCTAGCCTCGGTTGTCGCCATTAGCTCCATGTACTCCAGGGTGACGTCGAAGAGAGGGTCAGATAGGTCTGGAGCATCTAAGGCAGGCCGAATAAAAGAGACGACCTCAGTGAACTTGGTAGAAATCCACCGATAATCCATCTTTACGCCTCTCTATAAATAGATGATCCAAATCTACCAAATTCATCTGAATCCTTGAAATCTTCGATAGCCTCGACCCTGATCTTATCAAGGGACTTAGGAGACAATGCCTCGTCTTTTGGCCTTTGCACGCAAGCTGCAAGCTCCTTGGTATAAGTGGATGACTGCACAGCCAAGGCATCGCCTTTCTCCTTAAGCAAGTCATCATTCGTCTTCGGTAATTCATATTTGAGCTTCAGGTCGTTCTGATCTTGCTCAAGGTCGGCTTGGCATGACTCCAAGCATTTCTTCAGTTTCTCTTCGGATCTGAGATCTTAGTCGGCCTTCTATTGGTACTCCTGAAATGAGTCCCCAGAACAAGATCTTGATCTAAGTCACATTACTCATAGAGCGCGTGCATTGGGAGCGCGAGGAGATGTGCGCATGGATGTGCAACACATGTGAGTCAAAACCGTTATACCCAGATCATTATCTCACGTGAGAGAACATTTGATCATCATGACCTATATATGACGAAGACAGTTGGCTTCTCCCTATTGGTTGGTAACATTCTTCACATGCTCGTTGCATGCTTGGGGGTGTACGTATCATCTTCTTCAATGTAAAGGATCACATTATTCAAACCCTAGCTAAAACTCTTCTCATTTGTATACAGAAGAGAGGGAGAGAGAAAGCTTTTGTTGTAATCAGTCCATTAGAGTCATATTTTCTAGTGGATTTCACTCACACACATACAGTGGACGTAGGCTCCGGCCGAACCACTTATATTTTGGTGTTCATCCTCTTCACCTCACCTCTTTCTCTGTTGATATACTGTTTGATTATTGCGATTGTTATATACCTGTTCGAGCTTCTTATTTTTGTGACCTGGTGGTACCATTTCTGGTATCATCAAAGTATTATAAATTTTTAAAATGAAATGCATGTTAAACCCATTTAATAGGATTTTAGGATTAAAATCCATCTTCTCATGAATATAACCTTATAGTATTTTGATGTTAAATATTTAAACAAATTTAAAGAATATTTTTTTGTGTTTGACCATGAAATAAGAAAGTGGATATTCCAATATTCAAAGTGTGTAAAAAAGGGTTAAAAGTGTGAAAAGTATAAAGTTGTAAGATTACATGTGTTAATAAAAAGAAATGGTATTTTCTTGTACAAGTAGTCTTTTAGTATAATTAGATTTCTTGAATAAAGAAAGTAAAGAAATGTCTAATTTGAAAAGATGGTTGGTAAAGGTGTTGAATTAGTGTTAATGGTTAAACATTGAAAAGTTGGTTTGTGTAATTTAATAATATTTTAAAAATTGACACTTATGAAATTGCAAAGGAAATAATGAAATAAAGATGTTTCCAATTAAGAAGAATATTACTCTAAGGTTAAAAAGTTGTTAAGGTATTAAAAATACATAAGAAGTTCGTATTGGTAACTTAATAATGTTTTGAAAAAATTAATACTTGTGAAAATGGAGTAAAAGATGAGTTTGGAAACAAATGGGTAAATGGTAATTTTACATAAAGTGAAACATTTTTATGAAATAAAAATATTGGAAAGGGTGTTACACATGATAGTCCTAATGAACATGATTTTTGGAATAAGATCAAGGTTAAAGTGTAAAGGACATGAAACGATGATTTTTAAAGCGTATCA
Source organism: Sambucus nigra (assembly GCA_949130495.1). Lineage (NCBI taxonomy): Eukaryota > Viridiplantae > Streptophyta > Magnoliopsida > Dipsacales > Adoxaceae > Sambucus > Sambucus nigra. The sequence continues at coordinate 356,904,574 of OX422222.1, read as the reverse complement.
CAAGTTGGGGTTTAACCCCGGGTTTTGGCTTCGATTTAGTAAACAGGAAAGGTGGTATAATGTTGACATTTGCAAAATTTTAAAATAAAAAGGAACTCGGATGACACCGGAATAATTAAGGAGGCTGACCAGAGCATATGGTTCGCATAGCCAGTGATGTGGAGCCCATTAAAGTATGTGGTATGTGGAAGATTCTAAGAAAAAGATAAAGGAATAAGGAACATATTAAGAAATGGGTTGTGTCGTGAAAATGTATTAAAACAACCTAACTTGGAAGAATTAATAAATATTCCGATCAAGGTTAAAATGGACAGGTAAATGTGTAAATTGATTATTTTCCATAAGGTAAAGGAAAGGTAAAGTCAGTGGGTAAATGGATGGTTAAGCAGCCTAAGTGGTTAAACCCGTAATTAGCATGACGGTGCATTGTGAAATGTTTTAAAAGTCTAAATAAGTATTTTCTAACACGGTGTTCGTGTGTGTTGAAAGGGTGATTTTTAATCAAAATACGAATGTAGATTGGTTAAAATGAAAAGGACAATTTCGGTAAAGAAATGGCTTTTGATCATACCAAGTGCAATTGTTCAAATATTTAATCGTGTGCGTTTAATAAAGTGAGAAATGCCAAAATGATAAAAAGGGAGTCTTTTACAAGATTAAGATGAATTAATATGAATAAATAATATTTTCGAAGTAAAACTATTTTATGCATTCAGTATATGTATATGTATATTTATATACGTATACAAGGTAGTTGCATATGCACGTAAGCATAACGTGTTAGAGTCTTCTTTCTTTCATTCGATTCTATATTGCATTTTGTATATTTCCCATTGAGGATTCGGTTTACTCCCTCATTTTGTTACGATTGGTTTAGTGCGATTTCTTATTTTGAGATCATTATACAGATACGTACTCTCTTTTATATTACGTTAGTAGCTCTAAATTCTTGGAAACCAAGGTGTTCCCCAATGTCCCACACATAGTTTTATTTGGAATTGGAACCACGTGCTAAACAAGTGAAAAATTAAATTAAAATAAAACTGGATTAGCAACATTATAAAGGTTATTCATTACACTTCACACCGAATGCTCGAGTCGGCTCGGGTTGACTAGGATTAACCCAAAAATCCAGATTAGGGCGTTACATCGGCATTCAGGATTTTGCTAGCTTTATCCATTAACTCAATCATGGTTTTAGGGGGTCTTTGGCTAACGCATAATATAACTTCTCAGTATGCAGTCTGCTCATTAAAGAAGTAAGAGCGGTTTTCCCTTCTTAATCCATCACTTCTTTCCTTTCATTGTTAAAATGAGTTATATAGTCGCGGGTGGTTTGCATTGGTTGCTGACGGATGCTCAGTAAGTAGGCTACCCTTTTGATGGGTTTGGCCCCAAAACAAAATTTTTTGATGAAAATATGGGTGAGCTACTAAAAGCTAGAGATTTGTCCTCAAGAAAGATTATTACACCAAATTTGTGAAAGTCCAGTGATGGTACTTAAGAACACTTGACAACGCATCTCATCTAGAACTGAATAAATATCAGCTACTTCCTTGTATTCTTTAATATGAAGGGCGGGGTCAGTTTTACCATCATATTTGGGAGTGACCACAGATAGATTGAATTTGAATAGTGTGGGGAAATCCATAATGGTTGGGACAAAATGAGGTTCCTTCACAAAGCTCCTTTATAAGGGATTTCTAGACTTAGATATTTCTCGCAATCAATCTTCCAGTCGGTGTATTGATCATTTCCAAGAGTAATCTTCTGGATTAGTTTTGGTTGAGACAACTCTGGCAGCTTTATGCTAGGGTCTCTTCTTGGGAAGACTGATTGGCATGCGCAAAACCTACTACACTATACCTAGATCTAGTAAACCCTTCTCGATATTCTCATAATGTGGAGGGTTCCCTGTAGTAGCCCCTATTTTCTAAGGGACCCAAACGATCGAAAGTAGAGGATTTTCTTAGCCTTTCCAAAATATCGTAGCAGTCTGTAGATCTGACTGAAGAGGTTACTCCTGGAGGGTAGGATTGGTCTTGTGAAGATATGTAATATTTGGACTTGCTTCTATCATTTCTAAGAGGTGGATGAGACATTTCCCTCCTATAATATGGGGTAGTAGTAGATCTAGCTTGAAGCGTATAAGTAAGCTCCCTCATGGTATCCTGCATTGCCTCATGTCGTTTGGCAATGTTAAGAACAATTCCTTGTATGTCTCCTATACAAAGAGGAGCGAAAGGACTAAAAGCATTACCTCCAACAATACTACTTTTTGGGATGTCTGTCATACTAAAAAGGTATGAAAAATGAGTTTCTAAAGAATTAGGTTGGAAACAACAATGACTTATCATTCCCACAGACGACGTCAATCTGTTGATGTCAAAGTTTGGATTATTTATCTTAGCCTTAGTTATTCAAATATATAACCACAGATACTAATCATAAAGAAAATATAAAGAGACACCAGAGGTTTTTATATGGTTTAACTCAAGAATAAAGCCTACATCCACGGGGCAATTCTATTATTTATATTGGTTAAAATTCTAGAGTCTAGTATAAATCAAGTGTGTCATTGCATATCCCCCTCAGCTGGGACGTGTAGTGTATTTATAATAAGTAGAAAATCAATAGATGGAATTCCTTTGTATCTTTAAGCATTTACACCTTTACGCAGTAATATGTAGATGGATGGTAGTCATGTGCATGTGTATGGTGACTATTGAGTAGCCCTATATGTTTCTTTTCATATAACTGATCATTTATCTTCCTGGTTGTGGTCGGATGGGCGACCCACCAGAGGGTACTTGAGCCGATCGGGTTTTACCCGCTGTGGAAAGCCCAGCGATAATCTTGATAGGTGTCACTACTTTATTGGTCCATGTAGCCTAATATTTTTAGGGTACAACAATAATCGGGATAAATTCTTTCAACTTTTAATAAGGATATACTAATCGAAGGACATGACCAAGCATATTAGTTATCATGACATTTGATTTAAAAGCGTTTAACATAACAAAAAGAGACGAGACTCTTTATTCAGGACCGCCAAAAAGAAGTAGTAAATTCCTAATGCTACAAAGATGGATTATTTTTTATTATAAAACATATCAAGAAATGAAAATGATATCATAATCAGTTCATTCAAATATGTTTCTTATTATGGAAGAAAACCCCAAATTCAATCAAAATCAGTCAGTTTATTGAACTCAGACCAACACTCCAAACCCTAACACACCCTATAAAAACATTGTTAACAACTACTGTGGAAATGATATAATGTAGATACGATATTTCTCAATTCTTACGCATAGCTCCATCAAGAATTCAATATAAATGAAGGTCTTAAAGAAATGCTATTGAATAATGACAAAAGAGAGAAATGTTATAGAATCAAGACAAGCATGAAATAACAAAATCCAAGAGAATATCATTGACAATTCACCTATTCCCTTGAAAAGTTGCCAATGCAACCACCCTCATTTAGGGGTTAAACGCCTAAAACAACAGATCCTCTTGTCTCATAAGTTTCAGTTGTTCGTCTACCACGAACTATAATTCGCATGACTCCTCACCATGCCTCATTTTTGAAATATTTTTATAGAAGGAACAAATATAAATGAGTTAAAATAGTTATAGATTTGATTAAACATATTAAAAAAAATATCATCGCATTAATCACGCGTCTGTTCTCCATAAAGAAAGAGCACTCTCATAGAGGAAAAGTGACACAAACTCCGCTGAAATACATGTACATCACCTCAGATTATCAATATCACTCATATAAAATAGAAAAATACATAATGTTATTGTTCTAAAAATTCCGATAAGGCCCTAGACTGTGCTTTGCCTCCTCGCCATAACCCATCCCTACTTAGGCATTAATCACGTCTAGCCTATAGTTGGCTACAGTTTTGGTGCATGTACCATTATAAACAATCACTTGTAGAATTTTGACCGAGTCGAAAGTTAAACTATCTCTCCTTAAGACAGAATACGCCCCCGCTACGGTGCTGAGGGTAAATTCAACGGGCGTCTACCTCTCAGGATGAAACGGTCAACGACTATTACAAGAAGCACTTCAGTGCAATAGTCCCACGAACCAACAATGACGAATTTCTCTCAAACAGTAAGAAGGGAACAAGGACAGTAGTAGGCAATTCGGGTAGATTTTCTTATCTTTTAAATGGACTGCATATGGTCCTTTTTATAAGTGGTGAAGGGCTACAACTTATGGCTTTTCCAAGAAAAGATGTGACTGTTTGTATAGTCATATCTCTCTAATAAAGCAACTTAACATTTTAATTAATTAATTAAAAAACGACAGCATTTTTTAAATAATTAAAAAACGACCGCGTTTTTAAATAATTAATTAATGCGGAAAATAATTAATCCGTAATTAATTATTTCGTTTCGGGAAACCAGATTTTTTTTTCAGAAAATAAATTTTAAAGCCTAAAAGGTCAATTAAAATTTGTCCAAAAAATTTAATAGTTACTCAAGAAAGACCTATGACCCACGACCTGGACCTGGACCCAGACACGGGCACGAGCCTGGCCTGACAGACGGCGACGGCGGTGCGCACGCATGTGGGCTTTTGGCCTAAGCCCAACACATGCATAATGTAATAAAATCTCCCCTTCAAAGAGTTGGGATAGCCCAAGGCATCCAAGCCTTAGTTCCATAACTTTGGCATATTAACTCCAAGTATTTCTATCACTTTTCCAATGTGGGACAAACCCACTTAACTATGTTACACCATCTACCTTAAACTCAAATGGGTCACTTTAAGTCCAAATTTTTCATTCATTACTTCACTATTTTGAACAAGTGAGTATACCAAATTAATCTCCTTGCTACAAGGAACACATTGGTACTAAGACACGTCACTTTTAACATATGTGTCTTAATTAAAATTGACTCTAAAGTTTGACCAAATAAGTTGGAATTTAATAAAATATACAACAATCTCCCACATGAATGAAATTTGGAAGAATCAAACGAATATAGATGCAAACAGAGAGTTTTTCTAGGAAAAAACATTGCATCGAAAAAGATAGCTCGTGGTTTTGAATCTTTCCTAGTGAGATACTATCGAGCTTACTGGCCAATCAATGAACATGATGTCTTCAATTGATTGACCATTTGTGTAAACTGAGACAATAGTATTCACACAATGTCTTTCCAAATTTATTGGTTCTCATTGTTGTGTCCATTTTGGCCTTGGACACCTCCTGGTTTCATGAGTGTGCTAGAGAAATAGCCTTCGTTATTCTCATAGAAGCGGCCCCTTCTCACTCATATAGGTGATTTCTATAAAGAGTATCCTGATAATACCCCACTTGACCTATACATTCAAGATATAAAAATCATTTAAAATATAGTTTATCCTTATACACGCGACAGTTTGTGCACTAACTCATCTTCAGAATGGAAGGAAGTAATTAAAGTATTACTTCTCAGTGCAAACTGAGTCATTATAATTAGGTTTCCCCTTTGAACCTATTTCTTAGATTCTCTAGTCATTTAGGTTGGGTTTCCATTAAGACGACTCTTTAGAATTTTATAGGCTTTACGCCCATTCCACGTGATGAACTTGCAACTTTCTCTCCAGGTATACCTTTAGTTAGTGGATCCGTAATATTTTCCTTTGACTTTACATAGTCAACAGAAATAATTCCATTTGAGAGCAATTGTCTAACGGTTTGGTGTCGACGACGTATATGTTGTGATTTACCGTCATAGTTATTATTTTCAACCATAGCAATTGTCGATTGACTATCACAATGTATTATGATAGGTGGCACGGGCTTTGATCATATTAGAATATCCTCTAAGAAGTTTCTAAGTCATTCAGCCTCTTCCCCAACTTTATCTAAAGCAATAAATTCATATTCCATCATGGATCTTGCAATGCACGTTTACTTCGAGGATTTACAAGATACGGCTGCACCTCCAAGGGTAAATACATATCCACTTATGGATTTCGAATCGTTTGAGCCAGATATCCAATTTGCGTCGCTATAGCCTTCAAGTGCAGCTGGAAATCGTTCGTAGTGCAACCCATCCCCCAAAGAGTATCGAAGATATCAAAGAACTCTTATCAAGGCTTTCCAATGATCTTTCCTGGGATTACTCGTATATCGACTGAGCTAACTAATCGAGTATGCTATATCAGGTCGAGTACAGTTTGATAAATACATCAAAATTCTAATAATACGAGAATACTCTAATTGAGATATACCTTCACCTTTATTTTTAAGGAGGTGATGACTTGGATCTACAGGTGTTCTCACTGGACGTTGATCATATTTATTATACTTTTGAAGTAATTTTTCAACGTAATGTGATTGCGATAAGCTAATTCCTTGAGGGGTTCTAATAATTTTAATTCCTAGGATGACATCACCTAATCCTATGTCCTTCATTTCAAATCTACTAGTCAATATTTTTTTAGTAGAATTGATAACATTATTATTATTACCAATTATTAGCATCTCATCTACATATAGACATATAATCACATGTTCCTCTTGAGTGCTTTTGATGTAAACACATTTTTCACACTCATTTATTTTGAAACCATTTGACTTCATGACATTGTCAAATTTTTCATGCCATTGTTTAGGTGCTTGTTTCAACCCATATAATGACTTCACAAGTTTACATACTTTCCTTTCATTTTCAGGAGATCTAAAACCTTCCGGTTGTTCCATATATATTTCTTCATCTAATTCACCATTCAAAAATGTCGTTTTAACATCCATTTGGTGTATTTCCAATTTATGTATTGCTACAATTGCAATTAACATTCTAATGGATGTAATCCTTGTAACAGGTGAATATGTGTCGAAATAATCTATTCCCTCTTTTTGCTTGTATCCTTTAGCTACAAGTCTAGCCTTATATTTATCAATGGTTCCATCAATTTCATTTTTCGTTTGAATATCCATTTGCACCCTAACGATTTTGTCCCTGGTGGTAGGTCCACCAGTTCCCATGTATGATTTTGCAAAATGGATTTAATTTCATCATTTATAGATACTTTCCAATATGAGGCTTCCGGAGTGGATAGAGCTTCTTTTACCGTTTGAGGTTCACATTCTAACATATATGTTAGAAAATCTGGACCGAAAGATTTTGAAATCTTAGCTCTTTTGCTAAGTCTAGGTTCTTCCTCAATAATATTTCGAGGTTCACCATTTGTAACTTCAAGCATTCTTCTGTTAGAAGTTGTTTCTTGTGTATTCTTACAAGGAAATATATTTTCAAAGAATGATGCATTCCTAGATTCTATGATTGTATTTTCATAAATTTTAGGAATGTCAGACTTATGCACAAGGAACCGATATGCACTACTATTATGTGCATAACCAATGAATATGCAGTCAATAGTCTTTGGACCAATTTTCACTTTTTTAGATTCAGGAATTAGTATTTTTGCAAGACACCCCCACACTTTTAAGTATTTGTAGGAAGGCTTGTGTCTTGTCCACAACTCATAGGGTATTTTATTTGTTTTCTTATGAATCAATTTGTTGAGAATGTAATTAGCTGAAAGCAATGCTTCCCCCCACATGTTTTGTGGCAATCCCAAACTTATTAATAATGCATTCATCATTTCTTTTAAAGTTCGTTTTTATGTTTCGAAATCCCATTTGATTGAGGAGAGTAAGGTGCGTTAGGTTGGTGAATAATACCATTCTCTAAACATATTTCCTTAAAAGGATATCCGTATTCACCACCTCTATCGCTTCTTAATTCTTTAATCTTTTTACCAAGTTGATTCTCAACTTTTATCTTGTATTGCTTGAAAGCTTCAATTGCTTCATCTTTGCTTCTTAGAAGATAGACATAGCAATATCTAGTGCAATCATCCACAAAGGTAATAAAGTAATTTTTCCCACATCTAGTTTGAACAAATTTTAAATCACATATATCGGTGTGAATTAAATCTAAGGTTCACTACTCCTTTCAATTGAATCGAAATGTGTTTTAGTTAATTTAGCTTCTACACATGTTTCACATTTGTGACTTGTATCAATGCTAAATTTAGGAATTGATTCTAAGTGAATTAATTTACTTAAAGTATTATAATTAACATGTCCAAGTCTACCATGCCACATATCCATAGACTTAAGCATATAAGCAGAAGATATCATATTATTATTATTATTATTACTTTTAGGTACAACAGTCATGACGTTCAATTTGAACATCCCATCACACATATATCCTTTTCCTACATACATTCCATATTTACTTAGTACAAATTTGTCTCCAACAAAGACTAGATTAAATCCTTTCTTGCTTAGCACGGAACCGAAGACAAGGTTCTTTCTGATGTCAGGCACATGCAATACATCATTGAGTGCGAGATGCTTCCCCGAATTCATTTCCAGCACTACTTTGCCTTTACCTTCAACTTTCGAGGTGGAGGAGTTTCCCATAAATAATTGTTCTCCATTCGCAATTGGTTGGTAGGTTGTGAACATACTTTTATCGGAACACACATGGCATGTAGCGCCGGTATCAACCCACCACTCTTTGGTATTACCCACCAAATTTACTCCAAGTATTTCTACCGCTTTTCCAATGTGGGACAAACTCACTTAACTATGTTACACCATCTAGCTTAAACTCAAATGGGTCTCTTTAAGTCCAAAATTTTCATTCATTACTTCACTATTTTGAACAAGTGAGTATACCAAATAAATCTCTTTACTACAAGGAACACATTGGTACTAAGACACGTCACTTTCAACATATGTGTCTTAATTAAAATTGACTCTAAAATTTGACTAAATAAGCTGGCATTTGATCAAATATACAACAATAGAAACATTGATTTAGTTATTTAGACTTTCTATTGAATCTTTTATGTTCATCATTGAAGTTGTTTTATGATATTGTATTAAGAAAAATGAAGAGGTGACTGCCTAGGCGTTAAGTGGTCGATCACCAACTGTTTTTTGCCTAGCAGCATTATAAGAATTGCATCGTTTTGCCCCAAATGCAAGAACATTAACCACGGGTCTGTATATGTTGTGAACATCTCTATCATTCACTTCCACATGTTCAAGACATGTAGCCAATGAAAAAATATAAAAACATTATTTTACATAAATATAAAATAGGTATACATCTATGATCAGCTGAACTGTTATTTATACCTTAGAGTAGCCGTTAGGAAATTCTTGAATTAAACAACCATATGGCCTTGTTCTACACTGTGATATTGAAGTAAGACGAAGGTTGTCTAAGCAACCATCACTATGTTGTTTATAGTATCTTACGAAATAGTTTTTGCGAGTTGGTACAAGAAGTGAAGCAGCTTGAAACTCAACTGTCATCTGGTAAAAATGCAGTCTGTTAGCTTAATTGTTCAATAATGTTAAAAACAGGTGAAAATTTATGAAGGTCTTCTTGTATATACCACTTTCACTGCTACATTGTAATTACCAGCCACAGCCACTCCAATTGAAAGGACTTTTAGTGTAATTTCCAGCAAAACAATACCCCAAAACACATTTCACCATTGATTCTGAGAAGTCTAAAGAGTTACCCATTACTTGCTTTACCTAATTTCTTCAAAATCTTTACAAAAGCAAGCATGTTCAAGTTCCTAAAAATATGAAAACATGCAATATGTTTTGGTACATAGTAGTGAATTGAAGTTCAAGAAAGGGCATATTAAGGAAAAAAAACGTACTTTACATTTTTTTTTCAATATAGTTATGAAACTATTTTTTTCCAGAAACACCATTGAATTTATATTTGAGTTTACTTTGATCCCAACGTTTTGATAAAAGTCCAATGTCAAATGACGTTTAAAGATCCTTTTGACTAAAAGGAAAACACAAAAGTAAATGGAATATTTATCTGAAAATAAGTAGCACACGCACACCAATATCAACTCAAGCATATAAAAGATTTTAATCTATAACAGTATGGTTATTACAGTTTATTTTATTCTTATGTGCATTTATAATTGGAATTGTTCAAATTTTCCCCTTAAAAACATATTGTTATCTTTTTTATCTTTGAATAACTCGTTGAACATCTTTTTCCATCATTGATTGGGTAACCATAATCCACATTTTAATTTATAACTATGACCAATTTTATTTTAAAGAAAACACACAAGTCTTCTATTACTACTCTTAACTACAAAGGTTATTTTTAGTGGCAATATATAACTATTTCTAATTTTATAAAAGTTTTTATCTAAAGGTTGTTTCTTGTGGCGAAATATCAAAGATCAATAAATAAATCATTTTTGCTTAAACAAACAAAAGTTTAAACTGGACACCCTAGCAAATAATCTAATTCCATACACAATAACACATAAACACAACAAAATGCTAAAGTATCAAAACCTAAACACAAAAAATTCCATCAAAATGTCGAGAACATCAAATATTTTCAAATTGAACGCATGCTAATAAACATAGATTAGAAAAAGGATATAAAGGAGGAAAACAAAACGGACCTTAGGTTAGGGATCTGAATTGAGAGCTTGTTTGCGATTTTGTGAATAGTCCAGGGAGGGAGAGCTCAGATAAAACTCTTGTGGAAGACGGGTGAGGGAAAATTGTAATGTTACAAAGCCAATTTTCCTTACACTTTTTCGGGTTTATATTACAATTATAGGTTGGGGAATAATAAAAGGGTCACTTAGTGTTTTGAGTATATTTATTTATAATAATTAGTGCTCGGAGTAAATTAGTTTTTATTATAATTTCATGAGTATTATTTTTGACGAAAATCGCCAGTTGATCGCTGACTTTCACTTTTTATGATTCAAATGATCATTTTGCTCTAATTTAATATACCTATCCATTATATTCATATACATCAAATGTTTTAAATACAATAAAAAGTATATTTATTTATAAAATAAGTTAAAATACTATTTTTAAACAAAAAAATTACAAAAATAAATTTGTTTTATAAAAAACTCAAAGTTTTTTAATGATTATTTATAAAAAAAAATTATAACTGTTTTGAAACTAAAAGTTATTAAAAACAATGTTCTAATGACTGTTTTAAAAATTATTTTCAACGATTATTTCCTCTATGTTTCTATAACTCTTTAAAAAAAATTATAACATTTTTATATTAAAAGAAAAAATATAACTCTTTTAAAAAAATTATCAAAATGATTAAAATATTATAACTGTTTTAATAATATTTTTTCAAAAAATTTGAAAATTTATTTTTAAAATAGTTATCAAATACTTTTAAAAATTATTTTGAAAATAATCTTTTTATAAATGTTTTAAAAATGATTTTTTAGGTAGCGTGTTTATAATTGTTTTAAAAAAAATTTAATAACAGTTTATAAATGCTTTCTTTTTAAATAATGTTTTTATAAAACTTTGAAATACTGGATTAAAAATAATATATTTTTTTAAAAACTAACAAAACTTTTCTTAAATAGATTGAATTTACAAAAAATTGGATTCGCCGGAGCTTCGTCCATTGTTATCGTTGACCGTACAAAGTTGCATTGGGGAGGAGGATGACGGGCAGTTTTACCCTCCCAGAGGATCAATTCTTATAACTATTAAATAAACTATCTAATAATCTTTTGTTCCCAAATTCTGAAATTTAGGTTATCCATATCTATGTTATTTAAGAGCTTTCAGTTTATGAATATGTCAGATTTTATCTTTTTGATACATCTAGCCTTACTTTCTTACCTATATATGCATTTGGTACTTAGCATTTTCAGATATGTTGCTTTAGATTTGGGGGGATTCAATCCTTGCAATTTATATTTTTGTTTAGTTTGCGTTTTCATCAACATTTATAGATATTTTTATAAAATTTTCAGTCTAAAGAGAATAAATGTTCACTAATACACTGTTGTGTGATCGTAGTATTTTAAATGTTCGATTACGAATTTTGAAAGATTTACTGGTTCACTCCCTGCAGGCTGATATGGTGGCTCAATTTGGTGGAATATTTCTTCCTTTTTGCATTCCGACTCAACACCTCTATTGATAATTTTTCAAAACTGTTTGAAAAAACATTATTAAAATAGTTAAAAAAATTTAAACGTTTTGATAATTATTTTTAACACAGTTATAAAAATAGTTATAATTTTTAAAATATTTTCTAGAACATTAGTTTTGATAACTTTTAGTTTCATAAGAGTTACAAAAAGGTTTTATAAATAATCATTAAAAAAAACTTTTAGTTTTTTAGAAAACAAATCTATTTTTATAATTTTTTATTTATAAAAATAATATTTTAACTTAAAATATAATTAAATATACTTGTTAATGTAGTTAAAACATAATATGTATATGTATATCGTGGATAGGTATATTAAATGGGGGCAAAATGGTCATTTATGTGACACCCCGCTTAATTAAATTTCGGTTCATCAGGCTTTTATCAAATTAAATCAGGACTTACATATGGTTCATTCTTAGCATCACTGTCATAACATTTTTAATTACTAACCACCTAATCTTTAATTAAGCGAATGCACCTCTCATTCTCTAGTCAGGGGATTCACTCACATCGCGCAACCTCCCAACAAGCATTAGAGTAGGCATACTTTCTTATAAATATTATACACACAAATATTTATAAATCCTATATATATATATATACACACACACATACCTCCTATTCATATCCGCGTAGCTCTTTTGTCTATCTTGGGCTATACGGATACGCCCCCGGATTAACTCAATCTTGGCGGTCGTGTCCTGAATCATCTACGAGCCTAATAGTTTGCTATCCCCTACCTCGAATTGACAAGATGGTGAGAGACAAGGTCCCCCGTATAATGCCTTGAATGGGTCCATGCCAATGGTGAATTGGTATGAGTTATTATACGCGAACTCTACCAATGGAAGGTACTGCTCCCAACCTCCCCCAAAATTAAGAATACACATTCGTAACATCTCTTCGAGCATTTGATTCACCCTCTGTATTTGCCCATTCGTTTGGAGGTGATAGGCGGTGCTCAACCTCAACTCGGTACCCATAACCTCCAGGAGGCTCTGCCAGAAATGAGATACGAAAATCTTGTCCCTATCGTACACTATATTGATTGGGGCTCCATGCAACCTGACTATCTCCACTACGAATAGTATCGCATATTGCACAGTCTCAAAGTCTGTACGAACCGGCAAGAAGATGGCCCATATAGAATCCTTATCCCTTTTTGATACAATCAACCTCGTAGTGAAATCCATATATATTCTCTCCCACATTCATACTGGGATCTCAAGCGGTCGCAACATCCCTAACGGCCTCTGGTGATCCACCTTCACAAGATGATAAGTGTCACACTTTGAGACGAACTCTGCGATGTCTTATTTCATCCCCGTCCACCAATATTATCGCCTCATACTTGGTACATCTTCTCCCTATCGGGATGTACCGTAAACCTAGACCCATGGGCCTCAGTCAAAACGGCCTCATCCTCTGGCACAACCAACCTCCCATTAAAGCGTAGCCCACCCTCGGAGCTAATGGAGTAGGACTCCGCACCCTCTGTTAGCAACTGCTTCACACTATCCTGGCAAAAATGGTCCTCGACCTTAGCCCTCACCACTCACATAACAATCTCGAGTGTGATTGCTAGAACCACCATACATGCCCTGATAATCTCGTCTCCATGCCGAAGTTCTCTCCATTTCGCCTTCCAAACTGTCCCCAAATCAATGCGTCAGCCACCACATTGGCCTTACCAGGATGACACTGAATATCAAACTGGTAATCCTTCACGAATTCCAACCACCTCCTTTGTCTCATGCTCAAGTCCTTCTGCATGAAAAAATATTGGAGTGATTTATGATCCGTGAATAAAGTGAACCTCTCTCCCAAAAGGTAATGCCTCAATATCCTTAAGGCAAAAAACCACTGCGGCTAACTCAAGATCATGAGTGGGGTAATTCTTCTCGTGGGTCTTAAGCTTTTGTGATGCATAAGTTATGTACCTCTCTTCTTGCTATAACACACCTCCGTGTCCCAGCAAGTATGCATATGTATAGACCCGATAATCCAAACCTTCCCTCGGTATCGCCAATACGAGTGTTGATGTTAGTTGGTGATCCCACAACGTCTATAAGACCATATGGAGATGTTCGGAATGTTCCTCCTTTATGCGCGAACAAACCAAAATGTCATCTATGAACACTATGACAAACTGATCGAAAAACTCTCTGAAAACCCAATTCATAAGGTCCATGAATACCAACGGTGCATTGGTGAGCCCTAATGGCATCACTCGAAATTCACATGAACCATACCCCGACAGAAAAGAGATTTTGTGGATGTCCTTCTCTCGAATTCGTAACTGATGATAGCCTGATCGTAAATTAATTTTGGAAAAGTATGCCGCCCCACGCAACTGGTCGAAAAGATCATCAATCCTAAGAAGTGGATACTTATTTTGAATCGTAACCTTATTCAGCTCCATATTGTCGACACATAATCGGAGCGAGCCGTCTCTCTTCTTCACAAATAGCACGGGAGCACCCCATGGTGATGTGCTCCGTTGAATGAATCTCTGGCCCAAGAGTTGTGTAATTTGTTCCCTCAACTCATGCATCTCCGAAGGGGCTATGTGATAAGGCACTCGGTCTATCGGCCTAGTGCCCAGCGCTAGGTCAATGACGAACTCAATCTCCCGACTGGGTGGAAACCCCGGTATGTCCTGGAATACTTCCTCAAAGTCCCTCACAATCAGAATTGAGTGTATTGGTATCATCACCTCCTGTGAGGTTTCCTCCTTAAGGCAATATAGATGAGTGAGCGATCCTACTTCGGGAAGGGGCATAGCCCCTAAAAACATCTCATGCCCCGGGATACTGAATGCTATGGCTCTCTCATAACAATCCACCATCGCCCTATAACCGTTTAACCAATCTCTACCCAGGATAACATCGTAGCCCTCCGTATCTAATACCAAGGGGTCTTCTACAAAATTCAGTCCTCCAATCACTATGTCTAGCCCTATAAATCAAGTAAATGACTGACCCACCCCCTATCGGTGACTCCACACACATGAGTAGACTATCGGTCGTGTATAATAGCCCAACGACTCTAGAAAAATGGGTACTAATAAATGAATGTGATGCACCAGTATCAAAAAGGATTCTACCATCATTTCCATGGATAGGGAACGTACCCTTAACTGCCAGTGGCGCATACGGTGCTGGAGTAATCGGAACATTTCAGACATTGTACACACGCCCGTACTGCAACTGTCCCAACTACTGTGGAATCTGGGGAGCTGGTGCCACTAGAGGCCTCTGAACCTGTTGTCCCTACGGGGCACCCTGCGACTGGACCCTACCTCTCTGTGGGCAGTCCATCCTAAAGTGGCCTAACTAGTTAAAAATAAAATAGCATTTCTGGCCATCCCTCTGAAAGTGGCCATACTAGCCCTGACGCAGCTATCCCTGATGTTGGCCTTGATGTCCCTCACGAGGTTGTCCCGAGTTTTGGCGCCCTGGTGGCCCTGAGGAACAAGCTACTGATTCGGCCTCTGTTGGCTCTGCCTAAACCCCTGTCCTCCAAATCAAAATCTCTTGGCACGATTCCCCTGGCGGGTATACCACCCCTGATTTGCTCCACTAGTAGCTCCACCATTATCCTTACGCTGCTGGATCGGCTCACCACTCCTATTGCTTCTCTTAAGATGGAAGCGATAATCCTAACAATGAAGTAAAGCAGTATTGACCGCGTCAATGTATGTTACCCAAGTCAGATTTCCAATCAGATGCTGCCTAATATTCCAGGCCAACGTGTCCACAAACTTAGCCTTCTTCCTCTCTTCGTTGCTCACCTCGTCTGGCACGAGGTTTGCCAAAACAGTGAACTCCTCCTCATACTCGGCTACGGATCGGTCACTCTGAACCACCTCTTGAAACTTCCACCTCATCTCAGTCTCAACAGTAGGAGGAAAGTACTTGCGGTCTAATCGCACCCAAAACTCTATAATAGTCATCGAATCTCTCTCTCTAATAGTGATCGTGGACTCCCACCACTTTAAGGCGGCCCCAATCAGCCTAAATGACCCTAACATCTGCCTTTGAACCTCTCTACAGTCAACCATATGCAAGTGTCTTTAAATATCCCTCCTCCACTAATAAGCCAAAATCACATCTGCACTACCCTAAAAATTCAGGGGATAGACCTTCTAAAAGGCCTCTAAAACACGCTACCAATTGGACGGCCCTGAGTGGGCCTATAATACTGGAGCCATAGGTTGTTGTTGCTACGGTTGAGACTGAGGAAAGTGGGTTTCCATCTCTTCCATGGCGGCATTAATTGCCTGGGCCACAATACCTACTACCTCCTACGTAGATACAAACCCCTTTGGAGCCTGGGGTATGGAACATTGGGCTCCTGAGGAGCCTCTCCCTCTCCGCCTTTGGAGGCTGCCCTTGGGGGTCTACCTCTCCCACTCTTGGGCGGCATCTAAAATGTAGAACGAGTTGTATTAGTTCACGATTAATATAATTCTTAAAATACCAGAATTGGACAACTAATAACCATAAAAATGAGTCAACAGTCCTAATAATAGGGCTCAATAATAAAGAACGCAACGCTGAAAACTAAAGCAAGTTGTACATATCCTAGGGACACCAGAACATGATGCTCCGATTCTGTCTGTGACACCCCGCTGAATTAAATTTCGATTGATCAGGCCTTTATCAAATTAAATCAGGATTTACATATGGTTAATTCTTAGCATCATTGTCGCAATATTTTTAATTACTAACCACCTAGTCTTTAATTAAGTTGATGCCAAACTTTATCTTATGATTTTATCCAAGACCAACAAGTATAAAAAAGATTCAAATAACCAACATAATATAAGATAATCTAATCATGCCACAAATATCTAATAAGTGTATTAGCCGAATGACATCGACTATACAAGCAAACCAACACAGTCCAAAGTATACCAATTGTAGTTAATACATGACAAGCCAAAAGTAATGAGTACAAGCCAGGGGAAATATGCCCAAAGTACAACTAGGACCATCCCTATTTATATAAGAAATAAATAGGCGTCTAAGGCAATATACTGCACCACCCACATGTACCGTAGCTACGTACACTTTAAGAAGATCAAGCCTGGCGCCCCTGTACTAGGACACCTAAAAGGTTTTGAAAAGATTTTTATAGCAAGGGTTATAACCCAAAACATTTGAAAATATTTAGTTGGTGAATTTAAATGCAATAAATTAAAATGTATGAATGCTCTTCATATTTAAGTTAATGTCGCACACTCTCTTGAGGACACCTCACCCCTCGACTAATGTGGATGCCTAACGTACCTATACATGACCCATCTAGTTATTTACCCTGTAACTAGTCTTGTCATATATATCCAACTATTTCCCACAACTTTTTCTCGAGTTAGTTTAGTATACGTTTTATAAGTTATTAATCAGACTAACTTATTTAAGTCATTCCTCATTTAATAACATATAACAATCTCTCAAGTTATGTAATTATACATTTCACATCATGTATTCACCCGTATATAAATCTGCACCATATATACGTATCATTATATTACATCATTCACACACATGTCATATATATATAAATATCCACCCGAGTAGGCACTCATCGAGTATTCTCTAAATGCTGTTACAACAGAATAGGAGGTGGCCATAGTTCCCCCCGAAAGTGACTGTCCCATACCAAAGAAAAATCACCCCTATAAATAGGCACTACGACCTGGGGATTATACTCTCCCTGCATTCTCTAGCTAGGGGATTAACCCACATCGCGCAAAATTCTAAATAGCATTTGAGCGGGTATGCTTTCTTATAAATATTATTCACACAAATATTTATAAATCAGATATATATCCTACACATCGCCGCATATATATATATATATATATATATATATATTAAATCCGGGCTACCGGTGTACTACATATGTAATACTACCCTAAAACATGCAAGTCTATAATCCGACTCAATTTTAATTAATCATGAACTAATTAATTTCATTATGTTGGTGTCACTCTACCAAATATACCCGGACTATCTCGCTTGGCCCGAAATTTAAAATTCTCTATCCATTATTCAATTTCTTTCAATTAAGATAACCCACTTAATTTACACGGTTTCAAATTACTCAATTATAAACCTCTATTATCTAATTGGATTTATCCTCTACGAATCCATGGGTAAAGTTCTACTAATTCAAACCCTAATTATAGCCCCAAAATTCAGATTCAACCAAAATTAGAACAATTCATCACAAATTAATAATCAGGTCTAAAATCAGGGGAAGGGGAAAAATCTGGCAGAATTAAACTAATTCATTCAAGTGACTAGTAATGTCGATCGAATTACTCTGGCTGTCATTTGAATGAGACACCATGTCGTTCGAACGACCCTGGTATTCTCTCTCCTCCATTGTTTCCCAAAAAACCCAGTCCTCCATTAAAGAGTTAAAACCTTCATTTCTATACAGATTTTACCCCCAAAACATTCCAAGATTCATCATAAATCCACCCATTTGATTATCTCACTATAACTACATCATCTACACAAATTGGGGAATCGAAATCCACATATTCTTATCACCTCTACAGATTTTTAAATCAAAATCATGAAATCCCCAAATTATCAAATATAGAACTAACCCTAAAAATGTAATTAATCAAATGCAAGTTAAACCATTTTCCTTAGGGTTTGTAGAATCAAATCTTTTGATGAAGATGATGGGTTGATTTAAGGGTCTCCTCTCTTGTTCTTCGATTAATCTCCCAAAATCTCCTCTAGTTTCTCTCTTTTTTGGCTCTTTCCAATTTAGTCTTCTAAAAATGAATTAAAGTTCCCTCGCCCTTTCACAATTAGGGTTAATAACTCTAATCTCATTTTTGGGCTTATGGGACTTCTAAATGGGGCCCAAACACTTATTTTGGAACTTAAATGATCTAAAAAGTCTCGAAACCCAATATATACCTATGGACACTTATTTCGGACTATTTCGACTCTACCGAACTCAACCGTGCACTCAAAATTGCCATTCGAATAATTATTTTTAAAAGTTAACTTCCACCCATTAACTAATTTAAATTCACTCACGTTTTAAATAACATTAATTAATTAATTCTTATCAATTTACGAGACTTAGTAATTTAATAATTACTGAATTAATTAATTAAAATATAAGCCCAAAAGTTATGAGCTGTTACAATTTAATTCATAAAAAATGAAAGTCAACGATCGAGTAATAATTACTGTCAGAAATGGCATCCATGCAACTATAATTGAAACTAGTGTACCCCAAGATCCAATTATTATAAACAAATGTACCCTAAGTAGTAAATGACCTATAATAAAATCACAAATATAGGAACAGTTTTACACACTTACAATGATTTTGAACACTTACACATTTTGTAAGTGTTCAAAACTGTTATTAATTTTGTAAGTGTTATAAAAACTTAAAAATTAAATATTATATTAGTTACAAAATAGCCATTGTGGTGCAGTGTATAACCCAAATACTCGAAGGATAGTTAATGGGCTAAATATGATAAATTTATTATATGAAATTCGCATAGGCATCCCAGAGATCCGATAATGTTATATGTGGGTGAAGATGAGCGATAACACCTTTTATTTGAAGGTGATGAAAGCCGCGAGGGTATGTGTGGTGAATTTTCTTGATTTCGATAAAGATTATTAGTCTCACAGACTCGTTGTAAAGTAGTGGGAACACCCACCCATTTCTGAAGGTGGAGAACCCTATAATGGCTACAGGTTTCCCAATAGGGGACATGAAATAGGTTATTTGTTGATTTTTACTTTTCTTCATTTGGATCGTCGAGGACTTGTATGACTCTTACTGATGTTGTTCTTCCTTTATCTTCTTTAGTGAAAACTAAGAATAAAGATCCCGACTAAGCACACTTTAACTTTGATGAATTAATCAAGGTTTTGAAACTTAAGAGCCCTTTGTCTGTTGGGGCTGAACATCCAAGGTCGTCTTCGTTATTACTGAATTAAACCTGCACCATAACTTCCTTCATCGCCCGACTAGTTGATAGGGAACCATAAATTTGCATTCTTTCTAACTGTGAGGAGTCTTCAACCAAAAGCACTTCAAGTTCGTTTGAGTTTTAATATGTTACATCAATCCCTGTTATGGTTCCTTCTACCTTCGAAGAAGAGATAACGACGAGATTCCCAGTCTACTGGAGGAAGCTGAAGCCCGGACTTCTCCAAGAGCCCAGTTTTCCAAAAAGAAGGAATTCGGGGGGTCCATCCTACCTCATTAACTGAGGGGATTCCCCTAGTAAATGGAAATCCCATCCTATGAAGAAGAGTAACATTGCAATAAGTTTCCATCTACCTTTCCCATAAAGAAACTGGATGCCCCCGCTTAGGGGAAGAGACCTTTTATTATTTTAGTGTCTAAGAATATTGGTCTCACCCCTGAACTACTGAGAGGGGCCTGCCTTCTTACCAACTAGGAAGTGGTCGATAAATTGTTAACCGTTCAGCTGGTCCCACGTTACTCAGCCACTTTACTTGGTGAGTTCTTGTATTATATTTGGATTTTTATTTATCTAAAATTAGTGTACTAACTTTCTTGATTGCAATTCAGGACAAAAGGATCGACTAGGATAAGACCAACGCCGACCTGAGCCATGCCTTGAATGAGTCTTAAAAGGATTTGAAGAATTTTGAGAAGGCCGATAAAACTGAGGCAAATGCGAAGGCATTGTTGATCTCCAAACAAAATTCCAAGATCAAGCTGTTAAAAAAGGTTATTGAGGGGTCTGCATAAACCTTATTTGAGGCCTTAGAGGCTAAGGACAAGGCTTATGACAAAGGGTGGGATGATTCCTTTGATGAGACCAGGAAAAAATGGATTTCATCTTCAATTACTACTTTAAAAAAGGATAGGATAAAGACTCAGTCAAAATTGGGGCCCTCTTTGAGATTGAGCTCTTCAGTGAGCACCATACAGGTTCTCTTCCAAACTTGGGTGAAGAAAATGGTGAAGCAACGGGAGACGACCAGGGAAAAGAGGTTGAAAAATAAGAAAAAAGGTCTAGGAACCTAAATAAGGTCATGGATGGACGAGAAAAAGTGGAAGAAATAGAAGTCCAAGCTAGTTAAATTACCCTAAAACTTCTTAGTCTTTGTATTTCCTATCCCGTTTGTTGTTTGCATTGTACGAGCTAGCCCAAATTTTAAATTTTAATAAAAAAGCCTATCATTTTGGCTTTATTGTATCTTGTTCGATTACTTTTGATTGCATGTGTATGCTTTATCTGTCTCCATCTTCTAAATGCCTTTCCTTTTTTATATTTATAATTTAATAGTAAGTTGTCATGGTGCCAATAACTCGGGAGATTGAATACCTGGACCTCATTCTTGGTAGAGATGCTTCTATTCAAGCTAGAGAATCATTTTCATCTGTTTAGCAAGAACTTCAAAATATGACAAGTGTTTAAGGTAGGTAGACCCATTAGTGGCTTCTCTTCGGGTCGAGATCTATGATATCAAAAAAATTATTTATCTGTTGAAGGGTGAGAATAGTTTCCTCAGGGAGAAGCTTTACAGAGATGAGAAAACTTTTAATGAAGACCAAGTGACCAAGTATAGTCTTCAACATTAGGTGATGAGAATGAGATGTCAATTTTTTCGCGGGCCTCACATAGTCTTCTTGTAAGGCTATGATGAGGGATGAATGGATGCCTTGCCTCACTTAGACGAAGACAGTAAGGATCTTACAAACATAGGTGGCTTAATGCTTTGGTAGTCATGAGGGTTCCTCATGATTCCTAATTCGATTATTAGTATGGGGTTAATTATCCATTTCTTCGACTCCCTCCATTTAGAAGTTATGAATAATGGATTCCTATAGACACCATTTCCATATATCTAATAAGGGGTTATCTCCTTGATTATGAAAACGATGACGAGTTCTTTCCTGATCCAAATAATGGTCACCGTGCTGCAGTGACAGTCATGCTTAATCACTAAAGATGAAGTAGCTATGGTTATTTTTTCTATACTTTTCTTTTGTAATCTTTGATCTGGATAATTGTAATTATGTGAATGTGAATGAAATTATATAGTTAACTCCATGTCTTGGATTTTCTTATTTTCTATGTCGAGCATGTTCTTGATATTTGCCTTATCTTTTAAGATAGTTTCGTCACACCATCTTAGGCCTAGGACAAACCATAGTGAAAATTCATCGGATCATAAGGCCATCCACCCATTCAGAATTTTAGTTGACCAAATTTGGGACACTTAGTTCCTAGGGATCCCCCATAGGTCTTTTTCTTGTGATGAAAATTCTTGATGTTTTAATGCTTATTAGTGATGAAAAATGTAAACTTAGGTAATCATTAAGTGTAATCTCATTAAGGTATTAAAGGGGCAACCAGTATTGACGAATTTGAACAAATTTGTAATGATGATATCCATATCAAAATAAGAGTTTATAATTAACGATGTTATCCTGCACTTGGAACAATAAGAAAGATAGTTGTATTAAATAAAATTTAAATAATCAAAGAAGTTGGAATAATATAAACTCAAACTTGAATAAGTATAATAAGATTTTGAAATATAATCTTTAAAGGTTGGCGGCATTCTAGGTCCTAGGTATCTCTGAGTCTCCCCATTGTTTTCGAATGGTATGCTCTTTGTAAGTCTGCTCTTGATGATTGCTCTTGATGACTTTGAATGGACCTTCCAAGTTAGGAACCAATTTGTCATCTAATAGCTTCCCCGCATTGGCGATGACCTTTCTTAGCACATAGTCTCTGAGTTGGAACTTCCTCAGATTCACACGGTTATTATAATGTTGTTGGTAGGAATCTAGTTTGACCAAAGGATGTTCTCTTCTTTCCTCAGCCAAGTTGAGCTTAGTACTTATGATTTATTCGTTAATGTTTTAATTAGCAATGGTCGTCCTCACGGTCGACAAGCTAGCTTTCAGTGGAATTATGGTTTTTACTCAATAAATCAAGGTGAAGGGCATTTCCTGGGTAGACCTCTTGGATATTTTTTGGTATGCCTAGAGGACACGGGAAAGATCATCCACCCACATACCTTTTTTTTCTTTAACCTTTTCTTCATTACATCAAGCATTGTCTTATTGAAAGCCTTATCTTATCCATTGCTTTGGTAGTAGGCCACTGAACTATAGTAGTGCTTAATGTTATGACTGTTGTATAAGTATTGGAATGGTATACTCTGAAATTATATTCCATTGTAAGTAATAATTATCCTTCGAATGCCAAAATAGGTCACAATATTCTTCCAGGTAAACCGTATCATATAGTCGTCCCTTATATTCGTTAAAGGCTCAACCATTTGGTGAAGTGTTATGTGTTGAACATATTATACCTCCAATTTCTCAGTGTTGTAGGTAGGGGAGCCATAATTTCTAGTCCCCTTCGAAAAAAGGCCACATAATGGTTAGTGACTTGAGGTTATTGGTTGGCTGATGGAACGTGGACGAGAAAACTTGACACTTCTTGCACTTCTTCATATAGGAGACTGAGTCCATTTTTATGTAAGGCCACTAGTAACCTTCCTTTATGGACCTGAATGATAGATAAGTTCGCCCAATATACCTCCCACATATTCCTTCATGAATCTCATATAGGAATTGGTCAATGTTACTAGAGGGTAATCTCTGTGTGTCTGGTTGTAAGGACATAAATTTCCAATTGAGTCCCTATTTTGTTTTGACTTTATTCCGTGAATAAAACTGTGTTTGTAATAATTCATAAGAAGATGTTTATTTTTTCACGGTCCTACTTGGTTTATGACGTATTGAAGAAAATTGAAGACGTTACGGCAAAACCTAAAAGATTTAATAATGTCGAAGTTTAATTGGTGCAAGTTTAATCGTCTTCAAAGTTAATTGCATTTCGATATCACTCTGTATGAATGCGTATAATTAATGGTGCTCATAATTGTTTTTATAAAAGATAAGGATGTATTTTTATAAAGAAAAATATTTTTAAAAGTGTTTTAAGTGTTTACACTTCATTTTATTATGATATACTCGAAATAGAGTTTGACTAATTTGGATCTCTCTTTAAAAGAGACGTTTTGAACTAAAAGTCAAAAAGTGAAACTGCCACATCAGCTCGTTCAAACGACATAGGGATCTCCCTCAAACGAGATGCCTAAGTTGTTCGAACGACCTGCCATTGTCGTTCGAACAACACATTTTTTAAGGTGGCGATAAATTTTTATTTAAAGCGTGTTTCTATAAGAGTTTCGGATGTGTGCAAATGGAAAAAATAGAATACATTCCAGTACGTTGTTTGCACATGTTTTTTAAGGTTTACAAAGCATAAAAACATTCTTAGAGTTTGCAAAGATTCGAGTTATCATTCTTATATGCTTATGTGATCTTGTGGCAGCAAAGAAGTTTATTCTATCATTGAACATAAAAGGGTTTTACGGTGAAGAAAAGAGAAGGACTTCTTGTTCGACATCGTAGACGAATCGAAGACATTGGGTGGACACTGAGACATACGTGGACGCGTGTGTTATGGACGGGTATCGTGGAAGACGGAATTTCTGCGTGGGCACTATTGAAGAACGGTTGAAGATCAAAAGGAGCGTCAAGACCCGTGGGGATTGAGTCTTAGTGTAAGGCTAATCTATCTTTGTAAAACCATCATTTATAGTGATTGTGTGGCTTGGGTCGTCCGAGATTGTTTTCTCGTTTCGAGTTTTTTCCTCGTACATTCGGCGTTGTGAGTATTCTTTACTTTACTTTACTTGCTTTAATCACTAGAACCATGTTTAGGATTAATCAAGATAAAATTGGTTTAAATTAAGAATTGGGTTTTCATAACTTGGTTTGGTGCACAATTAAAAGCTAAATAATTTTTGGTGAAAAATTTGATTCAGTTTAAAACACACATATTGGGCCGCACTTTCAAATTGGTATCAGAGAAAGAAAACATATTTTATTTGTTTCGTGATCCTGTGTTTTTTTCTCTCTCTAGTTTTATTTTTTTTCTCTCGATGGATTCTCTAAGCGTTGACGATCTACATCGTTTGAATTTAAAGTTTGCAAATAGTATTGAAGTTTTGGAGAAAGAAAATTATGGTTTCAAAAATAGGATCGAATATTTTCAAAATTTTCAAATTCAAAGAGATATTTGTCGTGAGCACTTTAGTTCCTTATTTAAAGATTTTAATATATTAAAATTGGGCAAAAAGGAGAGTGAAGATAGAGTCCTCGTTTTAGAAAAAGAGTTAGATGATTTAAAAAATTCTAGAGTTTGTGCCACTGATGAAAATAATTTGACTAATGATTTTTTGGCACGAGAAAAGGCTCTTAGGGACAAGTTTGCTCACATTCAGGGGGTGCGAGATAACCTTATAGGGGTAATAGATAATTTAAAGGAGTCCCGAAAGTTTGAGGAGTATAATCGTTTTCTTGGGTCGAAAGTTTTGAAGTTAAAAATTGATTTAAATGACTCGAGTAGTGATGGTAGCGGCTTATCTTGTTCTAGTGGTTCGATTACAAAAACCAAAACCATAGTTTTCTTTAGAGTGTCAACCACATCCGAGGGTATTAGAAAAGGTCAACCTAAAGGTCCCGTTCCTCGTCGTGTTTTCACATGTTCGCATTGTGGTAGGAAAGGTCACCTTAGGAGTTTTTACTTTGATCTTAGAAAAGACCCTAAGAAGATTAAACATAGTGTCCCATTGGTTCCCAAAACCCGTTTTGTTAGGTATACACCAGTGGGTTAGAAAATACGTTTTGGAGATGCTAAATGCTTCGTTGGTTGATTCTCACATGCATGCACATGATTCATCTCTTGTTATTTCTTATGGATATTAGATTGCATGTTTTGTCATATGCTAGCCCTTACATCGTGATTTATAATTTGCTAGTGTTATGACATGTTTATCTCTTTGTATTATATTTTTCATTTGTTTAAGTCTTATTTGAAAAATACAAAAAGATTTTGTTTTTGAGAAAACTTTTGAAAAACCAAAAAGATTTTAGGTTTTTGTTTTTGAGTTTGCATGTTTGATGTGGCATATTGGTGTGCTTAGACCCCCCCCCCCCCCCCCAATCGTTTCATTATCCATGTGGCCAGGACATTTGGTCATTATTATCGATGATTAGAATGATCTTAACCCTTGTTTAAATGGGGATGTTTCAAAGTTGATATGCATTTTGATTCAACTTTGTATATATGCCAACATTGCACACATGCATGAGTTTATATGGATGTTTGACTTCTCTTGCATATTTGAATTTGGTGGGGCGTTCTTATCTCAATCTTGTCATCTATGCGTAAGTATAATTTAAGGAGAAGTGTGCATGTAAGAACCATTTATCGTGAGGATTTAAATTGGTAAAAATGATGAGTGTTTCACGGGAAAGTGCTGCGAGAGTTCAAAATTAACTCGTCGTGAAAGCCACTGTTTAAAAGAGCCCAAAAGAAAATGCAATATGCTAATAAAAGGGCCAAATTTGATTAGTTCATTCCAAAGAAAATATGATATTATTGAGGGTGTTTGGATGGATTAAAAATTTAAACGGGTTTGCACAACTAATCCTAATGTTGAAACATTGCAATTTGACGCTATTGTTTGTAGAATTGTCAAAATTCTGGATTTGTGTGCATGTAGTATGTTTAGTTAATTAAGCTCACACTTTTACTGACATATGGCTATGATAAAGTTTGATAATTTATCGCTATCAATTAGAGCTTCTTGATCGCTTCGATGTGTTGGAATTGTGATTCATTTATTTTAGTTTCACATCTATACATTCCATACCCATGTTTGAGCACATCGGTACTATATTTGAATGTAACTCACATTTTTAGTTTCTATGAGTTATTGCATTTTGTGTTAAAAGCCTACTGTTTTAACACTGTTTTGCTTCTTTTCAAGCCCTTCCTGTAATTTTTTTATAGAAATCTTTTCACTGGGCAATAATTTATAATATTTTTGGGAATCTGGGAAATTCTGACAGGTCGTGAGAAGTAGTTCAAACGACTTATCCATCTCGCGCGAATGATAGCTATACTTCATTCGAGCGACATCCTCAAATCGTTTGAGCGATTTCCCTGGATCGTTCGAACGACGGGCTATTTTAGAGCTTCAAATTTGTTTGCAGTCCTCTGGGTTAAATTGGTATATTTTTTGTACTGTTGGAAGTTTGTTTTTTGGACTGACTTGGTTTATATGCAGGTTTATTGGTTCTAAATTTATTTTTGCATATAGTCCATTTATCACACCTGCTTAGATTGTTATATTCTTTGTGTGAGCCATTGGTTTACTAGCTACTGATTTGTCATCTCTTGATCATATTTAGCTAGTTGTTTCCTGGTTATCTCGCTTTTTCAAGTCTTAAATGGGTATTCAATTGATTCAAATTGATATATTCTCATGCTAGATACTTGGTTTGGTTTATCTTTTCATCGGATTGTCTATTAGAGACAAAAGGGGGATAGATGTATGGGATGTAGGGGGGAGATTTGTTGAGCGTTTCTATTTGGATTTACATTTTGTTTGATTATATTTCTTCCTAATTGGTATCAAATAATTTATCACATTTCAAATGATTTGTTCTTATATTAGAAATATAAATTGGTATCATTTGTTCCTCCATACGTCACTAGGTATTTATTTGTTTGTTTCATGTGTGTAGATACGCTTCAGCGATTCGAGATTTCAAGTCTACATCACATTCAGACAGTTTATGCTCGTCGGTGCTACATATACTAGTACGTTTCCTATATTTTTTATTTTAGGTTTATGGGATGGGATTTAGGCGTCATACGGCTTGACGATTTGGCTTAGGCATTTCACTAGTTTAGTTTTATCCTAGAATAGTTAAAGGGGGAGATTTATAAGGACATAAATTTCTAATTGAGTCCCTATAATGTTTTGACTTTATTCCGTGAACAAAACTATGTTTGTAATATGTCATAGGGAGATGTTTATTTCATCACGATCCCACTTGGTCTATGAGGTATTGAAGAAAACTAAAGACATTGTGGCAAAGCCTCAAAGATTTAATCATGCCAAAGTTTAATTGGTGCAAGTTTAATCGTCGTCAAAGTTAATTGCATTCCGAGATCACTCATGTATGAATGATTATAATTAATGGTGCTCAAAATTATTTTTATAAAAGATAAGGATGTATTTTTATAAAGAAAAATGTTTTTAAAAGTGTTTTAAGTGTTTACTCTTCGTTTTATTCTGATATACTTGAAATAGAGTTTGACTAATTTGGATCTCTCTTTAAAAGAGACGTTTTGAACTAAAAGTCAAAAACTCAAACTGCCACGTCAGCTCGTTCAAACGACATAGGGATCTCGCTCGAACGAGATGCCTAAGTTGCGCGAACGACCTGCCATTGTCGTTCGAACGACACATTTTTTGAGGTGGCGCTAAATTGTTATTTAAAGCGTGTTTCTATCAGAGTTTCGGATGTGTGCAACTGGAAAAAATAGAATACATTCCAGTACGTTGTTTGCACATATTTTCTAAGGTTTACAAAGCATAAAAACATCATTAGAGTTTGCAAAGATCTGAGTTATCATTCTTATATGCTTATGTGATCTTGTGTCACCAAAGAAGTTTGTTCTATCATTAAACAACAAAGGGTTTTGAGGTGAAGAAAAGAAAAGGACTTCTTGTTCTACATCGTAGACGAATTGAAGCCATTTGGTGGACACCGAGACATATGTGGACGCATGTGTTATGGACAGGTATCGTGGAAGACGGAATTTCTGTGTGGGCACTATTGAAAAATGGTTGAAGATCAGAAGGAGCATCAAGACCCGTGGGGATTGAGTCTTGGTGTAAGGCTAATATGTCTTTGTAAAACCATCATTCATAGTGATTGTGTGACTTGGGCCGTCCGAGGTTATTCTCTCGTTTTGAGTTTTTTTCCCGTACATTTGGCGTTGTACGTATTATTTACTTTACTTTACTTTACTTTACTTGCTTTAATCACTAGATGCATGTTTAGGATTAATCAATTTAAAATTGGTTTAAATTAAGAATTGGGTTTTCACAACTTGGTTTGGTGCACAATTAAAAGTTGAATAATTTTGGTGAAAAATTTTGTTTGGCTTAAAACACACATATTGGGCCGCACTTTCAAATTGGTATCAGAGCAAGAAAATATATTTTATTTGTTTTGTGATCCCGTGTGTTTGTTTTTCTCTCCTGTGTTTGTTTTCTCTTGATGGATTCTCTAAGCGCTGACGATCTACATCAAATTTAAAGTTTGCAAATCGTATTGAAGTTTTGGAGAAAGAAAATTATGTTTTCAAAAATAAAATTGAATATTTACAAAATTTTCAAATTCAAAGATATATTTGTCGTGATCACTTTACTTACTTGTTTAAATATTTTTATATATTAAAATTGGGCAAAAAGGAGAGTGAAGAGAGAGTCCTCGTTTTAGAAAAAGAGTTAGAGGATTTAAAAAATTCTAGTGTTTGTGACGTTGAGGAAAATAATTTGATTAATGATTTTGTGGCACGAGAAAAGGCTCTTAGGGATAAGTTTTCTCACATTAAGGGGGAGCGAGATAACCTTCTAGGGGTATTAGAAAATTTAAAGAAGGAGTCCCGAAAGTTTGAGGAGTCTAATCATTTGCTTGAGTCAAAAGTTTTGAAGTTAAAAAATGATTTAAATAACTCGAGTAGTGATGGTAGCCACTCATCTTGTTCTAGTGGTTCGATTATAAAAGCCAAAACCATAGTTTGCTTTAGAGAGTCAACCACAGCCGAGGGTATTAGAAAAGGTCAACCTAAAGGTCTCGTTCCTCGTCGTGTTTTCACATGTTCGCATTATGGTAGGAAAGGCGACCTTAGGAGTTTTTATTTTGATCTTAGAAAAGACCCTGGTAAGATTAAACGTAGTGTCCCATTGGTTCCCAAAACCCGTTTTGTTAGGTATACACCGGTTTGTGTTAGGAAATCCATTTTGGAGATGATAAATGCTTCATTGGTTGATTCTCACATGCATGCACATGATTGATCTCTTGTTATTTCTTATGGATAGTAGATTGCATGTTTTGTCATACGCTAGCCCTTACATAATGATTTATAATTTGCTAGTGCTATGACATGTTTATCTCTTTATATTATATTTTTCATTTGTTTGAGTCTTATTTGAAAAATAAAAAAATATTTTTTTTTAGAAAACTTTTGAAAAACTAAAAAGATTTTGGTTTTTTTTAGTTTACATGTTTGATGTAGCATATTGGTGTTCTTGGACCCCCCCCCCCCCCCCCCCCCATCGTTTCATTATCCATGTGGCAAGGACATTTGATCATTATTATCGATGCTTAGAATGATCTTAACCATTGTTTAAATGTGGATGTTTCAAAGTTGATATGTATTTTGATTCGACTTTGTATATATGCCAACATTGCACACATGCATGAGTTTATATAGATGTTTGACTTCTCTTGCATATTTGAATTTGGTGAGGCTTTCTTATCTCAATCTTGTCATCTATACGTAAGTAGTTTTAAGGAGAAGTGTGCATGTAAGAACCGTTTACCGTGAGGATTTAAATTGGTAAAAATGATGAGTATTTCACTAGAAAGTGCTGCGCGAGTTCGAAATTAACTCGTCGTGAAAGCTACCGTTTAAAAGAGCCCAAAAGAAAATGCAATATGCTAAGAAAAGGGCCAAATTTGTTTAGTTCATTCCAAATAAAATACGATATTATTGAGGGAGTTTGGATGGATTAAAAATTTAAACGGGTTTACACAACTAATCCTAATGTTGAACCATTGCAATTTGACACTATTATTTGTAGAATCGTCAAAATTCTGGGTTTGTGTGCATGTAGTATGTTTAGTTGATTAAGCTCACACTTTTATTAACGTATGGCTATGATAAAGTTTGATGATTTATCGCGATTAATTAGAGCTTCTTGATCGTTTCGATGTATTGGAATTGTGACTCATTTGTTTTAGTTTCACATTTATATATTCCATATCAATGTTTGAGCACATCGTTACTATGTTTGCATGTAACTCACATTTTTAGTTTTTATGAGTTATTGCGTTTTATGTTAAAATCCTACTGTTTACACTGTTTTGCTTATGTCAAGCCCTTCCTGTAACTTTTTTGTGGAAATTTTTTCACTGGGCAATAATTTATAATATTTCTGGGAATCTGGGAAATTCTGATAGGTCGCGAGAAGTCGTTCAAATGACTTATCCATCTTGCATGAATAACAGTTGTACTTCATTCGAGCAACATCCTCAAATCGTTTGAGCGATTTTCCTGGCTCGTTCTAACGACAAGCTGTTTTGGAGCTTCAGATTGGTTTACAGTCCTCTTGGTTAAATTGGTATATTTTTGTACTGCTGGAAGTTTGTTTTCTGGACTGACTTGGTTTATATACATGTTTATTGGTTCCAAATTGATTTTTTCATACAGTTCGTTTATCACACCTGCTTAGATTGTTATATTCTTTGTGTGATCCATTGGTTTTCTAGCTACTGATTTGTCATCTCTTGATCATATTTAGCTGGTTATTTCCTGGTTATATACCTTTTTCAAGTCGCAAATGGGTATCCAATTGATTCAAATTGGTATATTCTCATGCTAGATACTTAGTTTGGTTTATCTTACCATCAGATTGTCTATTCGAGACAAAAAGGGGGATATATGTATGTGATGTAGGGGGAGAGTTATTATACGTTTCTATCTAGATTTACATTTTGTTTGATTATATTTCTTCCTAATTGGTATCAAATAATTGCTCACATTTTAAATGATTTGTTCTTATAATAGAAATATAAATTGGTATCATTTGTTCCTCCATACATCACTAGGTATTTGTTTGTCTGTTTCATGTGTGTAGATAAGCTTCAGCGATTTGAGATCTCAAATCTACATCACATTCAGAAAGTTTATGCTCTCCGGTGCTACATGTACTAGTCCGTTTCCTATATTTGTGATTTTTGGTTTATGGGATGGGATTTAGGCGTCATACGGCTTGATGGCCCAGCTTAGGCATTTCACTGGTTTAGTTTTATCCCAGAATAGTCAAAGAGGGATATTTGTAAGGACATAAATTTCCAATTGAGTCCCTGTATTCTTTTGACTTTATTCCGTGAATAAAACTGTGTTTGTAATATGGCATAGGGAGATGCTTATTTTTTAACGATCCCACTTTGTGCATGACGTATTTCAGAAATTGAAGACATTGCGACAAAGCCTCAAAGATTTAATCTTGCTGAAGATTAATTGGCGCAAGTTTAATAGTATTCAAAGTTAATTGCATTTCGAGATCACTCATATATGAATGCGTATAATTAATGGTGCTCGAAATTGTTTTTATAAAAGATAAGGATGTATTTTTATAAAGCAAAATATTTTTAAATGTGTTTTAAGTGATTACACTTCGTTTTATTCTGATATACTCGAAATAGAGTTTGACTAATTTGGATCTCTCTTTAAAATAGACGTTTTGAACTAAAAGTCAAAAAGTTAAATTGCCACGTCAGCTCGTTCAAACGACATAGGGATCTCGCTCGAACGGGATGCCTAAGTCCCGCAAACGACCTGCCATTATCGTTCGAATGACACATTTTTTGGGGAGGCACTAAATTTTTCTTTAAAGTGTGTTTCTATCAGAGTTTCGGATGTGTGCAACTAGAAAAAAATGAATACATTCCAGTACGTTATTTGCACAGGTTTTCTAAGGTTTACAAAGCATAAACACATCCTTAAAGTTTGCAAAGATCCGAGTTATCATTCTTATATGTTTAAGTGATCTTGTGGCACCAAAGAAATTTGTTCTATCATTGATCATCAAAGGGTTTTATGGTGAAGAAAAGAGAAGGACTTCTTGTTCGACATCGTAGACGAATCAAAGCCATTTGGTGAACGCCGAGACATAGGTGGACGCATGTGTTGTGGACAAGTATCGTGGAAGACAGAATTTCTGCATGGGCACTATTAAAGAACAGTTGAAGATCAGAAGGAGCGTCAATACCCATGGGGATCGAGTCTTAATGTAAGGCCAATCTGTCTTTGTAAAACCATCATTCATAGTGATTGTCTGGCTTGGTCCGTCCGAGGTTATTTTCCCATTTTGGGTTTTTTCCTCGTACATTTGACATTGTGAATATTCTTTACTTTACTTTACTTTCTTTAATCACTATATTCATGTTTAGGATTAATCAAGATAAAATTGGTTTAAAGTAAGAATTGGGTTTTCACTTGGTTTGGTGCACAATTAAAAGTTAAATGATTTTTGGTGAAAATTTTGGTTTGGTTTAAAACACACATATTGGGACGCACTTTCACTGGCCCTGTGAAAAACTACCAATAGACATTCCCCTCGGGTGATAGGTAAAACTGAGCATCTTTTACCTTGATTTGATGGGCTTGCATTTTGTCGGTAGGAAAAATATCTTCTTAAAGGTACACCGTGATTGAGTACATTCACCTAGGAGATTTATGGATAGTTAGGATGTATCTGATAGCTGTCATCTTTATGGTGCTTGTCTAGGCTAGATACTCTACTTCAATCGTTCTTTTGAGATTGGAGTCAATAAGTAAAGCTAAAGTGGACAAGGAATCTGTATGGCTGATGTTTCCTCGGGGAAATTGTTGGACATGAACTTTCTTAAACTTGGCAACCAAGTCCTAGGTGACCTATGAGTACGTTAACATGGGTTCATATTTGGCATTATAGTCTCATGATATTTTATTAGATACCATCCTTGTATCACAGAAGATGTCAAGGTGACTTGCGACAAGGAATATGGATTTATTTAACCCGATAATGAGGGCTTCATACTTGACCTCGTTATTGGATGCTTCAAAGCTAGGTCTGAACTTAGCGATGGAGCCCCATCAATATAGAGCGTCCACTTATTGATCTGATTAGAATCTTCAGTGGAAACATGGTCGGTGAGTTCTTTTTCATTAGGCTTATGTCCTCCAGTGAACTTTACGATGAAATCTTCTAACACCAGCTCTTTGATTATATTTCTTGGTTAATAATGGATATCAAACCTCCCGAGTTCCACCAACCATTTAGACCTTCGTTTAAAGAGGTTGGCCTTTCTAAGGACAGCCTTCAGTGGAAATCAGGTGATAACTATGACTGAGTGGGATTCAAAATAGTGCTTTAATTTTTGTGAGGCGATCACCAAATAGTAAGCTAGTTTCTTAAGAGGAAGGTAGGTGTTGAATGAAAATTTAATTAACTTTTTAATTAATATTCAATTAGTTTAATTGTTATTTATGTACATTTTAGTTTAATATAATATATTGATTTTGATGATTCCAATCATATTATATCTATATATATATAAAGCTACTATGCTTTGTATAATAGTTTTTAAAACTCTTAGTTTCCTTTTGTTTGACATGCATGCTTTATTTTATACTATACATAATATTATACACCCATAGACCTTTTTTTATGTCCATTAAAGGCAGTAGACATTTTTTTTA
Source organism: Sambucus nigra (assembly GCA_949130495.1). Lineage (NCBI taxonomy): Eukaryota > Viridiplantae > Streptophyta > Magnoliopsida > Dipsacales > Adoxaceae > Sambucus > Sambucus nigra. The sequence goes on along the minus strand of OX422222.1, from coordinate 356,870,085 downwards.
ATCTCTTGATATGACTACACTTTTTTATCTTGCATATGTAAGATTAGTCCACCCTCTAGCTATTTGTGTATAATGCAAAGCTCATATCCTTTTGTTTTGCTTTTTATTATTACAAGACTATCTTGGACAGTTCATTTGAGTAGAATATAACAAATATAACATATATAAATGGCCTTGTCCTTTGCTCCTTCCAATTCATTTTTTTTCGCCGGCCACACTAGTCCTGTAATACAGTTGCTTCTATCTAATTATGCATAGTAATGCAACACACACACACACACACACACACACACACACACACATATATATATATATATATATATATATATATATATATATATATATGTGTGTGTGAGAGAGAGAGAGAGAAAGAGAGTGTGTGTATGTATGTATGTATATATACATTTTTCATGTGTGTATCAGTAGCCAATATATGCCTTGGAAATTTACATCATAGCAGGTACCTTGTATAGTTAGGATTTGATATAAGCTTTTGTGGGCCCCATGCTGGTACATATAAATCTTTTATATACTTAGCAGGGAATCTTTGTTTTGTTATATATATTTTTTTATCTCATTAGCTATTGATATATATCAGCTTTATAATTTCCTTGGCCACGTTATACATATTCAAATGTCTAGTCAATTACTTCTTTAATAGTTTTGACCTCTGCCTTAGCCGTCTCCTATGGCCGCGTGTTTAAAAATAGATTTTTGGGGGTTGTTTTGTTCCTCCATGCCTTGGAAATGTAAACACCTATAGTTGTTTCTTTAGATCATCTGCCCCACCACCTAGCACACTGTTTTGGTCAATTTACAACCTTGGGTCCGATCCTATGCCATGCATGTACATATAATTTTCTATACTATCATTATTTTAGGCAGTAACATGATATACCTTTATATGTTACCTGCTATTCTAAGCTTTTGTACCCCCAATTTTAAATTTTAAAAAAAAGTAATTTCCTTTTAGATATGCGGAATAGAGATGGTTCAACTAAACAAATACTTAAGCCAAATATTAATTTCTTTCAAATTAAAATTCAACTAAGTTCAAAGTGAAATTATATTAGACAATAAAAAATATTCACTTAAACCAATTTAACCCATGTCCTAGAAATTTTCCTAACAATAAATATTCCTTTTTGCAAATTAGGCCAAACCAAATTTTATACAATAAAATTAATGACTTGAATTAAATTCATTAAACATTACCCAAATTAATTTTAGCACCAAGTTAAGCATGAGTGGTGATTTAAACCAATTTTATCTTTTTACCTAAGCATGCATCTAATGTGAATTTTGCAAAAGATAAAATAAATAAATAAATCACTACGCTGCGATGTACGTGAAAAAATCCACAACGGGAAAAAACCTCGGACAACCCTAGCCTCAAATCCACTAAGTACGATTTTACAAGTACAAGATAGTAAAACTTACAAGACTCGACTTGACTCCGTCCAAGCCCCGATGCTCCTTCTTGTACACACCTCTACCTAGCGAATAACCACGGAGATCCATCGCGGTCTCGAAATCCACCGATCAGACTTTTTCGATCACCGCCACCTGAACAAGGAGCCTTTCTCCAAGTGGGTAAGTCAACGCAAACGAACTTTTTCTTTATGGGATGTAGAAGTGAACCCAAACACTCTTCCAATAGTAGGTATAAAAAGCGGTGCCAAAACTCCAAGCAAAGTATATATATTAAGGATACTTGAATAAACAAACTATTGGATGAAACAAAAGTGTTTAAGGATTTTTCTTAAAAAATAAACACTCAAAACTTGAACTCTTTCCTTTCGAAATTTTAGCTCTCAAAATCTCTCTTGGATATTGTAGTATGCGAAAAAGTTAATTCCCAAATGTTGGTTCCCGCATTAAAATAAATCTGGCAAAAGACAGTGGGGAAAAGAAGTTGGAAAACCGTCAAAAACGCCCAAAATATATGTTCCTGCCAAATCTCGTTCCAATGACATTCTCGTTCCAACAACTTAACTAACGATGTTCCAAAGGTGAAAAAGGAATTTCGTTAGAAGTCTCGTTCGAACGTTCTGGCAATCTCGTTCAAACGAGATGCCAGTTCGTTCGAACGAGATGCCAGTTCGTTCGAACGACATGGTAATCTCGTTCGAACGAGATTCTAGTGTGTTTCGAACGACGAGTCAGAAAATCAGAAAATAAAATATTCATTCTAAGTCCAAACTTTTTATGACAAGTTCTAAAAAATATTTTCTGAGTAAAACAAAGTCGTTAAAAATTATTTATAAAAAATTATAAATTACACCCAATTAATTTCCAAGCTTCTATATATAAAAAAAATGCATTCATACCTTAGGAGCATTGGAACAATGTTGTTGACGTAGAAACGAGGCACAATAAGCCCGACATATTATGAAGCTTTATACTCTTGTCCGCTACGTCTTCAACTAACACGTCATAGGCTTGGATGGATACACATGAACGCTATCCTATGACTAAAATGTTTTTGTCCGGAATTGAGCCAACACTACATTAAGACTCAATCGGAGACTTGTGTCCTTACAAATCTCCCGTTTCGGCTATTCCAGGATAAAAAACAACCAAAAATCCTAAAGGGCAGTCAAGCTCTACTAGACTTAAAACATATCCCACCCAAAAATAAAAAAATATATAGCTTGACTCATAACCCAAGGAACAATATCTATGCCGATGAAGAAAGTTGGCATATTTCGAAGAATTCCTACACACTTAAGCAAACTATCAAACACATAGGGAATATCAAAATATTAAATGAAATTGAAGTAAATATCCCCTTAAATTAAAACTCCCCTTTATCAACTGAATGACTTCCTTAGAAAGACGTCTCCCCCTAAGATAAATCTCCCAAACTGAGATACGATAACAATAGGAATAGATACCATTTCTCCCCCTATCATTCTCCCCTTTTTATTCAGTAATAAACAAAGCTGATAGAATTAATAAAAAAAAAGTGCATACCAAGCATAGAACATGAAAGCATATAGGCAATAAAAGCATAACTAATCCATACAAAGAATAAAGTATACTAACTAAGATGCAAGAAAATGATACCAATATGATACATAAAGTATTAAGCATGTGATATCTTTAAAGAATGCAACAAAATAGATACCAATCATGAAGTAGAAGCATAGATGGACTAGAAAGAAAGGCAAAGAAAAATAGAATACTCGTATATGAGTACATAATAAATATCATTAATGCAAACGCACATATACTAGGTATAAACACAACACATGACACAAAATACAATAAGCTTTTCACACTCGTATGGAAAAAATGTGTCATATGGAAACGAAAGTGTTGGGGTGTGAACTAGTAACAATTAAGTTTAGACCCAATCAATTAAAATATGTTCAAGGAGTTCTCAATTGATTGAAAACTTCATCACATTTGAATATAACCTCATGTGACAATATAAATTGAACTCAATGAATAAACATACACAATGCATACAAGCCTAGAGTTTTGATGAATCTACAAACCAATAGAGTCATGAAATTGAAATAACAACTAGGATAACGTTGATATACCATCCAATCTCCCTCAATAAGCATATATATTTTTGAATGAATATATCAATTAAACATAGGCCTTGGCAATTATTTTTCTTTTCAATGCCATATTTTATTTTTTGGCCTTTGGACCACATATTTCTTTTAGGTCCAAGCAAACGGCGGCTTACTCGCAAAGGATGATTTTTCTTTTCGGAGCCCTTTTCCGTGCACATTTATATATATTATTTTTATGTCTCATACAAATATCACGCACAACGGATTTTAACATGGACTAGTCCTCCTAGGTCATATAACATGTAGATGACAAGATTGGTAGGAGAACACCTCACAAAGCTCAAATATACATATGAATTTATAGTTTCAAGTGAGCTCGTGCATGTGTAAATTGAGGCGTATAAAAATAGAATCCATTATATCAATACAAAAGCCAACTACCCCATGTACGCATGGTAAAGAACATTTTAAGGATTGACAATCTAAACCAAAATTTTTAGCCATATGAAAGCGAGAAAGTAGGGATTCAAACACAAGTATATGCCACATAGAGTGTGTCAAACTAAAATACACAAAAAAAAAATCTTTTTTGAGTTTTTGAAATTTTTAAACCGAACAAACAAAAATATTTACTCCAAAAGACAAACAAAAATCATTTGTATTTTTCATAAAGCCTAAATTACTAACAAGGTAAAACACAAATGATAAAAATAAAAATCTTTTTGTATTTTATATTTAATGCAAATCAAAAGAAATATAATACACAAGATAAACAAGAATCATAATTCTATCATGTGATTAAGCATGGAGTATAGATTAGAAAATGACTAAAACGAGCATACAATTAGCATGGTGATATAGCATGAGGAACAAAAGCTAAAGTATGCAAACACCTAACACATTCAACCTTTAGATTTAGCAAGTGAGGAAGCATGTGAAAGCAAATGAGAATAAAAAATTATATCTTGTAAAGCTACCAAGTCCGATCTCCTAACCCAAACTAAAGATGAATGACGATCTCGGGGTGTAGTAATCTTGGCTACCTCAGTTGCCTTACATTGGAATTTTCTAGGACCTCGTTTAAGATCAAAACAAAATTTCTTAAGATGACCTTTTCGACCACAATGAGAGCACCTAAAGACTCGGCGAAAAGATTTTCCTAAGGAATGATCTATAGCATTGTTCCTAGAGGATTCTCCTAAAATATTGGTCTTGGCTTTATGAGTTGATTCATTGTAATTATCGAAACCTAAACCACAAGTGTCATTTTTAATTTGGACCGTTCCTAATATTTTATCTAATTTCTCCGAACGACACTCCAAATCTAATTTGACTTTACTAGAGTCTTTTAATTTATTTTCTAAATCTACAATGTGAGACTCTAATAAAACATTCCGCTCTTCAAACGCAAGAAATTCCTTTTTCAAGGATTCCATTAAACCTTTAAGGCTATCTTTCTCGCCTTTTACATACTCGAGCTTCTCACGAACAGCTCTCTCACGTGTCCTAAGGTCTTCCACTAAAGCACTCTCATTAATGACCTCGACACGCTCTTTCAAACTAGCTTTTAACTTCAAATTAGCTCTTTTTAATTTAATAGATTCTTCATATAGTTCTTGAAAAGCATTTTGAAGTTCACTCACATCTACCTCTTCTTCATTTTCACTTCCTCTCTCTTTTTTACTCTCTCAACCATAAAAAATAAGGGAATTATAAATTTGGACCTTGGAAGTGTTATGTATTTGAATATATTCACGGGAAGATTCATTATCGGTACTCACATGACTAGCCATAAAAGCCACAAAGTTGAGCTTAGTGGGGTAATCGGGTCCCTCTTCCTTATCACTATGACTAAGGGTTGCATTATAAGAAATTGGTTGTTTACCCTCTCTCCTTAGTTTAGTGGGGAACTCTTTCGCCCGATGGCCATACCCTTCACAACCATAACACCTATTTGAATCGTCCCTATTTAAACTTTCATTAAAAGTTTGAAGGATCTTCTCGACTTTGTCATGATTAGAATTTTCAAATTTCTTAAAATTATTTTTAAATTTACCTTTGTTAAATTTAAGAAATTTTTGAAACTTCCTAGCAAACAAGGCCATATCTTTCGAGTCACAGTCACTTTCGCTCTCTACTACTTATTTTTCTTCCTTTCGGGATTTCAAAGCAACGCCCTTTTCTATTTTCTTTTCAATTTTGGAGGGGAACATGTCTAGTTCATAGGTTTGTAAATCACCTACGAGCTCTTCTAATTTCGTAGAGGCTAAAGTGGGTAAAGAATTTAAAACGATCACTTTTGGAACAAATCTATCGGGCAGGGACCTTAAAATTTTCTTTACTACACGGTTGTCGGGTATTTTCTCTCCCAAATTAAAAGATGAATTAACTATATCGGAAAGTCTAGAATAAAATTCATCAGAAGTTTTTTTTCATTCATTTTGATGGTTTCAAATTGAGTAGTGAGATTTTGGAGTTTTGAAGCTTTTATGACACTAGTTCCTTCATGAGTGAGTTTTAAAATATTTCAAGCTTCTTTAACGGTTTCACACGTCATAATGCAATGGAATTCATCCGGTGTGACCGCTCTAAACAAGGCATTTAAACCCCGGGGATTAAAATTTGCAAGTTTAAATTTATTCTCACTCTATCAATCGGTGGGTTTAGGAACACACTCATTATCTACTAAATGTGTAGGTGGGGATCACATTAACGACTGACAACCGAACCCTCTCATCGATAGACATAAGTGCCGATTTTATGTGCGCTTTCCAATATGCATAGTTAGAACCATCGAAAATAGAAAATTTTGAATATGGAAAAAATTCAATTTTAGTCAAAAATAATTAAAAGGATCTTAAACGCAATAATTTAGCGATCCAGCTCTGATACCAATTTGTACCCCTAATTTTAAATTTTACAAAAAGTAATTTCCTTTTATAGATGCGGAATAGAGATGGTTCAACTAAACAAATACTTAAGACAAATTTTAATTCCTTTCAAATTAAAATTCAACTAAGTTTAAAGTGAAATTAAATTACACAATACAAAATATTCACTTAAACCAATTTAACCCAAGTCCTAGAAATTTGCCTAAAAATAAATATTCATTTTTACAAATTAGGCCAAACCAAATTTAATCCAATAAAATTAATGACTTGAATTAAATTAATTAAACATTACCCAAATTAATTTTAGCACCAACTTAAGCATGAGTGATGATTTAAACCAATTTTATCTTTTTACCTGAGCATGCATCTAATGTGAATTTTGTAAAAGATAAAATAAACAAATAAGTCATTACGCCGCGATGTACGAGAAAAAGCTCACAACGGGAAAAAATCACGGACGACCCTAGCCTCAAATCCACTAAGTACAATTTTACAAGTACAAGACAGTAAGACTTACAACAATCGACTTGACTCCATCCAAGCCCTGACGCTCCTTCTTGTACATACCTCTGCCTAGAAAATAACCACGAAGATCCACCGCGATATCGAAATCCACCGATCAGACTTTTTCGATCACCGCCACACGAACAAGGAGCCTTTCTCTAAGTGGGTAAGTCAACGTAAATGAACTTCTTCTTTGTGGGATGTAGAAGTAAACCCAAACACTCTTCCAATGATAGAGATAAAAACCGGTGCCAAAACTCCAAGAAAAGTATCTATATTAAGGATACTTGGATAAACAAACTATTGAGTGAAACAAAAGTGTTTAAGGATTTTTCTTGAAACAAAAAGCACTCAAAACTTGAAATCTTTTCTTTCAGAATTTTTGCTCTCAAACTCTCTCTTGGAGATTATAGTACGTGAAAAAGTTAGTTAAAAAATGTTGCTTCCCGCACTAAAATAAATCTGGCAAAAGATAGTGTGGAAAATAAGTGAGAAAAGTGGGAAAACCGTAAAAATGCCCAAAATACATGTTCCCGCCAAATCTCGTTCGAACAACATTTCATTCGAACGACAAACTCGTTCGAAAGACTTAACTAACGTCATCCATAGGTGAAAAAGGAATTTCGTTAGAAGTCTCGTTCGAACGAGATTCCAGTGTGTTTCAAATGACGTGTCAGAAAATCAGAAAATAATATATTCATTCTAAGTCCAAACTTTTTATGACAAGTTCTAAAAATATTTTCTGAGTAAAACAAAGTCATTAAAAATTATTTATAAAAATTATAAATTACACCCAATTAATTTTCAAGCTCCTATATAAATATAAAATGCATTCATATCTTAGGATTATTGGAACAATGTTGTTGATGTAGAAACGAGGCACACTAAACCCGACATATAATGTAGCTTTATACTCTTGGTCGTTACGTCTTCAACTAACATGTCATAGGCTGGGATGGATACACATGAACACTATCCTATAACTCAAATGTTTTTGTCCGGAATTGAGCCAACACTACATTAAGACTCAATCGGAGACTTGTGTCCTTACAGTTTTTATATATGTTATTTATATATATTGCATTTGTCCCATACTATCTTATATATAATGTTTTATTAGATGTTTAATCTATTATCTTTATAATATGGGTTGTTTATTATCATTTAGATCTTTTAAGACACACGTACTGATTAAAAGAGTTTTGTATTAATTTTTTTTATCAACTTTGGACAAAGGACAAAAGGTTCATTCTATATATCAGATTTATGTATTTATTTTAGACTAAACCTTCATATGAGTTTGATTATATCTTTCTCTATTGTCTGGATTAATAGTTTGCATAAACTCTTATGGGATACCTCAAAGACTCTTTAACTCTTACATTTTCATAATGCCATTCTTATGCTTCAACAATCATATTATTATTGAGAAGAAAAATGAGAAGTCAAAAGTTAAAAAAAAAATCAGACCATTTTATCTCAGTAAAATCAGAAGCATTTAATGCCTTGAGGAAATGTGTTTAACATCTAGTTTTTGAATATTATTATTTAAGCATTTAAGTGTTGCATTGATGAGTATAAGACTAGAACACATGATCATGACATAAAGAGGAAGACCCTATAAAATTTATTAAAGAGCATTTGAATTTATTATTAAGCTACTACATCATTCTAGGGAGCAATTAATTTTATTCTGCTCATTCATTGAATAGAAGGCTAGAACCTACATCAATATCATTTATTGAAGTCTCATTGAATAAGAAACTCATATTAAAAATTGTATTTTAAGAAGTTTCATTATTGTACCTTGTACTACAAATTCAGATCCTTTTGAAGCTTTTCTGAAGCTTGTTGTAATGACGATTGGTTCCTTCCCGAAAGTGGGCCACGTGGTTTGAAGCTCGAAGTTAGCTTGCAAACCATTGTATGAGGTGGTTTTATCATACCCGCAAATGGATCAGGTTTAGTGAAGCGCAAAGTAGACGGGGGCTCTAGGCGTGTGGACGTTGGTCGGGATTTGATAGAACCACATTAAATTTCGGTGTCATTTAATTTTTGAACTTTATTTATTTATTTGTATATGCTTGATTAATTTAATATTTTTAGCACTTAAACTTGTAAATAAATTAATTCAGAAATTTGACAAAATTATTTTTAAGCTTAAAATAATTGTTTTTGAATTAATTAATTAATTTTAATATATTAATATTTATGAAATATGAAAATTGATTAAATACTTATTGGGTGTTAAAATTTGTATTTTAACTTGTTTAAATTTGTTTGTTTTATTTATTTGATATTCTTGGTTTTAATCGTTAAAGGTTTATTAATCTAAAATTTGATTAAGTGTTTAAATTTAATAGTTTTTGAAATATTAATTTAACCCTAAAAGTTTGCAAAATCCCAAATACCCCCACCTTAGGAATTTTTCTGGGCAACAGTAATGTTTCTTAGCATCTAGTAGTGCCTTGCTAACATAATTGATTGGGCTTAGTGATCCTTTTTTCTCGCACATTAAGGTATATCTAATTGTGTGTTCAGACACTTCGAGATACAGATAAAATAGATAACCTGTATTTGGTACCCCAAGAAGAGGTGGTTGACTTAAATAAGGCTTGACTTCCTCAAGTGACTTTGAGCATTCTTCATTGGAGGCTTGACCCTTCTCTTTCTTTAAGAGCTGAAAGAATGGTGACACCTCTTTGAGGATTAAAGATGAAGTGATTGAACGTTGCTAGAATTTCGATCTATTTTTGAACGTCTCTACTTATTTTGGGTGGTTGAATATTATTGATCTCCTCAATTGGATCGGGATTTTCTTTGATCCCTATTTGGCTTACCAGTTAGCCAAGGGATTTCTCGGATTGTACTCTAAAAGAGAATTTGGTTGCATTGAGCTTCATAGTGTACTATCTAAGGACCTTAAACATCTTCATCAAGTCTTGCAGATGATCTCATTTGTGCTTGATTTTGATGAGCATATTGTCCATGTAGACTTTCATGGTGTCACATAATTTGTGTTTGAACATCTTAGTGACCAACTATTGGTATGTTTTTCCTGCATTCTAGAGCCCAAATGGCATGATTGTGTAATAGTACAAGCCAGGGGTGGTAATGAATGATGTAGACATCACATTCTAGGACCCCCTAAGTCTCTTCTTAGACTCCTAACACTTCCCCTTCCCACCACAAACCTATGTCGCACTTCGAGTACCGATCTAGAGACCATCGGGCGCCCCCGGACCCCATTTGACTATATTTAGCTCCACCGTCAGAGAAAAGGCTCTTTGAATCTCCAAAGGGAACTGAAACCCTATTCCAACGTCCCACCCCATGCGTGAAACAACATAACCGTTCAGACAAACGATTAGTTTTCACCGTTCAGACAAACGATTAGTTTTCCCCCCGAAAAAAGATCTAGAGGCCACCAGGCGCTCTTAGACACCGTTTGACTAAAGTCAACTCTTAGGCTCAAATGAGACTGAATGAATCTCTGAAGGGCACTGAATACCCTTTTTAACGATCCGCCCCGTGCACGATTTTGACTTACGATATGGACGAACGATCAGTTTTACTCTAAGAGCTCACCAGGTGCTTCCGGGCCCTGGTCGACCAAGGTCAACTTTCCAAAATGAGCGAAACTCTTTGGAATTTTGAAGTACATCTCCTAACCTTTTCAACGGTCCACCCCATGAGAAATTTTGACTTACCATACAGACGAACGATCCGTTTATGCCCGACGATCTCCCGTCTAAAGGACCGACGTGCTTTCGAGCCATATTTGACCCAAAGTCAACACTTGAACTTAGGAGAAGTCCAAAGGACTCTGAAATGCCTTTCTAACGATATGCCACGTGCGCAACTCGGATCAATGGTTTGTGTTCAACGATCACTTTTCCAGAAAAGTCCGCACAGGACTGCCAATTGGCAGGTCCTAAACCCTGCCTTTCGGTACCCCCTCTTTTTACTTATAAATAAGGCCATGACCTCATTCCCAACACACATCAAACCCGTCAGCATCATTGATCTCAACAATATTCTCTCGAAGTCAGCGAAGTTCCATATGAGAAATCCCATTCAAGCCTAAATACCCATCCTTTTCACACCCAATTTGGCAAATAACCTCCTCTCTCATAGACATCCGTCAATATTCAAAGGAGTTCATCCAAGGTCTAAGCTCAAGCTCCAAGGAAGGTCCAATTCTTTCTCCCTCTCTTTTAAATCTCTTATTTTTTTGCATAAATTACTTTAGATCCGTAATCTAGTTTCATTCTAGTTCATACACATTAACATTTACGCTTTTATTAGTATATTGCACATACTTTATTTTTCATAAAAAACCAAAAATAAGTAAAGAAGGATTACACCCGTCAATTCCGAACGGAATTATCCATCACACAAATAAAAAAAACATTTTCTACACGCACACACCTAAAAAAAATTTGTTCGAATCTATGGGATAAACCCCACCCCTATTCTATATTCGAAATACGTGGACTTTGATGCCTTTATAGGCTACGTAGGCATCTCGGATTAAAATTCGAGACTCGAGTCCAACTTTTTCAATTTTTTAATTTCTCTTGTTTTTAAAATCCTCAAAATCCCTCATTTTTATACATATACATATAATATGCTTGTTCACGTCTCATCCCACATATATTGTCGTTTCCCAATAATGATCAATATCTCGATGAACGCTCATATCCTATCTTCTACATTTGTTACTGTTTTGGGAACATTCCTGTGGATGACCTCACCCTATCTTTTCCATGGTATGGGTCGAACGATTCCAATCTCCATTATATAAGCACATACACACACTTCACGGGGATAAAGGAAAATGTTAACATTTGCCCCTGAGATATCGAAAGGGTGGGATGGGTGACTAACACCTTCTCATTCCGTAACTTAGCCCCAAGACCTACGATCTATTAGTTTCGTACGCATCAGTTTATCCTTGATGTCACTCACTCGAAGTGGAAACATATTCTTTGCCTTTTGAGAAAAATATGTTGGCGACTCTATCTCTTTACATGAACCCCACGTCGATGACGATCGAAACCCCCTTTTTCAAAGAGAAGGGTGTGAGACCACGACACAGTTCTATCTCGAGGGATCCTCCTTCCTTCCCCCCAGAACGAACACTACGCCGACCTAGGATGGGCACAGTGGAGATTCTGCTGGGGGTTTATTTTTAAGAGGGCTAGATTCTATTTACGTGGGTGTTTTATTTTCTTATATATTCCCCTCTTTGCATATTCCGCTTTTTATTATTCATAAGTACCTTATGCTTTTACTACTATTCACACACTTGTAGAAGAATCTCCATGTACACTTCATGCCATGTGCACCTAGAATCACGTATATCCACATGTTGCACACATCACTTAGAAATCCATGCTTAGGTGTCACCAACACATACCTCCACTTGTATATATCCATGCTCACTCATCAACACTCACTTGTATATAGTTACACATCACTTATCCATGCTTGGTGTATCTCTACTATTAATACTTGTACTTTGCTCCCTGTTTAGCATGATCAATAAAAAGATACTAATAAGAAAATCATGCATGATTCACACAACATCACCAAAGAGCATTGTAATTGACCAAATTTTGTCCCGTAACTGGAGGGTCACTTCGTGATGGGCTCTGGTCCGGTAGGGCGCAGCTAGCCTAAGAGATATGACTCTCATCTTCGATTATCCAAGTACCTTCGACGTGTATTGAACGGTTCCCACGCATTATACCGCTTGATCGAAGTCATGACGGGAGGTATATCATAGGGAACTCATTCATGTACGTCAAGTATATCGAATTCTCTCTCATGTGTACCGTCCCCACGAGGTATATAGTGAGGTAATTCACGTACACTAAGGTATATCAAATGGCTTGTCCACACATACCGATCGCCCTCAAAGGCAAGACGTATATCGTGGAAGTCACGCCAAAAGGGGGGAACCCTTTCCAATTCACCCAATCAAACTTCATACTCGCATATAGTTGTCAAGCCTTGGACACACATGTTAGATTATCGATTTAAAGCCTAAACTCTATCAAAATTCCGGGTCCGCCTGCCGCCCAAATTTTTGCATAATTTTAAAATCGGACCCTACCCGTGAGCATGGTTACAAGTACAACCATAACTTTACATGTGTTACAAGCTCAATTTTTCCAGGCACGGATCCCTTCCGGCATTTCATTTTATATTTAGGTAAACTTAATACAAGTAAGAACTTAATAAACATAATAATCATGCTGAGACCCGTATCTAGTCTTTTCCTCTCCCTTTTTCCCAAAAAGTGTCCATAAATATTTTTCCCTCTTTTATAAAAAATGTTAAAAATATTTTCCTCCCTTTACAAAAATAACGAAATTCCCTTCTTCTTTTTCAAAAATAAATTCCATTTTTTCTTCTTCTCAGATCGATCACATACCCTTGCCCTGGCTCCCTATTGGCTTCGGTCTTCAGTTGAACTACCCCAAGTTCTGTCATTCCTCTTACTTCCTATGAATTCGAGACTCACCCACCTTCCATGGAGAACACGGATCAAGTGCTAAATGTACTTCCAGATTTATTGACGATTCTGGCTTAGCTCACTATCAAAATTGACAACCTTCAAATCAAGGTTCATGAGATGCAAAGAAATTTGGTCCCTGTCACCGAAGATCCTGAGGTCATTTTCCCTCGCGCCATGGGTCCGCCTGCACCCGAGCGTATCTGGGTTCCTAAAAAATACCATCATGCTCCACGTGCTCCTCCTGCTAATGGGCCATCCCCAGCCCAGCTTCCTACGTCAAACCTTCCTCAGATCGAGGCTAATTTACCAGTAACTATTGATCCGAAAGAGGAATAATTGAACAAGGTCAAGTAAGACCTCAAGATGCTAACCAAGAAATTTGACCAAGTCAGAATCTCTGGTAACTACATGGACTATACCCACATGTCTCCCTATCCTAAAGATTGGTTACCAGAAAAATTTAAGATGCCCAATTTTGAGAACTTTGGAGGCACTTGACCCCCGATCGTTCATCTCCATAGCTATCACCGAGCCACAACTCTCCTAGGGGATTTCGAAGAAATAATGGCTCCGATATTCCAGTAGACTCTAAAAGACAACGCCCTCTGTTGGTTCCTATCCCTTGAAGAATCTAGAATCTACAGTTGGAAAGACGTTGCCCATGAGTTCATGTCATAATACAAATACAACGAGGAGCTAGAGGTTACCCGCTATGACTTAGAGCTACTTAAACTGAATCCAGGCGAATCAGTCAGCAACTTCATAGCAAGATGGAGAGAAAAAGCAGTTGCTATGACCAATCGGCCTTTTGAAGAAGAAAAAGTCAATATTGTGAAGAAGAACTTTCTACCTCATGTCCGAGAAATAATGAGAGGATAGTATTACCCTCATTTTCGAGCCCTTCGAGAAGCAGGAGTAGAAATCGAAGAAGGTCTTGCTAAGATGGAAGTTAAACTAAAGAAAATCTCTGGACATTTTTCTCTTAGAAAGTTTTAAAACTTTACTAGTACCGCAGTTTCTACTATCAATAACATCTCGCAGCCTGTCACTTCATGGGCAACAGAAATTCGCCCAAACCCAATCATAAAGGCATATACCGAGCTTCATGCTCCTCTCTCTAAAGTCTACCAGGATCTCTTAAATCGAAACCTGATCAAACCCTTAGACCCTCTTCCGTTAACAAATCCACTTTCGAATAATTTCAAACTTGATGTCCATTGTGACTATCACCAAACTGTTGGCCATACCACAGACCAATGCTTCCATATTCGAAACACAATCCAAATCCTGATTGACCGGGGTATCATCGCCCCGCCAGCTAATCCTAAACAAAACACTACCCATAATCCTCTCCCAATCATGTGAATGCCATCTCCCTAAAAGAAGACTCAGAACTCGACCATTCTACACAAATCATGCCAAGTAAATTACCAGTCATACCCATATACACCCCTAAACCTCTCTAAACATGCCCATATTTCCTCTTACACCTTACCAACCTTACTGATCAAACCTTATCACTCCTCACTAGAGCATGCATCGCTATTCGTACCCATTCTAGAGGTAAAAATATGGAATTATCAGAAGTATTGAACCAACTCCTAGAGTTCGGGTTGAAATTGACCTCCCAGATAACCATCGATTATCAAAGATTCGGTGGGTTATTCTTAAAAGCTCGAAAATGGGCTCGAGAGTTAGATAACTGGGTAGTGCCGACAGACGAAGTCAGTCTAGATAACCTGGTCCAGATCGTGGCAGATTTATTTCGATAGACTGATGATATTTGTAGCATATCTGAGTTGCTCGATGCTTGGAAATTACAAGGGAACCTGGTCCCTTCAGTCTTGTATTTCCCTACCGAATGAGAAGAATTATACGAAGAAACCATAGAAGTTGTAGAGTTTATTTACTTTACATGAAAAAATAATATCGTTTCCACCGGATGGGAAGACGATTCTGAAGACTCAGATGGAAAGCCTGATTCATGAAAGACTGGTCTAATAGTTAATATATTCGGAGTAATATCATTTGAGGAGCTGCTAGGAGAAATCAACCAGGTAGCTGAGCAACCCTATGTCAATGAAGAAATGGGGTTTCTATTTTTCCCCTCTTCCGTGAACCATATGACCAAGTTTGGGAGACATTACCAGAATTTGAGCTTGCAACCATTAGCAAACGATAAAGGGAAAGGTGTTGAGAATCTCCCTATGCCAGAAATGACTCTTAAAGAAAGTAAGGTCAACTAAAGAAGACCCAAGCAAACATCACTCTATGGGGAATTTTCATATCTTCCCAACTACACTACAATGCCCTAATTAAGCTACTCACAGGACCCACAGTTCCTCCCTCAACCACACCAGAAGAAGTAGTGAACCTAGTTGGATCCCTGACCTCTACTCGAATGCTCTCCTTCTCTAAAGAGGAAATCCCTAAAAATGGTCCCAACCATAATCATGCTCTCAATATCTCTATTGAAGTTATGGGGAAAGTTATCCCCCTCTCACTTGTCGATAACGGATCAACTCTGAATGTTTGCCCATTAAGAACCCTCAACTGTTTGGGATTGAAAGTGAGATACCTTGCTCCAACCTCTGATACCGTGCGTGCCTATGACAACACCCATCGAGAAGTAGTGGGTTCTATCAATCTTGTAATAGGGACTGGACTTATAAATCCTGTTATTGAATTCCAAGTCATCGATATCCCTGCCTATTTTAATCTACTGCTCGAACGATCGTGACTCCACCACATCAAACGGGTGTCTTCTTCCCTTCATCAGAAATTAAAGTTCTTCTCCAATGGACAAGATATCACCATCTTAGGAGAAAATGAAAACATCGAGAATGCTAGCACCAGTAATTCAGTACACGAGATACAACATGAGATAAATGATATGCTGCTATTGGGCTTCTCGGTCGAACCACTCCCACTCCTAACAGGGGATGACTTCAAAGATAGGGTTTGTCCATAATATGATCCTCATGGAAACGTTAATGTAATCCAAATGTTCGAGAACATGCACTTCATGCCCGGACTGGGGCTAGGGCAAAGATAATAAGGGATAACTAAACCTATTGCTCTAAAGGAGGACCTTCCTACCTATGGCTTGGGCTATCAACCATCAAAAGAAGAACTCAGATTGATCCGTCAGCCTCGACTGAAGAGAAAGTTAGAATGTGCCAGAACTATCCCAGGAGATTCCCTAAATGGAAGATTCATGAGAGAGGGTGAAGATTTCCCCTTTTGCGGCTTCCCTAAACCTTGGTATGACCCTATAAATAAGAAGGTGAAACCAGGAATGGAGATATTTTTTCAAGACAGCTACCTAGGGGCTGAGAGTTCCCAGCACTATGTATAACCACTCACTAAAGAAACCATGGTTGATATAAAGGATTCTAAGGACAACGATTCTGAGGATTCTTTCAACTTATAGATACTGGGGCTAGCACTCTGCATGATCTACTCAGGGACTACATCATCTGATCCATCCTACCTCATCAAAGATGTTGATACACCTCTTCTCAACTAGCATATTGTACATATGCCACCTGCTGATATTTAACCTAACTCTGATGTTTATCCCCTTTCCCCTTTAGTTTTTTCCTTTCACTCTGATGTAATCAAGACCTCCTTTGATGAGGTTCTCAATGTTGTTTTTCCTATCAATGAAATAAACGAAGATTTTAAGTATCTTGTTGTGCCTTGCATTAATTGTCTTGATTTTAATCAAACTTTTGATGTTGATGACTTTTCAAATGAACAATTCTTAACTAATCTAAATAAGTTTAATAATAAACAACATAACTGTGTTCAAGTTAATGAAGAAAAAATAATTGTTATTAATCTCGGTTCTAGTAACCAAATGCACGAGATTAGGATAGGGGCGACCCTTAATAAGCATGAGTGTATTCAACTCAAGTAAATACTTAAGGAATTATTGATTTTCTTAGCATGGTCCTACGATGATATGCCCGACATTGACCCTGAGATAGCACATCATGATAACAAAAGCTGCGAAAGCTTCGCACCGAATGGTCACTCAAAGTAAAAGAAGAAGTAGTCAAGCAATTGAACGTGGATTTCATTAGAGTAACTGAATATCCTACATGGATAGATAATACCGTACCCATGCCGAAATCAGGAGGAAAGGTCTGTATGTGTACCAACTATCGAGACTTGAATAAGGCCTCTCTGAAGGATAATTACTCTCTACCCAACATCGATATGATTATGGACACCACATCCAGTGACGCTCTTAAGTCATTCATTGATGGTTTTGATGGATATAACCAAATCAAGATGCACTCTGATCATCAGGGGAAAGCCGCATTCATTACCCCTTGGGGACCCTTTTTTTATAATGTCATGCCATTTGGTCTAAAAATGCAGGGGCTACCTACCAAAGGGTAGCAAAAACTATTCTAGATGATGTGATACACAAGGAAGTCAAGGTCTACGTAGATGACATGATTATTAAGTCCAAGACTAAAAAAGGTCATGTTCCCGCTCTTTGTAGATTTTTAGAACGAGCACGACAGTACTAAATGCGGTTTAACCCACAGAAATGTGTCTTCGACATTACTAAAGGGAAACTCTTGGGATTCATGGTCAGTGAGAAAGGGATAGAAGCAGATACTGATATGATGAAAGCCATACTTGAGATATGGAGAAAGAATTCTGAGGATTTTTTAGGAAACTATAATAAATCAGTCGATTCATTACCCAATTAACTTCCATCTGTGAATACATCTTCAAACTCCTCTGAAAGGATTCAACTAAAGTTTTGAATGAAGATCGTTAAGAAGCCCTTGATCGAATTCAGCAATACCTAGTATCCATGCCACCGTAGCCTGGTCTTCCCTTACACCTATACCTAATTATGATCGATACTATAGCCAGGGCTTTGCTAGCCCAATACCTTGAAGAAACCCGTAAGGAGAAAACCATCTACTATGCTAGTCAAAAATTGGCCAATTACGAAGTTAACTACACCGTATTGGAAAAATAATTTGTTGCTCTTATCTAGGTTACCCAAAAGTTATGGAACTACATGCTCGCCTTCCCCATCAGACTCATATCCTGAATGGATCCCATTAAGTACCTACTTGAGAAGCCTGCACTATCCAGTCGAATGGCCTGTTGGTTGATGCTTTCAGCCGAGTTTGATATCACTTATGTCACACAGAAAACCATGAAAGGAAGATCCATATCTAACTACCTTGCTGACTACCCTATGTAAGAATCTGATGTCTGGATTTCTGAATTCCCATAGGAGAATATCCTTTGCACCTCCCACGAAGATCTTCGATGGAAAATGTTATTTGACGATGCTGCCAACAAAAAAGGATATGGCATTGGAATTTTACTAATTGTCCCTAATGATTCCCACATTCCCATTTCCATCAAATTAGATTTTCCCTGCACTAACAACATGACTGAATACGAGGCGTGCACATTAGGCCTCAAAGTTGACCTCAAGAAAAGATTTCGATACCTCGATGTCTATGGGGATTCAATTCTCATTATACTCAGGAAATGGAAAGTCAAGGATGATAAACTCTTACCCTTCCATGCCCACCTTGAAGAACTAGCTTCCCAATTTCAAGAAATCACCTTCCACTACCTGCCCCGAGCAAAGAATAACCTGGATGACGCACTTGCCACCTTAACCTCCATAATTAACATGCCCAAAGGAATAACTATGACCCCATTCCTTGTTCAGAAATAAGACAAACCAACCCATTGCTACCATATCGAGCTCTGCACGGAGGAAGAACCTGAAATAGCCGACTGCTAGTACGTTGACATTTGGCGCCTCCTCAAACACAATAGGTAAGGAGCTGATAAGAAAGAACTAGAAACTCTCCGTAGAGTGGCCACCCAATACATTATCTATGATAAAGTACTGTTTAAGAGAAACTTCGATGGAACCCATTTACACTACATCGCAGGGGATGACATTGAAGAAATGATACAGAAAATCCATAGCGGGGAATGCAAACCCCACATGAACGGATATATGCTCGCCAAAAAGATCATTCAATAGGGATACCACTGGACAACCATGGTTCAGGACTGCACAGCCTACATTCGAAGATGTCTCAAATGCCAATAATTCTCCAACCTACAGCATCTGCCTTAGCGAGAATTGTACAACATGACTTTTCCCTGGCCGTTTTCCACATGGGGCATCGACATCATAGGGAAAGTTACACCGAAGGAATCCAATGAGCATGAGTTCATCCTATTCACTATTGACTACTTCACCAAATGGGTCAAAGTCGAGTCATATGCAGTTCTAAATGCCAAGAAGGTGGTCAAATTCATCAAGAAAAACATCTTCTGCCAATATGGGGTTCCATACGAACTAGTATAAGATAATGGGCTACATTTTGAGGCGGAGGTTACAAAAGTAGTCGACGAGTATGGGATTGAAATACATAAATCCTATCCATACCGAACTCAAACCAATGGAGTAGTCGAAGCAGCCAATAAGAATCTCAAAGCCATCATCAGCAAGATGATCGAGAGTTGTCGTTATTGGGCCGATAGGATCCCTTACGCCCTCTGGGTCTACCGCACCTCATTTTGAACCTCTACTGGGTCTACCCCTACTCTGTAGTCTACGACATGGAAGAATTCCTACTCATGGAGATGGAAATACCCTCGCTGCACATCATGCTTGACAGCAAGGTCAACGAGGAAGACTGGCACCAAAGCCATCTTGGCAAGCTGTCTCTCTTGGACGAGGGGAGATTGAAAGCTCTATATCACATACAAGGGTACCATCACCGTATAGTACAATCATTCAATAAGATAGTCAAGGACCGCAGTGTCCAAAAAGGGGACTTAGCCCTTAAATAAAAAGTAGAGCCCATCTGAGACCCCAAAGGGAAAATTAAGCCCAATTAGAGAGGCCCCCTACATTATGAAGAAGATCCTATCGGGAGGAGCCACTGTGCTCACCGACGTTGACAGAGAAGAAATTTCACATCCAGTCAACCTAGACCATCTCAAGAAATTCTATCCCTACTCCGAAATCTTGGCGCTCTATGACTCTTCCCATCTCCCTTCTATTCTAAAAAAATAAAAAAATAAAAAAAAAACTCTCTTCATTTCCCCCTACCCAGAACTACGTGGGCCTGATCCTCTAAAGAACATTTTCAAAAAAATAAATTTTAAAATTTTTCAAAACCCTCAAAGATATTTAGGCAGATCATTCTCTTTATATGAGTACGACCCCCTTGTTTTCACAAAATGCTATTCTTTTCTTATCCCTAAGAACGATAGTTCATTTTAACATATACATGAACAAAAGGATTATGTATGCCATAGCAATTAGTATAGATAATTCAAAATGCAAAAATTCAGCAAGAGGCACAACTAGATAATCAAAAACTTGTTTATTTCATTATCTGAAATTTCCACACGATTACAACGGCATAAGGAGTTAAACGACATCCTGGCCGCTACCTTCTTCCACAACCACTTCATGTAGTCCCTAGAGACATGCTTGACTCATCCAGTAGACTGAGAAGGACGGGTCAAAGAATGACGATTCTTCCACGGAGAACCAAGCCGCATGCGCATACGCTCTGTCAGGTCCCCCATAGGAAAAAAGTTCGGTGTCCGTGGTGGCACAATTTTGCTCCCAACCATATTGGCACAATAGCCGCTAGGGAAAGTAGAAAGAGGTCTGCCTGAGGCCAACCAGTCTGACATGTGAGTACTCTCCAAGCCCCGGAATGGGCAATAACTCCCCCCACCAAGGCATAGACCAGTGTAAGCCTTGAGCCCCATTCTCTACAAACCATTTCCCCCAACTCTCAATATCTAGGTCTACGCTAATGAAATATCACAAGAAGAAGTTTGGCACCACCGACAAAGGATAATCAGGTGGCACCTCCATACGAAACCTCTCCTACAGCCACATAAACAACATCACAGGGCTATCCCTTAGAAAGTCATAACGACCCTCCCACTAGGTATCTAGGCCATTCAAGGTCTCTGTCAATATCATCGCTGTAGGATTGCGATGGTACGACATCCAAGAAATAATGGCAGCCGATTGGGGTTCCACAAGTGTCTCCCCAGTCACCAATAGAACTTTTGAAATAAGGCCTTGGATGATGGCCCCGAAATATCTAGCTTCACCCACATCCTATAAATGCATGGACTATAACACCGCCGAAAGGGAAACCATTCCCCCCGTAACCAAGGTCCTGGCCGTCGAAGGAAAAATATGAAGAAGTCCAGCCACCACTTCCCTGGGAGAACGGGAAAACTCAGGCAGAGCCGCAGCAATGCTAGGATTTATCCCCAGCATGGCAGAAAATTCCTCATAGGTAGGACAAATCTCATCCAACCCGAAGCGAAAGACATGATCCTCAAGATACCAAAACTCGAGAGCCGTCATCAGCATGTTCCACTCAATTGGTCGGTTGCTCCACAAAGAGATTCATCATATTTTAAATGCGTCATAATCAACATTATAAGAACACATTGCTTCCAAGGCTTCGAGATAGTTAGCAAACTCAATGCTAGCAAGGAGATCCATCTTACAAGACTAAGAGATAGTAAGTAAGTAAGTAAGTAAGAATGTGGAAAAGAAAGAAAGTGAAAGTGTGACGAGGAAAGCCCCATCCACACCCCCTTTTATACTTGTAAACCCTCAAGCTAAGATAAGGAACCCTGCAGAAATTGAAATAAAACTTGTCCCACCAAGTAGCAAGCAATTGAAGAAAGTGCAATCAAAGCCTTGGATTTATTGGACTGGACTGGACGGACATGCCGATAGGCAGGACAAGGGCCATGCCGATTGGCAACCCCCTAATTTGGGAAATTTCCCTTTTTCCTCTTTTGTCAAAATAAAAAAACTCAATAAAATAATTTTTATGTTAAGGACATTTTGAATTTCCTTTATACCTTTACTAATCTCTTTTTAATAAAATCATTCTCAAATCAATCTTAAAAATTCATTTTACAGTCTCAGCAGTAAAGTAAAAAGAGAGTGTGCATTGATCACTAAACAAAGGAAATAAAAAAATTAATATTTCATTCTTCACTTGCATGTATTTTGCTGTGTCGCATTAACATTTTGTAAGAAAAGTAGAAAAAATGATGGGACTCAGCTCGAACCCAATCTCTCTCTCTCTCTTTCTTTCTTCTCTCTCATCTCTCTCTAGGATCCCGCATCCTTATGGTACGCCCTCTTCCTCCTACGGTGAGACGATGTACCACCACTTCCATAGCCAGACCCTTTCCCCGATGAGGCAGACGGCACCAGGAAAGAAGAGACTGAAACAGCCTCACGAATATGAGCAGTCGTCGAAGATATCCAGTCCATGATGTCCTTCAGCCAAGTGGTCGAAACACTAGTATGCTGCGAGGAAGAATGGAAAAGATCAAATCAGTCAAGCACGAGGAAAGAGAAAGAAATCAAGGAAATAAAAAAAAGATGTACCGCAGGCCGAAGGACCTCCTCCTTCAGACCCAACTCCTCAGGGTCCATCGCATGAGGGCGATGTTGCAGAAGCACAGATCCCCCATCATCTTGTCGAAGGTTATAGCTAGGATAATGTAGTCGTATAAAAGAAGGCCCCGCCATCATCACCACCGCCGCTGACATAGCCGCACCGCCTGCACTATTAGAAGACCCCACCTGCCAACTCGATCCCGCTCTAGGGAGAGGCATCACATCATATATATTAGGGGGTATCATCCAACTAGAGACTAAGTCCAGATAATCGTACATAACCACTATATCAGTGTACAGGGAGTATGGCTCTCCCATCATGACAACCACCCGAGCATATTCAGACATCTCCCACACGTGCCTTATGAACATAGGGGCCTCACTGGCCGCATCATAAACTCATCCTCCACAACTTGCAAGACTACCCTCTCCTCAAGATACCAGGATTAGTCGAACTCATGCGCCAGTAGGCGCCGCATTTGCACATGTCCCCCACTCACCCTAGTCCATTCCCTAAGGATAAAAGGTCACCTGCAAATCCCCAGTCAAAGCGAAGGATCGGTAGTAATAAAATGGTATCAAATGAAAATAACACTCTCAAGGACATAAGAATGCTTACCCGCTCGCTCATCGGGATATTCAAGACCTGACGCACTACCTCCAGAGAAAGGTTCTTCTTTGATTTTTGATTAGACCTCCGCCATCGGAACATCTGACAACAGTCCCCAACGGAGTCATCCTTCAAATAAATTGGTTGGGTGTTCAACCCAATCACCTCATAGAACCACGTCTATAAAGAATAAGGAATAGCATGCAAGAAATAAAAAATAAGTGCATGAATGGAAAATGCGAATTCATAAAGGAAAATGCGTAAAATAAAGAATATCTCCAAAAGATAAGTGGGCCCAGTAAAAGTCGGATGGAAGCACCGGCTCAATGAATCCAAAGAATAGTAAAGGGTCGCCAAAGTTAGGCTCCCCCCAGTCATAGAAGCGGATGTTTGAAAACACCCTCAGAAATGGCAGAACCCACAAATGAACGACGTCGCCACTCGTTGCCACCAGAAAAACCCCTAACACCAGCAAGATAAACAAACGGGCCATATGATGCACCTGCTTCCTGTCACTCTCATTAATCCTCATCCTCAGTAAAAGTTCCCTCAAAGAAGACAAGTTAAGGGAATCTCCAAAAACCACCCTTTCTACATCACCCAGAGCCGCCATCACCGCCTCCGGCGTCACCCTCGACGTCATGTCCACCTCAATATGGGCACCCTCACAGTCCATCCCCACCAACTGCTGAACATCAATGGGAGTCATCGTCATCTCCCCATAGCTAAAATAGAGGATGTGGGTAGTGTCCCCCCGCCTCTCTCCCAAAGCAAATATAACTGAAGTGGAGCGGGGTGTCTCATCTAAAGCCGACGCTAGCCTCCCAAACCCATAGAGGACACCATACAGCACACCATAGCAGGAAGGTTCTCCCAAACATCCTTACGCCCTGTCATGCCGCAGGCGCGAATAGTCGATATGGAGACGTCAGACTATCAAGAAATGAAGAAAACCCTTGTCAGATTCTGGAAATAAAACAATCTCGTCAAGAAAAGAATAAAGGAATACCAAAAGTCGTGAAATACTTACATAACCGCCAGGGTTCACTATAGGCTAAAACGAGTCAAAAGAATTCTCGCTACCCAATGCGAGGGGCACCCTAGCCCTCCACTCCAACCCTGTCCAGTCATCGACATTGATCTACGCCATATGGGTCGCAGTGATTGAGAAGTCAGCCATTTCAGATATTAGGATGATTTGCAGAGGTTTATAGTAAAGAAAAGAAGTCATAAAGCTATACAAAATGAGGAGAACCCATCCCCTTTTATAGGAGGCTAAGGGTCAGGCCGATCGATAGTCCCCTCCACCCATCGATCGGCACTGAGACTTTCACCTGCTCGAGGTATCCCAAAAGTCCGTGCCAATGCCGATTGGCACACCTCCATCCATGCCGGTCGGCACACCCTTTAAAATTTCGTATAAAAATTCCAAAAAAAACCAAAAAATCCCGAATAATTCCCGAAAATTTCCTAAAATTGCCAAATCCATTCTAGCACCTTGTTCACCAAGGAAAATATTTTTTTACACCCCAGTGGAATTCCAGAGAATCTTTCTCCCCAGAAATGTCTCCAAAAGACACTCCAAATTTTCCCCACCTGCAAATCCTCGGATCATTCACTATTCCCCAGCAGAACCTAAAATCTAATCTTTATCCCCAGTGGAGTCCTCAAATTTCCCGAAGGAAAGTACACCTCTTTTAGGTCAGAATTGACCTCGGTCTTGGATCATCACCTTAGTTAGGTAACAATTAACCTCGCTCGTCACTTCTTTTAGTTCAGAATTGACATCGGTCTTGGATCGTCACCTTAGTTAGGTTAAAATTGACCTCGGTCCCCGGTCGTCACTTCTTTTAGGTCATAATTGACCTCCATCTTGGATCGTCACCTTAGTTAGGTCAGAATTGACCTCGGTCCTCGGTCATCACCTCTTTTAGGTTAGAATTGACCTCTATCTTTGATCGTCACCTTAGTTATGTTAGAATTGACATCGATCCTCGATCATCGCCTCTTTTAGGTCATAATTGGCATCCATCTTGGATCGTCATCTTAGTTAGGTCAGAATTGACCTCGGTCCTCGGTCCTCACCCCTTTTAGGTTAGAATTGACATCTATTTTTGATCGTCACCTTATTTATGTTATAATTGACATCGATCCTCGGTCATCGCCTCTTTTAGGTCATAATTGATCTCGATCTTGGATCGTCACCTTAGTTAGGTCAGAATTAACCTCGGTCCTCGATCGTTACCTCTCTTTAGGTTAAAATTGACCTCGGTCTTGTATCATCACCTTAGTTAGGTCAGAATTGACCTTGGTCCTCGGTCATCACCTATTTTCGGTTAGAATTGACCTAAACCCTCTGAATCGGTCATCCATATCCCTTAGGTCTGCAAAATTGACTTCACTCCATCATATGGTGTTTATTCGATGACCATCACTTGTTCTAAGCTCACATGTAGAGGGGCTATGTAGACACCACATTCTAAGACCCCTAAGTCTCTCCATAGACTCCTAACACTTCCCCTTCCCACCACAAACCTAGGTCGCACTCTGAGTACCAATTTAGAGGACATCGGGTGCCCCCGGCCCCCATTTGACTCCGATCAACTCCACCGTCTAAGAAAAAGCTCTTTGAATCACTTAAAGTCACTAAAACCCCTTTCCAATGGTCCACCCCGTGCATAAAACAACATAACCGTTCAGACAAATGATCAGTTTTCCCCTTGAAAATCGATCCAGGGGCCATCGGGCGCTCCCGAACTCCATTTGACCAAATTCAACTCTTCATCTTGAACGAGACTGAATGAATATCCGAAGTGCACTGAATACCCTTTCTAACTATTCACCACGAGCGAGATTCTGACCTACGGTACGGACGAACGACCTGTTTTACTTCAAGAGGTCACTTGGTGCTTCAAGGCCCCGGTGGACCAAGGTCGACTTTCCGAACCGAGAGAAACTCTTTGGAATGTTAAAGTTCATCTCCAAACCTTTCCAACGGTCCACCCCATGTGTGATTCTGACTTACCATGCGGGTGAACGATCCGTTTGCATCCGACGATCTCCCGTCCGAAGGATCGACGTGCGCTTTTGAGACACATTTGACCCAAAGTCAACTCTCAGCCTCGGGAGTAGTCCAAAGGACTCTAAAATACCTTTCTAATGGTATGCCCCGTGTACAATTTGGATCAATGTTTTGAGCGCTAGGATCATTTTTCCAGAAAAAACCGCACGGGACTGCCAATTAATAGGTCCTGAATCCTGCCTATCAGCACAGTGTCAAGGGTGACTTGCCGATGGACACCCCCTGCGGTAGGCCAATCGGTACCCCTCTTTTGTCTTATAAATAAGGGCCATGACCTCATTCCTAACACACAGCAAACCCATCAGCATCAGTGATCTCAATAATATTCTCTCGCAGTCAGTGAAGTTCCATATGAGAAATCCCATTCAAGCCTAAATACCCATCCTTTTCACACCCAATTTGGCAAATAGCCTCCTCTCTTATCAACATCCATCAACATTCAAAGGAGTTCATCCAAGATCTAAGCTCAAGCTCCAAGAAAGGTCCAATTCTTTCTCCCTCTCTTTTAAATCTCTTATTTTTACATAAATTACTTTAGATCCATAATCTAGTTTCATTCTAGTTCATACACATTAAAATCTACGCTTTATTAGCATATTTCACGTAATTTATTTTTAATAAAAACAAATAAAAAAGGGTTACACCCGTAAATTCCAAACGAAATTATCCATCACACTTTTTCAAACCTAAAAAAACACATTGTCAGCAGGCACACACCTAATTAAATTCCATTCGAATCTATGGGATAAACCCCACCCCTATTCTATATTCAAACTACGTGGACTTTGATGCCTTTATAGGCTACGTAGGCATCTCGAATTCGAGACTCGAGTCCAACTTTTCAAATTTTCAATTTCTCTTGTTTTTCAAAATCCTCAAAATCCCTCATTTTTATAAATATACATATAATATGCTTGTTCGCATATCATCCCACATATATTTTCGTTTCCCAATAACGATCAATATCTCAATGAGAGCTCGTATCCTTTCTTCTATATTTGTTACTATTTGGGGAACATTGTTGTGGATGACCTCACCCTATCTTTTCCATGTTATGGGTTAAACAAATCCAATCTCCATTATATAAGCACATACACACACTTCATGGGGATAAAGAAAAATAATAACATTTTCCCATGAGAGACCGAAAGGGTGGGATAGGTGCCTAAAACCTTCCCATTCCGTAACTTAGGACCTGGACCTCTGATATATTGGTTTCGTATGCATCAGTTTTCCTTGATGCCTCTCTCTTGAAGTGGAAACATATTATTTTTCCCGTTTTGAGCAAAATAGGCTGATGACTCTATCTCTTTACATGCACCCCACACCGACGACGGTCGAAGCCCCCTTTTCAAATAGAAGGATGTGATGCCATGATGAAGTTCTTCCTCGGGGGATCCTCCTTCCTTCCCCCTCGAAATGAACGCCGTGTCGACCCGGGATGGACATAAATGAAGTTCTGATGATAACTTGAGTAAGCATCCAGGAAGTTCATTTGCTCATGGTTGGCTATAGCATTAAACAACAGATCAATCATTCGCAGAGGAAAGTTTTCTTTAGGACAAGCTTTATTGAGGTTGTAAGAGGGTAGTGAGACTGTGGTCTATGAATAACTGGAAAGGGTGAGGCGTGACCCACACCAATGGATGTTGTCTATAAGGTTCTTAAGAACTTCTGATAAAATCTTCTCCTTTTGGAAAAAAGATAACTCAAGCTAGAGCTTACTCCCTACAAGAAGATGAACTTCACAATAACAATAGTAACTTTTCTCAAGAGGAACTCCTGAGAGGGATGGCTATCAGTGTGGAGTGAAAGAATAAGGCACTCAAAACATAAAGAGAGAAGAAGTAGAGAATACTTGGAGGTTCTGGTGTGATTTTTACATAGTAATAGTGCTATTGAGTTTTTCTATCCCATTTGACCTTGTCCAGGGGTCCTATTTATACTTTGGCACTAGGGCTGAGTTGGAACTTTTGGGCACCAAAATTGAGAGGGTTGGTGAGGGACAATGTCTTAAATGTACCATTTGTCCCTACCTGTGTGCAACAGCATGTCCCCTCAGACAGGTGCCACCTGAATCCAACGAAAGTCAAAAAGAAAATATGTTTACGCTTGAAGTCTTATTTGGTAAATATCTTTTGAAATGGTAACTTGTGGTAAAAGCTTTGTAAACTTGAGAGAGGAGGCCTCGAGGACCTCCTACTCTAAAATTGTCAATCTTAAGGGGGGCCTTGAGGACCCCTCTCCTCTAAAATAATTTTTCTTGAGAGGGTCCTTGAGTACCCTCTCTTCTAACAAAATCATTTTGTAAAAGTTCATTTCTTGTGAGCAGCCCTTTGTCTGCTCACTTCACTTGTGACTAAGTGTGAGATGTGTGTGGTCTTTAGTGACTCCTAGGGTATTCCTACTAGTATTCTCTTAATCTCAAAGTGCTAAGTGGTTGAGCTTGCTCAACAAACGTTGTTCCTCAACCCCTATGTCAAAACTCCCAAGAGATCCCAACTAGCCTATTTGAGCCCTGCCTTCTCAATAAGTCTATATGTATAAGAAAGTAAGTGTTAATACTTTTGTTCTTTTAAAGAATGACTTTTTATGATGAGGGGTTGACCATGGTAGCCATTCCCTCATCCTGGTTTTTTTCTAGAAGTTGAGGGGCCGACCTTGGGGTCCCTTGCCCCAAGTTTTGGTTGTGGACCCTGTGAGTTCCCTCACCAACATGAATTTTCTGCGCTTGAGAGACCTTGGGGGTTCCTTCACCCATTTGATTTTTTTGCAGTTGAGGGACCCTGGGGTTCCTTCATCCATATAGATTTTCTGCTGTTGAGGGACCCTGGGGTTCTTTCTCCAATATGGATTTTCTATGGTAGAGGGACCCTGGGGTTCCTTCACCAATATGGATTTTCTGCGATTGAGGCCCCCTGGGGTTCCTTCACCTGTATGGATTTTGTACGGTTGAGGGACCCTGGGGGTTCCTTCTCCAATATGAATTTTTTGCAACCTCATCTTTGTTGTAGATTAAGGGGGTATTTGAGGGACCCACACTCCAAAATTTAATAGCCAAACTTGAGGCACCCTTCTACAATAGCCCCTCGTGCAAAGTCTTTTGTGTTGGGCAGACCAAAAGTCTTTGTACGCTATAAGTTCAATTTTCACTTCAAATTTTTTTTAGAGATCCTAGGGGCTCCTCAACTCTACCCCTAGGATCATTAAATGCAATGTCCCTTCATCCTAGGTTTTTTATGTTTTTTAGACTCCACGTGTCCGTGTGGGAACTATCATCTCATCGTTGGGAAATAAATTATAGCCTTTTGGCATTCCTGTACATTTTCCCATTTTCATGTAAAGCATAAAGCCTCTTTTTTTTCAATAAAAGCATTCATCTTCTTTAAAACACTCCCAAAGAGTTTTAAGCTTTTAGTGAGAGAGAGAAAAAAATCAAATACACCATAGCCCCCATTTTTTCTTCAAATACACTATTAATGGCTTCAACACCGTCAAACACTTCTTCAAATATTAACACCACCATTGTTCCTTGATTGGGCATAAATATTGTATATTTATTCCCCTAATTTTGGTACATTTGTGAACCCGAGTGATGCAACCGATATGTATTTAACGCACATTTATGTTACTAACCTTCTTTCGTAAGTATTTCGTGTTTCTCCTATTTTTTTACAGGTTAATTATGCAAGCGGTGCAAAAGAGAAAGCGAAACGATGAAAGAAAGGCTAAGAAGTCAAGTTCAAGGGCATCTTGGTAATTCTGTAGCCAGATTTTGGAGGAGGAGTCAACTGTAAAGTTAAAAAGCTTGGAACAACTAGAACACTGAAAGAAACGTCACCCAAATCCGAGCTACGGTTGATGAGTTAGGACCAATTGAAGTTGAAGAAAAATCCAAGGAAGAAAGGAAGAAAACAAGAAAAAATTCTAAGTGTTAGAATCAAAGAAAAAGGCACCCAAGCCAGCAAAATTTCCCGACCCCAATGTCAAACCGATTTGGGGGGCGAACCGGTTCTGGGAACATGCGAACCGATTCGGGGGTCATGAAGCGCGAATTTATTCCTTTATTCTGATTGGTCCAAGGAATCCCACGAAGTTAAAACTCCTTCTGAAACAGATTTGGAAGTATTTTAGTGTCCTAGGAACAGCAGTTTTGAATAGTTTTTTTTTTAGTTTTGGTAGAGATAAAAGGAGAAGAAAATCTAGGAACATAAGTTGAATTAATTACTGCAAGATTGATAAAATTACGGGTTTGTTTTCAAGTTGTAATCCAAGTTTCATTCTTATGATTATTGTTCTTGCATGGTAATTTTTCTTGCATGATTTGAATCAATTTCTGTGTTCATAACACTTAGTTACATATTTCAATCTAGTTTCATCATGAGTTCTTTGGCATGCAACGTTACTGTTTCATGCATCCTTCAGTTTAATATGTCCGGCTAGGTTTAAAAGGTTGGGATACATGAACCCAGCCTGATGTGTTAATTGCATGTGTATAACATTAATCCTCCGAATTTAGTGATTGATTACGACCGTATTGAGTAGGAACATAACAATTGTAGATCTTTATATCTCGTTTTCCTCTGGGTAACCGAGATGATTTAGAATGCAATTCGAGTGTCACTATCACGATACCGATTTACTCGTCCTCAGATTAAGTGTGACGCAAGCTTGAACCTCGTATACGTAATGCTTGGGAGTACTAAATTCCGGGTCAAATTAATCAGTTAAATTTACGATTAGTATTATAACTGCAATACACTAGGGTTGGGGGATTGTATTTCCCGTCCTGTTTTTCTCATCACTTAGTTCAAAAGTTTCAAATCATCTTTCAATCATATTTTAAGTAATTTAGAATAATTGCATCGTTTCATAATTTCATAATTGCATTTAGCATAATCATTCTCAAAACCAAATCATTTTTCCTTTCTTTTTAGAGTCAGAGTCAGGATTCACTCATCTTTCTCGTCGTCACAACTCCATTGTCCTTTTTCCCTGAGGATCGATACCCGACTTGTCAGATTATTACTTAAGCGTCAGGCTTGCACTTGAGCCTATAGAGTACTCACTTTTGAGACACATTCTGAGTCGCGTCAAGTTTTTGGCGCCGTTTTCGGGGAATTAGGTAGACTTAGGATTAGATCGAGTCAATCTAAAACTTTGACCAAAATTTTCCAACGATTCAAAAAGCACAAAAATATTCACCATCATCTCTCATAAGCCATTAATGCAAAATTTTGAACTCACTCCCACACCCTATAATACTCCAACCAGCATTCACGAAAATCGAATCGTTGGGTAAAACCTCGATAGCCCCCACGCTCCTAACGCCCCACAGTTCTAGATCCCACCTCCCACACTGTCACACTCAATCTCCAATAACACTCCGTTTTCCTTTTTAGGACACACCTCCGAACACACTTCGAGCACACCAAGTGAGAGCACTGAGTCATTAAGTGAGAGAGAGATGTCACAGCACAGTAATGCACCTGCCGGTGAGGAAGAGGCCCCGTACTGCCCACTGAGAGAATTCTTATATCCCGAGAGCACTGTCACTCCAGGGTGCATTATACTCCCGTATAATGCTAGGAAATTCCATTTCAAAAATGGGATGATCCAGATGTTACCTCATTACCATGGTATGGATTCTGAAAATCCATACCTTCACATTAGGTAATTTGAGGATGTGTGCGATACGCTTAATGATCAAACTTGCACACAAGAGGTGATCCTCCTCAAACTCTTCCCCTTCTCGCTCAAAGATAAAGCTAAGACCTGGCTATGGTATTTGCCTCCAAGCTCGATTCCATCTTAGAACGAGTTGCAGTCAAGATTTCTCAAGAAATTGTTCCCACCACATCGAACAATCTGCATAAAGGCTCAAATTCAGGCGTCCAGACAAGCTGAAAATGAGCCATTTTATCGATGTTACGAGTGTTTCAATGAGTTAGTTACTTAATGCCCCCATCATGGATTTGATGTAGCGCAAATCATTTCATTTCTCTGTAATGGGCTGAATCTTAACTCCAAGCAACTTGTTGAGATCATGGGAAGTGGTCCCTTTGTCGACTTAGACGCCCACGATGCTGAGCTTTACCTGAGGTATGTCGCCGAGACTACCCAATCCTGGGATACATTTGACCCTAATGCTCAAAATCGAAATCATCAAGTGACCACCACTCCGTCAGCGTCCGGCCTATTTCATGTAGAAAAGAGTTTTATAGCGGACAGTCAGATCGATATACTTGAGAAAGAAGTGCGAGACCTACGTGGGATATATGGAAGAGGACCAACTGGATCCATAACAAACCCCATCAAAAAGGTGTGTGCAATTTGGGAGGTGGGACATTCAACTGAGGAATGCCCAACTATACCCGCCTACAAAGTGATTCTTCAAGAGCAAGTTAGTGGTATAGGAGGTTTTAAGGGTAATTTCGGTGCACTGCACGAGAACTCGTACAACCCTTCATGGAAAAACCACCATGGTTTTAGCTATGGGCAACAACATGCTGCGATGAACCCTACTTCTCATGTTTCCCCTCCTCCACCACAATACTTTCAACAAGATCCACACATGCAAGGACACGTGCAAGCACCACCGCCTCAAGGATCTTATATCCCTCCACCGCGGAGAACTCTCGAGGATACCATGAATCAATTCATCACAAGCCAGACTGCAACTAATGCCAAATATGATCATCTGATTGGCGACATAAATGCAAGTCTATCAAAGATACAACCCTCGTTGAGTGTCCAAGATAAGGACAAGTTTCCTGCCCAAGGCCAAAGACCTCCCCAAGGTCAAACTAGTGTTAGCTCCATCTCTGCTGAACATCAGGAGCAATATCAAGCTATGACCACTCTTCGTAGTGGGAAATTCGTTGATTTATCACCTCCTCCACACGACATAACGAAAGACAAGGATATTTCGCCCCGCACAAAAGAGGTCGAAGATGTCCCCTTGAATGAGAGTGACAAAGAAGACGCTAGTGAGCCAGAGGTAATAGTGAAATCACCCTCCGCGTCACCGTTTCCTCAAAGGTTGATTCCCTCCCATAAAGGAAACCCACGTGAGGACGTGCTAGAATTGCTAAAGCAAGTAAAGATGAATTTACCTTTCCTCGATGCCATTAAGCAAATTCCAGCTTATGCAAAAGTCATCAAAGACTTGTTGACAGTAAAGATAAAAATGAAGGTAAATAAGAATGTCTTTCTAGCCCAGAATGTGAGCTCCATTCAACTAAATGATCTCCCGCCTAAATTCAAAGATCCCGATGCACCCACCATTTCCTGCATCATTGGAGAAAATAAAATCGAAAAAGCCTTACTTGACCTGGGAGCAAGCGTAAATATCCTCCCTTACTCCATCTATATGCAACTTGACTTGGGCGACCTCAAGCCCACAAAGGTCACTCTCCAATTAGCAGATCGAACCGTGAAGATCCCAAGAGGTATAGTCGAGGACGTGATCGTCTAAGTTGACAATTTCTACTTCCCGATAGATTTTATCATTTGGGATACGGAGCCCTCCTTCAACTCGAGCAACCATGTTCCCATCATCCTTGGGCGTCCATTCTTAGCTATGGCTAACGCAATCATCAATGCTCGGAATGGGCGAATGTAACTCACCTTTGGGAACATGACCTTGGAAACCAACATCTACCACATAGCCCAACATACGGGGGAGGAAGATGATCTTCATGCGGTGATCTTCATAGATGAGATAGTAGAGGAGTACTTTGAGGAGAATTATTGTGGTGACGCCTTAGGGTCTTGCTTAGTGTCGAGCCAAGAGAGTGAGGGGACGTACACCGACTACTAAAGGGAGATTGAGGAGTTGAGAGAGTTACTCGATGGTAAAGCGTCGGACGAGGATGCAAGAGATGTTAGTTGGGTTTTTAGATTCGAGGAGTTACCTCCGAGGGATACACACATGGTTCCCTTTGATGAAAAATTTCTAACCCTCAAGTTGAAGAAACTACCTTCCCATATTAAATATGCATACCTATGATAGGATGAGATATTTCCTATTATTGTCTCCTCTAGCCTAAACTAAGAGCAGGAGGGAAAATTGTTAAAAATTCTGAGGAAGCACCAAAGTGCTTTTGGTTGGTGCATTGTCTATTTGAAGGGGATAAGTCTTTGATTTGCACTCAAGATCCATCTCAAAGAGGATGTCAAACCCTCTAAAGAAATGCAAAGAAGGCTAAATACCAATATAAAAGAAGTAGTGAGAACCGAGATTATCAAATTATTGGATGTCGAGATTATCTACCCAATCTAGGATAGAAAGTGGGTGAGACCTATTCAAGTCGTCCCGAAGAAGTCGGGAATGACAGTGATTGAGAATGGTAAAGGAGAGCTAGTTCCCCAACGTACCACCACCGAGTGGCGCGTTTGCATTGATTACCGAAAACTCAATGCGGGAACTAGGAAAGACCATTTCCACTTGCCATTTATCGATCAAATGCTTGAGAGAGTGGAGGGCCACCCTTATTATTACTTTCTTGATGGTTATTCCGGATATAACCAGATTGAGGTAGATGTACTTGACCAGGAGAAAACGACTTTCACTTGGCCTTTTGGAACGTTTGCCTACAAACGTATGTCATTTGGCTTCTGTAATGCACCCGCGACCTTTCAACGGTGCATGTTGAGCCTATTTAGCGATGTGGTCGAAAGAGGACTCAAAGTGTTCATGGACGATTTCACCGTTTTTGGCACCTCTTTCGATCATTGTCTAGAAAAACTGGAAAAAGTACTTGCCCGGTGTGTGGAAAAGAACTTAGTGCTGAATTAGGAGAAATGCCATTTCATGGTCACTTAGGGAATAGTTCTTGGCCACATAGTATCATCCAAGGGAATAGAAGTTGATAGGGCAAAGATAGATGTCATAACTGATCTTCCCCCACCAAAATTGCTTAAGGACGAGCGCTCATTCTTGGGTCACGCGGGGTTTTATCGAAGGTTCATTAAATACTTTAGCGCCATCGCTAGACCCTTAGGCAACCTACTCATGAAGGACACCCCATTAGAGTGGACGGAAGCATGTCAAAGATCTTTTGAAAAACTGAAAACCATGCTTGTGTCCGCTCCCATCATGCAAGTTTCGGATTGGTATTAACCATTCGAACTTATGTGCGATGCTAGCGATTATGCAATTGGGGCTGTTCTAGGACAAAGACAAGATAAGCAAGCTCACGTCATCTACTACCCCAGCCGGACTCTTATCGGACCATAACTCAACTACTCTACCACGGATAAGAAGTTGTGAGCGGTAGTCTTTGCCCTTGATAAATTTCGGTCTTACCTCATTGATTCTCCTATTACTTGTTACACGAACCACGCAGCATTAAAATACTCACTTGTAAAGAAAGATGCAAAGCCACGTCTCATAAGGTGGATCCTACTCCTACAAGAGTTCAATCTCTCCATCAAAGATAAGAAAGGAGTAGAAAACGTCGCTTCCGACCACTTATCGCGGCTTTCGTCCGACGTAGCTAGTGATCCCATACCCATAGACGAATATTTTCCGGATGGGAAACTTTTTGCTACCTCTTCTTTGCCCTGGTTTGCGGACATAGTGAATTACCTTATCACGGTAGCCGTCCCTCCCGATTGGACACCGCAAGATAAGAAGAGATTTTTTACTTGGTCACGCATGTTCTTCTATGATGATTCTTTCCTGTTCAAATATTGCGCCGACCAAATCATCCGATGATGTGTACCGAATGATGAGATCTCGAAAGTCATCCAGTTTTGTCATTCGGAAGCTTGTGGAGGCGACTTTTCGACGAAAAAGACGGTCGTTAAAATTCTGTAATGCGGCCTCTATTAGCTTACAATATTTCGGGATGTGAACGACGCTTGTAAATCCTATAATAGGTGCCAACGGATGGGAGCCATTACCCGTCGAGACATGATGCCTCTTACCCCCATACTCATTATTGAGATCTTCAACTGTTGGAGTATTGACTTCATGGGCCCTTTCCCCCCGTCTTTTGGTTTCTTATACATCCTTGTTGCGGTAGACTACGTTTCTAAATGGGTGGAAGCTATAGCTACCAAGACAAATGACAATAAAGTGGTGATAAAGTTCCTGCAGGAACACATACTTTCTATCTTCGGTGCCCCAAAAGCGATAATCAGCGATAATGGCATGCACTTTTATAATAGGCCATTCACGAAGCTTATGAGAAAGTATGGTGTCGTTCACAAGGTTGGAACGACTTATCACCTGCAAACGAATGGTCAGGCCAAAATAGCGAATTGGGAAATCAAAAACATTCTTGAAAAGACCGTCAATCCTACCAGAAAAGATTGGTCACTTAGATTGAACGATTCGCTATGGGCCTATCGCACCGCATATAAAAATCCACTCAACATGTCCCCTTTTCGCTTTGTGTATGGCAAACCTTGCCATCTTCTCGTGGAGTTAGAACACAAGGCGTATTGGGCAATTAAGGAGTTAAACTATGCCATGGATAAGGCCGGTGAAGCTCGCAAGCTTCAAATAAATGAGTTAGAAGAGATACGCAATGATGCGTATGAGAATGCTAAAATTTCCCAAAAAAAGATGAAACTCGCTCATGATAGCATCATTCGACGCAAAGAGTTTCATCCCGGGCAAAAAGTGACTCTTTATAACTCTCGGCTTTATCTCTTTCCAGGAAAATTGAGATCACGATGGTCTAGCCCGTTCTTTGTAAAGAATGTTTTCCCTCACGGAACTGTTGAATTAGACAATTTAAAAGGGGGAAATACATTCAAAGTGAATGGACAATGCCTAAAGCTATATCTAGAGGCGTGTGTGGAAGAAGTCGACACCGTTTGGTTGTCGAACCCCATTTACGGGGTCAATTGAGCTAAAAAAGTGAGGTCGTCGCACGCCCGACGCGTATGGAGTGAGTTCTTGTGTATAGTAGTCGTGTGTGAGTAGGTTAGTTAGGAGTCTGGAGCATGGTTCATGAGAGAGACCGGTTAGCACGCACTTTGAGAGATCTTTCACGCATTAAGAGGGTGTGTTCGAGGAATTTTTAGGGACCCCGAGGGTCTAGGACGTCTTTAGGGGAATTACGCACAAGAAAGAGCATGAGAGCACACTTAGAATTTGAGAGAAGAGAGAAACCAAGAAAACGAACTAGCACAATTTCCCGAACCCCAGACAGAACCGGTTCGGGGGGAGAACTTGTTCGCGGTACCTCCGAACTGGTTCGAGGTACTTGGTAGATTCCTCCCCCCTTGTTTCAAAATTCATCATTTTCCCTCCTCTTTCCCCTCCATTCATTCCCCTTCGTTTTCTACCCTCCAAAAATCTTCCCCCCTTCCAACTTCCATCCAAATTCATTCCCTCCATCCCTTCTCTCCCACCCCACTCAAATTTCCCACCAAAACCCACCCCTCCACACCTATAAATTACTCCCCATCCCTCTTCCATTTCTCACACCACAAATTCCCTCACCCTCTCCTCTACACCCTCTCCTTTCCCTCTCCCTCTCTCTTTCCTTCATCATAACGCGTCCCCGCCGAGCAAATTTTCGCCCTAAGAAATATGATGATACCACTGTCCTTGACGATGAGGGTAAAGGGGCATTTATAAGCGTCCAAGAACGCCATTGGGCTCAGCAATACTTCTCGTCCACGCGCCCAATCCACATCGAGCGTTTCGTTAATTGGGAACAACTTCCGGCGATATCACCACCCTATTCGATCGCCGAGGGTAGTGCTCTTTCCTCACTCCAACGAGAACTCACGTGTTTAAAACATCCATCTGCTAGTTTTATGCGACTCTAGTTTGCAAATCTTCTACCCTTCACGAGGCATACCTTGATGGTATCCAGATTCCCTTTTCAGCGGCCATCATAGGGCGAAAATTGCGTGCTAAAGGGGTGGTCCTTCCCGTGCCATTCAAATACCCCACAAATGATGTCCCCCACACCAAAGAAGAATGCATTGCTCGTATGGCACCCGGGGAGGAATGGGTGCGGGAGTCTTTTCCCATAGGAGGTCTAGAGGCTACAGTGAGAT
This sequence comes from Sambucus nigra, assembly GCA_949130495.1. Taxonomy (NCBI): domain Eukaryota; kingdom Viridiplantae; phylum Streptophyta; class Magnoliopsida; order Dipsacales; family Adoxaceae; genus Sambucus; species Sambucus nigra. The sequence goes on along the minus strand of OX422222.1, from coordinate 356,831,440 downwards.
TCACGCACCTCATTGCTTGTGGAGCCATCCACTAAAGTATCAATGACTCGGTGGTCCAGTTACGTCACGTAAATTTCCACTACCAGTTTTTAGACCCCGAGAGCACAATCAATCTCGCCCAACTTTTCTACGTGGATATCATCAATGCCGCCTACGAAGAATAGGGCAAAGTATCACTCCCTTACGCCCGTTTCATTACGGAACTCTTAATGGAAGCCGGGGTGGATGACCCGGGGAAGCAAATTGGACTCCCCCGCCCCATTGGAGGCACCTCCACCACTCGAAGTGAACGCCAAATGTGCGTGGCTCACCCCGACCATCCCATTCTCGATGAGGGTGCGGGGGACGAAGCACATGATGCCCCGATGATGGACGTGGAAGAGGAAGAAGAGGATTATGAGGACGAAGAATAGGATTCTGATTTCGAGCCCCGGGGGGGAAATTTTGAGCAACGCCTTTCAGTGGTTGAATCCCGCCTTAATGAGTTCATCAACCAATACAATCAAGATCAAGCGGCTTATCGGAGGGACACCAATATGATGTACCCACTCCAAGTCCACCTTCACTAACTCAACTTTGGCAGATCACCACCCCCTTCTTTTATGACTCGTATGATCCCAATGCACCCGGGTCCTCACATTTGCCTCGACATTGAACTTATGACTGTTTTGATGTATTTGTTTGGATGATAGTTGTCGCAAGTGGTTTCAGATTGCTAACAGTTACTCTCCCATCTCTTATGTAACACATGCTTCCTTATTGTTATTATCAAATCTTGCATTTTCAATACTTGTTTGTTTTATCTTTCCACACTTTTAATTCGCTTTGAGTTAGATTTTCGTCCTTTTTTCTTGAGGACAATGCAAAAGTCTAAGTTAGGGGGGATCACAAGTGCTTATTTCTAAAAATTCACAAATTTTCAAAAATGCCCAGAAATTTCCACAAAAAAAAATCATAAAATTTTGAAAAATCCAAAAATATTATTATTCAAAATAAATAAAAGTTGGAATTCAAAATTTTCAAAAATATCATTAAAAGTCGGATTGAAGTCTCAAGTTGTAAACATTCAACATACACAAAGCCGAAATTGACTAAAGATGGAAATTGAGCAAAAATTGACGACTTAACGAATAAGTGTAGAGATTAAAAACCCGGTGAGATTCGAGCCTATCACTTTTTGCGGGTTTTTAAATCAATCCGAGTTAATTGTTAACTCAAAGTTCTTTTCAGTGCAGAAAAAGTCGTGAGAGATCTCAATCCTATGATTTTGATCGGTTATGAAAAATGTGTGTGATATTGCTTTGAAAAACGTGCCAAAATTGATCTCTAAACTTAAATTCATCTCGAAACGCATACGGTAATGCAATTGGTATTTTGGACAATGAAGTAGGCCCTCGTTTGTCACCTAAAAATATTGACCAGAAAAAGTAGCGAAAAATTACCTCTTTTGTAACCCAATTTGAGCCAAACAAATTGTCCCTTTCGTTTGATAACCCGAAAACCCCAAATAGCCCGGAATTGCGAAGAATGGAAAAATTCAGAATTTAAATAAAAAAAAAAGTGTATAAAAAAGGGCAAGAAAAATAGATATGCTCAACAAAAATAGCAAGAAAAGAAAAGAAGTGAAAAACAGAAAAAATAGAAAAAGAAGAAAAAAAATGAGCAATAGCCCGGGAAAAGCACAAATGGACATCACTAATTTTTCCCATTCCAACCTCCCTACAATTGTCATTTTACCCCATATACCTTAAAACTCGAAAAAGTCCTAACCGAGTCTAAATTACAAAATTAGTTACCGCGTGGAGAGCTAATACACCAAAAGATAATAAAAGAGATTAAATGCGCGAAAAAGAGGCAATGCTCCCATTTTTGAAACCGTAATCCGTTGATGAGATCCTATTACCATAAAATTTTCATCTTTCTACTTGTATGCGTGATTTTGCGTCCATTATATTTACCCTTTATATCACGCATATCGAGAGAATAGCCACAATCCGAGTGATTCGTTTGAGAGAGCATTCCGTGAGAATTTGAAATCAAAATGAATTTTCGGGTAAGTAACGTAATGATCAATCGGTGGAAATCCGCAGTTATATTTACGGCTTCGCACACACGCACTATGATTTGAGACTTGTAAATATGACTTGATGATAACTATTTTCTGGAAAAGTGTGAATTGTACAATTTTTAAGTATTTTGATATTTTCCGTGAGTCGAATTTTGTGGGTATATTCTCTGCAAACTCTCAGAGACACCACTCGTCCTACAAGGGTAACCTAGGGATTTAAAGGCTTGTTGCATGCGCTAAATGCAATCGCTTGCCCGCAAAAAAGGTATTCTATCCCCACAATTTGTTTAGTGGAGTCGTGACTTTATTCTTTATCTTTTACATTGCTCGGAACACGCAAAGTTCTAAGTTAGGGGGGTTTGATTGGGCATAAATATTGTATATTTATTCCCCTAATTTCGGTACATTTGTGAACCCGAGTGATGCAAACGATATGGATTTAATGCACATTTATGCTACTAACCTTCATTGGCAAGTATTTCATGTTTCTCCTATTTATTTTACAGGTTAATTATGCAATCGGTGCAAAAGAGAAAGCGAAACGATGAAAGAAAGGATAAGAAGGAAAGTTTAAAGGCATTTTGGTAATTTTGTAGCCAAATTCCGGAGGAGTAGTCAACTGGAAAGTTGAAAATCTTAGAACAACGAGAACACTGAAAGAAACGACACCCAAATCCGAGCTACGGTTGATGAGTTATGACCAATTGAAGATGAAGAAAAATCCAAGGAAGAAAGGAAGAAAACAAGAAAAAATTTAAGTGTTAGAATGAAAGAAAAAGGCACCCAAGCCAGAAAAATTTCTCGAACCCAATGTCGAACCGGTTTGGGGGGCAAACCGGTTCTGGGAACATGCGAACCGGTTTGGGGGTCCTGAAGCGCGAATTTATTCCTTTATTCTAATTGGTCCAAGGAATCCCATGAAGTTAAAACTCCTTCTAAAACAGATTTGGACGTATTTTAGTGACCTAGGAACAGTAGTTCTGAATAGATTTTTTTTTTGTTTTGTTAGAGAGAAAAGGAGAAGAACATCTAGTAACTTAAGTTTAATTAATTGTTGCAAGATTGATAAAATTCCGGGTTTGTTTTCAAGTTGTAAACCAAGTTTCATTCTTATGATTATTGTTCTTGCATGGTAATTTTTCTTGCGTGATTTGAATCAATTTATGTGTTCATAACACTTAGTTACATATTTTAATCTAGTTTTATCATGAGTTCTTTCGCATGCAACATTACTATTTCATACATCCTTCAGTTTAATATGTCCGGCTAGGTTTAAAAGGTCGGGATACATGAACCTAGCCTGATGTGTTAATTGCGTGTGTATAATATTAATCCTCTGAATTTAGTGATTGATTACGACCGTATTGTGTAGGAACGTAACAATTATAGATCTTTATATCTCGTTTGCCTCTGGGTAATCGGGATGATTTAGAATGCAATTCGAGTGTCATTATCGCGATACCGATTTACTCGTCCTCAGATTAAGTATGACGCGGGCTTGAACCTCGTATACGTAATGCTTGAGAGTACTAAATTCCTGGTCAAATTAATCAGTTAAATTTACGATTAGTATTATAACTGCAATACACTAGGGTTGGGGGATTGTATTTCCCGTCCTGTTTTTCTCATCACTTAGTTCAAAAGTTTCAAATCATCTTTCAATCATATTTTAAGTAATTTAGAATAATTGCATCTTTTCATAATTTCATAATTGCATTTAGCATAATCATTCTCAAAACCAAATCATTTTTCCTTTCTTTTTAGATTCAGAGTCAGGATTCACTCATCTTTCCCGTCATCACAACTTCATTGTCCTTTTTCCCTGAGGATCGATACCCGACTTGTCGGATTATTACTTGAGCGACAGGCTTGCACTTGAGACTATAGAGTATGAACTTTTGAGACACATTCTGAGTCGTGTTATTCCTCTTATCATTGGTTCAGTACCCTTTTCTATCACCATTTCTTCACCAACCACCACCATCTTCGCGACTTTCCAAGACGGTTTTATCTTTTCATCTTCTGGTAGTGCAATTAATTTTGGGGTTGAGAATTTTGTGGGTTCCTCATTGACCATCCCATCTATGATTACCGCCGACGATGGTTCCTCGCCACTTGCGAGTTCCTCGTGTGTTAATCCTCAAATGCCAATCTCTATTGTTAGCGGTTTTAGGTCTAAGGGTATCTCGTCGTCCGTCTCATCTATGGTTATCGCCGACGAGGGTTCCTCTCCACTTGCGGGTTCCTCGTGCGCTAATCCTAAAATGCGAATCTCTGTTGCTAGTGGTTTACGGTCTGAGGGTTTCTTAACCATCAAAATTTCACATTCGGGTTCCTCGTGCTCCACCCAAGACCTGGGGGGTTCCTCATCGAAAATTATACCAGAGCCTCATTTCTCCAAGAGTTATTCGCCACGTTATCGTGCTTCATCAATATTGGTTTCTTTATGAGCGAGAGTTCCTCGCATGTTGGTTCTCATTTCAAGGGTTCCTCGACTGATTTTTCTATATCTTTGGGTTTTTTACCTTCCCCCTTAACATTTGGGGGTTTCTCGCCCACAGCTCTGCTGACGACAACTTTGGGTTCCTCGTATGCTGATCTCGTACCCAAAGGTTTGGAAACTAGGGATTCCTTGTCCGATGAAATTTCCAATGGGGGGTTCACTACCGACGGTTCCTCAGCGATGACGAGTATTTCCATGGGTTTCTCACCCGTTGTGGTTACCATGATGTGTTCATTAATTGACAAGGGTTCCTCATGCCGCGCTCTGTTGGTGGGTTCCTCGCGTGTTGATCTTGTACCCGAGGGTTTGGAACTTAAGGGTTCCTCTCCGAATAGAATTTCAAATAGGGGTTTCGCTGCCAAGGGTTCCTCGCATGTGGTGTTCGCTGCTATGGGTTCCTCGTCGATGATGAATGTTGCTAGGGATTCCTCACCCAACGCTCGGACTGAGAGCCATTCCTCGTGCATTTTTTCTGTCGAGGTCTTAGAACCTATGGGTTCCTCACCCAAAAATATTTTCCACGAGGGGTCCTCGCGCGCTACTGTTGGTGGGGAGATACAATTTGAAAGTATGGGTTCTCTGCCATATATGGGTTCCTTGTATCATCAAAACTTTGGTGAGGGTTTCTCGCCCAGGGCATCAGGTGTGAATGGGTCTTTGCCTGAGCTATCTTTGACGATGGGTTCCTCACTTGAACCCATAGTTATTGGTGATTATTCTCCCACTTAATCTTCTTCCCAGGGGAGGGACTTTGGTATCTATTATACGCGCACTCGCCAAGTGAGGGACTTTGGTATCTATCAGCACGCACCTTTCTTTGGACCTGTAGACAACTTCATGGCTTCCCTTGCCTAATTTGAAGAGAAATTTGTTGGAATTGTTCTTGAGCGACCTCGTGTAGGGTTAGGTGAGTCTACTAATTCTCCTATTTTTTCAAATTCTATCCTCAGGGTCAGGATTGACCGTAGTGATTTTCCTTACTCTAACATTGAGGTCAGGGTTACGGGGGGTACCCCAGAGTAATAAGATATATGGGTTGATTATATTTTGAGTATTCTTGCTTACGTGGACACCCTTAGGGAAGTGGTCCTTCTTACTACTATTGATAACCTGAGATCTTGCACCGCGTCTAAACACAATTATTCTCTCAATCTTTTATTATCTCGGTGGAGTAGGGAATCCCACACATTTGTGACTGGTTGGGGAGAATTTATCGCTACTTTAGAGGATGTGTGAGAGTTATATGCCCTTCCTTTCTTTGGGTAACATGTCTTTAGTGACGGTTACGAAGATCCACTAGAGAGGGAGATGGTGGAGGAGTAACAAACAGCTCTTGCAGAGTGCTCAAGATACGTGGCTATAAATTTAATAGGTACCACTAAACACTCGTTTTCCAAGTGGCAGAGGTACTGTTTTAGGGATTTTGAGCAACCGCAGAAAGGGGGACTTCTAGCGCAACCCCTAAAAGTCAGGACGGTCATAAGCTCCACTCCTCTTCACACTTTTCTTCCGTTCTGGTAACTTTGCTGAGTTGATTCTTACTACCAGGTAATCCCGAAGATTTTACCTCTTCAAATTGGCTGTGAAATTGTCTCGAGGTAGGTCGGTTCCTGTAGCTGGTTTAGTTCTTGGTTTCCTTCATACTTGTATGGACCTGGCGCATGTATATGTGGAGAGGTCCTACGTCTGCTACGATTCTTCTAACTTTGCAAACTCTGTCCTTATGATGGCCTTCCTATTTTTAGCATTTCCCCCACTTTTCTTCTGAGGCTCAAGCTTGCCACAGTAATCCTAATAGTCTTATGATATGGCACAGAAAGGTCACTAAGAATCCCCTGGGGGCTTTGATTGATGACATTGAAGAGTTTTGATTTTGGTCTTACAACAAGCGTCCTAGCGGTGTTTTTAGTTGGCTTTCATTTCCTCGCTATGGTGGAACCTTTTATTGCCCGTCTAACGTAGAGTCTATTTATACCTATCCACACATCAATGTAGTGATGATGTTCCTATAGGGCCTCCTTCCTTCTTAGACAGAGTTAGGACGACGCATAGAGTTTTATCATTCTGAGCGGGTAAGGAGACAGTTTGGTTACGATCAGGGTGTCCACACGCCTCCTCACTTTGGGAATCGATCCCTCAAAGATATTTTTAGAGGCATGTATCAACTTTCCTCTTAGGGGTTATTCCACAGAGTAGATGGCTTGGGGGGCTTTATGTACCTCCTTGTGATTATTTACCTTCGTTTACTACTTCTTGGTTCTTGATTTGGCAACGACAAATTATTTCAATCCAAGGTTGCGTGACTGGTCCCCTTTTCGAGACCAACCCCATCAAGTATGTCAAGGCCCAGTTTTTAGTTAAGCAGACGTAGAAGGAAACTTGGTTTCTCATCACTACTCATAGGCCGCCTCTCAAGAAGACTACCCCTGTTTTGGTGAATCCCCTTCTTGATGAGTCTTCTTAGCACCAATCGATCGAGTTGCCGCCTACTAAGTCTAAAAGACAATCCAGGAGAAAAGGCAAAGTGAAATATCCCATGGCAAGCAAGAGTAATCACCCTACTGCGGATGTGTCTAACTTCATCCCTGCTACTAACTCTTCCCCACCCCTTCTCCTATGAGTACTAGAACTGTTAAGAGGAAGATGGGGATTCATGTTGACACTGTTGCTCCTTCCTTATTAGACCAGGGATTCGATACCGATGATCTCAGAGTGGAGACACAAGTGATATTTATTCCCATTACAGAAGGTACTATACCCAAACATTCTTTACTTAGTGGAACTAGATCTTTCAGAGTTTCACCTGCTGGTTCCCCCTCCCCCTCATTGGAAGAGTAACTAGTTGACTATGGGAGCACTCCTTTCTATGACAATCATGGTTCTTCTTCAAGTGGTGTGGGTGGCTTGAATCTCTGTGGTGAAAGAACTACTAACACTTATGCTTTGTTATCAGTTTTGAGGGAGTCTTCCAGTGATGACGAAGCATAACATTCTCCTTCTGGGTTAGATCTTCTACCAGACCCCTTCCTTACAGTCAAACTATGCGTCCCGCTGTTGTAAATCTTTCTTTTATCAAAACCTTTATGATTATGATCTTCTTGATCTTTCATCATTGGATTATTGACTAATAAAAAAATTGCCATATTTCTGCAGGTTATAAAGGCATGTAGTCCTCCACTTCCCCCATTACGATGCGATCCTTTTCAGCGAGAGAGGAAGTCTATGATCATTTCTTATCGAGGCCTTTTCAGAGAAGTTTGTCACTCCCCTAGAGTTTTTTCTAAGACTTTGGCATTTATGATTTACATTTCTTTTTACTGAGTGCTATATATTACTACTTTCTCTGTAGCTCTCATTTATGCATCCTTCTAGCACTAGGGTCCATTCTGTGACTTCGCATTCTGCTCAGGTACCTCTATGAGTTCATTTGAGTTATGGGCCTCATTATTCTCTCTTTCATTTTTAAAACTCTTTTCCTTTGTTTTCTCTATCTATTTATAATTGCAGAGTGTGTTGCCTTCTAGCCCTGTTACTTCGCCTTCTCCTGTAGCAGCAGCGAGCACTTCTGCAGTTGAGCCCCTGATTACTTCCTTCTAAGAGGTCTGATTTTTTTCTTATCCCTTTTCTTATTTCTATTACTACGCCCTTGGTGTTTACATTCTTTATCACCTTTCATTCCCCAGGAACCTGTATCTCTTGGACTTTATTATGTAAAGGGGACTCTACCTTTATCGAAGACTACTACCTTAGGGTTGTCTCCCGTAGGCAGGATTTCTATTTCTCGAGTCCACGGATCTATGGATGGAAGACCTATGCTCTTACCTATGCCTTATAGGCCCACATTTACTATAGCTTCCACTATTGAGCCAATTTCACAGGTTTTTAGTCAAGTATTGGTAGACTCGTTACCCACAATTATGATGATGATGACATCTTTTAAATCCATTACTATAAATAGGTCTTCATTATAGCCTCTGTTGCGCCGCTGGTCACCTTTCTCCTTTCTTCTTTAGAGGGGGCTCAGGTACCCCAAAAATTTTGTTATCTGCCTTTGATCTTACTTATACTTACAAGTCATTTTCTGTTGTTTTCTCAGTTGGTTCGCAGCATCACTGCATCAGTGCCTATCGTTACTATTTCTTCAGTAGGCCCTATTATAAATAAGGCAACTTGACTTGTTGCTTCTAGTGAGAGTCCTGCCATAGTGCCTCTCTCGGTAACTATTTCTGTCATGGAACTTTGGACTTTTCTATATGCTTGTTTTCATGTTGCTAATTCTTGCCTCTTTTTCTTCATTTACAGGCTAGCTATGTGGAAGCTTCCTTGTTTTCCATGAGCGTCGCAAGGGCAACCCCTCGGGATCCGTTCACTGCGCACCCCTTGAGTTCTATGAGGGTAACTACTCAGGTATCATTATGACTCATATATTTTTTCAACTTTTGTGATCAGGTTAGCATAGCTGAGGTCCCCTTATCTGTGGGACCTGTTACTAGTTCTGCTCCCATAGCTGCGGGGCTTTCGACTTAGGTTTCGAATGAAGCTACCCAAGTAAATACTGGTTTGCTTATATTCTCAATTTTTTTCTTATTTAGTACATTTCCAATACTTAATAACACTTACATGTTTCTCTATTCTTAGGTTAGTGTTGCAATCGTTCCAGTGAATGCGGAACATATTAAGGGAATGGCTGCGGGAGAGGTATTGTGCTGTCATATCTTTCCCTATTTTTTTTTTACTTCCTATTTTTTTCTTGCTTTTACTGTGCAAGTATGCTTACCTCCACCCTTATTTTATTGTTTCCTGGCTAATGAAGTAGCTGCTCCAATAACTGTGAAGTATGATGGAGAGATATTTGTGAGAGAGGTATTATACTATCATACCCTCTCTCTTTATGTTTCTCCTTTTTCTTCTTCCTTTTACTATGAAAGTTCTCTCACTGTCACCATTTTTTCATTATTTCCAAATGAGTGAGGCCATTGCTTTGGTGATTGTGGACATGCTAGATAGATGGTACGAGATAGGTATTATACTGGCATACCTTCTCTCTTTCTGTTTCTCCCTTTTCTTCTTGCTTTTACTGTGCAAGTGTTATCACTCTCACCCTTATTTTATTGTTTCCAGCTGAGTGAGACCATTGCTCCGGTGACTATGGAGCATTCTAGAGACATGGATGCGGGAGAGGTATTATACTAGCACACCATATCTCTTTTTCTATTTCTCCCTTTTCTTTTTGCTTTTAGTGTGCCAGTGTTCTCAACTACACCTTTATTTCATTGTTTCCAGGTGAGTAAGGTTGTTGCTCTAGTGACTGTGGAGCGGGCAGAGAGTGCCATGTTGTATCCTTCCCAGGTGCTTAACTGTTATACATAAGTTTCTATTTCCTCTTGCTAACTCATGCATCGTATTGATATTTCTCATTGCTATTTCTCATGCTTAGCCTGGCATCTCCCCTTCGGCTAGCTTCCTTTCGATTGGCGGCAGCACATTCACCCCTTGGAGATTTGGGGTAAGCTTTCTAGCGTAACCCTTTTTAAAGTTCGGATACAGCTCTCCTTATCTTCTTTCTCTTTTGGCTTGTCATGAACACTCATTTTTAGGATCCTATTAGCTAATGAGGGAGATCGTAGTTCAAAGGCCACTTCTACAATCGGTGATGCTGATTTTGGTGGGTTGTCTTCTTTCCTCCCTTTCGAGATAGGTTCATGCCATTTTGACGGTGATGCTGAAGTAGAGGCCCCTGTAACCCTTATGAGTAGACTGTGGCATGAGGAACGATTAGGACACTTCATGACACATGAGCACCAGGTCTTAGATTTGATATTAGGGCATCATCCCGACACATTCACTCCTCAGAGTGTACTTCATATTTATAAGCTCATGGTGCTCAACCTGAAGGCTCTTGCCAGCCATATTCATGAGTTTTTGGCTACTTTCTTGGTAAGATGACTAGCGCCCCTACCTTGTTTTTGGATGATCTCTGTGACTTGCAGCAATTTTATCATTTTCATCTGGATTGGATTGATGTTGGAGTTTGTCATTTTAGAGCATTCCTTTTCGAAATATGGTGAGACTTCACTCCTCCAGACAATCTAGATTCGACCAGTGGTAGGCTGAGGCTGAGAGGATTCGGGGTCAAATTGCATCGCTTCAATCTCATATTACGTCACTTTAGTCCCGACTTAATAGGCTTGGGTCTGGTGATTAAGAAGATGAGGCCAAGCTATTTAGACTGGAGGACGAGTTCTTGCAGGAGGCTGGTCCATCATATGTCGGCCTTACTCGTGACATCTAATTTTTTATTATTTTTAGTAGATAGGCTAGATCTTGATCTGTGGTACTTTAGCTTCTATGCGTACAACACTTGATCATTTTTACATGAGGAAAAGAAATTATGTTTTATTTCTCCTGCACTTTCCTTTTCCTTTGCTTCCCATATATACTTTTCGTGTTTTTTAGTAAGACCTGCTCTAATTTTTGTGAGTATTTGGTCAACTTAGGTTGCCCCATATACTGCAGGGTAATTGCATTAATCTGAACAAGTTATTAATATATATGCATTGTTCTTTTAAACACACCTCTTATGACTACGAGGTGCTTAAATGTTACTATTTTGGATCACCCCCTCCTGTCTGCGGGGGTACTCCTTCACATTATTACTTGTGTTCATAAGGAATAACTTGGAGGGGGGGGGGGGGGGGTGACCCTATCTCCTTCCCTTAGGTTCTATTTTATTAAAATACCTTTATATTAGCTAGCCCTTAGTCTATGGGGTCCTTTCTCTACATTCTCTTTAAGAGATTTCATGTTCTCAAAATATTAGAGAGAGGGAATTTGCCCCCTTTCTTCACATTTCTATTAATCTGGTCAGGTAAAGCATTTCTCTGAGAACATAAGCTAAGATTTATTTTATAAAAAAAAAATTATCACTTGGAGGTTGTCCTCCTACTGGTCAGGTGACTAACGATAAAGTTGTCTGTCATGACTGGGAGGACTTTGCTCAGTATACTTTATTTTAGGATGGACTTACCCCCCAAGCCTGATGAGCCAAGTTCCTCTTTTTTTTCACCCTCTTCTATCCTAGTAGAGAGCATTTATAAAAAAATGTATATTCTATTAGGTTTATCTCATATAAATGGCTAATCAAGGCAAGGATCAACAATGATCAAAAGTGTTGTTATTTCATTTATTTACTATTGTGTACTATTTACAATATGGTATTGCTCTATCATTTCTTGCAAAAAAAAAGAATTTTTTCTAGTATGAGAGAAAATCGCTCAGATTCTTCTACAGAAATGAAAATTTTGAACAAAACTAGGCATAGTACCTCTTTAGACATTTGGAATTAATGGATTGGAGACAGTCACTCTCCGACTCTGAAATCTGGCAGTATTCTGACTTCCCCACTCCTCTCACCACAAAGGGACCTTCCCAGTTGGGTTTAAACTTCAATGCTGACATGTTGCGAAGGTGATGAGTAGATGCTCTGACGACCAAGTCTCCGACTTGAAATTCTCTCTGCTTGACTAGGTTTTCATAAGCTCTTGACAGCTGATGGGCGTAAACTTTGAAGTTCTCCCTCGATTTATCTCTATGTTCATCCAATGCCTTAAGCGGCACGTGTCGTGGGTCAGGGATGAGTCCATTGCTTAAAGCAACCCTAGCTGATGGTACTGCAAATTCCATCGATAGGATAACTTCAGTTCCATACACCAGTGAGAATGAATTAAACCCAGTCGATTTTCTCTTCTAAGTACGGTAGGCCCATAGCAATATGGGTATCTTCCTATCCCATGCCCCTGGCATGTCTTCCAACATCTTTTTAAGAATATTGATCAATGTCTGTTTGGTGGCCTCTACATGGCCATTTCCCTTTGGATAGGAGATAGTTGAACTGTTATGCACGATTTTATATTTTTCAGTGAGGAAGGCCATGTCTTTGCATACAAACTGTTTCCCATTGTCAGTTAGTATCACCTTGGGTATACCGAATATGCATATGATGTATTCCTTGATAAATTGTGTTACCACTTAGGGAGTCACCTTTCTCAGGAGAATGGGCTCTGCCCACTAGGTGTATAACTTTGTGGCTACGATAATGAACGCTTTCCCATGAGAAGTTGGGCTTATCTTTCCTACTAGGTCAAACGCCCATGTATGGAAGGGATAGGGAGCTACTAGGCTTTGCAAGTTGACAGAAGGGGCATGCACCATGTTTCCATGTACTTGGCAAACTCTCCACTTCTTTACGTAACTAATGAAATTATCTTCCATGATTGGCCAATAATACCCCAGCGTCATCAGTTGCACATATAGTTTGGCACCCCCCATGTGGAAGGGCTCATGGGCTTCCTTAAGCACCTTCTCTGTGTATCCTTTACCTATGCATCTCAATGTCTTCTCATTATAACCTTTCCTATATAGCTCTCCTTCCACCAAGTAAAAATGGGCTACCCTCTTCCTGAGATAGATTTCATCTGCTCTCTTTGTGGGTAGCTCATTGTCTTTCAAATATGCAATATACAGTTTTCTCCAATCTTCAAAGGCTTCTATAAAATTGGCTTTTGCTGGCTGATCGAAGTGAGTTTGTCACTTTAAATAACTTTACTGCAGGTGAGCTGGCTTTGTGCTCATGGTAGGCCAATAGTAGCCCCCTCGCTACAGCCTGTAGTAAAGTGGTATGTCAGTGTCCCTATAATGTTTTTCGTGCACTTTTTCCAACCTCTCTTTTGCTTCTTGCAACCCAACACACCTTGTTAGAAATCCTCCAGGACTCTTAAAGTAAAGTGTTACTTGTAAAATGTGGTAGCTATCTAGATCCAACATCTTCATGGTCCCTTCTCTTGTCTCCAACTGCTTTACCACTAGGTGTCTCCAGTATTCTGGCTCATTGTTTGGGAACAAAGACTTCACTGTAGTAGGTATTTTCCTCCAGCACACTGTGACCCTCTGTCCTGCCTCATCCATATCCAACTTCTATGCTTTCGTAGCCAATGCATCGAGGTGCCTGTTCATTGTTCTTGCATGTCTCTTAATAGTCACTTTCAGGAATTATCCCAATAAGTTAGAATTATTGAGAGAAAACTCCCCATTAACTTATTTTACTACCAGGTAAGAGTCCCCTCGAATGCATAGTACTTTGACACACCTCCAGATTTCTTCTAGCATGCTCGGAATGGGAGCTTCATACTTAGCCTCATTGTTTGAGCATTTGAAGTCTAACTTGAAAGAGAGGGTGATATTTTCCTTGTTGCTCGAGAGTATGATTCCCTCACCTCCTGTACCTTGAGCGCTAGATCCATCAAACCCCATTTTCCACTTCTTTATTTCCTCTACCATGCATGCTCGAAAGTTATCCCCGAGCAGTTGCTCATTGGGGGGGCTCAAATTTTCCACTTGGGAAGTGGGCCAATAGGTCTGCCACTACTTGACTCTTGATTTCTTTAGGCACTACACACTTTAAATCATACTCCGACAATATCAAAAACCATCTCGCTACTTGTCCTATAAGTACTTTTCTTTCTAGCAGGTACTTTGTAGGGTCACACTGGTGACTATGTGAACTATGAAGGCTAGGAGATAATGTCTCAACTTTTGAGCTACAAAAACCATAGCCAGATAATGCCTCTCCACGCTAGTGTATCTAGATTATGTTCTAAATATTACTCTTGACAAGTAGTAGACTAGATTTTCTACTCCTTGCTTTTATTGTGCTAATAGTGCCCATATGGATCTCTCTGTTGAGGTGAGGTAGAGCAGCAGCGGTGCTCCGACTTCTGGTGGGATCATCATGGAAGGAGAGGCTAAAATTTCTTTAACCTTCTTAAATGTCTTCTTCTACTCTTCTCCCCAAATCCACTTGGCCTAATCATTTAATAAGGGTGTGAATGGGTGAGTTACTTCCGCTAGCATGGGTATAAACCTCCTCAGGTAGGATACCTTTCCCAGGAAGCTCTTAATCTGCCTCTAACTCTTGGGGGTGGAATCATCACAATGGTTTTCCTCTTCTCTAAGTCTCCTTGCATCCCCTGTCGATTCATGACAAAACCTAAAAACTTTCCAGTGGTAACCCCAAAGGAACACTTAGAGGAATTCATACTCATCTTATACCTGCGACACCTCTCAAATACTTTCCTGAGGTCCTGTATATATTTTCTTTCCTTCTTGGATTTCACCACCAGGTCGCCCATATAGAATTCTAGTATATCATGAAATAGATCATGAAATATTTCCATCATGGTTCGCTGGTATGTGGCCCCAACATTCTTCAATCCGAAATGCATGACTATGTAGTAAAAGTTCCCTAACGGTCTGCGGAAGGCAGTCTTCTCCGCGTCTTCCAGATCTATTTTGATCTGATTATAGTCGACGTATCCATCCATGAAACTATACATCTTATGTCCTGCGGTAGTATCAACCAAGATGTTTATATTTGGCAGAGGGAACTCATCTTTGGGAAATGCCTAATTCAGATCGTGAAAGTCTACACAAATCCTAATTTGGTTTTTGTCCTTCTTTACAACCGACACTATACTGGAGAGCCATATAAGATGCCGAATGGGCTTGATGAACCCTGCTACCAGTAACTTTTATACCTACGTCTTTATCTTTAGGTCTAAGTCAGCTTTGTATTTACGCATAGCTTGCCTTACCGGGAGGGCATTGGGGAGGGTGTTCAATGTATGGGAGTTCACCTCTGGGTCTATTCCTGGCATCTTTGTGTACTTCTAGGAAAACACATCAGTGAACTCCCTGGGTAGGTCAATGATCTCTTCCTTCTGTTTTGGTTACAGACTCTTAGAGATTAGAATGGGTCTGCTCTCACCCCCCTTCGGGCCCCAAATTGATCTCCTATAGTTCTTGTAACTTCTCTTTGGTCCATCCTGCATGCATTCTGGAGATTCTTTCGGTTCCTTGACATGCTCAATGATATGGGATTCATCGATAACAAATCACTTAGGTGTCGAGTTGATGCTCTCATCCCAGAACACTGCCTGCGCAGACCGTTATAAGCGGTAGATGACTTTCCCTTCGGGCAAAACCAAATTTTTACAAGTTCGAGGAGTCTTATCTACCTCCTACACTTTCCTCTTGCCCTTTGTTATGTGGGGGATCACCCTTCCCCCTAAGCGATCATGAACATAATTCTTTTGCTGAATACTTACTTCAACTATTTTCTTCCCTTCTAAATTTTTTACAAAGACCTTCCTTTCCTCATCCAATTCCGTATAAAATGCAGCATCTACCAGATGGGCCTCCTCAACGGAGAAGGGTCTCTACGTGGCTTTGATGACTATCTTTGTACCTCTAATATTAGCCTCTGCACATTAATGGTAAGTGGAAGGTACTATGTCGTGGGTGTGCATCCATACCCTTCAATGAGTAGTTGGTAGCCAGTGTTAGATTTGATAACATGGAACTTGATGTGGGAAGTGAAATTTCCAAACTTGATTCCCATGTTTAAATATCTGATAGATTGCATTCAAGCACTGTCAAATCCAAAAATCACTAGTGGTACTAGCACTACCTTTTGCTGGTCAATTCCTGTTTCATACAATGTACTGATGGGCATAATGTTAATAAATGCTCCTCCATCCAATAATTCTCTGTTAAATGTGACTCCATTGATCATAGCTGTAACATACAATGGACGGTTGTGGAAGTAAGGAACCTCCCATTCTGACTCTGAAAACATCACCTTATAAGTATACCTCTTGATCAACCTCCCAATTAGCCCCTGCCAATTTAGTGGGGGTCTCCGCGCTGCTGTACAGCTTCTTGGACTTTCCTTATGATGGTTATTCTTGTGTCATATTTCACCCCTATCTGGTTGAAAACCCATTTGAATTTGGGGCTCCTAGATATGGCCTCGCATTCAGAATCTAGGTCTACCTCATACCTCTAGGAGTTGCAAACATATTCTATTTCACATGACACCCCTTCATCTAGAGCGAGGATGACATTGTCACACCCCTCTAAATTCTGGTGTCGACCGCCACCAAAACTAAGTCGGGTGCGAGTAAATTAAATATCATCCTTAGCATGTGACAGATATGAGACATAAAAACTTTAATCCACAAGATAAATTATTTTAATCAAACCCAAATATGAATGACATCCAATCTGATAAAAACACCAAAGTGAGATCAAAATCCATCACATGTGATCTCCGAATATCTCAATAATTAAATAAATAAGTCCAGCTAAAATCTTAAAACAACTTTGGAACCGAAAGGCCCAATAACTTTAAAAGTAGTCTCATAAATAATACGACGGAATGGAAAGAGAAATATAACTATTAAAGCAATAAATTTAATCCAGTTGCACCTCCAAAAAAATCTCCAATGAATCCTATGCAGCAACTCCCAAATAAATCCTGAAAAAGATTAGTCAATGCATGTGTCAGAGCCAAAGCCCCGAGCATGAAAACTGGCTACTCTTATCAATTAGGGTCCCTAAAACCAGACAATAGTGCTATATATATCGACCATAACAATAAAATATTTTAATTACAAATGTTATTAATCCCCCAAAATAAAATTTCTAACTACCCACAATGTTTCTTTAAAGTGTGCCACACCAATATTATTTTAATTAACCCACCTTCCCAACAATATTAAAATTCATTAAAAGAACCACAATTATAAATTTACCAAGATACATGTCCCCTTGTTAAATCCGTCGTCTGATCCATTTTTATCCTGCGATCCTCACGATATGACAAGGTTCCACACACACACATATCCCCTTGTCAAGTTCGCCATCTGATCCATTTTTATATAGCGATCCTCGCGATATGACAAGGTTCCAACCACGACATGTCATAAATCGTCCTTTGACCCATTTAAACTATCAACCCTAGACACATTATGTCGCCAATAGATTTTAATATCCGTTTTAGTCCTGCGATATTAATTTTCAAAATTTCTAATGCTCATTATAAAAATTTCTTTCACCCGCCCTTAAAAGCGATCTGAAAATCCTCAAAATATACCCCTTAGTCTCAACTAAGGATTCCCAAACATAAATTCGTCCTATCCTAAGTAAAGGATGATTATCAAAATTTCACTCCACCTATATATCAATCCTAGGCTATCGTAACAATGGAATAATATAGAAAATCATCCCCCACCCCCAAATTATATAACCCGCATAGACTCACACTAACTAGTCCCATACCTAATTATCATAAATCGTAACTAAGGCTCACTTACTAGTCCCATACCTAACAAGTGTACTATAACAAAGGGTGAAAACTAATTACCTACAATATCCAACGTTCCTGAGATATCAAAAAATTATGATACTTCCATAAAGTGGCACAATTAACAATTTATAGCAACATTCATATCAACCCTAAATTCCCAATTAAATAATTTTAATCTAAATGGTGGAAATCAATGACACACAAATATTGTGATTTTCAGAATAATACCTACATGCAAGTTCTATCTTAGTTATTATTTTCTAACACAAGTAATTAATTTCACCTAGTGTTCTCACATGAAATATCAAAATTTACTTTCTAAGGGCTCCTCTACATGCACATGCCCATAACACAATCGACTACACCAACACAACCCAAAGAACAAAAAAGTTATAAGTATTCGGTAACATAAATTTTTCATGCAAAACAGTCCCGAAATCTATCTCTTTAATAATTATATTCATAACTTATTTTAGAAAATATGAGTTTAATGGAGGTTGCAATCAAGACACATAACACTAAAGGAAAATAATAGGGTAAACATGCCTATGATTAGTTTGACAAAAATCTGATTAGATATATGAGTTCCTCTCGAAAAAATGGATCAAAAAACTTTCTTAAACCAACTTGGGACAGATTAGTCTTGGCCTTCAAAAGTGAGCTTGAAAAGTAATTTTAATGGTGGCGAGGGTTTTGAGGTAGAAGATGAGGGATAAAGAAAGAGTATGTTGCTCTAAGGTTTGTAAAATATAAGTTTTAAAAACCTAGCACCGAAATATCATTTATATAAAAGAGTTTAAAAGTTTTAAAATAACAAAAATCGTCTGAAAGAAAATTACAGCGCACGAAATCTACTAGGGTCGATCGATCGACCCCTGGCATCGATCGATCGATCGCCCAGTTATTTTGACAGTTCGACTTAAAATTTTTATAAGGGATAAATATATAAAAATCCGTTTTAACTCCGATTTCAATTCCGCTTGAAGTTTTATTCTTTTATATCATAACCAACATATTTAAATAATAAAAATTATAAATTTATTTTTCCCAAATTTTCCAATTAAATAATTAAATAAACTAATAAAAATGCGGGGTGTTATATACTTCCCCACTAGCAAAGAATTTCATCCTCGAAATTAGACGAAGCATACACACTAAACATAAATCTCGCAAAATAAAATAAGGCTCACATATGCCTACCCATAAAATATCACGATTGGGCGTCCATACACTCAGTCCTACACGTACGTAACCCACGAGCAACAAAATAATATATATATATATATATATATATATATATATATATATAGATATGAAGATGACGACGTACCCTGCGCTCTTGCAAATCACCACTTGATTCTAACCCCAATAATCTTCACAACCCATAAATCTTCAAATTAAATCACATTGCTACATAGATATAAGCCGTACTCAAAATTTATACTAATAACCTTCCAAATAAATATCATCTCCAAAATCAATCCTATGGATCCTCACATCAAGCTTACTAATTCTAAACTTGATGCCTACAACATCTTTACCACAAGACTCTATATCTCCAAGAAACACAGCTATCACATATGATATACCCACTACCTATAGGAGTACAAATCAATAAAGAGGATCAAAGATCAGTAACGCGGAAGCTAAACGGACACACAACCAAAGAGACCTAAGACCATACTCTGATACCATCTGTCACACCCCGCTAAATTTGGGCGTCGATCGCCACCAAATTAAGCTGGGTGTGAGTAAATTAAATATCATCCTTAGCATGTGACGGATATGAGACATAAAAACTTTAATTCACAAGATAAATTATTTTAATCAAACCCAAATATGAATGACATCCAATCTCATAAAAACACCAAAGTACGATTTAAATCCATCACATGTGATCTCTAAATATCTCAATAATTAAATAAATAAATCCAACTGAAATCTTAAAATAAGTTTCAAACCGAAAGGCCCAATAACCTCAAAAGTAGTCTCATAAATAATACGACGGAATGGAAAGAGAAATATAACTACTAAAGCAATAAATTTAATCCAGCTCCACCTAGAAAAAAAACTCCAATGAATCCTATGCAGCAACTCCCAAATAAATCCTGAAAAAGATTAGGAAACGCACGTGTCAGAGCCAGATCCCCGAGCATGAAAATCGGCTACTCTTCTCAATTAAGGTCCCTGAACCCAGGCAATAGTGCTATATATATCAACCATAACAATAAAATATTCTAATTATAAAGGTTCTTAATCCCTAAAAATAAAAGTTCTAACTACCCACAAGGTTTCTTTAAAGTGTGCCACACCAATATTATTTTAATTAACCCACCTTCCCAACAATATTAAATTTCATTAAAAGAATCACAATTATAAATTTACCAAGATACACGTCCCCTTGTCAAGTCCACCGTCTGATCCGTTTTTATCCTGCGATCCTCGCGATATGACAAGGTTCCACACACATACACATCCCCTTGTCAAGTCCGCCGTCTGATCCATTTTTATCCTACGATCCTCACAATATGACAAGGTTCCACACACGACACGACATAAATCGTCCTCTGACCCGTTTAAACTATCGGCCCTAGACACATTATGTCGCCAATAGATTTTAATATCCATTTTAATCCTGCGATATTAATTTCCAAAACTTCTTATGGTCATTATAAAAAATTATTTCTCCCACCCTTAAAAGCGATGTGAAAATCCTCAAAATACCTCTTAGTCCCAACTAAGGGTTCCCAAACAGCAATTCGTCATATCATAAGTAAATGATGATTATCAAAATTTCACTCCACCTAGATATCAATCCTAGGCTATCGTAACAATGGCATAATATAGAAAATCATCCTCCACCCTAAATTATATAACCCGCATAGACTCAAACTAACTAGTCACATACCTAATTAGCATAAATCGCAACTAAGGCTCACTTACTAGTCCAATACCTAACAAGTGTACTATAACAAAGGTTAAAAACCAATTACCTACAATATCCAACATCCCCGAGATATATAAAATTATGATACTTCCATAAAGTGGAACAATTGACAATTTATAGCATCAACCCTAAATTCCCAATCAAATAATTTTAATCTAAATGGTGGAAATCAAGGACACACAAATATTGTGATTTTCAGAATAATAGCTACATGAAAATCCTATCATAGTTATTATTTTCTAACACAAGTAATTAATTTCATCTAGTGTTCTGACATGAAATATCATAATTTACTTTCTAAGGGCTCCTCTACATGCACATGCCCATAACACAGTCGACTACACCAACACAACCTAAAGAACAACAAAGTTATAAGTATTCGGTAACATAAATTTTTCATGCAAAACAGTCCCAAAATTTATCTCTTTAATAATTATATTCATAACTTATTTTAGAAAAT
The DNA here is from genome assembly GCA_949130495.1 of Sambucus nigra. Classification (NCBI taxonomy): domain Eukaryota; kingdom Viridiplantae; phylum Streptophyta; class Magnoliopsida; order Dipsacales; family Adoxaceae; genus Sambucus; species Sambucus nigra. The sequence continues at coordinate 356,810,258 of OX422222.1, read as the reverse complement.
ATGAGTTTAATGGAGGCTACAATCAAGACGCATAACACTAAAGAAAAAGAATAGGGTAAACATGTCTGTGATTAGTTTGATAAAAATATGATTAGATATATGAGTTCCTCTTAAAAAATGGATCAAAAACCCTTCTTGAACCAACTTGGGATAGATTAGTCTTGCCCTTCAAAACTGAGCTTGAAAAGTAATTTTAATAGTGGCTAGGGTTTTGAGGTAGAAGATGAGGGACAAAGAAAGAGTCTGCTGCTCTAAGGTTGGTAAAATATAAGTTTTAACAACCTAGACCGGAAATATCATTTATATAAAAGAGTTTAAGTGTTTTAAAATAACAAAACTCGTCCAAAAGAAAATTGCAGCATACGAAATCTGCTGGGGTCGATCGATCGACCCCTGGCGTCGGTCGATCGATCGCCTAGTTATTTTGACAATTTGGCTTAAAATTTTTATAAGGGATAAATATATAAAATCCATAAAAAATCCATTTTAACTCCAATTTCAATTCCGCTTCTAATTAATTAATTAAATAAATTAATAAAAATACGGGGTGTTACAGACATCTAGCTCGCCCTCTAAGAGGTTCACTTGCTCAATTTCCTTATTTCCGTCCTTTTCTTGTTTCAGAGTGAAGAACCACTCCTTTTTCTTTCTTTCCATCTCAACTCTGCTCAGTGATAACTTTCCAATCCTTCACAAAACTAATCACCATTCTCCCAGTCCATCATCTCTTGGGTTGTTTCTTCATCATAAGAAACTACCATGTTGGCAGTATCGAATTGATGTGCTGGAAGTGGGTTCTCATTAACATCCACAGGAGGGATCTGTAAAGTACCATTGGCCAACTGCTCGTCAATGATCCTTCTCAAGTAGTAACAGTCTTTGGTGGAGTGTTGCACTTGTTGGTATAGGTTGTAGTATTTTGGGTTGGCTTTATGAAGTGTGTTGAGGTTTCTCCTTTCAAGTGAGGAGGACCTGCTACCCCTTCTTGTACTAAAGTACGATAACAATCCATAGCTTCCTCTACACTATATGGTAGAGGCGGTGGGGTATCTTCCCCAAACTTTCTCTTATTTCTGGGACTGCTGTTCTTGGACCCAGAGCCTCCCTTCTTTCCTTTGGGTTCCTATCTACATAGTTAACTGCTTGCCTCCTCGAAATTTGAAACCTCCTAAAAGTCAATGGTACCTGCGTCCTCCAAATCGAGGCCCTTGGCTTGATAATCATAGCTATATTGCTAGCGGCCCTAGTGAACTCTCTAAAAGTTCCATCTTTAGTTTTATTGATCAAATGCAACTTGAATTCCTCTAACAGTCCCTTGACACATATTTGCAGTAGCCTTGCCTCCGCTACATCCTCATGGACATCCAATGCTCTCTCGTGAAAGTGTTTGATATATTGCATTAACTCCTTACCAGGCTTCTAGACCTCTTGTGCTAGGTGTCTCAATGTGAATTTATCCTTCGCTATAAAGAACGTCTGAAGGAACTACCTATGCGTCTCTTCCCAAGTAGGGATACTATTAGGTTCCAAATGAGAATATTATGTGTAAGATTTCCCTGTGAGGGTCTTAGAGAATTCTTTCAACCTCATATTATTGTCACCGGCATGCACTCCCAAGTACATAACAAACCTTTTCACGTTCTCTCTTGGGTTCTCCCCTTTGCCATTGAACTTGATAAATTTTGGTGGGATATACCCCTCTAGGTATGTCTTCTCATTTACTTTCCGTGGGTAGGGATCTTACAACTCCTCATATATATGAGTACCCTCCCTCTAAGAGGAGGATAACAACTTCCTTACCTCCTCCATGGTAACAGCCTTGGAGGGCTCCTCCAAACTCATGCTCTTAACTGCTGGTGAGCCTGATGGTGTTGTAACCTGCTCCGACACCACCTTCCATGGAGGAATTGTCTCTGCCATTATTTTGCTTCAAGAAGTCAAAAAACATTATCATGAGATTCATACCTGCCATCGGACTTGTTGCCAGCGAGATGGTCTGCCCTCCTTGAGGAGCAGGTACCTTAGCTCCGATCACCACCACTTCTTCCTGAGTAGTCTGATCGCTATGAGCTCCATTCCCAGATGGAATGTCTTCAAAAACTAGTTGCTTAGAAATTTTGAAACCTTCTTTGTCCATTAAAGCAAGAACTTACTAGTATTCTCTCCCTGCTATTACTAATGTAGAGGGGTCCTAGAGCTTCTTAATAATAATTATAATTTATATTAACTATGCATTTATTTTAGTACTAATGGTAATTTATATTAAAGGTTACCAAGAAGGGTACTTTGGTCCATTGGTTCAAGTTAGCAGGTCTTGAGGGGCCTAGGAGCCCACCAAAGTAGCCAGTGGGGTCTTTGAGGTTTTTGGCTTGAAGGCTAGAGAGTAAGGTTCGTTGAGTGAGGTAAAATGCTCAATCATTCTAATATAAGAGAGAAAAGTACCAAAAGTCTCGATTAACTCGTGACTACTCGAGAAAGTCACACTACCCTCGTGGGACCTTAAGGTCACTCGAGAGGTCATTCACATTATAGTTAGTCGAGGGGGCTCAAGGCCCCTTGACAAGTCATGTTCATAAATAGTCACTCGAGGAGGCTTCACACCGTTCAAACAATATATTTTATTTATAGTCATTCGATAGGGTTAATATACCTTAATAAGTCATAGTTAAATTAACAATCAGTCGAGAAGGATCACGGCCTCTCGACAAATCATGATCACCGTATAAATTCCATGCAATCCAAAAAAATATTATTTTTAAATGACAGTTTAATATTTACTTATTTATTTTAATCCTACAGAAAAAGGGACTTGACACGCGTACATTTTATAAATTAACTATTTTGGGTTAAGCGCATAGTTTGGTCATTGGCTATGTCATTTTTGTGTCCCACAAGTTTCATTATATTATTTCAATGATAAAGACAAGTTCATTTATATTATTTTAATGAGGACACATGTCACATTTTGGTGAAAATCCTAATTCACCACACTTATTATAAATAGAAGGCTTATCCCTCACTAGAGAGACAATGTGAAAAGGAGGGAAGAATAATATGCTTAAATGGAGACTCTTAGTCTCAAGAAAAAAGCCATCGAAGCTTAAATTTTTAGCTTCATAGTCATATTTTCTTACACCAGATTTATGTCATAAATGGTAGAGTCCATAACATTCATTTTTACACACACACTTGGTGCTTTTTCACCCTGCTATCCTCTCTCTCTTAGTTTGGAGTGCTTATTCTTTCACCCTCTTCTCCAAATCTTTTAAAGGTTCTTTCATGTCAATTAAATATCTGCTATTATTATGTTTGAATGCTACATTGGAAAGAGTTACACTAGATTTCTCCTTTAATATCCATTGAAGGCAAGTCACACCTCACAAAATCCAGTTCTTCATAAACCCCGGTTACACTACCCTCTTACAGAGGTTAGTGAAGTCTATGCATACTCTCCACTTTTCATTACTCTTCTTAATGAAAATTGGATTAAAGAGCTACCCGAGGAATTAAAATTCTTTAAAAGACATTGCCTCCAAAAAAATTTCACTTCTTCTTACACAGCTTTCGCCTTTTCGAGGGATGTTCATTGTGCCTTTTACATGATCGGTGGGAATATCAAATCCACGTGAAGTCAATGGCATATGTCTTTGGGATAAATCCATGCTTGTCATATGGAGGCTAAGAAAATACATATTAATTCTCATTGAGAATATAAATCAATTCTTTCTTTTCATGATCGGTAAATGACCAATCGATTAGAAATTTCTTTTTCGAGTATGAGTCATCAAATATGATTTCTTACAATGGTTCCATGACTCTGTCCTTGGGGTCTACTAGTTTCTACTTGGATGAAGTATCCCCTTCTTTAGTCACTTTGTTTGCGACTATTTTATCATTATATTTATCTTGCACAGGCCTGATAGGAACGATAAAGAATTGTCAAGCAGTTGCTTGATTTCCCCTTATCTCCATTATCCCCCAGTCGATGATGCATTTGAGCTTTTGGTGATTAGTGGAGAGGACAACCTTCATGGCATGAATCTATCCTTGTCTTAAGATTGCGTTGTAGGTGGAGTTAATTTCCACAAGTAGAATTTTGATAAGTTTTGAGATGTTTCCAGCTCGTAGTGGCGGCACTACCTTTTCTAGAGATATAGTCATCTTTCAAGTGAAGCTGACCAAAGAAATGTTCGTTTCCTTCGAATTTTCAATTATGAGGTTGAGTTTGTTTAATAGTTTTAGGTACATAGCCTCTCAGGAGCTTTCCTGGTCAATTAATAGCTTGCCCATATCCCAGTTGGCAATTCTGAGAGTGATTACTAACGCATTGTGATGCAAAATTTTGACTCCGACTAAGTCTTTCTCGGTAAAGACTATATTATTCTTATAGTCAATGTCTTTTGGTCGATAACGCTTACCCGCTGGGGGCTTTGCAGGGTCAATTTGGGAAGCCTTCATGATCGCAGTAACTTTCTTTAATTCCATTTGATCAACCTTACCTTAAATTTAGTGCAGACTTGAGGAACCATGGATGATGACAAACTCGTGTCCCATCTTGTCGTCATCTAAGATATTTTAAGGCTTCTGATCATGTTCCACGGTGGTTTTTGTTACATTCTTTTTTACATAGTCATCCTCCCGCGTTGGCCAACTCTTTCAGGTGAGATTTGGGCACTTTACAGTTCTTTGTCTTATGTTCGTGCTCCTTGTGATAGGTACACCTCAGGGCAGTGTTTCTCTTTGATGAATCTCCTGTCATTTTCCTTAGCCACTTGAAATATTAATGATCTTTAATATTATAGATCAACTATTTGAAGATAATATTAATCGCCTAGTGGGCCATGGTGGGATCCTCCTTATCATTGACTTTAGATCCTTTATTCTATTTTTTTCCCTCGTCTTAGGGCATTCTCTTTATCATCATTCTTGATCACCTTTGACCGACCATTATCCTGTTGTGTGTCATCCACCAAGTATTCCACTTTAGCATACTTCTCAATCCTGAGCATAAGGTCGTTAATAGTACTGGCCTTGTTTGACAGGACAATCTTAAATGAAGCCACAACTACTTGTTTAAAGTAATCCTCCACTTAATTGTAAGTTTTGCACTACCACCGAGTGTACTATATCAAGGTTTCCCGACCTCATCGAGAGGAGTGAGTCAATCCTATTTGGATGGAAACTACTAGTGATAAATATCGCAGTGAAAGCCTTCAAGAACTACTTGAAGCTGGTGGCCAATATGTGTAATAACTTCTCAAACTGCTTTTGTGCGATATCCCCCAGACTAGAAGGTAATATACGACACATTGTTGCTCCGGAGAGTCATAGATTTTTGGTTATGGGGAACAAGATCTATGGGATTTGTCTTTCCATCATAGAATTTAAATCCGGGGCTAGAAAACTTCTTAGGAACTTTGGTTATTCTATAGATTTCGAGAAAGGAGAATTTATTTGACTGATGAGGTCCCTAATGGACAATTAATGGATTTGTCCCCCAGATGAGTAGGGTGCTCATCCATCTAACGTTGAATGAGGTCATCGCGATTATTCATGCCTTGACCTCCATCCTAATCTTTTCTTTATAGTGGGCTCATGTTCCTGGAGTGCTCCTGATCGCACTGCAAACACCTCAGTCTGGTGCGAGTCTTGCTCGCCTGGAGGCTAGCGGTTTGTGAGCGCCGTTTATGTTTGTCCTCATGGATCTCCCTCTCCATCCTTGCCAAATGCCACTGGAGACATACGTTTTCTTTTTATTGGTGGCACGTAGTCCACAGTTTTCTCTTCTTGTTGTTGGTAATGTGATCAAGGAGTGTTATTACTCCTGTGGAGGTGAACCTCAGACCTAACACCAGAAGTTGAGGTCCATTTTGATCATTACAACAGTCGTCGTTAGACGGCAGACGTGGGTTGTATGAGTGAGGCATAATGGCTCGTTAGTTTTTCTTGGTTGAGAAAAGAAAATCGATTCCTATAGGCAACACCAAGTGTATATGGTAAAATCCTACTATTATGAATTCAACATAATTAAGCCAAGCAGAAAATAAATATCAATCACACAATAACATAGTATGTACGTGGTCTGGAAATGTGCCTACGTCCAAGAGGTATTGCTCTCTCTATATCTCCCTCTCTTTATTGATCGATTCTTGATAATAAAGATTACATGCCCCTTTTCCTAGGGGTGTGTGATACATTTATAGAGAACAAAAAGATACTAAGTCCCGTGGGACTCCATGACCTTGGATTGTTGTTATGATTTGATTGGGTGAATCCAATTCCGAGATTTTCATTGATCGGCCTCTCTTTATTCTTATCTCTAAGCTATGATTGCTTGTCAATCCCGAGGGACACGTGTCAACTATTTTTATCTGGTGGGATAATTCTTCCACAAATACAAAGTATTATAAACTTTTGAAATTATAAGTGAAATTAAGTCTTGCATTAAATAAGTTTGAATCCAAGCACCCTTAAACTTAAAATGTGTATTTAAAGTACGTAATTAATAGGTAACAGATATATAAGTAGAAAATACCTTGGATGGTTTGGCCTCATTGCTATGGTTATAAATGTTATTAAAGAGTAAAAATAAAGATACTCAAAGTTACCAGGAAATTTAAGAAGGACCCGGAGCCCTAGGGTGTGGCGACAACGCTTCAACCCAAATCACTGTGCAAAGAAGCAATGGTCGCACCATTTATTGTGGACGATGTAAGCCTGTGAAAATAAATGAGATTTATAAACTCTGAAAATAAGATAAATGATGAAATGAAGATCTTGGTACTCATAAATAGCAAAGAATTAAGTAAGAGGGTAGAATTATGGGGACTCAAGTAGGAGTTGGTTTAAAATAAATAAAATGCGTATTTAGCACATAATCAAGTGTGAATTACTATATGTCATAGTTGCATGTGAAAGACTAAATCAAATTAAACAATTTCATAACTAAAACACATGTTATTGCATATATATCTTCCTTATATTATTATACCATGTTATTATTTCCCTTATTTAGAATTGCTCATTTGCTTATTTTATTAACCCCCTAAGGTATTTTGGGAAGGACACTAATAAAGGAAAGGACAAGAGGAGTGGACCATAGAAAACTCTAAATATCAAGCCATACCATTATAGTGGTCTCCTAGTTAAAATCGTTGTACTTTTATTTCATGTACTAATTGAACTTATTAAACTTTATGCAATCAAGTCTCAAATAATTAGATTAAACTCATGATTTTCTATTATTGAAAAAAATTCTCTTAAATCGTTTCTTGAATAAATTAATCGAACAACTAAATAGTATACAAGTGACCATAATTTATCAAATAAATAAAATGTGGATTACAATTGCATTATGAGATTTTGGGTTAAAGTGCTAAGTGTAACTCTGACCTATCATTAAATGATTTAATTTCCCTATCACCTCAATGTCGGTGCAGGTTAGTCCAAATGGATGGTCCAAATTCGGATCAGGGTGTTACAGATTAGGGGTGGTGTGCTAGAGGTTAGGGAATAAGGGGTGGGGGTAGGGTGGGGATTGACGATGGTGGCTGTGGGGATTGACGATGGTGGTTTTTTTTTTGGTGAGGTGGGGGGTGTATAGACGATCTACGTTTTGTCTTTTTAGTTTCTATTTTTTTCTTGTTTTTCTATTCATTTCTTTTGATATTTTTTATTTTTCTAATTCTTTTTAAATATTAGGACCGTTAAGTTTAACAGCCGCCTAACGAAGCACCAAGCACAAAGTATGAGATATCAAACTCAAAATGTGCCTTTATTTCATAAAGAATTTTGGTTGTCAATTATAAACGGATTATTTAGGTTTTGACACCCTCAATAGTTATACCTCTTTGGGTTTGACTCCCAATTAAAAACTGTTGTATATTTGACAATCGATTTAGACGGCACTGTTAGTCAATGTAATACCCCCTATTTTTATGGCTTTAAAATTGGGGATCTATTAAATTTAATTGAGATATTAATTTAATATTAATCCAGAAATTATTTTATTATTTATTAGCGTGACGTGAGTTAGTAATTATTGGGAATCTGTTGAATATTACTAGATGAATAAAGTAATATATAATATTGACTTTATCAAAATTATCACGAGTGAATAAAATGGCAATTATGAAAATTTAAGTTGGGACACGCCTGTGTCGTGTTGGGACTAAATTATTATTATTAAAAGTGAATAAATTATAAGTCGCCCATATGGTCATTTTGAGTGCGTCAACGTGTCCGAAAGGGTCGAGATAGCCAGAAAAGTGTACTCGAGGTTTAGTTTGGGTCTCGGGGCATTTTTAGGCCTAATTGACATCCTGGGAGGGTATTTTAGACATTTTGTATTATTAGGTAATTAAACCCACGAATTTTCTTAGTATATTTTAGCCATTTGGAGTTGTCTCTTAAGTTTAAAAAACACAAAACCTAATCCCAACCATTAGAGAAGAAGGTGAAGAGTTTCTAAACAATCCAAGGCCTAGAACTCACCCGATTGCACCACCACCACTAAAACGTAGATCGCACGAAGAGGAACAAAACCATGTCTTTTTCATCAAACAAATTAGACCCTTGAATCCCGGGCAAGTATCTATCTTGCAGATTTCTAGTTGGTATTCCTTCCGTGTTAGTCTAGGAATAAAAATCATGTGTTTTAATTGAAGAATTATATGTTTTAAAAGAGAATTTATATGTGTTGTAGGGAGAATCCATATAGTCTGAAATCGTGATCATATGTAGGGGATTACCCGCGAATTTATTATGATATTTGAGAAGAAAATATGGGTTTAAAGAGAGGTTTGTGATTATTTATGCAAAATTTGATTTTATAAATAAATATGAGATTAAACCCCTTTTTGATTGATTCGTTGAGGATTTATTGATGTTGTTACGTTAGAACTTATTTATATATATTTCTTATACATTTGGATAATTTTGATAGGAGTTTGGGACGAAATTTTAGAGGTTTGGAGGGGTTGAAATGGTTGAACCCGTAGGTTGAAAATTGCAAAAAACTCGCAAGAACCGCTTGATCGATCGATCGACCCCTTTCCTCGATCAATCATTCCCTCCTGGAAAACTGCATGTTTTTCCCTTTTTGTTTAATTCGGATAAAATATGTGGGAACCCTTGAATATATTTTAAATAGTATAATGGGACGTGAAGAGGACCAGTAGGGTCTAAGTAGACTCCGTTGAATGACAATTGATGCGGGATGAAATTATGGGTTAACGGGGGTTTTGTCACACATTAGAAATTGTACGTGCATTCACTAAATAATTTAGACTCATGAAAGATTTAGACCAGAAGGTTAGAGAGGGTGTGCCTAATGAAATTATATTTAGTAAGAGAGAATACTTCGAGAGATGAGAAGTAAGTATGAAATAAATTATAAGTGAGAATAAAAGAGATGAGTCCATTATGTGAGGTAATTGAGTAAAATTTGTGCTAAGAACGGATAATAATAATTATGGGTCGTGGGCGAACCTAATTTTGGAAAATGTGAATATCTATATATATGACCGTGTGATTGTGTACATATATTAAGTATTATATTTGTGAATAATCATACTCGCGCTACTTGTTATCACGGAGGTTGCCGTGCCAGGAGAGTCTTATCTCGATAGGACTTTTATGGGGGATATTTACTTGTACCCTAGAACATAGGATTCCTTGGTACAGGCTATCTGAGAATGATAGTCAGACGGTCCTAAGATATGTGAGGGGTATGTGCTGACCTCTTAGTGACTTGGAACTATGCTTCGCCTCCATTTGTATGTGTATTGTGTTAATAGAGTTTGAGAGTGATCTCGAACTAGTATTTACCTTAGTACAAGTGATATGGGGACTTGATAGCAGAGTATGCTAGCACCATAGTTTTATGTAGGGTGCTGATAGTATATATATATATATATATATATACACATATATATGGAAACTTTCTACTGTGTGTATAAGTAGTTAAGTAATGAATAAATGATTCAGCTTTATAAAAAGAGTTCGTGAATTTTGTAACGCTAACTAAGTTGTTCTAAGAAACGTAAGAATATGGAAGAGATTGATTTTCTAAAACTAAATATTATGGCCTTAGTATTTCTCGGGATAGAACTTTATGGGAGGATAAGTTAGATAGGCTTATGTGATCAGTAGTACGGTAAGCGTGCACACTAGATGAGAGGTGAGAATTCTCAAGAGAGTGTCGGGCACTAACATTGCAGTCATATTAGCCACTAAGCATTTTAAATACTTGCTAAACTATAAAACTGTTTTACCCTCGGGTTCTGACCCGTTTCCTGTTATCTCTCTTCCTCTTGTGTGTGTGTATATATATATATATATATATATATATATATATATATATATATATATATATATATATATATATATATATATATATATATATATATATATATATATATATATGTATGTATGTACTACAGGTGCTCAGCCACATGGGCGTCATGCTTAGGTTCTTTGAATCGGGCGTGTTGCAGCTTTATGTGGAAGTTACAGGCTCTTGGTTAGAAGACCTCTTCATTGATTCAGTTTCTATATTCGTTCTCATAAATAGCGCATGTGTCGCCCGATTCCCTATCCCGTTTGGATTTGTCATAGATTTATTTTTAGGTTATTTCCTATATTTGGTACTCTTTAGGAGTTAACTCTTGTCAAGAGGATTTCATTTATAGTTCATAACTTGGTTTGGTTTATCTAGATGGTTTAATTGTGTGGTAATTGTCATCCTTATTATTTATGTGACTCTTAAACTGTTGTTATGAAAAAGGTTTTCATATTGGAATTTAAATGAAATGTAAATAAGACTTTAAATTGTTTTGACACTTAACTTAATTATTTAGGGTGTTTAAATTGAAAATTTTATTATGCAACATTGATGCTAAGAATGAACCAATCGTTCACCTTGATTTTAATTTAATAAAGGACTGATCACCCGATATTTAATTAGGTGGGGTGTCACAGGTGGTATCAGAGCATCATGTTCTAGTGTCCTTTAGGATATGTGCGGCTTATTATGCTTCCAGTGTAGCTTTCTTTGATATAGAGCCCTATGTTTAGGATTGTTGATTTCTTTGGTGAGATTATGCTCTCCTGCTATCACGTATATATGAGTCAATCTTATTTACGTTTGGGCGTGTTCGAACAATGAAGTATGGCAGATGAGGCCGTTGGGTGAGTAGCGGGAGGCAGGGCTTAGTGAGGTTGTGAAGTATATTCGAGATGATGACCGTAGTTGTGGTCACCCCTATTATGGCACAAGAGGCCAGGACTGTAAAGACGGCTATGACATAGCCTATGATTTCAACTGCTGTTGTAGTAAAAAAGGAAGTTGAATCAGACTCACCCAATGTGGTACGCTTGGGAGAGGGTCAAATGGAAAATTGAGGAGAGTTATTAGTGAAAAGTTCCTTATTTCAGTACAAATGCGAGAGGAGAGGTAGTAGTATATCGGGGGGGTTCCTTATTTGGATTTCGCTTTGCGAGACATCCCACGCATGAAACTTAGCGTAAGGTTGGAAATAGAGAAATGTTTGGTCATTAATCCATGAATCTAGTACCTCGGTCATTATAAGAACTGGTAATTATGAATGTAAGTTAGAGTTAGGTGACGATTTAAGGCCAGTGGAACCAGTTGTGTGGTAAGGGAACATTGGAAGTTTTGTTTTATCACCCAATCGAAGATTGGAATGATGATAAGGAGGTTTGAGAGTACTCAAGTGGTGTAACCACGTTGTGTCACAAGGGGAAACAAAGAATTGGGTGTTATGTGTGACGCGTAGGTGATGCTTACACCACTATGCACGATTTATAGGGTGTGTGGGCATCCTGGTTAGCTATTGCTTGAATCGTTCGAGTTAAAGAGACATGGGGATAGATGCGTGGAATATATATTTGTGAAAGTGACATAACATGGTGTACCTGGTAGAGTGGATTAAGCATGGTGCGAAGGACGATAATCCATATCTACATGTACAATCAGAGTAGCAAACATGAATTTAGTTGGAAGTCTATGGGAAGTCATTTAAGGGTATTACTTGAGAAGGATAAAACTTAACTATTATTGAAAACACTCAGAGCGGAGTTTTACCTAGTCAAGTGGGGAAAGCGACTTGCGTGTAAGTTGAATCATGATGTTAGTAAGGCATAAAGGTTTAGCAGTGCACACCGTGGAGAAAAGTGCAAGGGTCAGAACTTTCGGTATACACTCATGGATTAAATAGGTTGGAACGAGAGGATCAATCAGAGAATTTTTTAGCAAAACCTATGATTCCTAAAATAGAAGTGAGCAATTGTGTGAAATTTCTTGGATGGGGTGCCAACTTCAAGGTAAGGTCACGAGTTCCTTAGAATGTGTGGAACAAGTTGACCTAAAATAAAGTGATTATTATACTTTTGGATGGTATACACTATTAGACAGTGTGCCCCAACCTTTCTTCGAAAATAATAATCACGCCGATAAGAGTTTCTTCCTGGTATTATTCTGAACTAGAATGGGATCATTGAACCCCACTTTCAAACCACGATTTCAGAAGCACTGGGGATAACGTTTTGTTTTGAGTAGGTTGTATCACCCTTAGCCAGGGAGTAGGCGAGGTGATTAAAGATTAGTGGAACCACGTGAAAGTAATTTTGAATTTATGGTGATCATTTCATTTCCACAACGGATGTATATAGCAAGTGACGTTTAGTATAGTAGAGTTCCGTGGAACCACTCGTACCCGTTTATTATGGACAAACTGCTTATTGAAATTTTGTGTGGAAAAAAATCTAACTATTCTCCCTCTGGTTGTTTAGAGGTGAGTGGATAATCAAGGTTTTTGATCGGCCGAGTTAGAGTCTGATGACTGGGGTGGAATTACCACGGCTATTTTAGGTGACTTTTGAATGTCATAAGAGTTACGTCACCGAGAATCGAGATTCGAAGAACTGACAAGAGCGGTAAAATGTTAGCATGGTTTCTCTCAAAAAGGGAGTTTTTTGTTTAAAAAAATATGAGTAATGGTTACGTAGTGAGGTACGGCCTCCCAATAATATTGAGACAATGGGGGTTAATGATGTGTAGGCTCATCTTATGCAAATAACAACGGAGTGGAGCACAATGTGAAGTGTCGTTACTAAGGTGTGACTCTATAACTGTTATTATGGAAAGTGATAAATAAGCTTATTGTGCGGCGAGGAGATAGGAATTCGCCTCACCCGAAAGTCCGTTTTGAGTATTGATAAAGTATCCAGATCTATTTTTACTAGGCAGACCTTATTTTCCAAATTTCAAGACGAAATTCCGTTATTAGGGCAAAAGTATGTAATACCCCGTATTTTTATGGCTTTTAAAATTGGGGATTTATTAAATTTAATTGAGATATTAATCCGAAAATTATTTTAATATTTACTAGCATGACGTGAGTTAGTAATTATTGGGAATATGTTGAATACTACTAGACGAGTAAAGTAATATATAAGATTGATTTTATTAAAATTGTCACGAGTGAATAAAATGCCAATTATGGAAATTTAAGTCGGGACGCGCCCGTATCGTGTCAAGACTAAATTATTAGTATTATTATTATTATTATTAAAAGTGAATAAATTATAAGTCGCCCGTATGGTCATTTGAGAGTGCCAACATGTCCGAAAGGGCCGAGATAGTCAAAAAAGTGTATCCGAGAGTTTAGTTTGGGTCTCAGGGCATTTTTAGGCCTCATTGACATCCCGGGTGGGTATTTTAGACATTTTGTATTTTTGGGTAATTAAACCAACGAATTTTCTTAGTATATTTTATCCATTTGGAGTTGTCTCTTAGGGTTAACAAACACAAAACCTAAGCCCAACGATTAGAGAAGAAGGTGAAGAGATTAAAGAAGAAGGTGAAGAGTTTCCAAGCAATCCAAGGCCTGGAACTCACCCGATTGCACCACCACCACCAAAACGTAGATCGGACGAAGAGGAACAAAATCATATCTTTTTCATAAAATAAATCAGACCCTTGAATCCTAGGAAAGTATCTATCTTGCGGATTTCTAGTTGGTATTCCTTCCATGTTAGTCTAGGAATGAAAATCATATGTTTTAATTGAAGAATTATATGTTTTTGAAGAGAATTTATATGTGTTGTAGGGAGAATCCATATAGTCTGAAATCGTGATCATATGTAGAGGATTACTGATGATGCTGAAATCTAGCACCACCAGATAAGTGATGATGAGCTCAAACTGTAGTGACCATGGCAGCTATAGAGATGTATATGTATATGTGTGTAGAAGGAGGTGAGTATAAGAGGAATAAGATAATGATGTATAGTGGTTCAGCCAATTAGGCCTACATCCACTGTGAGTGTGTGATCCACTAAGTATGGGCAGTAATGGCCTTGGATACAATGCACATAAGCTCACTTTCTCTCTCTACTGTGTATACCAGCATAGTTTCAGGTAGGGTTGCAATTATCGATCTCTCCCCCCCTGTAGGGTTGTAGGTGACAAGTATATATAGGTCTTGGGAGGTGTAGTGTACCCCCCAAGTATGAATGGTGCATGTGAATGATCATTTAGCCAGTCTCTTATTGACACCTGTAGATGCTGAATAATGACATAATATTCCCTCACGTAAGGGTGTGATTTTGTTATAACGGTCTTCCACGTGCCATGTGAGCCTCACGCGCACTGTTCCACGCATCTCCCAAGCCACGCGCTGTGATGATGTCACTCTCGGCCTATGAAATGAGGCTGAGGGCAAAGTTCCTTCCGGTAGTGAGTCTGGCCTAATTTGGGCCTCGTACTGTCGTACCCTTGAAGGGTCGTCTGGGCCTGATGGAGGGTCGGCCCCTTGAAGGGTCGTCTGAGCCTGATGGAGGGTCGGCTCCTTGGAGGGTCGTCTGGGCCTGATGGAGGGTCATGGACCATCTTGGGCTCGTCTTGTTGGAGGGTGCCCTCGGCCTGGCCGAGGGGATATATGGGCATATCAATCACCCCCAGCCCTTAGCCATCGATGCTGTTGAGATGGCTGAGGGATGACGTTTCCCCGGGGATGAGTGCATGGTCAGTTAAATGAATGACACCTGTCAGGCTGGTATGACACCTGTCAAATTTTCATCCAATGTCGTTCCAGTCTTCTAGACATGACGGCTGCACACTGCTTGGGACTTTGTGCTCTAATGATGTCCTCCTCGTGGGTTGTGCTCTGCATTGGTTAGTGGGCCCACTCATTGGCAAGGTATTTAAACAATATTTTGAAGTTTCTCTTTCTTCTTTTTCGCGTCTGGACTCTCTCTCTCTAACTCCTTCTACAGCACCATTGCCATAACCATTTTTGCGATTTCAGCATCAAGTTCCGCCATTATTTCTCAGGTAATCCTTCTGAGCCGGTGTCCTCTTTACATTTCATTGCTTTTTACACCTCGACTGCTTTAGGTCTGTAGGACTAGGCTTTTCTTTTAGATGTCTCATAGTTTTTTTGGCATATGCTCTGGTGGTCTGTTCTTGTACGTTCTTGACAAAACTCTTTGATTTCTTTGGTTTTGATCTAAAAGTCCAACCTGGTCAACTGTGAGATTGTTTGTAGTTAGCTTAGCCAAATTCTTCTAAGTGTAGGGTCATACCCTTAATGCTTAGGAGAATTTACAGTTTAGCTGAAGAATTCCCTTCCCTGAGAGAGAATTTATTTGTTAAGATCATACAAATAGAGGAAGAGGAGGAGAGAAGATGAGGGGCCGACCCTAATTGGGTACGACCCATTTTCCCCATTCCTCTAGCCACAGTAAGACCATCTGAGTCTTGTGGGTCGTCCTATCGTCCAACCGAGAGTTATTCAGGAGAGATGGATGAGAGAGCGTTGTCGCCAACTGGAGCTGGACCTTCTGGGAGGAACGAGACGTCTGATCTAAGCCCAGGCCAACAGGTTGAGAGTGCGGTCACTTCCGAGGCTGTCCCGGTGACAACTCTTTCCCCACGCGCTTTTCAGATGGCTTTTCCTCAGGGGCCTCTGACAGGTGATGAGGTTGAGGGAGAAGGAACCAAGGATGATGGGGACTCAGATGCTGACCCTGTTGACACATCTCATGCCTCGTCCTATATTTCCTCAGTTAGGGATCGTGACCTCCTGCTATGGAGGCATGCATATGGTGTGCCCCTCAACATAAGTATGAGGGTTCCCTCTGAGTCTGAGAGGGTATTTGAGGGTGCAGAGGGAGAGATAGCGGTGTACGAATAGATGTTGAAGGTCAGCGTTAGGCTCCCTCTGCATTCTTCCATTGTTAACATACTGTCAGCCCTCGGCGTTGCCCCCCTCTTAGCTTCCTCCAAATTCCTAGAGAATGATCATCGGCTACATCTCTTTGTGGAAGAATGCTTTCACTAATGAGCCTTCCTCCGACGTATTTTTGTCCTGCTATAACATCACCTCCTCGTCCAAACAACCTGGGTACTATCACCTGGGGGTGAGGAGTTCTGATAAAAAACTTCTCCACGTGGCCCAAACCTCCAACCACGATTGGAAGAAGAGGTTCTTTTTCGTCTATGGAGAATGGGAATTTTCAGCCGAGGCTCAACCTTTAGTCGATAGTCCGAGGGTCCCCAGAATATGGTCTAACCCCTCCGTGAAGGCCAGGTTAGACCCCAGACTTAGTCTGACCGAGAAATACATAGTCGAATATCTAAGAGAACGAGGGAAAGGGGGCGAACTTGTAAAGTTTGAAGATCTTATGACCCCTCGGTTCCTCAAGGAAGCTGGTTTGAGGGTCGGCCCCCTGACTGAGCTATGTGAGTTGTATTATTTTTTGCACAATATTTTCTTTTTTCAAGTGTTTTATCTTTGCCTCTGCATCTTTCTAATGTGTCGTCCTCTTTTCAGGTCGTCCTTCTGGTATATCTGACCAACTCTGGGAAATGACTGCCCCAAGTTTGCTATCTGGCTTGAGCAAGAAGAAGAGCAAGGATCCTCAGCAAGCTCCGAGGAAGACGAAGACCGTAGGGCCGACTCCTGCTGAGCCGACCTCCGACAAACAAAAGAGGAAAGAGCCAGAAGTCCCTGTCGACCCTCGGCCAGATTCACGGATGAGGGCAAGCGTCGAGGCGTCTGAGGAAACCGCCTCTTCTTCCAGCATGGGGGCCTTCTAGTCCCAAAACTTGACATTACTGAAGGTCGAGCCGTCTTTCTGATTGCCAACTTAAGGGCGGCCAATGCATCTATGTTTTCTGCCCCCTCGGCTGCCGACTACGAATTCTTGTCCAAGATGCCCCCAGCGAAGGTGTATGACTATGGTCTACACACACTAGCTCAGGTATTTGCTTTTACTTTTTCTTCCTTAATTGAATTTTTCTCCAACTGTTTTCTCTGCCTTTTAACAACTGTTTATCATTTTCTTATGCAGTCCGTCTGTGCCTTTACCTCGGCCACTAAGTGGATGGCTGAGAACCAATAAAAATTCCATGAAGCAGAGAGAGCCATCCAGCACGAGGCCGATTTGCAGATGGAACTGGAGACTGCAAGGGCTGAACTGGAGAGTGCCAGGACCGAACATGCCAGGGTCTTGTATGAGCTGACGAGGCAGAAGGATGCAGACTTGCAGGCCAAGGACGCACTTATAAAGGAGAAGGACGAGGCCTTGACCAAATTGGGGGCCCAATTCAAGACTGAGATATTTGAGGTAGTGAAGAAAGTCGAGGCTGATGCTGTGGAGGCTTACAAACTCTCTGATGAGTTTCAAGGCTTTAGTCTTGAATACTTAGAGAGGGGGATTAGGACGGCCTGTCGGTGTGTTGTCCTTAAGTTTGCTGACGCGGTATCATCTGTCCGCCCCTCTATCGAAGCATTCCAGCTGGACGACCCCTTGATCGCTGAGGCTTTGGCACAAGTGGAGTCTCAAGTGCAGGGGTGTCGGCACATCTGAGGATCAACCTGTCTTGGTCATTGAGTTCACCCCTGTCATTCACATTGAATCGTTTCCCTCCAACGTTGATCAATAGGGTGGCTGTCTGTAGCCCATACCCTCTTCGTGTAATTAATATTTTTGTACTCTTTTATCAGACAAACACCTTCATTTTATAATGTAGTATAATGGCTCTCTTTGTCTTTTGTATTTTTCTCTCGCATGACTTTCATTATGATGTTTTTAACAATATCACTAACCCCTCCCTCGTCTTTCTTGGGGGCCATGGTGGGGTCGTCCCCTCCATTGACCCTTATTATAGATGAGGGTGGTCTTCACCAAATTAATGGTTTTAAAATCCTCCCTCGTCTTTATTGAGGGCAATGGTGGGGTCGTCCCCACCATTGACCCTCATTATAACCGAGGGTTATAATTACCAAATTAATGGTTTTAAAGTCATACATCGTCTTTCTTGAGGGCAATGGTGGGGTCGTCCCCACCATTGACCCTCAATATAGCCGAGGGTTATAATTACCAAATTAATGGTTTTAAAGTCCTCCCTCGTCTTTCTTGAGGGCAATGGTGGGGTTGTCCCCACCATTGACCCTCATTATAGCCGAGGGTTATAATTACCAAATTAATGGTTTTAAAATCCTCCCTCGTCTTTCTTGAGGGCAATGGTGGGATCGTCCCCACCATTGACCCTCATTATAGCTGAGAGTTATAATTACCAAATTAATGGTTTTAAAGTCATACATCATCTTTCTTGAGGGCAATGGTGGGGTCGTCCCCACCATTGACCCTCATTATATCCGAGGGTGGTCTTCACCAAATTATTGGTTTTTAATTATGTCCTCCCTCGTCTTTCTTGAGGGCAATGGTGGGGTCGTCCCCTCCATTGACCCTTATTATAGCCTAGGGTTATAATTACCAAATTAATGGTTTAGATTATTTCCTGTATTTGGTAGTCTTTAGGAGTTAACTCTTGTCAGGAGGATTTCATTTATAGTTCATAACTTGGTTTGGTTTATATAGATGGTTTAATTCTTATGTCGTAATTTTCATCCTTATTATTTATGTGACTCTTAAACTGTTGTTATGAAAAAGGTTTTCATATTGGAATTTAAACGAAATGTAAATAAGACTTTAAATTGTTTTGACACTTAGCTTAATTATTTAGGGTGTTTAAATTAGAAATTTTATTTTGCGACAGTGATGCTAAGAATGAACCAACCGTTCACCTTGATTTTAATTTAAAAAATGATTGATCACCCGGTATTTAATTAGGCGGGGTGTCACAGTCAATCGTTAGTGGAGACTTCGTTGACTGATCAAAATACAATAATGAACTCTTATGCATTAAATGACTAGTTTAACACCTCAAATGAATTGTATTTGTACAAATTAATCGTAATTTAAATTTACTTAAAAATATCATAAATATAAAAGAAAAAATTAAAGAAAAAATCTAAAAAAAGGTCTAAATTGGAGGCCAAATATAAAATACTTTTTAATTGGAAGCTAAAATCTAAACGGTAATAACTACTGGGTGTGAAAATCCAAATAACCTATTATACAACTTGATTGAATCTTGAAAAGATATTCGAAGTAGCAGGAGGAAATACGTGTGTGGCAACGGTTTTTTCCGTAATGAAAATAGTAAAAAATCAAAACACGTTTCGTCCTCTATTATTTCTTCCTTCCTTTGATGAACAACATTTTCTGAAAACCTTCTTGTGCAATGCTTGTACTAAAGAATAAATACAGAACATTGAAGGTATGAAAATTAAGCAACCATGTTTCCATTGATGGCTCAATTTACAACACAAGTACGCATAAATCTAGTCTTGAATGGAGACGCACACCATATGCCATTACAAGTTCACAAGAGAAAAGTTAGTTATAATGGGTTTGCCACTGCTAAACTATTTGTCACCTCATCTTCAAAATCATCATTTATGAACAAGTCCAAACATCCCATAGATGCAATCTTAGAGGAGCCTGAGTGTGAGAGGGATGAATTGTCTTATTTCAGGGGCTTAGTCTTGGACATGTCTTATTGGTAGTCATCTTTCCAGCGAAGCTGACTGATATGCCCCCAAGTGTCACCTCGGCTCAGGAACTACAACCTCGGCCAAGACATTGCCGAGGTTGGAAATGCCTTGGATCCATAACAACAGGCCTCGACCATATCAAGGTCAGCCCTGGCCTACACTACCATTAACCTCATCAAGGGGACACTGCATGTATCATAAGGGTCAGCAACTCTTCAGTTCACCTGGGAATGACAACCTCGGCCAGGGGTTGGCCGAGGTCGCGGGAAGCCATACTTCTACCAAGGACAACCTCATCAGTAAATCGGTCTATGTTCCAGCCACATGCCAGCTCAACCTCGACCCAGTCTGACCTCAATACTTTTCTCGGCTTCACTCAAGGCCGAGACCATAGCGACTCATCTCGGATTAGATGGACAACTGGACCTTACTAGCCTCGGCCTCATCTAGGCCGAGGTCATGACCAAGCACGATGGTCGAGCACCTATTGACATTTGGATAAGGACACGTGGACACAAGTCAGTTATAACAAATTATTCCCCACACGTGGGGGAATATTTCATCATCATTCTCTACATGAGATAGTGACAGATGTCTTCATCAGATTGGCTAGATAAACACACACATGCTCATTGCATGCATGGGGGTACAATACACCCCCTAGGTACTATATATAGAGGTCATCCTCTACCTTGCAAAGGATCTAGGATCACAACCCTAGCTAAAACTCTGTCATTTTACACAGTAGAGAGAGAAAGCTTGAGAGATTGTATCAATGGCCATTAGTGCCTTCATTCAATGATATTACTCACACACACTCACAGTGGACGTAGGCCATATTGGATGAACCACTTACACTCAAGTGTTCATCCTCTTCTCCTCACCTCAATCTCTTATATTCAGTATACTCTTGCGCTGCCATTGTTATCACTAGTTTGAGCTTACAAACACCTTGACTGGTGGTGCTATTTCCAGTATCATTATTTTGGCATCGTCTGTGGTAAGAGAGGCTGTCTCTTCCTATTCTTCAGCTCAGCAGGAGCAGTTTGAACAGCTCAGCCAAACTATAATGAGGCCACCTGGAGTTTCACCGAAAATGATCACTCCGGCAGCTATCCAGCCTTATCTTGACGCCAGGGGACCACCCCAGGCACCAATGAAGGACCAACCTGCACCCCAGCGAAGGAGGGATGTTGCTGACCCTAGGCGCTTACGCTTGGGGAGGCAAGGAAACCCTTTGCTCGGAGGACAGGTATGACGATCTAGAGGCCGAAGAGGTCCCGAAAGACTGTTGGGAGCCGTATGATGTGTCGAATAATACAGTACGTTCTCTTCAGCTGAGCCGTGGTTGTGTCAGCCTAAGGGTTAAAGAGCCCCAACAAAGAGGGTCAGCTTTTGATCGATTGAGCAGAGGGTCAGCCTTTGAGAGGTTGGGCCCAGTGAATAACCTAAGACAGAGGTTATCAAGGTCGAGGAGCGCAGCAGCCTTGCAAAGAGGAGACAGACAAGGTCGGCCAGATCAAGGCCGACACCATGAAGGAAGGGGCAGAGACCATGGAGAGGTCAACAGTCGACGTTGTGTTGTGGCAGGGGAACCCTCAGTCCATCCCTTGGATGTGGTTGGGGACAACCTCGGCCAGGCTGAAGATAAGAGACCATGGAATGACTCTATCCAATGTCTTGAGGAGAAGATAGGAGACCTCATCAAGAGCAAGAACCCATTACAAAGGGGTTACTCAGAAGGCTCTCCATTTGTGGCTAAGATAGTGAGCTTCCCGACCCCCTCTAAGTTCAAACCACCCGTGGTGTCTCCCAAGTATGACGGTAGCACCAACCCTGTATGCCACATTGAGATGTATCAGTCAGCGGCAAACATCTACTCGATACCTGATGAGATGAAGTGTAGAGCCTTCTCTGGGACCTTAACAGGAGCAGCACACAGCTGGTTTACTTCTCTCTCGAAGAACTCAATTGAGAACTTCAAGGGATTGGCCGAACGATTCATCCACAACTTCTGCTTTGGGGTAAGACCACAAACGAAGACCACTCACCTACTGTATGTCAAGCAAGGTAAGGAAGAGAGCCTAAGAGACTACATCGCCAGGTTCAACAAAGAGAAACTTGAGGTTGAAGACTACGAAGAGAATATAGCCATGAATGCCCTCATAGGAGGTCTTCAGAAAGGAAAGTTGTTGTGGAAACTTGCAGAAGACCCTCCCAGATCTATGGCGAAGCTCCTGGAAACTGCGGGGAAAGTCATGAATGCCGAAGAGACAATGGCCACCAAGTATGAGGATGAGAACCGCGGTAGTGGCGAGAAGTCCCAAAGAAAGAAGAACGGAAAGAAGAGGTCAGGTGATGATAAGTTCGCTCACTATACTCCTCTAACTGTGAGCTGTGAGCATATCCTCAACGAGATAAAGAATGACAGAACTCTAAGATGGTCAGAGAAGCTGAAGGCCCCACAGCATAAGAGGAATAAAAACCTATGGTGTGAGTTCCACCAGGACCATGGCCACGTTACAGACAGATGCTTCGCCTTGAAGGATGAGATCAAAAAGATGTTAAAGTCCAGAAAGTTGAGGAAGTATGTGGACGGTAAGGCCCCTAAAGGGGGAAGAGATGACCCTAAGAAAAGGAGAAACGACCGATGCCGTGACAATGCCCCAGCCAGAAGAGACAATGATTCAGAAGGTGACCATGAAAACGATCCAGATCTTCCGCCGAAAGATGACAACACCCCGGTAAAGAGGGTTGGCATTATCTCCTTTGCTGTTGACACCATATGCCGAGGACTCATGGGAGGTGGCTCTGAAATGGCTGACAGGAAAGCTCACGTGGCAGAGGCCAAGTCAGTGGCCAAGCTTCAAGTTATAAATCTAACGTCTTTCGATACAGTGCAGAAGAGAAAGAAGGTGGGCATGGACGCCCTCATAGTTGGGTTCTCCAGACTTGACTTCAAATGTATCTTAGCCACCCATGATGACCCTTTGGTAAAAACAACAAGGGTGCATGGGTGCGAAGTGAAGAGGATCCTCGTAGACGGGGGAAGCTCAGCAGACGTGATGTGCTGGCCTTGCTTCAAGAGCCTAGGTCTTAGTAGAGAAAGGTCGGTACCCTATCATCACCCCTTGATGGGCTTCAGTGGCGAAAAGGTCCACCCATTGGGCATGTATGAGATGGACGTACGGATGGGTGATGAGTGGCCTAAGAGGTTGACCAGGAAGACAAATTTTTTTGTAATGGACGAGAACGTCTTCTCGGCCTATAACCTAATCATAGGAAGAGTGGCCCTTAAGGAGTTTGAAGTTGTGCCGTCGACGGTCCACCAGATGCTAAAATTCCCGACCCCCTATGGGGTAGGGGAAGTGCAAGGTGACCAGACCATAGCGTGAGAATGTTACTTCAACTCGGCCAAAGAGAGAGAGGCCCATAAGAGGGCAACCACCACTTATAGCATCGATACACTTGACCCAAGAGATGAGATAAAGTTGAAGAAGGGAGAGGTCACGGAAGAGGTAGAATCCATCGTCCTCAATGAGGATGAGCCGAACAAAACCATCCAGGTCGGCAAAGCCCTAAGGTCAAAAAATTGGAAGAGGCTGAATTTATAAGAGAAGTCATATATCCGGAATGTTTATCGAATGCAGTCATCGTGCCCAAAGCCAATGGGAAGTGGAGAATGTGTGTTGATTTCACTGATCTGAATAGGTCTTGCCCAAAAGACAGCTATCCCTTACCTCGGATGGATCAGATGGTGGATACTACTACAGGATATGAGCTCATGAGCTTCATGGACGCGTATTCAGGCTACACCCAGATCTTCATGGATGCGGAAGACTCAGAGAAGACAACCTTTATTATCGATAAAGGGATGTACTGCTACAAAGTGATGCCCTTCGGTCTGAAAAATGCAGGGGCACCGCACCAGCGTCTTGTGAATAAGATGTTCGAAGAGAAAATAGGCAAGACCATGGAGGTGTATGTAGACGATATGCTCACGAAGAGTTTAAAAGCTTGCACTCATGTGGCAGACCTCGAAAAGACCTTCGATACTATGGACTTATACAATATGAAACTCAACCCCGTGAAGTGTGTCTTCGGAGTAGGAGCCGGGAACTTCCTTGGATTTATCGTCAATTAGAGAGGAATCGAAGCAAATCCTGAGAAAATCAAGGCTTTGCTTGACATGAAGACACCAAAAAGTATCAAGGATGTTCAAAGGCTCACCGGAAGGGTAGCTTCACTCAACAGATTTGTTTCCAGGGAAACAGACAAATGTCTTCCATTCTTTATAGTGCTTAAAAAGGCCTTACAGTGGGACGAAGAGTGCGAAAAAGCTTTCAACCAGCTCAAGTCTTACTTGGGGTCTCCCTTATTATTATCTCAGCCTGTCGCAGGAGAGAAATTGTATGTGTATCTGGCAGTTTCCGAATTGACCATCAGTGAAGCCATAGTGAGGGAAGATGATGGGATCCAAAGGCCTGTGTATTTTAACAGTAAGGCCCTTCAAGGGTCTGAACAAAATTATCCTCATATGGAAAAGTTAGCCTACGCCCTGATACATGCTTCAAGGAAGATGAAGCCTTACTTCCAAGCCCACTCCATGGTTGTCCTCATCGACTCCCCACTAAGACAGGTCCTACATAAACCTGAGAAGTCCGGGAGATTGATGACTTGGGCCATTGAGTTGAGGGAGTATGATCTTACCTACCAACCTAGGAGAGACAACAAAGGTTAAGCCCTCACAGACTTTGTTATGGAGTTCACATGGGAAGAGGCCAAGGCGGAGAATGACCAAGAGGGTGTTGAAAGGACAAACCGTAGTGTCTTCCGAGAGCAGGAAGAGACGACACCAAATGTCTTTCGAGATCAGGAAGAGGTCGTATCCAACAAGATTAGGAGCAGAGTAGCAGAGAATGAGGAGGATCGGTACCTCTTCAAATAAGGAATCATGTCAGAAGGGGCCTTCTCATCGGATACAAACGTTTGGAGCCTCTTTATTAATGGTTCTTCCTGCGACAGTGGAAGCGGTGCAGGGTTGATACTTTCAGCTCCAGATGTTGCCAACATTGAATACGCTTTGAGGTTCAACTTTAAGGCATCTAACAACGAGGCAGAATATGAAGCCATGATAGTAGGCCTCTCATTGGCAAAGACTCTGGGTGTAAGGCGACTCCTACTCCATAGCGACTCAAGGTTAGTTATCAATCAAGTATTGGGAGTCTATGAAGCCAAAGATGAGAGGATGGCTAAGTATCTTAAGAGGGTAAAAAGGATGTTAGAATATTTTGAAGAGATAAAACTGAAGAGAGTGCCTCGACAAAGTAACAGCCACGCAGATGCATTGGCAAGGTTAGCCTCGGCGACGAAGACAGACATCAGAAGGAAAGTTCCGATCGAGGTCTTAGGAAAAGCGACCATTGAGGAAGAAGAGGTATGTAACCCTTGTCACAATTTGAACCTAGGAGACTCATGGATGGACCCCCTCGTCAGATATATCAGAGAAGGAGAGCTACCCGAATCCAGGGTAAAGAGAAAAAAGTTGAGATATAGGGCGGCCAAGTTCTTTATAGTGGGTGACGTCCTGTACAAGAAGGGATTTCTGTTGTCGCTCCTCAGATGTGTGCATCCCACATAAGTTTCCCGGGTCTTGCAGGAAGTTCAAGAGGATTCTTGCTCCAGTCACGTAGGAGGAAGACCCTTGGCCAAGAGAATTATCACACAGGGATACTGGTGGCCAAGCTTGGCCAAACATATTGCAGCTTACGTGAAGAGGTGTGATAAATGTCAAAGATTCGCCACTATTCCTCATCAACCTCATCAACCTATGACGTCAATCACCTCTCCATGGCCATTTACAGTATGGAGAATTAACTTAGTGGGACCTCTACCGAGAGCTGCCAACAGTTATCGGTTCCTGATAGTTGCCATTGATTACTCCTCAAAGTGGGTAGAGGCAGAACCGATGATAATGATCACAGAGCAGAAGACCTTCCAATTTAATTGGAGGAACATCATATGCAGACACGACCTCCCAAACACTCTCATCTCAAACAATGGGACCCAGTTCAAGAAATCCTCTTTAGAAAAGTATTACGCAAGAGTTGGGATAAAGCAGTTCTTCTCATCTCCTGGCCGACCTCAGGCAAACGGTCAACCCGAGGTCACGAACAGAATAATCCTCGATGGAATTAAGAAGAGGCTAGAAGAGGCGAAAGGAAGATGGACTGAAGAGGTCTACGCTGTGTTATGGGCCTATAGAACCACGACAAGGACACCTATAGGAGAAACTCCGTTCATGCTGACACATGGCTCGAAAGTCGTCATACCAACGGAGATGGGGCTCCCAACTCATAGGGTTCAGACCTATGACCCTGATAAAAATGGGGACGAGAGGAGACTAGACCTAGATCTTATTGAAGAAAGAAGAGAAGACGCAGAGATCAGATAAGCAGCTTACCAGCAGAGAGCAACGAAATTCTACAATCAGAGGGTGAAGTTAAGACCCATCACCGTGGGAGACCTAGTGCTAAAGAAGACCCTACAGAAAACAAACAATCTCCACCCAAACTGGCATGGTCCCTACAAAGTGACAGAAGAGGTTGTGCCTGGCACCTAGAGGCTAGAAAACCTAGAAGGGGAACCTTTCGCCAACCCATGGAATGTTGATCACCTAAAGAAGTATTACATATGATGTTGCAAAGAGTTTTATGTAAATATACCATCTTATTATGAAGAGGTTATTAATAAAAGATCAGTTTCCAAGACGGTGCTTGCCTCATTGTGCTCTAATGACAAAAATTATGAGGATAACATCTTAGGTGATGACCTCAGACCCTTATAGCATCATTCAGTGGTGACCAGGTCTGAGGTCAGAAACCATAATGGGATGACCTCAGACCCTTAACACCATTAATTTGGTGAGATTAATTAATGAGGATAAAACCTTAGGTGATGACCTCAGACTCTTATAACATCATTCAGTGGTGACAAGGTCTGAGGTTAGACACCATAATGGGATGACCTCAGACCCTTAACATCATTAATTTGGTGAGATTAATTATGAGGATCACCTTAGGTGATGACCTCAGACCCTTATAACATCATTAAGTGATGACAAGGTATGAGGTCAGACACCATAATGGGATGACCTCAGACCCTTAACATCATTAATTTGGTGAGATTAATAATGAGGATAACACCTTAGGTGATGACCTCAGACCCTTATAACATCATTCAGTGGTGACAAGGTCTGAGGTCAGACACCATAATGGGATGACCTCAGACCCTTAACATCATTAATTTGGTGAGATTAATTAATGAGGATAACACCTTAGGTGATGACCTCAGACCCTTATAACATCATTCAGTGGTGACAAGGTCTGAGGTCAGACACCATAATGGGATGACCTCAGACCCTTAACATCATTAATTTGGTGAGATTAATTATGAGGATCACCTTAGGTGATGACCTCAGACCCTTATAACGTCATTCAGTGGTGACAAGGTCTGAGGTCAGACACCATAATGGGATGACCTTAGACCCTTAACACCATTAATTTGGTGAGATTAATAATAAGGATAACACCTTAGGTAATGACCTCAGACCCTTATAACATCATTCAGTGGTGACAAGGTCTGAGGTTAGACACCATAATTGGATGACCTCAGACTCTTAACATTATTAATTTGGTGAGATTAATTGAGGATAACATCTTAGGTGATGACCTCAGACCCTTATGAACATCATTCAGTGGTGACCAGGTCTGAGATCAGACACCATAATGGGATGACCTCAGACCCTTGACATCATTAATTTGGTGAGATTAATTAATGAGGATAACACCTTAGGTGATAACCTCAGACCCTTATAACATCATTCAGTGGTGACAAGGTCTGAGGTCAGACACCATAATGGGATGACCTCAGACCCTTAACATCATTAATTTGGTGAGATTAATAATGAGGATAACACCTTAGGTGATGACCTCAGACCCTTATAACATCATTCAGTGATGATAAGGTCTAAGGTCAGACACCATAATGGGATGACCTCAGACCCTTAACATCATTAATTTGGTGAGATTAATAATGAGGATAACACCTTAGGTGATGACCTCAGACCCTTATAACATCATTCAGTGGTGACAAGGTCTGAGGTCAGACACCATAATGGGATGACCTCAGACCCTTAACATCATTAATTTGGTGAGATTAATTAATGAGGATAACACCTTAGGTGATGACCTCAGACCCTTATAACATCATTCAGTGGTGACAAGGTCTGAGGTCAGACACCATAATGGGATGACCTCAGACCCTTAACATCATTAATTTGGTGAGATTAATTATGAGGATCACCTTAGGTGATGACCTCGGACCCTTATAACATCATTCAGTGGTGACAAGGTCTAAGGTCGGACTATTGATTGAGTTTAAACAAATATCGTTGCAACAAGACTTCAGAGTTAAAACATCACAAGACATAAGCATTCAATAAATAAATGAAGTGAATGATCATCCTAAGAGGTCGCATTACAGTGTTAAGATTCAAAAAATAAGAGTCAACCATATTCTTCAGAGATAACAAACATTCAGGGGTTACAAAATAAAGCTACACAATTGAACCTAAGGGTTAAAGGGGAGAATGCTGGTGTCCTTGGCCTGATCCTGTTGGACGACCTTTGTCACCTCAGAAATGTCTTCCCTATGGTCAGCCCCTTTAATCTCCGTGCCATCCAGTGTGGCAGTCTCTGCAGGCGTAGTAACCTCTTCTTCAACCTCTTCAAGGGCCTGGGCAAGCTGAGGGTTGGCAAAATCGAGGCCTATGAAATCAGAGGCCTTCAAACTTCCAGCCTCCTTATCCTTGACAACCTCCCATTTGACAGTAGCTTTGATACCTCTCTCAAGATATTCAAAGCCAAAGCTCATAAACTCGTCAGAGGTTTTATATTGAGCCCATATCCCCTCAGAAGAGTCATCGAGGTCCGCCTTCACTGTCGAGTTAACCTTCTATTACAGAACATCGTCCTTGGCCTTCAGAGCCACAGCATGGTCCTTCTTGATCTTGGAGATCTCCTTCTCCGACCCCTGCACCTTCTTCTCAGACTCGTTAGCCTCAGACTTCAAGAGGTCTATTTTTGTGTTCAGTGTGCTTTGTACCTTCTCGCCCTCTTGCCCCTTCTGGATGAGGGGAAACTTCCTCAGAGTCCAGTTGGAGAGATGGTGCATAGCGTCCAGGCCCTGCAGATTAAGTAATCATGTATAAGTTGAAGACCATATCAGAGGTTACACTTGAAAATTATAAAGAAATATGAGGTCATACCTGAATGGACCTGTGGAGGCCAAACTCAACCAGCAGGGGCGTATCCAGTGACCGGTAGAAACGTTTATCGGCCTCAGTCATGGTAGAGCCGAAGGTATCCAGAGCCTGCAAACTGTGGCCTATGATGTTGTCGTTGATCTTCAATTGATCTATACGAGCCGTCAACGCGTCTACAGAAGAGATGGGGATGGCAGTATCCCCACCCTTTTTCTTCTGCCTCTGATCCTCAGGGGCATGTTCGGTAGAAGCCCTCTTCTTAGTGGCTTGAGGCTTCGAGGTAGAGGGAGCTGGAGGAGGAGCATTAAGACCTGCCTTTTTCGTGAGCTTTGTTAAACTCGGTGCGGCCATTTCCCAAAGCTCGTCTGAGATATCCTTCGGACGCTCTGAAAAATTGAAAGGTCTAAGTTAGATGATCAGACATGCATAAACTCAGAGTTTCAACTTCGAATAAAAATAAAAAAATGCTTACTAAGCTCGGCAAGAGGACTTCCTCCAAGACCAGTCTCAGAGAGGTAATGGGGGGTCATCAGATGCTCAAATTTAACGAGCAGGCCATGCATCCCCTGATCTTGAAGGTCTTTCACCTTCTGAAGGTTCTACAAGCTCAGATCAGGGTCGGCCTTGGCAGAAATTGTGACCTTACCCCATCTTAAGGGCATCCCCGGCTCTAGCAAGAAAGAGGAAACACATGGACCAAATTCCCATGGCCCTGAAGCAAAGAAATATCGAGGCTTCCAGTTGTGGTTGGAAATCTGAATTATTTGGAGCATCTTCTTCTCAGGCTTTTGAGCTACAAAATGATAGTAGCTCGGATGATTTTTGGCAGAGAAGGGGACATAGCAACCAACAAAGACCTGAACTGGAAGGTCTGAGTGGTGGACAGCCCTCTATAAGACTATGGCCCCTATTATGACCCTCCAAGCATTAGGGAACAATTGGGAAGGGGCCAAATTAATGTAGGCAAGGATGGACCTAATAATGGGATGAATGGGCAAATGAAATCCTAACTTGAACATTTGCTCATACAAGAAGATCTCACCATCTTGGCCATGGTAAGCCCTCTCTTCCCTTAGAGGCCTTCTAAGCTTTATGGAGGGGCTGATGGAGTATAGATATCTGAAGCAAAGAAGGTCTACCTCTGTAACGGTACTCTCGATCTCAGCCGCCTCAGAGACGTTGACATCACTTTCAACATCATCATCATCGTCATTGTCTAACTTAACGTCGTCCTGAGCAGACATCGATGGATTACTTGGGAACCTTTGAGCGAACTCATTCCCGGTGACGACCGATAAAGGAATAGCGTCAATTATGGGTGGAATAGCCACACTCGGCTCAATAATCTCAACCTCTGAGGAAGAGGACGAGGTGCTTAAATTATTATGGGACGAGGCCCGACTAGAGACCTCGGCTTGATCAGGGGCCTGATCTTGCTGAGTTGTGAAGTCCATGGCCTCTTGGAAGGAATCCACGGATATTGGGTCTGATGTGGAAGACTCAGACTCAGACATCGGTACGGGTTCAGCAGTGACCTCTGCTCGGCTAAATGGTTCCAATGGATCAGGGTATATCACCTTTAGGGGTGGTGGAAAGATAGGTCTGAGAGGGAATTCTTGCGACCTACGAGCCTCCTCCTGTGCCCTTTCTATTTGCCTAATTTTTTCTAAAGTCTTCTCTCTGAGAGAAGGGAACTCCTTAAGAAGTTGGTAGAGGGGTCTGAGCATCAGAGGCATACACTACACTTATGGAGCTTCTAAACGACAAACAAGATTGGCTAAGGAAATAAAGCAGTTTAAGGATCAAACTATCAAACCTATAGCAAATACAGTTCGCCTGAAAGTATGGAGGCTCACCGAAAAACTTCAAAACTCGTCGGAAAACACAAAAGTAAGGGGAAAAGCAGGGAAAATGAAGGAAAAGGAATGGAAGAGGATACATGAGGATGGAACGGTAAGGGAGAATGAAGAGGACGCGAGGAATCACCACCAAAGACTTCGAACCAAAGCTTTCTAGAGAGAGAAACTGCTCCAGAAATGAATCACGCCAGAAATGAGAGAAGTGGAGAAGAAAGAGAGAAAATGGGGGTTTAAACCCTTAAATATGCAGGCACATTTCCCAAGGCCCATCATTGCCTTGGGAGCCCCAAAGGACGGATGACAACACGTGCTTGCCAGACAAGTCATACTTCAACAATAGACAAGTGTCAAATGAACATTGGCACAGAGGGGAAAGACCTCGGAGCTGTAGATATCCCACAGTCTCCCAAGTGTCACCTCGGCTCAGGAACTACAACCTCGGCCAAGACATTGTTGAGGTTAGAAATGCCTTGGATCCGTAACAACAGGCCTCGGCCATATCAAGGTTGGCACTGACCGACACTACCACCAACCTCATCAAGGGGACACTACATGCATCATAAGGGTCAGAAACTCTTCAGTTCACCTGGGAATGACAACCTCGGCCAGGGATTGGCCGAGGTCGCGGGAAGCCATACTTCTACCAAGGATAACCTCATCAGTAAAACGATCAATGTTCCAGCCACATGCCAGCTCAACCTCGGCCCAGGCCGACCTCAATACTTTTCTCGGCTTCACTCAAGGCCGAGACTATAGTGACTCATCTCGGATTAGATGGACAACTGGACCTTACCAGCCTCGGCCTCATCTAGGTCGAGGTCATGACCAAGCACGATGGCCGAGCACCTATTGACATTTGGATAAGGACACGTGCACACAAGTCAGTTATAACAAATTATTCCCCACACGTGGGGGGAATATTTCATCATCATTCTCTACGTGAGACAGTGACAGATGTCTTCATCAGATTGGCTAGATCAACACACACATGCTCATTACATGCATGGGGGGTACAATACACCCCCTAGGTACTATATATAGAGATCATCCTCTACCTTACAAAGGAGCTAGGATCACAACCCTAGCTGAAACTCTGTCATTTTACACAGTAGAGAGAGAAAGCTTGAGAGATTGTATCAATGGCCATTAGTGCCTTCATTAAATGATATTACTCACACACACTCACAGTGGACGTAGGCCAGATTGGCTGAACAACTTACACTCAAGTGTTCATCCTCTTCTCCTCACCTCAATCTCTTATATTCAGTATACTCTTGCGGTGCCATTGTTATCACTAGTTTGAGCTTACAAACACCTTGACTGGTGGTGCTATTTCCAGCATCATCACTGACCAAAAAGATGTTCGCTTACTTCAGATTTTCAATCTCGAGGTTGAGTTTACTGAATAGTTTTAGGTACATAACTTCTTAAGAGCTTTCCTGGTCAACCAGTAGCTTGTCCATATCCTAATTGGCAATTCTAAGAGTGATTACTAACGCATTGTGATGTAAAATTTTGACTCTGATAAATTCTTTCTCGGTAAAGACTATATGCTTCTTATCGTCAATGTCTTCTGGTCAACGGGCGCTTGCCCGCTGGGGTCTTGACAGGGTCAATTTGATAAGCCTCTATGACTGCAATAATTTTCTTTAATTTCATTTGAACAACCTTACCTTAAATTTGGTGCAGACTTGAGGAACCTTGGATGATGAAAAACTCGTGTCCCATCTCATCATCATCTAGGATATATTTAGGCTTTTGATCGTGTTCCATGATGGTTTTCGTGCCCTTATTTTTTACATATTCGTCCACCCGCCTTTGCCAACTCTTTCATGTGAGATTTGGGCACTTTACAGTTCTTTATCTTGTAGTAGGTACACCTCAGGGTAATGTTTCTCTTTGATGAATCTCCTGTTATTTTCCTCATCCACTTAAAATATTAATGATCTTTATAATCTTATTTAAGATTTTCTAGATCAACTATTTGAAGACAATATTAATCACCTGGTGGGCCATAGTGGGATCCTCCTTGTCATTGACGTTAGATCCTTTATTCTATTTCTTTCTCCTCTTCTTAAGGCATTCCCTTTATCACCGTTCTTGATCACCTTTGACCGACCATTGTCGTGTTGGGTGGCAGCCACCAAGTTTTCCACTTTAGCATACTTCTCAATCCTTGGCATAAGATCGTCAATATTACTGGCCTTCTTTGCCATGACAATCTTGAATGAAGCCACAACTACTTATTCAAAGCAATCCTCCACTTCATTGTAAGTTTTCCACTACCACCGAGTGTACTCCAGCTAGGTTTCTCGAGGGTTCCACCTCATGGAGAGGAGTGAGTCAATCCTATTTGGATGAAAACTACTGGTGATAAATCTCGCAGTGGAATCCTCCAAGAAATACTTGAATCTAGTGACCAATATGTGTGATAACTTCTCAAACCACTTTTGTGCGATATCCCCC
Source organism: Sambucus nigra (assembly GCA_949130495.1). Taxonomy (NCBI): domain Eukaryota; kingdom Viridiplantae; phylum Streptophyta; class Magnoliopsida; order Dipsacales; family Adoxaceae; genus Sambucus; species Sambucus nigra. The sequence continues at coordinate 356,776,677 of OX422222.1, read as the reverse complement.
CAGACTAGAAGGGAATATGCGGCACATGAGGGCCTCATTGTTGCTCTGGAAAGTCATAGCCTTCTGGTATTGGGGAACAAGATCGATGGGATTTGTCTTTCCATTATATAATTTAAATCTAGGTCTGGAGAACTTCTTGGGAAGTATTGGTTATTCTATAGATTTTGAGAAAGGAGACTTCATTTGACTGATGAGGTCCCTAATTTCCAAATAATGGATCTATGCCCCCGATGAGTAGGGTGCTCGTTCATCTCACATCAGATGAGGTCGCAGCGATTATTCTTGTGATGACCTCCATCCTAATCTTTTCTTTCTAGTGGACTCTTATTCCTGGAGCGCTCCTGATCGCACTGCAAACTCCTCACTCTGGTGCGAGTCTTGCTCGCCCGAGGGCTAGTCGTTTGGGAGCGCCGCTTATATATGTCCCCGTGGAGCTCTCGCTCCATCCTTTCCAAATGACACTGGATACGGACGTTTTCTTCTTATTAGTGGCACGTAGCATATTCTTTTTTATGAAGCCATCGCTCATAGTAATCCACAAGTTGTAAAATCTGGTTGGATCCCTGAGGTTCTTTACTCTCCATAGTTTTCTCATCTTGGTGATGGTAATGTGAGCAAGGAGTGTTGTGACTCTTGTGAAGGTGAACCTCAGACCTAACTCTAGGAGTTAGAGTCCGTTATGATCATTGTGATGGTCTTTGTTAGACGGCAGATGTGGGTTGTGTAAGTGAGGCATGACTGCTCATTGGTTTTTCTTAGCTGAGAAAAGGAAATTGATTCCTATAGGCGACGCCAAATGTAGATGGTAAAATCATACTATTATGAATTAAACATAATTAAGCCAAGTAGAAAATGAAGATCAATCACATAATAACACAGTATGTACGTGGTCTGGCAATGTTTCTACGTCCACGAGGTATTGCTCTGTCTCTCATTCTCTCTCTTTATTGATCGATTCTTGATAATAAAGATTACATGCCTCTTTTCCTAGGGGTGTGAGATACATTTATAGATAATAGAAAGATACTGAGTCGCGTGGGACTCCATGACCTTAGATTGTTGTTATGTTTTGATTGGGTGAATCCAATTCCAAGATTTTCGTTGATCGACCTCTCTTGATTCTTATCTCTAAGCTAAGATCGTTTTTCAATCCTGTCGGACATGTGTTAATTCTTTCTATGTGGTGGGATAATTCTTCCACAAGTATAAAGTATTCTAAACTTTGAAATTATAAGTGAAATTAAGTCTTGCATTAACTAAGTTTGAATCCAAGCACCCTTAAACTAAAAATGTGTATTTAAAGTACGTAATTAATAGGTAACAAATATATAAGTAGAAAAAACCTTAAATGGTTTGGCCTCATTAGTCGGGTTATAAATGTTACTAAAGAGTAAAAAGAAAGGTATTCAAAGTTACCGAAAAATTTAAGAAGGGCCTGGAGCCCTAGGGTACGATGACAACGCTTCGACCCAAATCACTGCACAGAGAAGCAACGGTCGCACCATTTATTGCAGACGATGTAAGTCCATGAAAATAAATGAGATTAATAAACTCTGCAAATAAGATAAATGATGAAGTGAAGATCTTGGTACTCATAAATGGCAAAGAATTAAGTAAAATGGTAAAATTATGGGGACTCAAGTAGGAGTTGGCTTAAAATAAATAAAATGCGTATTTAGCACATAATCAAGTGTGAATTACCATGTGTCATAGTTGCATTTGAAAGACTAAATCAAATTAAACGATTTCATAATTAAAATACATGGTATTGTATATATATCTTCCTTGTATTATTATAGCATGTTATTATTCCCCTTATTTGGAATTGCTTATTTGCTTATTTCATTAACCCCCCAAGGTATTTTGGGGAAGGATGCTGATAAAGGAAAGGACAAGAGGAGTGAACCATAGAAAGCTCTAAATATCAAGCTATACCATAAATGGTGGTCTCCTAGTTACAATTGTTGTACTTTTATTTCATGTATTAATTGAACTTATTAAACTTTATGCAATCAAGTCTCAAATAATTAGATTAAACTGATGATTTTCTATTATTCAACCAAATTCTCTTAAGTCGTTTATTGAATAAATTAATCAAACAACTAAATAGTATACAAGTGACCATAATTTTACAAATAAATAAAAGGTGGATTACAATTGTATTATGTGATTTTGGGTTAGAGTGCCAAGTGTAACTCTCACGCGGCATTATATGATTTAATTTCCCTAGCACCTCGATGTCGGTGCGGGTTAATTCAAATGGATGATACAAATTCGGGTCGGGGCTTTACAGATTAGGGGTGGCGTGCTGGAGATTGATGGAGGGGTAGGTGGTGGTGTTGGGGGAGGGTGGGGATTGACAATGGTGGGTGTGGGAATTGACGATGGTGGGGGTAGTTGTTTTTTGGGTGGGGTGTATTGACGATCTACGTTTTGTTTTTTAGTTTATATATTTTTTTTTGTTTTTCTTTTCATTTGTTTTGATTTTTTTTTTTTTTTCTAATTCTTTTATATATTAGGACCGTAAAGTTTACCGCCCCCTAACGAAGCACCAAGCACAAAGCATAAGATATCAAACTTAAAACGTGCCTTTGTTGCATTAAGAATTTTGGTAGGGGTGGCAATTCGGGTCAACGGGTCTTGTTTCGGGCCCACACGAAACTACACGACAAGGTTTTTTTGAACACGAACACGACACGAATTTGTATTTTTTTTATTTGACACAAACACGACCCGAATAAAAAATAACACGACACGACACGACACGAATACCAGAATTTCTTAAATTTCATGCCTAAAGAACACGATACGACACGACTCATAATTAAGACACGAACATGACACGACTTCGTGTAAAAAAACACGACACGAACACGAAACATCGTGTCAATTTCGTGTCAATTTCACTTCGTTCCGTATCGTTTTTTCGTGCCGTTTCTAAAATTGTCACCCCTAAATTTTGGTTATAAAAGGATTATTTAGGTTTTGACCCTCAATAGTTATACCTCTTTAGGTTTGACTCCCAATTAAAAACTATTGTATGTTTGACCCCCGATTTAGAGGAGACTATTAGTCAATCGTGAGTGGAGACTTTGTTGACTGATAAAAATACAAAAATGACCCCATATGCATTAAATGACCAATTTAACCCCTTAAATGAGTTGTATTTGTACAAATTAATCATAATTAAAATTTACTTCAAAAATATCATAAATATAAAATAAAAAATTGAAGAAAAAATCTGAAAAAGGTCTAAATTGGAGTCCAAATCTAAAATATTTTTTAATTGGAAGCTAAAATCTAAACGGTAATAACTAATGGGTGTTAAAATCCAAATAACCTATTATACAACGGGACTGAATCCAGAACAGATATTCGAAGTAGCAGGAGGGAATACGTGTGTGGCAACGGTTTTTTCCATAATGAAAATAGCAAAAAATCAAAACACGTTTTGTCCTCTATTATTTTTTGCTTCCTTTGATGAACAACATTTTCTGAAAACCCGCTTGTGCAACACTTAAACTAAAGAACAAATACAGAAGATTGAAGGTAGGCAAATTAAGCAACCCTGTTTCCATTGATGGCTCAATTTACAACGCAAGTGCGCATAAATCCAGTCTTGAATGGAGATGCACCCCATATGCCATTACAAGTTCACAAGAGAAAAGTTAGTTATAATGGGTCTGCCACTGCCAAACTATTTGCCACCTCATCTTCAAAATCATCATTTATGAACAAGTCCAAACATCCCATAGATGTGATCCTAGAGGAGCCTGAGTATGAGAGGGATGAATTGTCTTGTTTCAGGGGCTTGGTCTTGGACATCTCTTATAGGTATGTCTGTTTAATAAATATTTCAACTTTGCAGTTCATTCCTGTTGATGTTCAATATTTTAGGAAAAAACTGACTTGGTATTACTAATAGAGGTTGGTATTATGTTACACTTGCTTTTTCATCATGCATGTTTTATCAAAGTAAATAAATAAAAGTAATAGTTGAACTCCCAAAGATTTACTAAATGGATCCAAACCTCTAGCAGTGAACCCATTATATTTTCCAAATTGATCAGGTGTATCAATTTGGGAAATCTTTTTTTTTTTTTAAATGTGGTGGGGAGGATTGTTTTGACATTTTCTATTTAAATTTTCAACTTGCTGTTCATGTTAGAAATCAGTATTAAGCTGATCTAACTGGCTAAGAAATGAAATGAACAGGTCTCTCTGAAATACCGAGAATAAGAAAGAAAGAGAGAGATGGAACCTGGATTTAACGTGGTTCGGCCACAATTGGTTATCTGCATGCACGGATGGTGCGATCTTCACTAAATCAGTTGAAATACTCCGTTGGATCTCCCATACAAGTTCCCTTAACACTCCAATCTCACTCGAACGACATAGCAGTCGCAAGTTCAATATCACTAGCTGATAGATGAAATGGGTTTTTAACCCTTAAGTTTTGACCAAATCAGATTTTGGCAAACTTTTCGTCTTAATTAGTATGGGACCCATTATCATAAAACCTACACGTTCCCCTTGACTTGGTGAACAATGTGGTATAGACATTTGACCAAAACCGGTAAGAAATGAATGGGACATTTGGTCTCAAAATACCCCTCTAGCTCATGAACTACCTAGATGTAGTTGGTGTAGAAGTTGATCCCAGACGAAATATACAAGAAATTGGTATAGTTGATATACCCACTAGTTGGCACAAAGGGTTGGATGCCCTTGAGGTATCCCAACCCTTTGAAAGGACGAGGATCTACACTATGCGTGGTTGGTCCGAATCCGTGGTTCGTGTGTCGTGAATCTTTCTTGAGCTAATATTATCTTTTTATTGAACATTTATTTGGGCTTTTCTACACAATTCATTGGACTTGAAAATTGGGCTTAAATTATTTTTCAAAACGTCACAGTTTTAATTTTTTAAAACCGTCGTTGAAAACATTTTCGTTTTAATTAAAATTAAAACTTCACAAAAAATGTCGTCATTTTAGTTTAGTTTGAAACGTAATTAAATCTGGAGCATCGGCTATAACAAATTAAATCTGGGTCGTTTGTTATGTTTTTTCACGCACATATATTACTGTTTGGAAAAGGCACTTCAAGGCCTATAAACAAGAGGCCTTTACCTCGTTATGTTCATTCTTAAAAAATCATTTATTGTGTCCTTCTTCTTCCTTCGAGTCAAAGAGAATATCACCATTTTTGGTTAGTGGGGCATGTACATTGCATTTCTTCTTGCACTTGTCGAGGCCATTTCATCTTGAGAGGCAAACACCTATTGTCCATTACCCTAAGCACCATAGTGAAGGCAAATTCTGTCTTAAGGAGAGAGTGTCTAGCTCTCGACTCGCTCATCCTCTTAGGGATTTTTATAATCACGAACTGTAAGTTCTTTCTTATTCATATTGTTTTTCTTTGTACTTAATCTGTATTATTTAGTAAAAATATGTTTTGGGAATAACAGTTGCCATTAAGGATGGTGCGATGGCAAGTGCCCTCTCCCAAGCTACGGTTGGTCTTGGTTCTAGACATGAGAGCAGCCTCTCCATACATGGATATAAAGCTAGCCGACATCCGCCTCTCCTAGACCTTGTAGTTAAGCGAGAGCCTTGTTCACTGAGTACGACTTTTTATAACTTCTATTTATAGGTGTGTGAGGTATGTGACGTGAAAGAGCGTGGTTTTAAGGAACATGTGGCTCATCCTTATCAAGAGAGATGGGATCACACTTTTCATAGAGGAAGGAGTGGGAATAATCGCAAGTTAATTATTGCACATGGATGAGTACATCTTCATATCCTCTCTGTCTTGGACAACTATCTCATGTTACGTCACCTGGTCACATGTTGTATCTGACTGCATTAATGCCAGCTCTAATGGAGTGATCTCTGGATAAACTGGGTTTGCCTCTTCTTAGGCCGAAGCTGAGATCTTCTGGGATTGCCTTCATTATCCACCTGGAAAGAGGTTTCCCTGATATGTGGACAAAGCAGAGCTTTATTTGGTGACCAGTGACCCTTTGCCGACTTTCCACGTGTTATCCTAGATGTAGGATACAATACTCTCTACGCACCATGATCCAGATCTTAAGATCCCAAATGTGGTGGATTTGTATTTCAAATCCCCAAAATTAGTGAAGACTTCCCTGATTTCTGCCTCAACTCTTTTAATTATTATGGGTAATAATACAAATTTTAATTTTCAATGCGATAAAAATTGATAGGAAAGTCTCAACTCCCATGACATTATATAATATAAATATTTTATTGGTGAAGAATATGTATAGTTAAAATTATGCTTATTGTAATTTTAAAACTACTCCAAAAAGAGATCTAGAGTGTCCATGATCGGAACTAGTGAACCATTTAAGTATATTTTTTACCATACCATACTTACTATTGATTGAAGCAACATACCACATATTAGTACATCATACTAGAGCAACCCATGTGTCGAGGTGGTGATCAAGAGTATGTAAAAGTAAAAAACAGATTTTTAATATAATCTTAGGAGAAAGATTGACTTCATGCAATATTATCCTAATGGATACTCCCCTTGGTTAGTGATGAAGCCAAGATATTCTGAGAGTGGGGGCTAACTTAATGATGAATTTTTGAGGGAGAGAGAGAAAGGATACCCTAAAATTGGAGGAGGGAGATCTAATGGAAAGAGAAACAAATATTTACTGAGTGAAAAATTGAAACCCCCAAAAATGGAACCATCAATAAAGAGTTAGAGAAGAAATTACTCATAAATAAAGTCATAAAGAGGGAAAAATGAGAAGGAGCTTGCTTACCGAATGGGATTTGGTCAGAACTCGGGAGATGGAGCTGTGGAGGAATCTGCGATTTGTGTGGTCGATAGTAGGCAAAGAGAAGAGAAGGAAGATCATTTGTGTTGTATGGAGGCTAGAGAGTTTCATTTGTCTTCTTCTTATGCTTGCTTCTAGTTCTATTTTAATCAGTTTATAGTATTTACCTTATTTTATTGTAATTTCAAACATTATTCTTTTTACCCCCTAAAATTTCCTACCACATATAAAGTAATTTTTTCAAAAAAAAGTGGGGGCTTGAGCCCCTACTTGCCTCCACCTGGCTCCATCCCTACTCTCGTCCCAAATTAGGAGTCCATGTTTAAAGTCGCATCTTAAGGAAGATTTTTACTCTCCAAATTTATCCTCTTAAAAAATTATGAATACCTTTAAATAAAACACATGCACGAGTCATTGCTCTCCCATGGCTATTGTTTGTATGGGTAACTGCAGAATCTCACCTAGTTTTATATATTACTATTTTTAGAAACATGACTGTTTATTCAGGACGGACAAATAAAGAAAACATGATTCGAAGTACATAAAAGTACAATAAAGAAGAGATTAGAAATCCAAGTACTAGGCGGTGCAGTTTAAAAAGGGGAAGAAAGAATGGCTCAAGGATAAATGCTAAAAGCAGTAACATGGGATATAAATGATGTAACAACTTCAATGAGAATTATGTAGACCGAATTTGTCAAGATATATCATTTTGGAGAAACATAAAGGTAGATAAAACTTTGTGAAGGAATGAAGTTGTTTAATTGGTACTGTGAGAAAAATTGGCTTGGCATGAAGTTGGGGAAAAAATGAAAGATCAGCGAAGTAGTGATAGATATGAATGTGAAAAGAATAAGTCAAAAAATCAATATGATATGCCAAATATAAAGCATGCAATGCTATTTATTCCAATTCGGTATAGATGATGGGAAGAAGAATGTATTCTGCCTTGCTAAACTAAGAATAAAAAAATTCATGTTAAGTTATACTACTTCAATTTAATGAAACTAAGTCAGGGATATGCTCAAGAGAGGAGCAAGGATTCGTTTAAGGGGTGGGCTGATATTTTTGAGTTAATGTACTTTCCGACTAGGCACCTCTCCCATCTCGCCTTCCGTTAGGTGTTGGTAGAGTGTTATAGATTGGTAAAATTGAAAATATGTCAAATTGATATCGGCACCATTACCAATGTTAAATTCATATACACTGGAAACAGAATACACTTCGATGCTTGTGTAATAGAACTTAATGATTTTTTAATTATAATATAATTACTTTTATGTATTACCAAAAATTAACTAATTTTGTAACCTAAAAAAATATTAATATATTATGGGTTCTTCGTGAGATTAGAAATATATATAATTATAGGTTAATAATATAATTTTGTTTCAATTGTGATCGTTTGAGGACTTAAAGTCTTTTTAAGTGTTGACAAAAGATATAACTTCTACTCTTTGGACTTAATCTAAAGTCATATCATATATTTGTAAATACTACATTATAAATTTCTTTATTGTTTTATAACTCTTACACATACATAGATATTTATGATTTTTACCATGCCAATTTTAAAAGTACGGGTACCCAATTTCTTGGGAGACAACTTTTTTTTATGTTTTTTTAGTCTTGTCAATAGTCTATACGAGAATGAACACCTCAAAAGTGTCATTATGGTTTACCGATAGTCCCACATGGATCTGAAGTGAGAAACTGAAAAACAATCTCACTTATAAGAAAGGAACATCATGTTAACAATGAACTACGGTAATTAAGAGTTTGAATTTGTAATCGGTTTTGGTTTAATGTCATGCCTTATATTATCTGGAACTCCATCTGCCTGCAGTTGGGTAGACTACTTAATTTGGATGGAGTACCGATACACTATGAGTTGAATTACTCATGGTTACAGCCCTAGTCTGCCCAGGGCTGGAACTGCCCTTAGATATGCTAAATAGATCAAATTTTCCTTTTAGCAAACCCCCACATGTAATTTTTCACTTCGAGATTCCACAATATTATCCATCTTTCTTGCTAACGAATGACAATTCACACATTTTGCTGCAAATGATGGATGAATGCGTCTCACATGAATTGGCGTGAGAAGAGAGTTGTATATTTAGTTGTATTTATTTTTTAATATTAGTACTCTAATGCTGGTAAAATAAGGATTGTTCTTTAGGAATATTAAACAATTAGTTTAAGATTACTTTAGCATTTTATCTTATTAGGGTATCTTGCGCTCAAATCTTAGAGCCTAAAAATTATTGTAAACTCTCATTTTAGAGTGCAATGATAATGGATAAATATTGGGAGTTTCTCCTCTATAGTTGAATGTGAATTTTTTTTTTGGCATCTTTCGCGGCGTTTTCTTTATGTCACATTCTGTCCAAATAATATGCATTCTAGTTATGTCTTCTTACATGCTTCACTGTTAGTGGTTTGCATGTAATTTCAGTAGATGCTTGTCCAACATATGGAACATACATTGGCTTAAAGTATGTCCACAAAAATTGTGAGGAGAGAAATGATTTATCAGTGTAGCCATAATTGAACAACATTAATTTAAAAGGAAGATCTATTGGAGCTGCATTTTGAATGAGGAAAATGATTAGGAATGGATCGGGATATGTTTTTCATTTGCCAGCGAAAGGAACTACATTTGGCGAAGCACCTGAGATTTGTTTAGTTTAAAATTGAACCTTTATAGTAAGCAGAATTTATTATAACAAGTATTTATCTATTTATTCATTTCCACAGGTTCCATCTCATTGTAATTCTTTTTTTTATTAACTCTTTATTTCTTGTATCTTATAAATTGTCACATATATATTCTTAAGAAGGAATTCTTCATATACTTGCCAAAAGCTTGGGTGTTGATTCTTCTAATCATATAGCAAATAAAATTCGTAAAAATCTGATTGTAACTACCGTGCTCCAGGCCCATCAATGTCGTCTGCTGGAAACGTGCTATTTGTTTGGAGTTCATGGAGAAGGTTAGACTGATTTAATTGTTTTTAAGATGGATCTACTAATTTTAAGTTTTAACATTCATTAGTTTCAGTTACTTATGCATTTAGCTTGTCATTGTTTCAAATGGAAAGTTATCAGTTCCAAGATTACAAAATCTATATTATCAACCATATATTATTAACGTTAAACTAAATTTGGAGACTGTCTCATAGTTGATTTCAGGTTCACAGCTTTTTGTTTGGCTAAGTGATTTTCAACTTTGTAATCTTGGTGCTTCTTATTGTTAGATCTGATGCAATTAGTTTTCTCTTCATTCTGGATCATAAGCGTTTTCTTGTACTTTTAATCTAACTTCTTGATTCTTCTTTTATACAGGTTGATGTTCTAGAGTATTACGATCAGACCGTAAACTCCCCTAGTGGATCCTTCTATATACCTGCTGTTTTGAGGGTATGCATGAAATTAAGAATTATTGGATGTATATATCAATTTTATTTTTTGGAGTTTCTGTTGGTGTTACTTCTCATCACTCTTCTCCATACCTCCTGTTTTTGATTAATGTGTTTCTGGTCTTTATTTTCCCCTAAAGATAATTATTAGTCCAATAGAAATTACTATGTCCATTCCAGGTTCCACATTTGTTGCAAGTTGTCAAGAGAAGAAGAGTTAAAAGCACCCTTAGTCGTAAAAACATCCTTGCTCGCGACAGTTTCACTTGTCAGTAAGTTATTTGCTGATAGGTGCTACCCTTTTGATCAATATAATTTTGTGTACTTATGAAATGAAGATCGGTAATATGACAAAAAAGTAGTATAATTTTAGGTTACAATGTAGTGTAGTGGAAGTACATGATGACTTTAGCAAGGTAACAAGCATGAACTTTTTTAAAACCTCTGGCCTTTGTCTTCTTGACTGTATGAATTGGTAATAACATCCCAAAAAGTATGGCGTCGCAAAAATGCCACCAAAAGCACAACTTTCTAGGTGTTAACTAGCCTGTCAAGCTGAAGTCTTCCAAAGCACAACTCGGCTTAATAACAAGCTAAAAACTGAGTTTGAGCTTGGTTTGCTTAAGCTTATGAGTGAGCTTGAACAAGCTTCAATGAGGATCGGAATTTTTTCAACAAGCAGTTCAGGTCTTTTTATACGATATTTATAAGTTCTAGGTTGAAATGTTGAATTAGGTGTCCATATAAAATTCCTTTGTAAGTATGAAATGATGATAGTAGATAACGTGTTAGCTACATTTGTGGAGATCAGGTATGCCTTTTGCTCTTTTAGATAAGGGAGTTAAGCATTGCAAACAGATGCAACCTAATGTTATTACTTGTTATAGCACCGGTATTATTACCCTTGTTGCTTGGTACAGATTGAGACCTTGAGATTTTTTGTTTGCTTGTGTTTTAAAATTTATTACTATTATTATCATGTGTAATTTTGCCGACTTCAGTGAATTTGCAAATCATATTAGCATCTATGCAAGATCATTTTTATCTTTGGCAATATTTAATTAGAGTTTCTACACTAACATGTTAATTCTTTTGTAATCAGGTATTGTTTATCAAGTGAGAACTTAACCATCGACCATGTTCTGCCTATTGCCCGAGGTGGGGAATGGACATGGGACAATCTGGTAAGAAACCCAAGAAGCATGTTATCTATAACCTTTACCATTAGGTTGAAAGTTGCTTTTGCTCTTGATAGTTGATTGAATGATTGAACAATATCTATTGATACTTGATACAAATTGTAGTAAAGAAGAGTGAAGAGGTCGTCGAGGTTTGTTTCCCTTGATTAGCTGGTGTGTTATCTACCTTAAGTTCGGATATGGCCGAGAACAGTTGTCACGTTTCAGAAACAGTAAGGGCAATTGTCTAACAAATATAACTTCACTCCTTTCCCCTTTGGGTTGTTCCATTGAGGTCTTATTAAATTTCAAGAAAAAAAGAGGTCTTTTCAATGTACCATGCCATGCCTTTAGCAAGACTAATGTATCAGCCTATGACATATGTAACATGTAGTTGCACTAATTTGGTCATGCAAGCGAGGGTAGAAGAGGAAAATCAATTTTATATTTCGAGTACTGAACTCCACTCAAAAGTCCTGCCCAACTAATTGGGTGTGAAAATGAGTCCTATTTTGTTGTTTATTATAAAGAATTCTTGAACAATACATGCAAGCAACCAAAGATGAAATACCTATCTATTTCAATTCATATTCACGTCATTCGTGGTATCTCCTAAGGGAGAAAATACCAGAATTATACAGGGGCCAAGGGACTTTGGTCTCCGGATCACCCGAAAAGCCAAAAGATCCTAACTATTCTTAACAAATATTAGAATCCTTATTCTATATATGTTAAAATAAAATTAAAAATGAGTATAAAAATTACAGTTGTGAATTTGTGATTGCTTTTCTCTTTTGTCCTGATCCACAAAATATATACACGTCATTTAGAGTCTATGTCTTACATGAATCACGACTGGTTGGATATTATTACGATCTTTTATGTCTAGAGAGTTCCTTCGTCCTTGATCCTGTCTCCCTCTCACCACCTGGTGTATATGTTATGTCACCTCTCGTAGTTTCTCCCTCAGCAATTCTTCTGCGAAAGTTGGATGTCCACGAATTCCTCGTAGGTAAGCCTCTCCGATCTCATTCTTTAATTAAAAGAAATCATTGTTGTTAGGGCCATGGTCACAGTGAAAATAATAGTACTAGGCGTTATCTCTCCTTGAGGAGTCTTCATTTTTCCAAGCCACTTTATTATCGTCTTCTCTGCATTTTGTATTGACTTGGCATAATAAATTGTTGACGAGCGTAAACATTTCAAACATTGGTTCTTTTCTCTCAGGGCTTACCATCTTCGTATCTCTCTTCCTCTTCCGATCTCTTTATACATTCTTCTTGTAACCACTATTCGACAGATTCTCTTCTTTCATGGGGGTATTGATTGTTGATGGTGTCTTCGGCCTCAAAGTGATGTATATGAAGGTATAGCTATTGGGTTATGACAAGACTCCACCATTTGGTGGAGTATAATTGTTTTTGACAAAGCTCTCACCCACTTAGTAGTGGTGTCTTCTTCTCCACAAGAAGTGCTCTAAGTGGACACCGTACTAAGCCATTTTATATGGCCTTAATTCTCCTTGCTCACCTATAAATAAGCTCAATGTATTGAGAGTAAACACACCAGGAAATAAGAGAGAAACAAAGCACATAGAGAGTCTTGTTTGAGAGAGAATCAAGAGAGCAAGAGTGATTGTAATTCTCCTCTTCTGTTAATACAATTCCGCTGCCGCTGTGGACCTAGGCAAATTGCCGAACCACGTAAATCTCTTGTTATTGTGTGTGAGTTTAATTTCTGGATCGTTTCTGAACACAACAATTGGTATCAGAGCCTTGGTTGAAGTCACCAATTTTTTTAAATTATCTCAAATTTCGGTCGAATTTTTTTTCTCAAAATTCAGTTTTGAGTGCACCATTGGAAAGCTCTCGTTCCAAGGATTCCGAAACATATTTTTTTGGAATTTTTCGACCAACGAAAGACTTCGAAAAGTCTCGCCGGAAGTTCGCCGGAAAAACACCCAGATTCGCCGGCAAAACCAGTCCGGCGACCGGAGAAGACAAGCCCAGTCAGCGCCACGTCAGCTGCCCAGTCAGTGCTCAGTCAGCACCCAATAAGTTGTCCAATCAGTGCCCAGTCAGCGCCACGTCAGCTGCCCAGTCAATGCTCAGTCAGCACTCAGTAAGCTGCCCAATTATAGCCCAGTCAGCGACACATAGGCCCGGCAATATGGATTCTTAAGGATGAAACCGTCCATAATCCATCCAAAATAATGTGTTCGGGGCCCATTAATTGTGTTTGTGGGTCAAAATGGTTTGAACGATCCAATGAGACGGTTTGTTGGCGGGTCATTAGCGGGTCAAAATGGTTTTGGACCCTCACAAAAATAAAACTCAAATTACTAAAAAGTTTAAAGATTTTTTTTATTCTAGTATTTACTTGTATATTTTTTTTCAAAATTATTATACCATATTTATTTGTATATGGTATAATAATTATTTTTTCAGAAAAAGGCGGGTCAACCCGACCCGATCTGGGTTTGACCCGACCCGACCCAAATTTAACCCGCCCAAACCAGCCCACATTATTATGCCCAACCCGCTTTTGACCCGCCCAAATTTATCCATATCCATTTTTGACCCGTCCATAACCGCTCATTTGCCACTACTAGCGACACATCAACATAATTTTCTGTAATTACACTTGACCCCAATAATTTTCTGAAAATTATAGTTTGACCCCAGAACTTTCGGGAAATTACGGTTTGACCCCTGGTTGATTTTCTGAGATTTTTTCCTACTCTTTTGTCCGATTTCGAAAAAAGTGGTAGTTGTTCCTAGCTATTTCGACCATTCCGGACACAACCGTGCCCTTAGTTTCTGATAATTCCACTCTTAAGTTACTGTATTGACTTAAGAGGGACATATAGCAGTGTTTTAAGGCACTTCGAGGCGTCGAATCTATTTTTTTTTTTGTGGAATCTAAGGAATAATGGAAGGTGAAACTTCTTCCGATTCAATTGAAATACAAACTCCGACAACCACCAGTAGCTCTTGGAAAAGAAGTTCTATGTCAAATGCAAAGTTTGATGTCGAAAAATTTGACGGTACAAATAACTTCGGCATGTGGCAGTGTGAAGTTTTGGATCTGTTATTTCGAGAAGGGTCACATATTGCCTTGGATTCCAAGCCCAAGGATATTTCGGAGGAAGATTGGAATTTTGTAAACCGTCAAGCTTGTTGTACAATTCGATTGTGCTTAGCCAAGGACCAGAAGTATTTTGTCATGAAGGAGACTGTGGCAACAAGTCTCTGGAAGAAGCTAGAGGACAAGTACATGACGAAAAGCATAGAAAACCGGCTCTATCTCAAGAAGAAACTTTTTTGCTTCTAATTTAAGCACGGTACGTCTATGAATACTCATTTAGACAGTTTCAATAGAATTTTAGCCGATTTGCAAAATTTAGAGGTTGAAATTGTTGATGAGGATAAGGCACTGTTATTGCTAAATTCATTGCCTGATTCGTATGATCACTTGACTACTACCTTACTGTATGGAAAAGATGAGGTAAAATTTAACGATGTTTCCAATGCTTTGATGAACAACGAGGTACGAAAGAAGGATCTGCAGGTCCATCAAGACCCCTCATCATCAGAAGCGTTCACAGTAAGAGGGAGGACACCCAACAGAGGACGAGGAGGAAAATTCCGCTCAAAGTCAAGGGGAAAATCATTTGATAGACGACAACTTGCTAAAGACGAATGTGCCTACTGTCATCAAAAGGGGCACTGGAAGAAAAACTGTTCGAACAGAGACAGGAAAAAGGAGCCGAATGTGAACGTTGCACAAAATGAAGAAGATGACCTGGAGTTAGCGTTGACCGCTTCATCATCAACCTACCATTCTGAGGAATGGATTCTTGATTCAGGGTGTTCCTATCACATGTGTCCCAACAGGGACTGGTTTTCAAGCTTCCAAGAGCTTGACAAGGGATGTGTTTTAATGGGCAATGACAACGTCTGTAAAACAAAAGGGATAGACTCGATCCGATTGAAGCTGCATGATTGATCAATCAGAGTACTAACGGATGTACGATACATTCCAGACTTGAAGAAGAATCTCATTTCACTGGGAACCTTTGATGCTAAGGGATATTCTATTATCATTAAAGGTGGAGTCCTAAAGGTGGTTCGAGGGGCACTTATAACCATGAAAGGTACCCGAAAAGGAAATTTGTATTTCCTCGACGGGAGCACAGTCACTGGGAGAGCGGCAGTCTCCAAAAGCTCAGACGATTCAGATGAATCCAGACTATGGCACATGCGCTTAGGGCATGCTGGAGAGAAAGCTCTACGAGGTTTGATAAAGCAAGGCCTGTTAAAAGGAGCTAAGACAGGCAAGATTGATTTCTATGAACACTGTGTCTTGGGTAAACAGACCCGAGTCAAGTTTGGTACTGTTGTTCACTGCACCGAAGGAATTCTTGACTACATTCACTCAGATGTATGGGGACCTACCAAAAATGCAACTTTGGGAGGTAAACGCTGGTTCGTGACTTTCATTGATGATTACTCCAGACGAGTCTGGGTATACACGATGCGTTGAAAAGATGAAGTTCTGGAGATTTTCCTTAACTGGAAAAAGATGATAGAAATGCAGACAGGCCGGAAGATCAAGAAACTCCGAACAGATAATGGTGGAGAGTACACTTTAGACCCATTCCTTAAAATCTGCCAAGATGAGGGAATTGTCAGACATTTTACTGTACGAAGAACGCCACAACAAAATGGAGTTGCAGAACGTATGAATCGTACTTTGGTGGAGAAAGTTCGGTGTATGTTGTCCCATGCTGGATTGGGAAAGGCATTCTGGGGTGAAGCAGTGAATTATGCTTCTCACCTCATCAATAGACTTCCTACAACCGCAATTGGTGGGAAGACTCCTATGGAGGTATGGTTTGGTAAATCTGCTACAGATTATGATTGGTTACATATTTTTGGTTATCCTGCTTATTATCATGTGACTGAATCAAAGTTAGATCCTAGAGCCAAGAAAGCTGTATTCTTGGGCTTTAGTGCTGGAGTAAAAGCGTATAGACTCTGGTGCTCCGAATCAAAGAAAATTGTTCTGACCAGAGATGTTACTTTTGACGAGTCTGTAATGTTAAAACCGATAGTTTCGGAGAAAGAGAACGTGAATCCAAGTTCTTTACAATAGGTGGAGCTTGATATTCCAGAAAGGACTGTTCAGACAATCAATTTTCCTGATGTGGAATCTAATGATGAGGACGAAAACTCTGTTGAGGTGGAGGTTCCAGCACCAACAACGATGATCAATCAGCAGCCTTACTCTATTGCCACTGGCAGACCTAAAAGGGATATTCGAAAACCTGTTCGATTAACAGACATGGTGGCCTATGC
Organism: Sambucus nigra; assembly: GCA_949130495.1. NCBI lineage: Eukaryota > Viridiplantae > Streptophyta > Magnoliopsida > Dipsacales > Adoxaceae > Sambucus > Sambucus nigra. The sequence goes on along the minus strand of OX422222.1, from coordinate 356,759,900 downwards.
ACTTCCAGTAACTGATCATGATGTTCCGTGCACTTATAGAGAAGTTGTACAGAATACAGACAGTGTCAAGTGGAAGAAGGCGATGGATGAAGAAATGGCATCACTTCACAAGAATCAGACTTGGAAGTTGGTTCAGCTTCCAAAGGGTAAGAAAGCTATCGGCTGCAAGTGGATCTATGCTAAATAGGAAGGTGTTCCTGGTAAAGACAACATTAGGTACAAGGCCAGACTGGTGGCGAAAGGCTACGCTCAGAAGGAAGGAATCAATTACAACGAGGTTTTCTCACCTGTTGTTAAGCATTCGTCCATTCGGATATTATTGGATTTGGTAGCACAGTTTGATCTCGAGTTAGCTCAACTCGACGTGAAAACTGCATTCCTCCATGGTGACTTACAGGAGGAAATTTACATGTCTCAGCCAGATGGTTTTAAAACTCCTGGACGCGAGAACTGGGCTTGCAAGTTGAGCAAGTCGTTGTATGGTTTGAAGGAGTCACCACGACAGTGGTACAAGCGATTTGACCGCGTTATGATGGATCACAAGTACACACGCAGTCAGTTTGATCATTGCGTCTACTTTCGTAAGCTCCAAGATGGGAATTTTGTCTATTTGCTCTTATATGTGGATGATATGTTGATTGCATCTAAGAGCAAGGTGGAGATCGATAAGATGAAGACTCAGTTGAGTTCAGAGTTCGAGATGAAGGATCTTGGAGAGGCCAAGAAAATTCTTGGGATGGAGATTAAGTGAGACAGAGTAAAAGGCACAGTCAGTTTGACACAGACTCAGTATTTGAAGAAAGTACTTTAGAGGTTTGGCATCGATAACAAGTCTAAACCTGTAAGTACTCCATTGGATCCACATTTCAAGCTGAGTGCACTGATGTCATCAGATACAGATGATGAGAAGAAACAGATGGATCATGTTCCATATGCAAATGCAGTTGGTGCCTTAATGTATGCCATGGTGTGTACCAGACCAGATATTTCACACGCAGTGAGCATGGTGAGTCGTTACATTCACAATCCAGGGAAAGGACACTGGCAGGCAGTGAAGTGGATACTACGGTACATTCAAGGTACTGTGGATGTCGGTTTGAAGTTTGAGAGAGACACGATAGTTGGTAAGCATCTAGTCGGATATGTGGATTCTGATTATGCTGGAGATCTTGACAAGCGTCGATCTACTACTGGTTATGTGTTCACTATAGCAGGAGGACCAGTGAGTTGGAGATCAACTTTACAGTCGACAGTGGCTTTGTCTACAACAGAGGCAGAGTATATGGCTGTAACAAAAGCTTTTAAGGAAGCCATTTGGCTTCATGGTTTAATTGATGACTTGGGTATTATTCAGGAAAACGTGGAGGTTTCCTGTGATAGTCAGAGTGCCATTTGTTTGGCAAAGAACTAGGTTCATCATTCTCGCACTAAGCACATTGATGCCCGCTTTCACTTCATTCGGAAAATTATAGATGAAGGGGATATTCTACTCCAGAAAATCTGGATTGCAGATAATCCTGCAGATATACTGACAAAGGTGGTAACAGGGACTCTTGCCAAGGTGGAGATTATTGGGTTATGACAAGACTCCACCATTTGGTGGAGTATAATTCTTTTTGACAAAGCTCTCACCCACTTAGTAGTGGTGTCTTCTTCTCCACAAGAAGTGCTCTAAGTGGACACCCAACTAAGCCATTTTATATGGCCTTAATTCTCCTTGCTCACCTATAAATAAGCTCTATGTATTGAGAGTAAACACACCAGCAAATAAGAGAGAAACAAAACACATAGAGAGTCTTGTTTGAGAGAGAATCAAGAGAGCAAGAGTGATTGTAATTCTCCTCTTCTGTTAATACAATTCCGCTGCCCCCGTGGACGTAGGCAAATTGCCGAACCACGTAAATCTCTTGTTATTGTGTGTGATTGAGTGTGAGTTTAATTTCTGGATCGTTTCTGAGCACAACAATAGAGATCTATGTCTTTTTATTTATTTTATTTTACATGTTTCATTAGGTTATTTTTATATAAGATTAGAGGGTGATATTATCTTTTAATGTCTCTAATGTGCTTTTTTTAGTCTTTTTACACCTTTAGGGTTATCTTGGCTAGCAAGATAATCTCACCTATAAATAAGGCCTTTGTCCACTCTTTGTAATCACTTTACTTTTTCATATGAATGATATTTAGAGAGAGAAACTATGCCAGTGGTTTTCAAAATCATGTTGTTGTGAAAATAATTCCGTTTACATGAAATTGTTCCTGATGTGGTGAACATGGTGGTTGTTGTAGATCCATAGGCAAGGCTCTCAGAGGAGCTGGCGGATCATTCCTCCAAACCAAACTCCCGATGCCAGCGGTCAAGTTGCAACACCTCCACCGAAACCCCAATGTAATTTGTACACCTTGTAAACAACCACCGAACATCGACAAAACCCTGGATTTGGCACATCACACTCTCGTCGATATCATGCGACCTTTGTCAACAACTAGTGAGCCTCGATGAACAACCCGCAACCCTCCCACATCTGCAACGAAGCCCGCAGACCCTCAAAACCTTGGAAAATCCCAGCCGACCCTCCTCTGGCCACTTTCAGCCATCTCTTCCTTCCTTCTAGCCCGGTAACACTTACCAAACCATTTTGACGCCTACCGAATCTCCAATAGGGCCGGTGGAAGAGATTTTTGCCAAGAGAGGTGTTCAAGAAGTCTATTCGCGGTGGGAGTTTGGTGTGCCAGTGAACCCTAAACTTAATTGTGAAGGTAATTCCATTTTTGCCTCTCCCTTAATTAATTTGTGATATGTTCCCCTTGGTCTTCATATCTTTACAAAAATATCCTGTGAAATTTGCAAAGACCAAATCCCTTGCAAAATTGTCACACAGTCGCCCCCATTTACTTTTGAAAATTAAATTTTAGCCACCATACCTTCTAAGTTTTGCGAAATAACCCCTCATCTTTTCAAAATCAATAAATCCTACCCCATTCTTTTGAAAAAACTGAAAAGCACCTCTCAACTTCTTTCTGGAAGCCTGTCACCCACCATTTATCCAATTTTGAGGTCTTTGTATGATTGGTTGGACCACTTTGAGCCAGCTTCCTTTGGGGAGTGTGAAGCTTATCGGGAATCTCGTGCAAAGATGATGGAAATGATTGAGGAACTTGAGAGGTGTCGCGCTTCCGTATATCCGAGGCCATGGGGTACCGGTTGGGACTCATCACTCATTTATGATAAAAGGAGTGTTGTCTACAAATCGAGTATTGCAACAGATAGGTTGATTATTTGCGAAAAAAGATTGAGTTCAGGTAGCAAGTGCATTAGCCCGAGTATCGTGCTGTCATTGTCATCGCTTCTAGCAAATCATTAACAGATAGCACTAAAAAAACAAACTTGCACTAAAAAAACAAACTTGCACTAAAAATACAAACTTACTCCCACTAATCTTCAAGTATATACATCGATCAACAGTGTTTTCTCTAAACCCAAAGGAGATAATGGTTATATGAAACTCAAGGTACCACTGACAAGAAGCTCATTTTAAGCACTATATTGACTTTTTTAAATATGTACCATGTTTTCCTCTCCTTCTTTTATGAAGCCTTGTGTCTGTGCCGTGTAGGCTTCTTCTTTTAAACTCCCATTCAGAAAAGTTATTTTTACATCCATTTGGTGCAACTCTAAATTATAATGAGCCAACAATGCTACTATGATTCTCAAAGAATCCTTCTTTGAAACTGGAGAGAAGGTCTCGTTATAATCAATGCCTTCTCGTTGCTTAAAACCTTTGACAACTAGTCTAGCTTTATGTCGTTCGATATTGCCTTTTGAGTGGCGTTTGGTCTTAAAGACCTATTTACACCCGACTCGTTTTTATCCTTCTGGCAACTCGACCAACTTCCAGACATTGTTGTTATCCATAGATTTTATTTCCTCAGTCATAGCATCAATCCATTTATTAGATTCATTACTATTCACAACTTGTTCATAAGAAACATGATCATTAATTTCCCTAATGTTAAATTCTGCCTCTTCTAAATACAACACATAATCATTAGGGACAACCGATCCCCTTTCTCTTTGATATCTTTTTAATGGCATTTCATGTAGTGTATCTAGAATAGGTTCGTTGATTGAAGCTTCATTATTTGGTTGTTCAGGTGAGTGATCATTCACTTATTGCTCATTGTCGTTGATTGGTTCATAAACCGGCTTAACTACTACGTTAGGAACAACATGTACATTATGAACTCGGGGTACGGGGATTGGTATCCTGACTTCTTGAGTGATCACTTCCCTTTTTTTCACTCCCACTGACTTCACCATCTTCGATGAATTTAGCGTTTCCAGTTTCTATTATTCTAGTAGTATGATTAGGACAATATAATTTATATCCCTTTGAACTTATTGTCCTATGATTCAATATCTTTTTTTGTGGGTTATAAATTCTAGCTTTCGCTAAGCAAACCTAAACACGTAAATATCTTAAAGTGGGTTTCCATAATTTTCACAGCTCAAATGGGATCTTTGAAACTAACGTACTAGGTACCAGATTTAAGATGTACACATCGGTCATTAGATCATATGTCCACAAAAATATAGATAAAATAGTTGTATCATAGTTCTGACCATTTCTATAAAGGTACGATTGCGCCTTTCAGTTACACCATTCTGCTAGGGTGATCCTGATATTGTGTATTAAGCATATATACCTAACAATTCTAAGAGCTTAGCAAAATGGTCAGGGCGTTGCTCCGACTCATCATATCTTCCATATAATCCACTAACTCTGTCGAACCTAACAAATTTCACCTTTTTACCTAATTGTCTCTCAATTTCAGTTATGTATGTTGCAACACCATTTACAAATTGAGATTTTGATGTAAATTACGCCAAATGGGAGTAAGAAAATATATTTCTCTCTTTATTCACAATCTTTCAAAATTAAGGAATGACTCAAATGAGCCTACAAAGGGAGTATTTAAAGGGGAAGGTTGCTTGTCCACTAAGCTAAGTGTCTAATTACAATTGTGCTCCTAAAGCCAAATAACCTTCCTACCTCTAAATACAAAAGAAAAGGAAAAATACAATGAATGCTTAAAATACTAAATAGAACTAAAAATGATAAAATGACGACCACGTCCCTGATTCACATCAGATTTATTGTGCAATAAGTTGTGACACCCCCGCCTAATTAAATACTGGGTGATCAGTCCTTTATTAAATTAATTCAGAATATCTAGTTGGTTGAGAATATGCATCACTGTCGAAAACTTTATTATTAACACTAACCACCTAATATTTAATATTTAAAAAGGTTGATGTCAAAATTTTATCTTTTAATTAACATGAAAATAAATTAACTAATCATTAATCGAATTAACCAATTACTAATCATACACCATTCAACAAATCTCATATGAAATAAAATGACTAAGGTAATAAATTAGACTGGAGTAGACACATCCAACCTAAATTCCAAATACAATAATACATAAAAATAAACCTATTGCTGAAAGGAATAAATAAATAGATTCATAAATCTCCGACTGTCTGAGTAAGAAAAAAGGGGCGACATGCCCTAACTGAAATAGCTAACTGAAAATGGAGGAATGAGAATCATAGAGGCGTCTACTACCAAGTCCTGTAACTTCCATAGCTGCTACAGCTCGTCAAATGAATGGAACTCCTATCCATGGTGTTCTTGTGGCTGGGCACCTAAAAAGATTTGACAAAAGAAAAGAGATTTGCAATAAACGGGTCAGAGCCCGAGTTGAAAACAGTTTAAAACCAGCAAGTGCTTAAATTAAAACAATAGCACATATAGTGTACATGTTAGATCCTCGTACTCTCACTTTTGATATTCACCTCTCATCTAATGTGCACACCTAACGCATATATTTTACCCATCCTAGTTATACTACCCCGCTTAACTAGTCCAAAGATAAGTATTGACACACTAATAATCTCATGCGTTTACCCGTATCATCTGTATCCCGTATTACCACATGTTTAAGGATAATTATTCATATACATAGCCGTTATTCTCATAGGTATTCCTTTTTCTCACGAAGAATATTTTTGAAGTCGCATTGTTTCCATATCTACTAAACACACACAGTAGAATAAGTAACAGGTATATATATATATATATATATATATATATATATATATATATATATATATATATATATATATATAGAGAGAGAGAGAGAGAGAGAGAGAGAGATAATCTCTGGTGCGGACTCACCGTGCGGACTTTTCGTGCGGACTTTGTCCTTTTCCCGAAAGTGGTCCCCTCTTGATCCCAAAGACTTTTGTTATTTATTTTAGATGGTCCCCCTCTTGTCTTATACTAAAAACCTTAGTTTAAGACTATATATTTAAAAGATTTATAGTTTAGACCCAAATTGGTATCAAGACCTGAAAGACTTTAGAAACTCACCGAATCTCACCGAATTCCGACCAAAATCCTAAATCTGGTATCAGAGCCATAAGACGCTCCTTTTAGACTTACAGTAAAAAGACTTTAATGCCCTTGGGATTTATCCCTCGCATTTACAAAGATATTTTTGGATCCAACCCAGACTACCATCCCATACCCATAACTGATTTAGACCCAGTAGGTTGTTTAACTTCTCACATAGACGGTTGTTCACACTCCGAACACATCCCAGCCAAACACGCAGACAGTAGACAAGTTACTCGCTAGTGCTATAAATAGCATAATAGACCAAAATAAGTGTATACTCCTTATATTATGACAATTAATAAAAAACACTCAAACCCTAAAGACAGGGATAAAAAATATCTCTAAAAGACTACTAGAAATAGATAATAAAATCCCAATAGACTTAGTACATGTTTTACAAGAAATAAATATTAAGACTAATCATATAGAAGTCCTTAACAAAGACATTTTAGAAATTAAAACTTTAATTAAAAATTAAGACATTGAGTTAATTAAACTTACTAAAGAACAAGCTAAGCTTATCCCTAGACTAGATAGTTATCTTCCTAATGGAGATAGTTAGATCAGACTGGAATGAGGTACCAAGAGACCTCTCCATTCAGACTTTATCAGACTTTTATCAAAGAATTTTAGAAAAGATAAATGATGATAGATTTTATTATAAGATAAATGAAAATGAGATTGCCAATGCGGCTAAAGCAACTAGACTTATATTAGAAAGATTAAATTCAATTTCTACAAGACTATAACAGTAGCTACCCAAGACTATAACAGTAGCTTTGTTAAAGACTTGCATTTAGATTTAAAGGCTAAGACAGAAGGATTAACCACCATCTATACAGACTTTGTTAAATTCCAACAAAATTTAGCAAATTATCTTAATAATGTGGAAAGCCACAACCTATCTAAGATGGATAGTATTATTAATGAACATAGACTAAACATGGCCCAAATAGACGAAAAATATAAAGAAATTATAAGCGGAATTAAGGCCGTATATAATAAACCTTCACAAGCAGAAATAGACTCTCCTTTTATTCTAACTCGTTTAGATAAAATAGAAAGGACTGTAGAATCCATAGAAGCGAGATCTGTGCAACAATAAGAAAAAGATAATGAAGTAAAAGACTATATTACAAATGTTGCAAAATCCCTAGTTAATTCTCTAGCTAGACATGGTGAAGAAATTTCTGAGAAAACAAGAAAAGAGAATAAGAATTTAAAAAAAAAAATCCTTGGTCAGATAAAAAGACAAAAAGATTATTCAGACTTCTTAGAAAGAATTGAAAAAAGACTTGAACAAAAACAGGTTGCCACCTGTAAATTTAGAGAATCTCCTCCTATAGAAACTAGAGAAAGGAATACCATAGGTAGACGAGTCATAAATGACGGATTAGATAAGACTAGTAAGATAGTTAGCTCTATCCCAAATATTGGACAGAGTAATCATATGCTCCAAAGACTTGAGGATTCATTCTCCAATGTTAGGACATGGTGGAAAGAAAGAAATTTCACCAATCCTCTCCAATGGAAAGGATGGGGTGAAGTTGACTGGAAGATTGTTGAAGATTCCATTCATAATGGACAACTTCCAACCGTGAGATACATAGACTTTTTTAAAGAAGGTGCCACTCCTAAGACTCCTAATTATAACATGACTTACCATTGTAGGAATCATGTGTTAGACAAGTCTTATACTGAGCTCCAAGTATTTGACTCAGAATGACTTAGATCTAGAGGAACTGATAGGAAGTTCCAATTCCTAACCTTTGGACTCTTTCAAGCAAGAATCCAAGGATTACATAGACCTCAAAATAATATCAACATATTATGCTGTTTAGTAGACAAAAAATGAAAAGATTTTGAGAAAAGCCTTATTGGGATAGCCCAATTAGAAATGTTAGACAATATAGGATACTTTAATGTCATTCCGGCATTTACAGTAACCGCAGACACAGCCAAACAGTTTAAGTTAATCTTATATGCTAGTGGCTATGAAGACTATATTATCCCAAACGCTAATATAAATATAGAATTCCAAATCTATGTGAAGTTCTCCCAATTTCCTTATGAAGGAATGCAATCGGGAATTCCTAGCGGTAGACTTAATGAAGAAATCTTAGTTAGAACCAATGTTTCAGACTATAATCATACTTACAGTATTAGGAATACTGGACGTAGGAAAGAAAAAGCTAAGACCCTTTGGCAATTGCCAGAATTTCAAGAAACTAAGACTATATAAAATAAACCCTTGTTTATTAATCAAGACAACGTCACTGGAAATGTTACCATCCAGTTTGGTCCTCCTAAGATTGTCAATAAGAATATTCAGACCGAAGAAATTGGATTTAGGAATATGTAGTAGTAAGACTAGTGCTAGTTTACTAAGACAAGCCCCGATAATTAAACCTAGAAGATCATTTGAACAAAAAGACATAATTAAAGAAAAAGCTAGGATCCAAAACTTTGGACAAGAACCCTCAGAATTGGATATGAAGACATTTAAAGATCACCTTAAGAAAAGTCATTCGGTTAGATTTCATGAAAGAGAAAGATTTAATATGATAGCTCAAGAGCGTATATTAAAATTAAAAATAACTAAGAATACAAAAGAACTTCTTAGAAACCTAAGACTAATAGAAGAAGGAGAACAAAGATTAATGCCAGCTACACAAGTAGAGCCTAGTAAACAAGAGATAGAAAGTAGTAGTACGCTAGAAGATGCTCCTAGACTTTTTAGTAAACCAATAGGAATAAATATTCCTATATACTCAAGCACCATAGTTAAGACTAAACCTGATTATATAAAAGACTTTCCAACTAGTCACAAGAGTTTTACACCTGTTAAGACTATGGCAAGCCAAACCATAAATCCAGTAGGTATATACCTTAACTTAGACAATGTCCAAGATAGGAAGAAGGCCTTAGACGAATGGCGTAATCAGATGAACATGTGTTTTGTATCTAATGAACAATGGAATGCAAGTTCATGTAAACAATACACTGAGCAATCCATTAGAGGTATTGCAAAAGACTATTTAGATAGTTTAAGAAAGGCTACTGATGAAGACTCCTTAGCTAAGGTTGAGAAGATGAAAGACAACTTAGAAGAAAAATCAATTGAAGAATATATTCAATTGTTTACATCAGAATTCATTGGAGCTAGACATCTAACTCAAATCAATGAACAAGACCTAGCAAAAACTAAGTTAGCCTTCCTTAGCATTTGTAAACTAGATAAGATAAATGAATATAGCAATAATTATGAGCAGCTATATAACCAAATTAAAGAATTTGGAGAGACCTTAAAAGATGAATACTTTAGAAAGATACCAGCTATAGGACAAATCCTAATTAATGAATATAGGAATTGGCCAGGAGTAGCTGGAGTTAAGAACAACTCCCTTGGTGAAAGAATCAATTTTGCCAAAGACTATATCATAGCGAAGAGACGTGATATAACTCAAGGAAAGTTAATAGAAGAAACTTTTAAGCAGATCCCTCCAATCAAAGACGAAAGAGATGTCGCTCCAATCCAATGGGGATGTGGTAGTGAATTTAAGAAATTTAAAAAGAAATTAGAATGGAAACATAGGAAGTTTAAGACTAGACCTTTAGGATTTCCAAAGAAATATAAATTTAGACAATCTACTACCTTTAGAGAAAAGAACTCTAAGACTAAGAAAAATAGATTTAACCAAAGAAGATACTTTAAGAAGAACAATAGTAAATATAAAAAGGTTCATAATTATAGGAAAGAAAAAGATGTAGCTCAATCTAAGACTGCCATCAAAGAATGTTGGACTTGCGGCAAAGAAGGACACTTTGCTAAAGACTGCCCTAATAAGAAAGATAAAGAAGGTATTAAGATCATTAATACAATATTAGACTATGCAGATCAAGAAGAATTAGAAATCCTATATGCTATAAAAATATCAGACATAGAAGATGATGATAATACTATCTATAGTGCATATATAGATAGTGACTCGGAAGACTATAATAGTGATACTGATGAGTACGAAGACTCTCAGGATACTTTAGACTTGTATATGATGCAAACTAATCAAGGCGATTTAGATAATGAATATATAGACTTTAAAGACGCTTGGTATAAGTGCATATTAAGCCCATTTTTAAAGAAAAGATGGACAGTTTGTAATCCTGAGTTACTAACCTATATACCTAGATGCTACTTTGATGAAAGAAATTATTGCACATTTGAAATGAAATGTAGCAAGAAAGACTTCAGATGTGTAGAATGCTTTGAGATTATACAAACAGAATTATTTATGGTTTGTGTTATTTGTTAATTACACTACCATGAAGACTGTTGGAGAACTAGATTTAGAGCAATTTATACTAGCCAGTATGACGCTCAAATAGACTTAGATATTAAAACATATTATCCAGACATTGATGGAAATATAACCAAAAGATTGCAAGAAAATGAAGACTTCAAAGGAAAGGGAATTTCCTATGATTTAGAAGACTACCATTCTGATAATAGTTCAGAAGACCAAATACCCTTAGATTTTATAGATAAACCTCAAAAAGGAATATCTATTTTAGAAAAGAACAATTTAGGAATTTCTACTAAACCACATGCTTGTTTTGTAGAATTATTTGTTCAACACAAAGACTATCCTAAAAGACTTTCAGCTTTTATAGATACAGGATGCTCTCAGAGTATTTGCAAGGCTAATGCCTTCCCTGAAGACTATTTTTTATAAAGTACTCAAGAAATCTATGGTAAAGTGGCTAATGGAGATCCATTTACCTTATATTTTCAGACTATTCCTATTTACTTTAAATTAGGAAATCAGACCAACAAAACCGTTAATCATCGATTTTGGATAATGGATCCTCGTCATAGTTTCACATGAAACATTATTTTAGGACAAGACTTTATTAGTAATTATCATCCTTATACTCAGTATAACGATAAGATATTAATTAGTGATACAGAGGAATTTAATATTAAAGCCCCTCTAATAGATCACAAGACTGCCTTTGACCTTATGCATGTCAAACTCAACTATAGACCTATAAAACATCAGAGCTGGAGCATGGTGGACCTAGACCTACAACCCAACAAGAAGCATTAGATATAACCAAACCCTTACAAAAAGAGTGTAAGTGTCCAGACCAAAACTGTTATAAGCAAATAGCGCTTATACGACAAAACATTTTAGATCAAGCCCAGCATACCTTATTACAGGTTCAAGCTATATCCAAACAGAAGAAAATGGATATAGAAGTAGAAAAGGAAAAGATTAGGCAACTAGCAGAGCCTACTTTAGGAGAAAATCCCATCGCAACGTGGGATAAAAGACCAAAGCTATTGTGAAATCATCCCTATAAATCCAGACGCCACTATTAATGGTGGAACCTATAAGAAAGGATATTCACAAGAAGATAGGGAAGAATTCCAGAAAGACATAGATGAAATGCTTAAGTTAGGCATTATTAGAGAAAGTAAAAGTAGACATAATAGCCTAGCCTTCTATGTTCAAAACGAATCTGAACGTAAAAGAGGAAAAAAGCGCATGTTTATAGATTATAGACAATTAAATAAGAATTGTGAATTTGATTCTTATAAGATACCAGGCAAGAATAATTTGATCAATTTGATTGAAGATAGAATTATATTCAGTAAGTTTGATTGCAAATCAGGCTTCTGGCAAATTAAGATGCATCCAGACAGTATTACTTGGACAGCCTTTAGTGTGCCCCAAGGAAAATACAAATGGCTAGTAATTTCATTTGGATACTTGAATGCTCTGCAAGTTTTCCAAAGAAGAATGGATAATATATTTAGACCTTATTCAGAATTTTGTCTTGTTTACATAGATGATATTCTTGTAGCCAGTAAGACTGAGATAGAGCATGTAGACCATCTTAAAAAGATTATTTTAGAATTAGACAGACATGGTATTGTTATTTTCGAAAGGAAAATGCAATTATTTCAGACTGAGATCGACTTTGTGGGAATGCATATTAATAAAGGAAAATTATCCTTGGCAGAACACATAACCAAAAAGATTCTTGAGTTTCCAGACCAACTTAAAGATAGAAAACAATTACAATCATTTTTAGGATTGCTTAATTGTGCTGCAGACTTTATTAAAGACCTTTCTTCAAAAAGACAAAGCTTAACTGCCAAATTAAAAGGAACAGATAAAACCATTCCCTTTTATTGGACTAAAGATGATTTGGAAGTCATAAGACAAATTAAAGATGCAGTCAAGAATATTCCTTTACTTGAACTGCCTAATGCAGAAGATCAGTTTATAGTAGAAACAGATGTCTCTGATAAACAATGGGGAGCAGTATACTTTGCCATTGATCATCAGACAAAAAAGAAAAAGCTTTGTAGACAGTTCTGGAACCTTTACAGATCCAGAAACAAGATACACTGCCTATGAAAAAGAAGTTTTAGCCATACTAAGGGCAATAGAAAAATACATGATATTCCTTAGACCTAAACATTTTACTGTTTATACTGACTCTTCTTATGCAGTAAAATTCAGAGATTTAGACTTGTCCAAATCAAGGACTAATAGACTAATTAGATAGCAACAATTGCTTAATGGTTATGACTTCTCTGTTATACATATTAAGGGAAGTAAAAATACCATTCCAGACATTATATCAAGAGAGCTAATGTTTGCTAACACTAATATGATTTCATGTTTTATGTTGCAAACAGAAGACCTAGACGACATGAGTTCCTCTGGAACAAATAGACTGAACAGGAAAGACGTTGAAGACTATCTTAGCCGCGTAAGACCAAATGCTGGTGTAACGCAAAGACCAATCCTAGAGAACTTTGATGATATCTTAGTTCCTCCTGGAAAATCTAGACAAGAGATTATTGCTCAAAATAGACTCATTGGGAAAATGTATTTTCCCCAATATAGACCCGATCAAAGATATCCAGACTTGATAAAATTTAGACGATAATTTTCGAAAGATGAAAATACTCTCATAGATGCCCTTTGGTGGAATGTCAAAAACAGACTTTGGATAGAATTCAAGTAAAATCTGGTAGTTGTTGCTAGATTCATGAGACTCCAAAGACTTGCAGTAACCCAACTTAGTGGGACTGCTTCTCCTAGACCACAGGCTCAGACTTATGCTCAGACTCTTGGAGAATCCTCCAAAACTAGACCTGCTGATTTTTGTTATCAGAAAAAGACTTTTAACACTAAAATTGTTATACCTTTTGGTCATAACAATCTTCCTATATCAGAAGACTATCAGAAAGACGTTAATAACATTATTGAACATTTTAAAATGTTATTATCTGAAATTAATGGAGATGCCTTAATGTTTAGAGGTTTCTTCAAAGATGATCCGAAAATTTATCTTTTTGGAAAAACAGACATATCCCATACCACCTTAGCAGACTATGGGTTCATTGGACTCATTTAGATAAAGAAAGTAGAAGATGCTATTGCTCTTGGAAAAATAGTCCATGAGTATGTTAAAAAGGTAGAAGACTTCCTTCCCCTGTTCGCCAGAATCTACCAGATTGCTCCAAGTCCTTGCAGAGGAATAAGAGTTGAGGGATTTATACCTGTTAGATTTTCTAATTATTCTTTTGAAGACATAGAGATTCTAGCAGAAGACGAAACTAAAGACTTAATTATTAATAATTCCAAGCTCCAGATTGCCCAAGATATGGAGACGATAGAAATCATGGAACTGGTAACAGGCGAAGACCGATAGTATACTGCATACCATAAAGAAGACCTCATTATCCAGACTGATGAGCCATTTAATGGAAGACTCAAGAAAGAATCTAAGGAAATGGAGGAAATTGCTTTGCCAGCCAACCTTAGAGTGGTAGGCCTCATTGACGAGTTCTTCAACAATAATGCTCTACCAGAAGAAGACGAAGACGAGGCAAAGGAAGACAAAGATAGAATAGAGAAGGGTCCCACCCTACTCGATGAATTATTAAAGACCGAAGCCTCCATTATTTAGACTGATGATTCCTTTTAGATGAAGATAGCTCAGACCTGCCCCACATGGGCCCAGACAACCTCCTTTCATAAAGATAAAAGAAGACAGCTTGAAGACGTTAGGTGCACGATAATTACAAGACGACAAGACTTATGATGAAGACTTGGCACGCCCCATCAGATGGCCTTTCTTTTCAAAAAGAAAAAGGTTCCCCAATTATCGCAAGACATTAAGAGCCTGTATATCCAGCAGATAAGATTCTTAAGACAAAGTTGCTTTAATAATTTAAATTTTTCCACCGGATTGCTTTTGGTAGCCGGGACCAGTCATTTGTAGTGCCCTTGAGCTATAAAAGGGAGCGTCCAGTTGAGCTTTAGACATCAGTTGTTAGACTTCTTGATATTAGAGAGAGAGAGAGAGAGTAAGCTTGTAATAAGCAATATGTATATGAGTGAGTAAACCTCTCATAGTTAGGGGAGAGGGGAGAGTTGTAACTACGTATGCTATGTAATAAAAGTATTTTCTTTTCCAGAAATATCTTATGTTGAGTTATTATTTTCCAAATTGTCTCCAACTTTCTGTTCATAGAGAACTATTGTGTGGAACCTCTGGTGTAGCACACAAGGTGTTATACTGGTGAACCGCCGCTAGGTGCCGATTTTCCGTGAGCCGTTAGCCAGGTGGGCGTTAGGCGTGAAGGCGTACAGGTAGGAAACGGGTTCAACGCCAAAATAGTGGATTGAGGTGCGACACATAAAAAGGGAGTTGCAGGAGGCCGAGACCGGAGAAGGATAGTAACAACGTTAAAGAGGCGAAGGGAAGAAGATAAAGATATTGTAGACCAGAAGGAAGGTATAACTCGAACCAAACCCTTAACTATTTTACATATTATTGTTTTAAAAAGAAATTTATATGAGCCTATAAATTACTGAAGACTTTTTCGCATTTGTTAACCAAACAAATCCAGACTTAACAAGAGAAATCCAAGATTGGACTCTTACAGACACTAAAGATAAAGAACTTATAGAATCTGCTTTAATATACGCAAGTGGTACTTTCAAATATATAGATCTGATCATTGAGTGGTTAGGAAGAGAAATACCTAGAATAGAAATAATTAGAGCAAGGATCCGTGACCTCTTTAGACAAAAATAAAGAACTGAAGATTTTGCAGAAGAACTGTCAAGACCTGAAAAATATCAAGAATACACTAGGATACTTGAAGACAATATAGACATATTAAAATTTATTAGACGAAAAAGGTTAGCTGAAACAAAGGCTATTTTAATTAGAGCCGAAGGAATCCGTCCTCTTCTTAAAAATGTAGAGACAGCTGCCCCTGGAACATACCGTAGATTTTTGTCATCTTATGGTAATAATAATTTAGATGAATTTATAGATAACGATATAATTGATATTATTAATCAAATATATAAAGAAACTAAACAGATAAATCCACGATACCGTATAAGGTATTTAAGATTAGAATATTTTTCATCAAAACCTCCTCCAATTTCTAGACTCCCTGAAGAAACTATTTATATAGATAATCCTCGCTATTCAGAACTCCAATACGATAGTGACGGAAGAAACCTGAGAAGTAACAGTAGCGCTGAAACTTCTACACTTAGACTTCCAGATTAATTAAGTGTTAAAATAAGCTTAAAAGACCTTAGAAATCATTGGGGTAAAAATTTATATTCCCTAAAACTTAGAAGAAGTTAAAAGACATTGCAGTCCTAAAAAGACAAAATGGTCCCTAGATAGTTCTTGGACGGTAGCGGTCCGTATGAGAGCCGGTCTCTCTCTCTCTCTCTCTCTATATATATATATATTAGCACCCCTGGGTTAAGGCCCCTTTGGTGTAATGCATGCTCGGCTATCATGCTCCGGCGCATCACTCATTACATGAAGGACTATAGGTTCAATCTTTCGTGAACCATCAAAACGAACACACATATTGGAGGCGAACATAGTTCCAAGCCCATGGGATATGCGCATACCTACGCATCCATATGACCGTTCTCACTAATAGCCTGTACCAAGGTTCTATGTTCTAGTGATACGAATCAAAATCCCCCTGAAGGCTCCTCAAGATATAATCGTCCACAACGCACAACCTCCACCGGATAACAAGCAGTGTAGGTATGTAATACATACAATAGTTCAACAAATAGGTACTTACACACTACCTATAATAATCATTAGGTATTCACGCAACCGAAGTCCCCGAATTCATATGTAGTATTATTACCCCTAATACTCACATTAATATGTCCGCACGATTTATCTCTATCCTTACATACTCTGTAAGCCCACTTATTCTAGCATATACCCTTAGAAGTTACACAATCCTCTCACCACTAGACTACGTAGTCAAGTCACTCGAGGGTAATGTAGGTCATTTCCTCTCTCTTGAATTAACCTCCAAAGATTTTAACTCGACCGGGTAAAAATTAGAAAATTCTGAAATCTCATTAGAAACTGGGCAAATCTCGTTTGAACGAAACTTCGAACGAACTAAGGCTCTGAATTCTTGTTAGAATCTCGTTCGAACGAGGTCGTTCGAACGAGATACTCCACTTTGAACGAATTATTCTTTGAATTCTCGTTAGATTTGTCGTTGGAATTCTCGTTCGAACGAGAAAATCGAACTTCGTACCTGACCTCTAAAATCTGCATTTTTTCAACTTTTCATCCTCCAAATTTCTCAAACTCTCATCCTAACTTAAATCTAATGATTTAGAACTATACCCATAAGTAGTAGGATGATTCCCAACATATTTTTAACATCAAATGCTTAAAATTATAATCCAAATTCAGATTTATTCCTCAAATTATCAAAAAGCCCTAATTTCACAAAAACACCATTAATCACAACTAAAACCAGATTTTATATTCGTAATTTCAACATATCAAATTCAGATTTTTAATCCCCAATATATTGTTATTCATCTACATGCAAAACCTATACCACAATCATAGATTTAAAACCCAATTTCAACCCCAAATTTCACAATATTATGAATAAATCACCAACGAATTAACATGGACATTATATGCTCTAAAAATTATCAAGATAAACACTTAATCACGAAGGTCTGAATCGTCGCTTGAAAATAGTATTCGCTTGATCCTCTCTTCCCGATCTACACTTTGATAGTATTTTTGACAAAAGAAGGTTGAGTTTGGCCTTGGAGCTCCTAGAAATCTCTTCTCCCTCCTTCCTCTCAAAGTCTCTATTGGGTTTGTCAGTTGATTACCCTAACTTACCCACGTATGTGCAGTTTTATCATCCTAATTTTCATCCATAATTAAATCCCAAAATTTCAAAAGTCTAAAATACCCCACCGGGATGTCGGGTTGACCTAAAACTTCTCCGAACCACAAACTAAACTCCCGAGTTGGATTTTCAGGCCATCTCGACCTTTCCGGACATTCAGAACAGCCATCCGAGAAACCTAAAGTAAAATTTCCTTTTAATTCCACATTTAAGTCCCGACACGACTCACACGCGCGTCCCAACTCAGTTTACTGTAACTGCCGTATTTTTCACTCACGACAACTTTATAAGTTTCATAATTATGTATTACTTTACTCATTAAGTAATATTCATCATAACTCACATCAATAAATATTAACTCTCGTCACGCGAGTAATTATTTAATTAAATCCGGATTAATTATAAATAAATTTCCCATTTTTAAGTCAATTAATCCTCAATTAATCCCATAATTAAAATCATTAAAAATACGGGGTATTACATAAGTATAATGTGCAAAAGCGTGAAAAATCATCGATAAAGATAATAAAATATTTTTCTCCACCAGTAGATGGAACATCAAAGGGTCCACATATGTCTATAGATTATCTTAAGTAGTTAAGTGTTTATTGTGGCCCTTTTTTTTTGTGAGTTTGGTTTGTTTTCCGTTAATACAATCAACACATTCATTATAATCGACCCAATCCAAGTTATGGAGAATTCAATCTTTAACAAGTTTTTCAATTCTTAGCTTGGATATGTTCCGTAAACGTTTATGCCACAAGTAAGATGGATTTTCATTATTTGATTCATGTTTCATTCTAACATTAGGATGAAAGGATATTAGGGATTCAGAAAATTTCTTTTTAGGATTAAATTGATACCAACCATCCATCATAAATCTGGAACCAATATAGGAATTAATCAAATTAAAACCGTTATTTTTAAATTCAACGATAAAACTAGCAAGAGCGAGTTTAGATAAAGAAACCAAATTTATAAAAATTGAAGGAATGTAGAGAGTCTTTTGCAAATTTAAACAAAAATCAGAATTTTAAACAAAACGAAATACTCCTCCAGCTTCTATCTTAGCCCTCGCTCGATTACCCATTTAGAGAAATGGATCATATTGTTTGTTCTACGGGTTGAAAGGCATCCCTGCATCGAATTAAAAACATGACACATAGAACCAAAATCAATCCACGAAGTATTAGAAGGAACATTAATAAGGTTTGATTCGTAACATACAAAAGCCATAGGCTTACCCTTCTTCTCGAATCAAGCTTTGCATTTCTAACAATCTTTCTTGAAATGGCCATTTTTTTTACAAAAGTGATACTTGTCATTCTTTGCCTTTTTACCAGCAGAAGTTGAAGGTTCTCCCTAATGAAACGGGGAAGGACCGTGCTTAATGATCTTTCCAGTCTTCTTCTTACATCTATCTCCTTTGACCATCAAGTTAGCCATATGTTCTTTAGTCACGTGACCATTTGGTTGCTTCAGCCTTCCTTCTTCCTGTACAGTTTTCCGATCATTTACATTCCACTTATCTTTTATACTGTTGTAATTGATCTGGAAATACCCATACTCAGGAGGTAGGGAGTTTAGCTTAAATTGGACGAGAAATGAGTCATCCACAGTAATGCCTATACCATTAATCTTAGCGCGGCCATATTGTTCATTTCAATTATTTGTCCATTCATGGTTCGTGTGACATCGAATCGCATGATGGTGCGATCAACCATTAATTTCTCGGCCAAGGACTTATCAGCAGTGTGGAAGTGTTCTTTCAGGTAGGGATGTCTTAATGTTTACAGCAACGGACATTCGCATGAACATAAGAGCAAATCTGTTGTTTCTAGACCATACCTTATGAACCGCTATCTCATCCTCATTGTTGTTATCAGTGATAACAGTGGGTTCTTCAATAAGGATAGCCATATCTAGGTCTAAAGCCCCTAGACTGAACTCGACTTGCTCATTCAATTCCGAAAAGTTAGTTTCATCAAATCTTGGATGGTTGGCAGCATGCGAATAAAGGTTAAGGGGAACTGCAATAATTTAACAATGTTCACAAATTAATAATTTACACACATCACAATAATTTTGCAAGGGGTTGAATATTGAATTGTTGACTTAAATATAACTTGGTAAATCGTTTTAATAATTCTCATATTATGGCATCTATATTTGACATCCCATAATATTGATATTACAAAACTACTACCCATTTATATTCAATAATCATGGGTCCTTAGTTGTGGCGTCTGTGTTTGTTGTCTCACAATTTCATAAACATGACTACGGGAACTTTAATGTTAATAATTTAATATTCACACAAGGTCTAATGTTATTAAATCTATATTACAACATGTGTTAAGCTTTTATCTAATTTTATAACGAACATCATGGAAATAACAGAATGACTATGAGTGACATATTTTCACACATAAGTCGCAGCTTGTGTTTATCCTTTGATTTTACTTAAATGAATATTCACTTATTGATCTTAAACAATACGTTTAATATTCATTGCTATCCACTATAATTTGTATTTTATAACTAACACAATCATATATAAACATTAAACTAAAGACATCAAAATAGAACTGCCCATATAATGGTGAAAATTACATAATACTTAATTTTTGCCAAAATTGGCAAAATTTAGTTATCACCATATAATTGAAGTAAATCAGTCCAGAAACTCAAAACAATACGAGGAATATCAAAATTAATTTTCTGGAGCAGGTCAAGGGCCTTTAGATTGTTATCAAAAACAATAAAAACAGGGTTTTGAGGACTTAAATAGTTTTGGATGGCTGAAAAACACCATGTATCACGGCCCAAGGCCATGAGTATTGATCGTTGGGTCGTTTCCACTCGACCCACAAAGTTTCAGGTCAATTAGAGACTAAAATTTTGAAGAATACTATTCACTATGGCAAAAATCGCAAAAAACTGTTCGTGCATAATCTACATTTTTTATCCGAATAATTTCAAAATAATTTTATATTCATACCAGAATCATTATTAGGGTTTTTCATATCTCATACGAGACATAAATATGATAAAAACATTAATGGAACAGATTAGGGTTCATAAATATGATGAAACAGTCTTGAAAAAATATTTTTCTTTAAGTGCTTTTCTGATTTTTCTGTATTGGGCATACGTTTTTTTTTTCTTTTCGAATCATACGGAAATCATTTATATTACAAGTAATATTCCTAATGAAAAGCATGAGATTGTAAACCGAGGGCTCTGATACCACATGTTATACATATTGTTCTGATTCAATCATGATTATGCATTTACAGATTAATTGCTTATAAATTACATAATGAAGTACACACTTTGTTCATTGCTTAGAGACGAAGATGATGAAGTTTTCTCCTCACTTTTGTGCTCCAGAATTGCTTCAGAATTGTGAAGGAAAAATCTGATTTTTAGACTTTCGGAGATTGTCCTTCTACCCAATATAATGTATGTGTTTAAGTGTGCTAATGATGGAATTAACTTACTAATTATATAGGTGAAGGCGGTCCGAAATTGCCCCTGTCCTATAGCCCCACTTCCCATCAAAGTGGGCCAAAAACAAAGGAAAACTGCTCACTAACCCACTAACATTTGACTGCCCAACCTCCACTAATTCAAATTAATTTTTGACTTATTAAGGACCATAATAAGTGGGATATTAATTAATTTCTAAACTTCCTAATTAATTACTTAATTTCCAACTGTAAGTATTAAGATGATCCTCAGGGTTTGCTGTGCCATCAAAACTCTCCATTGTTGGAAGTTTGAAGCTCTTAGGCCGGGGTACCATATGGTGTCCCTCACAAACTGGGATTCTCTCTTAGCAAAGTAGGCCTTGTACTGGTTGAGGCCCCCCACAGTAGGGGGCTTGGACCTACATGCGCGCAACCTCTTCATCCACTGTCTCAAGTCTCCTTGAAGCTATGGGGGCTCTAGTGGTGCACACCCACCGTTCCTTGTGGTGCGCGGGGGTTGGCAAAGTTATATCTTGGATCATCAAATTTTAAAATTTGTTACAAATTTACTTGCTCACAACTAGTAGTGGCAAAATGTGATTCAAATAATAAAACAACACATATTAGCCCAGTCATCTGAATATGGTGCTCATATTTAAAAGCGATGAGTTAAATATGGAGCCCATATTTAAAAGCTAGGAATCAAATATAGAACCCAATTTTAAAAGATACAAATCAAATATGAGTTTTTTTTACATATACCTCGAATTGTAATACTTACTTTAGTAGAAAAACAATGGGTTGGCCCAACCTATTGTTGGTCCGCCCATATTTGGCCCGGCCCACATTTAACCCAATCCATATTTGACCCGCCCAAATTAGGCCCAGCCCATAATTTTGCCAGTGCTACTCACAACCATTTTAATAACAGCCGTCTTAACAACTCTTTCTTGATTTTAGTCTGACTGAGTTTTTTGAAATGTCACTTGTAATAAACTACCTCAATTTTTTTTTGTTGCTGAACCTATTATAGAGCATAATCTATTTACAAGAAATTCTCAGTAAACCCTGTAATTTAGCCTATAACTTCTACCTTTTATGGCGTCAGCTGGTGTATTCCCAGTGTTTCTTTTCTCCCACTCAGTATCATTCTTAATTTATTTTTCATTTCTAGCAACGTCCGTTCACTACCAAATTCCTGGTTTGTTATTCAATTCAGAATGATCTTCATGTTCTGTTAATATGCGTATCTTGCTTGATGCATCCCTTGCCATATTCGTTTATTACCTCGAAGCCAAGATTAAGGTTATATGCTACCCTATTCGTTTATTACCTTTGATGAGAATAAAAAAAAAGATTAAAAACCTAGTGCGAGATATCTGATCACCCTGAAATGTGGGAAACCTGAAATATAATATTAGTTTCTCGGTGAATTATTTGATAAAATGTCAGAAAAAATAAGAACGGAACAGGGACCCTGTAAGATTTTGCTTTTCGGTTATAGAAACATACCATGTATTATTGAAGTTCTTGGAAATGGTTTCCACATAATTTTGGAATTGGCAAGAATTGGAAACTAGGTTTTCTCTATGGTAGAGAAGAAGTGTAATTGATATTTTCTTTCTTTTTACCTGTAATCATTCTCACCCTTTATACTTTTCTTGCAGTACATAAATTGATATGTTCTTCTGTGTAACAGGTTACTGCCTGTTTCTCTTGCAACTCAAAAAAAGGTCAAAAAACATTAGAGGAATCAAACATGAGGCTGATTAAAGCTCCCAAGGTATCAGCTACTTCCCTTTACAATCCCTTCCTCATTCAGGAATCCAGTTTGCCCACGATACATTTGGCCAATTACATGAAGAAGTAACAATAAAGATGAAAATAATTGTCCCAAGTCACCAACAACAAAAATGGTGTGAAGGAAAGTGAGATGAATTTTGTAATGGAATGTCATAAAAAAAAGGTTTAATTGATTACACAGCCTCCGTACAGTTGCTTAGTGAGTTTATTATTTTTTAATGAATCCCATTTTAAACCAGCATCAAAGGGATGTGAAATTGATAAACATACCATTTGAGCTACAACTTATTGGTGACTTGGTGAGCGAAACGTTAGTTGGAAGATTTAAAAAAACAATTATTTGTAACAAATTCATATATGCTTCGCTAACCGGTCACGGGGCTGCCTAATTCGATCATGCAGGCCCCTAAAGACTTCGACATAATTGCAATTCCCTTAACAAACACCGCTATAACGATGCTGAGAATGAGAAAGGAAACCCCAGAAGAGTGGCTTCAGTATCTATCTAAGCCATGACACCAACAAGGATGCAGTTTGTATATATGATATGTGATGATTCATGCAAAGTGAGAGATTGTAATCATTCTCCGTGCAAGTTTTACTAGAAACATGTATTGTCTTCTCATTTGTTGATAACATTAATGTGCATAGTAATCTGCTATTTAGGCTTTGTTTAGAATTTCTAAGAATTGGACATGATTAAAAATTCAGGCAAAGCAACTTATTAATAAATGACTAGAAGTGACTTCTTCAATATTATAACTAGCATGTACCCCACACGATGTGCGGGCAAAATTTCACTATACTCGCAAAAAATAGTTATTTCATTAGATGTAATTGTCCCATGAGTTCACCTATTATTTGTATAATAGAAAGTTGATTTGCGAAATTTTATCGCCTTCACTCTATCATCTTAACGGAAACCCAAAACATAATTATAATTCTAAAATGAAAATGTCTTCAGCATTCCAATCGTCGTTTTGCATTGTCAATCTTTGGTCTCTATTCCTTTATTCCTGCAAATAAATGACATTTAATTTATAAATATATAGATGTTATGATTATCATACATTACACTTTAATTTGTTATAGCATATTAATCACGAATACAAATTTGGTTTACACAAAAAATTTACATTGGACAGCTGACAACAACCTGTAAACGTAAATAATTTATGGACTCAATATGTAATTTAATATCAATGGATGAAAAAAATAGGGAATAAAAATTATGGCCAGTAAAGTGAACTGCTAAGGTCATTCCTAGTGGGACATGACTAAGACAAAAGGGTTGTGAGTCATAATTTGTATTTCAAAACGGTTTAGATTCACGGAACAAAGAGGTACATTAGCATGAATGAAGATTAAACAAAATGCATTTACAGTATTGAATTTTAAAATCTCTGAACATTATAGGGTCTAGTATTTTACAAATCATATTATTAACGACATGTTATATCAACAAATTTGTAGAAATGTGTCAACATCCATTTAACATAAAAAACTTAAGATTGTCATTAAATTCATAACTAATGAAGAAACACTCTGTTGTGTGATATTAGGTTCAATGAAAATTTTATCTTTGACGTATAAAATTAGAGAAATTCATAGATCCAATAGAACTCTATCGTGCAAATCTAATATTTTTATTGATTTTTTTCCGAACAAAGAAAAGATTTAAACTCAAAATATTATTTTGAATCATCAAATAAAAATAATTAAATATCTATCTCTCCTCTTCTCATCAACAACCTATGATACCCCGCCTAATAAAATACCGGCTGATCAGTCCTATATCAAATTAAACAGGAATCTCATATGGTTCATTCTTAGCATCACTATCAAAAACTTTTTAAAACTTGCCAACCACCTAGTATTCAAAAGACATGGTGTCAAATTTTATCTTTTAATTAACATCACTAACAATATGCGAAAGAATATATAACTAACCATCATCCAATCACTGAATCAAGTAATACTAAAAATGGAATAGATGTAATCTTTGTCGAAACAACCTTCGCCTACAAGTTAAATAGCAAAAATAAACCACGAGAGGAATAACTGAATACATCATCTAACTGAAAATAAACTGGAACAACTAGGGCGACATGCCCAAATGGAATACGGACTGCATCCTACTGCGACACCCCGCCTAATTAAATACCGGGCGATCACTCCTTTATTAAATTAAAATTAAGGTGAACAGTTGGTTCATTCTTAGCATCACTGTCGACAAAATAACTTTTCCAATTTAAACACCCTAAATAATTAAGCTAAGTGTCAAAACCATTTTTAGACATTACTCTCCAGATTTTATTTTATAAACCAAGATTTAAATCTTTACATTATTCATAATTAAAGAATCACACAACAACTATACTGGAACAAACCA
The DNA here is from genome assembly GCA_949130495.1 of Sambucus nigra. Taxonomy (NCBI): domain Eukaryota; kingdom Viridiplantae; phylum Streptophyta; class Magnoliopsida; order Dipsacales; family Adoxaceae; genus Sambucus; species Sambucus nigra. The sequence continues at coordinate 356,734,511 of OX422222.1, read as the reverse complement.
TCCAATAATTAAACATCCAACTAAATGAATCCAACATTTAACACTTAAATGAAAACATCCTGACAATAATAAATCCCAAAGAATAAAATACTGGAAATAAATGAATCACAATGTCTGCTAAATAACTGAATAATGAAAAGGGCGACACATGCCCAACTGAATAAATAGTGCTAGAAGTGGAATCAAGAAATGAGGTCGTCTAAGCAAGGGCCTGCAACTCCCACCTAAATTGCAGCACGTTCCTTCCAAAGGATCCTATGCAAGACGCCCCTGTGGGTGGGCACCTGTAATATATACATATATATATATATAAGAGGGAAAGAAAAATAGAAACGGGTCAGAGCCCGATTGTAGAAATGATTTAAAATGTGTTTATCAAGTATTTAAAATGTTTACAGGCCAATGCAACAACATATTAGCGCGGCACTCCCTTGAAAAATTCTCACCTCTCCTCTAATGTGCACACCTATCGCATTAACCTTCCCAACGGTTTAACTTATCTTAGGTTACTCGTAAGATTTAAAACTGAACAATTTAATTGTTTAAGAGGATAATTTCATTTGATCACAAAGTTCTCATTTAAACCTTATTTGCAAGTAAAGTTTCACACTATACTTTTCAAATCAAGTATTTCCAAATTGAAGTCATCATTCATTTCTTACTTACCATAAACACAATAGGAAGTTCCAAATTTCAGAAATTCATATATATTAAGTACTCGTATAATATATATATTCTAACAGCACCTCACCTAAAAATTATGGTGCGGGCATACTCTACTATCCAATCCCCGTATCAATCGTACTAAGGGAAATACAAGTTCGGAATCACTCTCGAACTGTATTAATGCATACACAAACAATATTGAGGTGAAGCATAGTTTTCCAAGTCCAAGAAGTCAGCACATACCCTCGCGTCTCTTAGGACCGTGACTATCGATTCGATAGCCTGTACCTAGGATTCCTATCTTCTAGGGTACGAATCAATATCCCCCATGAAGGCCCATTCGAGATAAGACTGTCCCAGTGCGGTAACCTCAGGGATAGCAAGTAGCGCGGGCATGATTTTTACACGTATATAATATATGCATACACACAGTCATATAAATATACTACTTTTATCATATCAATTTAGGTTCATCTCATAACCCATAATTACGACATTTATCCTTATTTTCCCATTATTAGTTATCACGTATAACGGTTCGTCTCTAACTTTAATTTGAGGGATTATTCCAACTTACTACGTAACATTCATGGACTCTATCCTCCCAAACGTAAGTATTCATCTATTTTCCACCGTAACTATCTTACGCATCTCTCCCTTTAATACGTAATCCTATCGTCCCTTATATATAAACACCCTAAAAATGCAAATCTCGTCTTACATTAAAGGTCTCATAATTATTAATAAGTCCTACTGGTCCTCTTTATCTCCCAAAATATTTTAATAAGGATATCCAAATATTCTTACTCATTTAATTTGAATTTAACTATTTACAAAGGGGAAATATGAGTCTGTCAGAAGGGGTCGATCGATCGATGGCAGGGGCTCGCTCGATCGAACCTTCGATCGATCGAAGCTCTTGGCTCGATCGATCGATCAAGCAGGTATGGCGAATTCTGCAGAAAACGAGTTACGGGTTCTACCATCCAACCTCATCCAAATCCAGATTTTTCACATCCAAACGCCCAGAAATTTGTACTATTAACAGTATAAACCCATATTATACAACTTCTACGTCAAGCATGCAAATTTTCATCAATAACTATGGATTAATAGGCCAAAAACTCATATTAATCCCAAGAACCCTAGAATTTCTTTAACCTTGTTCTAATCAGTATTTTTCCAGAATTTCTTCTTCTAATACATCATAAATTTGTGGTTCAATCTCTACATATGAAGGGAATTTTCAGATTCCATTTTTAATATTACTACATGCAATTTCCTATCTCCAACTTGGGTTTTCTTCCATGAAACTCATCCTAATCAACCCTAGACTAACATGAGTGATGCATTAACGAAAATAAGCAAGATAAATACTTGCCTGGAATTTCAGAATTCTGATTTCTCGATGATTTTGGTGTGGTTGCGTTCCCCGTCGCGCGATCTACGCGTTGGTGGTGGTGGTGGTGCAATCGGATAACGTTTTGGCCTTGAATTGCTTGGAAAGCTTCCTCCTTCCCTCTCCTATGGCCGTTCTAAAGTTTTGAGTCTGATAACCCTAAAGGACCATTCTCAATGGCTGATATAGCCTAATAATTTTCGTGGGTTTAATTACCCAAAAACGCAAAATGTACAAAATGCCCTCCCGGGGTACTAAATAGGCCTAAAAATGCCCTGAGACCCAAACTAAACCCCCGAGTACACTTTTCTGACTATCTCGACCCTTCCGGACACGTTGGCGCACTCAAAATGACCATACGGATAACTTAAAAATATTTCACTTTTATTGATCAACATTTATTCCCGACGCGACACAAGCGCGTCCCGACTTAATTTTCCAAAATTGTCATTCTATTCACTCGTGACATTTTAATAGAACCAATATTATATATTACTTTGATCATTAGTAATATTCAACAAGTTTTCCATAATTACTAACTCTTATCACGTTAATAATTATAACATAATTAAATTCCGAATTTATATTGAATTAATAACTCACATTAAATTTAATAAATTCCCAAATTTATAAAGCATAAAAATACGGGGTATTACATACTTTCCCCCTAATAACGGAATTTCGTCCCGAAATTCGAAAACTAAGGCTAACCTGGTAGAACAATTCTGGATATTTTTCCAGTACGCAAACTATCTACATAGTAGGGCGTTTAAGCACTATAGTCCCCGCCTCACAGCAAGCTTGATTAACATTCTTATTGGAGACACTTCACATGGTGCTCCTAACCGACAACATTCGCATAGGTCGCGCCTATACATTATAAGTTTCCATTATCTTACTATCATTGGGAGGCCGCACCTCATTACATGGCAGCTACTCGGATTTATCTATATACAAAACTCCCATTCTGAGAAAAACCATACAAACATCTGACCACTCTTGTTCGCCTAAAACAGTCGTGGAATTTCACCATAGTCATCGGAGTATTCCCGATCGATCCAAAATTCTGAGTATCCACTCACCTCTAAATATACGAAAGGAGAATATTCGAGGTTCTTCCATACCAAAACCGTAATAAGCACCTCATACGCGATTAACAGGTACGAGTGATTTTTCAGAGCACTCCTGAAAACACCGTACTAAGATTCCAAAATTTCCTTCACGTGATTCCACTAATTTCTAATCACCGTGCGCCTATTCCCTGGCGAGGGGTGATACATCCTTCTCGAAACGAAACCTTATCTCCGCTGGTTCCTAAAATCCCATATTAAAGGTGGGATTCACAAATCTCATCCCGATTCAAGAATTAATACTGCGCCAGACCATGCACTGGCGCGATCCTTCCTTTCAAAGGAAGTCTGGGGCGCACTAGTTAACATTGCCTTGATCTTGTTTTGAGGGTGGTAACCCATCCAAGAACTTTATCGACTTTACCGACATCTTCCCATTTCAGGAATTGTCGATAAACACAAAATTCTCTGGTTGCTCTCCTCTTCCAACCGAACCCTACCTATTGGCGGTGCATGTAGGGACTACTCACTACGTCCCGCTAAACATCGATCTTTCCTTGAAATGTCTCACATTATGTGACACGTAACATTCCCTTTCCTTCCTTGGTGTATGCCGAAAGTTCCGACCCGTGCTCTTTTCCTCCACGAAGCGCACTTCTGAATCCTTTACACCATACTAACATCATCACTCTTTGCATGCGCAAGTTCGCTCTCACACTTGACTAATAAATACTCCGCTCCGAGGGTTCTTCATAATAATTAAATTTCTACTCTATTCAAGGGATACCCTTTCTTAAATGGCTTCCCATCAAATTAGGTTGTGCTATTCTAATTTCACACTTACGCATGGATTATCGCCCCTCATGTGACGTTTAATCCACTCTATCACTTCCACTTCGTTCTGTTAGCCCCACAAACACATTTTCCACACGTCCATTACCACGTCCCTTCATTTCGGACGAGTTTTAACATCAGTTAACCAGGATGTCTACAACTTATAAACCATGCATACTAGCGTAAGAATCACATACGCTTTTCACCTAATAACTAATTCTTTGTTTTTCCTAGTGCTCGCAACGTGATTACAACACTTGGGCACTCTCGATCACCCTAAAAATCCGAAATTTTAAATCCTCCTTATCATCATTCCACCCCTCAACTCATGAGGATAAAACAAAACTTTCAATGCTTTCATATCACACAATCCGGCTCCAGGGGCTTTAAACCAAAATTCAACTTCCAACTTACATATGTATTTACTTGATCCCATTTCGACCGGGGTACCGAACTCATGGAATAGTGACCAAACGTATCCCTATTTCAAACCTTACGCTAAGTTTCATGCGTGGGATGTCTCGCAAAGCGAAATCCAAACAAGGAACCCTCCCGATACACTACTACCTAGCATTGTCGGTTATCGAAATTCGTTAGGTCCTCCGTCCATAGCATTTACCCCTTTACTCCATCTTTTGACAGAAAAGTTACATTTCCTCCCGTAATTACACTTTACAAAGAACATCTCACCAATTGCACTATCGTTCAGAATTGGGTGTTGGAAAATTGTGTTCCATGAATCTCGAATACATACAATCGGAATTCTTGAAATCCCTTTCCCTAATAATAGGGGTATAACTCATAATTCTCACATCTCTAGAGGATAGATATAACAATGCACTCTTCTTATTACCAAGTCCCGAGTGCTCAACATAATACTAAGTCGAATCTTTTCGCTCAATAGTAAACCTGATACATACCAAATCATAATGATAAAGTCTATACATACATTGGCATCGAATATCTCGAGCCCACTATTCCCTCCGAAGTCTTTAGGATAGATAATATAAGTCGAGTCCAACCTTCTTGCAGGTGAAGTCTCGCCAGAACAAAGATATGATGTACTAATGCAACCACTCCGATAGCCTTGCAATAAATTCCCACTATCGTACTAACCATTTCTATAACATTTTAACAAAGATAATATCATACTCGCGTATCGCATCACTACAACGAGTAACCTCAGTAAGGTACATAACACTGTTTATATACTCATTCATCCTCCGCGGATAGCACTAAAGAGAAATAAAAATCCCGCTACACTAGGGAAAAGTATTCACATAATATTAACGTTTATAATTTTATGCATTAAACTCGTCTCACATGCAAATCTAACAGTGAACAAAATATAGTGACTCGTTCGTGTCACATAAACACGCCTCATCCTCTGAGGATGCAACTTATACTTCCACCTTGTCAATCGTCTTGACTGCACAAATGGTCTTCGGACGTAACACGTCTACTAAAACCAAACAAAACTACTTTAATCGTTGTCTTTTACTAGGTACCATACTCTTATCCCCTCTACTCGCTTTCACAAAATACCTTGATACTTAATTTACTTAACACCTGAATTGCATTCAGAAACTCACGAACGACTGGAATCGAATCCAGGAGGATCACAATCTCCTTAGAGGTATCCTACTTTATATAAAAATATAGGAGAAAGATCCCCCTTCTGGGCGAGGCATCGCCACTCAAACATTTCTTGCCCTGGAATGGCAAGGACAATACTCTCACCAAAGCAATCTATCATGGCTCTATAAGTTGCGAGCCAATCCATACCGATAATAACGTCGTGCTCATGCATATCTAAGACTAACATGTCTTCTGGTAATACTAAGCTACCAATCTCTACCCCCACACTCCGGCATATAAAGAAAATAAGCGAACCATTTCCCAGTGGTGAGTCTACACATGTCAGAGTGCTCTCTGCTGTGGCTAATAGCCCTAAGGCCTTCGCAAAATGAGTAGCTATAAAATAGTGCGTTGACCCAGCATTAGACAAAACTCGACTCATATTATCATGGATAGAAAACATACCCTCAATCGCGGGTGGTGCCTGGGAAGCTGCTGTCTGGGGGACGTTATAGACACGTCCGTACTGTAGCTGTCTCTGCTGAACTGAGGCTGTTGGAAAGGGTGGTGGAGCACTACGTTGTTGACTAGTCTCGCTTTTTCCCTGGTCTTGCTGGCCTTGATGGGAAATTTGCGGAAAAACTATGTCAGGGTGAGGACAATCCCTCCACTTGTGACCCGGCTGTACACATTTATAGCAGAGTCCTGAAAGTTCTCTCTGGTTGGGTTGAAGTTCCTTTCCAGACTGATCCAGACAAGTTCGACGTTCATGACCGTCCATTCCGCATTTAAAACACCTCTTCGTGACTTCACTCGGCCCCCGGCTTTGTTGACCCTGACGCTTTTGGGTTTCTCGACACGATTTGTTACCTTTGTGGCTTTTACGGTCTTGAAGAGATTGTTGTTGCGATTTTTGCATCTTCACACACTTGTTATTTCCAGTCATGACAGACTGACTATACTCTCTAGATCTTTTGCCCCCCATAAGCTGTGTGCTGCGTTCTTGATACTGTAAGACTGCAGTGATAACTTCCTGTGCCACAATACCTGCTAACTCGGCGGTTGATATTCTCTCTGGAGTTACCTGAGGTGTAAGTCGATCTTGCTCGTTGACTCCCCTAACCACTTTAGTTAGTTCTTCTTGAAGATCCATCTGAAAATTTAAATAAATTTGGATGAGTTCATCATTCGCATAAACAAATCGCAGAAGCACGAATTCCCAATGCATAGAGATGAACACAACATTCCTAGTATTAGGGCTCTATATAAAAAATGCTAAGATGAAAGCGAAATAAGCCGTACAGATCCTAAGGACACTAGAACCTGATGCTCTGATACCACCTGTGACACCCCGCCTAATTAAATATCGGGCGATCACTCCTTTATTAAATTAAAATCAAGGTGAACAGTTGGTTCATTCTTAGCATCACTGTCGAAAAAAAAACTTTTCCAATATAAACACCCTAAATAATTCAGCTAAGTGTCAAAACCATTTTTAGACATTACTCTCCAGATTTTATTTTATAAACCAAGATTTAAATCTTTACATTATTCATAATTAAAGAATCACACAACAACTATACTGGAACAAATCATCCAATAATTAAACATCCAACTAAATGAATCCAACATTTAACACTTAAATGAAAACATCCTGACAATAATAAATTCCAAAGAATAAAATACTGGAAATAAATGAATCACAATGTCTGCTAAATAACTGAATAATGAAAAGGGCGACACATGCCCAACTGAATAAATAGTGCTAGAAGTGGAATCAAGAAATGATGTCATCTAAGTAAGAGGCCTGCAACTCCCACCTAAGCTGCAGCACGTTCCTTCCAAAGGATCCTATGCAAGACGCCCCTGTGGCTGGGCACCTGTAATATATACATATATATACAAGAGAGAAAGGGAAATAGAAACGGGTCAGAGCCCGATTGTAGAAATGATTTAAAATGTGTTTAGCAAGTATTTAAAATATTTACAGGCCAATGCAACAACATATTAGCGCGGCACTCCCTTGAGAAATTCTCACCTCTCCTCTAATGTGCACACCTATCGCACTAACCTTCCCAACGGTTTAACTTATCTTAGGTTACTCGTAAGATTTAAAACTGAACAATTTAATTGTTTAAGAGGATAATTTCATTTGATCACAAAGTTCTCATTTAAACCTTATTTGCTAGTAAAGTTTCACATTATACTTTTCAAATCAAGTATTTCCAAATTGAAGTCATCATTCATTTCTTACTTACCATAAACACAATAGGAAGTTCCAAATTTCAAAAATTCATATATATTAAGTACTCGTATAATATATATATTCTAACAGCACCCCACATAAAAATTATGGTGCGGGCATACTCTACTATCCAATCCCCGTATCAATCGTACTAAGGGAAATACAAGTTCGGAATCACTCTCGAACTGTATTAATGCATACACAAATAATATTGAGGCGAAGCACAGTTTTCCAAGTCCAAGAAGTCAGCACATACCCTCGCGTCTCTTAGGACCGTGACTATCGATTCGATAGCCTGTACCTAGGACTCCTATCTTCTAGGGTACGAGTCAATATCCCCCATGAAGGCCCATTCGAGATAAGACTGTCCCAGCGCGGTAACCTCAGGGATAGCAAGTAGCGCGGGCATGATTTTCACACGTATATAATATATGCATACACACAGTCATATAAATATACAACTTTTATCATATCAATTTAGGTTCATCTCATAACCCATAATTACGACATTTATCCTTATTTTCCCATTATTAGTTATCACGTGTAACGGTTCGTCTCTAACTTTAATTTGAGGGATTATTCCAACTTAGTACGTAACATTCATGGACTCTATCCTCCCAAGCGTAAAATTCAGTAAGTATTCATCTATTTTCCACCGTAACTATCTTACGCGTCTCTCCCTTTAATACGTAATCCTATCGTCCTTTATATATAAACACCCTAAAAATGCAAATCTCGTCTTACATTAAAGGTCTCATAATTATTAATAAGTCCTACTGGTCCTCTTTATCTCCCAAAATATTTCAATAAGGATATCCAAATATTCTTACTCATTTAATTTGAATTTAACTATTTACAAAGGGGAAATATGAGTCTGCCAGAAGGGGTCGATCGATCAATGGCAGGGGCTCGCTCGATCGATACTTCGATCGATCGAAGCTCTTGGCTCGATCGATCGATCAAGCAGGTATGGCGAATTCTGCAGGAAACGAGTTACGGGTTCTACCATCCAACCTCATCCAAATCCAGATTTTTCACACCCAAACGCCCAGAAATTTGTACTACTAACAGTATAAACCCATATTATACAAATTCTACGTCAAGCATGCAAATTTTCATCAATAACTATGGATTAATAGGCCAAAAACTCATATTAATCCCAAGAACCCTAGAATTTCTTTAACCTTGTTCTAATCAGTATTTTTCCAGAATTTCTTCTTCTAAAACATCATAAATTTGTGGTTCAATCTCTACATATGAAGGGGATTTCCAGATTTTCATTTATAATATTACTACATGCAATTTCCTATCTCCAACTTGGGGTTTCTTCCATGAAACTCATCCTAATCAACCTTAGACTAACATGAGTGATGCATTAACGAAAATAAGCAACATAAATACTTGCCTGGAATTTCAGAATTCTGATTTTTGGATGATTTTGGTGTGGTTGCGTTCCCCATCGCGCGATCTACGCGTTGGTGGTGGTGGCGGTGCAATCGGATAACGTTTTGGCCTTGGATTGCTTGGAAAGCTTCCTCATTCCCTCTCCTATGGCCGTTCTAAAGTTTTGAGTCTGATAACCCTAAAGGACATTTCTCAATGGTTGATATAGCCTAATAATTTTCGTGGGTTTAATTACCCAAAAATGCAAAATGTCCAAAATGCCCTCCCGGGGTGCTAAATAGGCCTAAAAATGCCCGAGACCCAAACTAAACCCCCGAGTACACTTTTCTGACTATCTCGACCCTTCCGGACACGTTGGCTCACTCAAAACGACCATACGAATAACTTGAAAATATTTCACTTTTATTGATCAACATTTATTCCCGACGCGACACAGGCGCGTCCCGACTTAATTTTCCAAAATTGTCATTCTATTCACTCGTGATATTTTAATAGAACCAATATTATATATTACTTTGCTCATTAGTAATATTCAACAAGTTTTCCATAATTACTAACTCTTATCACGTTAATAATTATAACATAATTAAATTTTGGATTTATATCGAATTAATAACTCACATTAAATTTAATAAATCCCCAAACTTATAAAGCATAAAATACGGGGTATTACACCTACTATAGGAATGAAATGATTGAGATAGCTAAGTCAAAGTCTTGCAACATCTACATGTGTTGCAACTGCGTAAACCTAGAATAGAATAATTCTGGTGTCCCTATGGATGGACCCCTAAAAGGTTTTGAAAAATATTTTTATAGCAAAGGTTAGAACTCAAAATATTTGAAAATATTTAGCAAGTCAATTTAAATGCAGGAAATTAAAATGCAAGTATGATCTTCATATTTAAGTTAGTGCCGCACACTCTCTTGAGGACAATACACCCCTGTACTAATGTGCAAGCCTAACGTACCTATACATGACCCATCTAGCTAACTACCCCGTAACTAGTCTTGTCACATATATCCCACTAATTCCCGCAACTCTATCCTGAGTGAGTTTAGTTATATATCTTATAAGTTATTAATCACATTAACTTATTAAATCTCTTCTTAGTTAATACCATATAACATTATCACGAGTTATATAACTTACATTTTACATCATGTATTTACATGTATATAAATCTGCACCATATATATGTATCACTATATCACAACATTCACACTAATTTATTTAAGTTATTTCTCATTTAATTCCATATAACCATTTCACAAGTGTACATTTCATACCATGTAGATATATTCGTATATAATTCTTCACTATATATACGTGTCACTATATCACAACATTCACATGGATGTCAGATATAAAAATACTATCACCAATGTGTAGGAGGCGGTCATAGTTCCCCCCGAAAGTGACCGTCCCATACCATAACGGCTCACCCCTAATAACATACGCTATGACATGGGGATTATACTCACCCTGCATGCGCTAGCCAGGGGACTAACCCATATCGCGCAACCTCCTAAGATAGCATTAATAATGGTATGCTTTACAATAAATTTTATTCACACAAATATATATAAATCACACATACACACACACATATATTTATACACTTCACATCACCGTATATATATATATATATATATAGGCTACCGGTGTAGTACTTCCACACACAAGCCTAAAACATGCATGTATCTGGTATGACTTCATTTCAATTAAATATTCCCTAATTAATTTTTGTTATCTTGGTGTCACTACCAATTATACCCGGACGCTCTCTTTCTCTCGGCTCGAAATTCAATTCGATTTCATTCAATTAAGCCTACCCACTTAATTAATAAGGTTTCAAATCACACAATCATGAACCTTAATTCTTCAAATTAATTAATCCTCTAATTGATTCAAGGGTAAACATTCACAAATTAAAACCCTAGATCATAACCAAAATTATAGAATCAACTAATGCAGAAACTGTGTATCTCAAACACATAACATGCCTGAATCAGGGGAAGGAGACAATCCGACAGCCTTAACAGGTCGTTCAAATGACCAACCATGTCATTCGAACGACAATGGCCCTTGTTTGAACGAAATACAAGGTCGTTCGAACGACCCTGGTATCATCTTCATCCCTAATCTATCCAATAAAGCTTAGTCCGCCATTGAAATGTTTAAAACCTCATTCTGTACAAATTTCTTCATTAAAACTTCCCTAGATTCATCCTAATTCCATCCTTGTATTATATTCAATCTAACCCCATGAATTACACCAAATTAGGGCATCAAATTAGTCGAATCTTAACACCTCTACAGATTTATAACTCTAAATCAAAGGAATCCCCAATTTCTCATGAACACAAGCCCTAACATATTAATTGATTCCCACTTACTTTAATATGAATAGGTAAATGCAAGTTAATAATTGCAAATTAAACCACTTACCTTAATTTATAGTATCAAATCCTTTGGATGAAAATGTTGGATTTAAATCAAACACCTCCTCTTATTCTTAAAGCAATCTCCTAAAATTCCCAAATTCTCTTCTAAGGGTTCTCCACTTAAGCTATCCCCAATTTTAGTTTTCTAAAACGACTTTAAGTTACCTTACGCTTTCACCATTAGGGTTAAAAACTCAAATACCGGTTTTGGGCCTGTGGGCCTCCTAAAAAGGGCTCAAACTCTTAATTTGGAGCTCAATTATGTCTAGAAATGTCCTGAAGCCCAATATATATTTATGGCCACTCGTTTTCAACTATTTTGACCCATCCGGACTCAACCGTGCACCCTGAATTGTCATTCGAATTAATTTATAATATACTCTAAATTCTTGACCTCAAAATGCGATACAAAATAATCCAAAATATTAAACCTCAATTCATCAAATTAATAAATTTTGCAAATTTAAAATTTTTTCAAATCATGAATTTAATTGCTCCAAATAAAAAAAAAATCCTTTTATTCCAAAATATTATTTAATTAAAGGTCCTTGAATTTACGGGGTGTTACATACTTCTCCCCATACAATGGAATTTCTTCCTTGAAATTCGAGTAAGCCTAGTACTTCCAGTCTCAACTAGCTCCGTAATCACTTACCCTTAGCATTGATACACACGGTTCTTAAGCGAATGTAATTAACGAGAGCGCCCATACACCCTGTACTTGTATTTTCCCGTACGAAATAAAACCTGGCTTTTACCAACACTTAAACCATAATATAACTTCAATCCCACATTTATAACACTCCAAATGCCCCTCTCTCGGCATAAAAGTATACATAACCACTCTTATGCTAAAAAGAACAACTTACACTACCGCGCCCTTACTATCACTAGTTTTCTTGGGCGAAAATAAATTCCGAGCTATATCTCCCTCCTTGACAGTAAGTCAACCCAACCTGAATCACCTCAGAAATATCCCTACTCCTCAGGGTTTCAATTAACAATATTAATACATTAATATACAACACATTTAACATGCATAACCTTATATCTACGCTAGACCCTATCTCAGGTGAGACCTAGCAACGATACTTCATACCCTGGTACTACGAACACCCAGTCTTACTATAACTATCCACTATAGCCCCAAACTATAGCTATATAGTTGAAACCTAGAAAACATTCATGTTACTCCCATAATTCTCGAAAGTAGGAATCTCTCATATAATGCAGCCATCCTCTTAGTGTACCCCCCCCCCCCCACACCCCCACTCTCACGTGGTTAACACCAAAGAATTCCGCTACCCCACGGTACTTATATATATTATGACTATTACGGCCAACACATCCACTAATATCCATCTCACTCACGAATCCTAGTGATAGCAAATCGTAGGTTGTGATGCACTCAATGTCACTTCCAAACACACCCATGCTCAAACATTCCATAATTCGAGGGACAACTTATTCCCATTCCTCCGGAATATACCCAAAATCATTGCCTTTGCGTCTTCTCTCCGAATCTGCTAAGTATATGCACAGTAGAGGCTCTGATTCCTCCTAGGGTGCCCATACACCCTATATCTAGTGAATAATTGCATTTATCTCCGATCATCACATACGTAATATATTTATCTCAAGTTCGGCTCCCGCATTCACGGCGTGGCTATATCCTCCAAATATTTTCGAAGACTTTACAAATTACTATACAATTCTTCTCGATATTGCCCAACCTATCAACTTGTGGTGAAAATCTTTCCATTGTTTCTTTCGTAACACTTTTCGGCTCTACTCTCCCTATCTCTTAGTGGCTCTTTGCTCAACGTATTTTCCCCCACACATTTACTTATTATCATTAAATCCGATGACCTTGAATCTAATGACGTCTCCCCACTTTCGACATTTTATTAAGGCTTATGCGTATAACACTTCCCAACAAAGCCTAAGAGAACTTTTCCGAATGCACTATTCCTCAACATTGTCAGTCCTTGATTTCCACAGAATCCAAAGCATATCCCCGGGACTCTCAAACCTTGCCCCTATACTCCTAAGTCTATCATAGACTCCCGCGTCTCTAAAGGAGTCATATACTATTGTGCTCGTACTATCAGGAAGCCCTCAGTGCTAAATATTAATAACGAGTTAAATCTTTCCGCTCCACGGCAACCTGACATGCCCTGAATCTCATCAGTAAGAGTCCTTACGCACCGGGATCCAATGTAATTAGACAACTGTACTCTCTGAAGTCTGTTTCAAAAAATATTTTCTCGGCTCAACCCTCTTACAGGTGAGACATCTCAAAAAGAATATACATCCTACCCTAGAACAACAAACACGATAGTCTTGCTATGATTGCCCACCATTACGAACCCGTCCTTACCCAAGATAAAACCATACCTCAAATATCACCTCTCAAATGAGCTTGTCCTCAAGAAATACATCGTCGCAATGTACCCACCCGTTCCTTTTAGGTGGAACCGAAGAGTATCCCTCCACTCCATGGTAAGAATACACATACTAGTGATATTAACGATACTTCCACGAAATCCATTTCACGCGAATCTAGTACTAATACATTATTGTGACCCGCTTGCATCACATAAAACATACCCCAATAATTTCGGAATAAAACTTGTAGTTTTAGTTATTCATAACATTGATGGCACAACGGTTATTAGACATAACACCAGCGTTCTAACCAAACCAAAAACTTCTCCAACAGATGCCCCTACTAGGCATCTAGCTCATGTTCCCTGATTTTCCGCGGACAAGATCCATCCAGGTGTTTCCACTCTTTTACACATATGACACCTCTCTGTGTTATCCCTCTTTCTCTGGCCCCACCGGCCCCGTGGGCGTTGTCCTTCTTACGGACCTAATAGTCTTGACCCTGATGCTACCCCAATTGTCCCTTTGGATCCGCTGATCCAATAGACTGGTTGTTTGGCTTGATGTACCTACCTAAACACACTGTCACTCAGTAGAGATTCTATTAATCTCGATCATAAATCGTGGTTCTCTACTGGGTATTCCTTCCCTTGGAACCTTACTAGCACTAAAAATCCAATATTACTGATAAGAGGCTCTTTGCGTGTAGTCGTTGTATTTAAAAGCAACTCTCAAAATTTCCTTGAGTACCTTCAAAACTTGTCTCAAAATAACTCGTATTGCGGTAAGTACGAGTATCAATCAAACTTTCAAGGTGAAACAATTAATGTGAAAACGTGCAATTCAATTTTCTTTTTTATTATTATTATTTTTAAAACAATTTCAAGGGAAAAATCAACTAAATGCTAAAATTACTAAATGACTAAATAATGAAAAAAAAAATGTGCAACCGAGTGTGAAATATGTAAGAGGGTCAAGAGATGAGATTACACTGCATTTTTAATTATTTTAACTTCTCAATTTATTAATGTGAAATATTTCGAGATAATATTCAATCGATAATCAAACTCTCGTTAAAATTATAAATTTAATAAAATCTTTTTCAGAAAATTAATTTAAAAATGTCACACAACGAAAAATTAGGACTTAAACTATTTTCAGAAAATTACCCGCTAGGATCAATTTAATGAAAACAATAGCAATCTTCAAATTTCAACACCGAATTAATATTCAAATTTCGAAAAAACCTATCTCTAATTCGATATCTAAATTCAAACATTAATTTGATCAATTAATTTACTAACTCTCATTACATATATTAATTGGTGACAGTTAAAAAATAAATTTCCTAGAATTACAGCGTTAATGAAATTGATTAATTAAACTAACATCATTCGCAGTGCATCCCACCCCTTGAATGGGGTGTTTAGCCAAACATTCTCATGTGTTCATAAACAACAATAGATAATATGTCAAGAAGGAAATAAATTGAAAAGAGAATGTAGAAATACAATACTCAATTTTTTCCACAAATTTATCTTGAAATGCGTCCAGCTTCTTCACAATTTTCAGCACTTGATTACAAAAAGAAGACTAAAAACTAAACCTAAAAATTATTCTAAAGCTAAACTTTTTTTTTTGTATTTTTCTGAATTTTTTTATGACCCTAAACTGTACATAATATACACCCTTTTGTCTCTCTCTGTGCACTCTCCTTTTTTTTCCGATCTGAGAGTCCCCCTTTTTTATATGCCTTCCCGTGTTTTTATAACCCACGAAGTTTTTTTTTTTGGAAAGATTTTGTGGGATTTGAAAAGTAAGTTAAATTAGATGTGGGTTATCTTGAATTTGTGATAGGTAGCTTGAGAAGGGATATGGTTCCGATTTTTATGGAGATGATATTTGGTTTGGGTGGATGAAATGGCTGAATGGGTTTTTGGTTGGGGACGGGTTGGTCTCGGGTATAAACCCGGTTTTAGTCTGGTTCGAATTCGGGTGGTTGAAATCAGGCCAGGGTCATGGGTGTTGGAGAATGGAGGCAGGTACGGGTTGGGATGGTCGTCGATGGGGCTAGTCTGGCCGGATTCGAGTTGGATAATGGGGGAAGGATCGGGTCGCACCCGGGTATGGTCTCGGTTCGCTCCTGAATCGTGGGAGGGTAGCTGACCGAGGTAGGGGGCTCGGGTCAGTGGGTCGCCACCGAAAAAAGGGGCTAGGGAGGATCGGGTTGAGATCTGCGGGTTTGGAGTATGGCTAGTGGGTCACTCCGGGGTTTTGGGATGTTGGGTTAGAGCAGGTGGGGGTAAGGTTTGGTTTGGAATATGATTTGGGTGATGGAGGTGGGTGTTTATGGAGGGTTAGGGAGGTGAGAGAAGATGGGTTATTTTAGTGGGGAAGAAGAAGAAGAAGAGGGGGATGGTTGTGTGTGTGTGGGTTGTAGGGTAATTAGGTGTGTGTGTGTGTGGGTGAGAGAGTTGCTAGGGTGTGTTTGTGGTGTATGTTATTGTGACATGTGTGTGTTTAATTTGTAATAAAAAAATTGAAAATTAAAATAACTAAAATCCTAAATATAAATCTATAAAAACTAAAATTAAAATAAAATACAATTTCTAATCTATAAAATAAAATTAAAAGAAATAAAATAAAAACTAAAGACCTAAAAATATATATATAATCTAATGATATTAAAGATAAAACACCTAAAAACTAATCCTAATAAATAAAACAAAATAAATTGAAGATAAAAATTAAAAACTAATAAAAATCAAAATAAAGAAATGAATATAAAAAATAGAAAATAAATCCTAGAAAAATCTAAATAAATCTAAAATAATTCCTAAAAATAAAATGACTCAAAATAAAAATCTAAAAAAAATAATAAAGGTACAACAAGCCGTTAAACCTATAGGTTGCCCTACAAGACGAGTGGTGTCTCGTTAGGGTTTGCAGTGAATATACCCACAAAATTCAAACTTTTTATTGAGATGCAGTTTCAGATTTGATGATGAAATGCTATACAACCCAACTTAAAAGGACGTCAAGGAACATCGTATTCAACTATCAAAATGTGATGAAATTACTTAATACCAAAAAGTGTAATCCTTCCTAAAACTCAGCATATGTAGTGTGAAATAATCTTAAGTATCATTAGAGTAATTCCAAAATCGCCTTTAAAGAATCGACGCTTTGACCTCAATTCTCACTAAATATATCTCTCTGAATTGAACTCTCTGAGAATTGGGTAAGTGTATCTCTCTAGTGTATGAGGAGGTGAGTAAATGTAAGCAAGTTCAAACGTCTCACACACTTAATAGAAAATGACGGATATATAAAAGAAATTTGATCTCATGAACGAATGCTAACCATTATGTTGAGAATGTCGAGTTATTCACTATATAGTATTTTTGTTTGCCTGGATACTTTACCAAGGGTGAAAATGGGGTTTATGTAAGGTATGAAGGAGAATTGAAGGAGATGAATGATATAATGGGTCATTTTGAGAAGTGTGTAACACAAGAATAACGAATGCCTTCATTTTTTGAATTTATGATCGCAAGCTTTCTTTTTCTATTTTTCTACTTTTTTTTCTTTTTCTGCTTCTTTCTCTCTCTCTCTCTCTATATATATATATATATATATTTTTTTTTTTTCGATGCATTTTTTCTTTTCATAACGAAAATGAAGACAATTTACATTGATAATTTTAAACACCCTTTTTCTCAAAAACGATGGTAATGATGGGGAATGACATATGGATGGTATCTGGGACATATATGGGCAAGGAAAACATGGAATGATAATAGGTGGAGTGAAGGGTAAAAATGGTAAGTGTATGATAAAATTGGTTTAGTGTTCGGGTCAAACTACAAGACACATGTTTCTTATAACTCGAAAGTGATGTCATTCTCAGTGGTTATGCGAAAATTGAAAAAATAACGAGACCATGCAATGACTAAGTGTGGTATCCAAAGATAGTTGAGTGAACTTGTGACTCGAAGATATATAAAAACCCTCAAAAATGTGAAAAGCTCAAATCTCACGGGTTTAAGCCGCAACTGGTGATATTTTAGGCTTTCTTAAAAATATAGTTACTCTTCAACTTTTGATTGTAAATGTGATAGTGCAAATTGCCGAGTTTAGGAATTCATGGTGCAAATACGCTTTAAGAGGTATTAATTAATTTATTTATAAAAAGCGTAATTCTAGGGTCGAACACATGTATTCTGAGATTTTTAAAAGAGGGATGATAGACAATTCATGTCATAAAAATTTATTTTTAACTGCACAAAAAGTGTAAAATTACTTGTTTCTGAATTTTTACAAAATGGGTACGATTTTGATAAATTTCTCACCCCCAAACAAAAGAGAACATCGTCCTTGATGTTTAAAACCATATATAAAAATAAAATCACAAGGGATGAAAGATATTACCATAATGAACCGCAAATGAAAATGTACCGCATGGTGGAGTAGAGATAGAACTTGAAGAACAAATGCGATAGAAAAATATCTACAAGTCTATAAAACATGTGAAAAGCATTGGGTGATGTGAAACACCACCCCCAAACAGGATAAGACTCATACTCAGAAATAGGGAACGACGGGCTACCTTCGGGTAGCGCTAAGTTTAATGTCTTCAGTCAGACTGATCGGAACTCACCCTAAGGATAAGAACTATGAAAGAATGGGTGGCAGAAAAAATTGGGTGATGAGAATCACCCCCAAACAAGATTGAAGCGTCAGTCTTGTTGGATAAAGGCTAAAAGAGGTCAATGCACTTGTATAGCAAAGTGCATCACTCGATGCAAAGCATCGGTGGACAAAGGGTAAGGGTGAACAGGCACCGATCACGGGCCTTATTGAGTTTAAATGTGAGGGAAACAAGGGCCCTATAAGAATGGTGCTCAAGTTGGTGGGGAAGGCAAAATGGTTTGGTAATAATAATGGGGTGGGTCTTAGAGAAAGTGCACGACTGTTCTATATATGAACGGTGATAATGGTCGTGCCGTGACATGTCAGGGAGCTGTAAATGGAAAAAATCAACACCATAAGGAAGTGGTGTACAGAGAGTAACAAGCTCGGTGTCACAGATGGGGAGAGTATCATGAATACTCATATGGATGCTGGTTTCGATGAAAAATACACAAATGTGATCGTGGAGTACTAGGGTGGAGGATGGATGTAGGTGAGGACCAAAATGCGTAGATGTGAACATGTGAGGTGTAATAACAAGGTCTAAACCAAGTGGTGGAGTGGTAGGGACGATGTGTGGGTCGGATGGGACAAAGGGTGGGGGAAGACGATCTAACTCACAAGTAGGAAAAACACACTCCTCATAAGGCTCGGAGTGAGACTCAAAGGTACGCGAAGGAGGACGTGTGAAAGTGAACGAAGGAGTGATCAACTTATCCACCAGTGAGGCACCATCCGAAGTGGTGGAAAAATCAAGCGAGTTATCCAAAGCTGAGACAGAAGAATCAACATGAAAGGGAGCCAAACATGGTGGGACAGAATCCATATCTAGAGAGGTAGACACCATCTTGGACTCAATCTCAGGATAGTGGGAACCAATCGCAGCCGGAGCTAACCTATAAATAAATGGTTCCTCGGGAACACATAGGAAAGGATCAAAAGGTGTAAACTCGGGAATAAATAGGGAAGCAGTGGAAGGGGAAAGGCAAACCTCAATGATGGGTTCAAGGGGGTAGGGCGGTGTGGGATCAGTCTCACAATCAATGAATATGTCAACACAATTGTCAACTTGGGGTCCGGACCACAAAGTGGTCTCAACTTCAAGATTCTCAAGAGGATAGGGTTGGTCGCACTTCAGTTTGTCTAAAAATAACTCGTATTGCGGTAAGTACGGGTATCAATCCAACTTTCAAGGTGAAACAATTAATGTGAAAACGTGCAATTCATTTTTTTTTATTAAAATATTATTATTATTATTATTATTATTATTATTATTATTTAATTTCAAGGGAAAAATTAACTAAATTTTAAAATTACTAAATGACTAAATAATGAAAAAAAAATGTGCAACCGAGTGTGAATTATGTAAGAGGGTCAAGAGATGAGATTACACTTCATTTTCAATTATTTTAATTTCTCAATTTATTAATGTGAAATATTTTGAGATAATATTAAATCGATAATCTAACTCTCGTTAAAATTATAAATTTAATAAAATCTTTTTCAGAAAATTAATTTAAAAATGTCACACAATGCAAAATTAGGACTTATACTATTTTCAGAAAATTACCCGCTAGGATCAATTTAATGAAAATAATAGGAATCTTCAAATTTCAACACCGAATTAATATTCAAATTTCGAAAAAACCTATCTCTAGTTCGATTCCTAAATTCAAACATTAATTTGTTCAATTAATTTACTAACTCTCGTTACATAAATTAATTGGTGACAATTAAAAAATAAATTTCCTAGAATTATAGCATTAATGAAATTGATTAATTAAACTAACATCATTCGCAATGCATCCCACCCTTGAACGGGGTGTTTAGCCAAACATTCTCATGTGTGCATAAACAACAATAGATAATATGTCAAGAAGGAAATAAATTGAAAATAGAATGTAGAAATAGAATACGCAATTTTTTTTACAAATTTGTCTTGAAATGCGCTTTGACATGCTTCCAGCTTCTTCACAATTTTGAGCACTTGATTACAAAAAAAAGACTAAAAACTAAACCTAAAAATTATTCTAAAGTTAAACTATTTTTTTTTTGTATTTTTCTGAATTTTTTTCATGACCCTAATATGTACATAATGTACACCCTTTTGTCTCTTTCTGTGTACTCTCCTTTTTTTTCCAGATATGAGAGTCCCCCTTTTTTATATGCCTTCCCTTGTTTTTATAACCCACGAAGTTTTTTTTTTTGGAGAGATTTTGTGGGATTTGAAAAGTAAGTTAAATTATATGTTGGTTATCTTGAATTTGTGACAAGTAGCTTGAGAAGGGATATGGTTCCGATTTTTATGGAGATGATATTTGGTTTGGGTGGATAAAATGGTGTAATGGGTTTTTGGTTGGGGAGGGGTTGGTCTCGAGTATAAACCCGGTTTGAGTCTGGTTCGGATTCGGGTGGTTGAGGCAGGGGATTTGGTTGAAACCGGGCTAGGGTCGTGTGTGTTGGAGCATGGAGGCTGGTACGGGTTGGGATGGTTGCCGATGGGGCTATTATGGTCGGATTCAGGTTGGACAGCTGGGGGAGGGATCGGGTCGCACCCGGGTATGGTCTCGGTTCGCTCCTGAATCGTGGGAGGGTAGCTGGCCGAGGTAGGGGGCTCGGGTCAGTGGGACGCCGTCGAAAAAAGGGGCTAGGGAGGATCGTGTTGAAATCTGCGGGTTTGGAGTACGACTGGTGGATCGTTCCGGAGTTTTGGGATGTTGGGTTAGAGCAGGTGGGGGTAATGTTTGGTTTGGAATATGATTTGGGTGATGGAGGTGGGTGTTTATGGAGGGTTAAGGAGGAGAGAGAAGATGGGTTATTTTAGTGGGGAAGAAGAAGAAAATGGGGATGGCTATGTGTATGTGTGGGTTGTAGGTAATTAGGTGTGTGTGACTGAGTTGGTTTAGGTGCGTGTGGGTGGGTCAGAGAGTTATTAGGGTGCGTTTGTGGTGTATGTTATTGTAACATGTGTGTATTTAATTTGTTATAAAAAAATTAAAAATTAAAATAATTAAAATTCTAAATATAAAATCTATAAAAACTAAAATTAAAATAAAATAAAATTTTTAATCTATAAAATAAAATTAAAAGAAATAAAATAAAAATTAAAGACCTAAAAATATATATAATCTAATGAAATTAAATATAAAACACCTAAAAACTAATCCTAATAAATAAAATAAAATAAATTAAAGATCAAAATTAAAAACTAATAAAAATCAAAATAAAGAAATGTATATAAAAAAAATAGAAAATAAATACTAGAAAAATCTAAATAAATCTAAAATAATTCCTAAAACTAAAACGACTCAAAATAAAAATCTAAAAAAATAATAATAAAGGTACAAACTCAACACACACGGGCTTGGGTGATGGTCTGGGCTCGGTGTAGGCTTAGGTTTGGTTCGGGGACAGGGTTGGGGACATCGAAACTCTTCTGGGCAAGCACAAAGTGGACTCAGACTTCACGGTGTCCTTTGATTTCTTCGATGCAAGCTTTTAACCACTTCTGTGTCGCAATTGACTGGATTTAGCATCATTTAACACTGCGACTGTTGATTGACCTGTAATATAGATAAATACGAACATAAGGCCATTTTTAATTAAAACGAGTAATTAAAATGCATCTATTCGGGGTATAAAATAAACACTTTTGGGTGCTTATCACTTACTCTTCTGTTAGATTCTCTAGCTCCCTTAGCTCCATACTCACAAGTGCATTGATATAAATGTAAATGTACAACCTTGATGACAACGACACCAGTCGTCCTAGCCAAATCTCCTATCCAAGCTTGTACATTCTACCCACGGGTCTAATTATTAACTTACAACCTTACTTGATTCTTCGTATCCCTGTCATCGGTTACGAAGTTTGCAAATTCCGTCAACTTTCCTTAACATCCGGCCACTTACCAACCCTTTTTGGAAAAAAACTGAAATTTCCTTTTCCTCTCTATTTAACTTTTAATGAGAGATTCATAATAATTCGCACCCTAGATTACTCGTAATTCACGGTATCTCCCCATGAATGAGGTGACAGGATCCCATCACCCCATACTGCTTTTGAGAGAAAACTTCTTTGCCCAAAATTTTGACTTGACTATTATTACACTCCCCCGCCTGTGATCCCAATTGGATATTCTCTACCAATTCATAAATCACTCTTCCGCACCTCCCTTGAATTCTAGAGGATTGTTCTTTTAGAACCAAAAATTTTCTTTGGTCCTTACACCTTGTCATCTATACTTGGGGTTTTAACTTTGCACTGTCGTCCCTTTATGATGGCTCTCGGGGAACTACTGCACCCTAGCGGTTTCTCCAAATTCAATTGTTTGAACAATTATCATGGTGACTCCTATCGCGTCACTATTTCCAGAATACTCCAAGCCTTCGAATGAGTCCTCCTTCCTGCAAATCCTTCTAACGTCCCACGTTTGTCGTTCTATAATGTTCGATCTGCCAAGATCAATCGAAACCTTATATAAATCACATGAACTATGCCCTATTGTGGGATAACGTAAATCGCATACGTGAAGGAATACAACCCTATAATAAGGCTCCATATCAAAGAACGCTACGATGAAACGTGAAAATCCGCACAGATCCTAAGGACACTAGAACCTGATGCTCTCATACCATCCATCACACCCCGCCTAACAAAATACCGGGTGATCAGTCCTACATCAAATACCACAAGATTCTCATCTGGTTCATTCTTAGCATTACTGTCGAAAACTTTTTAATACTTGCTAACCACTTAGTATTCAAAAGACATGGTGTCGAATTTTATCTTTTAATCACTAACAACATGTAAAAGAATATATCACTAACCATCTTCCAATCACTGAATCAAGTAATACTAAAAATGAAATAGATGTAATCTTTGCCAAAACAACCTTCGGCTCCAAGTCAAATAACAAAAATAAACCATAGGAGGAATAATTGAATACATCATCTAATTGAAATAAAAATGGAACAACTAGGGAGACATGCCCAAATGGAATACGGATTTCATCCTACTCTAGAAATGAAATGTCTGAAGTGGCCAAGTCAAAGTCCTGCAACATCCACATGTGTTGCAGCTGCATAAACCTGGAATAAAACAATTCTGATGTCCCAGTGGATGGACACCTAAGAGGTTTTGAAAAATATTTTTATAGCAAGGGTTAAAACCCAAAACATTTAAAAATATTTAGCAAGTGAATTTAAATGCGGGAAATTAAAATACAAGTATGCTCTTCATATTTAAGTTAGTGTTGCACACTCTCTTAAGGATAACTCACCCCTCGACCAATGTGCACGCCTAACGTACCTATACATGACCCATCTAGCTAACTACCCTGTAACTAGTCTTGTCACATATATCCCACTAATTCCCACTACTATATCCCGAGTGAGTTTAGTTATACATCTTATAAGTTATTAGTCACACTAACTTATTAAGTCTCTTCTCAGTTAATAACATATAACATTTTCACGAGTTATATAACTTACATTTTACATCATGTATTTACTTGTATGTAAAGCTGCATCATATATACGTATCACTATATCACAACATTCACACTAATTTATTTAAGTTATTTCTCATTTAATTCCATATAAATGTTTCACAAGTTATTTTATTTATACATTTCGCACCATGTATATATATTCGTCTATAATTTTGCTCTATATATACGTGTAACTATATCACAACATTCACACACATATCAGATATAAAAATGCTATCACCAACGGGTAGGAGGCGGTTATAGTTCCCCCCGAAAGTGACCGTCCCATACCATAATGGCTCACCCCTAATAACAGACGCTATGACCTGGGGATTATACTCACCCTACATTCGCTAGCCAGGGACTCACCCACATCGCCCAACCTCCTAAGATAGTATTAACATTGGTATGCTTTACTATAAATTTTATTCACACAAATATTTATAAATCACACACACACACACACACACACACACACATATATATATATATATATATATATATATATATATATATATATATATATATTCCACACACAAGCCTAAAACATGCATGTCCATGGTCTGACTTCATTTCAATTAATTATACCCTAATTAATCTTCATTATCTTGGTGTCACTCTACCAATTATACCCGCACTCTCTCTCTCTCGGCCCACAATTTAATACTTCCAATTCATCGTTCGATTTCATTCAATGAAGCCCACCCACTTAATTAATAAGGTTTGAAATCACTCAATTATGAACATTAATTCTTCAAATTAATTAATCCTCTAATTAATTCAAGGGTAATCATTTATGAATTAAAACCATAGATCATAATAAAAATTGTTGAATCAAATAATGCAGAAACTGTGTATCTCAAACACATAACAGGTCTGAATCAGGGGAAAGAGAAAATTCGACAGCCTTAATAGGTCATTCAAACGACCAACCATGTCGTTCAAACGATAATGGCTCTTGTTTGAACGAGATACCAGGTCGTTCCAAGGTCCCTGGTATCATCTTCATCCCTAATCTGTCAAATAAAGCCCAGTCCGCCATTGAAACATTTAAAACCTCATTTTGTACAAATTTCTTCATTAAAACTTCCCCAAATTCATCCTAATTCCATCATTTTATTATATTCAATCTAACCCCATCAATTAAACCAAATTAGGGCATCAACTTAGTCAAATATTAACAGCTCTATAGATTTATAACTTTAAATAAAAGGAATCCCTAATTTCTCATGAACACAACCCCTAACATATTAATTGATTCCCACCTCCTTTAATATGAATAGGTAAATGAAAATTAATAATTGCAAATTAAACCACTTTCCTTAATTTGTAGAATCAAAGACTTTGGATAAAGATGTTGGATTGAAATCACGCATATCGTCTTGTTCTTGAAGCAATCTCCTAAAATGACCAAATTCTCTTCTAAGGATTCTCCTCTTAAGCTATCCCCAATTTTAGTCTTCTAAAATGACTTTAAGTTGCCTTACCCTTTCACCATTAGGGTTAAAAACTCAAATACTATTTTTGGGCCTATAGGCCTCCTAAAAAGGGCGCAAACTCTTAATTTGGAGCTCGATTATGTCTAGAAATGTCCTGAAGCCCAATATATATATCTATGGTCACTCATTTCAAATTATTTCGACCCATTTGGACTAAACCCTGCACTTCGAATGCCATTCGAATTAGTTTATAACATTCTCCAAATTCTTGACCTCAAAATGCGACACAAAATAATCCAAAATATTAAAACTCAATTCGCCAAATTAATAAATTTTGCAAATTTAAAAATTTCTCAAATCATGAATTTAATTCCTCTAAATTAAAAAAAAATCTTGTTCTCCCAAAATATTATTTAATTAAAGGTCCTTGAATTTATGGGGTGTTACATACTTCCCCCCTTACATTGGAATTTCGTCCTCGAAATTAGGGTAAGCATAGTACTCTCAGTCTCAACTAGCTTCGTAATCACTTATCCTTAGCATTGCTACACATGGTTCTTCAGTGAATGTAATTAACCAGGGCGCCCATACACCCTGTACTTGTATTTACCCGTACGAAATAAAACTCGACTTTTACCAACACTTAAACCATAATATAACTTCAATCCCACAGTTATAACACTCCAAGCACCGCTCTCTCGGCATAAAAGTATACGTAATCACTCTTATGCTAAAAAGAACAACATACATTACCACGCCATTACTATCACTAGTTTCCATGCGTCGAAATAAATTATGAGCTATATCTCCCTGCTTGATAATAAGTGAACCTAACCTGAATCACCTCAGAAATGACCCTACTCCTCGGGGTTTCAATTAACAATATTAATACATTAATATACAACACATTTAACATACATAATCGTAAATCTACGCTAGACCCTATCTCAGGTGAGACCTAGCAACGATACTTCATACCCTGGTACTGTGAACACCCAGTCTTACTATAACTATCAACTATATCCCCAAACTATATCTACACAGTTGAAACCTGAAAAACTTCCACACTACTCCCATAATTCTCGAAAGTAGGAATATCTCGTATAATGCAACCATCCTCTTAATGTAACCCCCCCCCCCCCCCTCTCATGTGGTTAACGCCAAAGAACCCCGCTACCCCACGGTACTTATATATATATATATATATATATGGGACAATGGTGTTATAAATAGTAACTCATGTATGATAAATATGCATGATAAACATGCATGGCATTTTATGTGTTGCATGTATGCATGCATACACATGCATGTATGCATGCATACATGCATACATTATTATTTTATTATTAAAATATTTAAAAAATA
Organism: Sambucus nigra; assembly: GCA_949130495.1. Classification (NCBI taxonomy): domain Eukaryota; kingdom Viridiplantae; phylum Streptophyta; class Magnoliopsida; order Dipsacales; family Adoxaceae; genus Sambucus; species Sambucus nigra. The sequence continues at coordinate 356,707,488 of OX422222.1, read as the reverse complement.
TTTTTTTTTGAAATAGTTTTTTTAAAAAATATATATATATTTTTATTTTTTTAAGTTTTTTAAAAGTTTTTTTTTATAAAAATGCGTGTTATTATGCGCTGAGTTTTATCACCGGGGAAAATTTATTGCGGTCATCCGCTAGTATATATATATGTATATATATATGCACACACTAGCGTATGCCCGTGCCTGAAGGCACGGCGAAATTTTTCAAAGTACGTTATCGCGAAACGACGACAATTTTTCAAAGTACGTAATAGCGAAGTGCAAAAATTTCTAAGTGTAATTTTTAAACAATTGGCTATAATATTTCGTATTTATATGACTATTCACCATGCTTAACAAACAACAAATAGTCCAATAACATTCAAATAGTCTAAATTCATCAAATAAATTCACATATAATACGAAATATACAATATTCATCCATCGAATTCACATTGTGTCTCAAAAAAATAAAGGGTCAAATTTTAAAAAAAACTAGGTATAGTCTCATTTGTTTATGGAACTATCCACCCTGCTTAACAAATAAAAAATAGTCCAACATCCAAATTGTCTAAATTCATCAAACAAATTCACATATAAAATGAAATATACAATATTCATTAATCAAATTCATTGTGTCTCAAAAAAACAAAGTGTTAATTTTTTAAAAAAATTGGTCTCCTTTGTTTATTGGACTATCCACCCTATTTAAGGGGTAACAACAAATCCAATAATATAAAAAAAATCCCAAATTCGGAGATGGGAGCTAGAAGGCCGAGAAAGGAGAATATGAATTTATTCTTTCTATGGGACTTCCTCAAAATGTTTGTGTCGTAGTGTTTGACCACTATCTGTGGGACTTCCTCAAAGCATAGTGCGGGTATGTTCCTACGACAATAGGCAGGTAAGAAAAGGCGTTGTCATAACTTAAGTCCAATAAATGTTTAATATCCATTATGCCAAACTTAATAAAGAACATTAAATGACAGAAACCTAACATAATTTGACACTTAGCAAATACATTGTTTAAGCTCTAACAGAGTATCTAGTACATTACTTTATAGTTTAAGATAAGAGAGGAGTCATATCTAGACACATTATCTAGCAAAATGTAGGTTCCAAACAAAATACATTATTTAAGTTGTAACACAGTTTGACGATAATGTATGTCTGCATTTAATAACTATGAATAAATTGTTAGAAGTCATTGCATTTAAAGGATTGGGCCAAGCATACATTTGCCTTCAAATGGTTAGAAGTTAGAAACATAGATTAAAATCCGTTAGAAAAATATGTATAAAATGAAGGCTATATTGAATTAGCTAGATATAGAATAGGCTAATGCAATTTCGAAATTTCCTAATAAAATATATTAGTTTACATCAAACTTGCTGATAATGTCCAAAAACACACTTCATTTGAACCATAAAATCTCCATAGAATTTTCCTAGCAACATTGAATGAACTAAATAATGAGGTTGATTTGCATTTTGAACATTTATTTCTCTAAACATATCATAACATTAATTCAAACAATTAATTTCAATCACACACAGAAAAATAAAAGTGCATAGAGGGGCCTGCTGCTGCTGCTTGCTGCGTCTGGCAGAGCAGGGCTGTGTGTGAGAGAGAGAGAGTGCATAGAGGGACCATAAGGGAGAGGGTTAGAGGAAGAAGGGAGGGAGAGGGGAGTGAGGACAGGGAGACACCCAAGAGAGAAAGGGAGGAGGGGAAACGACATCTATTCAAATTAGAACATGACTCGATTACTTCATCTGTTCTAATACTGTATATATATGCATATGCATATATGCAATGCATATACATATGCATATATATGCAGATTGCATATATATGCATATGCTACATATATATGCAGTATATGCATATCTGAATATATATATGCATACCCCACCACCATTCAATGATGCAATTACTCTAATTATAGCTGATTATAGCAAATTATCTAAACAACAAATGTTATGATCATAGCAAATGTTATGATCAGCTACTAAAGAGTAATGCATAATCAGCTATAATTAGAGTAATGCATAATCAACTATAATTAGAGTAATGCATAATCAATTACATTACATTTTCATTACATAACATATATTATACCAATTACAGATTGCATACCAATTATGTGTCAATTACAGATATCGTACCAATTGCATACCAATTTATAGATATCATACCTATTACAGATAATCTTTGCATACCAATTACAGCTGATATTATTACACATTACATACCAATTACATATATCATACCAATTATAGATTGCATACCAATTACAGCTTGCATGCGAATTGCATACCAATTTACAGATTGTATACCAATTACAGATAATCATTGCATACCAATTACAGCTGATATTAGTACACATTACAGTTGATCATAGCAAATGTAATGAATACCAATTATGTTGTAAACAGTCAGTGTTCATAATATCAATTCACACACCACACCAACTACACATTGTACATCATGTAAAATAGTCCTTAAGAAGATATATTAGAACTTGAAAGAGACACCTAATTTATTTTATGAAACAGTAAGACAAATAAAGGAGAGGAAAAAGTGTGGAAACACTTCAATTATGTAAGGAATGAATGAATCTATACACACTTGAATCATTGAACCACCAAGTGATCAGTTTGAGATCCACCAAGGAAAAGATATGTTTGAGAACCACCAAGTGACCGGTTTGACTTATGTAAAGAGGTATGTTAAAATTTCTGCATTTTCATCCGATTTGTGAGTCCATTAGAACAAAGAATGTCTTAAGTTTCAATAAACAGAGCAGTGTTATAGTGCATAATGAATCAATACCATTATAATAAATATAGAGCAGTGTTATATTGCATAATGAACTATTCAAGGCCAAACATAGGCAAGCTCGGAAATTACACGATGACATACCTTTTCTAAATTTCCTGATCGGGTCCACTTTGCTTCAATGCCCTTATTTCTTGCATCAATTTCCACAGTAAAAAAGTCTGGTAATGCCATACTGGGGCAAGCCTATTTCTTGAGATTGGCAGGCTTATTTCTTGTAATGCCACACATTGCACACCATATTGTTTTAGCTTTGTAGAGTAATTTGAATGCCTATTTCTTGAGATTGTTGATCGGGGGCTTCGCAATCCTACTGCCTTCCAGCATTGATCCTACAAAAACTCAAGATAAAATATAAACAAACAGAGATTTTTTTAAGAAACTTCTAAATATGAACAAATAATAATGCAAAGAAAAGAGGGAAAAAACAAAAATTGGAAGTCATATCATACCACAGTAAAGTTTACATGATGTGTTGCAGAATCACATTCTTGAAAATGTTTCCGTGTGATAGAATTTCTCGAATTCCCCTAAGTGAGTCGTCCACTGTGAGTATCGAACCAAATTGTTAAAGCATGTATAACATCTATAAATTATCTAATTACTTATGCGAAAACTTTGTCTATCACTAATATAAAATAGATAATACACTAATAAATACAACAGGTACTAAACATCCAAAAACTGACTTCCCCCAATTCGATAAAATCTTTTAGATTAGAATAATACAAATGAGACTAATACATTAATATAAATATAAAAGTGAAAATATTATACATTAATATTTATATATTCCATATGCATATATCCAGTTGCATCTAATGGTAGACATCTGCTTAGGAGATTACAGAATGGTAAGATTCACTTAGGGTCTTCCATACCAAGTTGATGAGTGACTTTGTAAGCAAGAGTAACAAACTTACCAAAAGCCTGAAACAAAAATTTCTGATAACTTACTAATTAATGAAGTTCCAAAATTAGCTACCAAGTGGCATGTCATTGGAGTCGATTTTTCCTCGTCCTTTTGGTGTTGTTCTTTGAGCTAACCTCTTTATCAGGATCTGTTGACGAAGTTGATATCTTGTCCCCTACCGCAGCACTCCAAATAGCTCGTTCTACATCTGATGGTGTGAAAGAATCTCCCCCTACTCATTAAGTTGAAGCTTATAAAAAAAATCGTGTTTAAGCTAATAAATACATAGAGAGAGCAAATTGACAAACAAACCCAAACAACCTCAAACAGGTATAAAACATATATAAAATGAAATCAAACATCAAAATCAAACTTAGAATGAATCAAAATTTCAATGAATCCCCTTACAATAAACAACAGAAAAAGTAGAGAGACATTACAAATATCATTGGGTTCAATTGTGGGATAGCTTGGCGTGGGATAACTTAGCATATTTATAACAATGCAATCATTGGGTTCAATTGTTGAGGAGTTCAAATTGAGGGCTAGTGTGATACATTTTGGATTTTATGTGTACATATTGGTTACCCCAAACTACGAATGTTTAGAACCGAGATAATCGTAGATAGAATATAAAAAGAATCTTGGAGATAGACAATGGATAATGGTGTGACATTTGCATAACAGTTATCACCTAAAAGCTTAGAGATTAAAAAATAATTCAATGCTTCTGGTAAACAAAACAAATTCCATTTATGTATAATATATCAATTTCATGGATTATAAGAGGAATATGAAAACAAATTCCATTTAATGGTCTCAAGTAATCTGATATGTGCGAGTGCTAGTAACAACAAACAAAAATCAACCAAAACACTTAATGAGAAGGACTTCAAAAAACCAAACCGTATAATTAGTAATAAATAACAGAGAAAAAATTACTATTATCGTATCTTTGAAACTAATCTCTCCACCATACTGAATGAGATTCAAGCGCTCGACTAAACATGAATAATATATTAGACAATATATGACAATTTCATAAGCAAATACCTCAAATCCCTATGTCAAGAAACCTCAAAATAAATTAGCATAATTGAATAAAGGAGATAGAAAAAAAAAGAACAATTTTTATTCAGAATTTCATAAGCAAATACTTCAAGTCCCCATATGGTTTATGACTTAAACCCCATAAGCAAAAACAAAAGAAATATCGATCACAGGAAGGGGTAGAGAAATCCAAATCATATTTTCACATAGTTTATAAAAAAAAAACAAGAACAAACCCCTATTTTAAAATCTCGATCAAAGAAAGTGGTAGAGAAATTCAAATCTGCAAAACAAATCATAAATCCAAATCAGATTTTCACAATGTTTATAAAAGAGAGGGAGACAAGATAGTGTACCTGAAAAATCTATTAAATCCCCAAATATAAACATAACGATTGAAACTCACAGATATTTAACATCGATGACAAGCATATTTTTCCACTAATATCTATTGGGTTAAAAACTTACAAAAACAGAAAAAATTTCACCTTAGAGAGAGAACATGAAACAATTTTAAAACCCTAAAAGAAGAGAGAAAGATTATAATACATATGGAGGTCATTGCAGATTGACCTTTGAATCAATGTTATAGCTAAAGCCCTGATGTAGAAATTCAAACAATAATTTTAGTATAAACAAATCAAATCGTAAAGCCCTAATACAGAAATTCAATTAAAAAATCCCCACTAAAATGATTCCATTTCTACCCAAATAGGCACCCCCCCAAAAAATATAGAACCCCAAGCTTAAGCCCTGATGTAGAAATTCAAACAATAATTTCAGTAAAAAGAAATAAAATCGTAAGGCCCAAAATAGAAATTCAATTAAAAATCCCCACAAAAATGATTCCATTTCTACCCAAATAAGAACCCCCTCAAAAAACATAGAACCCATAATCAGCACCCAATGAACCCAAAAAATGACTGTGTGTGTGTGTGTGTTTGTGTTTGCGTGTGCGTGTGTGTGTGTGTGTTCGAGAGAGAGAGACAAAGAGAGAGAGAGAGAGACTACCTGATTGGAACAGAGAAGGGTGGCGGAAGGCAGCGGCGGCTAGGGCTTGGAGCGAGAGAATGAGGGAGAGAGGTGAGGTCGACGGGGGTGGGTTTGGGGTTTGGGGCGAGAGAATGAGGGAGAGAGCTGAGGGTGTCGTGTGTAAGAGTGTGAGGGGGAGAGGGTTACAAATATACCCTCATTTTTTAATTCAGGTGTAATTTTTGTGAGAAAAAAAAGGGGAAAACCAATTCAAAAACCAAGCTACCTTATTTTATATATATATATATATATATATATATATATATATATATTGTGGCTATTACGGCCAACACATCGACTAATATCCTTCTCACTCACGAATCCTAATGATAGCAAATCGTAGGTTGTGATGCACTCAATGTCACTTCCAAACGCCCCCATGCTCAAACATTTCATAATTCAGGGGACAACTTATTCCCATTCCTCCGGAGTATACCCAAAATCATTGCCTTTGCGTCTTCTCTCCGAGTTTGCTAAGTATCTGCACAGTAAAGGCTCTGGCTCCTCCTAGGGTGCCCATACACCCTATATCAAGTGAATAATTGCACGAACCTCAGAACATCACATACGTAATATATTTATCTCAAGTTCGGCCCCCGTATTCATGGTGTGGCTATATCCTCCAAATATATTCGATGTTAAAACTGTATGTTATATATAAAACGGTTTATATATTAAAAAAAATAACTTTTAACGTTTATGTATATAAAAAATAGTTTTTATACATTATATATATATTTTTAAAAACAACTATTTTTATAAGCTATATAACGTTTTTATATTTAAAAATATGTTAAAAGAATATCTTTTTTTCTAAATTTTATAACGTTTATTTTGGTTCAATGGCAAAAAAACATAAACAATGAAAAAAAATTAATGAATAATAATGTTATTAACTTTTTAAAATGTTTTTTTTTATAAAAATAATGTTAAAACCTGTATGTTATACATAAAATAGTTTATATATTAAAAAATTAATTTTTAACGTTTTTGTTTTTAAAAACAGTTTATATACATTTTATATAAAAAAATAAGTTAAAAAAAATTGTTTTTATAGGCTATATAATGTTTTTATACACAAAAAACATTAAAAGAATCTTTTTTTTCTAAGTTTTATAACGTCTTTTTTGTTCAATGGCAAAAAAACAAAAAAAAAAAATTAAAAAAGGTGTTTTTCTTGAATAAGAATGTTGTTAACTTTTTTAGACATTCTTTTTACAAAAACAACGTTAAAAATATATTGGAAAAAAACATTTTATATTATTTATATATTGTAAAAAAAAATAGTATTTTATATTAACAAACTTTATTAAAAAACTATTTTATAACTGTATAGTTTATATATAAAAAAATAAAGAAAGTATAAGATGTATAGATATATAAAAACTGTTTTTATATATATAACAATATTTTTTTAAAAATGTTTGTAACAAAAAATTGTATAATTTTTTTCTTTTTGCATAAAAAACATAGTTTTAACAATTTTGTATAACTTTTTTTGCTATTTTTTTTAAAACAGTTTTATATATATTTAACTGTTTTAAAAAAATAACAGTTTTTTAGAAAATATACATTTTTTTAAACATTTCTTAAAATACAATTATATATATATATATATATATATATATATATATATATATATATATATATATATATATATTCTCATGTGGAATAGCACCCTCAGCTTTACTAAGATAATGCATAAATAATTTTATCATGTAAAACAACTTAACATAAGCCAAATATTAATATGTAACGACAGCAGAGGCAGTTCAGCAAACTGTCTTGCATCAAATCGAATTACCTGCACCAAATAAGCTTTCAGGTTGAACGTTGATTATATAAAAAAAATAGAGTCCGCTGTTTACCACCATCATGTGGACTATATTTGGCTTTTGACAGACTTGATGTCCAGCAAAATATTACCTATAATCCATGGAAAACCAAGGCAGTTGATGCTTCCATGAGAATAAGAGAGAGAGATAGAGTAGTACTTTGGAGTTGCAGATTGGGAAGGAATTGGAGAATCCCAAAACGAGTCATACCCCCTTGTCCAGTCCACATCAGCCATGCCGCCTTATATCTCCCAACAATTCCATGTCACACCTGCAACAACAACTGACCTCTTATACCCATTTTTGGAAACTAACCTGTTGTCCCAAACCTCTACCTGTTGTTTGTTATACCATATAATGTGAATTTATAAAGACAGATAATGAAGGGGCGCTTGAATGGTTTCATTTTTAAAGATTATTTGAAAAGCCAATAAGCATTCTCACAGTTTCATTTATAGAGATTATTTGAAAAGCCAAGAGGCATTCTCATGTCATGTCATTCTTTATTTAACAATTGATAATCTTAAGAAAAGATCATTTTATAATGTATTAATTGCTATTAATACTTCAATACTATTGTATTATAAGTATAACTAACACATAACTCGCGCGATGCGCAAGCCCTTATAGTAAACCAACTATTATAAAAGTTGTCTTCCATCAATCATTTTGGGATGACAAAAAACTATTGTAAGTATAACTAACATATAACCTGCGCGAGCCCTTATAGTAAACCAACTATTATAAAAGTTGTCTTCCATCAATCATTTTGGGATGACAAATAAACAAAATGTGTGAAGTAAAATCTTTTTATAATTTTTAGTCATAGAAAATAATGGGAGAGGAATTTTTATGGTTAGTTTGCTTAACTATATTATATATTAGTTCACCAACCTAAAACTGGTAATGATATTTCTTGTGAGCTTCATTCTAGATCAACAACAATGCACATAAATTTGGTTAACATCACCCTAATTGCCAATTAAACACAAAACATGGCAAGTACAAATATGACATAAACTAAAACCCACAATTCAATTGTGTAAACCATTGACATGTTGAACCCATTATGAGCCATACATTTGTCCTCAAACTAAAGTCACTTTTTCATAACTTTTATCTACATAGTTGAACCCATTATGGATTGCTCAAAGCTTCCATCAGAATTATTCACCATTTGCACCTTTGCAAGCTATAACGCTTAGATTCTTCCATTGGTAGTCAGCTAAGCAGATGTTTTGGTTCACTGAGATGGAATTTTTTTTTATAATCTAGACCAAATGAATTATTAAATAATGCATGATCAACAATATAAACTCATAATTTTTTTATAATTCATACCTAACGTCTATAAAAATAGAAAAAAGGATGCATGATCAACTATATAGACTCATAAAATAAATTAAAAATGCCCAAACATCTTCATTTTTCATGAACTACTGATTGTTTTGTTGAGTTCAAACTAAATTTCAAATTAAGTACAGACAAAAATGAAGAAGATTTGCTCGACTTGGAAGCTCCTACTCTTGTTCTACATCAGCATCAGCATATTACAAAGTAAAAAAATCCCAAACAATGGGATTTGTTTTTGTGCTTAGAATACTTTAGATACCTCCTCATTCATCAGTTTCCTCTTAACATTCTCAAAATACATCAACAAAATTATGATTATTCCGATCGGGCAAATCCGTCCAATGAACATCCATAGAGACACTAAACCCATCTCGACCTGTGATCATAAACTTCACATCTCCAAGACTTCCCCAATCATCAGGGCTTTCGAACAGATGTCCATGTAATTTTCGCTGGTTTTCAAAAATTACATGTGGGTAAACAGAGTCAGTGGAACCAATGTTTGAGTAATTTTTGCTGGTTTTTAAAAATTACATGTGGTTAATAGAATCGGTGGAATGGATGCCCATATAATTTTTGCTGGTTTTCAAAAATTACTGAACAGAGTCGGCTTACTCATTTTTTCTACTTGAGGTGATTTATATGGTGAGAAGAGAAGGGTCTCGAAAGAAAGAGTTTGGAAGTGGGAGAGACAACAATTGAAAAAATGATATTTTTAAGGTGAGGGATAGGTAAAGATCAATACAAATAGAGAGAAATGAAGGATGGCTTTTGCTCTTCTTCTGTTTTAAAAGAATTGAATGACTATGTCTTCCGTTTTAAAGGTATTATATTGATATTGATATAGATGCAATAAATGATTCACATTAAACTCTCTAATTATTGTTTTAGAGGTATAATATAGATATAGATTTCTGCAAATATTTCATTTGGTCTCTCAGTTCCTAAATTGGAGGACCGAAGTTTATGGATTCTCTTCATGTCACTTTCGGATTATATTAATATGTTGTGTTTAAGTAACAATGACTAGGTTTGTCAATCGGGGTATGTGAATTGGGTTTGGATATGTTAAAGCTCCGGTCAAACCCATTTCGAACTTCAGGCTTACAAAGATTCTATGATCCAACTTGGATCACAATTGATCACAGGCGTGAGGCTGTTATTCAAACCAACAGGATAAAAAAATGAAGCTTTCTCTACCAAATGAGAGCACAAAAATAATCACAAAACTCTTACCAATGGATGGTCCAAAGCCTTATTTATGAATAAATCTAACTAGGGTCCTAAATTTATTACATAAATCTAGATAACTAAGTCTAACTAAAGAATTTAAAATGAACGCATTATCCTAAAGATAATCTAATAGATAATAACTAAAATAAATAAAGAATTATTATATGTGAGTCCTTTTTGAAGAGTACTAGTATAGAACCCGCGCGATGCGCAGGCATAATTGTAGAAGACATTAAATTTTGAAAACAAATATAATAATTCTTTTATTGGAATTATATTTATGGAAAATTATTATGAAGTACATAATCTACTATGTAAACAAGTTTAAAAACTGTAGCTTAAAAAAATTGACAATCTCCGATATGTATGCGTATTCCAGCCATCATTGTGTTCAATCAATCCAAGATATCTATTCTTTTATACCTATAAAATATAAGAATTATATGTTGAAGTTTCAGCATGTTTAAATTACTCACTTTTTTTTATTGATGTTAATCAATTTAGGGTGTAATTGGATAGCGGTATCAAAAAACATATGTTGAATCATTTTTGTTATTTGTATAAATAATGAAAAGATGACTGGACTGGACTGAACCCACAAACCACTGCGTAGATAATTTTAAAATACAAATCACTACAAATGCAAAATTGATATTAACAGTATACAAACATTTTTTAAGTCATTTTGAATGAAAGATTCGCCATAATTTAGAACCATATCCAGATTATAAACATGCATTTAACTTTTCAATTTATCCCCACTGCTTTCTTCCTGATAAGAATAGAAAAAAAAGCTCAAATAAACAACTCAGAAAGGAACTCATCAACCATCTAGTTTTTCTGGCATTAGGTCAGCAAAAAAAAGTTTGGGGCTATTCACTTGTCAATGAACAGAAAATAATATTAATAAAAAAAACAATTATGGATTTCCAATGCTAAGGCAGATCTCCCAAGTAAATACACACCACTACATTAGTGGATTATTAAACTATAAAATTTATGAAGCAAATAAATAAAAGCATCAATTAGTTAACAGTGAACCAAAAAAAAAAAACTCAAAGATAAAACAAATCAAAACAACTAAAATTCCAACAACAACCCATAACTATGACACCTAAAAAAATCAACACAAACAAAAACCCAAGTAACTAATCAATAAAAACAATTCTTACGAGAACTAAATCTGCTCAAATGGGGAGACTGAGCAATTGAGCTATCCTTCTTTGCAACTTCTTTCATAGCATTTCCTTGTTTGATGATCCAACATGGAAAACACCCACCCATGTCCAATCGAAACAAATCAAGAAACCCCTTTGAACCACACACACACACACACACACACACACATATATAGCAAGGATGTGAAAGGGTGTCATGTCATAAGGGAACACATACGACATGGCAAATGAAGAAAACTACCTCAAAGAAAACCTCCCATTCACTACCTTTGCCCCATTAACTCATCAGCTCCCAAACAAACCCTACCTCAAATTCTCTCCCTCTCACTAATCCACCCCCACCCCTCGTCATTTCTGTCGCCACCCCTCCTCATCTATGTCGCTGCCCCTCCAAGCAGACCCCCCCCCCGGCGACCACTACAGCCTCCATGGCTGGCGTCGAATGAGGTCAACCATACCCAAAATCGAAACTCACCATATTTTAACCCCAGATGTATGAATGGAACATTTTCAATGTATGATTCTTAGTATCTTGATCCTTCATTTCTTCATTTTTGGAAAATATGGTATGATTATTATCTAGATTTAATGTATTGGTTTGGGTTTCACCATAAATCTTGACTAGTGTTAGGGTTTCATTACAAAACTTTACTAATTCTGATTTTTTTTGTGCTTTTTCATTTATATTTTTTTGGCTCTTCGTTCCGAATTCATTGAGCATCAACAATAGGTGTTTATTTTTTTTCCCCTCTAATTTGTTATGACTTCTATAATTTGTATTTCAGGATTTTTGAGTTCATCGACTTATTGTTTGCAGATGCTTGCGTGTTTCTCTCTCCTTTTGGATTTCGAGAGCATTTCCATGGTTTAGTTTTGCAGGTGTTTTCTTCGGGTATGATTTAGTACTTGCAAGGATGGGACTTCCATCTTCATTTATGTGGTATTAAACCCCTTTGTCTCGCGAAGGTATTCATATCTTCCAACTTTTTTTACATTCTTACATTAATAATAGCTTCATTAGTAAATGATTTGTGTTTTGAACACCAATGGATTGCGGGATTTAGTCTAAATATTATTGATATATCAGTCAATAGCTTAACATTATTTTATTTTGTACATTACTATTTTATGATGGTGGAGTTTGTGTTAGTATGAAACTATTCGTATCGAATTTCTTTTTTCTTTTTTGTTATGTGAAAATGTTAGTATAGTTACAATTTCTAAGCTTGCACACTTTCTACACTGAATAAGGGGCTATTACTGGCTTGTTGAGCCCACAATCACTTCAAGAATAATACGGCAGAAAAGTTAAGGTCCAACCGGTAAGGTTTTAATTATACTTTTTTATTTTCTGAGTTTGATATTAGATTTTTTATCAATTAATTGTTGTTTGAGTTAAGGTCCATTTTTACTTCTAACTTTACACTCAGGTTAAGATAATTGCTACAAATAAGGTGATTTATGAGGATTTAGTTATCGAGTCACGTCCAGAGGAAGACATGGTAACAGCTACTGTAAATGGGCAAGACTTGCATTCTGCATTTGGAAATTGGAAACTGGTTCTGTATCTGGAAACTGGTTCCCTGGCTCAAAACCACTGCTGGCTCAGGACATGAAAAGATTATGAAGGTGCATAAATAGTGTGTCTCAATCTTTTGTTCCCAAACTTATTTGATTAGTAGCAAAAACACCCTCACATATGATTTTAATTAAAGACCAGTTTAGTGTTGAATTTGGATCAGTTTAGTGTTGAATCTGTGATGTAATGTTTATCAAGTTACATAATGTATGATATTATATTGTATTCATATAATTTTCATTAAAACTGTGTAATATTTTCATTTTACGACATTTCACGACATTGTGACTTTGCCATGGACCCATTTAGTCGGTTCAAACATGTAGAGAAAAAGAATTTAATTTTGCATTGTTGTGATAGTGTAAATTATACTGTAGTGAATTACTGATTTTGTTTCCATGTTTCTAGGTGCTCACATGTGGCAATGTAACTTATACTTTCCTCAAGTTTATTTTTTCTCCTCCTTTTGAAATTTAACTATTCGTGTCTATATATTAGATTTTCATATTGAATTACAGTTTGTTAAATATGTAATTATTTGTAGTTTTATGGACTTTAGGGAGTGTAGTACTACTAACAGTAGGCAGTTGGTACCAATAAATTATTAGTATCAATGGCATTAGTAGTATACTTTTTTTTGACATATGTTGTGTGTATACATATTTAACTAAGAGAATTTTATGGAATAAGTTAGGAATCCATCAATTTTCCTATCATGATTGGTTATTATACAGTAACTTCTTTGATGGAAAATTTCTAACTTTTATGCTATGGGTTCAGGCCTTAGATTTAGGATTTTCAGTTGGTTTTATTGTTGGTAATTTTTAATGTATTTTTCAGTTTCATTGACTTATGGGTTTTGACATGGTGGAAAATTTTGGACAGGTATCACGGAATCATGAAAGAAATTTGGTTTTTTTTATTATATATGCATTTTCGTGTTTTTGAAATGAATGTTTAACTCTCTACTTCTCTTGGTGTATACGTACTTCTCTTGGTATCACGAAAATTGTCTTCTTTTTGTGATTACGTACTTTGAAATTTTCGTCGTGCCTTAAGGCATGCGCATACTATATATATATATGTGTGTGTGTGTGAAAAACGCAAGAGTTGAATCCCCGGTGATTAATAATAATATCAATTAAAATTATTTAATTTCCTTTTAAATAAATAAAAGCGGAAGCGTATATTAAGTGATGGTGGTTCAACAAAACAACAAGGCCGGGTTTTAATATCATAAGAAACAAATTAAAACAACATAATTCAAGTCCTAGAATTTGCCTAAGTCATGATTATTCATTTAAATAAAGTTAGGCGACACCAATATTAGCAAATGACTTGAATAAACCAAATTAACCCAATATTTAATTTAAGTCCCAAATTAAATGCGTGTAATTGTAAAACCAAATTTTATCTTGAAATTAATCTAGCATGCGTTCTAAGTGATATAGAGCAAGATAAAATAAATAGTCACACTACACCGCGATATACGAGGAAAAACCCACTAGCGGGAAAAAACCTCGGGACGGCCCTAGCCTCAAATCCACTAAAAACGGTATTACAAAATACAAGACAAAAGACTTACTTCCTAAACTCGAACCCTCTCAAGCCGTGATGCTTCTTCTTGTATCGACCTCCAATTAGTGGATAACCAACGGAGCTCCACCGCGGTCTCGGACTCCCACCGATCGGGCAATTAGGCACACCGTCACCCCAACATGGAGCCTTTCTCCAAATGGGTAGAAATGAAACGAACTTCTCTTCAATTCGGTGTAGAGAAAAACCGGTGCCAAAACAATCTCCAAGCAATTGATATCTATATATGGAACTTGGAATAAACAACAATGGGTGTAAACTAAGTGTTTAAAGATTTTTCTTTAAGTTGAAGAACACTTAAAACATGAACATTTTCCTTTTTGGAATGATCTCTCAAACTCTCTCTAGGAGATGTATTAGGATGGAAAAGTTATCTTGGAAAATGTGTTTCCCGCACATAATATTGCATGAAAAAAGTTGGTTGAAAACCAAGTGGAAGAGTGGGGAAAAACTGCAAAAAAACTGCCAAATAACTGTTCCCGCTGGAAGTTCGTTCGAACGAACGTGATTCTCGTTCGAACGAGACTTCTAACGAGTGACCAGCCTGGGCTCGTTAGAGGTTCGTTAGATACCTCGTTAGAACGAGCATTCGTTCGAACGACATATCGAACGACTGTCCAGTTAGGGTCGTTGGCAAAACTCGTTCGAACGAACCTGGTTCGAACGACAAAACTCGTTCGAACGACATTTCAAACGAACAAACAGAAAGATTAAAAAATTAGATTTTGGCCCAGAAACTTTTATAAACTTTTATATACTTAATTTTTAAGTTTCTAATTGATTCTTTCTGAAAAATAAAATGCAGTTTTAATTCACTTAACACCCAATACAAATTGTTCCAAGCTCCTATATACATATAAATACATTCATACCTTGGGAGCATGGAACCTAAGTTGATGACGTACAAACGAGGCACATAAACTACGGCATGTTGATGATGCTTTATACTCTTTGCCGCTACGTCTTCAACAAACACTTCATAGGTCTTGAATATTACAATTAAATAAAATCCTATGAATAAATGTTTTTGTCCGGAATTGAGCCAAAACTATATATGGACTCAATTGGAAATTTGTGTCCTTACAAATCTCCCCCTTTGGCTATTCCGGGACAAAAACCAAACAAAAATCCTAAAGGGCCGTCAAGCTCTACTAGACTCAAAACATAACCCGCCCAATCTTGACTCAACCAAAGGATCAAACGCTTTTCCATAGAAAGATGCCGCTTTAGAATAATTCCTGCACACTTAAGCAAACTCATCAAATGCATAGGGAATATCAAAAGTATTAAATGCAATGAATTAAATACTCCCCCTAAATTAATTCTCCCTTTAAACACATGACCTACTTAGAAAGACGTCTCCCCCTAAGATAAATCTCCCCCAAACGAAGATACGATAATAATAGGATTAGATACCATTTCTCACCCTATCATCATTCTCCCCCTTTTTGTTCGGGAATAGGCAAAGGATAAAGAACTAATAAACAGCATGAGAAAGCTTAAATAAAAGACATGACAGCATATGGGCAATAAAAATAAGGCAAAGACAAACAAATATCATATATATATATATACTTTAAATATACCAATAGAGCACTTGCATATATATATAGATATAAACACACACATGACACAAAATACAATAAGTTTGCACACTCGTATGGCAAAAATGTGTCATATGGAAACGGAAGTGTAGGGGTGTGAACTAGCAACAATTAAATTTAGACCCAAACACTTAAGAAACGTTCACAGAGTTCTCATTTGATTGCAAACTTCATCACAGTTAAATATAACCTCATGTGACAATATAAAGATTGAACTCAATGAACAAACATACACAATGCATACAAGCCTAGCATGATGATGATTCTACAAACCAAATAGAGTCATCGCATTAAAGACAACTAGGATAAACGGACATTGTGCAAACCGTTGATATACCATCCAATTCTCCCTCAATGAGCATATATATTCTTTTGTTTGTGAATGAATATATCAAACAAACATAGGCCTTGGCAATTGCTTTCTTTTAAATGCCAAATATTCTATTTTTAGGCCTTTGGATCACGTATTTCTTTTAGATCCAATCAACGGTGGATTACTATCGCAAAGGATTTAATTCATCCTTTCGGAGCCCTTCCCCGTGCATATATTAATTTATCATGTTTTCATTTTTCTCACAAATCTCACATGCAACGGATTTTGACATGCACTAGTCCTCCTAGGTCATAGATATGTAGATGACTAGATTGATAGGAGAACACCTCAAAAAGCTCAAATATAACATGTGACATTAAGATTTCAAAAGAGCTCGTGCATGTGTGAATAGAGGCATATAGAAATAGAATCCATTTAAACAATACAAAATCCAACTACTCCATATAAAACATGGTAAAGAACATTTTAAGGATTGAAAATCTAAACCAAAAGTTCTAGCCACATGGAAGCGTAAACGATGGGATTCAAACACAAATATATGCCACATAAAGTGTGTCAAACAAAAATACACACAAAACAAAATCTTTTTGAGTTTTTAACATTTGTCAAAAATAAATATTTACTCAAAAGGACAAACAAAAATCATTTGTATTTTTCATTAAGCTTAAATGAAATAAATAAAACACAAATGATAAACAAAAAATCTTTTTATATTATGCAGTCAATTCAAACACAAAATATAATACAAAAAGATAAACAAGTCATAGTTTCTAGCATGTGATATGAAATAAGGCAATGACTAGAAAATGACTAAACAAGCATACATTTAGCATATGAATATAGCATGAAGTACAAACGCTAAAGTATGCAAACACTAACACATTTATCCTTTAGATTTAGCAAGGGAGGAGGCATGTGTAAGTAAATGAGAATCAAAATCCCTATTTTGTAAGGCAACCAAGTCGGATTTCCTAACCCAAATTAATGAAGAATTACTATCTTGGGGTGTAGAAACATTAGCTATCGTGGTTACTTTACTATGGGATTTTCTAGGAATTCGTTTAAGATCTAAACAAAATTTCCTAAGATGACCTTGTCGACCACAATGTGTACAAGTAAGAGCACGTCGAAAAGATTTATCTAAGGAGTGATCATTAAATGCATTCCTAGAAGATTCTCCTAAAACATTGGTTTTGACTTTAGGGTTAAAATCATTACAAGAATTAAAGCCTAAACCAAAAGTGTCATTTTTAATTTGGACCATTCCTAACATTTTATCTAGTTTTTCCGAACGACACTCCAAATCAAATTTGACATTACTAGAATCTTTTAATTTATTTTCCAATTCAACAATGTTAGATTCTAGTAAAGAATTACGCTCTTCAAAAGCAAGAAGCTCATTTTTCAAGGATTCCATTAAACCCCTAAGGCTATCTCTCTCGCCTTCTACATATTCAAGCTTCTCTTGAAGAGTCCTCACATGTGTCCTAAGGTCTTCTATTAAGGCACTTTCATCAATGACCTTGACACTCTCTCTTAAACTCGCTTCTAACTTCAAATTAGCTCTTTTCAATTTAATAGATTCTTTATATAATTCATGAAAAGCATTTTGAAGTTCACTCATATCAACCTCTTCTTCATTTTCACTCTCTTCTTCTTCTTCACTCTCACTATCATAAAAAATAAGAGAATCATGAACAACGACCTTGGAAGTGGCATGTGCTATAATTTCATCATTCGATGAGTTCTCATCATCACTCACATGTCTAGCCATAAAAGCCACAAAATTTTTCTTAGTGGGGGAATCGGGCTTCTCTTCCTTATCACTATCACTAAGGGTTGCATTATATGAAACGGGTCGTTTACCCTCTTTCCTTAGTTTAGTGGGGCACTCAAAAGCCCTATGGCCACAACCTTCACAACCAAAACATTTATTGGACTCGTCCCTATCGATATTTTCATTACTAGGTTTAGGGATCTTATCGGCTTTAGAAATCTTCTCGTTTTTATCATGTTTAGAAGATTCAAATTTCTTAAAATCATTTTTAACTTTATCTTTGTTAAATTTAAGAAATTTTCTAAATTTGCGAGCAAACAAAGCCATATCTTCCGAGTCACTATCACTATCGCTCTCTACAACTTGTTTAACCTCTTTTCGGGCTTTTAAAGCAACGCCCTTTTCAATTTTCTTTTCAGTTTTAGAGGGAAACATATCTAGTTCATAGGTTTGTAAATCACCTACAAGCTCTTCTAATTTTGTAGAGGCTAAAGTGGGTAAAGAATTTAAAACGGTCACCTTAGGAATAAATCTATCGGGTAGGGACCTTAAAATTTTCTTTACAACACGGTCGTCAGGTATTTTCTCTCCCAAGTTAAAGGATGAATTGACAATATCAGAAAGTCTAGCATAAAATTTATCAAAAGTTTCTTTTTCATCCATTTTGATAGTTTCAAATTGAGTAGTGAGGTTTTGGAGTTTAGAAGCTTTAACGACACTCGTTCCTTCATGAGTTAATTGTAAAATATCCCAAGCTTCTTTAGCGGTTTCACACGTCATAATACGTCGGAATTCATCCGGTGCGACAGCACTAAACAAGGCATTTAAACCTCGAGAATTAAAGTTTGCTAGCTTAAACTCATTTTCAGTCCATCTATCAACGGGTTTGGGAACATGTACATTTTCAATTAAATGTGTTGGTGGGGTCCAACCGTTAACAACAGACATCCAAACACGTTCATCGATAGATTTAAGTGCCGATTTCATTCGCGCTTTCCAATACGCGTAGTTTGAACCATCAAAAATAGGAAATTTTGAAAATGGGGAAAAATCCATTTTAGCCAAAAATTTAAAGGATCTTAACGAAATAAATTATCGTTTTTGGCTCTGATACCAATTTGAAAGACGCAAGAGTTGAATCCCCGGTGATTAATAATAATATCAATTAAAATTATTTAATTTCCTTTTAAATAAATAAAAGCGGAAGCGTATATTAAGTGATGGTGGTTCAACAAAACAACAAGGCCGGGTTTTAATATCATAAGAAACAAATTAAAACAACATAATTCAAGTCCTAGAATTTGCCTAAGTCATGATTATTCATTTAAATAAAGTTAGGCGACACCAATATTAGCAAATGACTTGAATAAACCAAATTAACCCAATATTTAATTTAAGTCCCAAATTAAATGCGTGTGATTGTAAAACCAAATTTTATCTTGAAATTAATCTAGCATGCGTTCTAAGTGATATAGAGCAAGATAAAATAAATAGTCACACTACACCGCGATATACGAGGAAAAACCCACAAACGGGAAAAAACCTCGGGACGGCCCTAGCCTCAAATCCACTAAAAACGGTATTACAAAATACAAGACAAAAGACTTACTTCCTAAACTCGAACCCTCTCAAGCCGTGATGCTTCTTCTTGTATCGACCTCCAATTAGTGGATAACCAACGGAGCTCCACCGCGGTCTCGGACTCCCACTGATCGGGCAATTAGGCACACCATCACCCCAACATGGAGCCTTTCTCCAAATGGGTAGAAATGAAACGAACTTCTCTTCAATTCGGTGTAGAGAAAAACCGGTGCCAAAACAATCTCCAAGCAATTGATATCTATATATGGAACTTGGAATAAACAACAATGGGTGTAAACTAAGTGTTTAAAGATTTTTCTTTAAGTTGAAGAACACTTAAAACATGAACATTTTCCTTTTTGGAATGATCTCTCAAACTCTCTCTAGGAGATGTATTAGGATGGAAAAGTTATCTTGGAAAATGTGTTTCCCGCACATAATAT
Organism: Sambucus nigra; assembly: GCA_949130495.1. NCBI lineage: Eukaryota > Viridiplantae > Streptophyta > Magnoliopsida > Dipsacales > Adoxaceae > Sambucus > Sambucus nigra. The sequence goes on along the minus strand of OX422222.1, from coordinate 356,687,154 downwards.
TGCATGAAAAAAGTTGGTTGAAAACCAAGTGGAAGAGTGGGGAAAAACTGCAAAAAAACTGCCAAATAACTGTTCCCGCTGGAAGTTCGTTCGAACGAACGTGATTCTCGTTCGAACGAGACTTCTAACGAGTGACCAGCCTGGGCTCGTTAGAGGTTCGTTAGATACCTCGTTAGAACGAGCATTCGTTCGAACGACATATCGAACGACTGTCCAATTAGGGTCGTTGGCAAAACTCGTTCGAACGAACCTGGTTCGAACGACAAAACTCGTTCGAACGAAATCTGGTTTGAACGAAAAAACTCGTTCGAACGACATTTCAAACGAACAAACAGAAAGATTAAAAAATTATATTTTGGCCCAGAAACTTTTATAAACTTTTATATACTTAGTTTTTAAGTTTCTAATTGATTCTTTCTGAAAAATAAAATGCAGTTTTAATTCACTTAACACCCAATACAAATTGTTCCAAGCTCCTGTATACATATAAATACATTCATACCTTGGGAGCATGGAACCTAAGTTGATGACGTACAAACGAGGCACATAAACTACGGCATGTTGATGATGCTTTATACTCTTTGCCGCTACGTCTTCAACAAACACTTCATAGGTCTTGAATATTACAATTAAATAAAATCCTATGAATAAATGTTTTTGTCCGAAATTGAGCCAAAACTATATATGGACCCAATTGGAAATTTGTGTCCGTACAGTGTGTGTGTGTGTGTGTGTTTCGTTTCCACATCCAGTTCAAGTTCCTCTTTGTTTCATTTTCACATCCAGTTCAAGCTTTAGTTCCTTCTCCATCCACTAGTTCAGCTTACAGCTCTATGTATGGTAATCGTTGTTGGTATTCTTTATCCCAGCTAGCTCATCCGTGCCTTACTGTCCTTGGTCCAGCATCCTCTTTTCGATCTACATGATACGAAAGCTCTCGATCCCGTTCATGAAATAGACTGACCGTACTGCAACTGTGCTAGGCCCGATCTTGGTTCCAATGCTGCAGAGATAAGTTTTCGAACTAGGTATTGGTCCTAGTGTTGCGTAGACAGGACCTCACACCAACTTTAATATAAAACCTCACACCATACCATGAGATGAAACACTTAATACTAACCCAATAAGCTCAATTACAAATACCAACTCAACAGCCGTATAAAAGCATAATGCATATATGGCCTTTGAGTTTTAGTCACTTCCCAATAATTTTTATCCCTACAGTTTAAGAGCCGATCACTCTTTCCTCAACCAAACAATTCGAACAAAAAACTTAGAATCCTTTAGAGTAGACTAATATTTACCTAATGCATTATTTGCTATCAACATCTCTCATACTATCGTATGAGAGGTATAATAAGGATTTTCTTATTTAAGTCATATTGACTAGTCAACCATTAATAGAGTTTTATTTTTGAATTTATAAATTTTTTTCTTACTAATATACCCCTTCCTATGTTCCCTCCAAATTTAAAGTGGTAGTTATTTTTTTCTTTCAAACTTTAAAGAACTATAACATTCGATATATAAATTTAAAATTTACGAATTTTATATTTTTAAAATCTACTAATTGTGCCCAATAAAATAAGATTCATATTCAATAGAAAATACTAAAAAATATAATAATGATGTGTTCCTTCATAATTTATGCGAACGTTGTGTAATATTAGCAAAATAAATGTTTATTGTCTGTCAAAATATTTCAGATACAAAACAATTTCATTTTATGGTGCACACAGTAAATATATACTGTCTGCATAATTTTTTTTCTTAAAAATTTTATACTGCTCGTGGATCTTGTTTGATAAATCTCAATGAGTAGATTTCAATATAGTAATTTTACAAAAAATAGATTTGTAAATAAAAAGTTATGGTCATTTGAAGATTAAAAAATAGAAAAAACAGAGTTCAACCATTTAACTAACTCGCCCAATAGTTATGGATGATTAGTTTAATATAATTAAATTTGTCAAATAAAATGATTTTTTTTGCTATTTTAAAAAAAATCGGTTAAACTGTGTCAGTTTTTAAGTTGCTTTTAAGCTGTTAAAAACTGACAAAGTTTGACCGATTTTTTTAAATAGTAAAAACAATTCATTTTGAGTTGATTTTTTTTATCTAGCCCTACTGAAATGTTTAAAATCATAAAAAAATCAGCCAAAAAAATAGTTTTTGTTCTATTTTAAAAAAATGGATCTCATTCAGGGACCTCATGAGATTCCCCCCCCCTCTCTCTCTCTCTCTCTCTCTCTCTCTCTCTCTCTCTGTATATATATATATATATATATATATATATATATATATATATATATATATATATACAGTCAAGGTCTAATGCAGACGCAACTTGCAGACGGATTTTTGTGTATTTTTTTAAAATAGCAAAAAATCAAATTTTGACTTGATTTTTTTCTTTGCTATTTAAACATTTCAGGGGACCCATGTAAAAAAAATCAGCTCAAAATGAAATGTTTTTCTATTTTAAAAAAATCGGTCAAACATATGTCAGTTTTAAAGAGCTTTAAAAACTTACATATATTTGACCGATTTTTTAAAAATAGCAAAACAATTCATTTTGAGCTAAGTTTTTTCATTGGGGTCCCCTAAAATGTTTAAATATCACATAAAAAAAATAAAATAGAAAAAGTTTTTTTTGCTATTTTTAAAAAATATGGAAAAATCTGTCCGCAAGTTAAGTCCGCATTTGAGCCGGCCTGTATATATATATATATATATATATATATATATATATATATATATATATATATATGTTGGTCGACCCCAAAGGGGGACTTGTACACATCAGTACATTAAATACTATTGTTTAGAGGCCAAAAAGAGAGTTATATAGACATCCCATGAGAGAATGAAAAAGAAATCCAAAACGAGTTGAAAAAATTAAGCATAAATGTGCAAAATAGTGAAAAATAACCAGAAATCCAACTCAATGCCCCCGCCCCACCCCAAATGTAGCAAAGAAGAATATGAAAAGTCAATTTATATTGAGTTTCACTACTAGTATCCACCTTGTCTGCACAAATCACTTGTACACTTATTATATTTCCATAGGTTTAATGATATTCCTATAAATATGTTTGTTTTTCCTTTTTGCATTTGGTGAATGTGTTATTATATTTCCATAGGTATAATTATATTAAAGGAGAACAATGTATAATCATCAAAACTACTGGAGACCTATGTCCACTTATAGGTTATCACCGGGAAGGTAAGTGCAATTTATCATACATTAAGTAGTTGATTGGGTTCACACATGCTAAGATCAAGTTTGATTCATATTATAGTTTGGGTTCGAAGTTTTGTCCAAATTCATCTTGAATAAAACTTAATTAAGGCTTGACCTATCCCAACAAGCAAACATGCTTCAAGTATCCTGGGAGGCCTATAAATGAGCTTGCAAATCATTTAATTCATAATCCATAAGCTACGCCCAAAGAGACCCTTCTTATGATCCTTTTTTTTGGGGGGGAGGGGGGTTATTCGATTTTATAATCCTAGGAGACTAAACACAAAGGAACATGTTGCATAAGTTTGCATAGAATCTAAAGGGAAGTTATGTAATGAAAATAATAAAGGCAGAGGTATATTTGTAGTTCTCTCTATTTTCTTCTCGAATCAGGCTTACTTTTATTTAGTGCATTGAGTGTAGTTAGGTCTAGGAGGATCTCGAAGATTCCATTGGTAATGTCACCAGGATGTCACCCCTAAGTGACATCACCCATGACCTCTACAATGCTAAAACTTTTCAAATATGGTTAACAAGTAATTATACATATTCCCCGATGGGGTATTATGAACATTTTATGAGCATTTGTGATAGTTATTATTCTATTCTTTGGTTCCTTGACATGTGCCACATCAATTAGTATCGAAACGATGTCTTGCTTAAATCATTTTATGAGTGTGTAAACCATATCCCCCTCTGCATCACAACCACCACCATATCATTTTGCACCCTTATGACCACAAAAAGAGGTCATCGGTCCATCAAAACCACCCACAGGTCTTGCATAAGGGTCCTCGCCAGATCCGTTTATTCCTAACATCCCCATCAAGCCCGAAAGGCTGCAGAACCGTTGTTGTTGGGTTAGTTGCGGGTCGACCTATGATTAAACTTTTAGGAGTCTCTCCTAACCCTCCTTCCATAGTTTCAACTTTGATCGACTACTATTTCTCAATCTGGACTTGGCATTGCCTCAATGATTAGATTAGGCGTCCGCTTCCATCACCTTGCTCCCCGAGCATTTTTTGGGATTTTGAGGATATAAGATATGAGTATGATCCATTAGAGGGTGTTGGAAGGCCTATATCTAAGCCCTACCCACAACACATACTATCTATAAATATATGATCTTTGATGGCATTACACAAGGAAATATCACCCCGGGCACTTTGATCAATCCATTTGTCCCTATGGAATAATGAACATGCTTCATTTATTACAAACATGGAAAACTAATGAACTAATGTCCCTGATAGGTATTCCTTGCCTTAAAGAAACTCAGGGGTGGAGGCAATCTTGTTCACCTGGGACCATTGATATTTCCTGAGAGGATGATGATGATGATGATGATGATGAGCCTAAATATAACATGGTGCACCTTAATTACTCGGGTCGTGTCCTCTAATCACGATAAAAGTCCTTACATGGAGATGTATTTGTGGAAGTACTACCTTTGATTGTTATCTTAATCCTAACTCATTTGTGGGTTGGGTGTACTTTATTGAGAAAGTATTCAATATATAATAGTTAGCCTAAGTTTAGTGATATAATCCAATCGCCCGAGTAAAAGTCTTCTGACCCATTAGAGCTTGCTCTCATATGGCTGTTCACCTAAGTCTTGCATCCCTAGTAACCACTTATGAGTGGGACCTCTTTGCTCGTGTTTAGGGTCTTCGACATTTGTTCCCTTTGGTCTGGACCTACACCAAGAAATTCCATTCATTGTACCCCCGTACGGCCTTGCAAGAGAATGAGGAGTAGGCATTGGGCACTACATTGATGGGTTGTTGCCACACATCAGGTATGAGTTGAGCCTAGGAAACATTATGACCGTAAAACGAGCCATAAGTATGCCATTTGTGTGAAAGACTATCTGTAACAAGAGGGTAGACAATCCCATCATGGTGGTTGGAAATCCCATTAGATCCCACTACCGGGTTAGGCCATTTTCAAATGCTACGAGTGCAGAGGAGCTGAACATCGATCCACTGATTTCTTAAAGAAAAAAGAAAGTTGTGCTAGATTCCGTTGATGAAGAACAAGCGTCAAAAGATACAACTGGCCCAACGATCATCCAGGAGACCTTGATTACGCACGTTATGTACTGGGAGACTGAAGGAGACCACCTTTGAGTTCATGGACAAAGAGTGATGTAAATAATAAATAAAGGAGTATATACAATTTTTCTCAATTTATTTGTCTTGAGTCGCAGTTCTCCTTTTTTTGGTGCATAGATAATATATTAAGCTCTAGGAGAATATAGAAGGTAACATTAGTAATGTCACGGGGAATCACCTTTTGCCTCATTAATGTTAGAAACTTCGTATATTGTTAATACCTATCTCCAAGATCTATATAAGTACACATTCAAATATGGGGTGATCATTTAATATACATACACTTATGAGAGTTTGTGGTAGGTGTTATTCTAATTTTTAGTGCCACCGATGTAACGTTACTTCCTTACAGTAATCATTCTAATGTTTGCTTAAAAATCCCATCTTGATATTGCAGATTCAGCTATAAGTAGGGAAGCGGAATATGGAATAAACCTTGAAAAAAAGGGCCATTTTGGGTAAGCCTTGGCCAAGGCTTTTTAGTGTTTGACTATTTTTCTAAATGCCTAATGTGTCAAATTTATATATAAATGATTTTAAAGTATTTAAGATATCCCATTCCTTTAAACTTTTAAGTGATTACATTTTCCCTCTACTTGGTGTCACTCATAATACACACATACACATACACATACACATACACATGCGCGCGCGCACACACACACACACACACACACACATATATATATATATATATATTGTGGGGACCAGAATCACAAAATCACATGGCTCGCACATGCTCAGCACGGGCTCACAAGATCAAATTAATTGAGAGTTCATGCCACGAAGGCCTCTCGTGTATATATATATATATATATATATATATATATATATATATATATATATATCCCTTGAAATGTCTTGTATAGATAACAAATGGGTCCAAACTTCTGTTCGTTGAGCTATGGCTCTCTTAAGATTCTCTATAAATGTAACCCCCCCTAACGACGTGCACGTGAAATTATAATGGAGAGTAATACTACAACTCTGCTGACCAGTTCTTTGAGTTAATCATAAAGAAACACCAAAATCTCGTGAATGTAGGAACGTTTTCGAACAACGTAAATTCATGTGTTGTGTAATTTTTTATCCTTTCTCTCCTTTCTCTCTTTAGTGTATTCTCTTGTTTATCTTGTGTTCATTGAACATAAATATTGTAGGAGATCACCACCTACAATTGGCGCCATTTATGGAAATTGATTTAAATCCCTTACCACTAGCCAAATCTGTGAGACGTATCACTCACCCAACCCAAATCATGTGAACGTCAATAACCAGGAGGGTCAGTAATAACATAGCTACAGAGATCTAGAGGGTTATCCCCTTGACCACGAAGATGACGATAACCAAGAGGGTTGTCAATTAACCCCTCCCTCTCAGAGGGTTAGGTCTGAAATTAATAAGTATTACCAATCCTCAGATTCTCGTTATCACCCTTAGGAGGATATGATGATAAAAAATGATGAGCACGAGAGATCTAACCATATCTTATGGCTCATTGAAAACTACGAGAAGCACCTCTAAGATGAAAGGTTTACCAATAGGCTCCAACGGGAATAGATTGTTGAACTCCAGTGACATCTTGAGAAGTTGGAAAAGGAAGGCCATAAAGAAAAATGAAAACGCGACTGCCACTTGCGAACTCCTAGATTTCAGGCAAGCAGAGCTCGCATACGAGGAAGGAGTACTCAACTATGTAAGGAAAGTTCTCATTGTCGAAAGTCCCCTAAAGGGAGACCATGCCCAGATGTCCGGTGAGGAGATAAAGAGCTTTATGACTTTATTAGGAGGGAGGTGGAGAGGAATCCATCCTATTCAAGGGCTCGAACTACTATGGATCTCGTTAAAAAAGTACTCATATGTTAGATGAAGTCACCATTGAGTCGATCTATAGAGGAGTTTGAGCCTCCCAAAAAGTTGACTCCCCCAAGATTTAAATTTTTTTATGGAAGAATGACCCCACAGATCATGTCAGGAAATATCACCAGCCAATGACTCCATGGAGAACCAACGAGGGATTGATGTGTCAAAAATTCACCTCAAGTCTCAGAGACATTACCCAAAAGTGGTTTGAAAGATGCCTAATTGATCGATAGCTTCCTTCAAATAGCTGGCTGAGTTCTTCATAGCCAGGTTCATTATGAGAAGCACCCATCTAAATGGATGGACTCATTTCTGATGATGAAGAAAAATAATCAAGAGACACTCCTCGAATATGCTAGAAGATACTAGGAGGTGTATAATGAGGTGGAGGATTGCATTGACCAAGTCGCAGTGGCATCCTTCATAATAGGCATATTAATAAGTTCCATATTATACTAGTCTGTTACCAAGCGAGAATTCATCATGATCTATGATCTGATGGCTAGGATAAAAAACTATGCCTAGGTCAAAGATACGATGACCAGAGTTGGCCAGGATAGAAAGAGATAAAATCAACCCAAGAACGGGGATAAGGAAAGGGCAAATAAAATACTAGGAAGGAAGCATAATGGAAAGTGGAGAAGATCCGAGAAAAAGGATCCCAATAAGTCATTCAAGACAATTAATATGATGTTCTCCGAACTAATTTATAAGATCTTTTACAAGATCAAAGGGAGACCATATTTCAAATGGGTCGAGAAGATGTTCAGCGGTCCAAAAAAGAGGAACTCAACACTGAAATGTGCACATCATAAAGATCACGGTCACAAGACCAAAAATTGTAAGGTGGTAAAGTCCCATCTCAAGGAGCTAGCACGGGATGGCTATGTAAATGATTTCATAGAGAATAAGGAGGGCGTAACACAACCTATACGGGATCAACGACCAAAAAATGTCCTGGAGGATGATATGGGACATGAATTTGCAGTGATCCATAGAGGCCCAAGACCAGATAACCTATTGGACAGGGATTTGGGACATAAGTCCACAGTAATTCATGGAGCCTCAAACCCAATCCAAATAAAGGGAAACGCGCTCAGGGTGGAAGTCAAGAAACTCACGTCAGTCGTGGAATACTTTAAGATTGATCTAGCAAAGACCATTATGGGAAAATGCCAACGACCATAGTACATTGATTACACAAAGCACATCATTTTCACCGATGATGATCTGGTCGGAGTGAGAACCCCCCACCACGACGCTCTTATATTCACTCTCAGAGTTACCAAATGGGATATGGACAAGCTATTGGTAGACCAAGGGAGTTCCTCAGAAGTTATGTACCTGAGAATGTTCATTCAGTTGAACCTACGTATGGAAGACCTATAGGAGGCCATCGTCTCATTGGTTAGATTTTCAGGAAGAATAACCTTGCCCTTGGGAAATGTAGTTCTTCCTGTGCGGACTCGAGGGATTTGTAAGATTATTGAGTTCCTTGTGGTGGATATAGACTCCCCTTATAACCCTATCCTCGATAGAGGGTGGTTACATGCCATGATGGCTGTGTTATCCACATATCATCAGAAAATAAAGTGTATCACTTAGAAAGGGGTCATAGAGATACGAGGAAACCAAGACTTTGCCAGAAAATTCTTCATAGCTTCCATCTGACCAAAAGCAGGAGAAGAAGGAAAAGGCAGAAAAGCCAGGGTAAGCCTTAGTGCCTTCCAAATAGCAGCAAAAATATGAACCACCTCATGTTTAGGAAACCAGGATTTCCCCTACCGATCATGTGATGGAACCCGTGCAAGACGTAGCGTTTGATTATAATTATTCTAAAAAGAAGTTATTGAACGACAGTTCACTCACAATAGAATATAAGTGAAAGTTGGTTTCTTTCCTCAAAGGCAATCAAGACGTGTTTTCATGGAGGTCATGTGACATGTGGGGGATAGATTCAGAGGTGATGTGTCATATGCTCCATGTGGATCTAATGCATCCACCCGTGGCTCAAAAGGCACGTCGAACTGCGCCCGAAAAAGCTAAGGATATTGAAGAGGAAGTGGGGAAACTTCTAGAGGCACAGTCAATATAATAATTTCAATTCCCCAAGTTGTTTTCAAATCCTATAGTCGTGAGAAAAAGTAGCGAAAAGTGGAGAATATGCATAGACTTCACTAATCTAAACTATTCATGTTCGAAACATAGTTTTTCCCTTCCAAAGATAGAACAATTGGTCGACCGTACCACTAACCATGAACATATGAGCTTCCTCGACGCTTACTCTGGGTACCACCAAATCCATTTGTTCGCTCCCGACCAGGAACAAACCTCATCCATCACCATCCCGGGTCTATATTTCTACAAGTGATGCCATTTGGACTGAAAAATGTTAGGGCGACCTACAACAGACTCATAACAAACATGTTCACCAAAACAGGCTATTAGTAACGAAATCTTACCATTACTAAAAAAATTTAGTAATGGTATAAAGATGTTACAAAAAAGACATCGAGATAGAATTTATTAATGGTTTTCCACCGTTACTAATTTCAAAAATAGTAACGATTTTTTTACCGTTACTAAATTCAATATTACTAACTGGTTTTTACCATTACTAATTTCAAAATATTTATAAAAAAATTCAGTAACTCCTCCATCCACCAAAAATATACCAACTAGTTGATGCATTATCAACACGAATGCACCAAAAATTCACTAAAACATCTTTAAAAAATTTACACTAAAAAAGGAAGAAAGAGAGACTACACATATAAGAAATTTTTATAATATAATATTCCAGCATATGTGCCCACACAACATCATCAGAAATCACATAAAATCACCCATTTTTGGCAACTGGTTATAGATATGTGACAAATGAACAGATAATTCACTCACATTTCGAATACTTGTACTCCCGAGCATTAATTAGAAGAAGCATGTGCTTTTGGTAAGTTGGTAAAGGCTCTCAACCCCAAGATTTTTCAGCTTTAGACCATTCAAATCTGATTCTAAAAATCTACAATGAAACAAGACATGTAAGATATTTTTATTTGTCCACCAGTACCAACTTATTTGAATTACATACATCTATATTATACCTCTAATATGATAGTATTAGGGTTATTAATGTTGTAATTAATGTCAAAATTAATGTATTAAATGCTCTCTCAATTTTAACCTGTCTACATGTTGTTTATCTTATCCCCCATTTATTTATTAAATACAATATACTAAATGCTTTCTCAATGTTAACCTGTGCCTATGGCCACCTATCTTATAACCCATTTATTTATTGAAGAGGATGGGAGCACCTATATCATAATTTCTCAAGGAAAAGTGATTTTTACTGAACCTTTCAATTGTTCAACAAAAATAGGATATAATTTTTATAGGATATAAACTTTTTATATGATATAATTTTTATAGGATATAGAGAGAAACACTAAAAAAAAGTCACCTCATCTGTACCATCATTTTAATATTTATAATATGTAAACTTTTCATATAAAAAATTTCACTAACCATGTCAGTTATTGGAAGATATGACATTGTTGAAATCGCAGATATTCTAGGATATACCCCGATAACTGAGTCTTAGATGAGAACTTTCAATTAATATATAAAATTGGGTGGGTATAAAATTTACAAATAATACAAAGTGGATCATTTTCAAAGACTAACTACTAGAGTTCTTGGATGGGTATAAAATTTATAAACACAAATTGTAGGATAAATTTTTACATATAAAATATTTCTCGAAAAGTAGAAATATAGTTTTTGCATATATTTTTTTTAACTGAATCCTGTAACTAAAAACATATTCACTTAATTATTAATATAGCATAATATAGTGGAGAAATTCACAAATCTTACCATGTTTAAGAAGGAACCATCCTTATTAACACTACTAAAACAGAGGTAATGAGAATGTTCGTACTTTCCATTTCTCCATTGTGGTTCAGAGGGAACTGTCGCTTGCGCCCAAGTTTTGGTTCCATTGTGGTTCAAAATAATAATAATATTCCATATGTCAGTACTTCAATCATCCAAAACCAATAGGCTTCATTATATATATATATATATATATATATATATATATATATATATATATATATATATATATATATATATTTTCATGGCTAACTGGGAAATGTTGTGTGAAGAGTTGACATGGGATTGTGAATGTATTGCGCATGTGATCAACTGTTAAGAATTAGGTGATAAGTGTACCATGAGGTATTAAGGTGCATGTTAGAATGTTGTGGGACATGTGATCGGGATGATAGGAATCTATGTTGTGTGTTGTGATGGGATGATAAGTACTCTAAATTTTAAATGTAATTGGGGTACAACATCCACACAATATACGGTGTGGGTTATTGAGTCGATTAATTCAGTGAATGTAACTGAGACGGTATTTGGTTGTGCAGTGGTGGAATATACAGTGATCAGGTGTTGTGTGTAGAGTTGTGGTAGTTTGTGTACATGCGATTAATAAAGCGAGTGGAAGGTGTGAAACGTGAACACACACAATGCAGTGTATGAATTCAGGGAAATAACAATAACAACATACAAACAAACAAATAAACAAAAAATAATTAATTTTGATCTACAATTAACATAAATACATATAACATTACTGAAAAGTGTTTCTTCACCTTTCCCCTCCTCCTTTATTCGTGATTGGGACCAAAAATTCTCATATAAATATTGGCATTGGTGGAGTTAAAAGGGTTTTACAATAAATAATCCAAGTATAGATAGCTTAAACAGATTCCATAACAAAATCACACTACAAATTAAGTTCAAATATAAAGCACGATAAATTAAGTCCAATTCAAAATAAAAGCATGATATTAACTCATAAACTACATATATTTAAGCCAACAATACATCTAAATAAAATTTCCTCCTAATACTAAATTGGCAAAAGTGTAATTGCCACCTTAAGGAGCATCCAACAACTTAGCATCGGACTTCATAACTTCCTCCGCATATATTTTCCTTTCTCCGACTCCAACTCGCCTCCCGTGACATATATCCTTTGTTTCATCCGTCATGACATAGCCCCTTGCTTATTCTCCATTGTACCTATCAAGAAAGATGGCGTTGGGGTTGACAGAGGGAGAATTTGTGGTCCAAGGGAAAGGACGAGGAGATGATGCAAAAAATATCTAGATTATTAAAAAGAATTATCCGTAGACGACTTGTGTTAGATGCATGTTCACTTATTGGTGTCAATTGTGAACTATTTTACTTTTGAGCATCCGAGGCCTGAAGCAAACTTTGCATAGCATCATTGATAAACAAGATCAAACTACAATAAGACTTTTATAGCTAGATAGGTATGTTGAATAAATAAAATTATGTAGCATACACATATACCTTCACAGATTGAGTCTCTATGTTATTTTCATCCAATTTTTTTATTCACATAAGCGATGATCTCTTTCTTCAATGCATCTGCATTATCGTTTAACTTATTTCCTTGTTTGAGTTTTTCTTTTCCACCCCTAAACGCATCAACTTCCTCTTCAAAACGAGGGGGAAAATTACGCGAAATCTAACCTTTTTCTACTTTCCAAATTTTTTTGTCACATTATCGTTTTCTAAGCATTGGTTCTTGTACTATCCTTTCCACTTGCACTCTTCCTTTTTTTAACCTCGTCCTTGATTTTCCTATATCAACATAGTTATAGATCGAAATGAGAAAATCTCGTTAATAAAAAGAACGAAATATACTTTAAAAAAACCTTTACTTTTCATGTAAATACTCACATAGTAAATCTTAGGACTTTCTAAGACATTCCCATTTTTGTCCTCGTGTCCCGCAAACCATAAATCTACTCACCTTACTTCTTCTTCTTCTTCTTCTTCTTCTTCTTCTTCTTCTTCTTCTTCAACCAATAATTAAATTGGCATATGTTAAAATTTTAAATGGCACATGTTATACACAAAAGTGATGATAAGAATTTATAGTTCTTACAATACATAACATTTCATATTCCACCGCAGCAGAGGTGCATTGCCTAAGTGTGTGGGCGTGTTCTAATTTTATCCGATTCTGGGAAATTTAATGTTTTGGTTATTTTTTGTTTCTTTACTTTCATTTTCATAAAATGATCTCCATATATTAGGATCAACACCTTCTGGTATAATTCCAACGGTAGGTAGAAAATATCTCATATTATTTTTGTGCGACCTAAATTTTTGTGGGAACCAGTTCTCCAATAACAGGCGAGCCACCTCCAGTTTAACACCAAGAAGATGATGATGATGCTGGGGGAGAATATTCTCAAGGATGCTTTGATCAGAGATTAGATCAGCCAAATCCTTCTGGAGGACCTCCCTTCTGTGCTGAACGTTCTCCAAGTTTTGATCCGCTCTGAGTAAATCAGCTTATGCCCGAGCAACAACATCACACGCGGTCTCCACTTTCTTCTCGGACATAACTAGTTCAGTTTCCAAGCTCATAAGTTCCTCCGAGATAGCTACCTATGAGCGATGAGAACTTTGTAACCGATGATAAAGATCATGTAGGTCAGCCTTCTTAAAATCACGTAACATTTTCACTAACTAATCTAGCGAGAACCCTTCATTTATAAGCACATTGACCTCACCCAACAATACTTTAATTACATCAGAGCTAATGGACTCCAGAGGGATGTTAAGAATTTCCTCTAAAACGGTGGCCAGTCAAAGTTGTCGACAAGCCATCATCATAGGTATGGGTTGAATGCTGCGGGGAGAAAACGTAGAAGGAAACCTGGTTAAAAGTTGCTCAATCAGCATGCGCGAACCATCAACTAATATATGGTGGAAATCGAGCAAGGTCTGCCATATGAACACTTCGGGGGCTGCCTCAGGAAGGTGCACACTAAAAATGCTATCACTTGCATAAGGGAGTCGAGTGTGAAAAGCACTATCACTGTATTGAGCTCTGGAAGCAAGCACCTCGTGCGTCCCACTAACACTTGGTCCCCCTTCTTGAACTTTCGCACTAGGGGCCTCGTCCATTGCTTCCAACCCAGCCAAAGTCCTTGCTTGTGCAACTGCATGAGTGACACATGCAACTTATGGATCACATGCTGAAGATTTCTCAACTTCCACCTGAAACACAACAAATTGCCATGTCAACAAAAAAATATACAAACTGGCTTACGAGCATAAGATTTAAGTCCAATACAACTTAGCCCGCCTGACCCTCAGTTATGTGAGATTCTAAGTACAATATAACTTGGCCCACCTCATCCTCGATTATGGGAGATTTTAAGTCCAATATAATTTGGCCCGCCTGACCCTCTGTTATGGGAGATCATAAGTCCAATATAACTTGGCCTGCATAACCCTCAGTTATGGGAGATTTTAAGTCCAATATAACTTGGCCCGCCCGACCCTCGGTTATGGGAGATTCTAAGTCCTATTTATTAGGCAATGCTAACAACATTTAAAATGCAGGAGTCACACAATAATATGAAGAAGCATACCTCGGGCTTTCGATAATCAGCAAATTGGCGAGTGGCTATACGTACTAAATCTTCTTCTTTGTCCAAATCCCTAGGAGTTACTAAAAGAAGTTGCTCGGGAATAATAACATGGCCATCCACTTCAGCTACTTCCTCCCACCCACCTTCCACCTGACCTACAACAGCAGCCTCAGTTCCCTCCGGATGGAGGGTCGAAGTTCTAAATAGAGTAATAAAAACCTGGTCATGAGAGGGGGGAGGTGTTGAAAGCACAGTTTGTTAGGGCGGAGAAACCTGTGAAGCACAGAAGAAAAGAGATAAGACTAAAAAAAGCAACGGACAAAAAACTCAGAAAAAGAACAAACTTTTTGTTCTTTTACCACAATTGACGGAACAACAACAACAGGGGATTTTCTAACTGACTCAACAACATCGGCAGCAAGACCAGCCTGCTCGCGTAAAAAATTATAATCAGGCGAATAACCACTACTTGATTCACTAGAGTGAGGAGGTATAACTTCCCCTAGGGGAAATGGGTAATTACCTGCGAGGAAGTAGGGGAATCTATCCCCTTTGGTGCAACTTCCTTCGAAGCTGATCAAACTTCAACAAACTTTTCCAACAGTCCACTTTCCTCAACACCATCATGTGTAATATCTCGCACACCAACCTGAAAAAAAGAAGAGGGCGAAAACAGGGGTAACATTATAAGGGAAAAGAGGAAAAGTTAGAGACTTAGAAGGAGAGTCACAAACATACCTCTTCTCCTTCCAAAACTTCGTCCAAAATATTCTCTAAAACCTCATAATCTCGAGGACGTGAAGCAGGCTTAGAAGAAGAAACCATTTTTCTCAACCTACGTCTTTGAACAAAAGACTCCTCCTCTTTTTCCTCTTCTTCTTCTTCCTCCTACTTCTCTCTTTCCACTACTTCCTCTTCTTCTTATTCATCATCATAATCACCTTTACCAACTTCTAACACTCCATTATCAGATACATCCTCATCAGATTGGTCCTCCTCACTTACCTCACCTAATTGCTCCAAGGAAATCTTGATAGGGATAACCAACTTCATCTTCTTACTACCTTCAACAGCTGGGGGAGCATAGGAAAACCCAGAAAAATCAATTTGGACTGACATAAAGGCCCTATCCTCCTCAGAAAAATTCTCCCAAGTCTGCCTGAGTTGGTCAAACATCAAGCTAACCTATTGGGTAGCATCGGGAGAAGAAGTTTGGATTGTAGAGACTTGTTGGGTAACCTTAAGCTTCTTTTTTGGGGCCTTCCTAGTGGCCCTCACAACTACTCCAGTCGAAGAGATATAATAAGTGTCACCTCCTTCGACGGTCCTCGAAGGACTAGGGGAAGCAATAACTTCTTCGACTGAAGAAGAATATTGATTTTCCTTCTCGTTCTTAATCACAACTTGATCAACATGGGCAAGCGGAGGTAACTCGGAAGGAACATAATTGTTGGTGGTGCTAAGAGGCAAAAAAGAGTTAAAAGTAGTACAATTCCTCAAACCCAATGATGTGGGGAGATATCTTTCAACCTCAGGATATCACCGACTTACCCCCTTGAGCTCCTTTATTCGGGATAACGGGGTGAACTGGGTAATTTTCATAAAGGTTAATGACGTGAGGAAGTTGCTACATGCGAAAGAGAAGTTTACGGGCTTTTCTCTGGTAAAATGGCTTAGCATAGGATTGCCTTGATCATAGCTGAATCGCATGGTTATGCGATGAGGACTATAAAAAGAGTAAAAAGAGGACCATTTCGTATAAGAGGGCAAGTAAGAGGGAACCAATAACAGAGGAACAATGTTTGATGGGAAGTTTCTTGCTAGCACTTCATCAGTAGGGATAATGGGTCGTTCTTCATCCGCGAAGAACTGATTTGAAAAGAACTGGTCCACCCCAACATAGGGGCGAGGTATAAATCCCTCAACTCTGTCGATTAGTGACACAAATAATTTCTTCAAATGTTTATGACACCAACAACAGATGCGAGGGACCCTGATAGGATGCGAGCTGGGATAGTTATCGATCGGGGCGTATTCAAGAAAGTGGGCATACAAGAAGGTTGTCAATAAAATATGATTTGCATAATTAGAAACAACAAACCTTCCGATGCTTCTAGTCGAGTCATCCTGTACCCAATCCAGCCAAGTGTATAACGAACCAAGGGTAATAGCATCAAGAAGGAGCTGCATACCTGTGACCATCCCGACGGCGTGGCGTTCGTTTCGGGGGGAAGGAGGAGGATCCCTCTAGGAAGAAATGTGTTGCGGTCTCGCACCTTTCTCTTCGAAAAGGTGCTTTGGTCATCGTCGGTGTGGGGTGAATATAAAGAGATGGAGTTGCGAGCTTATTTTTCTCAAAACAGGCAAAAGAACATGTTTCCACTTCAAGAGAGTAGCATCAAGGACAAAACTAATACATATGAAACCAATAGATCGGAGGTCTGGGGGCTAAGATACGGAATGAGAAGGTGTTAGGCACTTATCCCGCCCTTTCGGTCTCTTATGGGAAAATGTAAATATTTTCCTTTATCCTCGTGAAGTGTGTGTATATGTTTATATAATGGAGATTAAAATCATTAGATCCATACCATGGAAAAGATAGGGTGAGATCATCCACATGAATATTGCCAAAATAATAATAAATGTAGAAGATAGAATATGAGCGTTCATAGAGATATTGATCGTTATTGATGAACGACAATATATGTGGGATGAGATGCGAACAAGTATTATATATATATATATATATATATATATATATATATATATATATATATATATATATATATATATATATATGTATATGTGTGTGTGTGTGTGTGTGTGTGTGTGATGAAAATGAGGGATTTTGAGAATTAAGGGAAGTTGAAAAATTAGAAAATTGGACTCGAATTTCGGATTTCAATCTGGGACACCTACGTAACCTATAAAGGCATAAAAGTCCACGTAGTTCAAATGTAGAATAGGGGTGGGGTTCATCCCACAGATTCAAATGGAATTTTATTATGTGTGTACGTGTAGAAAATGTGTTTTGGGTTTTTTGGAAAAAGTGTGATGGATAATTCCGTTCGAAATTTACGAGTGTAACCCTCTTTTATTTATTTTTGGATTTTTTTATGGAAAATAAAGTATGTGCAATATACTAATAAAATCATAGATGTTAATATGTATGAACTAAAGTGAAACTAGATTAGGAATTTAATGTAACTTATGCAAAAACAAGAGATTTAAAAGAGAGGGAGAAGGAATTGGACCTTCCTTGGAGCTTGAGCTTGGATCTTGGATGAACTCCTTTGAATATTGGTGAATGTTGATGAGAGAGACGGATATTTGACAACGTGGGTGTGAAAATGATGGGTATTTAGGCTTGAATGGGATTTCTCATATGGAACTTCGCTGATTCCGAAAGAATGTTGTTGAGATCACTGATGCTGATGGATTTGCTGTCTGTTCTGGGAGTGAGGTCGCGTCCCTTATTTATAGGGAAAAACTGGGTGCTGATCGGCATACCCTAGGGGGTTCCTATCGACAGGTCACCCTTGACATTATGCCGATAGTCAAGGCTCGGGGCCTACCAATTGGCAATCGCGTGCGGACTTTTCAAGAAAAATGATCATAGCGCACAAACCATTAATTCGAATCGTGCATGGGGTATACGGTTATAAATGTATTTTATAGAAATTTGAGAGTACCTTGGACCGCTCCCGGGTCTGGGAGTTGACTTTGGGTCAAATGTGGCTCGGGAACGCACGTCGATCCTTTCGACGGGAGATCGCCGAACGCAAACGAATCATTCGTCCGTATGATAAGTCAGAGTTATGCATGGATTGTACTATTGGAAAGGTTAGGAGATTTACTTTAACATTCCGAAGAGTTTTGCTCGGTTCGAAAAGTTGGCCTTGGTCAAACGGGGCCCGGGAGCGCCCGGTGATCTCTCGGAGTAAAACAAAACGTTCGTCCGTACCATAGGTCAGAATCGCGCATGGGGCGAATCATTAGAAAGAGTATTCAGTTACCTTTGGAAATTCATTTAGCCTCATTTGAGCTGAAGAGTTGACTTTGGTCAAACAGAATCTGGGACCACTCAGTGGCCTCTTGATCGATTTTTGAAGGAAAACTGATTGTTCCTCCAAATGGTTATGCTGTTTTGCGCATGGGGTAGACCGTTAGAAAGGGGTTTCAGTTCCATTCAAAGATTCAAAGAGCTTTCACTCTGATGGTGAAGTTGATTGGGGTCAACTCGGGGTCCGGGGGCGCCTGATGGCCTCTGAATCAGTTTTTAGTAGTGAAATGGTCCGTTATGCCAATTTGTGAACAGGGCAGATCGTTGGAAAGGGTATTCAGAGCCCTTCAAATATTCAAAGATCTTTCGATCTGACTCTAGAGTTAACCGGAGTGAAATGGGGCCCAGGGGCTCCCGATGGCCTCTAGATCAGTACCCGGAGTGCGACCTAGGTTGGCGGTGGAAAGGGGAAGTGCTAGGGGTCTAAGGAGAGACTTAGGGGGTCCTAGAATGTGGTTTTTACAATATTGTTGGCCATACGAACGACCATATTGATAATATCCTTCCTCGAACTGTCGTGGGGTTTTCTCAAGAGAAAGATTTTTGATAGTACAACCCAGATGTAGCATGCAAGCTTTATTTTTTAATCGAAACCCTTTCCAACTAGAGGGTTCTCAAATGCCTGTTTCCCTCGAGGGTTCTCCCTGGTTTCTTCGCATGCTTTTATCACAACTTTGTCTTCAATAATATAAAAGTACCTAATCACCTCCGAGTAAGTGTATTTATTGTATGTCACCATATAATCCTTTATAACCGCCTCTAATTCTACTCGAGCAGCTTTCTCAGCCCCAGAAATAGCCTCCTCAAAGAATGTATCGAATCCCACCGCCTCTAAGCCCAACAACTCACAAACATCCTCAAGAGTGATAGTGAATTCATCAAAGAAGCCACAAAGGTATGTGACTTGTGACTTCAGCGAGATACAAGCAGTTAGAGAGTGTTGTTATTCTTAGCGAGGGCGATATCACCCAACCAGATGTTACATGATAGTGTGATTAGTGATAGTTGGACGAGATACTTGGAATGTATATAATTGGTCCAAGGATCCAAAACTTCATAGGTGCCAAAGACAGATTTAAACTCCACCTTTGAAAAGGGGTAGTCGCCACGTTTAGTATAAAACCTAGTAACAGTGATAGCGGGGATATATGCAAAATCCTCAGCTTCATCACTTTTCTCCATCAGTAGTCTCGCCTGCGTCACTGGAACCAGATCATTAAGGAAATTCTCAGCCATCGACCAAAAATGATCAAGCTCACCAAAGTACGTGGCACGACGATAGCGTGCCCACTGGTTCTGGCACGCCTGAGTGCGGGGGGAAGCACCCTTAGAAGAATGGGTCCTCTTCACAATAGATTCCATGGAAGAAGTTAGAAATAGAAGATAAATAAGTAGTTTGAAGATGGGAAAGAAGAAAGAAAACTTTGGATACTTTCTCTCAAATCAAAAACCCAAGGGTGAGGGTCTAAGTGAGCGTAAGTATGCCCTTTCATAGGGGCAACACAAACCCCAACAGACGACAGATGACAACGCTTTGGGAAGCACAACGACGATAAAGTAGGCTTGAGAGGCCAGCACGCGCACGTAGAGGCAGAACTTATAGAATGTAATGATGACCTTTCAGGAAGCGACGCGCCAAGGATCCCACGTGAGAGAATGAGCTCACCCTGAGGCGACCACGTGTAAAATGTAGAAGCATAAGGGACAATCTCATTAAATGAGGTACCCCCAGAGTAATAAATGGTGCATGCTTAGAGTCTTTTAACTTGGGGGGGGGGGGGGGATGAAGCACTTTGGGGGAAATTTCAATAAAATCTCTTCACGTACCCTAAGGCATTTGATACATGAAATCTTAAAGTCCCATCAAAGAAAGGCCCTCTTATAGAAAGAGAGTAATTCGAAATAAATACCAGATGAGTCCCTCGTACATACTTTCTTTCAATATATAGCATGATATTTATTATGATATAGCTATTTTCCGGTAGATAATGCTCAGTTTTGCAGAAAAAAAAAGAAAGAGAAATTAGAAGATTGACCAGGCATTTCGTGCAAATATTTCTTCATGCAATAAATAAATATCTCTACGAAGGGGTGTCCACGCTAAAGAGCAATTCGAAAAATTAACCCTACACTTGGAAAATAAAGAAGGAAGATGGATCACTTGAGGGAGCTGCCCACGAAGACCTTCCACAAACGTTCCTCAAAAGACTCCCCTCGAAGACCAATGTTATTCGAATGATGATGTCTTGTAATATAAAGAAGAATGTATTTGATTATATATTTCATGTATTGAGTAAACTTTCTTTGTAATATGGGTGAGGTTGTTCGGTACCCTCGAGGGACTATGCTTGGCCGGGCATAGGAGAGCTCACATGCTCTATCGAACGACCTCCTCTTGGGAACCTCCCAGGGACATGGTTTGAAGGATTGAGAGCAAGGAAACGTTGGGAATGAAACAATCAACTCTCTTGGCACACTTGGGGGAAAAACTTCACCCAGTACAAATGATCGCTCGAGCCACTTACGGTCGAGCCACTACGATTCAAAACTATTCGGGGGAACCTCCTCCAGGAACCCCAATCTTGTATCTTTGTCCTATAAAAAGTCCTTAGCCAATAAACAACGTATTAAACTTATCGAGCCACTTGCCGTTTGAGCCACCTCAAGCTACACACCATCTATTTGATTGATGTGACCACACGCCTAGTGGGGTCACTGTTTATCCACTTTGTGATGTCATATCATCTGGCATTGAGGACCTTGAAATCTCAACACTCAATTGAGATTATCTTTAGGGTGGAAGGCCTAGGACACCCAAACTTGATCTCGTAGTCATTTTAAGGCAAGCTCTTGGGCAGCCACAACATGTCCGTCATTAAATGCCACTATGCTTCTAACATATTAGGCAGTTTCCCGCCAAAATATAATATCCCATGCATTTAATGAAGTATCTTGGACATTAATGAAGTGGGGCCTTAGAATTTAATGCCGGTCAATCACCTTCAATATTAGTAAGGTTACTGGAGTAACCTTACCTTCATATAAATGGTTAAACCAAACAGTTTACAGTGGACGACACTCTTGATAACGAAGTGATATTGGCTTTCCCTCATACATAAGAGCTCCTTTGAGAAAACATTTATTGCTGAAAAACACTCCCCTCATACCCATCAATACTAGCATCATTGAGCATTAACGGGACTAGGAGTTCCCGCCTTGCCTTTACTGTACCAAGAGTTCTTGTTCTTTCTCCCTCCTACCATGTTGCTTGTTGGTCCTATCCATTTATTTTGTGATGGTTCATTTATGATGTAAAGATCTTATTTAATACTAACTGAGCATTAAATGTTGTCGTCTCTTTCTCACCTGCATTCGTCATCAATATTAAATGTGATCTTGTGCATTAATCTCGATCTTGAAAAGGGGTTACGCCTCTCTTGATACTAATCGTATTCCAAGAACCCACATCTTACACAATGAATATCATATAACCAATAGCTAAGTCATTTTTATCTTTAATATGAAAATGTTACCGTTAAAGCATTCCAAACATCATCTTTATAGTTCTTTGGCACGGCTCTCCAATCTTCGTAACTAATTGAGATATAATATCTAAGAAAGTCACCGACATGAGTACTCAAGAAACCGACTACACTTCCATGAACTAGAAAGTGATCATCATTGTACCATTCGGGGTCATACATTCCAATTATTTAGCCTTTTTTCAATTTGTGCTTATTTTTTTGTACTTGCACTTGAACATGGTTGGTGTTAACCTCCATAGGCTAATGATTCTTGTCGCAGAAAAAATATTTATTGCACCTCATTTTCTAATGATAGTTTCTTCGAACCTCCACTAGCACTTGAAGCCTTAATGTAGAAAACAATGTTGCCAAAACAAAGAACAATGAAAAACAATGGAAATTATAATCGTTAGTATAAAATATAACATGGATAACTACATCAAACAACAATTCATATGTATTAGATTATCGTATTTTAACTCAATACCATACTAATAAATAGAAATATAAATCACAAGATCATACCATGAATGTGAACTAAAATTCAAAACAAACAATTTTCGAAATGAATCTGAAAAAACTACTTTGGGCTTCATACCACCGACAAGTTATTATATTACTAGTGGGACAAAACAAATAGTTTTCAAAAGAAAATACTAAATAAAACTAAATTAAATCGTAGCGCTTCAGCAAACTTTTCAATTGTGGTTGGTCTTCAAGAATACACTAAAAGCTTGTTGGTATCTCTAAATCATCGACTTGAATCGTCAATCTCTTTGATGAATGTATAACCACTAAAAAAATCGGATTTTTAAGATCTTTATAATAAGATACTTGATTAGTCTTAGATGCGAGAATGGTTGGCTCATCAAACTCATTGTCAATGCTCTTAAACTTATCAAATTTTACCATCACTAAATTAGAGTCTGAACAAAGATAACGACCATTAGTATTGTCCTCCACCCTCACCCAGCCACAATAGAAGACCACCTCCTTATATGCAGTATATTCTAGCTCAATTATTTGTTTAATGACTTCATACCACACAGTCCAAGTATTTGTGAGGTTCTTATCACTTTATTTGGCTCAAAATTGTGTCAATACCTTCAAACAAATACCACTATCATGTGTAACAAACGAATCGTTGTGATACTTAGGAGAGAATATGAAACCATTTATGCAATACCTTTTATATGTTTTAGCCTTGAATTATAGCCTTTGAACAAACCTGTATAATGTTTCTTTCGTCTTTGTCTCTCCTGATTTCACCAGTTGTGTTCAATGGAAACAAATACTAATTACGTCAATATATGTTTTTTTTCTCAGGATGTTATGTGAAAATGGCATTAAAAATGTTAGTATTTATAGAATGACCTTCTCGGATTAGCAAGGAACAAAAGAAGTTTATTTCTCAATTTTTATAATTTCAATCCCCTTATTTTTCACACGAGACACGGATTTTAATGATGCTTCATACTCACTATAATATTTCATTTGATATAAGTGATTATTAATCAAGGTATTCATTAAATTTTAATTGATAATAGAAGAAAGAACAATCATGTTGACATACAGGCCACACTTGCTGTAGCCATGGCAGGGGACTTAAAACCAACGATTGAAGTGGAATACCTTGATCAATCTGGTATCAACAGAGGTAAAGTCGCCAAGCAAGATATGATCATTAATAGGATAGTGAGATGGATGGATTCGATCGTGCTTAACCTGATAGAAGATGCCCTGCTAGTGGATAAGAAAGAAGCACATAATATACATGTGAAATCTGCTCGTTTTCACTTGGGGCGTATAAGAAACTTTATCGGTTCTCTTTTTGACAACCTTACCTCCAATACATTCACCTGAACGATGTCAAGAAGATCATCCATAAGCTTCATGACGGGATATGTGGAATCCACGCAAGGGGAAGTTCACTAGCATTTAGGGTAATAAAAGAAGGGTACTGGTGGCCATACATGCAAGAGGACGTAATTTCCTATGTTTAAAGATGCAAGAACTATCAACTCTTCTCACCATTGTACACCAACTGGCCATTGATCTTAAGCTTCTTATAAGTCCTTGGCCATTTTCCCAATGACATCATCAGATCGTTTCTCCTTGCCTATGGTAGTAAAAATGCCTGTCGACACCGATTACCTCTCCAAATGGGTTAAAGAGGAACCCTTGGTAAATATTCGAGTTGTTGACATGAACAAATTTATATCAGGAAGTATCATAACAAGATTTGGCATTCCTCGGATCATTGTCAAAGATAACAGGACTCGGTTCAAGAGAAGCTTCTTCCAAAGATTTTGCAACGACAATGGTATTTGACATTACTACATCTAGGTGGCATGCCCCGAAGGAAATGGGAAAGTATAGGCTTCCAATAAGACGATTCTCGACGGAATAAATAAACGCCTGAAAAAATAAAAGGCACTTGTAAGATCCGCACCAATCGACTAATCTCATTCCTCGATATATATATATATATATATATATATATATATGAATTTTCGCTACGTATCCAATAAACATGTGTAAGAAGAGTAGAAATAAACATCTTAAATATTACCTAATAAAACCTTACAAAAACTTATATTCTGAAATAGTCTGAGAGTCTTAATAATTACAAAATGACCTTAAACATTCTATAGGGTATTTTAACTTCCTAAATAGACTATGGACCCCAAAGTTTTTGC
Source organism: Sambucus nigra (assembly GCA_949130495.1). Classification (NCBI taxonomy): domain Eukaryota; kingdom Viridiplantae; phylum Streptophyta; class Magnoliopsida; order Dipsacales; family Adoxaceae; genus Sambucus; species Sambucus nigra. Next base: position 356,662,154 of record OX422222.1, on the reverse strand, counting down.
ATATTTAACTTTATATCTATCTAGAATACAAATTGAAAATAATTTTGTGTGATATTAATTTGAATAAATTCACAAATTCCAATTACAAAGTCATTTAATTAGAGTAAATTTTAAACCAAAGAAAATAAACCCCTAAACATTGAATTATGTGTGTGTCAAGCCATCATAAACACAAATAACAAACTCCCAGGTTTCAGGAAAAATCTCGAAGGGCAAAACCTTTTATTTCACTATGAATTAAATCGCAATTAATAATCACAATGAAATTTGCAATAAGTTTACCTCAGCAAACCAACATAGACAAGCAACCTAGAATGAGCAATGGATACCAAGCATCGAAGCCGCACGAATTGTAGTCCAATATTCAACAAAGAAACACCCTCAAGTAATCCTCAATGACACGCAGTCAATAGCCCAGTACCATAAAAGGCACCTAAATCAACAATATAAAATTTTAGCAAAATATGCCTCGGGTTCCACAAAACAATTCACTCAAAAGTAATTGAGATTATGAATTGAAAACACACTTTGAATCCTTAAATTGTTGGAGAAGAACAAACACGAAACTGCATAGCAGTTATCGAAATTATTAAAAATCTATTCTGATAAAAAACCAGTATTCTCCACGCTTGAAAATGGAAAATAGAAGCCTCTTTATATGCAAACTTTGAGGCGGTGGAGTGGCTGAAAAAAAACGTCGCTCGAATGAAAGAGATGTCCCTCGAACGAAAGTTGATCTCGTTCCAACGAGACACGTGTCGCTCTAACGACAGTGTGATCTCGCTTGAACGATCAGAGCGTCATTCCCTAAGAACGCCATCAAACTTAAAGAAAATTCTTCAAAACTATTTCAAAACCAAAACTATACGAAACAGATTATAAAGTCTTTTTATATATAAAAAAACATTTTTATATTTAGAAAAACTTTTCTAATCTCTTATAAAAAAAATCCCAACACTTTTAATATGAAATGTAAATGGAACTTAAATATATTCTTACCAAAATCATTTCGTTGGGCTTGAATGTTGAAGCCACTCGATATTCGGATCCGTCTTTTGTGGATGTAAACTTCCTCAATTCTTCGATGATTTGTAGTGGTATACGACATACTTAATTGTGACAGACATTTATAAAATCACGTCCTTACAAATCTCCCCTTATGTCTATGCCGGTACAAAATTAAAACATCCGGATTATAAAAAAAATGATCTATACAAATCTATCCTCCCAAGAACTCAGAAAAATAAAAGATAAAATGCTAAGTCTTTAAACTTTGCTTCAACAATCAAATCTTCGAGCTTTTCTCATCAGTGTGTGCAACATGATGATCTTCAATATTTATACCTACACACATGAGACAAAGTAAATACCACCGTGACGCATCGAGATTGAAATGATATAAGAATAAATTAATCAATAATTAAATCTCCCCCATAATGTAAAAACTCCCCCATAATTCGTTCTCCCCCTTTTTATTTGTCCGAAATAGACAAGGAAATGAATAAACAAAATAAACATGGAGTTATCATGACAAAAAAATAATGCAAACATGGATCAAACTACGCTCATGAAAAGAGAACTCAAAATCTTCCACAAACTATTTTTGATTTTTTAAATTTTCAAGCAAAAATGCAAAAATAATTTTACAAAAATCACACACCTTGAATTTTCACTACGACAGTCAAATCATGGAAACGAAATGAATGGGTGTGAACATATTCGATAGGCAAATCAACGCAATCAAACATAACATATGTGCATGATGTATACGGGTACTCCTAAAGAATGAATCTCAAATTCGTCCTTAGGTGTCAAAAAGTGTTGAATTTAAATGACATCGACTCAATCCATCAACACATCAAAGGCAAGAACAATTTCCACACCAATAATGTCTAAAACTATGTAATGATTTTTCAAGACGTTGTTAGGACGTGCAAACCCGTTTTTCATTTCTTTCCATCCAAACTCTCTCATAAATATTTATCATTATATTTTTCTTTTGAAGTGTCTCCTTTTTGGCATATTTATATTTTCATTGCCTTTAAATTTTTTCGGGCTCTTTTAAACGGTGGATTTTACGACAAGTTAATTTTGAACTCGTGCAGCCCTTTTTTGTGATTCCCTCATCATATTTTGTTACAATTAAATTCCTCACGATAAACTGTTTTTACATGCACTACTTCTATTGTCAAGTTTTATCGCATATGGATCTTTTTAAAGATAGCATTGAGATGACAACACTCCGACCAATATGTGATAAACAAGTAAGATAATCAAACAAGTCCGTGAAAGTGTGCATTAAAGGAATTCATGAGTCAAGCATGTCGGTAGTAACGACTAATCACGCCTCAATGACTCTAAACATTGTAAATCACAAAAATGAAATGATGACGCATATCAAAACACTATCAAATCGTCACGTGGATATGGAATGAAATTGTGATTCGATCATACTAAATGTCCATCCATATACGGCGTAAAACAAAATACAAAACTCTTTTTGACTTTTTCCAAAATTTTATAAAAATAAAATCTTTTGTATTTTTCTAAATTTTGCAAAATAAAAACTAATACAAAAAGTACACAATTCATAACACTAGAAAAAATATAACACGAAGCACAACTAGTGTATGACAAACATGCGAACATAATCATTTATATGATATAGCAAGAGAAAAAGTATGTGTAAGCAACCGAGAATCAACTAGTCTAACATCTAGTACCTCTAAAAGTGATTTCCTAACCCAAATAGGTGTGCAACGACGCATGGGGGTTTTAAGAACCATGGGAACACTAGACTTCAACTTCAACTTCCAAGGACTTTTCTAAGATCGAAACAAAAACGCCAAAGGTGATCTTTCCTACCACAATGTGAACATGTGTAAACGGGTGGAAAGACACATATGGGTTGAACTTTCTAACGTCCTTGGGATTTATTGACCCTTTAAAATAAATAATGGTCTTGGCTTTAGCACTCGAAACGTGAGAACATGATGATCCACTACCATTACTATCAACACTACTCGAGTCTGTCAACTCATTTTTTATCTCCAAAACTTTTGACTCAAGCAAAGAATTAGACTCTTCCAATTTTAGGTAGGGGACTCCTTCTATAAATTTTCAATAACTCCTAGAAGTTTATCACGCTAGTTCTTAAAATACACACATTTATCCCTAAGCATCTCCTCACCTGCCACAAACTCATCGAGTAAAATATTTTTGTCCATTTTAGTACAAACACAAGTCATTGAATTTTTATAGTCCTCCAATTCTTTTTCTAACCATAGGACTCTATCATCACTCTCATTTTTGGACAATTTTAACGCATTAAAGTCATGGTCCAAAGAAACAAATTTCTCATGATAAAAATCTCTTTGATCATGAACCGTTTGCAAAATATCCATAGAGGATTTCAAACAACAATTTTCTTTTTCCAAAAAATCAATTCTTTTGGCAAATGTCAAATTCAAACTATTTAAATCATCAAAATTCTTACTTGTGTCATCAAAAGGGGGCATCCGATTACATAAGTGCTCCATCGGAAAAATTGCAATTTTTCACAAAAACATATTTTTCAAAAAAATCAATATCACACAATTTTGTGGAAAATAGGAATACTCGGTAAATTTGAGCAACCTGATTTGATACCAATTTGAAAATAATTGCATGTGATATCGATTTGAATAAATTCATAATTTTCAATTACAAACTTATTTAATTAGAGTCAATTTTACAACAAATAAAATCAGCCCCTAAACATGGAACTACATGTGTGTGTGTGTGTGTGTGTGTCAAACCATCATAAACACAAATAACCAACTCACAGATTTCAGGAAAAAATCCCGAAGGGCAAAACCTTTTATTTCACTATGAATTCAATCGCAATATACAATTACAATGAAATCTGCAATAAGTTTACCTCAGAAAACCTACATAGACACACTACCTAAAGTTAGTAATGGATCCCACGCAACGAATCCACACAAATCGCAGTCCAATCTTCAGCAAAGGAACACCTTCAAGAATCCTCAGTGACACGCGGTCAACAGCTCAGTGCCATAAAAGGCACCTAAATCAACAACATAAACTTCCAGAAAAATATACATTGGGTTCCACAAAATAATTCACAGAAAAGTAATTGAGATTGTGAATTAAAAACACACTTTGAACCCTTAAATTGTTGGAGAAGAACAAACATGAAACTTCATAGCAGTTATCAAAATTATCAAAAATCTATTCTAATAAAAACCAGTGTTCACCACGCTTGAAAACAGAAAACAAAAGCCTCTTTATATAGCAAACTTTGAGGCGGTGGCGTGGCTGGAAAAAAAAATAGCGTCGCTCAAATGAAAGGGACATCGCTGGAACGAAAGATGATCCGCTTGAACAAGACACGTGTCGCTCGAGCAACAGTGTGATCTCGCTTGAACGATTAGAGTATCATTGCCTAAGAATGCCGTTAGACTTAGAAAATTTTCTTCAAAACTGTATGAAACAAATTATAAAATCTTTTTATAGATATAAAAAATATTTATAAGAATATTTTTTTATTTAGAAAAACTTTTCTAATCTCTTATAAAAATAGCCCAAAACTTTTAATATGAAATATAAATGGAACTTAAACATATTTTTACCAAAATCATCTCGTTGGGCTTGAATGTTAAAGACCAGTTGATATTCAGATCCACCTTTTGTGGATGTAAACTTCCTCAATTCTTCGACGACTTATAGCAGTATACGACATACTTAATTGTGACGGACATTTATAAAATCATGTCCTTACACAAATCATACCTCAAGAATACTATGCCTAATTTAAAAAATTGCACTTTAGCACCTAAACTTTAAAAAATTATATAATTTGTACCATACACTCAATGTAAACCTAGCAATGACCAAAGACTAAACCCTAACCAAGTTAGACATCAGCCCAGTTGACTAGTATTCCATCTAGGCAGCCATATAAGCTTGGACCCATAGGTTTCCACATGGAAACACATGTCCTTATCTTTCCCCTAAGTAAAACAATCCTATAAACTTTTAAAATCCACTTAAATTTACACTAATCTAACGACCTTAACCTCCCTTATAAATTGCTTAACAATTCACTACATAAAGGCACTCGTTACTGCTAGTATAAAAAAGCTCAAAATTTAAGAATTTTTGGTATTCCCATATTTTATGTATCAAACTCAGTTTATTAACTCTATATAGGTTCTGCACTTCTGTAGGATTCATTTATGCTTTTACATGTAGAAATTCCTATAGATATACCTTGGGAAGGATAAAAAAATCATAAAACACCATTAAAGCTTGAGCTTCAATGATGGATTTTGTATTCCTGACCTTGAACTAGTTTCAAGGTGGGAGTACTTGACCTTAGACCTTATAAAACGTAGGCGCATCACTTAATTTTATTACAAAACAATTAAATGCTTCAAATCATAATTTTTCAATTTTGGCAGAAAAAATTTTAGAAATTGAATTATTCTTCTATACTATGAATTAGACCATCAAACCAAAATCATTTTGTCCTAAAAACACTCGGGAACAAACCTTATAAATTCCATAGCTAGAATTTTACCGTGGAACCACAAATATTAAACTAAAATTTTCGAAAAGCTACAGATACTGGATGTGAGGCTACAGTCCACCTCAATCTATGAAAGTTATATTTTCGAATTTCTTGTGAAAAATTAGGAGGATTGGTTTTTTAATCATTGAAAATGGTATTATATACTTTATTTACTTGAAGGTCATAGTTTTAAACCCTAAAGTGAAAACTTTGAAGGTTGAAGATGAAGTAGTTAACACCCGCGCAAGTGAGGTTAACAACAACGCGTGGAAAGTTTGACCCAATGCGTAAGGGCGTGTGCCAAATCATAAAATTCTATTTTTTTTTCCAAAAACTTTAGTTTATTTTTCTAGTCAAAATGGTTTATTAGATCACCCTGTTTGATAAATTAGAAACCCTGTTCAAAGAAACCCCAAACTTTAAATTGAACTTTCAAAATTTTATTTTGCACATAAACCCCAATTTTTCAACTTTTCAATTTTAACCCCAAATTTCACCCACTGAATTTTGGAAACCTTAGGAACAAAAAGTCTCTTTCCACCAAATTAAAAAATATAAAGAAATGGATGTAATTAAACAAAAGAAGAAATTTACAGACGAAACCCTAATAGTTATTTTTATACGCAACCATGCATTTCAACACAGTAGTATTTTCAAAACCCGGCCCTTACTTAATTATTTTCTAAATATCAAACGATCCTGGACCCTCGTTCTAAACACTTAACCCAAACTTAAACTCAAAAATTCATAAACAAGTAGGTGATTCTTATTCAGTATTATTTCACGCAATGCTTTTGATTACATCAATTGTTCATATCACTATATAATAGACCCAGTTATCTTATTCTCGTTTATGAACTCATTTGAGTAGTTCAAATTACGTTACACTTGACTCGATTTTAAAAACCCCATGTTGATTTTAATGAAATTATATCAATTTAATCTGATTTCATGAGCCTGTTCTACTATAGCATGCATTATAACCAGAGAATATACTACTATTATACCAATGCAGTATTATTTGGCCTATAGGACTCATGGTATTGAGTACCTAGTTTATGCTTACCATATGGATGCCTTTTATTGGCTCAACACATTTACTTTATCTCCAAATATTTTGGATTTATTTGTTATGTGTATGGCCATTACCCCTAAACCTCTTTAACAATTAATTATGGGTTATCTTGTTTTGGAAACTATCCGCAACCTTAATCGTTTTAGACCTCATATTTTTAATTGTAACACTATCATCATATTTTTGTTGTGGTCTATTTCAGATAAAAAATTGAATCGAACTTCTTATATTCATCTGATGATACTAATCTTCAAGGATTATTTTGCAAATTGTTATCGAATCAGAATTATCTACTGAGCAACTTTTTCTTATTCTTCAAAAAAATTCCAGATGGACCTTGAGCGTAAGGAAGAAAATATTCCCCTGACCCTGCAAACTTTAGTGCATCATCGCGTATATCTCTATCAATCATTTACACATGGAAACTCATTAGAAAGACCAGCAAACCCATCATGTTCACTTACACTACCACTTACCAGTTGATGTAGCATCATTATGTATTTTTGTTTTTTTTTTCTTTTCTTTATGTTAGAACGTTATTTGTGGCCAGTTATGATTGTAATGAATAAAGTGTCCTGTCAATATACCTAGTTTGTTTGGATGTAATAAAAAAAATTTACTTTTTACATATGTATGTGTTAGAATATTATATTAGCGAAACTATTATAAGTCACAATAAAGTCAGGATATGATAGCTCTTGGATCGACCAACTTCCCCATGTTCTCTGGGTATTCCAAAGAATTCCAAAACGAACAATGGGGAAAACCCCTTTCTTGGTGCCGTAGAGAATGGAGGCAGTGATCTTACTGGAAGAAGGTATGCCGACCATGAAGTTCACTTTGGTTGACCAAGACCTTAACAACGAAGCGATCAGAGTGAAGCTTTACTTGGTTGATGAGAAGATAAAATTGACTCTTGTAAAGCTTGCCTACTACTAGCAACAGTTGGCCATGCAGTACAATAGAGGGCCAAGCAAAAAGATTCAAGGTGGTCAGGGAATATGTGCTAAGAAGAATTATGGGTAGTGCCCAAAATCCCTGACATCGAAAATGGGGGCTTAGTTGCTAAGGTCCCTTGAGGGTCGTCCGTGACGACTTGATGGTAGCCTACCACTGGAGATAATGGAAGGCAAAGAGGTTCCCCGATCTTGGAACATGTCCAACCTCAAGAAATTCAATTTTAAGATTTTTTAGTCTATGATAACTTTTTTCGCTTGTTTTAATTTTAAAGTTCCTTTATTCAATTGTATATTTTCTTAAAGAAGTTATTTATGACTTCTTGCAATTTTTCTTTGTTTCAATTAGTAGGAACTTAAGTACTTAATAAATAAAACTAGTTATTTGAATGAATCATGTCTTAAATATTACTTAACCTTGTAATTACTATTTTCTCTAAAAAAAGTCTTCTTTAAGACTAACTAGTTGGACCACCAAAAATCAATTCTAGATGTAGGTCGATTAACACAACAAGTTTTGGCAAAAAACAAAACAATAACAATGGATTACTGCCAATGAAATGCCTATTGGGAAACCTTTGGCACCCTGATCAACTAGGTCATAAAAATCCTCGTTGGGGAACGACCCTACAAAAAGGTGCATTTTTGTTTTTTTGGTTCTAGGCCTATGGTTAGATGTGACGACATAACCTAAAAGGTAAAACCAAAAGACCAAACATCACATAGGAAAGAAAAAATATAAAAATTTCCATTGACACTTATAAATCATTACTGGGAAATTGAAAAAGCAAATGATTTGAAAAAATAATGGTATATATAGCCAAATCAACTACGTGACCAGAACTGCTCATTTGTTCCTAACTCTAGCAGGTGGAATATACAATGCATAGGTAGTAAAAGTGCAGTCATATCCCTGATCTTTGACAGCCCACTTGGATACCCAATTAACTAAGTGTTGAGGTCGTTAGAGTTCCTCGTCCTAATGCTGACCGAAAAGAAACCCACTGGGATCCATGACACATCAATCCTGTAAGGAGGGGGGTTGGGATGTTACATGAAGCTTGGGTCATACCAATACCATAACTCATAATCCCGTAGGATCTTCGCCACGACATGAACATTAACCCAAATGTGCATGTAAAGAACACTTCAAGCATCAATCAAGGCATAATCCATATTTATAAGAGCCTCGTCGTAGCCATTTATCCAGACTCGACGAAGTTATTTGTGGAACTGGAACATAAGGTGATCAACCTTCTCGGTAAAACACTTAATAATTGACACCTTATTAAGAAAAGTCTTCTTAATAGTCTCTAATTTAGCGACTAGATGATTTTCCTTCTACCATTGAGAGGAGGACTGACTAATTAGGCATAAATTCTTCACATTTATTCCCTTAATTTCGGTATTTTTATCTTCCCGTGCATTGTAAATAGCTTGGATTTATCTCATATTTATTCTAATAACCCTTTGTGGCAAGTATTTCTTGTTTCGTGTATCTCTTATGTGTTTTACAGGTATTTCATGCAAGTTAGTGCGAAAGATTACTCAAAATATCGAAAGAAACCAAGAAATGGAGAGTTGAAGGGTATTTTCGTAATTTTTAAGCCTTAGTCCAGAGGTGGGGCCAACTGGAAAGTTGTATATCTTTAAATTATAATAACACTGGAAAAAAAACGGCACCTCAATCCGACCTAAGGTGAAGAAGTTATGGTCATTCGAAGTTGAGGAGAAAATAAAGAGAAGTTGAGTCAGAAAAAACGGATCGATCAGTTTTCCACCATAAAAGGATTGATCCGGTCTCAGGGGATCGTTCTTGTTCAAATAAAAAAAGGATTGATCCAACCTCTAGAATTCACTGGATCAGGCATATATAGGGGATCGATCTGGGCATCAGGCAGATCGATCCGGGGTTCGATATTTGTGATAATCTTCTTCAAGCTAGAGTCTTGCATGATTCCAACTCTTATATTTTTTGTAGTGTAAATATTTTAATGTCCTCCCAGACATTAAAGAAAGATTTAAATTATAAATAAATGAAAATCTTTTTTACCTACTTTAGAGAATTAAAAACTGTAGTGAAAAGTGCAAGTGAGAAAAACGAGTCAGGATACACTCCCCTAACCCTTGTTCATTTATCAATGTTAAAACTTAATTCGGAATTGAAATATCCAGTATGTAGTACTCCTAAGCATTATATATATGAGGGATCGCAGCCCACATCATACATAATCAAGAGACGAGTAAAGCAGTGTCGTTTTCCACAATAAAAGGATCAATCCGGTCTCAGGGGATCGATCCGGTTGAAATAAAAAAAAGATCGATCCGGCCTCTAGAATTCACTGCATCAGGCATATTTAGGGGATCGATCCGGGTGAAATAAAAAAGGGATCGATCCGGTCATCAGGCAGATCGATCTAAAATTTGTTAGGCAGATCGATCCGGGGTTCGAGATTTGTGATTATCTTCTTCAAACTAGAGTCTTGCATGATTCCAACTTTTATATTTTTAATACTGGATAAATTTCAATGTCCTCCCAGAAGTTAAAGGATGAGGCTTGTAATTAGTTTTATAGAATCTTTTTACTTAGTTTTGAAGAGAGAACAGTAAAAAACCCTAGTTTTCAGTTAGATTTGATTCAAGCTTCTGCAATTCAAGTAAACTCATTCCACTTTTTCTTTGAAAATTCCTTTAGTTAATTGATTAGTTTATAATTTCAATCTTCTTAATTCTAAGTTACTAGTTAAGATGTCTTCTTTTATTAAAATTATGCTTTATTCTTGTATTACAATGTCTGGCTAATTTTCTAATGGTTGGGATGCACAAATCCAACCCGATGTTCTTGATGAATGCATAAAATTTGATTTTGAATTAAATAACTGAGTTAATCCCGTTGTATGGTGATCACAACCATTGTTGGACTTTTGATCTTGTAAGGACATATTTTTATAAGTCCATTATCAATTTATTATATCATATACTACTACGCCGTCGAAGAGCCTTCAAGAACATTCAAGTATCAAAGATGGATCCGAATATCAAGTTCTTCATCAAAAAGAATCCGCGAAGATTACTTTGGTAATGTTTTGTTTTAAATACCTTAACTTTCCACTTAGAACTTTTGGGATATTTTTACAAAATATTTTCTAAGTGTTGGAGCGCACTTTTTCGTCAAAATTTGAGAATAAGTATTTTTTCTAAGTATTAAAGCGAACATTAAAATATTAATTTTTTGACACAACAGTCGTTCAAACGACATCTGTACATCGTTCGAACTATATGGCAGTGTCGCGCGATGTTGTTTAAACGATATCTGCCCTTCGTTCGCGCGAGATTGCTATCTCGTTTGAACAAGCACTGATCAGCGCGTGAAAAGTGTGTTCATATAAGGACACAATCGTTGTTTTCTTTTCACCACGATAATACAAACAAACTTAAATTACAACTACACTTGCAGTACAAGTATAGCAGTAAGTTGGGTATCGAAAATCCAAAGAGACGAGTTACTAGAATTTATAGAGTTTAATACTCCTCAATAAAAGGGAAAAAGATGATTACAAACTAAAAAGGAAAAGATGCATAAAATGGAAATACTAATCTAGGCGTGGGAAAATAAAGCTAGATTAACAAAGCGAGTAAAATTATAGGTTGCGTCGAATATCCCTCACCCGAGTTAATTAGTATAAAATGGCATGGGTCGACGAGTTATTACAAATGCGTCTCGTTTCGACAGTTAATTGAACCAAGGGTTGTCACGCCCCTAAATCCACATAAAAACCTAATCCGATTTTGGCGTCAACAAATACCCTAGAAATTACGCACGCAAGGTCATAAGCACGAAATATACATGATATGCCCCGTCAAAATAGACCCGTAAACGCCATCACCAAAGCAAAGCAACACGTCAACCCGAGTGAGTTCCATTCAAACACAATCTAGACTAATTTAGCTAGAAAGCATATTAAAAATGCGGTAAATAAACGCGATAAATCTACACTAGAAAGCAACTAAATCAAAGCATGTAAAAAAAGTATGTAAACTAAATTAGAAATGAAGAATTAAGTAAATGCAAACTATATTAATGGAGAGGGAATATGAAAGTACCAATTACAAACCCTAAAGGGTGTCAAACCAAGAGAGGAAGAAGAATAGCTCTCAAATCCCCAAAACCTAACCTAAAATATCTTCTAAAACTAATTATATCAACTATATCTGAAAATAAAAAACAAAATTCCTTTATATAGTAAGTTACAAAAGAAATAAAGGAAAAAGAAAAGAAAAGGAAAAGATCTCAAAATATTTGGTAATCGCGGTCGACCAGGACCAGGGGGGCGGTCGATCGCGCCCTCATGCAAAAGCCCATTGTCTCCTTTCCACGACAAAATGAAAAACCACGGTCGATCAGTCCTTGAAGCGTAGTCGACCGACACACTATTTTTGGCAGCTCCTTGGTCCATGAAGAGGGGGAAAAGGTTGCAAACGAAAACAGCCATAACTTCATCGTCCGGGCTCAGAATCGGGCACCGTTTACGGCGACGCAAAACTTGTTCAATGAACTATGCATCCATGGAAATTACATGAGACAAAGTTGCAATGGTAATTGACTAAAATGCCCTTGAAGTAGCGTCCAGCGATGAAACTTCTCCGAAATGCAACGGATCCTCACTTTTAGTGTTCCAATACCTACAAAAGCACAATTAACCCCTACAAAGCTTGTATGTATCCAAATCCAAGGTTTTTTGGTTAATGAGCATAAATATAGGCATTAAGGACAGTAAAAGTGCTAGAATGCATAAAGATAAAGGGTGGAAATATGCAATATTTGATACGAATCACACCCCCTAAATTAGACATTGCTAGTCCCTAGTAATGAAACAAAAAAACCAGTCCATAGAGGGAAGTACAAGACGTATATATGCATCAAAATATAAATGCCACTTTTGTAGGGAGCACGATTGCATTTAGCATATGCAATAAGCTATTAAACCCCTAGGTTACTGTTGGAACACGACGCCCCCAATTTTTAAATCTTTTTATAAAAATCAATTCAATTTCCTTTAAAAGATGCGGAAGCGAGAGATGGTTCAACTTAAACAAATTTTAATTTATCTTTTCAAATTAAAATTAAACCAAGTGAAATAGGATTAAACACACACATATTTTTAATTTCACTTAAACCAACATAATTTAACCCAAGTCCTAGAAATTTGCCTAAGTCATATTTTCAATATTCCCAAATTAGGCCAAACCAATTTTATCAAATTAAATGATGACTTGAATTAAATTAACATAAACATTACCCAAATTAATTTTGCACCAATTTAATTAACTGTGACACTTAAACGAAATTTTATCTTGAATTAGCCTACGCATGCGTTCTAAGTTATTTTGCAAGATAAAAGTAAATCAGTCACACTACGCCGCGATGTACGAGGAAAAACCCACAACGGGAAAAAACCTCGGACGACCCTAGCCTTAAATCCACTAAGTATGGTTTTACAATTACAAGACAGATGACTTACTGCCTTGACTCGACCCCATTCAAGCCTTGACGCGTCTTCTTGTAAACACCTCCGCCTAGTCAACAACCCCGGAGCTCCACCGAAATCTTGGACTTCACCAATGAGACATAGATACACCGTGAACCGCACATAGTGCCTTTCACCATGTGAGAATTTCGTAGCCAAAATAAAATTCTTCTTTGTGGGATTTAGAAGCGAACCCAAATAATCTCTTCAATGCGGCAGAGAAAACCTGGTGCAAAACACTCCAAGAAAGATGTATATATATTGAAACTTGGAATAAACAATATGGGTGAAAACAAGAGTGTTAAATGATTTTTCTTAAAGAAATGAACACTCAAAAACATAAACTTTTTCTTCTTAGAATTTTGCTCTCAAACTCTCTCTTGTAGATGGAAGAATGTGAAAAAGTTAATCCAAAAATGTTGGTTCCGGCACTAATAAAATCTGGAAAAAGGTAGTGGGGTAAACTACTGGGAAGAGTGGGAAAACTGTCAAAAACTTCCCAAATAATTGTTCCGCCAAATCTCGTTCGAACGAGATTTTCGTTCGAATGAAGTCTCATTCGAACAATACTTCTAACGAAGTTCCTGTGGCAGGTCGTTGGCAAACCTCGTTCGAACGACATTCTCGTTAGAACTAAAAAATCGTTCGAACGACAATATCGAACGAAAAACCAGAAAGCTAAAAATTCTATTTTTTGCCTAGAAACTTTATTTTAAAGTTTTAATGAAACTTTCTGAAACCAAACAACAGTTTAAACAAAACTTACACCCGTATAAATATTGTTCCAAGCTCCAATATATATATTAAAATGCATTCATACCTTAGGAGCAATGGAACCGTGTTGATGATGTAGAAACGAGGTACAATACACACGGAATTTGATGAAGCTTTAATATCTTGGCCGCTACGTCTTCAACAAACATGTCATAGGCTTGAATGGATAAACTTGAACTCTATCCTATGACTCAAATGTTTTTGTCCGAAATTGAGCCAAAAATACAAAGGACTCAATTGGAAATTTGTGTCCTTATAAATCTCTCCCTTTAGCTATTCAGGGACAAAAACTAAACAAAAATCCTAAAGGGCCGTCAAGCTGTACTAGACAAAAAAAAAGTCCCACCCAAAATAAAAATACATAGCTTGACTCAAACGACCCAAGGATCAATATCTTTGCTGAAGATGAAAGTTGTCACTTAGAAGAATTTCTGCACACTTAAGAAAACTATCAAAAGCATAGGGAATATCAAAATAATGCAATTAAACTAAATACTGCCCCTAAATTTATTCTCCTCTTTATCAAACTATTATCAACCTAAGAAGATAGCGATGTGACACCCCGACTAATTAAGTACCGGGTAGCTACTCATTTATTCAAATTAATACAAAATGTCAACTTGGTTCAGTTCATAGCATCACCGTCAAAAAACATTTTTAACCATTACTAGCCACCTAATATTTAAAAGTGAGGTGTCAATTTTAATTGAATTAGATTAACATACAACCAATTTAAATTATGGAATACTAATACCACAACCACAACATAGTTACAATAGAATAACCATGGAAATGAAATAAGACTGGAGGAATACTCCTCTCAATAATCCGAATACTGAATACAACCAAATACAAATTCTGAATCACTAATTAATTAAATCCAATACTGAAATAAACTGAATAATAAAGCTGTCTCTAAGAAAGAGGGGAGACATGCCCTACAAATAAGTGAGTCTGAAAGTGGATCAAGATGAAAAGTGGAGGCGTCTGCCATCAAGGTCCTGTAACTTCCACAGCAGCTACAGCACGTCTCTGGAATCGAACTCCTACGCTTGGTGTCCTTGTGGCTGGGAACCTAAAAGGTTTTTACAAGAAAATAGATTTGAAAGCAAACGGGTCAGAGCCCGATTGTGAAAACAGTTTAAATATAGCAAGTTTTTAATATCATTAAACAGTGAATATAAAATACATGATAGTGCGTGCACTCACATGAGTTCCTCACCTCTCAACTAATTGTGCACACCTATCGTACCCGTACCCGTTTTGGTTATTCTACTATCAAACTAGTCCAATCTATATCTGACATTACTTTACAATTCAAAGTTTGCTTCCCAACATCTTAATATAAACTTGAAGTCTTACTGTTTTTACTCAGAATTAGTTATAATAATTTGTAAGAATTTCTCCATCTTTAACTTCACTAAAAATGTTACAATTATTCACACTTACACTTTAATAAACGATTCATCTCAATTATCAGTATATTAATCTCATCGCAAATATACAATAATGGCACCCCTAGGCTAAGCTGCGATGCTCACATACTCTGCTATCAAATCTCGGTACATCACGTACATAAGGATCACGTATTTCGAATCTCTTAGGAACCGTTTCTACAAGTAACAAATACACATAATGGAGGCGAACATAGTTCACATCACATGGGTCACGCACATAACTACGCTCCCATGATCAACAGATTTATTAACTCTCAATAAGTCATTCTCTGACCTATGTCCTCGAGGTACCAATCTAAATCCCCCCGTAGGCACACAAAGATTAGATGGCCTTAATCGAACGCCGACCTCCCGTGATAGCAAGTATGGTAGGTATGTTATACACAGATAACCACATATACTAAGCATTCACACATCTTAGATATCTTATAATTTAAATAGAGGTATATTTTACATTCCTATACCGTCATTAATGTAGTACACTTACAAGTCCCCGAATAATACACATCATAGATAATCAACTCTTCTCACGTCGCAGATTCAAGTAATTATTTCCTAACCCATAGATGTCATTCGGTTTATTACAAAATTCTAAGTTTTAATCCTCAACGTACTCCAATCTCACAACTATACCCACTAGTCAACAAGGGAAGGTTAACACTCAATTAAATAAGTCTACTGGAAGTTCGAAATAAAATCAAGCCTAAAAAGGCCATTCTGTCAACTCGTTAGAAATCTCGTTCGAACGAGGGTCGTTCGAATGAATCGCTTCGAATAAACTCGTTAGAAGGGATACTATCATATCGTTAGAAGTCTCGTTCAAACGAGGTCGTTCGAACGACCTGGGGAGGTCTTCTAACGAGATGGCAGAAAAAGCCCAGAATTTCCCAATTTCGTTTTTCTTCATTTTTCTCTTCTCTAAATCCATCCTAAAATCATCCCAATAACGTTTTAATGTTTTTAAACTACTCTAAGTCCTCCTAGGTCGCTTCTTAACATATTATTGGGGGTCAAATCCTCCTAATCAACATGCAATTCACATAAATCCCCAAATTTTGCCCTAAACCCTATGAACATGAACCCAGAATTTTATTGTAGCTAAATACTCATCATTAATCCATTTTTAAATCATCAAAGTTAAGTTTTTGGGAACCAATTTCTTCCATAATCATTCTACATGCAATTCCTAACCAAAATTAAAAGTTTCTACAACAATCCCATTGGGTTTTCCACAAAACTTTAAAAGCATATAAGGTTTCTACACTAAACATGGAGGAAATATTCATTGCAATTAATGACATCAAATCACTTGCCTTAAATTCGATGTTTTGGTTTGTTGTTGATGATCAAGGTTGGCTCTCTCTATTCTTTCCGGTCATAAATCCTTTCAAATTTCTAGTGATGGGAGATGGTTTGGTTTGGAACTTCTTTTAACTTCTCTCAAAACTCTCGTAGCCCACTCTCTTGCCTTTTTCTGGTAATGGCCTTAGTGGCCTCTTTAAAAATATATAAATAAACTCTAAAATTCGTGGGTTTTAATTCTCCAATTTTTAAAATTACCAAAATACCCTTCTGGGTTGTCGGGTTGGCCTAAAAGTGCCCCGGAACCCAAACCAAACTCCCGGCTAGTGTTTTCTGACTATTTCAACCATTCCGGACGCGTTGGCGCACTCAAAATGATCATTCGGTTGATAAAAATATAATTTAATTTTTAATTTAAATAAATTCAATCCTGGCGCGACTGACACGCGCGTCCCAACTAAATTTCCCAAATTGTCGTATTTCTACCTCGTGACAATTTTAATATTTTCAATACTCATATATTACCATATATACTCAGAAATATTCAATTTTAACATCATACTCAAATACCAACTCACGTCTCGCTAGTATTTACATCCGGATTAATTCCCAATTAATTCTCATTTAATTCAATTAATCCCTTAAATAAAAATCAATAAAATTATGGGGTATTACAAGCGACTCCCCCTAAGTTAAATCTCCCCCAAACTAAGATACAATTATAATAGGATTATATACCATTTCTCCCCCTATCATTCGCCCCCTTTTTGTTCAGGAATAGACAAAGGATAAAACAAATTTAAACATAATTCAAAAGGTGATAAGAACATGATAGCATATAGGCAACAAAAGCATAACTAATCCAACAAACAATAACCAATACCAACTATTGATACCAAAATTAATATACTGATATAGACGAATCATAAGAAGACACGTGTCGATCTACGTGGCACAATAGCAACGAGGAAGTCTATTTCCCCTACCAAGTCATACTCACTCCGAGTAGCAAGTATACTCCGAGGAACTCCAACACTCCGAGGAACTCCTAAACGACGAGCAACTAAGGCGGTCCGAGCTGCATCTCGGCCACAGCATTGATTGCCATATAATCAACAGTGCAGCTATTCATTGAATGCTTATCATACAGACGTATTCTCTTAAAGGGAATTAATTGTTTACCCTTTCACATGTACAGCCAAAGGGCTATAAATACATTGTATCACCCTCATTCAAGGGGACAGGATTTTCTTGATAGAATTACATATCGAGAACTCCAAAACACCTGGGAATAAAATAACAGTGGACGTAGGCTTTTCCTTATAGCCTAACCACTTTAAAATTCTTTGTATCATTTATATTTATCTGTGATTAAATAATTAGAAGCAATCTAATTTTTTACATCAACAGATTGGCGCCGTCTGTGGGAAACGACTATTGTTATCGTTTTTCACCAAAAATCATTCATCATCAATGGCAGATAATCCGAAATCCAGCAATCGAAATGCTGGAAATCTTCCAAATCTCTCTGCACCTCCGGATCTGGCTGGAATTATGACGAATCTGGCTCAAGGACAAACCGCCATGCAAGAAACAATGCGGCAACTCATAAAAACCCTTCATGGCGGTGCACCTGCACATTCGGGACAGCGAAGTGGTCAGAGGCAAACCTATTTACTTTCTTCAGGATCCAGGCGTACAGATGCGTATCGTAATGAGGAATCTGATGATTTCTCTTATCAACCTGGGCAAACTTCATCAATACGGGCTACAGATACTGAGCAACGTATCACTCTCTCTCCAGAGAGACCCAGTGCCTTGGAAAGATTGAGCAGGGTATCTCCTTTCAGCCGATTAGGCCCTAGGAGGAATAGAAGTCCACCTAAGACCATGTCGAGGAGTTATCGACAACCATCAGATCTAAGAGACGGATCAGCACAATCACGATCGGTTGCTCGTCAAGATAGGTCTCAGGAGGCCACGTCAGAACAATCAATTGCTCGAACAAAAAGCCCGAGGAAGGAAATGATGCGTGGAAAGGTTCCATTCAGCGGTTGGAGGATAGATTGGGAGAAATGGCTAAGGCGAACAATCCCCTACAATGAACTTTTGTTCAAGGGACACCTTTTGTCCAGGCCATTGTGGATTTTCCTACCCCGTCAAAGTTTAAAGCCCCTGTGGTAACCCCCAAATATGATGGAAAGACAGATCCTGTTCTGCACATAGAGCAATATCAAGCTGCTGCCGACATCTATGCCGTCCCCGACGAGATGAGATGTAGAGCATTCTCAGGAACTCTTACTGGATTTGCCCAGATATGGTACAACAATCTTCCTCGGGGTAAGATTTCAACTTTCTTTCAATTGGCCGAGTTGTTCATTGGCAATTTCTGTTTTGGAGCAAAGCCAGTAAAACGAGTAGCACACTTGTTAAGTGTTAGACAAAAATCTGGTGAGAGTACTAGAGATTACATAACTCTTTTCAATAACGAGAAGCTGGAAGTCATAGATTATGAAGAAAATACAGCAATCACCGCCTTGATGAGTGGATTATTGCCTAACAAGTTGTATTACACTTTGGCCAAAGATCCACCTACAACTATGTCAGAGTTGATGGCAAAAGCGGCCAAAATCATGAATGCCGAGGAGGCTATGGCTGCGAAGAAGAATATGGATAAAGAAACCAAGGTGGAAGTCGACAAATCTAAGAAGAAAGAGCATAAGGGCAATGGCGGTGAAAAGCATTCCAAAAATAATAAGTCGTCATGGGAAGTCCTGAAGAAATTCGATAACTATACTCCTTTGAAAATGGGTATTAATCATGTCTTGGAAGAAATCAAGAATAACGAGGAAGTAAGGTGGCCGAAGAAACTGAGGTCAGACCCTGACAAAAGAAATAGAGATAAATATTGCGAGTTTCATAAGGATCATGGTCATATGACTAAAAATTGCATAGCCCTCCAGAATGAGATTGAAACGCTCATTAGACGAGGAAAGTTGTCAAAGTATGTTGATCGTAGAAATGAAAGAGGAAATGAAAACTGAGCAAGAGAGAGGTCTAGATCTCCTCATCGGGCAGAAGAAAACAGGAAAAGGGATCATGAAGATGATACAGAGGATGACCCCGATCTTCCCAAAAGGCCAAGGCAACCAGAACGCGAGGTATTTTCAATACATTTTGGAACATTTAATTGTAATGTTAATACAGGCGGAGATGCAGGAGGAGGAGATCTTACTGCAGAAAGAAAAGCTTACCTCGGTGAGGCTCAGGCTTGCTCATACATTCAACGGATAAATTTGGCTGAGGAGGATCGCCCGAGGAAGATAAACAAAGAGAAGCTGGTCATTGGTTTTTCAAAAAATGACCTTGCAGGTGTTCTTTACCCTCACGACGACCCTTTGGTGATCATAATGAGGATGAAAGAAGTAGTGATTTCAAGGGTTCTGGTAGATAATGGTAGTTCGGCAGACATCATGTTTTACTCATGCTTTGACAGTTTAAATTTAAAATTATCTCAAATGGAGCCTTATCACAGACCTCTCCTGGGTTTTGCTGGCGAGAAGGTTTTTCCACTTGGGACGATCAAGTTGGATATATTCATTGGAACTTAGCCTGCTTGTCGAACAGAAAGAATACGCTTCTTTGTGATGGATAAGAATGTGCAATCAGCTTACAACATCATCATGGGAAGAGTTGGTTTGAAGAAGTTCGAAGCAGTTCCATCTACAGTATATCAGTGCCTAAAATTTCCAATAAATTTTGGAGTAGGAGTTGTGAAAGGTGATCAAAAAGTAGCTCGGGAATGCTATTATTCATCTGCCGAGCAAGAGGAGCTTGAAGAGTCAAGGAAAAAGACTACTACTTACCAGGTGGATGAAGGTACAGAAATTGAAACACTGGATCCCAGAGATGAATCCCAACTTGTAAAAGGACAGGTGGTGGAATCTACAAAAAATGTTATTATGGACGACGAGCACCCTGAACGAATAACCCAAATAGGTTCGACGTTGGATGCTTCAATAAAACAGGAGTTGATAACTTTCTTGAGAAACAGAAAGAAAACTTTTGCATGGAGTCATGAAGACATGCCAGGAATAGATCCAAACTTCTTATGTCATTAGCTCAATGCGAATAAGGAGATCAAACCCGTAAAGCAGAGAAGAAGAGTATTTAGTCCCGAAAAGAATCAAGCTATACAAGAGGAGGTCAAGAAGCTCCAGAAAGCTCGATTCATTGAAGATGTGAAATATCCGGACTGGTTAGCAAATGTGGTGATGGTAAAGAAGAAAAACAATAAATGGAGAATGTGTGTTGATTTCACTGATCTCAACAAGGCCTGCCCAAAGGATCATTTTCCATTACCCAGAATTGACCAACTAGTGATTTCTACCTCGGGGCACGAGCTGCTCAGCTTCATGGATGCTTACTCTGGCTACAACCAGATCAAAATGAAACCTGAAGACAGGGAAAGTACTTCTTTTATTACCCCTAGGGGAACTTATTGTTATAATGTTATGCCTTTTGGTTTGAAAAATGCTGGAGCGACATACCAGCGGCTGATGAACAAGGTTTTTACCGAACAAATCAGTTGCAATATGGAAGTCTATGTCGATGATATGCTGATAAAGAGCAAGAAAGCTGCTGATCATCTAGTTGACTTAGGTCAGACCTTTGATCAACTGGATAAATACCAAATGAAGCTCAATCCGACGAAGTGCACATTTGGAGTACGAGAAGGAATGTTCCTCGGATACATCGTTAACCAGCGAGGCATTGAGGCGAATCCAGAAAAGATCAAAGCTCTTTTAGGGTTGCGATCTCCAAAGACGAAGAAAGAAGTGCAGAGTCTTACAGGACGAGTTGCAGCGCTCAACAGATTTGTATCCCGAGCAACTGATAGATGCCTCCTATTCTTCAAAACACTTCGAAAAACTTTCGAGTGGAATGATGAATGTGAAAAAGCCTTTCAAGACTTGAAGAAATATTTGGGAGCACCTCCACTGTTGTCCAGGCCAGTAATGGGAGAAAAGTTGTACTTGTACCTAGCAGTATCAGAGAATGCAGTCAGCTCGGCATTGATCAGAATAGAGAATGGAGTCCAGAAGCCAATTTATTACACAAGTAAGGCTTTCCGAGGTGCAGAGATCAGGTACCCAAAGCTGGAAAAATTGGCATTGGCATTAATTGAGGCAAGTAGAAGAATGAGGCCATATTTCCAGGACCATACCATCGTCGTGTATACCGACATGCCCTTAAGACAAGCCCTTCATAAGCCAAAAAAATCAGGGAGACTGATGTACTGGGCAACAGAGCTCGGTGAATATGATATTGTGTATGAACCCAAATCATCATTAAAATGGCAAGCTGTAGCAGATTTTATAGCAGAGTTTACTTATCATGATACCCCCGAGGAACAAAAGTTGCTCGATGACCAACCTGTGGATGTTACAGGATCAACAGACATAAGTCCAGACCAACTCCGGTTGGTAAAAGGGCTTGTGGATATTGATGGATCATCAAATTCGAGCTCAGACCAACTCCGGTTGGTAAAAGGGCGAGAAGAGATGATCGACGAGGAGCGAGAAATATCAGGGGAGGATGAAAGTAAATAACAAATATTTCACCAAGGAACTTTGTCAGAGAAGAAATTTGAAGACGAGTTACCTACATGGAGATTATATGTAGATGGGTCATCTTGCACAACAGGTTGTGGAGCGGCGATTGTTTTGAACACCCCAGACGAGATTGACATGGAATACGCCCTGCGATTCCAATTCAAAGCTTCCAATAATGAGGCCGAGTATGAGGCCATGATAGCAGGTCTTAATTTAGCAAAGATTATGGAAGCACAACAAGTGATGGTATTCAGTGATTCTCAATTAATTGTGAATCAGATGATGGGAACATATGCAGTTAAAGGAGAATTAATGGTCAAGTATCATGCAAAGGTGATGGAGTTGTTGGCAGAATTTGATGCCATTCAGTTGATCAGAATACCAAGAATGAAGAATGCACGAGCAGACGCACTGGCCTGACTAGCATCAGCTACTCATACCGAGCTACGAAGAACGATACTAATTGAAGTATTAGAAAGTCGGAGCATAGATGAAGACCTGACAATGAACATTATTACCCTTGATTTAGGACCATCTTGGATGGATCCCATCAGGGCATATATTGAGGAGGGAGAATTACCGGAGGATAAGCTCGCTGCCAAGAAATTAAAGTTTAAAGTTGCTCGGTATGTATTAATTAATGGTGTTTTGTATAGACGAGGAATTATGACAGGTTTGCAAAGATGTGTACATCCCTCCGAGGTGAAAGAATTGATTGAAGAGATCCATGAAGGGTCCTGTGGAGCCCATGTAGCAGGTCGGACACTTTTGCAAAGGGTGATGACGCAGGGATACTACTGGCCAACGATGAGGGCTGATTGTATAGCCTATGCTAAGAGATGTGATAAATGTCAACGTTTTTCCTCCATCCGACGAACTCCACAAGCATTGTTGACACCCATAACTTCCCCTTGGCCATTTGCCATGTGGGGAATTAATTTGGTTGGACCACTGCCAACGACCCGAGGAAGATTCAAGTACCTCGTCGTCGCAGTGGATTATTTTACTAAGTGGGTAGAAGCTGAGCCACTTATTGATATGACATACGAGAAGGTGTACCAGTTCGTTTGGAAGAACATCATCTGCCGATATGGTCTACCTCATGCCTTCATCACAGACCATGGAACACAATTTGATAACGAGGAGTTTGCTGCCTATTGTCATCAATCAAACATATGAAGGTTCATTCAGCACCAGGCCATCCTCAAAGCAATGGACAGACTGAAGTGACGAACAGAACATTACTAAATGGATTAAAGAAGAGGCTAAGTGAGGCTAAATCTAATTGGATTAATGAGCTATAGTCAGTATTGTGGGCTTACCGAACAACTCCCCGAGCAGCAACTAGAGAATCACCATATATGCTGGCGTTTGGAAGTGAGGTCGTAATACCTGCCGAGTTGGGTCTTCCAACACACAGAGTGCTGAATTTCAATTCCCCAGTTAGCGACTTAATGAGGAGATTAGATTTGGACATGCTCGAGGAAGTTAGAGAAGAGGCAGCCACTAGGAATGCTGCTTACCAACAACGAACAGCCCTGTTCTACAACAAGAGGGTGAAAAAATGCGACTTAAAAGAAGGAGATTACGTGCTAAAGAAGGTCATTCAGAAGCACAATAAGTTGGAAGCAAACTGGCATGGACCTTACCGAGTTACAGAAGTTGTTCGACCAGGAACTTACCGAATAGCGACTCTAGAAGGAGAGGAATTTAAGAATGCATGGAATGCTGAACACCTACGCAAGTATTATCAGTGATGTAAAATGTAAAGCAGTTCCATCAATATGAATAAAACGATGATATTTCGCCATCTTCTCTCCTTTTATTGAAAGTTTTTCGGGGAATACTAGTGTGTAACACTACGCTGCTCGACAGTAAAAACAACACGATAGTTCAAGCTCAGACCAACTCCGGTTGGTAAAAGGGCTAGTGGACATGATAGTTCGAACTCAGACCAACTCCGGTTGGTAAAAGGGCGAGAACAAACCATACTCCTTTGGTTAGGAGGCTTACACTAGCTCAGACCAACTCCGGTTGGTAAAAGGGCGGGTGGACATGATAGTTCGAACTCAGACCAATTCTGATTGGTAAAAGGGCGAGAACATGACATTCCTAAAAATACCAGCTCCGGTTGGTCGACGAGGAGAAAATATTTCAAACAGTACCAAGTATAGCTGGTCGGGGATAAAAACCCACTAACTATAATTGGTCGACGAGCACAATTTAACAACCTTGGTTGGTTGGAAGAATTTTAAACATTTTTATACTCATTATTAAGTGATCGAGCAACATTACTGATACTTGTAACTTTTTGGTCAATGAACCACACGATATTGTTATGCAAGCACAAATATAAAGTGTCTGACAAATACAAGACAATAGCAATACAAATTTGCGAACAAAAATGAAACTCTTTCATTGAATTCAAAATGAATTACACAAATTTATTACATTGATATTAAATTGTGTACTAATTATTACATCAGAATTTCCTATTCTACTGGTCTTTTCCCTTCTGCTTTTGAAATAGGCTCCTCGCCAGCAGGAGGATCTTCCAGGAAAAGGGGAGAATTAATGAAGTTAAGATCTCGAAGCATTCTGACGTTCATTATTGAAGGTGTATCCAGTAAATGCTCAGGACGAGATAATTCTGCCTGTGAATGAAGGGCATAGTCACCAAGATACTTGGAGATCAAACAACGAGGAATGGCCCGAGCAGGGATCCAGCTCATGTCAAGCTTGAAAGGCGGAATTGGTAGATCGAGCAGCCCAGGAGCATGGTAATCCCATAAATAATGACCTTGCTCTAGTTTCAATACACCCAGGGCGTTCAACCATCCCTGTTTGTAGCCTTCATTATTTGCATTTTCAATACGATCACTCAAGTGAAAAAGGGCCTCATTGTAGCCTGCCATCCAGAATTCACGAGGTTGTTTATGGAATTGGAAAATTAGTCTCTCTAACTGCTCATGAAGGTTTCTGTCAAAAATATCCTTATGATCCAAAGCAGACTTCGTCGCAGCAAGTTGATCTTCCAAAGTTTGGACTTTCTTGGACAGTTCAGACAAAGCTTGATTTTTTTCCATCAATTGGAATGCTTGGTTTTCCAACGCTGATTGAGTACGAGCTTCTTCAATAGTACGACGAAGAGCTCTTGGTCGTCCCCGAGCAGGTTGAGTACTTTGTTCCTCGTCAACATTCTGAGCAACTCTTCCTCGTCCACGAGAACCTCTTCCTCGTCCCCGAATAGCAGTAGAAGGCCCAGCTCTTCTCAAAGCCTCTAACTCTTCTCGCAACTTGGCATTTTACACTTCTAAAAATGAGAATCCTACATCGGTGACCAAGTCAGTGGAAGATGAAGCAGCAGACCTCAGCTGAGCTAGTTCTTTTTGCAGATTGTTGTTTTCTTGTTCCAATAGCTCAGCGATTTGCCTGTGCCCTTCGACATCTGCTTTCAATGTTCTCTCTCTCACTTCATAGCCAGCAAGCATCTTGTCGTAGCTTTTTTCAACACTAAGTTGTTTGATTTTCTTCTCATACCCTTCGTGCAAAAGAGCTGAAGACTCTTTATACTGCTGCTGAAGTTCATCGAGAGTACCTTGCAAGTCTTCAATCATTTCGTAATAAGCCACATTGTTGGCTACAGCACGATGAAGAAGACATTTCAAGTATTGATATGCCTCCACTGCTTGGTCTGAAGCATCTTGACCAAGAATCTCTACAATCTGGGAATTATCCAAGTCAGTGTGGCCAGCCTTAAAATAATCATTACATTGTCGAAGCAAAGTTGTGTCATGGGCAGACAGCAATTCCATTCTAGCCATAAACTAGTAAAGAGGAGAAGGCAAGAGTTAATAAAAAAGCAGACAGAACATCAACAACATAGAGAAACAGAAAAGGTGATTTTTTATTACATCATAAAAAGGAGTACAGTGTTCAGAGTACAAGTGACAAAAGAAAAAGAAATACTGAACAACTTCACACCTTTTCCTTATCTCCCAAGACTTTCTCGGGAGGCTGGGACGAGGAGCTTGGTTGCTCGGTTAGAATAATGAGTTGGTCGGCTAGAGCTGGAACTTGTTCGGGAGGAGAAGGCAGAGATGAAAGCTCCTCGTCAACAGGCTGAGTAAGGATTGGATCACCCACTGCCATTGAAGATTCTTCAGAGGCAGCTTCGTCCTCTTCTTCATCTTCAATATTTGGGGGAGGACCAGGGAGATGCTGTTGAAATAGTTCTGAGTCCTCATTAATCTTCAATTCTTGCAGGGCAGCCACCCAACCATCTCGGAAGTATTTCAAACTCCCATACTGTACCTGGGTCATCATTACTACTACCCCCCCTGTTCCACCCTTTGTCCCAACCAGTGCGGAAAGATTTTTTCACCACCAATTTTCTTTTTATTTTCTTCGAGGAGAGCTTCTCGGATAGAAGATTCTTGGTGGCTTTCAACTTAGCTTCCACCTCCTCCTTCTGACGATTCACTTCTCGCAGAAGGGACAATTCTTCTTCTACCATTTTCATATTATTTTCAAGCTCCCCAACGCTGTTGAGCTTCTCGTCATACTTCTTTTTCTCTCCCTCCAAATCTTTCACCTTATTTTCCAAACCCTTGAAAACTTCAACGAGCTGCACCTTCTCTGCCTCAACTGCAGCCAACTTCTTCTCCCATTCAGCCTTATCCTCGTCATACTGTTTATGGGACTCCTTCAAAGATTTGGTCAAACCTAGTAAAGCATCTTCCACTCCGGACGAGGAAATAGAAGCCTTGATCGCTTCATCCTTCTTCACAATAGTGTTAAAGCAACTCACCAGCTGAAAAAAGGAGATAATAATAAGTCAGCACAGAGATACATGTATTGAAGGAAAGAAAGAAAATTCAGAAAATGAGAAACTTACTGAAGTAATGTGACAAGTAGCCAGGGATGTAAGCACATCCCTAGGCATATTCTCCTCAATTCCTTGAACCTCAAGAATGGTCCAAGTCTTTACCGAGCTCATTGCAGAGCTCGGGGAAATAATAGTTGGAACACTAGCTCCACTAACTTGGAACTGGGGAATGGTTTCAGCCAAATTGATCGAGGAAGATTTCTTCAGTCTCCTCAGTGGGATTTCAACAGTTTCAACCAAAGAAGAGCTTTTGGCTGGGGAGATGGTGATCACTTCCACAGGTGCATCCTTCTTATTAGGAGCCACTGGGGGCTTCTCGACAGCTTTTTGGGGCGCAACATCTGTCTTCTTTGTCCCCTTTTGGACATCAGTTTTGTTTCTTTTTCCATCTCCAGCAGAGGTAGTCTCCTCAAAGATAGAAGGAACTCTTCTTTTGCCCATTTTCTGACTCAAAGGAATATAAGAGTCTGGTGAAGAGTCCTCAGGAAATGACACTGGATCACTAGTGCTGACCACAGGACGAGCAGTGAAGGATGACGTATAGCTCCTATACTGCAACAAATATGAAGCAGACCTGATGTGCTCGTCTGCAACTTTCTGATGCAAACTCCAGATAAGTTTCAAATGCTTGATATTAACGTCAGCTTCTATTGGAGTTTTTCTTTTGCTGTCAACTGCAAACAAATACATAGTGAAATATCAGTCACACATTTTATCAAACATAATGAAATCATAATTTCAAAAATGAAATAAAATGAAAATAACCTATCCCATTGCCATATGGAGGGCATTTGGGACCTTGATATACTTCATCTCCAATCAAAGGGGCATGTTGCCAGTTTTTGATAACTACCCCATGTTCAAAATAATCCCTATTGGCATCAGGGAGATTGACTACTAAAGCCCTATTCAAAAATCTAGTTTTTAAATAAAAATCATTATCTAGAACAGCCCATCTATAACAATACATAATCTCAGGAATTCCTATACGGGTTCCATGAGTTTGATTTAACCTATACACCCCATTAACTATTCTCCATGTGTTGGGGGCTATTTTTGCAGGAACAACATCGAAATAATGACAGAACTCTAAGCACAAAGGGTTTGGTGGAAAAGAAAATCCACATTCAGCAATAAAGAGGCTGGGGAACCAATGTCCCTCAGCCAAACGAAAATAATTTGAAGGCTCAGAAAGATCCTCCAGAGTGACCCAAGATGGAATAGAAAAATCAAAACGAAATTTCTCAAGAGATTCAATAACATAAACCATGGCGAATAAAAGAAACGAAGAAGAAGGAAGAAGATCTTACAGAAAGGGAGATCTGTTGACAACGAACGAAGAAAAGGATGAACGCACAAGAGAGAGAAAGACTATGGAAAACTCGAAAGCAGAAATTGGAAAAGGTAGAAGACGACGAGATTGCCTATGAAGCTTAAATACTTTGCCTTGGGAAACGGCGAAAGAAATGATTACAAAAAAGAAACTATTACGCTACTGGCATCTAAAAGGACAAAAAGTGCGCGAAGATCGAAGCGCTTATAAAAATTCAAAAAGGCGGATTCTGCGAATTTGGAAGGACATTCGAATACGGAGAAAATGTTCCTAAAAACCAGGAAGGTCATTTAATATTGTCATATACCGAGAAAGAATGTTCCATATTCCTCAAAGTTCGAAATATGAAACATTGGGGGCTTCTGTTGATACCAAAATTAATATGCTGATATAGACGAATCATAAGAAGACACGTGTCGATCTACGTGGCACAATAGAAACGAGGAAGTCTATTTCCCCGACCAAGTCATACTCACTCCGAGCAGCAAGTATACTCCGAGGAACTCCAACACTCCGAGGAAATCCTAAACGACGAGCAACTAAGGCGGTCCGAGCTGCATCTCGGCCACAGCATTGATTGCCATATAATCAACAGTTCAACTTTCATTGAATGCTTATCATACAGACGTATACTCTTAAAGGGCATTAATTGTTTACCCTTTCACATGTACAGCCTAAGGGCTGTAAATACATTGTATCACCCTCATTCAAGGGAACAGGATTTTCTTGATAGAATTACATATCGAGAACTCCAAAACACCTGGGAATAAAATAATAGTGGACGTAGGCTTTTCCTTATAGCCGAACCACTTTAAAATTCTTTGTCTCATTTATTTTTATCTGTGATTAAATAATTAGAAGCAATCTAATTTTTTACATCAACACCAACTAAGATGAAAGAAAATGATACCAATATGATACCTAAAGTATTAAGCATATGATATTCACAAATAATGCAACAAGTTAGATACCAATAATGAATTAAATCATAGA
This sequence comes from Sambucus nigra, assembly GCA_949130495.1. NCBI lineage: Eukaryota > Viridiplantae > Streptophyta > Magnoliopsida > Dipsacales > Adoxaceae > Sambucus > Sambucus nigra. The sequence continues at coordinate 356,632,658 of OX422222.1, read as the reverse complement.
TGGACTAGAAAGCAAGGCTAAGACAGAAAAATATCATATATATACATAGACTAAATATACCAATAATTCTCATGCACGTATATATAGATATAAGCACACAAATGACACAAAATAAAATAAGTTTTTCACGCTCGTATGGCAAAAATGTGTCATATGGAAACGGAAGTGTTGGGGTCTGAACTAGTAACAATTAAATTTAGACCCAATCAGTTAAAACATGTGCACGGAGTTCTCAATTGATTGCAAACTTCATCACATTTGAATATAACCTCATATGACAATATAGATTGAACTCAATGAACAAACATACACAATGCATACAAGCCTAGACTTTTGATGATTCTACAAACCAATAGAGTTATGACATTGAAAGTTCAACTAGGATAAACGGACATTGTGCAAACCATTGATATACCATCCAATCTCCCTCAAAAAGCATATATTAATTTTTGAATGAATATATCAAATAAAAATAGGCCTTGGCAATTATTTTTCTTTTTAATACCATATTTTCTTTTAGGCCTTTGGACCACGTATTTCTTTTAGGTCCAAACAAACGGTGAATTAATATTCGCAAAGGATAATAAATCCTTTCGGAGCCCTTCCCCGTGCACATTTATATATACTATTTTTATTTCTCACAAATCTCACGTGCAACGAATTTTAACATGCACTAGCCCTCCTAGGTCACAAGTACGTAGATGATAAGACTGGTAGGAGAACAGCTCACAAAGCTCAAATATACAAATGAAGTTAAATTTCAAAAGAGCTCGTGCATGTGTGAATTGAGGCATATAAAAATAGAATCCATTTAAATAATATAAAATCCAACTACTCCATGTAAGCATGGTACAAAACATAATAAGGATTGACAATTTAAACCCAAAAGTTCTAGCCACATGCGAAAAAGATGGGATTCAAACACAAGTATATGCCACATAGAGTGTGTCAAACTAAAATACACAAAAAAAAATCTTTTTGAGTTTTTGAAATTTTTAACCAAAAATAAAAAATATTTACTCAAAAGACAAACAAAAATCATTTTTATTTTTCATTAATCTTAAATTACTAAAACGGTAAAATACAAATGATAAACATAAATCTTTTTATATTTTTCATTTAATGCAAACAAAAATGAAAGAAGTATAATACAAAAGATAAACAAGTCATGATTTCTAGCATGAGATATGAAATAAAGTAATGACTAGAAAATGACTAAACATGCATACACCTAGCAATGATATATAATGTTAAGCACAAGAAGCTAGAGTATGCAAACAACTAACACATTCAACCTTTAAATTTAGCAAGGGAGGTTTCTTGTGAAAGCAAATGAGAATCAACAAATCTAATATCTAGCTCGTCTAAACATGATTTTCGAACCCATATAGATGTATATTTAAAATGATGGGATTTGAGAACTAATGAAATGCTAGACATAGACTTCCTAGGGCTTCTTTTAAGATCAAAATAAAATGACCTAAGGTGACCTTTCCTACCACAATGCAAGCATGTGAAAACATGAGGAATGATACCTAAGGTGTGACCTTTTCTAAAGTCCTTGGATAAAGTTGACCCTCTAAAACAAACAATGGTTTTAGCTTTAGCAACGAAAATATTTGAACAAGATGATCTAGTCCCATTATCACAACTACTCGAGTCTTGTAAATCATTTTTCATTTTTAAAATTTTGGACTCAAGTAATAAATTAGACTCCTCAAATTTACGGGACTCCTTCTTTAAATTTTTTATAACTCCTAGAAGGTTATCACGCTCCCCCTCAATGTGAGAAAACTTGTCCCTAAGAGTTTTTTCTCGACTATCACTCTCTTTCTTGGACATTTCTAAAATATTAAAATTATGATTTATGTCCATGAGCTTTTCACGAAAAATATCTTTTTGAGATAGCGAGGTTTGCAAAAAATTCACTTTAGCTTTAAAACAAGAATTTTCATTTTCAAGAAATTTAATACTATTTGCAAATCTCAAATTTAATTCTCTTAATTTTTCATTACACTTATTAAGCCCATTAAATTCCTCTCGAATAGCAAAAACTTCATTATCATTATAAATGGACAAATTTTCATTAAGGCGTGCCATCGAGAGATACAAAAAAATGAGAGTGAGTAAAAAAAAATGAACCACCTAAAAATAAAGGGAGCACAAAAATTATAAAAGCCGAAAAATGGATATTTGACGCGATAAATTAGCGCTCATGCTCTGATACCACTTGTTGGAACACGAGGCCCCCAATTTTTAAATATTTTTATAAAAAATCAATTCAATTTCCTTTTGAAGATGCAGAAGCGAGAGATGGTTCAACTTAAATAAATTTTAATTTATCTTTTCAAATTAAAATCAAACCATGTGAAATAGGATTAAACACACACATATTTTTAATTTCACTTAAACCAACATAATTTAACCCAAGTCCTAGAAATTTGACTAAGTCATATTTTTAATATTCCCAAATTAGGCCAAACCAATTTTATCAAATTAAATGATGACTTGAATTAAATTAATATAAACATTACCCAAATTAATTTTGCACCAATTTAATTAAGTGTGACAATTAAACCAAATTTTATCTTGAATTAGCCTACACATGCGTTCTAAGTTATTTTGCAAGATAAAAGTAAATCATTCACACTACGTCGCGATGTACAAGGAAAAACTCACAATGGGAAAAAACCTCGGACGACCCTAGCCTTAAGTCCACTAAGTATGGTTTTACAATTACAAGACAGATGACTTACTTCCTCGACTCGACCCTTTTCAAGCCCTGGCGCGTCTTCTTGAAAACACCTCCGCCTAGTCGACAACCCCGGAGCTCCACCGAAATCTTGGACTTCACCAATGAGACATAGGTACACCGTCAACCACACATAGTGCCTTTCACCATGTGAGAATTACGCAGCCAAAACAAACTTCTTCTTTATGCGATTTAGAAGCAAACCCAAACAATCTCTTCAATACGGTAAAGAAAACCCGGTGCCAAACACTCCAAGAAAGATGTATTTATATTGAAACTTGGAATAAACAATATAGGTGAAAACAAGAGTGTTAAATGATTTTTCTTAATAAAATGAACACTCAAAAACATGAACTTTTTCTTCTTAGAATTTTGCTCTCAAACTCTATCTTGGATATGGAAGAATGTGAAAAAGTTAATCCAAAAATGTTGGTTCCCGCACTAATAAAATCTGGCAAAAGGTAGTGGGGTAATCTAGTGGGAAGAGTAGGAAAACTGTCAAAAACTGCCCAAATAACTGTTCCCGCCAAATCTCGTTCGAACGAGATTTTCGTTCGAATGAAGTCTCGTTCGAACGATACTTCTAATGAAGTTCTAGTGGCAGTTCATTGGCAAATCTCGTTCGAACGACAAACTCGTTCAAACGACAATATTGAACGAAAAAACAAAAAAATGAAAATTCTAATTTTAGCCCAGAAACGTTATTTTAAAGTTTTAATGAAACTTTCTGAAACCAAACAATAGTTTAAACAAAACTTACACCCATATCAATATTGTTCCAAGCTCCTATATATATATATATATATATATTAAAATGCATTCATACCTTAGGAGCAATGGAACCATGCTGATGACGTAAAAACGAGGCACAATACACATGGCATTTGATGAAGCTTTAATATCTTGGTCGCTACGTCTTCAACAAACACATCATAGGCTTGAATGGATAAATTTAAACTCTATCCTATGACTCAAATGTTTTTGTCCGAAATTGAGCCAAAACTACAAAGGACTCAATTGGAAATTTGTGTCCTTACAGTTACCCTAGTGGACGAGTGTCGTCACGTGAGGGTTTTCAGAGATGATACTCACAAACATCGTATGGTTTCCTTAAAATATGCCCAACCCAACATGCGACAAGCCCAACAATAGCGAACAAGATTTTATGCGCATTATTAGAACATTGAACAAATTCAAACAAAAGCCCAAATCATTAACATTATATAATGCACCACTTAGAATTGAAACCTTAAAATGTGGGAGGGGAGCGAGCACATGCAAAATGTGATTTAGAGAAAAACTTATATAAACCGGATACTAAATTAAAGCAAACATATATTCAATCCTCACGGGCATTACACTCATCAAGTGAATTCACTCAAAATAGAGAGCTAACACACGAAACATGCGGGCATAAAGAGTAAATGTAAATGGAAAGTAGGCCGCACACATATCACAAATGAAGAACTCTATATATGAAATTAGAAATTGTAATCTCAATGAATGATACCACCCATTAAAGGAGGCGAAATACATTTTCACGGATTATCAAAACTATTTAAACCTTTGAATTATATCTACTTAAGATAACATAGGACTTTAATAAGGTTGTAATGTAGGTTAGGCTAGGGTACTAAACAAAAGGAATGTATGTACGGATTCAAAGTGTTCGGAATGAAAACTTGGAATAATGGAAACATCCTGGCAATTTCAAAAATTGGAAAATACAATCCCAAACGAGCATTAGATATAACAATTGGAGAGTAATCAAAGCTTATTGAACTATATACATAACATGTACAACTTTCTCTTTCTTTTCTTTTCTTCTTTTTCTCATGTTTTCTTTTGCTTTTTTCTTTCTTTTTTTCATCTCTTTTTCACTTCTTTCTTTTTCTTTACTTTTCACACTCTCAATGCTTAATTGCAATCACAACACAACAACATCATTTAATCCCAAGTAATAATCCAAACAAGGGTATGTAAGGGTAATAAGTATGGTGTATCACTCCAATTTGGAGTTGGTTGGGATTTTGGGGTTATGAAAAGAAGGTCTATATTTATGCTCAAAGGGGTTAGCAAAGGAAAACATTTAAGGTAAAGTCAAGGCTAATATGGGTGATATAACAAGGATGGACTATGATCATTTCACAAAGTTTACGCAATTCTCGAGTCAAAACAATATATGAAAATCATGCTCAAGTAACACATTTCAAGTATGAACTCAATTAATGAACGATCAAATGAAAGAATAGTGAGATTACCAATGAATTCAACGTTTTCAAAGAGGAAAGAATACTGTATACACTCACAAACGACGAAAAGTACAAAGCTTACTCGGTGTAAGTATATACAATGCAACAAAAGATTACCGAGTTATAAAAATCGTAAACCAAATCAATAAAACGATAAAAGTGCATGTGCTCATGGGATTAAAGTTTAATTCATGAAGTTATTCATAATATCAATGATATGAGGACTAAAGTCTAATAACTTCTAAAATCGAGAACATGCATCGTTGAGTTGTCTATTGGATCGGGAAATTATTGAAATTTATCATCGGAAACAAAGGCAAAATGCCCAACAAAGGAGAAAAAAGAAAGAAAATATTTTTGAAAATTTTCAATTTTTCTAAGAAAAGCATACTAAGTAACTAACATGTGAGAAAAAACATGGACTAAATAAAAAAATGGATAGAATATCCCACACCCCCTAACTTAAAACCTGACACTGTCCTCAATGTGAATTAAGAACCAAGTTAAAGAGAGAAAAAAAGCGATATTACTCAAAATTGGAGCGATCCCCATAAGAACAAGTCCAAAGAAACTACAAAACAAGTTAGTACCAAGCATAGCAAAAACAAATAACCTAAAGTTAACTAATTACACTAGACTAAATTAAAAGAAAGAAAAACTAAAGAAAGAAAAGTGATAAAAAGCTAATTATATACAACCCACAATTTAGGCTTCACACTAACTATACACTAGAAGTCTAAATAGATGAAGGTCCATCGCAAAAATCATTTGACTTTGGAGGATAACCGGTGTACCCTCGCATACAAGCATGCCTTCCGAAAAATATGAATTCCGTTTGAACAACGGAAAGCATGTGTAAGGCGGAAGAAATGAACCATCGCCAATAAAAAGTTTTGGAGGGACGATGGGGGATTTGGATTGAATAGGTGACAAAAACATGTGGGTACCGAGAAAATCTGAATATCCTCCCAAGGATTTTGAAATCGGAATGGGAGGTGGGGCACACAAAAGCAAAGATGCGATCGTGGAGGGCGACTCGAGCAAGTACTCCTCATCGGCGAAAAGGTTTAAAAAATTAATGTTTGAAACCGAATCATTGGGTACTTATAACGATGTGATAACAGAAAATGAAAATGGGGAGGAAAGAAATTCAAACCCATGAGATGAATTATCATCGCATGAAGATTGAGTTTCGAAGGAAATAATATCATTTTCAATGAAATGTTCTTCTTTGGGGGCCAAAGAATAATCATTTCATTGCAAATAGATATTATGCCATTTTCATCCTCACTTTCAATATCTAATATAATATGGGCAAAGTCAAGAATGGTTTGTTCCAAAGTAGGCACAAAGTCCTCATTTGGTTCAAAACATTCATCGACTTCGAAAGTCTCGGAAGAAAAATCATCGTCGGATTCAAATAAAAAATCCAATTCATTTTCCCACAAACGATTTTCTTCCCGATAACGATTTTCAATTTTCTCATTTTCAAGCATACACAAGCCCTCACCGAATGTCATAGGTCGAGGTACGGATACTTGAAAATGGGAACTTTGAAAATTACCATCGGACTTAAACTTAAACTCATTATTATAGGAATTTTGAAACTATTGCAATTCATTTCAAAATTCTTATTATAAGGAGGTAAAGGCCCAAAATCAATATCATCATCATCAAAATACACGGACTCCAAAGCTTGACTTTTGTAATACTAGCCCAAAGTCATTTTAGATGTTGTAATTTTTTGGGATTCTAAGTATTGACCAAAATTCAAAGGTTTGTTAGAATTTTGAGAATTATTATAATGATTACCGAAAGAATTGGAATAAGACATGCTTACCATAAAAATGGCTCGAATTGGCGAATACCACAAAGTAGATGCACGCGCAAAAAATTCAAGCGTTTCTAAGTACTCAAATGTAGAAGTCCTACAAAAAGGTTAGCCAAAAAATACAAATGGAAAGAAAATAATACTAAATACTAAATCAAATAAATTCTAAAACAAACTCATCCCCGGTAACGGCGCTATTTTGATCAGCGCATGAAAAGTGTGTTCATGTAAGGATGCAATCGTTGTTTTCGTTTCATCGCAATAATACAAACAAACCTAAATTACAACTACACTTGCGATACAAGTATAGCGGTAAGTCGGGTATCAAAAATCCACAGAGACGAGTTGCTAGAATTTATAGGGTTTAATACTCCTCAATAAAGGGAAAAAGGGTGATTACAAACTAAAAAGGAAAAGATGCATAAAAGGGAAATATTAATCTAGGCGTGGGAAAATAAAGCTAGATTAACAAAGCGAGTAAAACTATAGGTTGCGTTGAATATCCCTCACCCGAGTTAATTTGTATAAAATGCTTACATGGGTCGACGAGTTATTACAAATGCATCACGTTTCGACAGTTAATTGAACCAAGGGTTGTCACGCCCCTAAATCCGCATAAAAGCCTAATCCGATTTTGGCATCAATAAATACCCTAAAAATTACGCACGCAAGGTCGTAAGCACAGAACATACATGCTATGCCCCGTCAAATCCCCTAGGCGTAATAACTTGGATAGCACACCCAAAATAGACCCGTAAACGTCATCACCAAAGCAAAGCAACACGTCAACTCGAGTAAGTTCCATTTAAACATAACCTAGACTAATTTAGCTAGAAAGCATATTAAAAACACGATAAAGAAACGCGGTAAATAAACGCGATAAATCTACATTTGAAAGCAACTAAATTAGAAAGCAAGAATTAAGGAAATGAAAACTATATTAATGGAGAGGGAATATTAAAGTACCAATTACAAACCCTAAAGGGTGTCAAACCAAGAGAGGAAGAAGAAGAGCTCTCAAATACCCAAACCCTAACCTAAACTATCTTCTAAAACTAATTATGTCAACTATATCTGAAAATAGAAACTAAAATTCCTTTATATAGTAAGTTACAAAAGAAATAAAGTAAAAAGAAAAGAAAAGGAAAAGATCTCAAAATATTAGGTAATCGTGGTCGACCGCGACCAGGGGGCTGGTCGGCCGTGCCCTCAGGCAAAAGCCCACTGTCTCCTTTCCATGGAAAAATGAAAAACTGCGATCGACTGGGCCTTGAACCGCGGTCGACCGGCACTCTATTTTTGGTAGCTCTTTGGTCCATGAAGAGGGGGAAAAGGTTGCAAACGGAAATGACCATAACTTCATCGTTCGAACACGGAATCGCGCACCATTTATGGCCATGCAAAGCTTGTTCAACGAAATACGCATCTGTGGAAATTCCATGAGATGAAGATGAAATGTGAATTGACTAAAATGCCTTTGAAGTAGCGTCCGACAATGGAACTTCTCCAAAATGCAACAATTCCTCACTTTTAGTGTTCCAATACCTTCAAAAGCACAATTAACCACTGCAAAGCATGTATATATCTAAATCAAAGGTTGTCTGGTTAATGAGCCTAAATATAGGCATTAAGGACCGTAAAAGCGCTAGAATACATAAAGATAAAGGGCAGAAATATGCAACATTTGATACGAATCAAGCACGTATTTCGAGGCAGTGATTTTTTATTATAAATACTCATTAAATGGTATCATTTTCTTTAAGAAGTCGCAACATTTTACAGAACAGAAAAACTGCGAAAACAGAATTCTTTTGACTTATTACTTTTAGGGTTTAATCCCTTTTTGTTTTCAATTCAAAAAACTCCCATATACTTTAGTGAATTATTTTGGTGTTCAAGAACACAACTTTTCTTAAGTTCAACCGTGGTGGAGAGGTTATCTCCATATTTGATCGGTGGATATCGAGCGTAGTCATTCTGCGTGTGGACGAGCCGAAGACGACGAACCGACGCCTAGAGGGTATTTCGATGTCTCTCGTATCTTTGAAGGTTTTCTAAAGGCACCGTGCATTACACACTTGTGGACGATTATCAGGTTGTATGTAAGTCAAAGGTCTTGTGAATTATTCAAAGTGTTTATAGAAGGTTGTACCCAAAAGGGGTTTTTTCTTGAATCGGTCGTCTTTATTTTTTCATGCATGGGTTGAATGATTTATGATGTTTAGATGCATGTTTAGGGGCTGATTTAAGTTTTTTTTAAAATAGACTCTAATTAAATAAGTGTGCCAATTTAGAAATTTGAGAATTTAATCAATTATTACATAGTCACACTTTTCCAAATTGGTATCAGAGATGGTTGCGCTAATTTATTGTGTATTCTTATTTTCCGCAAAATTGTGTGATGTTGATTTTTTTTTGAAAAATCAGTTTTGTGAAAAATCGCAATTTTTCCTATGGAGCACTTATATAATCAGATGCATATTTTTGCAGGTCTAATTATGCCTTCTGGAAAGCTCGTATGAAATCTATTTTAAAATCTATTAATGAGCGCGTTTGGTTGCTTTGTGAAAATGGATGGACTCCTCCCACGGTCACTGTTGATAATATCACCTCTTTAAAACCTGTGTCGGCTTGGACTGAAGATGATTATAAAATATCTAATTTTAATTTCCATGGTATGAGTCCTATTTTTGGAGCCGTCACTCCCGGTGAGTTCCACCGAATTATGACGTGCACCACGTCTAAAGAGGCATGGGATGTTTTGAAATTGACACATGAGGGTACGAAAGCGGTTAATCAAAGTAACAAAATTTGGCCACCCAATTTGAGACTATCAACATGTCTGAGTCTGAATGCTTTGATGATTTTTATGCACGTTTGACGGACATTGTTAACTCCAGTTTTAATTTGGGTGAGGTGATTAATAACACGCGTGTCGTTAAAAAGATTTTGAGATCTCTCCCAAAACGTTTTATTCCTAAAGTTGAAATCACTTTGGGAAATTTGAAATCACTTAAGTTGGAAGAACTTTTAGGAGATCTTCAAATCTATGAGATTGACATGTTTCCCAAAACCATTAAGGCTAAGGATAATGGCGTTTCTTTAAAGACTAATTTTAAGAAAAAGAAAGAAAAAGTTTGTGAGTCCGGTTCTGAGGGTGAGTTTGATTTTGATGATGTGGTCATGCTTGTGAAATTTTTTAAAAATTTTATCAAAATGAAAAAAGAAAATTCTTTCAATAAAAAGATATCTTTTGAGTCAAATAAAAATAAAGTGGAGGCCAAAGATAGTGATAATGAGGATGAGATTAGGTTCTTTGAGTGTGAGGGCAAAGGGCACATAGTTACAGAGTGTCCTACTAGGATAAGGAGAAAGGGCAAAGAGACTGCAATGCCCGCCACACTTAGTGATAGTGAGGGTGATGACGGAGATGACTCTGATAAAGGTTTAGCACATGGGATGTGCATAGCTTTTTCGAGTTGTGTGAGCACACCCACTTTGTCTCACGTTGATAGAGGTCATTAGAGCACCGATGATGACTCGAGTGTTTCTAGTGGAGATGAAAGTGAGCTCCAAAAAGCCTTGAAAACAAAGAAGTATAATAGAGATTTAGGTCATCGGGTTTTAGATTTGGAGAGAGAGAAGGAGGTTTTAAGAAAGGAGAAGTGTGATTTGACCAACACGTTGTCTAGTCTGACGACACGTGTATCCCAACTCGAGAGTGATCTCGAACATGCCAGTGAGGTCAAAGTCAATTTTGAGAACGCACCTAAGAAGGTTGAAAAGGTGGTTCTTAAGGGTAAAGGTGAGAAGTTAGGAATAAGTCATGAGGGTGCTTCTACTTCCCAATTAGCACCCGAGTTGGTTCCCACTTTAGTGTTAGATTCACGTGAGTCTCACCTTAACCCACCTAGGCATCCCATTCTCATTAGGAGAGAGCGTCCTAGAGTTTTTGAGAATGGTGTTCCCAGGATTATATATGTTTGTTCCCATTGCAAAAGGAGAGTACACCTTAGGTAATTTTTCTATAAGTTGGGTTATGTGTCACGTTTTGCTACTACAAGTGTTTCTGCCACACATGCTCCCACACATGATACTTTACATGCTCCCGGAGACTACATGAGAGAGTTTTCACATTTAGGTGAGCAAGTTAAGTTTTTGATCAAAACTTCACAAGATTTGATGGAGGTTTTTCATAAGTTGGCACCACCTTTGGAAAACCCCTCCACACCTAACGATTGAGGTTTGACTTGTTTACTAGCATAGGATGTTTTTCATGATGACATTATTTGCCTATTGCTAGTATGTATAATTTTTGTATGTTTTTCCTTTTTTTTGAAAATTTTGAAAAATACAAAAAGATTTTTTTGATAAATTTTTTGAAAAATCCAAACAGATTTTTGTATTTTGTTTGCACCATATATGGATGGACACTTAGGATGACCGAGTCACAACATCATTCCATTTTTCATGTGACTGTTTGATAGTGTTTTGAGACAATAGGTCAATTCATCAATGTGCTTTATAATGTTTGGAGTCATTGAGATGTAATTAAGTGTTTCTTCCTACATGTTTGACTCACGATTTCCTTTATTGCACATGTGCACGAATTTGTTTGATTATTGTGCTCGTCTTATCACATGTTGTTTGGGTGTTTTCACTTCAATCCTGTCCTTAAAACGAACCAAGCGCGATAAAACAAGACAATAAAAGTGTGCACCTTTGAACCATGTTTGTGAGTTTGTGTGCATTGTTTAAAAACGGTGAAGGGCCACGAAAGATTATTTTTTATCCTTTGCGATTAAGCCGCCATTTAATTGGACCTAAAAAATTGAGGAATTTTATTATTCGGGGTCTAAAGAGGTTTAAAAGAGCCCGAAAAAATTTAAAGGCAATAAAAATAAATTCATGCCATTTAGTTTTTTGCACCAATTCTCCAAAGTTTGAGAATTTAGTTTATACACCTCTAAAAGAAAATATTTTTGAGGGATTTTGGTTGGAGAATTTAAACGGGTTTGCACGTCCTTGAAAATCTTGAAAAAGCGCTAAATAATTTTGGACGTTATTGGTGTGAAAATCACTTTGACTTTGATTTTTTTATTTGTATAAGACAATGTCATCTAAATTCAACAAATTTTTACACCTAAGGATACCTTTGGTGTTCATTCGTTAGGAGTACACGTATGCATCGTGCACATATGATTGATTGAGTTTATTTACCTATCGAATTTGTTCACACCCATTCATTCCATTTTCATGACTTGGTTGTTTGAGTTTAAATCCATGGTGTGATTTTTAGTATCTTATTTTTGTAGAAAAAATTGAAAAATAAAAAATTGTTTATGAAATTTTTGAGACATACCTTTGCATGCGCGTAGTTCGATCCATGTTTGCATTGCACTTTATCGTGACACTCCATATTTTGATTGTTTCTTCTTATCTGTCTATTTGGACACATCATAAAAAGGGGGAGAAAGAATTATCATATTATGGGGGAGTTTTTGTATTATGCGGGAGATTTGATTATTAATTCTTTATTCTTATATCATTTCAAACTCGATGCGTCACGAAGGTATTCTGTTTTTTCTCATGTGTGTAGGTACAAAGATTAAAGAGCATGATGTTGCACACCCTGATGAGAAAAGCTTTGAGAATTGACGAAAATTTTTTGAAGTTAAGTTTGAAATCTTGCAAATTTATTCATGGGAGGGTAGATTGGTATAGGAATTTTGATTTTTGATAATTCGGATTTTTTATGTTTCTACCGGCATAGACATAGGGGGAGATTTGTAAGGACACATTTTTATAAGTCCGTTATCAATTTATTATGTCATATACCACTACACCATCGAAGAGCTTTCAAGAACATTCAAGCATCAAAGACGGATCCGAATATCAAGTTCTTCATCAAAAAGAATCCGTGAAGTTTAATTTGGTAAGGTTTTGTTTTAAATACCTTAATACCTTAACTTTCCACTTTGAGCTCTTAGGATATTTTTACAAAATATTTTCTAAGTGTTGGAGCGGACTTTTTCGTCAAAATTTGAGAATGAGTATTTTTTCTAAGTATTGAAGCGAACATTAAAATATTAGTTTTTTGACGCAACAATCGTTCAAACGACATTTGTACGTCGTTCGAATGACCTGGTAGTGTCTCACGATGTCGTTCAAACGACATATGTCCTTCATTAGCGCGAGATTTCTATCTCAATCGAACGAGCATGTATTACGAGGCAGTGCATTTTTATTATAAATACTCATTAAATGGTATCGTTTTCTTTAATAAGTCCCAGCGTTTTACAGAACAGAAAAACTGCGAAAGCATAATTCTTTTGGCTTCTTCCTTTTAGGTTTTAATCCCTTTTTGTTTTCAATTCACAAAACTCCCATATGCTTTAGTGAATTATTTTGGTATTCAAGAACACAACTTTTCTTTTGCTCAACCTTGATGGAGAAGGCATCTCCATATTTGATCGATGGATATCGAGCGTAGTCATTTTACGTGTGGACGAGCCGAAGACGACGAATCAACGCCTGGACAGTATTTCGCTGTCTCTCGTATCTTTGAAGGTTTGCTGAAGGCACCGTGCGTTACACACTTATGGGCGATTATCAGATTGTATGTAAGTCAAAGATCTTGTGAATTCTTCAAAGTGTTTATAAAAGGTTTTACCCGAAAGGAGTTTTTTCTTGAATCGGTCGTCTTTATTTTTTCATGCATGTGTTGAATGATTTATGATGTTTAGATACATATTTAGGGGATGATTTAAGTTTGTTTAAAAAATAGACTCTAATTAAATAAGTGTTCCAATTTAGAAATTTGCAAATTTAATCAATTATCACACAGTCACGTTTTTCCAAATCTCGTTTGCCCTTGGTAATCGGGATGCTTAAGAGTGCGATGCGCGTGTAGCTACGACGACAGTGCTTTACTCGTCTCGTGATTATGTGTGACGCGGGCTACGATCGCTCATATATGTAATGCTTGGGAGTACTAAAGACTGGGTTTACTCAGATATTTCAATTCCTAATTAAGTTTTAACATTGATAAATGAACTAAGGTTGGGGGAGTGTATCCTAATTCATTATTCTCACGTGCACTTTTCACTACAGTTTTTAATTCTTTTGAGTAGGTCAAAAACCTTTTCATTTATTTTTAAATTTTGTAGGTAATTTTCTTATTATTTTCGTGTATAGTTATTCTATCTCCTATAATCACCTTTTCGTTCTTTTTAGATTCGAGTTAGGGTTCTCAATCTTTCCAACGTCGTTATGACTTCGTTCGTCCTATTTCCCTGTGCAGATGATCCTGACTTACCGGGTTTATTACTAATGTGATAGGCTTGCACTTGAGCCTATATCAACACGATCACTAGATACACATTAGTGGTCGCGTCACTGACCCTTGTCCTTTTGTAACCCTTTCAAGCTCCTCCTTCAGTCGAACATTCTCCTCTTCTAAAAATGAAGCGTCATCCTCATCTGCCTCAATCAATTTGGGATTTTTAAAACCCTCATGTTAATCCCTAAAGTCATTATGCTCTTTCCCAAGCACAGCGGAAACCTCTCTAGCACCCATGAGATTAGAAAAAAGAGCATATTCCTTCTTTGAATAGGTTGATTCTATAACATCCAGCTTTCGCTCAAAGTCGCTATGTTTCATCGGGTCAGCCAACTTTCTTTCGAAGTAGGCTTTGAGATTTAACAACGACTCTTTGTGAATGCATTGGGCAGCGAAGATCATGTCATGATAGGCAGCATTGTCTGTAACTTCCTAATAAAAGAGATGACGTAGGTTCAAATATATCTATTTGGCTTAGGATGACACGTAAAGACCTAGGATCTCATTAAGATCTTCATCATTGTTTTCATAATGACTTGCAGTGAACAGTCTGTTGCAACTATGCTAGAAGTCACTCTGAATAACAACTAGTGTTGCAAGCCTTATGTTTAACTACATGAACAATATGTTGGATATATGATATCACTAAAGAGAAAACTTATAAAAATTAAACAAGGCAATAATGATTGGATCAAGTCATTAATTTCATCAGAAGGGATTACAATGGGGGCATTCCCCTACATCAATGAAAAACAAAAGGAGGAGTATAATATTACCTAACATCCTAAGGATCTATTTTTTTGACCGCCTGTTCAGTAGTCATTTAGTTTAGGTTGCTAACCTGATCATTAACAGCCAGAGTTTGATCGATAGTTTTCTCCTCTACGGTGACCCCGTCATTGTCAACATCAACCTCTTCCTCAAATTGAGGAGGCGAGACTAAAAGGTGTTCATTGAAGAAATATGACCCCTCCACTATTTCGACATTAGCCAAAACTTTGTCCTAGCAATTCATGAAAAATGCCTTCTTAAGGAAGGTGATTTGCATTGTATTGTATGCAAAGGGTTTGTCCCAGTCATGAATGAAGGGGACTTCCTTGGACTTTCCTACAATTGCCAAGGCTTCTTCAACTTTGAACTTAGCCTCATATGCTTGTGTTTTGGCAAGGTTATTCATAACCCTTACATCTATGGAAGTTTTTTGGCCTGCTCAGCGATGGAAACATCAGTAGAAAATTCGTTTATATTCTTCTAGAGATCAACATTCTCGATCTCCAAAATCTCAACCTTATCGTCCAACTTCTTCCTTTTGGCCACTTGAGCCTTATTAACATGAAAATTGGCCTCAAGTGATTTGCGCAGCTTGTGAAATGTGACCTTCGTGTCAGTAGATTGTTCCTCTCTAATAATTGATCACAGTTTATTAGGATTTACAAAACAAAAGGGCAAATAAATATTGAGAAAGACACAAAAAGAATACATAAAGAGACAATATAAAGATAATAAACTTACAATAGTAATGTTATGGTTAACGTGCTTCAATAACCTTGAATGGGGGACGGCAGAGGAAGATGCCTATTTATGGAGAAAACCCTGAATCTAATCAGGCCCCTAGATAGATTGGGGCAACCATCCACAAATTGGGTAAAACCACTTCCATTATCAATAGTTTTTCCCCAATCAAGTAAGGGAAGTTGTTCCTTCTTTGTGAAACGTATGACGACGGTGTGTGATACCGATTTAAATAAATTCGCAAGTTTCCAATTAAACCTTATTTAATTAGAGTCTATCTTTAAACCAAATCAATTCAGCCCCTAAACATGCATCTATGTGTGTGCCTGTGTCAACCCATAAATAGATAAAGCATGCGACACAAATATTCAGGAAAAATCCCCGCAGGGCAAAACCTTTTATTTCATTATAATAAGTAAATTGCAACTTACACGAATTAAAATGAAATACAGTGACACACGAATGCCCGCAGGCGTTGGTTGGGGTCGTCAGCAATGAATCCACACGCAGTGAACCCACATGGACCGCAATCCAATCAACAAAGGAAGAACCGCAACACTCCTCAATGGCACGCAACCATAAAACTTCGTAGAGACTCCCTCAGCAATGACACGCAGCCCTCGGTTGCAAAGATCTCCCCATAAAGATGAACAAGAGCAAAGTAGTGTTCTTGGGTTCCAAAAGGAGTCACAAAAATATGGGAATGATGTGTGAATCAAAACATGAGTTTTTTGGGACTAAAAAATATGAAGACTTGAGCTAATAGAACTCTAAAAAACGTCTCTCCAAGTCTTATAAAATAACTCCCCCGAAGTTGGCTTTTATAGGAATCCAAAATGAATTTTAAAACTTTAGAACTCTTTCCAGTGTCAAGTACCCCGAATCGGTTCGGGTGTACCGTGAACTAGTTCCCCCCGAACCGGTTCACCATGCGGTTTGCAGTACCTCGCTGGTTTGGTGATTAAAAAATCAGCAGTCTTCTATGGAATTTTCTCCATCTTTAAAAGATCATAACTTATTCACCGTATCTTGGATTAAGGTGTTGTTTCTTCCAGTATCTTCGTGGAGTTGAGCTCTTCAACTTTCCAGTTTATTGGACCTCAGGATGGTGTCTATAAAATTACCAAAATTCCCTTGAACTTTCCTATCTTGCCTTCTTTCACTATTTTGACTTCGCTTGCGTACCACTTGCAAAAAGTCCCTAAAATCATGAAACGTGAAGTCGTTGAGGCAGATGTGGGACACATGATGGAGATGATGAATGATTGATTCTCAGAATTTGGATTGAGGCTGACGTGTGAGATCGTGAAGATACGTGCCTTTTGTAGTGGCGTACGACATATACAAATGTAAGATAACGGACATGAGAAATATGCCCTTACAAATCTTTCCCTATGTCTATGCCGATACATACATAAAAAAAATCCGAATTATCAAATACCAAATTGTCTATACAAATCTACCCTCCCATGAACCCAAAACTGGAAAGGTACAACTGAATAAGTCTTCATCGTTTGTTCATCAAATCTTCAAAACTTTTCTCATGAGGGTCTGCAACATATGATCATCAATGAAGTACCTACACACATGAGATAAAGAAAATACCAAGTGACGTATCGAGTTTGAAATGAGATAAACATAGATACCAGCTTAAAACAAATCTCAACATCTCAAAACTCCCCCATAATATGATAATTCTTTCTCCCCCTTTTTATTATGTCCCCAAATAGACAAATGAGAAGAATAAATCAAACAAGCAAAGTTGGGGTGTCACGGTATTCAAAACAAAGCATCAATAAAATGGCAAACGTGCTCCTGCAAAGGAGTGATAAAAAAAATCTTCACAAACTATTTTTTGAATTTTTTAAAATTTTCATACAAAAATAAGACACTAAAAATCACACCATGGATTTAAACAAAAACAACCAAGTCATGGAAATGGAATGAATGGGTGTGAACACATTTGATAGGTAAATCAACTCAATCAATCATATGTGCACGATGCATATGTGTACCCCTAACGAATGAACATCAAAAGTATCCTTAGGTGTAAAGATTGTTGAATTTAGATGACACCGTCTTATACAAATCAACAAATCAAAGTCAAAATGATTTTCACACCAATAACGTCCAAAACTATGTAGCGCATTTTCAAGAATTTCAAGGATGTGAAAACCCGTTTTAATTCTCCCTCCAAACTCCCTCATATATATTTTCTTTTAGAGGTGTATAAACTAAATTCTCAAAATTTGGAGAATTGGTGCAAAAACCTAATTGGCCCATAATTGGCATGAATTTCTTTTTATTGCCTTTAAATTTTTCGGGCTCTTTTAAACCTATTTGGACCCCGGATGATAAAATTCCTCTATTTTTTAGGTCCAATTTAACAATGGCTTAGTATTCGCACAGGCAAAATGAACTTTTCGCAGCCCTTCCTCGTTTTCAAACAAAGCACTCAAACTCACAAAACGGTTCTTATATGCACAATTTTCTTATAAAAAATTATCGCGCTTGGTTCGTTTTAAGGACAGGATTGAAGTGAAAACACCCAACCAACATGTGATAAGACAAGCACAATAATCAAACAAATTCGTCCATGTGTGCAATAAATGAAATCATGAGTTAAACATGTAGGTGGTAACACTTAATTACATCTTAATGACTCCAAACATTATAAAGCACAAAGATGACATGATATATTGTGTCAAAACACTATCAAATAGTCACATGAAAAATGGAATGATATTATGACTTGGTCATCCTAAGTGTCTATCCATAAACGGTGCAAAAAAAATTAAAAAATCTTTTTGGATTTTCTCAAAATAAAATCTTTTTGGATTTTTCAAAAAAAGAAAACATAAAAAAATGATACATACTAGCAATAGGCAAATAATGTCATCATGAAAAACATACTATGGTAGAAAATAAGTCAAAACCTCAATCGTTAGGTGCAGAGGGGTTTTCCAAAGGTGGTGCCAACTTATGAAAAACCTCCATCAGAGTTTGTGAAGTTTTGACTAAAAACTTAACTTGCTCACCTAGATGTTCAAACTCTCTCATGTAGTCTCCGGGAGCATGTAAAGTATCATGTGTGCGTGCATGTGTGGTAGAAACACGTGTAGTAGAAAAACGTGACACATAACCCAACTTAAAGCGAAATTCCCTAAGGTGACCTCTCCTCTTACAATGTGAATAAACATAAATAGGCCTAGGAACACCTCTCTCAAAAAATCTAGGATGTACTTTCCTAATAGGAATAGGACGCCTAGGTGGGTTAGGGTGAGACTCATGTGAATCTAACACTAAAGTGGGAACCGGCTCGGGTGCTAACTGGGAAGTAGAAGCACCGTCATGACTTATTCCTAGATTCTCACCTTTACCCTGAAGAACCACCTTTTCAACCTTCTTAGGTGCATTCTCAAAATTGACTTTGACCTCCCTGGCACGTTCGAGATCACTCTCAAGTTGGGATACCCGTGTCGTCAGACTAGACAACTTGTTGGTCAAATCACACTTCTCCTTTCTTATAACCTCCTTCCCTCTCTCCAAATCTAAAACCCGATGACCTAAATATCTATTATACTTCTTTGTTTTCAAGGTCTCGGGGTAAAAATATCTAAACTCTTTTTGGAGCTCATTTTTATCTCCACTTTCACTCTCTTTTTCTCCCTCACTCGAAGAACAAATCACTATCATCGCTCTCATGTGCACTCTCGTGAGACCAAGTGGGTGTGCTCACACGACTAGAAAAAGCGACAGCCATCCCATGTGTTAAATCATCTCCAGACTCATCTTTCTCATTTCCCTCACTATCACTAAGTGTTGCGGGCATGGCTACCATGTAGGACACTCAAACGAGTTATGCCCCTTACCCCCACATTCAAAACAAGTCACGTTCTCAAAATCTTCCTCACACTCCTCATCGGAGTCATTCTCTTTTTTTTTCTCACCGCTTTCTTTGTCCTTTTCTTTCTTTTTATTTTTCTCAAAAAATCTTTGTTCATGTTGAGAAATTTTTTAAAATTTTTCGCAAACAAGGCCATATCATTAAAATTAAAGTCTCCCTCAGAATCGGACTCACAATCTTTTTCTTTCTTTTTCTTACAATGAGTCTTTAAAGAAATGACATTATCCTTAGCCTTAATGGTTTTGGGAAGCATGTCAATCTCATAGGTTTGAAGATCTACTACAAGTTCTTCCAACTAAAGTGATTTCAAATTTCCCACGGAGTTCAAAACAGTGACTTTAGGAATAAAACGTTTTGGGATATATCTCAAACTCTTTTCAATGACACGCGTGTTATCAATCACCTCACCCAAATTAAAACATGTGTTAATAATGTCCGACAAACGTGCATAAAAATCATCAAATCATTCAGACTCAGACATGGTGATAGTCTCAAATTGGGTGGCCAAATTTAGTAATTTTGATTCTTTAATCGCGTTCGTACCCTCATGTGTCAATTCCAAAACATCCCAACCCTCTTTAAACGTGGTGCACGTCATAATTCGCCAGAACTCATCAAGAGTGACCGCTCCAGAAATAGCACTCAGACCATGGGAATTAAAATTAGACATTTTATAATCATCTTCAGTATAGGCTGACACGGGTTTCAAAGAGGTGATGTTATTAACGGTGATCGTGGGAGGAGTTCACCCATTTTCACAAAGCAACCAAACACGCTTGGAAATAGCTTTTAAACTAAATTTCATGCGAGCTTTCCAATAGGAATAATTATTCCCATAAAAAATAGGCACCTTATTAAATGAACGTTCCATTGGAAAAAAATGCGATTTTTCACAAAACTGATTTTTCAAAAAAAATCAATATCACACAATTTTGCGAAAAATAAGAATACGCGATAAATTAGCGTTACCCGCTCTGATACCAATTTGTGAAACGTATGACGACGGTGTGTGATACCGATTTAAATAAATTCGTAAGTTTTTAATTAAACCTTATTTAATTAGAATCTATCTTTAAACCAAATCAATTCAGCCCTTAAACATGCATCTATGTGTGTGCGTGTGTCAACCCATAAATAGATAAAGCATGCAACACAAATATTCAGGAAAAATCCCTGCAGGGAAAAACCTTTTATTTCATTATAATAAGTAAATCGCAACTTACATGAATTAAAATGAAATACAGTGACACACGAATACCCGCAGGCGTCGGTTGGTGTCGTCAGCAATGAATCCACACGCAGTGAACCCACATGGACCGCAATCCAATCAGTAAAGGAAGAACCGCAGCACTCCTCAATGGCACGCAACCATAAAACTTCGTAGAGACTCCCTCAGCCATGACACGCAACCCTCGGTTGCAAAGATCTCCCCACAAAGATGAACAAAAGCATAGTAGTGTTCTTGGGTTCCAAAAGGATTCACAAAAATATGTGAATGATGTGTGAATCAAAACATGAGTTTTTTGGGACTCAAAAATATAAAGACTTGAGCTAATAGAACTCTAAAAAACGTCTCTCCAAGTCTTATAAAATAACTCCCCCGAAGTTGGCTTTTATAGAAATCCAAAATGAATTTTAAAACTTTGGGACTCTTGCCAAACGTCAGGTACCCCGAACCGGTTCGGGTGTATCGCGAACCGGTTTGGGTGTGCCGCAAATCGATTCCCCCCGAATCGGTTCACCATGCGATTTGTGGTACCTCGCTAGTTTAGGGATTAAAAAATCAGCATTCTTCTATGGAATTTTCTCCATCTTCAAAAGTCATAACTTCTTCACCATAGTCGAATTGAGGTGCCATTTCTTCCGGTATCTTCATGACGTCGAGCTTTTTAACTTTCCAGTTGACCGAACCTCCGGACGGTGGCTATAAAATTACCAAAATTCCCTTGAACTTTCCTATCTTGCCTTCTTTCACTGTTTTGACTTCGCTTGCGTACCACTTGCATAAAGTCCCTGAAATCATGTAACGTAAAGTCGTTGAGGTAGATATGGGACACATGATGGAGATGATGAATACTTGATTCCCAAAATTTGGATTGAGGCCGACATGTGAGATCGTGAAGAGACGTGCCTTTTGTAGTGGCATACGATATATACAAATATAAGATAACGGACATAAGAAATATGTCCTTACATTCTTTATCCTATTCAAAAGAGGGTCATGTTCCTTAATGTGAGAGTCGTCAAAGTTAATGCTATTGCAAGGACCTCAAACACTAGTTTTTTTACTCCCCGACTGAGCAAGTTCAGTCTTTTTGCCCAATGGACGAATAAGAGGATAAGATTTGGTACCGGTATGTGCGGCACAAACATTGGTAGCAATCAGATTGGTGATCTTTCTCTTTGTCGTAACGGTTGGAGAAATAATAGAAGGGACCAAAGGAATGCTAAGAGGTTCGAAAGAGGATGATGTGTCCTCTTATGTTAGATTGTCCCTCTCTATGTGTTAGGGGCACGTGCTTTCCTTAGTTTGTTGGTTCCTCTCTGAGCCAGGAGAATTGGATGCCTCCAGATCGTCCAAGCGATAGGGATGATCGACCTTCCCTATATTGGCCTTAAGATAAATGAGATGGTGGGGCTCTTATAACTGACAATAACGTTGTTAACTTGGGTGCTCGGCAACTCTAACTCTTTGCTAAATTAACCAAACCGTCCGAAGATTAGCAAAATTATCGTTGTTGTCACGGGGATTTTTTTCTTTTTATTCTTCGTTGTTAAAAAAAGAAAATAATTAGCATCAATTAAAGAGGAATCACATAAACAACATAAATACTTTTTATTCTATTCCTTTCCCGTCTAGAGGGCATCTTGGTCCTTAATACACCACATCCTCAAGAAGGGGGAATAGTGCCATTTTTTTAGAATGAGACCATAATCCTAATTATCCTTATTAGAAGCTAGATGGTTCATGACTAGGGCTCTATTAACTCCATCGTCTTCATATAACTGATGTTCTTAGTGGTTTTCACCCATTGATAAAAGTGTTTGTTATGCTAGATGGGTCTTATATAGCTTATTGATATGATTGACCACATTAACAATCCTCCATGTGTTTAGGGAAACCTAGGTTAGGACCACATCAAAGTATTGGAAGAATAAAAAAAATAATCGGTTTGGGAAAAGTGATCCCACACTCAATAATGAAAATTGAAGTCAACCAGTGGCCTTCAATAAGGGCAAAAAGTTCACAAGGACCATTGCTTAACTCTATGGATACCCATGGGGGGATTCAATGTTTAGCTCTAAATTCATCCAATGTGTTCTCATCAATAACGTAAACCATGTCTAAAACTCAGTGAAAGAACTAAACAAACAAAGCAGAGAAGAATGAAGTGAATACAGAGTTTAAAAAAAATTATTACGATCAAATAAAGGAAGTGACAATGTCTCATTTTAAAGGCTGGGAAATAAAGGAAGTGACAAGAATTTTGAATGAACTATAAAATGGGCAAAAGGGTGGAAACTGTCACCTTGTAGTTGGATGTGTCGTCACTACTCCCTAGGACCAATAGTGATTACACGTTCATGTGACGATTGATCAAACGATGATTCACTGTTAGAAAGATATATTTACCAACGTACAACTGGAACATTTAACTTCATAATGTTATGGACATTTATAAGACTTCCCTTTAATTAAATCGACAAACACTCCAGTACACCAACTTGTTGAAGTCACCGGCAGAGAAGGTCACAATAAAGCCCAGCTATCTCAAAGCGACACTGAGCTTTGGGGGCAATTATGAGGACAAGAATTACGGACTCACATAGACCACAAGGTCTCACAAGATGAGGTTAATTGAAAGATCATGTGTAGCAACTCCCATTTTCTCACCTAAAGGTTGACCAGGCTCAATACACCGAAGATGGGGCTTATAAAAAATTTATACAATTCTCAGCATTGGAGGAATAAAAATTTCTTTATTGTATGTCAAAATTCATCATAAATAAAAACATCTAAATAAAAATAATATATTACATAAATAATAAAAATTGAATCATCATACAATGTCCATAATGTAAAGCTAAGTACAACTTCTATAAATAAACACTTGGGGCCCGTACAAATCCCATTATAAAATAAAATGACCAAATGCTGAAATACAACCTATACTAGAATCAATGGAGTGAAATCCACTACATACAATGCAACTGCAAGTCTGATACATCGACATTCCTGCTATCCTTGTCATTAAGAAAACCTCGGGGGTGGGGTAAATATTTACAAATTGGGTCAGAGACCTAGAGTTGAAAGGATTCTTCACCAGTACATATGCAAAATGTTACAAACTCATATTTCACGTCTTTCCATCGACGCTCATATATAACGAGTACCTCACCTCTCAATTAGAAGCAGTCCTACACATATCCTCAAATAATAATGCCAATCGTAACTTCCATTGTTTAATCTAACATGTAAAGAATAAGCCATTTATCTATTAATTAACTAAAAGTGGGGATTTATACTTAACACTCTAACCCTGAATGGATTTCATAATGTGGCTACCCATTTTGATATAAACTCAATGTTTAGTTTTACCTCATATAATTTTCCATAACCTTAGTCTATCTCTTCAGATTATTTGATATTTAATTCAACTTCTTATAATCTACCCCATTAGATTATAGGTTGCATTCTCTTAGACAACCAGATTAATAATATCATTAATAATTGTCTACCACCTTATTCATTAGGACTCATCTTCGTCCTTAATTAACCACATCATTATATTAGTCCCGACTTATTATCATTAAGCATTGTTTACATCTATAGACTAACCATACAAGGCACACCACATTGTGTAAATATATATATATATATATATATATATATATATGAATGACACACGAAGACATCAATCACCGGTGTCCTATTCGTTCTCTACCCGGAGGAGTCTTTTATGCTAAATGGGTAAAAAAACACAACAAAATGGGGCGGTGCCTACGCATCACTCCAGTTCACGGCCCATACCTAGTGGTGATAAAGGCTACCAACGTCAACACCTACCTCGCATAGATGCGCACTTATGTAGTACCTATATGACCTACACATCGTCTAGCCCACATGTGCCGACGTGTGCTATGCAGTCCGAATGCACAAAACCCCAACCGATAAGACCATCCATGAGCCCAGGTATGTTCACACGAATAATGTAATACATATTACTATCCAATATGTAAAAGTAGTTATTCTATAACCACTTTAATCCCAGGGAACCCCATCCATATAAATATAGCCCTTTCGACTTAACCATGACATTTTAGCCCGTTATTACATGACACATTTTTAAGTCGAGATCTTACGACTACTTCCCGATTAAATATTAAGTCCTGTAATTGCCTTTTAGACATAAAATCACATTTATTTCCCTTTAAATATATAGGTACAACTATTCCCAAACTACTTTCCAAAAACAATATAGGTATAGTTATTTCCAAACTACTTTCCCAAAACATTATAGGCTTAGTTATTCCCATACTAGCTTTCGAAAAAACTATATGTATAGCTATTCCCAAACTAACCTTACCAATACAATTGTAGGTGTAGTTATCTCAAAACTAACCTTACCGATACAATTAATAACTTTAGCATGTTGTCCACTTGACTTACACTTCAATTATTCTAGATTATTAATAATCATGCGCTTCTTGTTACTTTTCCAATAAGGTTTATATGTACATATATAAGGATTCAACTAACATGAATAAGGGTTATATGTACATATATAAGAAATCCTCTAATATAAATAAGTATTCTCACCCAACCTACTATCACAACTGTTGTTAACCATTTAGTCTTAGCCCACTAGGCTTAGAACACATTTACATTTAGTATTCCTACACGATATAGATTTGAGGGAGTTACCCACTAATTATATTCTCAAGCATTTAACTTATCTCCAATAAGTATTCCTCTTTATTTAAACTCACCCCGGATCAATCATAATAATACCATCGTATCTTTTAGGGTTTTATCCTCTATGTGCCCTTACCAAAATTTCCAAATCATCTAGGCATATCCTTGCCTTTTAATATATTTATTCTGTATTTCGTTGTTCAATAGCTCTACATAAATCTTTAGCTTTATATAGTTACTTGTATTTTAAGTCATCACGCATGTACCACCATAACATCAACCCATCACGGTTTAACAATGTATATAAGTTCATAACATTATCATTAATATCTTGGAATAAATCTATATCCCTCACTCGGAAAATGGTCTCACACACCTTTCGTAGAAAAATCATAACTAATTCAAAAAAAAATAAAAAAAATATGCGATTGGATCCCACGCGATCGTAACGATAAAATCTAGAAAAAGTGCACCGAATCGATTCGATAGGTAAGGCTAATAGATTCGATTTTCCCAGTAAGCCAAGAACAAGTTTCTTCCAAGGCGGAATTTTTCCAACAAAATTAATATATGTCTACAATCTTCAAAAGTCTTCGAAAACTTAATATATAGGATGAATATGATCTTCAAAATGACATGGGATCAATCTAAACATGATTCAACTTCTAAATCATTTTTAAACCAACATTAAATATTCAAGAATTCTCAATAATTTCTAAGCATGCAAGTTCTAAAGTTTCATCTTAAATCTCTACAATTCATTTCCTCCAAAATATGATATCAATCTTACAACATGATTTCTCCAGTCAAACCAATAGATTGCATAACATCAATTCATATCTAACATGGGATTTATGGATCATCAATTTTTTATCAATTCTTGCACAATTTAAAGAACCTCTAGATATATACAGCCCTAGATCATGATTCAAATCCTATTCTATATGGATTGAATATTAATACAAGAAAGAATATTTTGAATAAGAATGGCATGAGAATCCTTGCCTGAAAGTAGTAGAGGGGTCTGTTGTTTCTTCCTCCTCGAGTGGTTCTTCCTCTTCTTCTTGGGTGGGTGTGTTTAGGGTTCTTAAATATATCTCCTAATGAGTGGCTTAAACCTTAATAAACATTTTTAGTCTTCAATTCCCAAGTTGGGACTTATGCCCTTGGACCCCTAAATGATCCCAAAATACATCATTTAATTAGCCCGATAATTACTCAACTCATATATTTATACCCCAGGACCATTCCCAAGGGTCTAAAATGCCCGAACGATCTTGTAATACCTCTCAAAGTGTGTCTCAAATATTTTTACCCAAAAAACATGTTTTAATTGTGATGTGACACATGTAAATATTTTTTATTTAAAATAAAAATCCAATTTAGATTTATTACAACCATTAAAGTCCAACTCTAAATCTTATAAATAATAATGAGCCTAATTACTCACAGCCTTGATTAATTAATTTCACCAAATTAAATTAATCCCTATCAAATTTTATTTTATTCCAAATAATACGGGGTATTAAATTCTCCCCCCTTATAACGGAATTCTGTCCTCGGAATTCAAAGTAACATGAAGTCACATTTTTATTTCACACGGTTGATTTAAGTTTATACCCAATTAGTTCATACTCATATCCCATGAGATAAATGAAAAGGCTCATCTATGCCTATCATAACGTTACTAGGGAGACCATAAATTTCACATTACATGCACACATGCACGTATCATTAACAAATGTGAATGACACATATACATCTAATATGTACCATTCACGCTCAACATAACCACACATCAAGTATAACACCACACACACACAGATATATATATATATATAAGAAAACAACCATCTTAGTATCCAATTTCTCTCAACTCTCGACTTTTGCCAATTTTGTGCGTGGGACGTCTTGCAAGATAAATCTAAACAAGGAACCCTTCTGGCACACTACTGCATAGCTTACTGAGTTATTAACCAACCCTACCGTGCCCAACACTTAAACTACCACAACCTAGGTGGGATATTTTTCGCTCATACTTAATCCATAGTGCACTTAGTCATTTCTATGTCTCCAAAGTCATACCAACGCTAATCAGGTATACCATTACCACTTTAATGATAATGTCACTATACAAACATTTAAATATGATCATGTACAATCCCAATAATCGAAGAGATCACTAGCCTTACTTCTCCTTCATTACATATACTCGCTTAGGCAATACTTTCCCAAATCATACCATTATGTCATCTCGCAATGCTTTCCCCCACATAAAGGGCCCCTGCTCTAATCTGAGTATAACCCGATTTACCCCATAATTTCGAGTCTATTCACACGCATCTCCCTTATGGATTTATTCAAAATTTTAAATCACACTCACTTGTTGCTTCCCTAAGCATCCTTAAATTTCTAAAGGTCTTTGTACGATTTAAGTTCCTATCAAAATTTATTATTTCAAAACTAGGCTCACCCATTAAAATTTTCTCACAATAATCATCACGACTACGGTGAACACTAATTTTTTTTAGCCAACCTTGTCTTTTAGACATGACCACAACTCATAGCAGTCCACATAAAATTAACATATTCCAAGTAACTACGAATTCAATCCTAGAAAAATAACATACTCCGATATAGCTAACAAATAGGCCTAAGATAAACATAAGCCTATGTATTCACGCACCAACGAAACAATATTCCTCCTGACCCACGACGGTCAATGTACAGTACTCTTCCAAATACAAAGTCTATCCTTTCAAAGGTATTAAAAAGACCCAAGTGAACACTAAGTCCCAATATCAAACAAAGCATATCCCACATACTCCAAAGTAGGGACAAACACATCATTTACCACCAATGCTATCACTAGTCTCTTTTTTCGAAATAATTTTTATCTATAATCCGATTTCCATCTCGCTATGGGTCCTGGTTTACACGAACCAACATTTGTTGATGCATTATTGTACATTACCATATAATAAAATTCTCTAAATGTCTTCCCTCAAATTATTAGGCACTAGATTGCCCAAATTTCTCAAAAATTCTAGCAAGTGACCCACACGAAGGTCTTTATGGCTCTCTCTCCAAAACTAACCCCTTGACCGAACGAGTAGTAACCATTCGCAAAGAATAAAATGATTCCTAATCATAGGGCTATACATCAAAGGACGCAACACATAATGTAATGAGTTCAAACACAAATCCTAAGGACACTAGAACCGTGCTTTGATACCAACTATAACAACCCCCATTTTCTCACGTAAAGGTTAGCTAGGCTTAACACGTCGAATATGGGGCTTATCAATAATTTATACCATTCCCAGCACTGAAGTAATAAAAATTTCTTTATTGTATGTCAACATCCACCATAAATAAAAGCATTTGAATAAAATTTATTTATTACATAAATAATAAAAACTGAATCATCATACAATGTCCATAATGTAAAGCTAAGTACAACTGCTATAAACAAACATTTGGGCTTATGCCCGTACAAATACCATTATGAAATAAAATAACCAAATGCTGAAATAAAACCTATACTAGAATCAATGGAGCAAAATCCACTACGCCCAATGCAACTGCAAGTCTGATCCATCGTCAGTCCTGCTATCCCTATCATTAAGAATACCTGGGAAAAAACATTTATAATTTGGGTTAAATTCCGAGAGTTGCATGGATTCTTCACCAGTAAATATGAAAAATTTTACTAACTCGTATTTCACGTCTCTCCATACCCCCACCTCTCATCTAGAAGCAATCTTACTCGTATCCTCAAATAATAATGCCAATTGTAACTTCCATTGTTTAATCTTACATGTAAAGAATAAGCCATCTAGAAATGCATTAATTAAATGTGGGGATTTATACTTAACACTCTAGCCCCTGAATGGATTTCATAATGTGGCTACTCATTTTGATATAAACTCAATGTTTATTTTTACCTCATATAATATTCTATAGCCTTAGTCTATCTCTTCAAATTATTTGATATTTAATTTATACTTATCATAATCTACCCCATTAGATTATAGGTTGCATCCTCTTAGACTACCAAATTATTAATATCATTAATAATTGTCTACCACATGATCCATTCTCTTTAATTATTGTCTATATTCTTAGACTGTCCAATTATTATTCTCACTAATAATTGTGTATTACCTTATTCATTAGGACTCATCTTCGTCTCTAATTAACAACATCATTATATAAGTCCCAACTTGTTATCATTAAGTATTAACTACATCTTGTTCGTGCTCTATCGGTAACATCCAGAGGAGTCTCTTATCCTAAACTGGTAACTAAACACAAGCAATTGTGGCAGTACCTACGCAACACTCCAGTTCACGGCCCATACCCAACTGTGACAAAGGCTACCATCATCAACACCTACCTCTCGTAGATGGCGCACCTACGTAGTACCTATATGACCTACACATTGTCTAGCCCACCAGTGTCGACGTGTGCTATGCAGTCCGAACGTACAAACCTCAACCGGTAGGATGTTCCACGAACCCAGGCCAGGTATGTTCACACAAATAATGTAATAAATATTATTATAAAATATGTATAAGTAATTATTCTATAACTACTTTAATCCTAAGAAACCACATCCATATAAATATTGCCCTTTTGGCTTAACCATGACATTTTAGTCCGTTATTACATGACACATTATTAAGCCGAGATCTTATGACTACTTCCTGATTAAATATTAAGTCCCGCTATTGACTTTTTAACTTAAAGTCACATTTACTTCATCATTTATTTCCCTTTAAATATATAGGTACAATTATTCCCAAACTACCTTCTCAAAATATTATAGCTATAGTTATTCCCAAACTAACCTTACCAATACAATTATAAGTGTAGTTGTCCCGAAACTAACCTTACCAATACAATTAATTATTTTAGCATGTTATCCTCTTGACTTAGACTTAAATCATTCTAGATTATTAATAATCGTACGCTTCTTGTTACCTTTCCAATAAGGTTTATAGGTACATATATAAGGATTAAACTAACGTGAATAAGGGTTATATGTACATATATAAGAAATCCTTTAATATAAATAAGTAGTCTCTCCCAACCTACTTTGACAACTGTTGTTAACCATTTAGTCTTAGCCCACTGGGCTTAGGATACATTTACATTTAGCATTCATACACGATAAATATTTGAGGGAGTTACCCACTAATTATATTCTCAAGCGTTCGACTTATCTCCAATAAGTATTCCTCTTTATTTAAACTCATCCCAGATCAATTATAATAATACCATCGTGTCTTTTAAGGTCTTATACTCTATGTTCCCCTACTAAAATTTCCAAATCATTTAGGCATATCCCTGCTTTTTAAATATTTATTTAGTATTACGTTATTCAATATTTCTACATAAATCGTTTCATTTATATAATTACTTGTATTTTAAGTCATCGCGCATGCACCACCATAACATCAACCCATCCTGGTTTAATGATGTTTATAAGTTCATAACATTGTCATTAATATCTTGGAATAAGTCTCTATCCCTCACTTGGACAAAAATGGTCTTGCACACCCTTTCATAGAAAAATCATAACTAGTTAAAATAAATAAATAAATAAAATACGCGGTCGATCCCCACGCGATTGTAACAAAAAAATCTCGAAGAAGGTGCGCCGAATTGATTCTGTAGGTAAGACAAATCGATTCGATTTTCCCAGTAAGCTAGGAACAGGTTTCTTCCAAGATGAGATTTTTCCAACAAAATTAATATGTGTCTCCAATCTTCAAAAGGCTTCAAAAACATAATATATAGGATGGATATGATCCTCAAAACGACATGAGATCATTCTAAATGTGATTCAACATCTAAATCATTTTTGAACCAACATTAAATATTCAAGAATTCTCAAGAATTTTTAAGCATGGAAGTTCTAAAGTTTCATCTTAAATCTCAAGAATTCCTTTGTTCAAGAATATGATATCAATCTTACAACATGATTTCTCCAATCAAATCAATAGATTACATAACGTCAATTCATATCTAACATGGAATTTATGGATTTACATATAGATCATCTATTTATTTTTTTTTATCAATTCTTACACAATTTAAAGAACCTCTAGATATGTAGCTCTAATCATGATTCAAATCCTATTCTACATGGATTGAACATTAATACAAGAACAAACATTTTGAATAAGAATGGCAAGAGAATTCTTGCCTGAAAGTAGTAAAGGCGCCTCTCTTTTCTTCCTCTTTTTTCTTGGGTGGGTGTGTCTAGGGTTCTTGGATTTAACTCCTAATGAATGGTTTAACCCTTAATAAACATTATTGGTCTTCAATTCCCGAGTTGCGCCTTATGTCCAAACTTTGGACCCTCAAATGAGCACATATACATTGTTTAATTACCCCAATAATTACCCAACTCATGTATTTCATTCCTAAGGGTCTAAAATTTCCCGAACGAGCTCGTAATATCTCTCAAAGTGTGTCCCAAATATTTTTACCCAATAAATATGTTTTAATTATGATGTGACATGTAAATACTTTTTTATTTAAAATAAAAATATGATTTAGATTTATTCAAACCATTAGAGTCAAATTCTAAATCTTATGAATAATAATGAGTCTAATTACTCACAACCTTGATTAATTAATTTCATCGAATTAAATTAATCCCATTTAAATTTTAATTTATTCCAAACACCATGCCCGAAGTACTCTTATATATATATATATATATATATCCATTGGAACGACTTGCATAGATAAGAGATAGGTCTGAATTTCTACGGAGAACCGTTAATTGAGCTAGGATTCTCTTAAGAGCCTCTATAAATGTAAATCGGCCCCCTATGGGAACGGCCATGTGAAATTGTAATGGCGAGCAGTACTACAACTCCGCCGACATGTTCTCTGAGTTAATAGAAAAGAAATCCCAAACTCCATGGATATAGGCACGTTGTCGAACTACGTACATTCGTGTGTTGTGTGATTTTTGATCCCCCCCCCCCCCTCTCTCTCTCTCTCTCTCTCGTGTTTTTTCTTGTTTAGCTTGTGTGTATTGAACATAAATATTGTCGGAGATCACCACACACACACACACACACACACACACACACACACACACACATATATATATATATATATATATATATATATATATATATATATATATATATATATATATATATATATATATATATATATATATATATATATATATATATATCAATGTTCTAAAAAACGCAGGGGGTGATCGAGGCGTGGAGGCCAAGCCTTAAGCCTTTGAAGCCTAGGCGGGCCTTAGGCGTGAAAATGCGTTTAAGCCTTTATAATATATTTTAATATTTTTTAACCATAACAAGGCTATTAAAATACTAAAATTGTACATATCATAAAATATGTCTGAATATTTGCAAATTAAAATACTATTTGATTATTTTGGATGAGATAATGGTCAAGTTCGTAAAAAATCTTTAAAATGCAATATCGTTTCACTAAAACATTATTGTTTTTAAAGAAAAAGTGCGCCTTAAGGGTTTTACTAAGCATAAGGCGTCAAAATATTAATACGGAGCATTTCTCCCAAGCCTCAATAAAAATCTAAAAATGATAGAAAAATAAGTAATTGACTAATTTGGAATAAAACACTAAAAGCACTATAAAAACAAAAAAACAATTTCCAAGAAGAAACAAAAATTTCCAAGGAAAAAAAAAGATATCCTAAACAAAGCCATTTCAACCTTGATATAAAAGAAAAAACTGCAAAATGCATAATGATGATAAAAGACTTCTAGGAAATAAAAATTCAACCCCAAAAATACTGCCATAAAATCTCTAAAGAAAAAAAAACATCAGTGAACCCTCTTCTCAAAAACTCTATCAATCGGGGGTCACCTCCGGCCCCGATTTTCGATGAATTTTAGGGATTCCAAATTTATATATATATAGCGACATGTTTCAATCGTCCCAAAAATAATTTGTTAAAAATTGAATGTATAAACATTTAAACTTATAGCAACTCTCGAAAAATAAGTCGGCATCCTTTCGATGTAAAAAAATACTACAATTTATAAATTAATAAAAAAAGCCTCTTTATTTTATTTGGATAAATCCAATTAAATTAAGTCGTTTGTTATATAGAATACAAGCTAGTCCGACGGACAATGCTTTAATTAAAAGAAAATAAACTCGTCGAATGTTACGGACTAATATAATATTCGAGACAAGACTAGTTATTAGGGGTGTTCGCGGTCCGGTCCGATCCGGGCCATTGCTTATGCATTTCGCAAGCTAAAGCCCCATGAGAAGAATTATCTTGTGCATTATTTGGAGCTTGTTGTGGTAGTGTTCGCCTTGAAGATATGGAGACATTATCTCCTGGGGGAGAAGTTCAGTATTTTCTCGAACCACAAATCGTTACAATATTTATTCTCGCCGAAGGATTTGAATATGCGACGAAGTCGATGGTTGGAGATTCTAGAGTTCGCGTCAGGCCCTTAAATCACTCTTCACTTATCCTCTTTTTCCCACCGTGCTAGAAACCAAATAGCTAAGTGCTTAAAAAAAATTCAGATCGGGACTAATTCAACCAACAAATCTCCCCCCCAAAAAATACTTAAATGTGAAACCAAAAACCCCCGAACAAAATAAATCTAGGTTTTTGAAATAAAAAGGCACAAACCCTTCGACCAAATCCCTCCTCCCCTTCAGCAAAAACACCATCCAAACCCGTCACAAACCATCCTCCACACCCCCTTTGACGGTAACCTCCATGTGCATTTGAACCCATGTGCGTGCGTGTGTGTGTGTGTGTGTGTGTGTGTGTGTGTGTGTGAAAGAGAGTGGATGCTTTGAAGAGTTGCATCCACGAAAGAGAGAAGAGAGTGGAATTTCGAAGAGAGAGAAAGACAAAGAGCTAAGAAAATGAATATAAAAGGATTTTAGTAAAATGATTAAAATAGCCTTTTAAAAAGTCACATGTATATCACGTGCATTTCTTCCGTCCAAAATGTCAATGGTATAATAATATGAGTTAATTGCAATCGTTTGAAAATTTAGGAGATTAAACACAAAAATTAAAAGTTTAGATGATGAAGTGAAAGAGGGCATAAAGTTCTCGAGCCCGAGGCCTTTTATATTTTTGAAACAGTTGGCAAGATTCAAATTCTGAGGGGCAAGAAGATGTCTCATATCAAAGTTCATTTTCTATCAATACCTCATCCCCGACAATAATTGATTCCAGTTGCCTGCGGTGAGGGTAGCAACTGGGGATGGATGGTCTGTCCCACTGCCATTATTCTGATGGATCAAAATTAATCTGAATGGAGATATTGAACAAAGTAAGTTTTAGCTTACAACCTTGAAAAAGTGGAAGTAAAAGATTCATATAACTAATTACTATCATCCCATTGGTAGGGCTGTTATGACTAAATATAAACCTGCATTTCTTAGTGCATGAATAGAATATATTTTGTTTAGATTTTTTGTTGCAACCATTTTTTTCAGTGCGTGTTCAAGTTGCAGCCAAATTGCCAAAACAAAAAACGCGTGGGGTAGTTAAATCGCTGACTCGTGGTCGTGGACAAAGAAACACGATTGTATTTATCTTGTTTTTTTTTCCTTCCAACTTTTGCATTGAAAAAGAGGAGTTAATGAGCATTTAATTCTTATTATTTTTCTCTCTTATCTTAAACATTATATTATTTAAAATATAATAAATTGATAATCTCTTTGAAACCAAATAAATAAATAAATCAAACATACATTCAAGACTTTATAAATTAATTTCCCGATCCAAAACAATATAAATTCAATTATTCTCTTTTCATCATTCTCTGCTAAAATCACAATATACAATGTTATTAATACTACCACATATATATAATGTTTTTATTTCTAAAAAAAATTTCAAAGTTTGAAAATTGTTTTTATATAGATAAAAAAAAGTTTTGGGTTATAAAAACATTTTTAATGTTGTATTTATAGAAAAAAAAGTTTCTTAAACTAAAAACAAATAAAAATATGTATAATTTTTTTTTATAAAATATGTACAATTTTTTTTAAGTTTTTATTTATAAAAAATAGTTTTTAAGTTAAAAAAAAAGTTACTAATATTACTACATATATATAACGTTTTTATTTCTAGAAAAAAAATCAGAAAAAAGTTTTCAAAATTTCAAAATTGTTTTTAAATAAATAAATAAAAAATTTGGTTATAAAAACATTTTTAATGGTGTGGTTCTAAAAAAGAGTTTTTTTAAACTAAAAAAAATATGTATAATTTTTTTATATAAAATACGTACAATTTTTTTGAAGTTTTATTTATAAAAAAATAGTTTTCAAGTTAATTTTTTTTCCAAATTTTAAAATTAATTTAATAAAAATAAAAAAGTTTAAAAAACATTTTTAACGTTTTATTCATATAGAAAACTTTAAGTTTTGTATCTATAAATGACATAATATTTTTTAAACTAAAAACAATAAAAATATGTATAATTTTTTATATAAGATACGTATAACTGTTTTGAAGTTTTTGTTTATAAAATTATTTTTATATAATAACAACATTTAAAATAATCGGAAAATTTTATTTATCAAAAAATTAACCTTTTATAATGACTTTAAGATAAGATATTGAATTTATGATATATTTTAATTTTTATAATTTTATTATATTTGTTTATTATACATCGTCCGTGCATCGCACGAATTGTATGCTAGTGTAGCATGTAAAATGCTAGCACAACAAAATATTTTACTATTCCAACTGATAAAAGAGAATTTTATTATGTAGCAAAATATTTTGAACTTCTACACTCAAGATCTCTATTATTTGGCAGTCTTTCAAAATTATGTTTTGTTTTCTACTTTTTTTACTCCCTAAGATAATGTAGTATATGTAGAGATACCTCTGCATGCTACATAAGTTATTTAACATGAAAGGGCATCTCCAAGTACCATCATGGGATAAAGTCAAAAAATTAAAATTTATTCTATCGTGCTCTATTAATTAATTTTGTAGTACTGCTATGATTTGATTACGCATTGATTGTGATTTATTAGTTTTGTTGGTATACAATAAATACAAAAATGTATACACAAATAATATAATGGTATGTTTGATAACACTAATTTTTCATGAAAATTATAATATATGGAGTCATTTTCTATCATTACAATGTTTGATAAAAAAAAATATGAAATTGATTTTTTTAAAACAATTCACGTAACCACTTTTTTCACAACAAAATGGAATTAAAAAACCTCCTCCAACCTTGTTATTCATTTTCCAGGGAAAAGAATGGTCACACCAAAAAAATTGATAATAAATCCAAAAAGTGAATAAAAATTCAAAAATAATGAAAAAATCCAGAAAATGAATAAAAACTGAAAAATAATGAAAAAAATTCAGAAAGTAAATAAAAATTCAAAAATAATGGGAAAAAATAGAAAAAGCTAATAAAACCCCAAAAACAATGGAAAAAATCCAGAAAATGAATAAAACCTCCAAAATAATGAAAAAAAATCCAGAAAGTGAATAAAACCCCCAAAATAACGAAAAAAAAATACATAAAGTGAATAAAACCCCAAAAATAATTTCAAAAATCCAGAAAATGAATAAAAACAAAAAAAATGAAAAAAAAATCCAGAAAGAGAATAAAAACCAAAAAATAATGAAAAAAACTATAGAAAGTGAATAAAACCCCCAAAAATAATGAAAAAAAAAATCCAGAAAGTGAATAAAAACAAAAAAATAATGAAAAAAAATACCAAAAGTGAATAAAACCTCATAAATTAGGAAAAAAAAATCCAGAATGTGAATAAAAACCCCAAATATAATGAAAAAACATACAAAAAGTGAATAAAACCCGAAAAATAATGGGAAAAAAATAGAAAATAAATAAATATAAAAAGTAATTAAAAAAATACGTAAAGTGAGTAAAAACCCAAAAAAATGAAAAAAATCTGGAAAATGAATAAAACCCGAAAAAATGAAAAAAAATCCAGAAAGTTAATAAAACCCCAAAATAATGAAAAAATATAAAAAAAACTCAAAAGAATGAAAAGAATCTGTAACACCCCGACTAATTAAATACCGGGTGGCCAGTTCCATATCAAATTAAAACAGAATATACAGTTGGCTCATTCTTAGCATCACTGTCGAAAACATTTACAACTCACCCAATACTCAATTAAGCTGGTGTTAAAAACTTTCCAAATTTAAATTTCAACAAAACCATTTTTAGTTTAAGAATAACACTACACATTTTATTCTACAACACTGATAACACAATAAATAACTCAAAAAAATTTAAATGCAATTGAAATAAACATTCCCCAATAATATAAATCCTTTACAATAATCCCAACAATGTTAAATGTATTAAAAAGTTCTGAATACAATAATATTTGACCTCGATAGAAAAGATAACTGAATCCTTTGGGCGACATGCCCTAACTAAGAATACTGTGAATCAAAAGATGGAAGGCGTCTAGGCAAAACTCCATAAATCCATAGCCTGTCATAATCCGCTAACGTTGGCGTCCCTGTTTCTGGACACCTAATATAGAGATACAATAGAAGAGAAAATATGCAAGGAAACGGGTCAGAGCCCGAATGTGTAGATTATTTTTAAAACAACAAGTATTTAACAAGTACAATAAAGCATTTATTATGTACATGTTAGATCCAACTCTCTCTTGCAATTCTCACCTCTCAACTAGAGTGCACACTTAACGTTTCCTATTAACCTCCTAGTTAATGGTTCCTCTTTTCTAGTCTCCATATTATAATTCCATTCCCATATCATAATCCCCGTATGTCCCATACCATACGTCACCTTATTATGCATTTACATTTCTTCTTTATATGATTAGTTTCTCATTAACATGAATCATTACTCATTAATATGAACCGTTTCTCATTAACATTAGTTAAGCTTTTCAATTCTATAAGCATCAACATTTATTACTTAATTCCATTATCTTGTTCTATTCACCGTTATCTACAATTATCACCGTAGATAAATTTAACCACAATATATTCATGTAACCATTTAATCCATTATATATATATATTCATATATAATACGGCACCTCGAGTCACAGCTGTGGTGCAATGCATTACTCTGCTATCATGTCCCATCATCGCAGGTCGCCGAGTAGGGGACTACGGGTTCGGTAGGATTCCACGAACCAAAAACAACAACGAACAAATTGGAGGCGAACATAGTTCTCGTATCCATGGGTCACGCACATACCTACGTACCCACAGTCAGCGGACTTATCAACTCCCCGATAAGTCTTTCATATACCTATGTTCTCGAGCGACAAATCAAAGATCCCATGGATTCATCAGGATATGACTACCCTCACGCGCAAACCTCCCACCGATAGCAAGTAAGCTAGGTATGTCATACACATAAATCAATAATCAATCAAATAGGTATTATCATACCTATAATATAATATCAATAAGGTAATTATCACTACCCAAAGATATTTCCCATACGTAGCATTATATCCCTTTTAAATCCCACGTATTAACATATTATATCTTTACTTCATAATTTAATTATCCTCGCATCCTATAACATCTCTCCACTCCTGACGTCGTTAAGGTTCATGCGCGGAGCGTCTCGCAAAGCGAAATCCAAACAAGGAACCCCTCCAATACACTACTACTTAACTTTGTCGATCGAGGAGGTCCGACAACTACAACTATGCGATCGGGATAACCTCATACCTCTTTCAATAAAATGTGTTCTAAGCTCCCATCTCACAAGATTCAAATAGGATTTTCCTCATCTTATATTCAGTAAGAAGTCACTAATATCCTACTGGTCCATAACATTATTTCTCCCGAATTATTACGAATTAAACTCTCCTTTCAATTAGGGTTAAAACCGATAGTTCCAAATCTCTTATAAACACATCTTCTTTCACTTAGGATTAAACCTTCTTGTAAACTTAAGGATACCCAGGTGTTATATTCAATCACCCCTACTGGTCCTGTCTTAAATCCTCATACATCCCCATTTGGAAATTTAACAAATGAATCTAGCAACCAAAATTCCATTCAATATAATTTTCATCATTTAAATCACTCGAATCCAAATCAAATTAATTCAAATCTTAACAAGGGTTTACTGATATTTCTAGGTCCCAAAATATCCAAATAATAATCACCAAAGATCCACAAAAGGTTTGGGATAAGAATCAACATTTAAAAAAAATAAACAACTTTACATAATCTGGGGAGGTCGATCGATCGATCACTCAGGTCCAAGCCTGGTTTTTTCTGTATTTCAGCAACTATGGGTTTCACCATTTTTACTCATTCAAACCTTCATATTAACCTCCAAAATAACTTATAATCTTTACTACATGATATATCAACATATATGAACGATTTCCAATACTCTAAACATCCTAGAATCATCAAGGGATTGGATTAAAAAGCATGTTTATCTCCTTATTTCCAGAAATTATCAACATATCATCTTCAAGAAAACATCAATGGTTTTCAGATTTTTCTTCCATATATATATGATTATTTCGTGATTATTTACATCCTACAACATGAGTTAAATTCCTATATCATTTCAGTTTCCAGAAATCCATTTAATCACTCCATTATTTCTTCCAAGCAAGAATAATCTTCTATTTTCATACTATTCTAACATGGACAATATACGAACTTAAATTGCCATTATTAAACACTTGCCTTTACTGTAGGTCTGATACTTTGGTGTAGTATATTTCAGTTGGTTGTCCCTTCTCCGGTCAAACTCCGGTGGTGGTTGGTGGTGGTGAACCTTGGTTCTTGTTCTTCTCCTTCCCAAGTGGCTTTTCCCTTCCCAAGCACTCTTACACTCTCTCTAGGAAGATGGCTGCTCTTATTTGTGAAGAGGAGATGAATAACCCCCATACACTTAATCTACCAATACTTATAATAGTGCCAAATCCGTAATCACTATTCATCCCCCCTAGAAAAATGACCAAAATGCCCTTTCGGGTTGTGTATTCATTTCCAAATGACCCAAGACTCAAAATTAACATCCAAATAGACTTTTCTGACTATTTCGAACCTTCCGGACGCAACGACGCAGTCAAAATGACTATTAGATCGATAGAAAATAAATTTCCTTTTTAATTTAATAAACTAGTCCCGACACGTCCCATACCGCGTCTGACTAAAAATATAAATTACCGAATTTATATCATACAGTCATATCAATGACATCACATTCATATCTTACCTAAATACCTTTAAGTAATATTCAGAATCATCCATTTTAATATCCACCATCCGGATAAAACCCGAATGAATTAATTAATAAAAAAAATCTAATTAATCCATTAATTTAAAATATAACCCATTTTAAAAGTCATTTAAAATTACGGGGTATTACATACTTCCCCCCTTATAACAGAATTTCGTCCCGAAATTCAGGAATATAAGTCATACCGGTAAGGTCAACTCCGAGTATAAATCTCGCATCGCAAGAAATCCAAGATGTACCGCCCATACAATACATTAACAAAGTCCCTATCGATGTTATACGCCAAGCCTCACCATATAGTTTCAACTGAATCAAATTTAAACTTTATCCAATCTTCCCTATACCGTCCTCGTGACAAACGTTGGGAAAAATAAATGATCCGCTCGTAGTGAACAAATAAATCCTGAAGTCACAATTACTTACCTTATTCACAATATGAAAAATACTACAATCCAATCATCCAGGGCGCCCATACACCCTCTCGTACCGCTTTCAATATTAAAAATTTTGCAAAGGTTATAAACTCGTTTCCCAAAGACCTAACTTATTTCGACTTCCAACGGTTATTAGTTTCATGCGTGGGGTGTCTCGCAAGCGAAATCCAAACAAGGAACCGCCCCGATACACTACTTCCTAAAGTAGACGGTCATCGAAACTCCTAAGGTCCTTAGTCAATAATATATATAAAAAAAAATTGATTTAAAAAATAATATCAGGTTTATCGATTTTAAAACAAAAATTTGGTTTTTATCGATTTCAAATAGGGTCTACGCATCTACTCTTTTATAGAACACAAGATGCAGACATATGCTCTCATATACCACAAGTCAATGCACGTCGATAGTCAAATCACACTCGGACATGCTCAATGTGACAACCCGAATATAATTATGATTAATTATGCTTAAATCATGCCTAGCTTATGTGATATGATTAGTGTGTCATTAATACACATGATGTTAATTTATTATGTTTAGTCTAATCCTACCTTCAAAAAGCATGAAATGTCGAATTAGTTACAAACACAAAATTTTGAAGGTTTCGGTAGGAATGTTCATGTTTAAGGCTAGTTTTGACCTTTATGACATAACAATTGACTTGAGGTGAAAACTACATAATTTTAGACAAGTGAGTTATGGTTGTAACACAACAAACGGTGAATGAAACGGAGGTTCGAGTGAGAAGTTATACCAAAATTACGAAACAAGGGCAAAGTAGTCCATCCGTTAAGTAGTATTTTGTCTTAATATGCCAACAAATGTTTTATTCTCATTGGTTGGGAAGGGTGGTGGCTTTGGCCGACCTCAAACCCTTAGAATTACCTCTTTATTCAGACAAAATGCAGCCATGAGAGATTTTAAGCTTAAGGAAAGAGAGTTTTGAAGTTTAGGAAGAAAGTGTGAGGAGAAAATTGAAGAAAATTCATAGAAAATTACGAAAAAGCCCCTAAGGTAATTCCAACCAGGAATCTTGCTATTTTTTCTTTCATTTACGATTTATATGATATAAATCCTTGATTTTTATTGAACTTTCATGCTTGGGTGCATATGTATGGATATATGCAAGTTTAAGTTAAGTTGAATGTACAAAACCCTAAAATTGCTTTGTTTAGAAACTCTGTT
This sequence comes from Sambucus nigra, assembly GCA_949130495.1. Lineage (NCBI taxonomy): Eukaryota > Viridiplantae > Streptophyta > Magnoliopsida > Dipsacales > Adoxaceae > Sambucus > Sambucus nigra. The sequence goes on along the minus strand of OX422222.1, from coordinate 356,590,239 downwards.
TATTCAAACTTCCATATATTTTCGTGTACTTACTGGAATTGATTGATTCCAATTGGAGATTAACCTGGACTCATATAGGTATGACATATCCGAAAATCATGTGAAAATACCAAGAAATGAGTATTTGGTGAGAGTTTGAAGTTCGGGTATGAAATCTGCCCTAAGGGTGAAAATATGCCCGCCATGTGTTCGGTGTTTTGCTTGACATAGCAAACGAACCTTAAAAATTATGAAACTTTAATTTTGTATTTTTCAGTATGTTTAATGATGTTGGGTGAAATATCACATAAATTTATGATGTAGAAAAATTATGGAAATTCGTGGAAGTTGAATGAACGATAAGAGGGCCTATAGGGCAGATTTGCCATGTGGTAAAGAAATGAGCATATCTTGCTCTACGAGACCTAAAATGATGTACCGCCTTTTGTATTGGAATACTAATATGACAAGGATTGAATTTCCAAGAATAAATGAATTTATATTTGGTCTATGATTTGGATATGTTGAATATACTAGCATGGATTTGGATGGAACTTCACTTGTGATAAATGATTTGAATAGAATCATGTGATGCTTATGGATTGAATTATGTTTAAATCGTTCTTTGGATTATTGATATTATTATGATGATACTAATATTTTAAGAATGATAGGAAGGGAAGAAGAGTTGATTGAACAATTACTGGATAAAGGCAAGGGCAAAGCCAGTTAAACTGCCAAGGTGAGTGTACTTATGATTTGTTTCATATATAAATATGAATATAGCTCTAAGAGCGGATTTGTTTGAATACTTCGGTATTCAGGATTTGTTTGGATATTAAAATATCCAGGATTTTTTTGGGTCTCATGATCCAAGATTGGTTTGAATACTTCGGTATTCAGGATTTGTTTGGATATTCAAATATCCAGGATTGTTATTGCCAACGGGCAGAATTATTTGGATCTTATGATCCATGATTTGTTATTGTCAATGGGCAGGATTGTTCGGATTTTATATCTATATATTCGATATAGAATTGTTATTCTATTGCAGGGAAGGAGTACCTCACTAAGCTTAATGCTTACGGTTTATATTTTAACAATTTCAGGTTCACACGCTGCCAGCTAGGTACCATATGACCGGTAGCTTTGAGAGTTGCACCGTTGGAGAGAGCTGGGATTTAAAAATGGGATTTTATCGTTGTCACACTGAATATTTTAATATACTCACACATTGTATATATTGATTTAGTATGTATTGGGTTGATCATAGTTAATCACGGTATTGCATGTTTGCTTAATTATGACTCTGATATTGAATTTTATGATGTAAGAATAATATTATGTTCATTATGTAGGAAAATATTGATGAATGAATCATATTTCCAATGGGCTCAAGATTATGATCTAATTATTCTAATAATAAATGATTAGTATGGATATTGGGTTTGGGGTGTGACAATTAGTGGTATCAGAGCGTGGTTATTAATTCTGGACGTGTGTGACGATTAGATGGCAGTTATTGATTGATTTGATATTATTGAATTGTTTATATACTAACAAATAGTTTAGTACTGTAAACTGTTTATATTGGTTGTTAGAATTTTATTGTATTACAGATAATTCCAGATGGAACCTGGGAATGGACAACCTAGAGAAGAGGGAGTCGCTTCTCGTACAGAGAATATTGAAGTGGAGCAAAGTGTTGCTGGAAGGGCTAGAGAGCAAGAGCAGCCTACAGAGATGCAAATAATGGCGCATGCAATGATGAGGATGGCAGAGCAACAAGAAAGAAATATGGCGCAAATGGCAGAACAACAGGCTAGATATCTAGAATCAAAGACACTGGCCAGGATTGAGAAAGAGGCAAGGAAGGAAATGAAAGATTCCATGCATGAGAAGTTTTTGAAGTTGAATCCCCCAGAATATACAGGGTCAGTTGAACCTACAGAAGCTGAGATGTGGGTCAGGGATCTAGAAACTATCTTTGCAGTTATGAAGGTTCCAGATAACCAGAAAGTGAATCTAGCTGTGTTTAAGCTCAAAGGAGAGGCGAAGTATTGGTGGGAAGCCAGCAACCATTTGGTGCCAAGGATGGAAGGTACTGATGTCATTACTTGGGCTGAATTTATTAAAGCTTTGTATGTTAAGTATTTCCCTAAGGTCTATAGGAGGGAGAAGCTAAGGGAGTTTATAAATTTAACCCAAGGGAACATGTCTGTGAGGGAGTATGATGCTAAATTTACTGCTCTGTCTAGATTTGCTACTAAGTATGTGCAGGAGGAAGAAGATAAATGTAGTAAATTTCAAGATGGACTGATTTGGCCTATTCAAAATAGAGTGGCCACTTATGAGTTAGAAGATTATGCTTCTCTGGTAAACAAAGCAACGATAGCAGAAAGGCAAATGAACCAAGGGGTGGCAAGTAGAGAGAGTTTTAAAAAGAGTAGATTCGACGCATCTCACTTTAAGGGAGGTGAGGGTGGAAGTGTTAAGATGGAACCTCATAAATTTCAGAGAGGTGGTGGAGATAGTGGTAGAGGTCTGGGGAGATTTGGCAGAGATACTAGGGGTGGAGAATCTTCTAGTCTAGTTAGGAGGTCAGGAACGGGTGAGGCACCGACAAGAGTGGTTACATGTTTCTTTTGTAAAGAGGAAGGGCATTATAAATCTGAGTGTCCTAAGCTTAAGGGATTGGAATGCTACCATTGTCATCAAGTGGGGCATATTAAGAAGAATTGTTCGCAATTGGCAGAGACTCCAGCAGCACATAGTGCAGTAGCAAGCAGAATGTTATCTCCGGGCAGTGCAGTGAAAAGTATGGGCAGAGGACAAGCTAGTAATTCCAGGCCAGGTGGACGAGTTTTTACAATGAAAGAAGCTCAGATTACTCCAGATGTGGTGACAAGTACACTTTCTGTTACTGATAGAAGTGCTTATGTTTTGATTGATCCTGGTTCCACGCATTCTTTTGTGTCCTATGCTTTTGCTGTATACCTGAATAGACCATTTACTCGTTTAGATGTGGGGTTAGGTATTTATATGCCTATGGGGGAAATGGTTGTAGCTGAATATGCTTTTCGTGATTGTGTTTTGACTGTGGGGGCTAGAGATACAGTTATAGATCTACTTCCATTGGATATTTCTGATTTTGATATAATTCTGGGAATGGATTGGTTATCTAAATATCATGCATCTATGGATTGTTTCTGTAAGGAAGTTGTTTTTAATATGCCTGGTGAGCCTGAATTTAAATTTGTGGGGGAAAGGAAAATTGTTCCCAGTTGCATCATTTCTGCTATTCAGACGAGGAAATTATTGAGTAAGGGTTGTGAGGGTTTTATTGCATATGTTCTTGACACTAGGAAGGGGGCTTTACAATTAGTCGATGTTCCTATTGTACGGGATTTTCCTGAAGTGTTTCCTAGTGAGTTGCCAGGGTTACCTCCAGAAAGAGAAGTTGAATTTAGTATTGAATTAGCACCAGGGACAACCCCTATTTCTATGGCACCGTATAGAATGGCACCTGCTGAGTTGAAAGAACTCAAGATTCAATTGCAAGATTTACTTGATAGGGGGTTCATACAACCTAGCGTATCTCCATGGGGTGCGCCAGTTTTATTTGTGAAAAAGAAAGATGGTACCATGCGTTTGTGTATTGATTATAGGCAACTGAATAAAGCTACAATTAAGAACAAGTATCCTTTACCTCGTATAGATGATTTGTTTGATCAGTTGCAGGGTGCTAAAGTGTTTTCAAAGATAGACTTGCGATCGGGTTATCATCAGGTGAGGGTGAAGGAAAGTGATATTTCTAAAACCGCTTTCCGTACTCGGTATGGTCATTTTGAATTTCTTGTGATGCCTTTTGGGGTGACTAATGCTCCAGCTGTATTTATGGATCTTATGAACCGGGTACTGCATCCTTTTGTTGATTCATTTGTGATAGTTTTTATTGATGATATTCTGATTTATTCCCATGATATGGTTGAACATGAAAAACATCTCACAACTATTTTGAATCTGTTGAAAGATAAGAAGTTGTATGCCAAGTTTAGCAAGTGTGAATTTTGGCTATCACAAGTTGCATTTTTAGGCCATGTTATTTCTAGAGATGGTATATGTGTTGATCCTAAAAAGGTAGAGGCTATTGTGAAATGGGAGAGACCCGATAATGTGACTGAGGTGAGGAGTTTTCTGGGTTTAGCTGGGTATTATAGAAGGTTTATTAAGGGATTTTCTTCGATTGCCTTACCAATGACTAAACTGACTCGGAAAGATGTTAAGTTTGAATGGAATTCTGATTGCGAAAATAGTTTTGATGAATTGAAAAAGAGGTTGGTAACCGCACCTGTTCTTACTATTCCGCATGGTGGAGATGGTTTTGTTGTTTATACCGATGCTTCACATCAGGGGTTGGGTTGTGTTTTTATGCAGCATGGTAAAGTTATTGCCTATGCTTCTAGGCAGTTGCGTACACATGAACGTAATTATCCTACACATGATTTGGAACTTGCTGCTATTGTATTTGCTTTGAAATTATGGCGTCATTATCTATATGGTGAGGTATGTGAAATTTTTACTGACCATCAAAGCCTTAAGTATTTGTTTACTCAGAAGGAGTTGAATTTGAGGCAGAGGCGGTGGATGGAGTTAATTAAAGATTATGATTGTACAATTCACTACCACCCAGGAAAGGCAAAGGTAGTTGCAGACGCTTTGAGTAGAAAGGCTTCAGGCAGGTTATCGTGTATTCGATGTGCTAGAGTTGCTCATATTATGGAGTTGAGATTGATGGGAGTGGAATTGCAGCTAGCAGATGGGGACAAATTCTTTGCTCATGTAAGCGTGAGGCCTTTGTTAGCTACCCGTATTCATGATTTGCAAAGTCAAGATCCTTTCCATGAGAAGAAACGACAAGATCTCCGAGATGGTAAGTCTGAAGATTTTTGTATTGTGAATGATGGCACTTTATTGTATAAGCATCGGTTGTGTGTGCCTAATGTGTGTGGATTGAAAGAGGAAATTTTAGATGAGGCTCATAATTCCATTTATACTATGCATCCTGGTAGCACTAAAATGTATAGGGATTTAAAGGAGCATTATTGGTGGAATAATATGAAGAAGGAAATAGCTGATTTTGTTGCGAGGTGCCTTATATGTCAGCAAGTGAAAGTGGAGCATCAGAAACCTACTGGTCTGCTTCAGCCATTGCCGATACCGGAATGGAAATGGGATCATGTAACGATGGATTTTGTTGTTGGGCTTCCTCGATCTCAGAAGGGGTCAGATTCGATTTGGGTAGTGGTGGATAGATTGACGAAGTCCGCTCACTTTCTAGCAGTCAAGACTACGTATACAGTTGATAGGTATGCTAGATTGTATGTTAATGAAATTGTTCGATTGCATGGAGCACCGATATCTATTGTTTCAGATAGGGACCCTACTTTTACATCGAGATTTTGGGATAGCTTGCAGTATGCTATGGGTACTAACTTGAAGTTTAGTACGGCTTTTCATCCCCAGACAGATGGGCAGTCTGAAAGGACAATACAGATTTTGGAAGATATGCTTAGAGCTTGTGTGCTTGATTTCAAAGGTAATTGGGATGAATATTTGCCTTTGATAGAATTTTCATATAACAATAGTTTTCAGTCTACTATTGGTATGGCTCCATATGAAGCATTGTACGGTAGACGATGTCGTACACCAATATGTTGGGGTGAAGTTGGTGAAAGGAAGATAGAGGGTCCAGAATTGATTGAAGTCACCACTGAAAAAGTGAAGATTATTCAAGATAGAATGAGAACAGCTCAAAGCAGACAGAAAAGTTATGCGGATAAACGACGAAAAGATTTGGAATTCCAGAAAGGGGATTATGTGTTTCTTCGAATATCGCCATGGAAAGGAGTTATGAGGTTTGGAAAGAAAGGGAAATTAAGTCCACGCTACATTGGACCTTATGAAATCCTTGAGAAAGTCGGGATGGTTGCCTACAAGTTAGCGTTACCACCAGAATTATCTCGGTTACATGATGTTTTCCATGTTTCTATGTTAAGAAAGTATGTAGCAGACCCTTCACATGTATTGGTGGAACAACCTATTGAGTTGAAGGAAGATTTGAGCTACGTGGAAGAACCGCTTGCTATCGTCGATAGGAAAGAACAAATATTGAGATCAAAGGTGATCCCACTTGTGAAAGTTGTGTGGAGAAGGCATTCCATGGAAGAAGCTACATGGGAGAGTGAGGATAGCATGAAAATGCGTTATCCGTATTTGTTTGATTCGGACAACCAAGGTATGTCAATTTCGAGGACGAAATTTCCTAACAGGGGGAGAATTGTGACAACCCGAATATAATTATGATTAATTATGCTTAAATCATGCCTAGCTTATGTGATATGATTAGTGTGTCATTAATACACATGATGTTAATTTATTATGTTTAGTCTAATCCTACCTTCAAAAAGCATGAAATGTCGAATTAGTTACAAACACAAAATTTTGAAGGTTTCGGTAGGAATGTTCATGTTTAAGGCTAGTTTTGACCTTTATGACATAACAATTGACTTGAGGTGAAAACTACATAATTTTAGACAAGTGAGTTATGGTTGTAACACAACAAACGGTGAATGAAACGGAGGTTCGAGTGAGAAGTTATACCAAAATTACGAAACAAGGGCAAAGTAGTCCATCCGTTAAGTAGTATTTTGTCTTAATATGCCAACAAATGTTTTATTCTCATTGGTTGGGAAGGGTGGTGGCTTTGGCCGACCTCAAACCCTTAGAATTACCTCTTTATTCAGACAAAATGCAGCCATGAGAGATTTTAAGCTTAAGGAAAGAGAGTTTTGAAGTTTAGGAAGAAAGTGTGAGGAGAAAATTGAAGAAAATTCATAGAAAATTACGAAAAAGCCCCTAAGGTAATTCCAACCAGGAATCTTGCTATTTTTTCTTTCATTTACGATTTATATGATATAAATCCTTGATTTTTATTGAACTTTCATGCTTGGGTGCATATGTATGGATATATGCAAGTTTAAGTTAAGTTGAATGTACAAAACCCTAAAATTGCTTTGTTTAGAAACTCTGTTTATTCAAACTTCCATATATTTTCGTGTACTTACTGGAATTGATTGATTCCAATTGGAGATTAACCTGGACTCATATAGGTATGACATATCCGAAAATAATGTGAAAATACCAAGAAATGAGTATTTGGTGAGAGTTTGAAGTTCGGGTATGAAATCTGCCCTAAGGGTGAAAATATGCCCGCCATGTGTTCGGTGTTTTGCTTGACATAGCAAACGAACCTTAAAAATTATGAAACTTTAATTTTGTATTTTTCAGTATGTTTAATGATGTTGGGTGAAATATCACATAAATTTATGATGTAGAAAAATTATGGAAATTCGTGGAAGTTGAATGAACGATAAGAGGGCCTATAGGGCAGATTTGCCATGTGGTAAAGAAATGAGCATATCTTGCTCTACGAGACCTAAAATGATGTACCGCCTTTTGTATTGGAATACTAATATGACAAGGATTGAATTTCCAAGAATAAATGAATTTATATTTGGTCTATGATTTGGATATGTTGAATATACTAGCATGGATTTGGATGGAACTTCACTTGTGATAAATGATTTGAATAGAATCATGTGATGCTTATGGATTGAATTATGTTTAAATCGTTCTTTGGATTATTGATATTATTATGATGATACTAATATTTTAAGAATGATAGGAAGGGAAGAAGAGCTGATTGAACAATTACTGGATAAAGGCAAGGGCAAAGCCAGTTAAACTGCCAAGGTGAGTGTACTTATGATTTGTTTCATATATAAATATGAATATAGCTCTAAGAGCGGATTTGTTTGAATACTTCGGTATTCAAGATTTGTTTGGATATTAAAATATCCAGGATTTTTTTGGGTCTCATGATCCAGGATTGGTTTGAATACTTCGGTATTCAGGATTTGTTTGGATATTCAAATATCCAGGATTGTTATTGCCAACGGGCAGAATTATTTGGATCTTATGATCCATGATTTGTTATTGCCAATGGGCAGGATTGTTCGGATTTTATATCTATATATTCGATATAGAATTGTTATTCTATTGCAGGGAAGGAGTACCTCGCTAAGCTTAATGCTTACGGTTTATATTTTAACAATTTCAGGTTCACACGCTGCCAGCTAGGTACCATATGACCGGTAGCTTTGAGAGTTGCACCGTTGGAGAGAGCTGGGATTTAAAAATGGGATTTTATCGTTGTCACACTGAATATTTTAATATACTCACACATTGTATATATTGATTTAGTATGTATTGGGTTGATCATAGTTAATCACGGTATTGCATGTTTGCTTAATTATGACTCTGATATTGAATTTTATGATGTAAGAATAATATTATGTTCATTATGTAGGAAAATATTGATGAATGAATCATATTTCCAATGGGCTCAAGATTATGATCTAATTATTCTAATAATAAATGATTAGTATGGATATTGGGTTTGGGGTGTGACACTCAAGGTAAGTAATCCCATGATACAAATCAAACCCACGTGATAATATGTAATATAAAGGTGTCCCACACCCCTCAGTGAGTCTACGTAAATAATGATGCCATAGGCTGAGTTTAACAACCCTTTTGCCCTCACAATATCAATCACTACAAAAATCAATACGCCTCATACTTCCTTAGATAGGAAACATACCCTCATTTGCGGGTGATGGTTGTTGAATCCCAATATTATAACTTTGCTCCGATGAGTCAAGAAAAATTTTACCCCAAATTTTCAGTTCTAGTTAATCACATTCCACTATATACCCAAGCCTTTCAATATATTGCCTTCATTAGGGAACATACACAATTCACGCATTTCAAGAACTTCTACTGATGACTCTCCTCAATTTTTCCATAATAAGGGTGACCTCGACTACGGTCATCATACTCGAACATACATCATAACCTCCTAAGTACGATCTCCGCTATTCGTCCAATGGCCCTCATCTGCCATACGTACTTAATGAAAGATTCCCCAATAAATGTTGTCGCATTTTATAGTTCCACCCATCAGTGAACATTAGGACTCTCCTCTCCTCAGTAGGTACTTCAGTTGGTACCAAATTAGTTAATCTCGTAAACTCTTCCTCATATTCCTCCACAGTTTTCTCTTCCTGTTTCAAATCAAGTAGCTTCCTCCTCATCTCTGTCTGGATGGCGGAAGGAAAATACTTCCCATCAAACCGTATCCAAAAGTCTTGGATGGTCATTATGTCCCTCTCTTCCATAGTGGTCGTAGCTTCCCACCATTGCAAAGCTTCCCCTACTAGCTTGAATGTGGCTAGTATTTGACGTTGAACCTCAGTGCATTCAATCATTCTCAAGTGCCGTTGGATATCTTTCTTCCATTGGCTAGCTGTCACAACATCTGATCCTCCCTGAAACTCAGGTGGGTGCGCTTTCTGAAAGGCATCCCTCGCTCGTTCCCATGCAGTAGGAAACACTTGCCCTTGCGCGGGTGGCACAACCGGTGCCGGTGCGGGAGCCTGCTGAATAGCAGCTACAGCAGCATTGACTGCCAGAGCGACAATTGCAACAACTTCAACCGCAGTTATTGTACCTTTTTAGGCGTAAATAGAAAAGCAATAATTCTACTCATAGGGCTCTACATCAAAGAACGCTAAGCTGAAGACACAGTAAGCCGTACAAATCCTAAAGGACACTAGAACCTGATGCTCTGACACCACCTGTAACACCCCGACTAATTAAATACCGGGTGGCCAGTCCCATATCAAATTAAAACAGAATATACGGTTGGCTCATTCTTAGCATCACTGTCGAAAACATTTACGACTCACCCAATACTCAATTAAGCTGGTGTTAAAAACTTTCCAAATTTAAATTTCAACAAAACCATTTTTAGTTTAAGAATAGCACTACACATTTTATTCTACAACACTGATAACACAATAAATAACTCAAAAGAATTTAAATGCAATTGGAATAAACATTCCCCAATAATATAAATCCTTTACAATAATCCCAACAATGTTAAATGTATTAAAAAGTTACGAATACAATAATATTTGACCTCGATAGAAAAGATAACTGAATCCTTTGGGCGACATGCCCTAACTAAGAATACTGTGAATCAAAAGATGGAAGGCGTCTAGGCAAAACTCCATAAATCCATAGCCTGTCATAATCCGCTAACGTTGGCGTCCCTGTTTCTGGACACCTGATATAGAGATACAATAGAAGAGAAAATATGCAAGGAAACGGGTCAGAGCCCGAATGTGTAGATTATTTTTAAAACAGTAAGTATTTAACAAGTGCAATAAAGCATTTATTATGTACATGTTAAATCCAACTCTCACTTGCAATTCTCACCTCTCAACTAGAGTGCACACTTAACGTTTCCTATTAACCTCCTAGTTAATGGTTCCTCTTTTCTAGTCCCCATATTATAATTCCATTACCATATAATAATCCCCGTATGTCCCATACCATACGTCACCTTATTATGCATTTACATTTCTTCTTTATATGATTAGTTTCTCTTTAACATGAATAATTACTCATTAATATGAACTGTTTCTCATTAACATGAGTTAAGCTTTTCAATTCTATAAGCATCAACATTTATTACTTAATTCCATTATCTTGTTATATTCACCGTTATCTACAAATATCACCGTAGATAAATTTAACCACAATATATTCATGTAACCATTTAATCCATTATATATATATTCATATATAATACGGCACCCCGAGTCACAGCTGTGGTGCAATGCATTACTCTGCTATCATGTCCCATCATCGCAGGTCGCCGAGAAGGGGACTACAGGTTCGGTAAGATTCCACGAACCACAAACAACAACGAACAAATTGGAGGCGAACATAGTTCTCGTATCCATGGGTCACGCACATACCTACGTACCCACAGTCAGCGGACTTATCAACTCCCCGATAAGTCTTTCATAGACCTATGTTCTCCAGCGACAAATCAAAGATCCAATGGATTCATCAGGATATGACTGCCCTCACGCGCAAACCTCCCACCGATAGCAAGTAAGCTAGGTATGTCATACACATAAATCAATAATCAATCAAATAGGTATTATCATACCTATAATATAATATCAATAAGGTAATTATCACTACCCAAAGATATTTCCCATACGTAGCATTATATCCCTTTTAAATCCCACGTATTAACATATTATATCTTTACTTCATAATTTAATTATCCTCGCATCCTATAACATCTCTCCACTCCCGACGTCGTTAAGGTTCATGCGCGGAGCGTCTCGCAAAGCGAAATCCAAACAAGGAACCCCTCCAATACACTACTACTTAACTTTGTCGATCGAGGAGGTCCGACAACTACAACTATGCGATCGGGATAACCTCATACCTCTTTCAATAAAATGTGTTCTAAGCTCCCATCTCACAAGATTCAAATAGGATTTTCCTCATCTTATATTCAGTAAGAAGTCACTAATATCCTACTGGTCCATAACATTATTTCTCCCGAATTATTACGAATTAAACTCTCCTTTCAATTAGGGTTAAAACCGATAGTTCCAAATCTCTTATAAACACATCTTCTTTCACTTAGGATTAAACTTTCTTGTAAACTTAAGGATACCCATGTGTTATATTCAATCACCCCTACTGGTCCTATCTTAAATCCTCATACATCCCCATTTGGAAATTTAACAAATGAATCTAGCAACCAAAATTCCATTCAATATAATTTTCATCATTTAAATCACTCGAATCCAAATCAAATCAATTCAAATCTTAACAAGGGTTTACTGATATTTCTAGGTCCCAAAATATCCAAATAATAATCACCAAAGATCCACAAAAGGTTTGGGATAAGAATCAACATTTAAAAAAAAGAAACAACTTTACATAATCTGGGGAGGTCGATCGATCGATCACTCAGGTCCAAGCCTGGTTTTTTCTCCATTTCAGCAACTACGGGTTTCACTATTTTTACTCATTCAAACCTTCATATTAACCTCCAAAATAACTTATAATCTTTACTACATGATATATCAACATATATGAACGATTTCCAATACTCTAAACATCCTTTAATCATCAAGGGATTGGATTAAAAAGCATGTTTATCTCCTTATTTCCAGAAATTATCAACATATCATCTTCAAGAAAACATCAATGGTTTTCAGATTTTTCTTCCATATATATATGATTATTTCGTGATTATTTACATCCTACAACATGAGTTAAATTCCTATATCATTTCAGTTTCCAGAAATCCATTTAATCACTCCATTATTTCTTCCAAACAAGAATAATCTTCTCTTTTCATACTATTCTAACATGGACAATATACGAACATAAATTGCCATTATTAAACACTTGCCTTTACTGTAGGTCTGATCCTTTGGTGTAGTATATTTCAGTTGGTTGTCCCTTCTCCGGTCAAACTCCGGTGGTGGTTGGTGGTGGTGAACCTTGGTTCTTGTTCTTCTCCTTCTCAAGTGGTTTTTCCCTTCCCAAGCACTCTTACACTCTCTCTAGGAAGATGGCTGCTCTTTTTTGTGAAGAGGAGATGAATAACCCTCATACACTTAATCTACCAATACTTATAATAGTGCCAAATCCGTAATCATTATTCATCCCCCCTAGAAAAATGACCAAAATGCCCTTTCGGGTTGTCTATTCATTTCCAAATGACCCGAGACTCAAAATTAACATCCAAATAGACTTTTCTGACTATTTCGAACCTTCCGGACGCAACGACGCAGTCGAAATGACTATTAGATCGATAGAAAATAAATTTCCTTTTTAATTTAATAAACTAGTCCCGACACGTCCCATACCGCGTCTGACTAAAAATATAAATTACCGAATTTATATCATACAGTCATATCAATGACATCACATTCATATATTACCTAAATACCTTTAAGTAATATTCAGAATCATCCATTTTAATATCCACCGTCCGGATAAAACCCGAATGAATTAATTAATAAAAAAAAATCTAATTAATCCATTAATTTAAAATATAACCCATTTTGAAAATCATTTAAAATTACGGGGTATTACAGAATCCAGAAAAGGAATAAAAACCCAAAAATAATGAAAAAAATAAAGAAAGTAGATAAAAAAATAAAATAAATATTAACCCTAAAATTAATTTTAAAAAAACCCATAAATTTTTTAAAAAGTCATAAACTTATTAATTAAGAAAAAAAATAACAAAAAATCAAAAAACAAGCTCAGAAAAATTAAAAAACCAGAAATAAATAAATGCAAAAAATAATGAAAAAAATACATTAAATAAATATTAGTCCTAGAGTTAATTTAAAAAAACACCTGGAAATAAAAAAAGCTCAGAAAAAAAGTGAAATCAATAAAAACACAAAATAATGAAAAAAATACAAAAAATGAATAAAAATTTAGAAAATAAAAACTAACCCCTGAATTAAAAAAAGACGCCCTAAAATTTATTAAAAAGTCAGAAACTTATTAATTAAGAAAAAAATTAAATTAAATTAAAAAGTGCTCAAAACATTAAAAAAATGGAATTGAGTAAATACCATAGAAAAGTAATAAAAATGCAAATATTAGAAAAAAAAAAGGGAGGGTTAAAATAAAAGTAAAAAAATAGACCTCGTGACAGGGGTGCGAAACAGTTGGGGGTTGGGGTGGGGCATGGTGGATTTGTTTTTATTCATTTTTTTATTTTTTCTTAATACTCTTAATACACTTTTCTGTTTTTTTAAAATTCATTTTGGGGCTAATATTTATATTCTGTTTTTTTTTAAATCATTTACTGTATTTTTTATTTTTTGTATTTTTATTCATAGTTTGAGGTATTTTTAAATTTTTTGGTTATTTTATTAATTTTCTGGGATTTTATTATTTTTCTGTTTTGTATATATATTTTCTACTTTTTTTTCATTGAAAATATTGGGAATCAAACACACAAAAAATGAAAAATATAACATTTTTCACCTGGAAATAATTGCAATCAAACAACACCAACAATTTTTTTCCATGAAAAATATTTTCAAGTTTTTAATTCTATGGAATTTGACTCTTAGCGCTTATTTTCCATCTTTTTTTTATGAAACACACCCTAATTGTAAGTACCCAACTTATATAAAAAGATGTGATTGAATGAGTAAGAATTTTGTTCATTAGTCATGGTTCAACAGCCAAAATTTAGACTAAAACATATTTGTGATTATTACAAGTGTCTATGGAAAATTTAATCAGCTAGTTTTTGTTTGAGAGCCTTTTACATGCTCAATTAGAACTGAAATATAATCAGTTTAAATTTTAAATTAACTGTTATTATTTTATTGAGTCATGTTAATCTAAATCTCCAAAGTAATAATCTTAAAAAAAATCTCCAAAGTAATACACATATCGAAATTTTGTGCTACTTATAGCTTTACATAACTGTACAATAGTTTTGCAATGATTCAGCAATGTACCAAGTCTCGAAAATGGTGATATGGCTATGTAGAGGTATGTTCAAATTGCTCTCTTATGCCGGAATTGACTGCGCAATATAACATACTCAGTAAAAAATAAAACGATATATACACAAACATATACTATGTTATATTATGGTAGCACTCACACTATAGGTTAGAATTTCTTTAATGCATTGGATTGACCTGTTCTATATCACATTTCAACACTTCGTACTAAATCCATAATGGTGTACCATGGTAGAACCCATATTATAATATGTTATATTACAGAATTAAAACGAAATTACAGAAAATTAGAATTACTTACTTGGTATAAGAAAGGTATATTACAGAAGAATAAGAAAATGAATCCGAGCCCTGTGTGATACAACAGTTTTCTTAAGACAATTTTATTCCCTCCTAAGTGCTGCAGGTTAACGAATAAACGTCTCCCAAAATAGAACGAATTTCAAATTAATTCCTGTAGCACAGCAATGAATTAATTCCATCGAACACAAATGTGTATTTACCCAACCAAACAGTATGACTAAAAGAAAGCAGAAACTCAATTTGTATGAAGAACGGTATTTCTGGTTGGAAGAAATAGGAGAGGGAAATTTTTCATTAATTAAAACACGGAGGGAAGCATTTTTAATTATAGCAAAGTAAGTGACTGTTGGCAATAACTGACAAAAACATTTAAACGAAATTAACTGTTGACTGTTGGCAATAACTGCCAATAGTTTATTAATTAATTAATTAATTTTGTAATTAATTAATAATTAACGCCCAGAAAGTTAAATTAATTTTTGGCCCAAAAATGTAAACCCCGAACCGAGCCGGCCGGACGCGCGCGTGGGGACCTTTGACCGAAAGTCAACCCGAGCATAGCTTAGGTCATCTCCCCTTCAAAGAGTTGGGATACCCCAAGGCATCCAAGCATTAGTCCATCATTTGGGTTTTATTAACTCATCATTTTCCCACTCCTCTTTCAATGTGGGACAAGAGTTAAAACATACCCAATTCAATAACTTTCATTGTTTTGTGAGTCACTTTGGGAACATATTTATCATTCATAACTTAATGAAATTGGACATGTGAATATACTACGTTAATCTCCTTGCGGAGGAGAACGCGTTCGTATATTGTCCCACAATTATTGTAGTGTGGGTCCCACCTAAATTTGAGCTCAAAGTTGCTCAAAATTCAGTCCAGAAAATTCTGGACAGCTTTCTAAGTCCAATTTTCCAACAATCCCCCACATGAGTGATATATCGCTATAAATAAAACAGAACAGATGCAATGCAGATGCAGATACAGGTTGAGTAAAACTGAAGACTTATTGCATCGGGAGAAGTAACCTAGTGGCCTTGAAATTTTCTTAGTGATATACTATCAAATTTACTTGGTTAATCAGTAGACGTCACGTCCTTGAACCGTCAACCGTTTCTGTAAATCTAGACAACAGTATTCGCACAATCATTTTTCAACACAGTTGGTTCTCACGTTTGTGTTCATTTTGGCTATGAACATGACTTGGTTCCGTGAATATTTTAAAGAATATGACTTTCATTATTCTCATAGAAGTGCCCCATTCTTACTCACGTAGGTGACTTCTATATAGAATATCCTACAATACCCTACTTAAACGTACTAAGATATAGATGTCATTAAAAGCATAACTTATCCTAATTTCGTGGCAGATGTGCATTGTCTCATCTTTGGAATGGATAGGATTAAATATCCTCCAGTGCTTACTGAATACAACGTAGTTCGGTTTTCCCATTGAACTTAGATCTTGGGATCTCCAGTCAGCTAGATTGGGTTGCCACTATATTGATTCTTATTTATTTATAGGCTTTAGACCCATTCCTCTCGATGATCTTTCAACTTTCTCTCGGTTTAAACATTTCGTTAGTGGATCCGTTATATTATCTTTTGACTTTACATAGTCAATTGAGATAATTCCGTTTGAGATAAGTTGTCTAACGGTATTGTGTCGACGACGAATATGTAGCGACTTTTCGTTATACATGTGATTTTGTGCCCTTCCAATCGCTGATTGGATATCGCAATGTATACATATTGCGGGAACAGGTTTAGACCAATTTGGAACATCCTCTAAGAAATTTCGAAGTCATTTAGCTTTTTCTCCAGCTTTGTCTACTGCAATGAATTCGGATTCCATTGTCGATTTAGCAGTGCACGTTTATTTTGAGGATTTCCAAGATACGGCTGCACCTCCAAAGGTAAACACATACCCACTCGTAGACTTAGAGTCTTTTGTATCGGATATCCAATTCGCATCGCAAAGTCCTTCAAGAACAACTGGATATTTTGAGTAGTGCAGTCCATAGTTTTGAGTATATTTCAAATAACCCAAAACTCGCAATATTGCTTTCCAGTGAACTCTTCCTGGATTACTCATAAATCGACTTAACTTACTTATTGAGTATGCTATGTTCGGTCATGTACAGTTCATGATATACATTAAACTGTCGATAATACGAGAATATTCTAGTTGATACATGCTTTCACCATTATTTTTTGCTAGATGTAAATTTACATCTACAGGTGTCTTGGTAGGACTAATATCATACTTCTTGAATTTTTTAAGTACTTTGTCTATGTAATGAGATTGAGATAATATAAGTCCATCTGATGTTTTAGAAATTTTAATTCCTAATATAACATCGGCGATTCCCAAATCTTTCATGTCAAATCTACTACTCAACATTTGTTTTGTAGTTTTGACAATTTCCAAGTTACTACCCATGATAAGCATATCATCAACATAAAGGCATACAATGACATATCCATTTTGAAGTGTTTAAAGTAAAAACATTTATCTCATTCAATAATTTTGAAACCATTTGATAACATTGCATTATTAAATTTTCCATGCCATTGCTTAGGTGCTTGTTTTAAACCGTAAAGTGATTTAATAAGCTTACATACTTTTTCTTCTTGTCCGGGAGCCTTGAACCTTTCAGGTTGCTCCATATAAATTTCCTCGTCTACTTCACCATTTAAGAATGCGGTTTTTACATCCATTTGATGTATTTCAAGTCCATTAATAGCAGATATTGCTATTAACATCCTAATGGACATTATTCTTGTTACCGGTGAATATGTGTTGAAGTAATCCAACCCTTCTGTTTGCCTATAGCCTTTAGCTACAAGTCTAGCTTTATATTTATCAATTGATCCATCGGCCTTCAACTTCTTTTTGAAGATCCATTTATAACCTAACGGTTTTGAACCTGGTGGAAGATCCACTAGTTCCCATGTATGATTTTGTAATATGGATTCAATTTCACTATTAACTGCTTCTTTCCAATTGGAAGCATCGGGTAAGGATATGGCTTCTTTATACGATTGAGGTTCATTTTCTAGCAAATATGTTAAAAAATTCGGACCGAAAGAAGTCGAGGTTTTTGCTCTTTTACTACGTCTTGGTTCATCCTCTATTGGTTCAATAGGTTGATGAATACCACTTGTAGTAGCTTGATTTGTCCTTTTAGAAGGACCAGATTCTAGAGTCATGTTATACGGGAATTCATTTTCAAAAAATGAAGCGTCCCTCGATTCAAGAATCGTATTTACATGAATATCCGAAATCTCAAATTTACAAACTAGAAATCGATATGCACTGCTATTAGTAGCATAACCGACACTACACCAAAATGATAAAATTGTCACCTTTCAGCCGGCCACCCTTGTCAAGGTCATTGACCGTGACACAAATCTCGCGTTTTGTGTCACGGCCATTGACCTTGACACGACCGTGATAAAGAATTGTCACGGACTTATCACGGTCGTGTCAAGGTCAATGACCGTGACCCAAAACGCAAGATTTGTATCACGGTCAATGACCTTGACACGACCGTGACAACTTTTGCAGTAAAAAAAGCCCTAGGCTTCTTTTTTCCCCACCTTTTTTGGTTCCCCCCCCCCCCCCCCTCTCTCTCTAAGCGATTTCTGCTCTCTCTCTCTCTAAGGTATATTTTTTTTCCTCTCTTTCTCTTTCATTTCTATATGTATGTGTATGTGCATGTGTGTATATATATGTGTGTATATGTATGTGTGTATATATGTGTGTGGTGGTGTGTGGTGGGGGAGGGGGTAATGGGGGTGGGGTGGTGCAGGTGTGGTGGGGGTGGGGTGTGGTGGGGGGAGGGGGGAGGGGGTGGGGTATATGTATATGTGTGTGTATGTGCGTGTATATATGTGTGTGGTGGTGTGTGGTGGGGGAGGGGGTAGTGGGGGTGGGGGGAAATTTTCTAACTAAAAATATGATAATATTTTATTATAATTTGTTAAAACTATGTAAACCTTAGTATGAATGCAAGGTTAGTGATAGTTAGAATTGTGTAAATGTTAGAAAAGTTCTAGAATTCATATGTTAAATTTAATTATATAAATATTTAAATTTGATAATAATTTTATTCATGAAATTAATTCAATTAGGTAAAACCCTAGATAATTTTTTAACAGAATTTGATAATATTATATAAAGTTTAGTAAATTCACAAAATGTTGCCAATTGTATGTTTTTAGGAATATCATTAGTTACTTTTGTGCCCAACTATGTAGAATCCATACACATGCATGTTGTTAGAAAGTCTTAAATTTAATTCTCACTTTAATTTGTAGAATCTCTGTACTTGGTTGGATTTATCCCTTTATGATAATGAAATTTATGCTCCAATTATAATTATCTCATGTCATAATTTTATTGATAAACAATAAATTAATAAAGTAATAAAAATATGAAAATACACCAATTGGTGGGGGGAGGGTGGTGGGGTGGTGGGGGTGGGGGTGGGGTGTGTGTGTGTGGGCGTAGGTGTGTGCGTGGTGAGGGGAGAGGGGCAAGGGGTGGGTGGGGGGGGGGGGTGTGGGGGGGCAATTTTAACAATTGTATAGCTTTAATTAAGAAATTGTATAGCTTTAATTGTAATTTTAATTGTATAGTTTTAGATGAAAGTAAATTAATAATTAGTGCCAAATTCATATGAAAGTAGGATTGTCCCTCATTGTAAATTAGTAAATTAATAATTGTATACTTTAATTATTAGTTTAATTGATGAAATGTTGGGTTGGTTAGTTTTAAAAGTGGCATGATGTGTGTGTGTGTGTGGTGGGGGTGGGGTAGGGGTGTGTGTATGTGTACTATTAACATTTTTTTTCTGTACTAATAACATTTTTTTACAGCAAATGTCTCATTAAGATATTAAGGCGAAGATGATGATGTTGTTTATGATAATATCGTCTGGGCTCGGTGGTAGCGGAGGCGATGAGGGCTCCTCCGCCCCTAGGCTCCCCAAATATGAAAAATTTGGGATTACCGTCGAGAACAAATCGGAGCTATTAGCGAGATTCCTCGAGCTGCTAAAGACGGTCATCGGCCCGGGGTTTATGAGTTGGAAGGAGGTGCCATATGAGCTCAAGTTAGCTGTTTGGGCGGCACTACAGGTAATATATTTATATTTATATGAATATTTGAATTTCAATTTCAATTTCAATTTCAATTTCAATTTCAATTTCAATTTCAATTTCAATTTCAATTTCAATTTCAATTTCAATTTCAATTTTGATTTCATTTTGTATTTATTTATATTTATATTTATATTTATTCGCAACTAATATTGAATTTGTTGGACAGGAACAATTTAACTTGGATCCAAAGCTACGCGATTCCGTCTTGGAGCAGTTGAGGGAGCAACACAAGACATGGAAGAAAAATATGCGGACACAGTACTTTGGAAAAACACGAGAGTCCATTATACAATGGCGTGGATCCGTCCCGCCTAAGGAGCCGATCTCTTTGGCACAATGGCAAAAGTTCATTGACAATGAGATCGAGGATCGACAATTGGCATCTCGCCAATCGGGGAGGGAAAACCGGGCAAAAAAGACGGACGTGCACTACGTCGACCGGACCTCTTACGCCGAGGTGGAGCATAGGATGAAGGTAAGATTTAATTTTTCTATAACTACTAAAATATATTATTCTTCATTATTTTACTTTGCGGGGCAGATACTAATTTTACTTTATTTTATTTCAGGGGGTAGGGAGTGGCCCAGAGGGTAAGCCACATAGGCTCGATACTTATGTGTCTCTTCGGACGAAGAAGGGAAAGGACAAGGAGGTGTCCCCGAGCGTTGCGACGACGATTGTAAGTAATCCGACAGTTTAATTATAGTTAATTACGTTATAATTTTTTAGTTTACTTATTTTACTAATCATGTGTTTTTTGTCGTTTCAGTCAAAGCTTAAGAAAGTGCATGAGTCTTAGTCTAATGCCGACAAGGCGTCTTTGTCCACAGACGCACTCAGCCAAGTGCTTGGCTCTGATCGCAAGGGGAGGACGAGGCGCAGGAGGACGAGGATGTGGACCTCGCTGCTTCTTCACCGTCACGTGCGTATTTCGATGATCCACTTCCTTATTTGGCTCCCTTCCCCAGACCATTATCGACACTTAGTTGGCCGAGCGTGTTCATATTGGATGTATTTGATGGCCAGCGGATAAGGCGAGGGTTGAGGGACCCGAATATCGTCGAGGGTGGAATAGTTCGTGGACGTGCGCTTCAAGGGATCGAGTCCAAAGTGCTCGTCACGCATGTGATACCCGGGAAGGAGAACTCCCTATCGTGGTTTCGCGAACAATGCGGCACGATGTATATTAGTGGGTGTGTCAATTTGTATATTGTGTGGCCAACTCACCTCCTCACATTTACCCAAGACATGTAGTAACATTATTTTTAAGTTTGTACATTTTAATTATATTTGGATTATATTGTCATGTATATTGTTTCTATTTTGAATATTTGGATTATATTGTCATGAATATATAAAAAACTGTTTTACAATAGCTTAAAATTGATTATTTTTTTTCAAAGTTAGATAACTGTTTTACAATGGAATAAAAAACTGTTTCTTAAATAGGATAAAAAAACAGCTTTTTTTTAATGGGAAAAAAATAATTTTTTAAATAGGATAAAACCAGTTTCTTAAATAGAATAAAAGAGGGTTTTGTAACTATATGTAGGAAAATGTTTTTTTAATAGGATAGAAGAGGTTTTTTTAACTATATGTAGAAAAACTCAAGGTAAATCAAGGTCCATCATTTTTGCTGCCCATGGTGAATTGCGATGCCATGGGATGATGGGTCTTCTAGAGCATAAGGTGCGTCGAATTTTGATCTGTCGTTCAATTTCATCAAGATCCATCATTTTTTCATTACAGCAACAATAGTGGGTCGGTGATTAAAACGGCGTTGATTGGATTGTAATTTTTTAGCTGAGTTATTTTTTATCTCCTACTTTTTTTTGGTTAATTCTTCCAGCAAGGTTGGTCAAAAGGAAATTTTTAGGTAGATTTTTTGGCTTTAATCCCATTTACAAAGATATATTTAGGCTTCACTCCCATGTGTTTTTAAAATTGTAAAAAGTCTCAAAATCGCCTATAACTTCCCTGTAACTACTCATCCTTCTTGTTGTAGACAATGACACTTGTCCCATATATGATTAACAACTAAAAAAATAAAAATATGGGAGTGGTGACTGATAAATTGTTATAAATAAGACTAAATACTTAAGATCCCAATTTTTAGGTGGATTGCATTCTCATGGAGGCTCGGTCCAAATAGGTATGTATTATATATTTCCTATTATAGCCTAATTTTACTTTTTGTATGTGTTTTGGTTCGGAGAGACTGTGAAGCACACCTGAACAATTTCATATTTTTTGCATCTTAAAACTTCATAAATACAATGTTCATTTTAAAAAAATTCAAGAAATTAGTTGCTAAATATGACTGGTTAATCTCATTTACAGCACTGTTGTTTATGGTAGAGGTGAATGGAAAATAAGGAATAAATAATTTTAAATTTTTTGGTTATACATACATACATACATAGTAATAAACCACTAGCTTTAGGTTTACTTAAAAACCCACTTATTTTGTATGCTATTTGTTTGTTACAATGCCTGATTGAATTTTTATTTTTTTTCCAATAAAGATTCATGTATGATTTTCATTAGGTTTACATTCTATTCTAGTTTGTGCGATGCGATTAGATATGTGATTGCCAAAAATCAAATTATTGTTACTCCTATAATATTTTAGTGTACAAAAAGTCCTACAAATCGCGATGCGCAGGGCTAAAATTTAGTATTATTAATATCATTTTGTTGGAACAGTTATCATTATTAGATAACTGCCTTTTGCAAAAGTTGAAAGTGGTTGTGGGGCATTATAGCCTCCCACTTGAACCCACTAGACACAACCATCCGGGTTTTACTCCCACATGTGTCCACTACCCTTTTTTTTATAGTCCCACTCATTCAACCACTTAAGAACCAACATATATAAAAATCATCCGATCAAAAATCAGCAGGGAGTTTTAGAGAGCAAGTGATAAGCTTAAGTATGGTTTTGAGAAAGAAGAAAAAAGAGCTCTCTTGAGAGCTTGAGTTTTTGAAATGATAAAAAAAAAAAACTTGAGTTTAGTTTTGGAAGAAAGAAAAATCGAGTGTTTTGGGTGTTTTGGATTCAAAACAAAAATACTTCTTCTCTCCCTCTATGACTGAAAATATTTTCTTCATGAAAATATTTATTTCTCAAAATAATTTTAGAACAGTTTGTTCCCCCAAACTGAAATTTTGGATATTGAACAATTAATTTGGAATGGGTGTTAGAAGACATATAACTACGGTGCATGGTTATATGATACAAAAGTGATTCTGGGCTTGTTTTTATCCTGGGGACGGCGTGACTGTAGACTACCTTCACAAAGAGGGTAGAGCCGCGAAACGTCTTAAAGAGAGCGACCTAGTCCGCAACTGAACCCCAGAATTGTTTACGACGAATTTATAAACAATTGAGGTAATATTGTTTATTTTTATTGTGCAGTATTTATTTGGAATTCACGCATGCGGTTTATATTTGTGACAATCATATGAGGTAATAATTTAATTTTGAGCCGTAGACTTAAAATTATTTTATGATTTTATTTTTCGATTTCTCTATAAAACTCTTTGATGTGATTTTTTAATCACAATATATAAAATGTACCAACACATTTCTAACTACACGTGACTTGAACAATTTTGTCTTAATAAGAAAACTTACTGGTCATTTCGAAGCAGTTGCCCTGCTCGCCTAACCACATTGGGCACAACAGGTTCCCCTTCCTTTCATTATAAAAATAGGCAAAGCAACAAAAAGTTTCATCAGAATAAATAACACCCAAAGGAATTTTTTATTTTTATATTTTTAAGTGCGTCTATATCTGTTAGATGTAATGAATTGAATTGGGCAAACAAATAAAACACGCATTAGTTGGATAAGCACCTACTCCGAAATTCATCTTCATTGGGCTTT
The DNA here is from genome assembly GCA_949130495.1 of Sambucus nigra. NCBI lineage: Eukaryota > Viridiplantae > Streptophyta > Magnoliopsida > Dipsacales > Adoxaceae > Sambucus > Sambucus nigra. The sequence continues at coordinate 356,566,385 of OX422222.1, read as the reverse complement.
GATCCTTGTTGATCCTTCTCCTAAGAAACATCCACCTGTTTGTTTCAACAAATCAATAGAAAAATTATCAAAAAAATGCAAAAATTGAAAAGAAAGAATAAATAGCCAAAGAAAGTCACGTGTCAATCCTCTTAGAGGAAATACCATAATTATATTATGTTATTAGATATATAATATAAAAAATTATGTCTCTTGTGACTCTGCCACGTGTCTCACTATTTATTAAGTTCAAACTATTAAGTCTTCACGTCCTTGCATCTCTAAAATAATAAATCACTTAGAAAATGAATAGTCTTCATTTTTTTCAATGAATTGAAGAGTCGTCACTTTCTCATCTCTTCATCTTCCTAACTCCCTGTTAAATAACTATTTGAGTATTCACAAACTATCTTCTTCTATTGGGAGTCAAAACTTTTTATATCTCCCCAACAACTTCATATACCAAGAACACCTATAAATTACAAAGCCCAAAAAACTGGAAAAAAAAATTCTTTAATGACCTATCCAAGTAAGGCTTTGCACCGTGAGCGTCGGCGAGAGAGAAAACTGTGAAAACAACAAACGGTAAGGAGACTACGGTAATGGCATACACCCAAATCACAACGGCGATGTAGCGGGAAACTGTAAATGACCCATTTAAAACCTTGTTTTTTTTTATTTCATAACAAAAAAAACTTTTTTTTATTTTGAAAAAAAACTTTTTCTTATTTTACAATTAAAATCTGTTTTTTTTTTTATAAAAAAGGTTTTCTTTTTAAAACAGTTTTTTTTTGTAAAATAATAAAAACATTTTTTTTTATTTTGCAAAATAAGAAAACATTTTTTTTGTAAAATAAAAAAACTGTTTTTTTCCCAGATTTTTTTTTTCAAAATAAAAAAAAAAATGTTTTTTTTTTGTAAAATAAAAAAACTTTTTTTTAAATAAGAAAACAATTTTTTTTTGTAAAATAAAAAAAAACAGTTTTTTTTATGACAAATTTTTAAACAGTTATATAAAAGGCATAAGAGTATAAAGTCAAAACAGGTGTTGGACATAAAATAAGGGGATAAGGGCAAAAGAGGTAGTTGACATAGTTTTGTCAACATGGAAACCCCTTATTAGAATAAATAATATACCTTAGGGACAAACTTGAGGAAAATAAAAAAGTGAGGACCATTTAAAAAAATTTGTAATAATTTAGGGACTAAAAATGTATTTTACCCTAATTTTAATATACTAGAAGGGGATTGATTTTTTACATATATTATGGATAATGATTATTTATTATTCTGTTAAGGTTCTTGATAATATAGTGTTGTAAACTAATTTCAATTTATTTATAGTGTTCAAGCAACAGAAACACACTTTTATAAATTCTATTAGTGTTCAATTGATATGAATACCATGCTGGGATGATATAGAAAATGAACAAAATGATCTATAGTTAATTATTAATGCATTTATTATTCATATGTACCTATTTACATTCAGTTATTTTCAATTACGATATTGTGTTGGATTTGAAACTTTTGTTTAGATCTCTCTATTGAATAGCAGAATTAGTTGCCTTCGTTAGTTTTTACTTAATTCATATCAGTCCTTTGACAAAACACATGTTGGAAACTCAGATGGTATGTGTTTCATCCCATTTCATTTTAATCGTTTAATGGAAAGTCACAAAGAACATGTCTTTTAATTATTTTTAATTATTTTAAAATATTATTTTGAACAAAGTGTTTTGTCGTACAAATGAAACTATATATCCACTATATTTCAAAAGTGGAAAATATATCTTTACAATTCACTTTTTATACATTTACAGAGTAATAACTTAAGTATATTTAGTGTGTTTTATTTTTAAAATCAACATATGACATCTTTATGTTTAACAATATCTAACTACATTTTTTTTAATTGATCAAATTCAGCTGCTTTGTGTTTTTCAAAAAGAATTTTTAAGCGTTCATGCATCGCGCGGGGTTTAAATCTAGTTATAACTCTAATACGATAGTATTGGAGGTATAAATGCATGATTAATGCTCCCACTAAAACTCAGAATACTATTATACTCTCGTTTTTATTCTCCTCTATATGCCTCTCTATCTAACCCATATGTCTATTCATATTTACACCCATATCGTATTCCTGCACTTTTCCCTATAAAATTCTTCATCAACAATGGCGATTCAAAACCACAAAAGGACAAAAAAAACATCCAAAAAGATATTCCACACTGCATCATGACCAACCACACACACCCAAATTCCAACTAATGGCAGATTGAAACCCGCACAAGTTTTTTTGTTTGTTACAATAGGCAATATCGGTTCCAGTGATGCAAAGTTGTACACGACTTCGAACACCCTAAACGCACTCATTCATCAGCTCTCTTCTTCAAAGTCTTTACAAATTTAACATATAAATTAACCTGAAGAGATTTCCAACGTGTCTCGCCCTTGGAAAAGCAATGGTCGTGGGTTTTACAAGGATCTTATAACGAACACATCGCATGTTCTTACTACATATTTATACTTTTAATTTTGTCTAAGTTTGTCATAGATACCCATAATAACCAGATTAATTTTGTGTTTTTTGTGGCATTGGCAGTGCTTAGAAGATTGGGAATTAAGGGGATTGAGATAAAGAAGTCGGAAGAGCTTAACAATATCACCTCAATTAGAGAACTCAAAAGAATCAGGCATCCTATCTTTGAATGGGTTTGGTCTTGGATTAGGTTCAATCATTTTTTTATGTTCTTATTAGTGGATTCTCTCAAGGATACCCATTGAAACTATCTGAGGGGTTGAAATCTCCCGATCATCATAAAAAGTTTAACTTCAACTGGGTGATCTTTGAATCTCGACTTCAAATGAGTGACCATTGACCAACAAATACTTCTATGTTGTCCCCGATCAACTTTTCATCCAATAAGGTATCAAGCCCACCATCGGTCTTCATATTTATCATTTGGGTCACCACCTCCCTTTTCAAGTCATGAAGGTCGCGTACCAATGTCGATCTGGAATTTGTTAATAATTTTGTGATCCACTGAAGATCCGTTGAGAGTTTCCCTTTTCAAATGAAAATTAAAATATTATACCATTCTAGAGGCGATGTTTATTAAACAAATACATTGTAGAGATGATGTTTATTCTTTAATTTTGCATTTTTTGCTTATGATGTGCGTTCAGGGCCTCATGGGTCTCTGGAGAAACTATTTCTCTATTTTATTTGATTTTGCATAAACATATTTGTTTATTCTTATCTAAAATTATAAACCACCCCATAAAAATAAACTGAAGCAGGTTTGTTTATTTCACAAAGACTTTTTCTTTGATTTTGTATTTTATAATTTTAATCTCTTATAGGTTCAATCGTTTTTTATGTTCTTATTAGTGGATTCTAAATGTATATGTACTGAGTGTTTGGTTAGTGATTTTCTTTCCTTCATGATATGGGTGGTAAACCACAATTGTGAGTTGTGATAGTTTTAGTTTCAATTTTATTACTAATTTCATTTTGGTCATTGTTATTTTTTCAGGTGTTCCCATTAAGTTTTATCAATTTGGTACAACACAAATACTAAGAAATTTGATGAATAGGTACCGAAGAGATGTATGAAATCTAAAGGAATAACCAATCTACCCCAAGAGTTTTTATAGTGATTTTAGTAGTTTCTTTTAGCTTTGATTGTACTAATACAGTGGTTCGTTTTATATAAAGAATATGGATAAAATTTAAATTAAGGGGTCAAATATATAAAAAAAAATCTTTTAGTCTTCTACATGTTGAATTACTCATATGGTTTAGGGGATGATATTATAATTTGGGCTTTACTCATTATATACGTATTGAGATATTTTTCCTTTTTGTTTAGATGTGAAGCAAAGGAGAGGGACAAATTAGTTAATGGTTCCATTTTCATTAAGGATAATTTTTTTATCAATTAGGTCATATTTTTTTTCCTTTTTTTTTTCTTTTCATTGTAAACATATTTTTGTTCCCATATGTTTATTTTATATTTGGATGAAATTGTAAACTTTAAATGAAAGTATTTATTCATATATTTATTTTTTACAATAGTGCTATACATATTTTTTTAAATGTACCTTGGGCTTCGTTATGTATGTTAGCACACATTTATAACTAAATAGAGACAAAAGGATATCTAAATGAGGTCCTCTTTCTTAACTTCATATTATACAGTTTGTTAAAAAATCTTATAGAAGAGACCTTATATTAGTGCTGAATTTTTTCCATCCTTCTTATAAGTCACTTTTTCAAATAAATTTACTGTTTTTTCAAACTAATATAATGAATGTTTTTTAATCATTATCTCTTAATATGTTTTACTTTTTTCATAAATAATGGTTACTTTGTTTCTTATGAACTTTGAGAACTTATGAGTTCTTATTCTTTTAAATCATTTAATTCCCTCTATCCATAAAAAAATCATATTTTTATACTTAATTTTTATATTTTTCTACAAAAGTATACTTATTTCTTGAATTATCTTCACGGCAACATATAGGTGTGTTGTCTTCTCCAATAAGTTGAAATATTTCTTTGGAAAACTTAATTATAAAAACAACTTTTTTATCATTGATACGCTAGTGGACTACCTGTGTAGCTCTTTTACAATATGTTCCAAACCCACCCCATCAATATATGTTTAGAATTATGCTACTGTTTTCTAACAAACAATATTCAAAGGCACATAAAACACAATATAATGTCGTTTTGTTTTGTTGAGTAATAAACTATATTAATTTCTTTCTAAGATAATTAGAATAAGGAACCTTACAAAATTAATCATTCGACTTCACCTACACATACAATATTAAAATATGATTTCATGCTGTGTTCGAGAGTTTATTTTTAATATTTATATATAGATATAAGCATGCTATTGTTGAATAATTTTTCATTTAGTCTTTATAAAAAAAATCATATCAAAAGAAATATTTGAGTTTCTAATTGAAATTTAAAATACTCCAAGAATCTATGTGTTCTTCCATTTAGCTATTTATATTTGAGTTTACCATAATATATACCTTTGTATGTATGTATATTTGGAACGAAAATGACAAAAGAGAGAGGTTATTGTAACGACCCATGATAAATAATGGATGTTCTATTTATTAGCACAATAATTTCAAACTTTTTTCAATTTAGTATATCATTATTTTGTAAATTTTAGAAATATAAAAATTGAATTAAAGATATTATAGGGCGCACGCGCATCGCGCGGGTTACATACTAGTTATTTTAAATAGAAGTTTAATCTAATTTAATATATAATATTAAAAACGGTGTCTCCGTTTGTTATTGTGACACGTGGCATAACTATTAAGCCTCATTTATTATCTACGACATCTGAATGGTTAGAAATGAAAAGTTCCCCCGCTTCCTCAATTGTTCGTAGTCTGATGTGTATAATATAGGTATCTTAAATCATCCGCACACTTATACTCCCCTTCCCAAACTCATTTTTAATTCCTCAAGTCAGCTTTCCGGTACATAATTTTTTTTTCCTTTTATAGTTTATTCCTGTTCATAAACTGTTTTCATCTTTTTGCTTCTGGGTTTCATTTTGTTCATAAACTGAGATTATTTGCTTATGGTTTCATTTTGTTTATACCATGGTTTCATTGGGTTTCATTGATTTTGAAAAATGATGTTTGAAAAATGGTTTCCTTGAACAAACTTAATAGTAGAAACCTCCAACTACCAACAAACCAAAACAAGCCAGAGATTTTGCATCTCTGTTGATAGAAACCTCTAACCACTAAAAACTAAAATAAGCCAACAAATCAAAGCAGATACTGAAACCAAAGCAAATCAACAAAATAAATTCCCGTCAAAAATCTGACCTTAGCTGAAAAATAACCTCTGACCACCAACAAACCAAACCAACAAACCAAAATAAACCATCAAATCAACATAGATATTAAAACAAAAACAAACCAACAAACCAAATCCACTCTGGAAAACCCACCTAATAGATCACCGAAAAATTCAAAATCGGCCATTGATTTTCTAAATCGTCCATGGCTTTTCAGAATCGTCGGGTCAACAATGAATCGACCATGGCTTTTCAAAATCAGGCCCATCATTGACCATTTTGAAGTTGAACCGATCATGACCATTTTAAAGTTGAACTGGCCATTTTGAAGTGAAACCTTATCCAACCTTTGTTTCTTTTTAGGTCATCCACAATGGGTCCTCTAAACCCATTGTGGATCCTTTATTTTTTCGAAAATGGAGTCATAGTGGGCGGCATAGTAGTTGTATTTTGGAGAGGATTCGTTTAAGGCTCCGTAGTTGAAGAGGGAGGTTATGGGATCCGTTAAGTATATAGAGGTGGCAAAATTTGTTCGCGCCATATCAAGCGAGAAAGTGTTTCCCGTCCTAGCCAGGTGGACAGCTTTTGTCCGCGCCATGCCAACGGCTATTAATGGCTAGTAAACTTTATTTATGACACCTTGCAATTTATTTATGAGAACAAATTTGAGTAATAAATAATATTTCGCACAACAAATAATTGCATAACAAATAGTAAACAGAAGAGCGACAAATTTTTTTTGACACAACTTAAATAGTCATCTTGGTTTTGCAATATAAAACAATAATTCATTGGCCCGACGTTCGATCATGATTTAATGGAAAAAAGTTAGCCATAAAGTCATCGTCGCTATAATGGGGTTGCGATTGAACATATGAGGACGATGGGAAATTTTACGGCATATAATCATCGTCGAGGTTTGGAGTAGGATAGTAAGGTTGAGGACTATCGGCTCCCATATACGATTGAGATGAGCCGGATCCCGTGAACTGTTGAGATGAGATGCCAACATTACGATAATTGTTTAATTCCTCGTGGAGGGCCCTTTCTCTCTCATAATGCATTCTTTCTCGATCAACACATTATTGCTGAATGGTTTCAAACAATCTTCCCATTCTATGAACATGGTTCTCCAATCCTCCTTCGTAAATGAATTGGCCAACGATGAACGACTACATGTAGTGGGCCTCGCTATATCAACTTCCATTGAACGACCTTCCGAATCCACCATATATATTTCCCACCTTTTCGGAATTAAACGTTCAAGTGATTTTGTGGTATTTTGAATATCATATTGAACGTTCCTCGATGTTGACGGAGATGGAAATGGAATTCCTAAGTCTGCAGGAGACATTGCCACAAATCCGATACCATCGTGGTTAGCCCAACGGAAATAAGTCGGCAACACTGGACCTCGAGATGCTATGCTCCAATATAGATCCAATTTGCTTGATTAGTAATGACTAAATCATCCCCAACAAACTCCCATTCGTTGTTTCGATCAAAAAAGTGATTGCGTTCGTGTGGTGGTTCGTAATGGATCATCATGCTACTCGTCAACTGTCTATAACATATGTCGCCTAGATACCACGCCTCCTGAGTTCTAGATCCAATAGAATGTAGAGTCGCATGCTCAATTGTCTTGCAACATTTACCGGCCCTATATTATTTTGCGGCAACATTATAAATGGTTGCCATGTAATAGAATTCTGAGACTGACCCTCTAAATGTTTGCATTGAATTGGCCTTAAACCTCATTTTCTTGCAATTACTGCCCGATTAACAATCGACCAGTGCAACATTCGAGGCCAAACATTAGGCGCATCAATAATTCAAAGAGAAGTAGATGTGTGCAAGTATTCGTATGCCCAATACTGAAACATAAAAAAGTTTATTAGTAAATAATTTTATTGAAATTATATAGTAAATAATGTATAAAATATTGCTTTACCTCCAAAACTTTCCAGAAACAGTTCAATTGCTTGACTTCCTCCCGATTAACAACATTTAAGTCATAATATATCCTTGGCATTATTACAGAACCCCAGTCTAATCCCGCCATATTTTCAAAATTATCCAGGTGTGTATCCCAATCAACCAAAATGGTGTTTTTCACATTTGGGAAGAAAATAGACCCACATACGAAAGTTTTAAAAATTCAGTCTACTTGTAAAGCGGTAGTTGGGTGCTTAGCCCTATTAACCGCCCAATGAAGTAAATACTCTTTCAAATAAGATAAAGTAATGCTTCTACTTTGTATATAAAATTATTTATACCTCGCAAGAATATGTTCTACCGTTCGATTGGCGTGGTTGGGAAAGGGTGGAAGTTAGTTTCCCACACCGACTGTAATACCTGCAAAATATAATTAAATATAATTAATATTTTTAAAATAATAATAAATATAACAATATAATGAATATTAATAGTATAAATTAAGGCAAGTTAAATGAAGAAATTATAACTGAAGTAAAGAATTTGTACCAGTTAAATGAACGAAATCATAAGGGCTAATTTGGAGCTCAACGAACGACAAATGAATAGTGTGAGTTTCTGCCGACCAACGCGATGCTAATGCCTCGACTATTTTGTTGTCGGAGTTTGGAAATTCTTCCAAAAACAAATGTGAGAACCCAAATATATCAATATATGCCATCATGTTTTTGTCCAGCGAAAGTTGGGCATAAAACTCCCAAGATGAGTGGATGCTACCACGCATCGTAATAAATTCTTCATCGGGAGAAGTGGTTTGTTGGACAATAGAGTCGGTAGCATTCGTCGCGCCTACTTTATATAAACGATGACGGCCTTGATAGACCTCATATCGGTGGGGAGCTTGAGGTTGGTTAATGTCACAAATTAATGCTGCTCTTTTACGAGCAAAATAACGATTCAATCGAATATTCACCTCCATATTTTTTTAATAAGGGCTAAAAATGCAAAACGAAATAATAATTATTTTTAATTTATAATTATAGAATTATAAATTAAAAATTAATGAGAGAAGAGTGCTGAAGAATTAGAAGAAATTGCGAAAAATAATGAATAAGAAATGGGGTGATTATAGTTCAATGCGAGGGGTTTAAAGTATAAATATATAAAATATTTTATACAATGGCTAAAACTCAATGGTAACAAATGACTAGATGACATATAGGTCGCATGGACAAAAGAAGTCCGCCCAAGACAGGCGAACAAAAGTTTACCGTCCCAGCTCCATTTTACCGAATGCCCATTGCAAGATTAACCCTTTAACTCGTCCCATAAACCCATAGGTTTATGGGAGCCCACTTTGGTTGGCCTTACAGATTTGATGTAGCGAAGTAGTGTAAAAATAGAAGCAATAGTTTTTTTTAAGTCAAGTTTGCTGTTTGATCTTCTAAATAATTTTTGATTGATTATATCATGTCGGTTTGCTTCTTTGAACTTAGTTTTTTTTGCTTTTGGCTGTTTGATCTTCGGTTTTGTTGTTGTTAGATATTCTAAATAACCCATTTTTTTGCTACTTTGATCTTCGATTCTCTCTCTATATATATATATCATCGTTTAACAAAAGAATAGATAAATTATTTTAGATTTGGGTTCTAATCTGAAATTTATGAATTCTAATTTAATATTTAGTTTTTTCCGTTCACTTTTTTTTTTGCAGATTTGAGGAACGAAATCAAGGTTACCATGAGATTCTTTTATGAACAAAGGATGAACATGAGTTGTAGTCGAGTCGGTAGTAAGGGAAAAGCTCAAATTACATGGCTGAGTGAAATAGAAGATTAGATTGCGTCCTTTGATTTATGATTTGATGCTTTGTTGGTTAAATATATAGACTACACGCTTCATGAGTTCAATTGAAAATTCAACTAATTTTATTCTTTGATTTTTAAAGTGTTTTCATGAGATTCAAACTTATAGCTTTCGTAAGTAATTTTTCAACACCCTTTGATTTGTGATTTGATGCTTTGTTGGTTAACTATATAGATTACATGCTTAATGGCTCCAATCGAAAATTAGGCAAATTTTATTCTTTAATTTTTTAAGTGTTTTCATAGTATTCAAACTTATAGTTTTCGCAAGTAATTTTTCAACATATTATGTTATTTGCACTCGATCTTTTATTACCTACTCATGAATGTTTATTATTAAGGGTATTTTCTATTTACTTACTACGTCAATTAAACTTATTTTTTCCGAACATTTCTTTATAATTAATAACTGTCACACAATATTTTACAACAATAATGGTATCAATACCTGGTAATCAGGAAGTGTCCTTAATTGTAATATTTTGCCCATTAAGTACCCAATAAGTTGATTACATAAATGATGACCAAGATCATTTTCACAAGTGGTCCTAAAATTTATACACGAGTTTCTTTTACGGGTCCTGACATGTGTCCTAAGGGAACACATTAAGATCCCAAAAATAATAGAGAAAGAGTTCCGACCTACATTTAATAGGGAATAGATACTCACGTGAATTTCTAATACTTACTATTTTGAGTCTCATAACATGTGTACTACGTTTAGAACTTATTATTTCCCTATACACAAGAATCCCTATAAAGCGTTCGCGCATCGATCGGGGATATGATCTAGTATCTAATATTAAAAATGATGTATCCATTTGTAAATGTGCAAGTGGCTTAACAAATGAGATCCCATTAATATCATTCACACAACTCCAAACTCTGCAAACCAAACGTTATTCTCTTCGGTCTTTATACATCTTCCATCGATTTCCCTCCCCTCTCAAATCCAATTATCTAACCCTCTCCATTCCTTCTTCATTTAATGACTTTTTAACCCGTCATTTTTCCCATTGAACATTTGAGAGTTCCAAATATTGTATGCTCACTTTCCAGACTCCTCACCTTCTCACTATTCGTCTGCTAAACCTCCCACCCACCACAATATCTTCCACCTGCCTCACCCCTAACTTCGTCATCGATTTCACAGATTTTGTACAAACACGATATAAATCAGCATTAATCGTTTGTTTTGTCATCCTTCTCTGTGATTTAGTCAAAGAAGGTATTTTCTCTGCGTCCTCCATCTGATAGATCGTATGTTACAATTCATTTATTTAAAACTAAATTCCTAGTATATTCTCTACATCAATCGTTATTTATTTAGTTTCTTAGATGATTTTCTTCTGCCTTTTTGGGTATTTTTTATGCATCCTCCATCTATTAATGTATATCCTGCATTTGGTACTTTGTTCATTTTTTATAAAAAAAAAACTTAGATGATTTTCTTCTCTCTTTCTTTTATAGGACATGCATCTGTTACTTCGTATGTTATAATTATTTAAAAAAAATTGAGATGAATTTGTTCTTTTGTTTATACCTTTTATTTATAAGTAAATAAAAAAATTCCCATTTGCATTCCTGAAAATCATATACATATTTGATTAATTCTATTGTTTGGTGTTGAAATTAGTAATGTACGACGTATGTCTTTGGGGAAATTTATAATATTTTAGAAATTTATTATTAATATTTTCATGTTATGTTTGTTCGTTTTAATTTTTTCCCCTTTTATATGAAGAACATATCCTAAATTTTACTTGGATGAATGTTTACATCAGTAATCGATTCTGAGAAAATAATGTTTATCCTTTTCAGTTACAGGATTCATAAATAAGGAAGGAAGTAAGATTGTAATTTGTAAACACAATATACAAATACCCATACTTTTATTTCCTCATGTGGGTTTAATTGTATTTGATAAAATATATTCCATGTTAATTTGATTTCAAACCTTTGAAGGTAATGGTTGTTCATTTGTGTATTTCTAACTTACTGGATGGAAAAATATGGATTGAATGATTTACATAGTCATTTCTCTGTTAAATATCATAAATGAACCTTTTATATTGGAGTAAGGTCTATTAATACATGTCGATATATAAGATATTTTCCCTTACCGGATTTCGCATGGCATACCATATTAGTATGACCGTATCATGTTTAGCAATTCGTTTATTGGATATTATATTTAAATAGTAATTAGATATATAAGAAAAGAAAATTGTATTGCATTTTGAAGCCACAATAGCTCAGATTCAGCAACGTGAATACTCTTGGCACTTTTAAAATAACAATTTCATCAATGGTATTCAAATTAAACTATTTCATTTATCACATCCTAATCCACATTATTAACTATTACACCTACATATAATTTCAATTCAATCACTTCAAGTGTATCTAACTGCATTGTATTTCTTCTCGAATAGAATAATGCCGGGATGGACTGCACAACACTGCCTTGTTTGCCGTAGAACAAATAAGTGGAATTATTAAGATTGGCCTTGCATATTTCAAATTAAATATTTTCACACACTACTGTTGAGCTCATGGTTTTACAATTATGTCTAAAAGTTGCTGTCGAATTGATTTTCTATCCTAAGGCTTCCAACTTTGAATGTTTAGATAGATGTTATTTCAAACAAATGGCCAATGCATAAGTTTTCTGCATGTACCTTCTTGAGGCATAATTAGAGATTTAAAATTATAGTAGTTCGAACTCAAATTGACATTCATGTGCTATCCAATTTGTTTTGTTGGTTGAAATTTCGTATAGGATGCAACTCATGTTTTATTTCATCTCAACATCACATTCATCGGTTTGTTAACATTGACAGAATCGTACATCTGTTCAACATCTCCTTCATAAGTTACAACTCCCCCTTTAAATCAAAACATCAACCAACTTCCTATATCATAATAACTTCTACAAATACATTATTTGGTATTTTAAAACTTCTTATACTGTTTTCCAACACCTTTCATTTCATAAGAATTCAATTACTTTGCATTTAGAATATAAAATTTCTATGCCTTTCATACTTCAATTTCTTACATAATAACACATAACAACTGTGACACCCCGCCTAATTAAATACCGGGGGATCACTCCTTTATTAAATTAAATCAAGGTAAACAGTTGGTTCATTCTCAGCATCACTGTCGATAAAAATAAATTTTCCAATTTAACACCCTAAATAATTAAGCTAAGTGTCAAAACCATTCTCATACATAACTTTCCAAATTTTATTTAAAGAAAATTATTTATTTATTTTATTTAACCACATTCAATAAGTAAGAATCACACCACATTTAAATTCTGCAACATAGTCTAATTAATTTAATACATTCGTCAATCGAATGTCAACATACGAAATCTAAAGTCAGACATCCAAACTGAATAAATCCCATAGTAACAATACTGGAAATAACTGAAATACAAATGTCCAATAACAACGGAATAATGGAAAGAGCTACACATGCCCAACTAGATGAAAGTACTAAGAGTGGATCCGAATGAACGAAGTCGTCTAATCAATAGACCTGCAACTCCCACCTAAGCTGCAGCGCGTTCCTTCCAAGAGATCCTAAGCAAGACGCCTCTGTGGCTGGGCACCTGTAATACATACATATATATACAAGAGAGAGAGAGAGAGAGAAAAAGAAACGGGTCAGAGCCCGATAGTGTGTATGATTTAAAATTCGTTTAGCAAGTATTTAAATTGATACAGGCCAATGCAACAACATATTAGTACGACACTCTCTTGAGAAATTATCACCTCTCTTCTAATGTGCACACCTATCGTACTAACATTCCCAACGGTTTATCCTATCATTTTATCACACTAACCTTCCCAATAATTTAGTTTATCTCAAACTTACTCATAAGATTTCAAAACCAATTAATATCATTGTTTAAAAAGATGCTTCCAATTAGTAGCACAACTCCCGTTTTAGCTTCATTAATTTATAAAGTTTCCCTGTGTCATATTATACTTTTTACAAACAAGTATTTTCGATTTATAGTCCAGAATTATTTCTCACTTACAATATCACAGCAATAGTTTGAATTTCCCAAATTTTATATATATATATATATATATATATATATATATATATATATTAATCACTCGTATAATATATACATTCTAACAGCACCAACATAAAAACTATGGTGTAGGCATACTCTGCTATCCAATCCCCGTATCGCTCACACTAAGGGATATACAAGTTCGGAATCACTCTCGAACTGTATCAACATATATACACAAACAAGATTGAGGCAAAGCATAGATTCCAAGTCTCTAAGAGGTCAGTACATACCCTCACGTCTCTTAGGACCGTCTGAACTATCGGTCCGATAGCCTGTACCAAGTATATCTATCTTATAGGGTACAAGTCAATATCCCCCATAAAGGTCCCATCGAGATAAGACTGTCCCAGCGCGGTAACCTCAGGGATAGCAAGTAGCGCGGGTACGTTTTTCACACGTATATAATATATGCATACACAACCATATAAATATACCACTTATTATTATATCAATATAGGTTTCTCTCATCACCCATAATTACAATATTTATCCTTAATTTTCACATTAAGTATTCTTATAAGGGTTCGTCACTAACCTTAACTCGAAGGGTTTCTCCAACTCATTTCGCGACACTCGTGAACTCTATCCTCACATGTATAAAATTCAGTAGGTGTCCTTATTATGTTCCAACGTAACTCTCTTACGCACCTTACCCTTCAATACATAATTAATCGATTTATAAGTAATTATCCCAAAATGTAATTCTTAGTCCGCATTAAGTATCTCCAAAATTCATTCGTATAACCTACTGGTCTCCCCTATCTCCCAAAACATTATATTAAGGATGCCCAAGAATTATTTCATGATAAATTAAATTTAACTCATTTAATAGGGGAAATAGGAGTCTGCCAGGAGGGGTCGATCGATCGAGTTTTGGGGCTCGATCGATCGAACCTTCGATCGATCGAAGCTCTAGGCTCGATCGATCGATCAAACAGGTATTTCGATTTCTGCAGAAATGCAGTTACGGTTTCTACCACTTTTCTTCATCCAACTCCATATTTTACAAACCCAAACGTCCCAAAAATTCTACTACTAACATTATAACAATATACCAGATGTTTCTAACGTAAGGCATGTACATTTTTATCATTTAAACATGGATTATCAACCCAAAACTTTATCTAATTATCAAGAACCCTAAAATTTTCTTAAACAGGTTTCTAACAAATTTTCTCCAGAATTTCCTTCTTATAATCATCAAAATTTGGTGGTTAATTTCCTCTACATGGCAAGGGTTTCCATCATCATCATATAAACCAATACTACATGGATTTTCCTATCACAAATTGGGTTTTCTTCCATATATTTCATCCCTAGTCATTCCTAAACTAATATGGAAATTGCACCAACGAAATAAGCAAGATAAACACTTGCCTGGGATTTTCAGAGGTCTGGTTGGTGCCGAATTCGGTATGGTTGTGTTCCCCATCTCGTGATCTATGCGTTGGCGGTGGCGGCGGTGCAAACCGTTGAGTTTTGGGCCTTGAATTTGCCTTGAGAGCTCTCTCCTTCCTCTCCTATGGCCATCACTTTTGTTTAGAGTTTCTAACCCTAGAAGGTAACCTAAGTATCTGATATAACTCCTCTAATTTTCGTGGGTTTAATTACCCAAAAATGTAAAATGACCAAAATGCCCTCCCGGGGTACTAATTAGGCCTAAAAACTCCCCGAGACCCGAACTAAATCCCCGGGTATACTTTTCTGACTATCTCGACCCTTCTGGACGCGTTGGCGCACTCAAAACGATCATACGGGAAACTTATAAAATATTCACTTTTTATTTATCAAAATTTAGTCCTGACGCGACACGAGCACGTCCCGACTTAAATTTTCGAAATTGTCATTTAACTCACTCATGACATTCAATATAACCAATATAATATATTATTTTGCTCATTAGTAATATTCAACAAATTTTCCATAATTACTAACTCTCGTCACGTTAATAATTATAACATAATTAATTTTCGGATTTTTATTAAATAATTAACTCACATTAAATTTAATAAATCCCCAAATTAATATAGCATAAAAATACGGGGTATTACAACAGTTTTTATTCATCTTTGCTCAATGATTCTATTTGGCAACTTCAAAACAACTTTTATCCATCTTTGCTCAATGATTCTATTTGGCAACTTCAAACATCATTTATACACTTCAGTTTTTACTAGCCTGCGCATCACGCGGGATTCAAACCTAGTTCTTCATAATGTGCTATATAATTATATTAATACTATGTATAAGCCTTTAGGGGAGAGTTATAATTCTTCTTGTCCAATACAATATGAAAAGTGTTAAAAAATATGGGGATGATGTGTAATATTTGAAAAACTATTAAATATTTAAGTGATACATGCTGGTAGGCTGGGTTTCGCCATAGCGCGAGAGTCACCTATGCACCGGTCGTGTTGTTTTTGACTCACCAACTCTATAAAAAAACCTAAAGTATGACTACACTCTTTTAAGGGAGTATAGCGTCCAGTTCGGGTATCGAAAATCCACAAAGACGAGTTGCTAGGATCTAATTGGTTTAATACATCTTGAATAAAAGTGTAAAAGGTGATTTGGGCTAAAAAAAAAGTAAAGCGAGGATCGGGATCGCATTTCATCACACGGATCGAAACAACTACTAATTAGAGTTAAGGTCGAAATCTATTTAACCGAGCGTTTTAATTAATCATAAACTTCGCACAATAAGAAATTTAGGCAAAAGTTGCTTGAATAAACATTTAATCAAAAATGGTCACATGCAGATTAAATTTGGATTATCGCTATAAACTCTAACGTTGCGTGACAAAGAAAGATATATGCATAGTGATAAACACCCAAAACTGTACAATTTATACCTCGAATAAACGTACTTTAGTTGCTAATTCTCGGCAATATGGGTCTTATGTGCTTAAATATTTATCTTGTTGATCAAACGTCCGTTTGCGATGTCAAAAGATATATATTGAGGCAAATGCACGTTTTATGGAGCTAATTCCCTCTCCCGTAACCAAACCCGAGCCTAAACCTAGCCCAAAGAATCACCCCAAGCCTGTGTGTGTTTAGTTTGTGTCTTTTTATTATTTTTTAGATTTTTAGTTTGAGTCATTTTTATTTTTAGAATTTATTTTAGATTTATTTAGAATTTCTAGGATTTATTTTCTAATTTTTATATTTCTTTTTATTTAGTATAATTTTATTTTGATTTTGATTTTATTAGTTTTTAGTTTTAGTTTTTATTTTATTTTATCTTATTTTATTAGGATTGGAATTTTTAGAATTTCATTTATTTATTAATTTTATTAGATTTTATTTTTTTTAGTTTCATTTTTTATTGAGTCTTTATTTTATTTTTAGAATAGGAATTTAATTTTTAGATTTTTAGTTTTTTTTAGTATTATATTTTTAGGGGTCACAAATTAAACACACTAACACACACACACCCTAACACTACCTATCCTCATCCCCGCCTACACCCTATTATCCTACACCCTAAGCCACACCCATCTTCCCCTACACTCACACACACCTTATCACCCCTACCATATTCTTCAACCTCTCACCACACTCTCTCTCTCCAAACTCCATAACTAACTCACCCACTCACTCTCTCCTCATCCACCTCACTTCCAAACCACCACCATCAAAACCTCCCTCCATAACTTCCACCAAACCAACATCCCCTAGCCGCCCAGCCAAGTCGCGAGCCGACACCCCTACCTCCACTGCCTGAGCGCAGAACCAATAGCGTCGGCGGCGACCCTTGAAACCCCAGCTAGCACTCCGGCGGAACCCAGCTCCGGCGACAACTATCAAGCCCCGAATTCGGCGGCCCGACAACCCATATACTCAAAACCCGAAACCACCCCACTCACCTACCCAAACCCATTTCCCATTCAAACCCAACCATTTCCAAACTTAAAGCCTTAACCCATTTTCCTCAAGACACGATTTTACCACCTGCACAAAACAAACCAAAGCCCAAGTCCCCACTTGTGCACATGTGTTAAATCCTCTTTTAATCCCAATTCCAAAAATGCCTCCCAACTTATCCCCACTCTCTTATAACCTCACCATCCACATACTCCCTTGCCATTTTTCCTAATTTACCCTCACCCACTTATCCCCACACCTCACCATTTCCATGCACACTAATGTCCATTACCCACAATACCCCTAACTCCATTCCTACTATTTAAAGAGGATGAAGACCCCAAGAGAAGAGCTAGATAGATAAGAATTTTTAGAGAGAGAAAGTTTAGGGTTAGAAATAAATTAGGATAAACACTATTTTATAAATAGTTTTTATTTTTCTTTTTTGAGATTATTGAGTGATAAATGTGTGAGGATTAATTTGATTGAAATTTTTATGTAATATTGTTTGGATCACTCAAGTTAATGGATTATGAATTTCAACTCATGGATTGAAGATCAATTAAGCATCAAGAGATTGGGGTTTGATTGTTCTTTTCTCATCTCGTTTATTTTATGCCTTTGATTATTAATATATCATATTTCATATCCTGTTAGGCTAAATCCCCTTTCAAGGGATGGGGTAAAACCCTTATTTGATGTTATTTTATTTTAATTAGTTTAATTACTTAAAAAGTCCCTTTGAATTTTAATTTTGATCCCTCACCCTTAAATTTACGCCTCGAGGGAGGGTAAATGATTTTCGAGAGAAAATCGAAATTCTAGTTATAATATCCATTTTAGATTCGAACTAGAGATAGGGGTTTCTTAAGTGGGGTATTATAACTTCAATTTCAACTCTACATTTATTTTCTAAAATTTACATAAATTTTAATTAATCGATCCTAGCGGGTGATTACTTAAAAGGAGTGTAGATTTATTTTTCTAGAGTTATGAGGTATTAAACTTAATTTTCTAAAATGTTACTATTAAAATTACATTTGCAACGAGAGTTGATTTGTAATTTTGATATTAATTTGGGAAAATTCAATTAATTCAATTAATTAATTAGAATAACTAAAATTTGTGGTATTTCCCCATTCCTTGATTGTTCTCACAATTATTTACCTCATTTATCTCTTATTTTTAGTTTAGACTTTATTATTCATTTTAGTAATTTTCTAGTTAGTTGTTTTTATCTCACATTTAAATTTAGTTTAGTTTAGTTTAAATCATCACCTCACCCATTTGTTTTAATATTGAAAAAGCTAATAAAATTAAAAAAGTGAAAAAGCATAAAAAGAAAATAAAAAGTGAATTACAATTGAATTTGTCTCTAGCTTACTTCCTAGGAAATGAATTGATACCCTTACTTACCTCTACACTTGAGTTGATATTATTTTGTAGGTATTTTGAGGTTTTGACTAACTTGACTTTCAACAACGATATACGCAAAAGTCACGTTATCAAATGGCATCGTTGGCGGGGATACATGCATAGCAATCCAACTTTGATACGTGCGGTTTCAATTAAACGCAATTTTACACAAAACCTAGTTTTCGGAGCTCAAACCCATTAATGGCGGGACACAACCCCGACCCTATTTATCTAAGGACTAAGCATGGAAATAAACTAAATTACACTAATTAACTATGGAAAGCAATAAATAAAGAAATAAACTAATTAACAAAGCATGTAAATCTAATTAACAAAGTAAGAAATGAAGGAAAAATAACTATATTAATGGAGAGGATGATGAATAGTTTAACTTACAACACCTTAAGGGGTCACAACCAAAGAGAGATGGAGAATATCTCTCAATACCCAAACCCTAACCTAAAATATCTATTAAAACTAAGTATCTCATTTATTACAACAACAATCCTTTATATGGTAAGTGGGAATAAAATAAAGGAAAAAGAAATGCAAAGAAGAAAGTTGTCAAAAATATCAGGGGATCGATCGATCGACCATTTTAGTTGATCGATTGACTGATCAGAAATCAACACTCTTCTTCCTTCGATTTCCAAAATGTTGAGGGTTTGATCGATCGGCCCTTTTGGTCGATCGATCGATCAAGCAGGTCTGCATCAAGTTCCCCCCTGTTTTGGTTGGTTTGAAATCCTCATTCGCTAAAATTGCTGTAATTTCTTCGTTAGGAATCGAATTCGCGCACCGTTGGCGCTCATGTGAAGCTTCCAAGGAAGGATACAACTTCTGTGAAGATGTTGGGCTAGTTGCCCAAACTATGAACTGACCAAAATGCCCTTGCATGTGCGGATGTGTACGGAATTTCACCGGAATGCGTCCGAACTTCATACTAAGCATCCAAATACCTATAAAAACCCAATTAAACCCTGCAAAGCATGTACGTATAGAAATCTGAGGTTGTCTAGTTAACGAGCATAAATATAGGGATTAAGATACTTGAGGGGGCTAATGACGCATAGGTTAACGGGTGAAATACTCACTATTTGCGTCGTATCGCATACATTTGTTGCTAAAAATCTAGAAAATAAGAAATACATGTATTTTACTTACAAAAATATGGGTTATTTGTATTTTGTTTAATTAGGAAATAAAACTTACCAAACTTTTGTATTTATTTAATAAATTCAATAAACAAATTAAAACTCATCACGAAATTGAACGACACAAAATTTGTAAGGACAATATATAATAAAGATCCTTGTTATATATACATATGTTGTTTCATATTTTTGATAATATTAAAGGGGTAAAAGGGAGAAACGACATTTGGAATGTGCCATAG
The DNA here is from genome assembly GCA_949130495.1 of Sambucus nigra. Taxonomy (NCBI): domain Eukaryota; kingdom Viridiplantae; phylum Streptophyta; class Magnoliopsida; order Dipsacales; family Adoxaceae; genus Sambucus; species Sambucus nigra. The sequence continues at coordinate 356,545,982 of OX422222.1, read as the reverse complement.
ATCGACAATAATCAGAAATAAACCTCTAAATAGGAAAAAACATATTTAATCATTTTTTTTTCAATGCGGCGAAATATATTTTACCCCAAACCATATGTGCCCTAAAATTTATTGCCTCAATTGTATTTAAATTAAATATGATTATCTATTCTCCTTTCCCTTTTAATTAAATGAGGTAGAAGAAAATCCAAACAAGCACATATAGATGATACAAAGTAACCCATAAACATAATAGAACATAAGCAATCCAAAAATAATAAGTACTTTAAAGTCTAAATCTTAATTATCCACCATAATGGGACTTTACATTTGAACATATCAAATTATCACTAAACCAAAACATGCCCTTAGTAACCCAATTTTACTGTTACTAAAAATATTAGTAACAAAAATTTTCCGTTAGAAAAAAGGCGTGGGGCACGAAATTAGTAACGGTAAAATTTTGTTACTAATAGTTACGATAATATTTAGAATTAGCAACGGTAAAATTCCGTTACTAATGGTAACGGTAAAATTCCGTTACTAATAGTAACGGTAAAATTCAGAATTAGTCACCGTAAAATTTTGTTTGTAATCTTAATACATATTTTAAAAAAAAAAAATCAAGATCCAATATCCTGAATTTAAACAAATTCAATTATTATTGCACTATTTAAATCCTAAGAACATATACAAAAATAGCCGCGAAAACAAGGGCATTATATTCAACACTAGATATAAACCCATGCGATGTGCGTGCCATACTATTCTCATAATCGTTTTGTAAAAATCATACCTTACCTTATATGAAAATATCTAATACTTACATGAATGAATTTTTTAATCTTCATAAGTAAGCTTACCCTATTGTCTCTATTGTAAACCATATAAATAACACTCTGAGAATTTTTTTTTTATCTCAAGGCCATGTTCTGTTTTTTATTAATAGTTTTATTATATATTGTAATTAGCACAAAGAATGAAATAAATATTACCTTACTAAAAAAAATAAAAATATTGGTAATATTGACATAAAACATGATAAATCAAACATGCTTGCTAAGAAGTCAACATGAAAAAACATAATCGCTCAAAAACCAGATAATGCTAATAAAAAAAAGGAGAAAATGGTATATACAATTTACACCACAAAGCTATGTAAAACTCATGTGAAGTGCAAATTGGTGCTTGCTGCAAAAAAATATATTAACTTAGTTGTCATACATATCAATTATTAAATGAAACTCTTATTAAAAAATTTAACTAAATCATCTCCACTATGTTTTTTCACTTTAATCTAATTGATCTCCCATTTTAAGGGTTGGCAATGTACTTATGTTTTAAACTCATTTTTAGCAAAGAATCAAACTTAAAACATCTCAGTGGAGAGCAAGTCGTGATCATGAACGTGATTAATTCAAATTGATTAAAATTTAACACTTTTTTAAAACTGTTAATTTAAAACACGGAAGAGGACAGATTTGACATACCTTACATAGAAATAGATAAAGTGATAAATTATCCATTAGGTTGTTTATCATTAGTAGAAGAGAAACAATACCCGCGGATATTAATGTTACATATATATGTGTTTTCTGAGGGTAATTTCACCCTTAATTACAAATTTGAGACATTTAGTGCAACACATCGCAATCGTATTGAATCGTGTTCGGGTTCTACATAGGCCCAACATAAGCGAAGCCCACACATAAATTAATGTCGGTGCAACATGTCAGCGTGTCGTGCTAAAATGTTTCGATTTTGTGTGTTGACCTATAAATATCCGATTGTTCAAAATTGATAACTTGGTAGCACAAAAGATTTAATTAAAAGAGGCAGTGAACATGTCTAAGAAACTTTGGTTAGCAACTTGCAAGTCCTCTATTCTAAAATTTCTGATAGTATTCGTCATAGGTAAAATTTCTATAGATTATCGGGTAATCATCATCTACTAATTCTGGTGCAAGACCTATCACAGCATCAGGGGATCGACAGTAAAATGTTAGAATAGATATCCGTTCTTTATGGAAGTTCACAACAGCTTGATGGAGCACACTGTTGTAACGATCATTATTGAGTACCTTTGTACAAACAGGGCACAAAATAATTTATCAGGCTAACTTTCTACTTCATATTTTTGGGCATCTCATAACTTAATTGTTAAAAGGCATGAATATACAACACGTACCTGCATTTGATCACTGATGTTAATAATAAAGGTTTTGGGAATGGGATCGACGACAATCCATTTTAAATTTCATAGAACCTGCAGGCCTCGCACCTCATCTTGAGGAAGAATCGTTATTAAACTACCATCTTTGTGACCAGGTAAACCATACGTCAGCTCTGATATTTTCATGTTGCAAATAAAAAGGTTAAGTCTAGGGTACATATAGAGATTGATGGATATGTGAAAGGACATACGAAATAATTGGAAATGAATAGAGAAAGTGCAAAGGAGGGGAAATGGAGGGATAAAAGGGAGTAATGAAGAGACCCGTTAGCTGTTTAGGAGTGTTACATGAATCGACCTTGTTTTTACAATTGATATAGATGAAGATTGCTATGAACCGTACTCCAGAGAATTTGAAGAGTCATCTTGGAAAGATTAACAAAAATGAATAGTATTATAAAGGGTGCCACGTGGATAGGCTAATATTAATCCAAAATTAATACCGTGTATAGCATTTTATAAGAGATGAAATATTTACATTTATATAAGCCTCCACTCTTTATTTATAAATGAAACTTAAACCGATCAAATGAAATATGGAATTCAAAACTTAAAAGAAAAGTTGTTAGTTTAGAGTATCTATAAACTATGGTTTGCTTATAATGTCTACAAATAATAAGTTCCCAGTTCAAGAAAAAATGGTATCATACTTGTTGACTTTTTTCAAATAGGCATCAAAAGCCATAGGAACATAGCCTTCATATAACTCTGGATTAGACTTGAGCTGTTGACATCAAAACATGGAAATAACTAAACATCAATTTTTGGATCGAATGAACAATAACTGCTCAAATATAAAACATTTATTTCTCATAAAAAAATAATTGGATGGTAAATGTTAACCAACCTAATTAATGATTTGTTCTCTAACAATTGTGTGGCGCTCAGTACTACGATAGATTTTATCTGAAAAGGAACAAAACTGGAAAAATATGAAATCATTAAGAAATCACTTCCATGGCAAAGGTTGACAAACATTAAAGAAGGGGCCATTTGAAAAAATTAGGAATTAAGGAGCATCAGATACATTACATGAATCAAACAATGTAATTGTCTAGTATAGTTGATATACAAGAAAAATAAAATAAAATCTACGATATCTTATTAAAAAATCACTTAAGAAAATCAATACATTGAAACAACTCAGTCATACAAAATTGATAAGTGAAACTCAGGCATCTCTATATAAGTTTAACACTTTTAGGTGGAACATTTTCATACTTAGCTACCTAATATACGTTACCACTCAAATTCACTTCTTGAAACACATATTTAAAAGCACCAATATATTATGCCAACACCTCTTTCATCTCTCATAACAATGAAGAATTATAATTCTGTTAGTAACGATAAAATTCAAAATTAGTAATGGTAAAATTCTCTTACTAATAGTAATGGTAAAATTTAGAATTAGTAACGGTAAAATTCTGTTAGTAATCTTAATACATATTTAAAAAAAATATTTTTCAAGATCCAATATCCTGAATTTAAACAAATTCAATTATTCTTACCACACTATTTAAATCCTAAGAACATATACAAAAATAGTCCACAAAAAGAAGAGCATTATATTCAACAATTACATTTATATAAGCCTCCACTCTTTATTTACAAAAGAAACTTAATCCAATCAAATGAAATATGGGTTGTAATGCTTAAAAGAAAAAGTTGTTGGTTTAGACTATCTATAAACTATGGTTTTCTTATAATGTCTACAAATAACAAGTTCCCAGTTCAAGTTTTGTTTCTAAGCTCCTAATAAAAGTAAGTACAATAAAAAAATGGTATCATACTTGCTGACTTTTTTCAAATAGACATAAAAAACCATAGGAACATAGCATTCATATAACTATGGATTAGACTTAAGCTATTGACATCAAAACATGGATATAATAAAACATCAAGTTTTGGATGGAATGAATAATAACTGCTCAAACATAAAACATTTATTTCTTATAAAAAATAATTGGATGGTAAATGTTGACCAGCCTGATCAATTATTTGTTCTCTAACAATTGTGTGGTGCTTAGTACTACGATAGATTTTATCTGACAATGAACGAAATTGGAAAAATATGAAATCCGTAAGAAATCACTTCCATGGCAAAGGTTGACAAACATTAAAGAAAGGTTCGTTTGGAAACATTGGGAATCAAAGAGATCCGATACATTACATAAATCAAACAATATAATTGTCTAGTATAGTTGCTATTCAAGAAAAATAAAATAAAATCTACGAGATCTTATTAAACAATCACTTAAGAAAATCAATACATTGAAACAAATCAGTCATACAAAATTGATAAGTGAAACTCAGGCGTCTATATATAAGTTTAACACTTTTAGGTGGAAACATTTTCTTAGTTAGTTACCTAATATACGTTACCACTCAAATTCACTTCTTGAAACACATATTTAAAAGCACCAATATATTAGATCAACTCCTCTTTCATCTCTCATAACAATGAAGCACACATACAATTGCCAAATCAAAAAACATTTTTATGTCAAAGAGTACCATGGATCATATAATCACTTGTTTTTGCAATAGATCCTCTAAACTCAAGTTCAATTCAATAGAATGTGGGCGTAAAGAAGTGGAGGATAAAGAACCAACCTGGAAGTTACCATCTCCTAAAACTTTTAGCTCAACCAAATCATGTAACTGCAATCTGAAAATACCAAACATTTCCTGGTATGAACGACATACGCATTAAAAAACAACATGAAGAGGAAAACAGAAGGTGCAATGTGATCAAACAAAAAAGAGCGCTAACAAGGAGGAAGAATAATTGGACTAGTAATTTGTCTTCAGAAATTATTTGAAAAAACACATAAAAATGTGTTTATCCAACATAAATATGGTTTCTTTCTTTCTTTTATTTCTTCCTGACCAAGAGAAGAGAATAACATCGGTAAAATACACACCACCTCCATCCTACATTACGAGTGATGTATTCTTTGGGGCCTATCTCGAATTAAGAGTCATGTTATAAACGAACATGAAATTCAACTCTTACCCTCAAGCTATTCCATGTTCACCTATATGGAGCCTTAAGCTATTTACTTCCCAATAAACCATTATACATAAAACTGGAAATATTTACTTTAATTGCAACCTATAACCAAAGGCTAGCATAGGAGAAGAGTGAATTTTGAAGATAGCCTTCATAGAAGCAAAAATTACACTTCAATGATACCTCTATCAGTCAGTGCTTCATGCTTCTCCTACCTTCTCCATTCATTTGATGATTTTATATCATACTACTTATTAGCTACTTGCCTACTGCCTATCATATCCACCACAAATCTTCATAGATCTCACATTATCAGCACCTGACTACTAACCACTACTTGTCATGATTATGCCATTCTCATTGCCATTTTAATGCCATCCATTATTTCCATTCATGTCATGCCACAATCATCTATTAGCACCTGACTACCAACCACCATTAAGCATAATTATGTAATGCTCATCACAATTTTTATGCCAGACACCATGTTCCACAAAGCTATAGAAAAGTAACATATGCAACAGTTTAATAATTTTTGTAGCAGACAAGCATGCGCCAACACCCACAATGGCAGAGGGACTGTGTATGTGGGGAGGGGGGGGGGGCAAGTGCCCCACCCAAAAATTTGGGAAAAAATAAAAAAATTATTTATTTCAGGTAAATATATGATTATAAAGGAAAAAAGATAAGGTCACAAAACATAAATATCTAATTATGGTAAATATACCAAGTTATCGCTGCAAACCCCAAGATATTATTACAGCGAGGGATGAACAAAACTCTAGAGTTCTGATTCAAAAGAGACTTTAAGGTATCATTTCCCACAAGTGGTAATGAGAGGAATTATAGAATGGATTTCCAGTAAGCACAAAAGAAACTTTTAAGGGATCAATAAAAATTGCATGGATACTTTAGGGACCACAAGGGCAATTTGCAAGGTCCTGTTATATAGAAATGACATAAGTTGATCTGTGATTGGTGCTTACATTGTAATAATTTCTCTCTTTTGTAAGAAACTCTTTGAACTTCACGATGTGGTCACGTAACTTATTTGTATTAGATGATTCATGTCCAGAAGATGTGCCTTTTTGTTTAATGCTGGTAAGTACACCCAATATCTCCTCATATATGACTTTTGTTCTACTTAAAAGTTGAGAGTGGAAAAAAGTGAAAAATGTGTCAATATTACTTTATATTGCATTAAGTCAAAAATCATGGAAGTAGAAGTTTTAGATTCTATGTTATGCACCTTAGCACCCTCTTTTCTTAACCAATCATGTTGAAAATGGCCAAAGGAAAGTGAAAAAGAGGATTAAATAGTACCTTATCGCCCTTCATAATATACTCGACCGATGTTGTGAAAACTTGCATTTTAAAGAACTAATCAAATGAGTTTGTTAAGTTACAGAACGTAAGGTCACAATTTGAAATTATTTACTCACCCCATGATACACCAAAATATACCCTCAGCCTGGCCGAGGGTAGTCTCATCTAAGACGAGGGCTCAGCTCTATTTTTACCCCAAGGTGGTCACACTGAAGATAGAGATTTGACAGGATGTCCCCACCATTGGCAATACAAGTATGCTGGATGGACCAAATCAGCCCAAGGCCATGCAGATTGAAGCCTCATCTTGGAGACAGTTCAGACGACCACAAGACCAACCGACCATAGGTAGCCCGACAGTACAAATGTCCTACGTTAAGAAATTAGGTCTTCCACAAGGTTAGTACCAACCTCGGCCTATCACTATAGGCTGAGGGCGACACCATCATGGCTCGTGATTTGGAAAACATGTGGAACAGTGCTGGTGGGACTCATATAACACGTGAACTAAACCGTTATAACAAGATTATTCCCTCACATGACGGAATATTATGGCTTCATTACCTCTAAGTGACCCAGCCAGGTTGTAATACCCCAAGACTTTTGGAACAGTAATTAATTTAGTTTGGGAGAAATAAATAATATTTTATTGGAGAAATAATTAAGTTGGCAATTAAAGTCAAAATTTGGAGTTGTTAGAAAGTGTGTCGAATGGAAATTATGAGGGTACCATCATTTCCGGAAGGGTCAAGAAAGTCGAAATGACTGTACTTGGGGTCTATTTGGGTTCCGAAATAAATTAGGACCGTTTGATTCGAATTAAAGTTACCGAGTCATTTAAAGTGTGTATTATCATTTAAAGATGTGTATTTTGGGATTTAGGCATATTTAGCCTACGGGAGAAACAATTCTCCAAAGAGAGAAATAGAAAGAAAGAGAAGAAGAAGAAAGAAGAAGAAAAGGAAGGAGAAAAAGAGGGAGAAGGAGGATTTCCGGACAAATACGCGATCTCAAGGCGGATTCAGACCCTACAAACCCGAGGCAAGTGATTAAACTTGCTAAATAATTGTTGTGTACTAATTATTGCATGATTTGTGGATTGAATTTTGGGTTTTAGGTTTAAATTGTTAAAACCTAACTTTTGGGAAAAATGATTGGGATGGACCAAAATGGTTGGAAGATGAGGTAAATGATTTTTGGGAAATTTGGGTTTTGTGTAAAATAAGCCATTTCGTAGCTTGCTGCACTTGCCGAATCGATTCGCCCCTACCGAATCGATTCGGTATGTTGCAGATTGCCCAGGTCTTTAGGGCCGAATTGATTCTCCCCTTGCAAATCGATTCGGTATGTAGCAGATTCCTAGGTCCTTTGGACCGAATCGATTTGGATGGGACGAATTAATTCGCTTTTGGGATCCGAATCGATTCAGATGGGACGAATCGATTCGAAAACAGGGGATTTTGGAGATGTTTTTCAAGGAAGAATTTTATCCCGTTTCTTTTAAGGTTATCGATTAGGGATTTCTATGGGAGTTAATTGGAGTATGTTTTGGAGACTTTTAGAGAGTTTCCTTATAAGGAATGATTGGAGTCATATTGACTAAATTCGAGGAATACCGATTAGATATTTTGGTTTATTCTAAGTGTGGAATCCCACCTTGACTTGGAGATAATAAATTCAGTTCATATGAAAGAATGTGAATAATTTAGAGATACCGGATCTTAGGATCCAAATCCCAAATGGGATAACTTTAAAAAGGTTCATAAAATGAATTGAACCCTATTATGAATGGAAAATAATAAATGTTAATTGATGTGTATACGGATATAAAAATATCCTTATTGATGATTGATTTGGGAGATATCTCACACAATGAGAAATGTTAATTGAGGTGCATTAGGATATAGAATGTCCTTAACTTAAATAGAATTGAAAGACAATTCATACTAGAAGCGACATGAGAGCTTCAAGCGAGAATTAGTATAGCATATACTAAGTGGGGTAAATGTGTGAGTATTGACGGTTAGTGTATCAAAAGAGAGGGATATACTAAACAATGATGTTAATCAAATTGCGCCTAAGAGCGTATAATGAAAATAAATATGTTGTTGCAGGTATACCTTATATAATGGTATATCTTTATTATGTGGGATGTATGTATACCTTATATGATGGTGTATATGCATGTTAAGCATACCCCCTCCTTGCTATCATTGGGAAGTTTCGTGCGTAGAGGGTGAGCATTCTGACTAGAAAAGTAGGATGTGGATATTCCCCAGGTCATAGTCGTCCTTTGTGGTCAGCAAATGATATATATATATATATATTTATTTATTTATTTTGGGGGTGAGAGGTTGTGGGTATGTGTCGCTCTCACTTGCCGGTTAGGAACTATGACCGCTTCCCGGACGTTGTGTCCGTGAGTAGATCACGAGGTGGGTGTCGTTGAACCCCACCAGGTGGCCCCAGTTTGTTACGTATATGGGCAACTGGAAGATGATAGCATGTGAGCCTACATCCTTCGAGTTATAGCTCGGTTGGATGGTTATTATTGCTTGTGTTTGTACTTGGGTATCAAGGGAATAATGGACCTCAACGACCTACATTGCCAGGATTAGTGTATCGGGGGGTTCCTTGTTTGGATTTCTCTTCGGCGAGACATCCCACGCACGAACCGCAGTGTAATGTTGGAACTTGGGGATAAGTTTAGTCCTTAATGCTCATAATTATCTATATATATATATATATATATCACCTATCCCGACGATCGACAGTGCCAGGAGTAGTGTAACGGGGGGTTCCTTATTTGGATTTCGCTTCGACGAGACGTCCCACGCATGAAACGCCGTGTACTATTGAGAATTGGGAATATTAATTAATTAAAATTGGATAATAATCATTTGGGTTACATGCATCTTGCATTAAGGGCATAATGAGCCCCGAGGATCGATACGGTCAGGAGTAGTGTAACGGGGGGGTTCCTTGTTTGGATTTCGCTTCGGCGAGACGTCCCACGCACGAAACGCAGCGTCGTGTTGAGAATCGGGAGGTGTTTAGTCCTTAACTCTTGATGCTAATAACTCATATAATAATTATATATATGGTTTCATGCCTTATAAGGGATTCTCTAGAATATAAATTCTAGTAAATGAGATTGTTGATGTATTGTGATGATGTGGACATGATTGGATCATGTAACTTTATATGTTCAACAAATGAACATTATAAAGATAACTATAACGATTATATTAAAGTTAATATTTATAACTTTTAATTATGGAGACAAATGTATTGGGAGATAGGTTAGATGATTTTACTTAAATACTTCTTTTGGGTTTAAGTTAGAATCCTCTTACCTAAATTAGAATCGAACATCCAGTTGGAGATCACGTGCATACGCTTAGTGCGCGCTTTAGATGTGAGGTGAGTTGAATTATTATGGAGAGTTCGATTCCAACTAAATCATGTAATAATGCATTTATAATTATTATGCATTTTAATACACTTGCTATAAAATGTTTTTCAAACTCGGGCTCCGACCCGTTTATATTTTCTCCTCCATGTATATATATTGTACTACTTCAGGTGTTCCTCCGCAAGGACGCCTTTGATGTTCCTCTATTCAGGATTCGTGGAGCTGTGGGAGTAGCGGACTATTGCGGCACTTTGCTTTAGTCGATTCTTATCTTTGTATATCTAGATCAGGATTCAGTTGTATTGAGTTAGTATTCAAGTGTTGTAGATTAACACTTTCATATTTCATTTCTCAGATTTGTATTGTCTGTGACCCGACAGCATATTCGGGTATTTTATTGGTTCTTTGTATTGCACTCTTGTATATTAATAGAGTTTGCAGATTTCACTCATCATAGTTAGATGTATATTGTTGGTTGTGATTGCACTATTGGTTTTGTTGTTGTTGTTAAATAAAAAGTTTTAAATTTTTGACAATTCGCTTTTTATGATTATGGGTAGTTAGCCTTATATTATAGTGTTGTATGTTGATGTTGAGACTGTACCATCTGAGATACCTGATTTATGTAGTATAGGGTTGGCCACCCGTTATTATTTAGAGTGGGTTGTCACACAGGTGTCAACAGGGGATTAGCTAGATCATCATTCACATGCTCAAAACATGTTTGAAGGGTGAACTACACCCCTCAAACCCTATATATACTTGTCTCCTTCAACCTGGTAAAGGGATCGATAATTGTAACCCTAGCAGAAACTCTGTTTGTAAATACAGTAGAGAGAGAAATCTTGTACATTATATCCAAGGCCTTTAGTGCCCATATTTAGTGGATCACACACTCACAATGGATGTAGGCCTAATTGCCTGAACCACTATACATCATTGTCTTCATATCTCTTTTACTCATCTCCTTCTATATATATACATACATACATACATATATAACTTTATTGCTACCATTGTTGCTATTGTGTGAGCTCTATCACGTCTTTATCTGGTAGTGCTGTTATAAGCATCATCAGTTTGGCGCCGTCTGTGGGAAATGAGAAGCTATCTCTTCCTTTCTACAGCTTGACCTCACCGGAGACTCTGGTGGTGAACCAGTTCTCCCCCTTTGTGTGGATCTGTTTTACCATTGAAAGAGATCCATTAGGGTTCTCATGCTCATCAGTATTTTTTATCATTCATCTCCCCACAGCTGAAATAATGGCACCGGAGTTACCACTACCTCCTCCATCGGCTAGTAGAGTAGGACCTAGTTCCAGCTATGTACCACCTTAGCCTGAGATGGCAGAGGTGGATATTGCCCTGAAGTGTTTGGCAGCAAGCCAGTAGGTTATGGAAAAGCAATTTGCAGCTCTTATCCAAAACATATTGAGACCATTAGGAGTCTCACCGAAGATGATTACTCCGACAGCTGCATAGGGACAACATGAGGACAGGGAACCACCCCAGGTACCACGCAAAGACTTTCCACCTCCACAACGACAAATGTAAGCTGCTGACCCCAGGAATTTATGCCCGGGGAGAGGATAGGTATGATGATGTGGAAGTGGAATATGATCCAATTTCTTACTGGGAGCCGTATGAGGTCTCCAATAATACTGTGCGACCTATCTAGGAGGGCTGAGGGAAGTGTAGGAGATAGAATCCTGATGATTGCCTCAGAGGCTTGGCTTTTGGCCGTCTGAGCAGAGGGTCGGCCTTTGAGAGGCTGGGCCCAGTTAATAACCTAAGGGAAAGATTATCTAGATCGAGAAGTCTTGTAGGCACTAGAAGAGATCGCCGACCCCATGATGGCCGACTTTATGATGGCCGAGCACCTTATGAACAAGATGACGTTTATGGAGAAGTAAATAGTCGACGAAGTTCGACTACAACAGAGCCCTCAGTTCATCCTAGAGAAGCGACAGGGGATAACATCGACCAAGCCGACTCTGTGAGGCCGTGGAATGAATCGATTCAGAGGCTAGAGGATAAAATTGGTGATATCCTAAAGAGCCGAGACCCCCTTCAGAGAGGATACTCTGAGGGCTCACCCTTTGTGGTGAAGATAGTCAACTTATGAATGCCATCCAAGTTTAAACCACCTGTGGTCACCCCAAGGTATGACGGGAGTACCAACCCAGTCCATCATATAGAGATGTACCAGTAAGCAGCAGACATATACTCCATCTCAGATGAGATGAGATGAGATGTCGAGCCTTTTCCAGCACTTTGACTGGGGCTGCAAATATTTGGTATACCTCTATTCCGAAGAACTCCATTGAAAGCTTTAAGCAGCTAGTAGAACGGTTCATTCACAACTTTTACTTTGGAGTAAGGCCACATAAGAAGACCACTCACCTGCTCTATGTTAAGCAAGCGAAAAATGAGAGCTTCTGAGACTACATATCCAGGTTTAATAAATAAAAGTTAGGGGTCGAAGACTACAAAGAGAGTATAGCCATGCTAGCCCTTATTAGAGGGCTCCAAAATGGGAAGCTATTGTGGAAGCTTGCCGAAGACCCCCCCAAAATCAATGGTTGAGCTACTGGTAATAGAGGGAAAGGTGATGAATGCTGAAGAGGCAATGGATGCCAAATACGAGGATGAAAAGGGAGGTACTAGTGGAGGTAAATACCAGAAAAAGAATAAGGAGGGGAAGAAAAGACCAGCATATGACAAGCTTATAGATTACACCCCTCTGATGGTCATCTGAAAACATATTCTGAATGAGATAAAAAGTGACCCATCTTTAAAATATCCTGAGAAGTTGAGGTCTCCTCCCCACAAGAGGAACAAAAACATGTGGTGTGAATTCCATCAAAACCATATCCATTTAACCAATAAATGTTTTGCTCTAAAAGATTAACTTAAAAAGATGTTAAAAGAAAGGAAGTTGAGAAAGTATGTGGACAAGGGTGCCTTCAAGAGTGGCCGAGACAACCCCAGGAAGAAAAGAAGTAATAAATACATAAAAGATTCCCCCAGTAGACGTAACGACCCCTAAGAGGATGATAATGATCCTGACCTTCCACCGAAGGATGACCATGGCCCGGTGAAAAGGCTTAATATGATTTCATTCGATGTTGGAATGATCTCTGAAGGCCTACCTGGAGGAGGATCAGAAGTGGCCGACAAGAAGGCCCATGTAGCTAAAGCGAAGGCAGTAACGAAGGCTGAAGCTCTGCACTCAACCTCTATCGAAGCCAAGCCTAAAAAGAGGAAGAAAGTTGACATGGATACTCTAATAGTGGGTTTCTCAAGGCTGGACTTCAAGGGCCTCCTAGCCCCACATCACGACCCTCTTGTCATCACCACCAGGGTGAACGGGGTGTGAGGTACTGAGGATCTTGGTAGATGGGGGCAGTTCTGAAGACCTGATGTTTTGGCCATGTTTTGAAGTCCTAGTACTTTACCGCGCTAGGCTCGTCCCATACCATCATCCCCTGATCGGTTTCAGTGGATAAAAATTTCATCCCCTGGGGATGTATGAGGCTGATGTAAGAATGGGAGATGAGTGGCTGAAATGGCTCACCAGGAAGATCAACTTTTTTATGATGGACGAAAGTGTCTTCTCAACCTACACCCTCATATTGGGATGGATGGCCCTTAAGGAATTTAAGGTCGTGCCTTCGACAGTTCACCAAATGATAAAATTCCTTACTCCTTATAGGGTAGGAGAATTTCAAGGTGACCAGACGATGGCACGAGAATGCTACTTCAACTCTGCCGAGGAAAGAGAGCTGCACAAGAAAGTAACCACTACTTACAATATTGATACCCTTGATCCCAGGGACAAGACCAAGTTAAAGAAGGTAGAGGTCGTGGAAGAGGTAGAATCCATCATCCTCATTAAGGATGAGCCAAAAAAATCGTCCAAGTCGGTAAAGACCTAAAGCTAGATATAAAATAAGAGTTAATCAAGCTGCTAAGGAGAAGACATAACATATTTGCATGGACTCATGCAGAAATGTCGTGTATCGACCCCAAAATCATGTGCCATAAGCTTAACGTGATAGAAGATGTTAAGCCAATTAAGTAGAGGAGGAGAATTTATTCTCGAGAGAAATATTAGGTCATAAGGGATGAGGTCAAGAAGCTCGAAGATGTTGAATTTATCAAAGAGGATCTAATGCGGTCATAGTCCCCAATGCAAATATGAAATGGAGGATGTGTGTGGACTTCACTAACCTAAAAAACTACTGCCCTAAAGACAGTTTCCCTCTTTCTCGCATCGATCAAATAGTGGATGCTACTGCAGGCCATGAGCTAATGAGATTCATGGATGCATACTCAGTCTATAATCAAATCTTCATTAACCCTGAGGACTCAGAAAAAGTAGCTTTCATTACTTACAAGGGACATACTGTTACAGGATCATGCCCTTTGACCTGAAGAATACGGGGGTAACGTATCACTGTCTCATAAATAAAATGTTCGAAGACCATATCGAGAAGTATATGGAGGTCTATGTAGATGGCATGCTGACCAAGATTTTGAAGGCTAAGGATCACGTGACTGACCTTGAGAGGATATTTGACATGATGGATAAATACCGGATGATGCTCAACCCAGCCAAATACATTTTTGGGGTTGGAGCAGGAAAGTTTTTGGGATTCATCGTCAATCAAAGGGGTATTGAGGCCAATCCTGAAAAGATAAAGGCTCTATTAGAAATGAATCCCCCGAAATCATTAAAGACGTCCAGAGGCTCATAGGGCGAATGACTGCTTTGAATAGATTTGTATCCAGAGCTACAAATAAATGTCTAACATTTTTTAAAGTTCTCATAAAGGTTTTCGAGTGGAATGAAGAGTGTGACAAGGATTTCAAAGAGCTAAAACCCTACCTAGGGTCCCTTTTACTTTTATCACGTCGAGTGCAAGGAGAAAAATTATACATGTACCTAGCCGTCTCAAAGTCAGCCATCAGTGCTGCTATTTTCAGAGAAGAAGACGGGGTGCAGAAGTCGGTGTATTTTAATTGTAAAGCACTCCAAGGAGCAGAGAAAAGGTACCCTAGGATGGAGAAGTTAGCCTATGCCTTGATTCAAGCCTCAAGGAATATGAAGCCGTACTTTTAGTCCCATATAATGGTCATCCTTACTGACTCTCCTCTTAAGCAGGTCATACACAAGCCAGAGAAGTCGGGGAGGCTAATGGCCTGGGCAATAGAGATGGGAGAGTTTGATATTGTGTATCAACCTAGGTTGGCTATCAAAGGGCAAGAACTAGCAGATTTTGTAGCTGAATTCACTTGGTAAGAGGTCGAGGATGAAAATGAAAACCTTGAGAAGACAAATAATCAACATGGTGGAATTGCTAACTTGCCCACAAATAAGGTTGAGACAAGCGCGGCTAGATGAAAAGTTGTTAAAAATGAAGAGGGAATATACATCTTTAGACAGGGATCCCTCTTTGAGGGAAATTTCTTAGAGGAACAGGATGTGTGGAATCTCTTTGTTGATGGGTCCTCCTGCAAGAACGGAAGTGGAGCCGAATTGATAGTGTCAGCATCAGATGGCACGGACATAGAGCATGCCCTAAGGTTCAACTTTAAATCCTCCAACAACAAGTCAGAATATGAGGCCCTGATAGCAGGCCTCTCTTTGGCTAGGGATCTTAGTGTTGACCAGCTCTTGGTGCATAATGATTCAAGGTTGGTAGTGAATCAGATACTAGGAGCATATGAGGCTAAGGATGAGAGAATGGCCAAATATCTTAAGAGAGTAAAGTCACTGTTGAAAAGATTTAGAGAAGTAAGATTGAAGATGATACCTCAGCTAGACAATGGTCGAGCCGATGCACTTGCAAGACTAGCTTCAACAACTAGGACATATATCAGGAGAATAGTTTAGGTGGAAATTCTACTTTGGCCAACCATTGAAGATGAAGATAGAACACTTATCTCCTGCCTAAATATAGAATGTTGGCCGCAGAAGTAGATAAGTGTTCTATCTCCGCCGCAGATGTGTCAAAGGACCCGCTATCTTCAAAAATCCCCGAATGAACCTCCTGTAGTATCCTGCCAAGCCCAAGAAACTACGAATCTCAATCGGTGTCGTGGGTTGTCCCCACTCCCTCACCGCGGATACTTTCCCCGGATCAACAGATATCCCCCGGTCGGAAATAATGTGACCCAAAAACTGGACTTCCTTCAGCCAAAACCCGCACTTCTCATATTTTGCATACAACTCGTTCTGACGTAGTGTCTGCAAAACTTGCCTCAAATGCTTGGCGTGCTCCTCCTCTGTCTGGGAGTAGACCAGAATATCATCGATGAAGACAATGACAAACTGATCTAGGAAATCCCTGAACACTCTGTTCATCAAGTCCATAAACACAGCTGGAGCGTTGGTCAAACCAAAAGGCATAACCCGAAACTCGTAAGAACCATATCTCGACAAGAACGCAGTCTTCGAGACATCCTCCTCCCTGATACGCAACTGATGGTATCCCGATCTCAAATCAATCTTTGAGAAGAAAGAAGCTCCTCTCAACTGGTCGAATAAGTCATCGATTCGAGGCAACGGATACTTATTCCGTATCGCGACCTTATTCAACTCTCGGTAGTCCACACACAATCTCAGTGAACCGTCTCTCTTTTTCACAAACAAGACTGGAGCGCCCCAAGGTGAGGTACTCCTGCGAATAAAGCCCTGACCTAACAGCTGCTCTATCTGATCTCGTAGCTCTCGCATCTCTGCTGGAGCCATACGGTATGGTGCGCGTGCTATATGCCTCGTATCTGGCAATGGGTCTATAACAAAGTCTATCTCTTGACTGGGGGGTAGGCCTGGTATCTCCTGAAACACATCCGAATACTCCCTGACAACCGGGATCGAATCTAAAGGAATCACAACCTCCTTAGAGGTATCCTCCTCTATGTAATACAGATGAGCGGTCGATTCTCCCTCTGGGCGAGGCATCGACACTACGAACATCTCTTGCCCCGGAATGGCAAAAATAATGCTCCCGCTGAAGCAATCAATCATGGCCCTATAAGCTATGAGCCAATCCATACCGATGATCACATCGTGAACATGCATATCTAATACCAACATCTCTGCAGGTAATACCAAACCACCAATCTCTACTCCCACTCACCGACATATAAAGAAGATAAGTGACCCACTCCCCAATAGTGAGTCGACACATGTCACAGTGCTCTCTGCCGTAGCTAACAATCCTAAAGCTTTCGCGAAGTGTGTAGCTATAAAATAATGTGTAGTCCCCGTATCAAATAATACCCTACCCATAGTGCCATGGATAGGAAACGTACCCTCAATCACGGGCGGTGCCTGTGGAACTGCAGCCTGGTGGATGTTGTAGACACGTCCATACTGTAGCTGCCCCTGCTGAGCTGGGACTGCTGGAATGGGTGGCAATGCTGCCATCTGCGGCGGTGCGGGGAGAGTGGCGGGAAACATAGGCCTCTGCGGCTCCTGGCGTGCACCCTACTGCTGCTGATGTGGGGCCCTGCCCCTCTCAGGACAATCCTGTCGTTTATGGCCAGTCTTGCCACAAACAAAACACTTCCCTCGAAAGTTCCCTCCTCTCTGTCCCTGCTGTCCCCGGCCCTGGTGGTCGTTACCGTTCCTCCCTTGGCCCTGCTGGCCCTGGTGAAACTGCTGCCCATTCTGCCCCTGTTGGCCCTGATGGCCTTTTGGACCCTGATGGCCCTGACGGAAACCTCCTTGTCCCTGTCTGTAGTTCCCTGATCGGAACCTCTTCTGATCTCCCTGCTGCAAACCCTGCTCACCCTGTTTCTGCCCCTGAACAGATTGTGCCCCACCGGCACCATGTCCTCCTGTCCTGCCCTGATGGCTAGACTCTCCCGACCTCTTGCTCTCAGCCATATGAAAGCGGTGGTCCTGGAAATGTAACAAAGCAGCGTTAACCACATCAGAATACGTGGCCAACGAAAGGTTCCCTAACAGATGCTGACGGATCCTCCATGTCAACCCGTCGGTGAATTTCTCAATCTTCTTCTTCTCTGTCGGTATCTCATCCGGAATGATATTCAACAGGTTTATGAACTCGGCCTCATACTCGGCCACGGTCTTACCCTCTTACCTCAGATTCATCAGTTTCCTCCTCATTTCCGTATGAACAGTTGACGAAAAATACTTGCGGTCGAACCGCACCCAGAAGTCCTGAATAGTGAGAGTATCCCTCTCCTCTACGGTGGTAATAGACTCCCACCACTGCAGTGCAGATCCAACTAGCTTGAAAGTAGCTATCACCTGCTTCTGAACATCCGTGCACTCATACATCCTTAAGTGCCTCTGCATATCCTTCCTCCACTGGCCCGAGACTACCACATCTGAGCTACCTGCAAACTCTGGCGGATGCGCTTTCTGAAAAGCGTCACGTACACGCTCCCAAGCAGACGGGAATGCATTTTCCTGTACTGGTGCGACAACCGGCGCCTGAGGTGGTGCCTGTTGAACAACGGCAATTGCGGCATTTACCGCTTGGGCTACTATAGCTGCAACCTTAGCGGCGTTCATCGTGCCCTGAACTGGAGCGGGCTGGGGTTTGGGCGTTGCATCCCTGGGAACTCGTCATGCACGTTATGGAGGCATCTGAAATAAGAACAAAGTTTATAAGTTCGCTGTTTATAAACTTAAGATAGCTGAAGAACGAAGCATACAAAAAAAGAGTACAACAGTCCTAAAATATAGGGCTCTATATCAAAGAAAATTAGCGGAAACATAATAGCCGTACAGATCCTAAAGGACTCTAGAACCTGATGCTCCGATACCACCTATGACACCCCGACTAATTAAATAACGGGTAGCTACTCCTTTATTAAATTAATTCAAAATTCCCAGTTGGTCCAGTTAATAGCATCACTGTCGAAAACATATTAATGATTACTAACCACCTAGTATTTAAAAAGTAAGTTGCCAAATTTTAATTTAAGTCTGATTAACATGCAACAAGTGTAATGAAGAATAAATAATACCAATCACCATACTGAAATAAATAGAATAACCATCACATAATGTAAATAAAGTCTGGAGGAAAAACTCCTCACTACAAATCCCACAACTGAAATACGCAATGAAAATACTTAATACTAAATCAATACATGACAAAGTCTGAAAACTGTAATGGAAAGATGTCTCTAAAAGAAATGAGCAACATGCCCTACAACTGATAGATAATGACTCTGGAATCCAAATGATAGAAGCGTCTACAAGCAAATCCCTGTAGCTTCCACAAACAGCTACAGCTCGTCACCTGAATGAGTATCCTATGCATGGTGTCCTTGTGACTGGGCACCTAAAATGGTTTTACAAGAAAAAAGATTTGAAAAAAAATGGGTCAGAGCCCGAATGTGGAGATATTTTAAAAACCTGCAAGTGCTTTAAAAACATTTAAAACATTAAATGCAAAGTACATGTTAGGACGCGCACTAACATGATATTCTCACCTCTCGTCTAACTGTGCACTCCTAACGTAAGTACCCATCTACAACGACACAAACCACTAGCTAAGTGACATCATATCTAGATAGACTGTCATAGGTCCTACCCTTATTACTCGGTTCAATTAACATTATAACGCTCGTAATTAAATAGGGGTTTAACGTAAACTCAGATGCTCAATATGCAATATGTAACACTACCAGCTAACCCGTTATGTTTTTCTCGAAACAGTACCGTAATTATATTCACAACATTAACATGAAGGTTTCCATTAATTAAGTGTATATTATTCACATCATAAATATACAATACAAGCACCCCGAGAACTAAGCTGCGGTGCGCACATACTCTGCTATCCATCCCGGTACATCACGTACATAAGGATTACATATTCCGAATCTCTCAGGAATAGTTCACAATTAACAACATCACAAATAATGGAGGCGAACACAGTCACATCACATGGGTCACGCACATACCTACGCTCCCACGATCAGCGGACTTATTAATATCCTAATAAGTCTTTCTATGACCTATGTTCATCAAGGTAACCAGTCTAAATCCGGGCAACACAAGGATTAGAGGGCCCTAAGCGAACGCAAACCTCCCGTGATAGCAAGTATGGTAGGTATGTCATACACACAATTCACATACCAATACTAAGTAAACACACATCTTAGTAATCCCGTAGTTTAATTGAAGTACTATTCTCATTCTAGTACCAATATATAATTTATACACTTTATACGATTCCGGTTTATAATCATACGTGCCATAATCTATTCTCACGTCGTAGTAGACACTCACGTCTCAACCCAAACGGTTCATTGATTTAAATCACTCGTATATAATTTACTCCTCATAATAACACAAAAGTCCCAAATCTATCAATACATCATCAAAGGAATGTTAACTCTACCCTCGAACAAGTTTACGGGACTCCCAAAATCAAAACAGGCCAAAAAGGCCCAAACTTCCAGCTCGTTAGAAGTCTCGTTCGAACGAGATCAAACTGTCAGCTCGTTAGAAGTCTCGTTCGAACGAGACTGTTCGAACGAGATCCTGTTCGTTCGAACGAACTGTACCTTCTAACGAGATCTCGTTCGAACGAAGTATCGAACGAAATTCCTTTTCGTTAGAAGCGATTGGTCAACTCGTTAGAAGCTCGTTTGAACAAGCTCGTTCGAACGACCTGGGAAGGTCTTCTAACGAGGGACCAGTTTCGACCCAGAATTTTCCCAATCTCGTTTTTCACCATTTCTACTCCTCAAATCTCTTCTAAAATTAGTCCCAACGATGTTTTAAGGTCTCTAATCAATGTTAAACATATTATAGTCACATCCTAACACGTTTTAAAGGATTAATCCATCCTAACATCAATCAAATTTACAAATCTCTACACTTTTTCCCCAATTATTCAAGAACATAAACCCTAGAATTTTAATCATCAATTAGTCCATTCTAGATCCGTTTTTGTTACATCCCATGTATACTAATACGAGAATAATCATCTCTATATGGTTCTACATGCAATTTGTCCTCAATATTCAAGTTCTAAATCCAATTAACATGGGTTTTCATTCATCTTTCAAGAACAATTGGAATTCTTCAATTTTCTAACATGGAAAGGACATTCTCTGAATTTAAATGTAATTAAATCACTTTGCCTTGATTGTCTCTGAATTGGGTGTTGATTTTTGTAAAGATTTCTGTAGAATTCCTTCTCCTTCTCTCCCTCTCCAAGCTTTCTTCTCCAAAGGTGGCTATGGTGGCTAGGGTTTTCTTTGGGAAAGTTGGAAACCTAAATGATAACCTCCGTAGCTTATTGGGTCATTAAGGGTTGGTTAGTGGGTTTAGTGGGTCTATTCCCAATCAGATAAAGACTCCTAATTTTCGTCATTTTTAATTCCTAAAAATACGAAATTACCCAAATACCCTTTATATTGCCGGTATGGCCTAAAAATACCACGGGACCCAAACTACACCCCCGGCTAGTGTTTTCTGACTATTTCGACCCTTCCGGACGCGTTGGCGCACTCAAAACGACCATACGGTTAATAGAATTTAAATTCACTTTTATAATTAAAATATTTATATCCCGACGCGACTGTCACACGCGTTCCAATAAAATGACCAAATTGCCGTATATCAATCTCACGACAAATTTCATAATTCAATATTCATATAACATCATATATGCTCAATATAGTTAAATACCAACTCACATATCGCTAGTATTTTATCCGGATTAATTCTCTATATATTCACATTTAATTAATTAATCCCAAAAATAAATATAGCCAAAAATACGGGGTATTACATACTTCCCCCCTAATAACTGAATTTCGTCCCGAAATTCGGAACTAGAAAGTACCTGGTATGAACAACTCTGGATAACGTTTGCGCATCTCATCCTCACGCTCCCATGTGGACTCCTCGACATTGTGATGTCGCCACTGAACACGCACTAACAGGATTATCTTTGACCGCAGTTTCCTCTCGCTTCGGTCCAAAATAGCAATCGGCCCCTCCTCGTAGGAGCTATCCGGCTGGAGATCGATGTCCTCCAAAGCAATGTGAGAATGAGCCAAATTATCTCTAAGGTATTTCCTTAGTGAGGAAATATGAAACACATCGTGAATCCGATGCAAATGCTCCGGTAACCCAAGTCTATACGCAACCGGTCTGATACGCTCAATAATAGGAAACGGCCCCACATACCTTGGTGCCAACTTCCCCTTCTTCCCAAAACGCATAATCCCCTTCATAGGAGATACTCTGAGCAAAACCTGGTCCCCTACTTGGAACTCCCTGAAAAATCTCTTCGCATCAGCATAACTCTTCTGCCTGTCTTGAGCTACCCGAATGCGATTTTGAATCAACTCAATCCTTGCCTAAGTATCCTGAATCACTTCCGGTCCAAGTAGTTTGTTGTCCCCCACTTCTAACCAACATGCTGGGGAACGACAAGGCCTACCGTGCAATGCCTCAAACGGAGCCATGCCAATAGTGAACTGATAGGAGTTGTTATAAGCAAACTCCACCAGTGGTAGGTACTGCTCCCATCCACCCCCAAAGTCAATAATGCACATGCGTAGCATGTCCTCCAACATCTGATTTGTGCGCTCTGTCTGCCCATCGGTCTGCGGATGATAAGCTGTACTCAACCGCAATTCCGTGCCCATAGACTCCTGGAAACTCTCCCAAAACCGCGAAACAAATATCTTGTCTCTGTCAGACACGATATTTGGGGGCACACCGTGAAGTCTCACAACCTCTGAAATGAAGAGCTGGGCATACTGTCCCGTAGTGTAGTCAGTCCTTACGGGTAAAAAGTGAGCGACTTTGGACAACCTGTCCACAATTACCCAAACGGAGTCGTGACCCCTCTGCGACGTAGGCAATCCCGTGATAAAGTCCATGGATATGCTCTCCCACATCCACACCAGGACCTCCAATGGCTGTAGCAGTCCTGTCGGTTTCTGATGATCCACTTTTACAAGCTGACAAGTGGCGCATTTCGAAACAAAATCAGCGATATCTCTCTTCATACCACTCCACCAATACTGGCGTCTCATGTCGTGGTACATTTTGTCCCCTCTGGGATATACCGCGAACCGTGAGCCATGCGACTCTGCCATCACATCGTGTCGCAATTCCTCCCCTTCCGGAACTACCAATCTCCCATTGAAGCGTAATCCCCCGTCTGAGCTGACGGTATAGGACTCGGCTCCCTCTGCTAGTAATCGAACTATCTTCTCCTGACAGAACGAGTCATTAGCCTGTGCCCGTACTACCTTCGTGACAATCTGCGGTGTAACGGTCATCACAGACATGAAAGATCGGGCCACTGCATCCTGGTGTCCCAATTCCTTCCACTTTGCCTTCCACACCTCTGCCACCTCATCTGCTGGCCTACGGCTCAACGCGTCTGCTACCACGTTAGCCTTACCTGGGTGATACTGGATATCGAACTGGTAGTCTTTCACAAACTCAAGCCACCTACGCTGCCGCATATTCAACTCCTTCTACGTGAACAGGTACTGTAGGGACTTGTGGTCTGTGAACAGTTGGAACTTCTCCCCCAAAATATAGTGCCTCCAAATCCGTAGGGCAAATACCACTGCTGCCAACTCCAAATCATGCGTGGGGTAATTCTTCTCGTGAGGCTTAAGCTTACGGGAAGCATAAGTTATGGCCTGTCTCCCCTGCTGTAATACACCTCCAAGCCCTTGCAAAGACGCATCGGTGTAAACCAAATACTCAACTCCCGGTCTCGGCAATGCTAACACAGGTGCTGAGGTCAATTTGTCCTTTAACTCATCAAATGCCAACTGACAGGCATCACTCCAGATGAATGGCACACCCTTACGAGTCAGATGTGTCAAAGGACCCGCTATCTTCGAAAATCCTCGAATGAACCTCCTGTAGTATCCTGCCAAGCCCAAGAAACTACGAATCTCAGTCGGTGTCGTGGGTTGTCCCCACTCCCTCACCGCGGATACTTTCGCCGGATCAACAGATATCCCCCGGTCGGAAATAATGTGTCCCAAAAACTGGACTTCCTTCAGCCAAAACTCGCACTTCTCATATTTTGCATACAACTCGTTCTGACGCAGTGTCTGCAAAACTTGCCTCAAATGCTCGACGTGCTCCTCCTCTGTCTGGGAGTAGACCAGAATATCATCGATGAAGACAATGACAAACTGATCTAGGAAATCCCTGAACAGTCTGTTCATCAAGTCCATAAACACAGCTGGAGCGTTGGTCAAACCAAAAGGCATAACTCGAAACTCGTAAGAACCATATCTCGACAAGAACGCAGTCTTCGAGACATCCTCCTCCCTGATACGCAACTGATGGTATCCCGATCTCAAATCAATCTTTGAGAAGAAAGAAGCTCCTCTCAACTGGTCGAATAAGTCATCGATTCGAGGCAACGGATACTTATTCTGTATCGTGACCTTATTCAACTCTCGGTAGTCCACACACAATCTCAGTGAACCGTCCCTCTTTTTCACAAACAAGACTGGAGCGCCCCAAGGTGAGGTACTCCTGCGAATAAAGCCATGACCTAACAGCTGCTCTATCTAATCTCGTAGCTCTCGCATCTCTGCTGGAGCCATACGGTACGGTGCGCGTGCTATATGCCTCGTATCTGGCAATAGGTCTATAACAAAGTCTATCTCTCGACTGGAGGGTAGGCCTGGTATCTCCTGAAACACATCCGAATACTCCCTGACAATCGGGATCGAATATAAAGGAATCACAACCTCCTTAGAGGTATCCTCCTCTATGTAATACAGATGAGCGGTCGATCCTCCCTCTGGGGAGGCATCGCCACTACGAACATCTCTTGCCCCGGAATGGCAAAAACAATGCTCCCGCTGAAGCAATCAATCATGGCCCTATAAGCTATGAGCCAATCCATACTGATGATCACATCGTGAACATGCATATCTAATACCAACATGTCTGCAGGTAATACCAAACCACCAATCTCTACTCCCACTCCCCGACATATAAAGAAGATAAGTGACCCACTCCCAAATTGTGAGTCGACACATGTCACTGTGCTCTCTGTCGTAGCTAACAATCCTAAAGCTTTCGCGAAGTGTGTAGCTATAAAATAATGTGTAGCCCCCGTATCAAACAATACCCGACCCATAGTGCCATGGATAGGAAACGTACCCTCAATCGCGGGCGGTGCCTATGGAACTACAGCCTGGTGGATGTTGTAGACACGTCCATACTGTAGCTGCCCCTGCTGAGCTGGGACTGCTGGAATGGGTGGCAATGCTGCCATCTGCGGCGGTGCGGGGAGAGCGGCGGGAAACATAGGCCTCTGCGGCTCCTGGCGAGCACCCTGCTGCTGCTGCTGTGGGGTCCTGCCCCTCTCAGGACAATCCTGTCGTTTATGGCCAGTCTTGCCACAAACAAAACACTTCCCTGGGAAGTTCCCTCCTCTCTGTCCCTGCTGTCCTCGGCCCTGGTGGCCGTTACCGTTCCTCCCTTGGCCCTGCTGGCCCTGGTGAAACTGCTGCCCATTCTGCCCCTGTTGGCCCTGATGGCCGTTTGGACCCTGATGGCCCTGACGGAAACCTCCTTGTCCCTGTCTGTAGTTCCCCGATCGGAACCTCTTCTGATCTCCCTGCTGCGAACCCTCCGAACCCTATTTCTGCCCCTGAACAGATTGTGCCCCACCGGCACCATGTCCTCCTGTCCTGCCCTGATGGCTAGACTCTCCCGACCTCTTGCTCTCAGCCATATGAAAGCGGTGGTCCTGGCAGTGTAACAAATCAGCGTTAACCACATCAGAATACGTGGCCAACGAAAGGTTCCCTAACAGATGCTGACGGATCCTCCATGTCAACCCGTCGGAGAATTTCTCAATCTTCTTCTTCTCTGTCGGTATATCATCCGGAACGATATTCAACAGGTTTATGAACTCGGCCTCATACTCGGCCACGGTCTTACCCTCTTGCCTCAGATTCATCAGTTTCCTCCTCATTTCAGTATGAACAGCTGACGGAAAATACTTGCGGTCGAACCGCACCCAGAAGTCCTGAATAGTGAGAGTATCCCTCTCCTCTACGGTGGTAATAGACTCCCACCACTGCAGTGCAGATCCAACTAGCTTGAAAGTAGCTAGCACCTGCTTCTGAACATCCGTGCACTCATACATCCTTTAGTGCCTCTGCATATCCTTCCTCCACTGGCTCGAGACTACCACATCTGAGCTACCTGCAAACTCTGGCGGATGCGCTTTTTGAAAAGCGTCACGTACACGCTCCCAAGCAGACGGGAATGCATTTGCCTGTACTGGCGCAGCAACCGGCGCCTAAGGTGGTGCCTGTTGAACAACGGCAATTGCGGCATTTACCGCTTGGGCTACTATAGCTGCAACCTCAGCGGCGTTCATCATGCCCTGAACTGGAGCGGGCTGGGGTTCGGGCGTTGCATCCCTGGGAACTCGTCGTGCACGTCGTGGAGGCATCTGAAATAAGAACAAAGTTTATAAGTTCGCTGTTTATAAACTTAAGATAGCTGAAGAACGAAGCATACACAAAAAGAGTACACGAGTCCAAAAATATAGGGCTCTATATCAAAGAAACTTAGCGAAAACATAATAGCCGTACAGATCCTAAAGGACTCTAGAACCTGATGCTCTGATACCACCTGTGACACCCCGACTAATTAAATACCGGGTAGCTACTCCTTTATTAAATTAATTCAAAATGCCAAGTTGGTCCAGTTAATAACATCACTGTCGAAAACATTTTAATGATTACTAACCACCTAGTATTTAAAAAGTAAGTTGCCAAATTTTAATTTAAGTCTGATTAACATGCAACAAGTGTAATGAAGAATAAATAATACCAATCACCATACTGAAATAAATAGAATAACCATCACATAATGTAAATAAAGTCTGGAGGAAAAAATCCTCACTACAAATCCCACAACTGAAATACGCAATGAAAATACTGAATACTAAATCAATACATGACAAAGTCTGAAAACTGTAATGGAAAGATGTCTCTAAAAGAAATGAGAAACATGCCCTACAACTGATAGATAATGACTCTGGAATCCAAATGATAGAAGCGTCTACAAGCAAATCCCTGTAGCTTCCACAAACAGCTATAGCTCGTCACCTGAATGAGTATCCTATGCATGGTGTC
The DNA here is from genome assembly GCA_949130495.1 of Sambucus nigra. Classification (NCBI taxonomy): domain Eukaryota; kingdom Viridiplantae; phylum Streptophyta; class Magnoliopsida; order Dipsacales; family Adoxaceae; genus Sambucus; species Sambucus nigra. Next base: position 356,518,850 of record OX422222.1, on the reverse strand, counting down.
CTTGTGGCTGGGCACCTAAAATGGTTTTACAAGAAAAAAGATTTGAAAGCAAACGGGTCAGAGCCCGAATGTGGAGATATTTTAAAAACCTGCAAGTGCTTTAAAAACATTTAAAACATTAAATGCAAAGTACATGTTAGGACGTGCACTCACATGATATTCTCACCTCTCGTCTAACTGTGCACTCCTAACGTAAGTACCCATCTACAACGACACAAACCACTAGCTAAGTGACATCATATCTAGATAGACTGTCATAGGTCCTACCCTTATTACTCGGTTCAATTAACATTATAACGCTCGTAATTAAATAGGTGTTTAACGTAAACTCAGATGCTCAATATGCAATATGTAACACTACCAGCTAACCCGTTATGTTTTTCTCGAAACATTACCGTAATTATATTCACAACATTAACATGAAGGTTTCCATTAATTAAGTGTATATTATTCACATCATAAATATACAATACAAGCACCCCGAGAACTAAGCTGCGGTGCGCACATACTCTGCTATCCATCCCGGTACATCACGTACATAAGGATTACATATTCCGAATCTCTCAGGAATAGTTCACAATTAACAACATCACAAATAATGGAGGCGAACACAGTCACATCACATGGGTCACGCACATACCTACGCTCCCACGATCAGCGGACTTATTAATATCCCAATAAGTCTTTCTATGACCTATGTTCATCAAGGTAACCAGTCTAAATCCGGGCAACACAAGGATTAGAGGGCCCTAAGCGAACGCAAACCTCCCGTGATAGCAAGTATGGTAGGTATGTCATACACACAATTCACATACCAATACTAAGTAAACACACATCTTAGTAATCCCGTAGTTTAATTGAAGTACTATTCTCATTCTAGTACCAATATATAATTTATACACTTTATATTATTTCGGTTTATAATCATACGCGATATAATCTATTCTCACGTCGTAGTAGACACTCACGTCTCAACCCAAACGGTTCATTGATTTAAATCACTCGTATATAATTTACTCCTCATAATAACCCAAAAGTCCCAAATCTATCAATACATCATCAAAAGAATGTTAACTCTACCCTCGAACAAGTTTACGGGACTCCCAAAATCAAAACAGGCCAAAAAGGCCCAAACTGCCAGCTCGTTAGAAGTCTCGTTCGAACGAGGCTGTTCGAACGAGATCAAACTGTCAGCTCGTTAGAAGTCTCGTTCGAACGAGACTGTTCGAACGAGATCCAGTTCGTTCGAACGAACTGTACCTTCTAACGAGATCTCGTTCGAACGAAGTATCAAACGAAATTCCTTTTCGTTAGAAGCGACTGGTCAACTCGTTAGAAGCTCGTTCGAACGAGCTCGTTCGAACGACCTGGGAAGGTCTTCTAACTAGGGACCAGTATCGGCCCAGAATTTTCCCAATCTTGTTTTTCACCATTTCTACTCCTCAAATCTCTTCTAAAATTAGTCCCAACGATGTTTTAAGGTCTCTAATCAATGCTAAACATATTATAGTCACATCCTAACACGTTTTAAAGGATTAATCCATCCTAACATCAATCAAATTTACAAATCTCTACACTTTTTCCCCAATTATTCAAGAACATAAACCCTAGAATTTGTAATCATCAATTAGTCCATTCTAGATCCGTTTTTGTTACATCCCACGTATACTAATAACAGAATAATCATCTCTATATGGTTCTACATGCAATTTGTCCTCAATATTCAAGTTCTAAATCCAATTAACATGGGTTTTCATTCATCTTTCAAGAACAATTGGAATTCTTCAATTTTCTAACATGGAAAGGACATTCTCTGAATTTAAATGTAATTAAATCACTTGCCTTGATTGTCTCTAAATTTGGTGTTGATTTTTGTAAAGATTTCTGCAGAATTCCTTCTCCTTCTCTCCCTCTCCAAGCTTTCTTCTCCAAAGGTGGCTATGGTGGCTAGGGTTTTCTTTGGGAAAGTTGGAAACCTAAATGATAACCTCCGTAGCTTATTGGGTCATTAAGGGTTGGTTAGTGGGTTTAGTGGGTCTATTCCCAATCAGATAAAGACTCCTAATTTTCGTCATTTTTAATTCCTAAAAATACGAAATTACTAAAATACCCTTTATATTGCCGGTATGGCCTAAAAATACCCCGGGACCCAAACTACACCCCCGGCTAGTGTTTTCTGACTATTTCGACCCTTCCGGACGCGTTGGCGCACTCAAAACGACCATACGGTTAATAGAATTTAAATTCACTTTTATAATTAAAATATTTATATCCCGACGCGACTGTCACACGCGTTCCAATAAAATGACCAAATTGCCGTATATCAATCTCACGACAAATTTCATAATTCAATATTCATATAACATCATATATTCTCAATATAGCTAAATACCAACTCACATCTCGCTAGTATTTTATCCGGATTAATTCTCTATTTATTCACATTTAATTAATTAATCCCAAAAATAAATATAGCCAAAAATACGGGGTATTACATACTTCTCCCCTAATAACTGAATTTCGTCCCGAAATTCGGAACTAGAAAGTACCTGGTATGAACAACTCTGGATAACGTTCGCGCATCTCATCCTCACGCTCCCATGTGGACTCCTCGACATTGTGATGTCGCCACTGAACACGCACTAACAGGACTATCTTTGACCGCAGTTTCCTCTCGCTTCGGTCCAAAATAGCAATCGGCCCCTCCTCGTAGGAGCTATCCGGTTGGAGATCGATGTCCTCCACAGCAATGTGAGAATGAGCCAAATTATCTCTAAGGTATTTCCTTAGCGAGGAAATATGAAACACATCGTGAATCTGATGCAAATGCTCAGGTAACCCAAGTTTATACGCAACCGGTCCGATCCGCTCAATAATAGGAAACGGCCCCACATACCTTGGTGCCAACTTCCCCTTCTTCCCGAAATGCATAATCCCCTTCATAGGAGATACTTTGAGCAAAAACTGGTCCCCTACTTGGAACTCCCTGAAAAATCTCTTTGCATCAGCATAACTCTTCTGCCTATCTTGAGCTACCCGAATGCGACTTCGAATCAACTCAATCCTTGCCGAAGTATCCTGAATCACTTCCGGTCCAAGTAGTTTGTTGTCCCCCACTTCTAACCAACATGCTGGGGAACGACAAGGCCTACCATACAATGCCTCAAACGGAGCCATGCCAATAGTGAACTGATAGGAGTTGTTATAAGCAAACTCCACCAGTGGTAGGTACTGCTCCCATCCACCCCCAAAGTCAATAATGCATATGCGTAGCATGTCCTCCAACATCTGATTTGTGCGCTCTGTCTTCCCATCAATCTGCGGATGATAAGCTGTACTCAACCGCAATTCCGTGCCCATAGCCTCCTGGAAACTCTCCCAAAATCGCGAAACACATATCTTGTCTCTGTCAGACACGATATTTGGGGGCACACCGTGAAGTCTCACAACCTCTGAAATGAAGAGCTGGGCATACTGTCCCGTAGTGTAGTCAGTCCTTACGGGTAAAAAGTGAGCGACTTTGGACAACCTGTCCACAATTATCCAAACGGAGTCGTGACCCCTCTGCGCAACCCCGTGATAAAGTCCATGGATATGCTCTCCCACATCCACACCGGGACCTCCAATGGCTGTAGCAGTCCTGCCGGTTTCTGATGATCCACTTTTATAAGCTGACAAGTGGCGCATTTCGAAACAAAATCAGCGATATCTCTCTTCATACCACTCCACCAATACTGGCGTGTCATGTCTTGGTACATTTTATCCCCTCCGGGATGTACCGCGAACCGTGAGCCGTGCGACTCTGCCATCACATCGTGTCACAATTCCTCCCCTTCAGGAACTACCAATCTCCCATTGAAGCGTAATCCCCCGTCTGAGCTGACGGTATAGGACTCAGCTCCCTCTGCTAGTAATCGAACTATCTGCTCCTGACAGAACGAGTCATTAGCCTGTGCCCGTACTACCTTCGTGACAATCTGCGGTGTAACGGTCATCACAGACATGAAAGATCGGGCCACTGCATCCTGGTGTCCCAATTCCTTCACTTTGCCTTCCACACCTCTGCCACCTCATCTGCTGGCCTACGGCTCAATGCGTCTGCTACCACGTTAGCCTTACCTGGGTGATACTGGATATCGAACTGGTAGTCTTTCACAAACTCAAGCCACCTACGTTGCCGCATATTCAACTCCTTCTGCGTGAACAGGTACTGTAGGGACTTATGGTCTGTGAACAGTTGGAACTTCTCCCCCAAAAGATAGTGCCTCCAAATCCGTAGGGTAAATACCACTGCTGCCAACTCCAAATCACGCGTGGGGTAATTCTTCTCGTAAGGCTTAAACTTACGGGAAGCATAAGCTATAGCCTGTCTCCCCTGCTGTAATACACCTCCAAGCCCTTGAAAAGACGCATCGGTGTAAACCAAATACTCAACTCCCGGTCTCGGCAATGCTAACACAGGTGCTGAGGTCAATTTGTCCTTTAACTCATCAAATGCCAACTGACAGGCATCACTCCAGATGAATGGCACACCCTTACGAGTCAGATGTGTCAAAGGACCCGATATCTTCGAAAATACCCGAATGAACCTCCTGTAGTATCCTGCCAAGCCCAAGAAACTACGAATCTCAGTCGGTGTCGTGGGCTGTCCCCACTCCCTAACCGCAAATACTTTCCCCGGATCAACAGATATCCCCCGGTCGAAAATAATGTGTCCCCAAAACTGGACTTCCTTCAGCCAAAACTCGCACTTCTCATATTTTGCATACAACTTGTTCTGACGCAGTGTCTGCAAGACTTGCCTCAAATGCTCGACGTGCTCCTCCTCTGTCTGGGAGTAGACCAGAATATCATCGATGAAGACAATGACAAACTGATCTAGGAAATCCCTGAACACTCTGTTCATCAAGTCCATAAACACAGCTGGAGCGTTGGTCAAACCAAAAGGCATAACCCGAAACTCGTAAGAACCATATCTCGACAAGAACGCAGTCTTCGAGACATCCTCCTCCCTGATACGCAACTGATGGTATCCCGATCTCAAATCAATCTTTGAGAAGAAAGAAGCTCCTCTCAACTGGTCGAATAAGTCATTGATTCGAGGCAACGGATACTTATTCCGTATCGTGACCTTATTCAACTCTCGGTAGTCCACACACAATCTCAGTGAACCGTCCCTCTTTTTCACAAACAAGACTGGAGCGCCCCAAGGTGAGGTACTCCTGCGAATAAAGCCCTGACCTAACAGCTGCTCTATCTGATCTCGTAGCTCTCGCATCTCTGCTGGAGCCATACGGTACGGTGCGCGTGCTATAGGCCTCGTATCTGGCAATAGGTCTATAACAAAGTCTATCTCTCGACTTGGGGGTAGGCCTGGTATCTCCTGAAACACATCCGAATACTCCCTGACAACCGGGATCGAATCTAAAGGAATCACAACCTCCTTAGAGGTATCCTCCTCTATGTATTACAGATGAGCGGTCGATCCTCCCTCTGGGCGAGGCATCGCCACTACGAACATCTCTTGCTCTGGAATGGCAAAAACAATGCTCCCTTTGAAGCAATCAATCATGGCCCTATAAGCTACGAGCCAATCCATACCGATGATCACATCGTGAACATGCATATCTAATACCAACATGTCTGCAGGTAATACCAAACCACCAATCTCTACTCTCACTCCCCGACATATAAAGAAGATAAGTGACCCACTCCCCAATGGTGAGTCGACACATGTCACTGTGCTCTCTGCCGTAGCTAACAATCCTAAAGCTTTCGCGAAGTGTGTAGCTATAAAACAATGTGTAGCCCCCGTATCAAACAATACCCGACCCATAGTGCCATGGATAGGAAACGTACCCTCAATCGCGGGTGGTGCCTGTGGAACTACAGCCTGGTGGATGTTATAGACACGTCCATACTGTAGCTGCCCCTGCTGAGCTGGGACTGCTGGAATGGGTGGCAATGCTGCCATCTGCGGTGGTGCGGGGAGAGCGGCGGGAAACATAGGCCTCTGCGGCTCCTGGCGAGCACCCTGCTGCTGCTGATGTGGGGCCCTGCCCCTCTCAGGACAATCCTGTCGTTTATGGCCAGTCTTGCCACAAACAAAACACTTCCCTGGGAAGTTCCCTCCTCTCTGTCCCTGTTGTCCCCGGCCCTGGTGGCCGTTACCGTTCCTCCCTTGGCCCTGCTGGCCCTGGTGAAACTGCTGCCCATTCTGCCCCTGTTGGCCCTGATGGCCGTTTGGACCCTGATGGCCCTGACGGAAACCTCCTTGTCCCTGTCTGTAGTTCCCTGATCGGAACCTCTTCTGATCTCCCTGCTGCGAACCCTGCTCACCCTGTTTCTGTCCCTAAACAGATTGTGCCCCACCGTCACCATGTCCTCAATCCTGCCCTGATGGCTAGACTCTCCCGACCTCTTGCTCTCAGCCATATGAAAGCGGTGGTCCTGGCAGTGTAACAAAGCAGCGTTAACCACATCAGAATACGTGGCCAACGAAAGGTTCCCTAACAGATGCTGACGGATCCTCCATGTCAACCCGTCGGTGAATTTCTCAATCTTCTTCTTCTCTGTCGGTATCTCATCCGGAATGATATTCAATAGGTTTATGAACTCGGCCTCATACTCGGCCACGGTCTTACCCTCTTGCCTCAGATTCATCAGTTTACTCCTCATTTCCGTATGAACAGCTGACGGAAAATACTTGCGGTCGAACCGCACCCAGAAGTCCTGAATAGTGAGAGTATCCCTCTCCTCTACGGTGGTAATAGACTCCCACCACTGCAGTGCAGATCCAACTAGCTTGAAAGTAGCTAGCACCTGCTTCTGAACATCCGTGAACTCATAAATCCTTAAGTGCCTCTGCATATCCTTCCTCCACTGGCTCGAGACTACCACATTTGAGCTACCTGCAAACTCTGGCGGATGCGCTTTTTGAAATGCGTCACGTACACGCTCCCAAGCAGACAGGAATGCATTTGCCTGTACTGGCGCGGCAACCGGCGCCTGAGGTGGTGCCTGTTGAACAACGGCAATTGCGGGATTTACCGCTTGGGCTACACCTGACTACCAACCCATAATTGAAACAACTTCCCACTATTGCGATCAAAGAAGCCACAATAAGATGCAATAGATCAGGCATCTGCCACGCTAGGATGAAACAATTGAATTCAGAGAACGAACCATGCCAAGCGAAGTACAAACCACAATGTACACTTGAAGTTTAAAATTTTCACTGACCCATACGTATGCTAAAGTATTATCTTAGCCACGTGCCCTATCATGAATCATTAATCACGGCTACCCATTTTTAAAGACAACGACTTGGGAATCGATTCACTTGGGAAGCTAAAACGCTAGGCTTCCCTCCTTAAGACTGAGGTTACTCATTATCCTTCATACAAAAGCGAAGTTACATTTCTCATTGCTTAACGTTAGTTATTGACCTAATATACTCAAGTCTTCACAATTTCAACATGCGAGTGCTAACTTTAAAACCTCGAGATCCTTCTCGTTTAGTGAAACACATAAATTCATCCTTAGGGATCATCGTTACAATTCTTAGCAACGTCTTACATAATCCCAAATCATAACTATCGGACTAGTTACAACGTCAACTCGATTTTTCAAGTATGACTCATGCCTAATACCCAATGATTTTCCTCATGAGTGTCATACTAAGCCATACGGGTAGCACACACAGGTGCTATAATTAAGCCTAACACTCGACTCTGAGTGCTATTTCTAAAACCATGGTGAACATCATTGTGTCCTAAGTCTCCCGAGTGTAAAACCTAGCATGAATCAACCTATTCTCGATATTCTCCCCAAGTCATACCATAATGAAATCTTATAAACAAAATCATGTAATACCCCGTAATTTTATTGATTTTTATTTAAAGGATTAATTGAATTAAATGAGAATTAATTGGAAATTAATCCGGATATAAATACTAGCGAGATGTGAGTTGGTATTTGATTATGACGTTAAAATTGAATATTTTTTAGTATATATGGTAATACATGAGTATCGAAAATATTAAAGTTTTCGCGAGGCTGAAATACGACAATTTGGAAACTTAAGTTGGGACGCGCGTGTTAGTCGCGTCAGGAATGAAATTTTTTGAATTAAAAAGTGAATTTTATTTTTACCAACCGAATGGTCATTTTGAGTGTGCCAACGTGTCCAAAAGGGTCAAAATAGTCAGAAAACACTAGCCAGGGGTTTAGTTTGGGTTCCGGGACATTTTTAGGCCAAATCGACAACCTAGAAGGGTATTTTGGTAATTTTAAAAATAGGGGAATTAAAACCCACGAATTTTAGAGGTTAATTTTATATTAGAAATAAACCCACTAAGTCCAATATCAACATTTAACAAGTAGTGGGCTACGGGAGTTATAGAAAGAGTCTTAAGAAGTTCCAAAAGAAACCCCTAACCACCATCACCATCTTTGGGAGAAATCTGTAGAGAGAGAAAGAGGAAAATCAACCTTCATCCTTCAATCATCAAATCAGAACATCTAAGGCAAGTGGTTTAATTACATAATTTCAAGCGAATGTTTCCTCCATGCTTAGAACTGAATATAATTCTTGTGTTGAAAGTTTGATGAAAACCCATGAAATTGGAGATAGAACTCATAATCTTATATAGGGATTGCATGTAAAATGGTTATGGATGAATTTCATATCCAAAATGTATCTTTTGTTGATTTAAAAATGGATTTATAAGGAGTAATTGTACACATTAAAATTTTGGGTTCATGTTTATAGGGTTTGGGACAAAAGTTGGGAATAGTGATGATTACATGTTGATTTAAGAGGTAATGACCCCATATATATGTTAAAAAGTGACCTAGGAGGACTTAGTGTAGTTTAAACACATTAAAACTTAGTTTGGATGATCATAGGATGGATTTAGAAAAGAGAAGAAAGAGGAAAAACAAATTTGGGATTTTTGGGCGTAATCTGCCATCTCGTTAGAAGATCTGCCCAGGTCGTTCGAACGACCTCGTTCGAACGAGTTTCTAATGAGATGATAGTATTCCTTCTAACGAGTTGGTAGTTCGCTCGAAGCCTTTCGTTCGAATGAACTTGTTCGAACGAGACTTCTAACGAGTTGACAGAATGGCCTTTTAGGCACGATTTTATTTCAAATGTCCCGTAGACTTAATTAATTGAGAATTAACTTTCCCCTATTGAATGATGGGTGTAATTGTGAGAATTGGGGTACATTGAGGATTATAATTTAGAACGTTATATTAACCCGGATGACTATTGTGGATTTGGAAACGAGTATATAATTACGACGTGAGAAAAGTTGACAACTCTAATGTATTTAAAAACGGGAACTTATAAACGTATAACACTAAATGACGGTATAAGAACGAGAAGTATACCTATATTAATAATACGAGATATCTAAGATGTGTGAATGCTTAGTATATGTGATTTTATGTGTATAACATACCTACCATACTTGCTATCATGGGAGGTCTGCGTTCGATTAGGGCCATCTAATCTTTGTGTGCCTACGGGGGGATTTAGATTGGTACCTCGAGGACATAGGTCATAGAAGGACTTATTGAGAAGTTAATAAGTCTGCTGATCATGGGAGCGTAGGTATGTGCGTGACCCATGTGATGTGAACTATGTTCGCCTCCATTATTTGTGATTGTTGTTATTCGAGAACGATTTCTGAGAGATTCGGAATGCGTAGTCCTTATGTACATGATGTACCGAGATTGGATAGCAGAGTATGTGTGCACCGCAGCTTAGCCTCGGGGTGCTAATATTGTATATTTATGATGAGAACAATATACGGTTATTTGAAATGTACGGTCATGTATAAATGCGAATATAAATAATAGCAACATTTTTGTAAAGATAAAGTGGAAATCCTCTTGTGAGTAGTATTACTAATATGGGAAACCGAGAAAATGTAAAGCTCTCTGTTTAAATGAAGATGTCGGAATTAAAGCGTGAATCGTATAGTAATATTAGATTTTATTTTGGACTAGTTAGATATGGGAATAACTAGAATGGGTACGGGTACGTTAGGAGTGCACAGATAGTCGAGAGGTGAGTATTTCATGTGAGAGCACATCCTAACATGTATTTTGCATTCATTATTTTAATGTCATTAAAACACTTGCTATATTTTAAACTGTTTTCACTATCGGGCTCTGAACCGTTTGCTTCCAAATATATTTTTGTAAAAAACCTTTTAGGTGCCCAGCCACAAGGACACCATGCATAGGAGTTCCATGCAGGTGACGTACTGTAGCTGCTGTGGAAGCTACATGACTTTGACAATAGACACCTCCACTTTTGATCTTGACTCTATTATCAGATTCTCTCATTAGTTGGGCATGTCGCTCCATTTTCCTTTACAGACATTTTATCTATTTAGTTTATTTAAGATTTTGGATTGTAATTAATTAATGCTTCAAACTTGGTTTTTGGTTTATTTCAGTATTCGGATTGTTGTGGGGAGTATTCCTCCAGACTCATTATTATTCTATGGTTATTCCATTGTGATTATTGTTGTGGTGGTTATGTTAGCAATTCAAATTCTACTTTTTGTATGTTAACCGGATTTAATTAAAATTGTCAACTTACTTTTTTTAAGTATTAGGTGGCTAGAAATTGTTAAAACGTTTTTCAACAGTGGTGCTACGAACTGAACCAACTTGGCATTTTGTATTAATTTAATAAAGGAGTAGCTACCCGGTATTTAATTAGTCGGGGTGTCACAAACCATGACACTAACTCTAAGGTACCGTCACAAATGACATGACTAAATTGTATTACAATCACCGATAGCCTATGCATTCCTCATTACAATAACTTTTCCCAATGCCTCATGGAAGAGTCTCCACGTCAATCGACTCCAATTGAACACACATATCCTAGCCTAGGAGTTGTCATGAAAAAAAAATCATTTCAAGTATAACACTCGAGCATGGCCGCTAAATTATATTCGCAAAGGCCAAACACTAATCCCAATCACTATGTGTCATACCAGTCGTAACTCTATATTCCTGAAGTCATAAGGGATCCCATAATATCAACGAGAGACGTCGAAAGTACCGTACTACGTGGAACAACCTTAATTTCACTATTATTAGGGAAAGCCTATTACTTACACTGACACTTCATTAGATTAACCTTATTACATATATCCAAGGAGCAATCCCGAGTTCACCTGCTTATCCATAATGCTAACCCAAGATCAAACTCATCATAGCCTATCATTTAACCTCTGTGATTATTCATCCACGACAAGTAACGTGCCTCACTACGTAGCCATCACACTCATTTGCTAGATCGCAAGTTATCACCATTATAAAACTTTTGGTAGGATACTGGGCATCAGGTACTACCTATAAAACTTTTAGGCCAATACCTTTGATGACACAAAAGATCCTATTTCCCAATACCACCTCATTTTTCTAAAATCATAATTCAACATCACCATTTATAACACTAAGTCCCAAGGACTATATGGATTTGTTCTTAAATCACTTGAAATCGTCAAGGTTATCTAAACCCAAAACATAATCAAGTTACTTAGTCATTCTGATTTCCATAGAATTATTTCTTCACAAGTCATACTACTTAGTCACCTAATCCCGTAGATATAACTATAAGCATACCAGGTAAGATGCAACTAAAACCATTAACACCTTCTAATCATCAAACTTACACATGATACATTTCACACAAGCGTAGGGTGCCCCCACCTAACAACCTACACCAAAATCCAATAGTTGCTAGCTAACACTACCAGAACAAATACAGCAAAATAAGAATGGACATTAACTTAGCCGCTCACCAGCTCAAAGAGCAGGGCATAGTGTGCTCAAGACCTCGACTTTACCATCAAAATACAAATAAAAAACATCATCAGGAAAGCGTGACCGGATCTAACTAACAACGACACCGAAAGAGCCACTACCGACCTCATCACATCACACCCGAAAGGAACATTGAACCTAAAGCTCTGATACCAAGCTGTAACGCCCCGACCCGGATATAAAGGTAATTAAAGGACTAACATGATCCGGTTCGTACGTTAATTGTGAAGTGCAATGAAACACCCTATATAATGTTTCTAATCCAATTTTAATAGTATTTAACGTTACACTTATTATCATGCGAGTCAAATTTATAATTACTACGTGATGTGACCCAAGGGGAGTGCCCCCAAGGTCAAGTAAACAGAGCTACTAATCGTAAATCAAGTAACTACTTACCTGTACAACGCTCTCAAAATACGGAATGACATGCGACCTGTCGTAACAAATGAGGGATCTGAGCCGAATGCTTAGTGGAAATATATACAAATGCAGTATAGAAATGAACGGCAGAAAGGAATACTCACACGCTACACTACATGCATGTGTAAATCTACATATATACCTTCAAAAATACATGTGCGAGTGTATTTAACCATTTTTATCACAAAAACGTTATTTGGTTCCATTTGGCCTTCGTGGCCTTACAAAATAGTCATTTTGTATTATCATGCTTTGAAAACTAGCACTTATTCCCATTAACTCACGCATAGTCAACATATATCCTTTGTTTGGGAAATCTTTCATTTTCATTTAGAGCATTTATTTCTCTACATTCAATTAACTCACGCCTGAGTTATTTAACCATATCATAAGACTTTCATCAACACACGCACACATCATATTAGAAAACTACCTTTTTTTTTTCTTTCGAAAGCCTCATATAACACACTCTTGTGTTTATTATAGTTTGAGCCTCATTAGGTAGCTTAAGCATAATTAAGTTACCTCATGAACCTTAAGCATTTAATGTGTTATTCTTGCATTAATAAATTAATGGATCAATACCATCCATTTGTGCCTCTTTCATGAATATTCAATTCATTACTTAGCATTATTTGTAGGGATTCCGCCAATAAACACTAACGGACTTCGTGGCCTCACACCACCGATCTCTGCCGCCATATACTACTGCAGTTGGTTTGGGATCTTTTACCACTAGGGATAGCATAGCCCTGCTTAATTATTTATCCCGGCGCCATCCAATATAATTATCTTACCAATGTGTTCAATATTTTCATAATGTTCCCATTAATTTGCTTTTTTAAGCCGAGGTTAAAGCCTTGGACTTAATCGTCCATTTTTCCACTATTCATTTAGAAAAAATCATTATATTCCATTAAAGTCCTTTTTCTCACGCACACATTGATGTTTATCCCGAAAATCATTTTCGCTTTAAGGACCTAAATTATTCTTTCCAAATAAGTGCCAAAACACTCTTCAGTATTTTATTTCATAAAAACGTCACACTTTCAGTAAATTACCAATTTACCATTTTTTTTACCAAAACGTGCAACTTTATCCTTTTCAAGTGTTATTCACAAAAATACCCCTTTGATGTTCCAAGCTCAACACTTAGGCATTTTACTCATTAAAACAGTTGTTCAACTTCTCACTTTGCCAAAATTACACATTTTGCATTTTAACCCTTTTTAATATATAAAATCACGCTTTTTACATATTAAAGTCTTATTTCTCATGCTTAAGCCTACACACTTTAATTATGTCTTTTGACAACTTAAAACTCATTTCGTCAATATTCAAACATTTGACACTCTTATCTTTCAAACATAGTGTTACACACTTTAATTATGACTTTTTGTATAAAGACTCATACTTAGTCATTTTATTCACACTAAGTCTTCTAGGCTTTTATTATTTACATTTTCACCCAAAGTTTGCAAGAAGACTACACTTTCACTTATTTACACTTTTAACCCCAAAACTTAGTTTAACAAACTAAATAGTACACTTTGTAAATGAAACTCCATTTGCTCATTTCATAATGATTCATCAACATTAAAATTACTATATTAATCTCATAAAAAGGGTATATAGATACCAAGTGTTCTTCACATCAAATAAATCATTTATTCACCTTAAAACTGGAGTTTAGAACATTTTATTTCATAAAATATTTGTGAATAGTGGGCTGAAAACTATCCATTTTTAAAACCCATTCAATCCTTCATTTTAAGTGCCCATTTTCATAGAAAAAAAATTGAGAATAATACTAAAAAGTATATTAGTGCATTTATAACCTCAATCAAATTATTTTAAACTCTAAATATGTAGAAAAATCAAGCTAAACATAGATTTACTACAAGACCCATTTCAAGGATAGAAAATCTCATTTTCTTCTAAACTATATCTTGATATCATGTAGTATTTAATCTTTAATCATGGATGACTATTTCTAGACACCTAATATCAACAAGATGCAAAATATTCATACTAATATCATCATCAACTTAACTTAGTAAGAGATAAGTATTTCCCACCTCAAAATGTCCTTAAATAATGGTAGAGAAGGTGGGTGACTCCCCCACCTCCAAAGGTGGCCATAAAGGGAGTCACAATAGCCCCCTCTTCAAGCTCCCAATTAATCTTCAAGCTCTATGAAATACTCTTTCTTCTACTATGAGAAACTCCTTTTTAAATTACCCAACAAGACTTCCTTTGAGCTCCAAAAACTTATCTCACAATCTCCTATGAGTTGTCCCAACTTTGAGAGGTGTTTTAATGGAGTTTGGGGACCTCCAATGTGGTGTTTTGATGGTGAAAAAGTGGTGGCAAAGGAGGACCACGAATTTGGAAGGAAGAACAACTGTTGCAAGAGCTAAAAAATGGAGATATAATTTGAAAATGTTTTAGAGTTTTGGCTCCAAGTATTTCCCTCCCATTTATCTTATAATGTAATTATGGAAGCTTTCCACCCTTGACCAACAAACCCAAGGTTTTGAATGCCCAAATGGGTATAGTTTAGTTCCCCAAGATCTGCATAATAAGTCTTGAAAGAGACTACACATACACCAAACATGTGACCCCAAAAATTCATTTAAAAAATGCCCAAAAACACCCACAAAAGTTGATTTGCGTAACTTTTGGTACTAGCCCAAAAAAAAATTCTTTTTTTTTTAAAATTTTTAACTTAAGAATCATATTCATTGCATTTTTTTGGCTAAAAAATCATATTTACAATAGTTGTTTGGTGTCCCAAATTGTCCTATACAAAGCGCGTAAGAATCGGGACTTCCGTACAAAAGTGTTTTTTTTTTTATTTTTCTCTTCATAATAATATTACTTATATTTTTGTAAGTCAAAAAACATATTCACAATAGTTTTTTGACCTCCCGAGACATCCTAAACAATTTGCACAAGACTAGACTTTCGCTGAGGTCCCTCGAGGGATAATATCTCGAGCATCTATTTACTATAGTTGTCGAACAAAAGTTTTGTCCAAGTGTGCTAAAGGGGTTAATATTGCTTTCACAACGTTTTCTTATTCTCAATCCTCCAAACCAAATCCCTACAAGGTTCCCAAAATGAGGTTGTTCGATAGAGCATGTGAGCTCTCACATGCCCTACCAGAAATGGTTCTTCGATCGTACCGATCAATCTGTCAAATATTAACAAAACAAACTTAAATATTTCACAAGAGGAAATGAGTGCAAATACACCATAATCTTTATTACAAAGGAGCTATCTTCATCTTTTGATTGAACTTGATCTTTGTGGGAGGTCCTTCAAGTGACCTTAGTCTTTGCGAATGACCTCCTTTCGAACAATCTTCTTTGTTAGAGGTCCCTTCGAGCGACCTCACTCTTTACTTGATCCTCCACGTGTGTAAGGTTAGCTTGTTAATCAAACTTGAGCTTGGACCTCTCCCCACAGTGTTGAATTTTGAACGGATGGGATATGGTGAGGTCGGGGGGAAGAGTCGATGAGATTTTAGATTTTTTTCGATGCATATCATTGTTCGGTACTTGAAACGAACTTAGACTGTGACTAAATTTGTCACAACATATGCCCGTGACCAAATTATCATCTTCTCTTATGCTCTTTTTAAACTTTGTTAAGGTTATGGCTCTTTGGCGTATTGTAACATTCTTTTACCGTAACTAAATTTGTCACGACATATATCCGTAATCACATAGTCGTTTTCTGTTGTGCTATTTTTAAAATTCGTCATAGTTTTGGTCGTGACAAAACTTGTCACGGTATATGTCCGTGACAAAATTACCATGCTCCTTCAAACATAGTTAGATTTTTTCTTACGATTACATATATATGCTTTTCCACCCCCTCACAACAAAATTGCTAGAACCGCCACTACCCCGAAGGGTGTTGACCTCCCTAGTACTTTGTGTTATCTCTATCTCGTTATCAATGAGGTCATTGATGATTGGGTTCCTCAACAAGTCTCACTTCTCAACCTCCAAGTCAAAACCTTGAAAGATTCCAAATGCTATTAGGGTGGGTCAACTGTCCCCGCAAGTCCTGCTTGCTCAACCAAAGTAGCTTCTTAGTGTAACTGAAAAATAATATGATTTTAATTAGTCGATAAATACAAGTTCCTGAAGGACCCCTTTACAAAAACAATATTCATTTTAAGTGTTCAATTGACATAAATCCTGCAGTGTGGGCTCTAATGGTATAATTCATTCAAAACACCTTTATGGCATATATATTACCTTTAATAAAAACATCAATTTGATGTAAAATATACACAATCTAAATATAGATGGATACATCAATAGTGTGTAAAAAAAGGTTTAACGACCCCACCCTACATCATCCTTATTTATTGCACACAGTTATTCTCTTCTACTTTTAAACTACACCACAAACATTTGAAATCGTGTGATTACTAAAATCTTTTTTTTAGCATACCATGAGGTGTTTGGGCCAGCTTACGTGCACCTCGAATAATTCTCATTCGTGGTTCTTGACTTTCGTTACCCAAGCAATATTTTAGCAATGTCGAGGTTTGAACTGGGGACCAAACTCAATCCACCCCCAAAACTGTTATAGTGACAGTCTGCCTTATACGAGTGAGCCAAAATACTTGCTTACTAAAATCTTTATGATTATGACTATTAACACTCCACTTTGTTGCTTTATTACTCCAAAAACACTTTTTGTGACTCCAAAAACCCTTTTCGTGACGGAAAATGATATTGGGACCGAATTTTTTACTGAAAGTGGAATTACCAAATGAGGTGGAGGGTTTCTATTGGTTCTTTTGTGGGGTCCACGCCAGTAGGACCAAAGAACAAATAAATAACACGCCGCCACTTGTAATTTTGATTAAAAATTATGTCAAAAATTCGGTTACAATAAAAGAACTCTTTTGTGACACATGGATATTGTTAGAATACTAAATTGGAGTAGTGATAGAAATACTCATTCTTCGTACATGCTTGTATATCATTTATTTAAATTTATATTCTAATTCTTATACAGTTTTTAAAAGGATCAGTCAATCAAAAATAATAAATTTTGTATAAAATCTAATTTACATTAAATTCTCATCTAACCATTTGAATGCCGTTACCTTTTTTCCGGAACATTAATTACTCTTCATTTCAGAATTTGTCTTCATACTAGACAGAAGATACGAAGATTGCCAATGCAGATGTGTGTTTCAAATTGTACAAGGACTGTGACATTATTCTTTTCCTTTCTCTCATAAAAAGAGAAACAAAACACCACAGTAAAGCCTGCAACACAGAGAGAAAAACCACTGGACCCGCTGGGTCTATCAATTACCTACTCGTAATTCAAAACTATCTACCACTTGGACCCGGGTAAAAGTTTGTGCTCTAGCCCCCACCTTTTTTCCCGCTCACACCTTGTAAATTATAAATAAACAACGTTGATTTTTTGCTGAAACCAAGAAAAAAGAAATAGATATATAAAAATATATATAGTGGAGAGGGAAAGGGAAAGGAGAGAAGGGTATGTGGGGTTTGGTTTGTCTTTAATTGATGAAAATTGAAAGTTACTGTTTTTTAGCTTTTCTCTGCCGACAAATACTGGGTCTTTAGCCACAAGGGGGAATGCACTACAAATAGCCTCTCGCTCTATCTTAAATTTTTTGTGTGGTAAGTACAAAAAGTGATATCTACTTTGCTTGAGGGTATGGACTTGTGCCGGAAAGTTTCAGTTTCGTCAGGATATCAGCCGGAGCAGCTGTTCTCTTCTTCTTGCTCTAATCTTGGCAGCCTAGATGACCTCTTTTCCGGTCACACCACGGTAATGTGACTCTCTCTCTCTCTCTCTCTGTTGTTTAAGACTATATATCTCTATAAATATATATATAATACTATATTATATAGTATATTTTATATTATATAGTATTTCGCAGAGTTTTAAAGTGGTTTGAATGTACTTCTCTCTCAATCTCTCTCTCTATATGTGTATGTTTACTTACAATACATATGTGTGTTTACTTGTTTGAAGAAATGAAGGCTTCCTTTTCTGCTCTTTCTTGTACAAGTTTGGGCTACACATTTTGGAAACCTATAACCTTTAACGAGTCCATAATACATGACTTTTTTTAAGGAAATTTGGTGCTAAAAAAAGATAAAAATAAATTTGGCTACTATCTTGATCATTTTTAGAAAAAAATTATTTACTGGCTGATAACACAAATTAAAATTCCAAGGGCTACAAAACAAACTCACACGCATTTTGAATATCACTCACCAGTAAAATTGATTTTTTAATGAAAAATTTCTATAGTTTAAAAAAGGGTTTTTTTTGTTTAAGATTTTTCATATATAAATAAATGATTGATTGTATTTCACTCACTTTATAATTCTAATTTTTGTCCCCATTTCAAGAATGAATTTTTTAACAAAATTTTCAACTGTTTTGAAAAGAAAAATGAGTTCCATAAAATTTAAAAGAATTATTTGAAATACGTAGCATTACTATTTTGAAAAAACATTTTTTTATTACATTTTTCCTACTCCATTTGCATATATACACACGTCCAACTAAATATAATAAATGCAGGAAGGAGATGTTAACTTGGAGTGGCTGTCAATATTTGTGGAAGACTGTTTATCCAGTACTGGTAATTGCCTACCCCCACTACCACCCCCACCCCCATCCCAACCCCAAAACCAAAACTTTGAAAACACCACCACTGTCCCAAAACCCTTGCAAAAGCTAGTGGAAACCCCAAAATGCCCCTCTCCACTCCACAAATTTGTGATACCAGGCAAAGCAAGAAGCAAGAGGAAAAGAAGAGGCCCATTCACAAGCTGGTCCCATTCAGACCCTCCTCTTCTCCAACAAACCTACTGGTTAGCTGACAGTGAGCTCATCCTGCCCAAAAAGGACAGCCCGGGCAGGAGAGAAAATAATAGAGATTTTCAAGAAGAAGAGGAGATGAATAGTGATAACAGTGAGAGTGTGATTACGGGCAGCAGTAGCGGGCAGAACCCAAGGAGGTGCACCCATTGTTTGTCACAAAAGACACCACAGTGGAGGGGTGGACCATTGGGTCCAAAAACATTGTGTAATGCTTGTGGGGTGAGGTACAAGTCGGGCAGGTTGCTGCCCGAGTATAGGCCAGCCAAGAGTCCTACTTTTGTGAGTTACAAGCACTCCAATTCTCACAAGAAAGTTTTGGAGATGAGGATGTCTCTTATGTCCACTTCCTAACCTCCCCCTTTCTCTCTTTGTTGACCGTTAGTCATAATATATTCTCTTTTAAGAGTCTGCATGAAGTTCTATTTGTGCTTATATTATCAATGTTTTTCCCCCAAATTTTTAGGACTCATTCATTATTTAGTTGACATGCCAAAACTATATGTTATAGTAGTTGAATAAAAGTCCAATCTGGGTTCTAGTGGGTGGAGGGATATTAGTTATTTATTTGTAAATGAATGGTCAAGATTAAGTCAAAAAATACAAACATAAATTTTAGTTGTTGTTTTTTAAAAGAGTTAATTACCGTGGTTTAATCACAACTATTCATGGGATCCATATAACTCTACCCTCTAGACTTCTATGTAAAATACTTGGTATTGATTCACTGTCTTAAAATTATAAATTGATTCATTTACAAATTAATTTATTAACTGTGTACGATTTCATTTAATGAAATGATTTATTAAGGTCTCATTTGATTGTCTTCAAATTGCAAATTGATCCAATTATAAATTAATTCGTTAATTGTGTATAATTTCATTAATAAAATTATTTATTAATTATTTCATTTTAGCTTATGTGTAAAACTTGAAATTGGATCGTTTTATAAAAAAAATGTGAAATACATTTATTTGAAATAGGAGTTATATAAAGTGTGTGTTCCTCTCTTTTTTCCTACCTTCCCTCTCCTTTTTCCACTCCCATTCCTTCTCTTAATTTGTTTTTATTTTTTTTCCTCATAAAATCTTAACATTGATTTCAGAATTTCAAACATTACATAAAATTATATTTAAATTCATTTCAAATCTAATCATTTATAATTTAGTAATTTACAATGATACAATTTATATAATCAAATAATCAGTGCAATCAAATATGGCTTAATTATTTCATTTTAACTCATGTGTAAAATTTGAAATCGAATTATTTCACAAAAAAATGTGAAATACATCTATTTGAAATATGAGTTTCATAAAGTGTATGCTCTTCTCTTTTGTTATTTATCTTCCCTACCTTTCCCTTTCCCTTTCTCGCTCTTTTCTCTTGATTTGTTTTTGTCTTTTTTTTTTTTTTGAACCTTAACATAAATTTTAGATTACCAAACATTGCATAAATTTGATTTAAAATTCATTTCAAATCTATTCATTTATAATTCACTAATTTACAATTAACTAATTTACAAAATAAAATAATTTGCACAACCAAACTTACCTTAATAACCCACTTTTCTATTTCTCTAATTATATGCATACCCAGTGTTCTCTTGCCACTTTATGAATGTGCACTTGAAAAATAATAAAAGAAAGAAATTTCAATTTACGATTTTACATAATATATGGCGCGATAAGTTAACATAATTATTAATTATAATTTGAACAATAAGTATAAGTTAACTAATAGGATTAATTATACTTGGGCCTCTTTAACTTTACCTCTTATTTCACTTTACCGCCCGAACTTCAAATTTTTACACTCCTTGAAATTTCAACACGACTTCAAGTAATGCCTTATCATTTCCACTCTTAATGGAAAGTGGATAAAAAAATAAAAAGCTTTTAAAACTTACATGAAAAATAAAAAGCCAAATATACATATAAAAACGTTGATAAATAAAAAGTTTTTACAAAAATTGGAAAAATATTTATATAAAATTTCAAAATAATGAATATATGTTTTTAAAATGGGAGAAAAAAAAGTAAAAATTGTGAAAATTACAAAAGTATAATGAAAAACACTAAAATATTTTTAAGAAATCTGGGAAAAATCGGAAAAACTTCTATAAAATATAAAATTGATGCAAAAAATATTTAAACATTTGAAAAAATACATAAACAATTTAAAAATTATAGAAAAAAATATTGGACAAAAATGACAAATTTACGATAAAAGAAAACAAATATAAGATAAAAAAAATAAACTCATATGGTCAAATCTCAGGAAAAAACACATCTGAAAAAAGAAAATAACACGCATGAAAAAATGAAAAAAAATCGGAAAAAAATTGTCATTAAATCTCAAGGAAAAAAATAACATATTTTCGAAAACCTTTTCAAACCCAAACCTCCAAATTGGAAACCTCAATTTTCTAACTTTTAACCCTTTTAAACCCAAACCTCCAATCTGAAAACTCAAACCCCCAAACCTGAAAATTTTCAACCCTTTCAAACCTCCAACTTTCAAATCTAAAAATAATTTCCAAACCCAAAATCTCCAATTTCCAAACTCCATATCGACGTGTGTATGTATGTTTGCGTGTGTGTCAGAGAAATAAGAGATTAAGACAGAGACGAGACAAAAGAAGGGGGTGGGGGCAGGTAGGCCGACAACTTTGGTCGTAAGAGAGAGAGAGAGAGAGAGAGAGAGTGTGTGTGAAAGAGATAATTTTTTTTTTTACTTTTTAAACATATAAATGATGTTAAATACCAACATACGCTTTTAAAGTGGCACATGACCGATATATGACCTTTTTCCCGTCTAAAAGTTAATGATGTTAATGGTAGTGGGTTATCTGAAGTCATGTTTGAAGTTTATGGGGTTAGGTGCAGAAATTAAAAGTTTGGATGGTAAAGTAAAAGGAGTATAAAGTTTGGAGATCCAAGTGTAATTAACCCAATATGATTAATGGTAACTTATAGTTTGTTGGGTTGAGTTTACGAAATATTTGAGAACAACTTTGTCCCAGTTTTGAATCACTTTGCTACTCAAATCCCGATTTCATATCTCGAAATTGTAATTGCAAAATTTTCAATTATATTCCTTTGCCCCTGGTGTCACTTTGTGCATGCCATAAATTGTCAAACATTGTATTGGAATAATTCTACGAAGATCCTAATGTTATACATAAAAAGTTGATCAACTAAATTGTTAAAAACACACTGGATGATATTTTAAATGAATTTCAAGTGGATCCCACAATTTAACCAATGTGTGTTTGATAACTCATGCTAATCTTACATTTTGATATAATTTGAGGCTCTCCTTAGAAATATTCTTACCATGGTTTGTGTTTTGGACGTAAATTGACATATTAAAAAGTTCATGGTATTACCAATTTAAAGTAATACATGAGTGGGTAGAGTGATACAATGGTCATAGTTTTAGGATGAATCATGTAATTAATCTTTTGATAAAACTAATTAACTTGTGGATATTTCATTTTCGACCTAAAATTTGATCACTCAAATAAAGAATGTCATTGCCAAACTATTATTGGTGATTGCATGGCGTAAGTTTATAATCGAACAAGTGTTGATTATACTTTGATCCCTTCAACTTTGTACTTACTTTAATCAGTGTCTACACTTTCATTTTCTAGACATAACCCTCTTGATTTGTAAAAATACTTCGTTTTAACCTTGATCATAACACTAAAGTTTTCGGCAAAAAATTGATCATTTGTACAAGTGGTTGGAAAATAGTACTCTCATATGTAGCACACATGATCAATTTTACGTTCAAAAGTTTAACGTCATTTGTGTTTGGGGTAAAATAACACGTTATAAGTTGAATGAGTTAAGTCGAGAAATTTAAGTACGAATGGCAAAATGAAAATATGAGCAAAATAAGATTAATCAAAATATAATTAACAACCCAGGGGGTGTGGTAGAGCGGAAGGGGCTCTTCCTCCCTTGATCAAGGGTCGTCGATCCCCGCCTTGGGCATGGAGCAGCCTTAAATCTCTGGCCAGCTGTCCCACCCATCGAGGAGCCTACAAATCAGCGAATGGATTAATCACTAAGTCGCTAGTGGATACACTGGTGTAAACCAAAAAAGAAAAAAAAAAGTATAATTAACTCATTAAAACATTAAAGAAATTTACATAATTGAACTAACTTTCGCAATAGTCAAACTTATTTTCAGAATAACATATTCCTTCAGATAATTAACTTTATTTTTACCAAAAAGAGGGAAAATAATTAGTTTAGGCTTTCTGACATCTCCAATTTATTTATTTCCTCCCCGTGACTAGCACTTCTACATAGGAGATAAGATGGTGCAGTACAAGAATGCACGTGACTTCTAATAGCTTTAATTTAAGACTAATCATGATTCTCATGAACATGAAAAAAAGTTTTAGATTCATTGTCCTTATTCTTTTTTCTACATGTACCATTATTTTATTTTTTCCCTTTTTCTGTATTCATGTACCAGAAATTTCTTTTCCTTTTGTTATACCTAAAATACCCATTACCCACTCA
Source organism: Sambucus nigra (assembly GCA_949130495.1). NCBI lineage: Eukaryota > Viridiplantae > Streptophyta > Magnoliopsida > Dipsacales > Adoxaceae > Sambucus > Sambucus nigra. The sequence goes on along the minus strand of OX422222.1, from coordinate 356,495,127 downwards.
GATGCCATTAACATGAGAGATTTGACCATAACATTCTTCGAAGAAAGTACATTTGACAAAAAGTAATTTGGACGAAAATACCCTTTACTTAGTCATTTTTTAAAAATTATAATCCAAATTCAATAACTTTTGAGTTACATAACTTTTTTTTATAAAAAAATATATATTCAGAATCTATACTCTTATATATTTTTAGATTGATACGTACTAGGCTTATAAGATTAATATAAGATAAATCATAATTTTGTCAAAGATGTTAGTTCTATTTTTATTTTTTTGAAAGAGATGTTAGTTCTATTTAAGTGGGCAAAAATGTTTAAACACTCAAGAATTAAAATCCACACTCGAAAATTTTATTGACAACAAAATTTTGGGTTTACAAATATATTATCGGTTTTACATACCTATGGGAGATAGTTCAATTTCTTATTCATTTGGTGTGAAACATTTAAATTTTCTCATTCAATTTGCTGTTTTGCTAAGAAATTTAACAAGTTCTCGAGTAAAAAAAGGATTTTAATTGGATTATATATATGTGTGAGAGAGAGACTTCAATTTACTACTTAAATTGTCGAGAATTAGAAATTTCAAAGTATAAAACTACTTTTGTTTTGACTAATTCCTTCCTTTACTTGATTTCGTCAGTTTTTACAAACTCAGTCATAAACCTTTATTCTCCATATTTTCATTTATTTTTACTTTAATTATAATTTACCTATAATACATATTAATTTGAATATGTATAAAATATAATATTATATATATATATATATATATATATATATATATATATATATATATTCAGTCTGCATTTTAAGAGTACGGACCGGACATGTGTCGCCGTCGGTGAGCCTAGAAATTATAGGCACTCTCTCTTTTCTGGGCTAACCGTCAGGTGACACGTGTCCGGTCCGTACTCTTAAAATACGGACTGATATGCACAAGAGCAGTACTGTATATATATATATATATATATAAAATATGAGAGGAGGGTGTTTTACTGTTTCAAAATATCAACGGTTGAGATCGAATTTTTTTGAGGGATCTAAGGGTCTCAGATTGTGCCATGTCACCATTTAAACATTGTGACATGGCACAAGTGAACAAAACACGCTTATCCCCAAAGACTAACCCTAGCCTCACCCGTCTCCTCACCCACTCATTCGTTCGGCTCCCTCTGCCTCTCCCGTCTCCCTCATCCTCATCTTCTCCCCCTCCCCCTATAGGTAATCTCCCTCCTCCTCCTCCTCCTCCTCCTCCCCCAACTCACTCACAGATCTCACACACACACGCACAAATCCCGCACACACACGCACACGCACATACCTCACACACCGACACACGAACAAATCTCACACCCACCCACGCACAGATCTCTTACACATACACGAACAGATCTCACACACACACGCACAGATATCATATACAAACACACTCACAGATCTCATATACACCGCCATAATTGCACTTTTTTACAGATCTGTAAGTATTCCTCATTTATTACATATATATGCTTGAAGATTTATTACAGTTGTATATGTTACTGATTTATTACAAATATTGTGTGTATATTACTGATTTGTAGATATGCAATAGGTATACATTCGGTTTGATTCATTTTGCGATTGTGCTGAGTGGAACTATGGGTAAAGATCAATTTTAATCTGTTTAAATGTTTGCCTGGGATTTACAAAATTGAATTTATTTTTCTATTCATGAATAGGGGATTCCTGGTTTGGTTGCATTTTGTACCTCGAAATTAAGTTGCGAACTGATAATGAACCATTCAAGGTTTTCACTCCTGCTCTGTTCTTATTATTAATTTTAATTTGCTAAGATCAATTTTAATCTGTTTAAATGTTTGCTTGGGATTTACAAAATTGAATTTAATTTTCTATTCATGAATAGGGGATTCCGGGGTTGGTTGCATTTTGTACCTCGGATTTAAGTTGCGAACTGATAATGAACCATTCAAGGTTTTCACTCCTGCTCTGTTCTTATTATTAATTTGAATTTGCTGGCTCAATACATGCATAATAGTTTGAAAGTCATCCAATTTAGGCCTAAATAAAGCGATACTCTGACACTAAAACACCCCCTCTCATATTGTTGTTTTTGTTGGGAAGAATTGGTACCATCAATTGTTATTTTTGGATTATTAAAATATCATGGATTTGTGTTTCTTTCGTGAGATATTTATTGAATTGGGTGTGGTGGCCTCTTTTGTGCCATTTGTGAAAAAGATTATTGCATATTCAGCTATTGCTTTGGGAATAGTAGTCAACTTGGTTTTACTTTAAATTTCTGCATTTTAGTTTATGCATTTTGGGAATAGTATGATTTGACCACACTTTACATAAAAAAGTGAGCTCTTGATGATTAACCATGGATTATCATACATGAAGATATCAATTGTATTGTTGATTTTGCATCAAGCTTTATTTTCAATCCGAGATGTTGTTGTTAATATCATTATTCTCTTTCTAAAAGTTTCTTTTACTATTGTTTATAACATCTCTCCCTCTCTCGCGCGCGCGCACGCTCTCTCTCTATCCCTTAGCACGTGTTTATAAGCAGTTAACTTCGACAACAAACATCGCTCTACTATTGTTATACCCTTGGCATGTGTTTATAAGCAGTTAAATTCATTTTTTAGAGTATTGGGTTGAATATTCCTAATTATCTTTCTTTTTTCTTTCATTTCAGGTTGACCACTGTGGCTATAAGCATATATAAGTGTAAACCTTTATTTTTGTCGTAGTGCATGTTAAGCTTTATTTTTGTTGTCTTTATAGTTTGCTTCAATTCAAGAACATCATCAGGCCACACGATAGCAGGAAATAAAAATAAACTTGGGATCATTTTGATTTAACGACTCCAGCTATTTTTACAGTCGTGTCAATGATCCAATATGCCATAGTATTTTGCATACATCCATCAGTTACTTGCATTTTTCCAATATTAACATCCAAAATCAGTTACTGGAATTCGCATACATCCAATATTAACATCTAAATTTTTTCCAATGTTAGTTACTTGCATACATCCAAATTTTGCATACAGTTACTTGCATACATCCAAAATTTTTCCAATATCCAATACAAATGGAAGAATATTTCTTTTAATTCTATGTTTTGTAATCTTTGCTCGGAATCGAATCAGAGTCGGTCTCGAGATGGTGAACTCTTGAATTGGGCAAAGGGATTCATTCCATCTTGAATTGTAGCCTTATCTTTCTCTAAATTTTTGGGCAAAGGGAATTATTACGTCCAAAAATTTTTGTTGATTATTTTTTCTTTTGCAGATCAAAACTTTTTATGCATCAAAATTCGAAACAGGTATACTCTTTTAGTTGTGTATCTATTTATATATTTTAGTTATATGTCCAATTCTTATAGTTATATAAGTGAAGCTATGTGCTTAATAGATTTTAGTTATATATCCTTACTGGTACCACCATTTTATTTCGAGTTCTTTTTTTTATTGGTTGTATTGTATCACAGTTAAAGTTTAACAGTTTCCATCTCAGTTTTTTCTACTGTATGTTTTTTAAGAGAACTTCATGAGCTATTTTGTTAGTTTAGTATGAGTACCTTATAAAGGATTTTATTTTTTTATTATATGCAGGTCTCATGTGCATCAAAAGGAGCTGTGCTGGAGGTAATCGCCAAGCCAAAATGATGTTTCCATGTTCACATATTTTTTAAATTAAACTTGCTTGATTATATTTTTGAGTTTGTTTATACTAAATTGGATGTAGCTTTGTTGTGGATTTCAGCATTGGTATAGCTTCAACATTATGGTATGAAATTCTAACTGTTACTCATCTTTACACATTTGATTTGAACATCTAATTTAAACTTGAGATTTAAATCCTAACGTATACTGGATACTGGATATTTAAGTTCTATTAATTAGATTTGAACTACAATGTTAAGTACTTATTTGCATTACAATTTGAAAGGACGTTAGTGAAGCGTTAAAGAACTATGTTTGTTTCTTTGAGCTGTTTAGTTTACTATTTTCCCTGGTGGTAATCACTTTGGAATAATATGTGAGATTTGATATTTTAGTTGTGTATGTTCTTGGGAGCTACTTAAGTTATATTAGCTTAAGTTACATGGCCTTATTCCAAGTTTTTTTTTTAATTTCCTATACTTCATCTTAAATTATCTCAATGCAACTCAAGGCTAAGATTTTTATCCAATGATTCATTATATACAAACTTGATTTAAGTAGTATGTGTAAGATGATTAGTGGTACATTATAGGTAGTGTAGTATTTACACATAATTAATTTTTAGTAATAAGTTTTGTGCTTTATACACTCAAACCCTCCATATTACAACCACATTTAAACTATATTATGTATTTGTATTGTGGAGTTTTGATACGAAAGTTCTGAATGTGGTTCTAAAAGTTCTGAAGGTGGTTCTGAGTTTTGTGTAGTGTTAGTTATTAGGACATATATTGGCACTTTTATCAAGTTGTGCATGGGTTATTTTTAATTAATATGAAGATAATTGATACAACAGTAAGAATTAAACTCTAGATCCTTTTTTGGATATATATCAGAAGTGACATTGCTACTATAGAGCAGAACAATGTTTTGCTGATGAAACAGTAGCAGAAATGACATATCTTATCCCTACAGAATATGCAGATTTCCTTCCCATGTTAATCTCCTTATGTGTATATTGTTTTCCATTTTTTATTTGACTTTATATAATAAATAAACTCCTAATAGAGCTATGACAAATTCACAATCACGAGTCAGATGTTAATCCAATATTTCTTAGTCTTTAAATGCCTATGATTTTTGATGACCAGGTTGTTTTTGTTAAGGAGACATGTCTCGCTTACTTACTAATGTCAGTCTAAATTAAAAAAGGTGTTGCAGCTATGAAGATGGTTGGGCAAGAGAAGGCTGATGGAAATGGCAGGGGAGAGGAAGATACACACATGTTTGGCTCATCGACAGAAGTAGAAGAAGAAGAAGAGTGGGGGATGCTTACCATGCTGAAAGTCGACGAAATGAGGATAGATGTTGTCACAGTGGGGGATAAGAGACGGTCGACCGATTGAAAGCCTAGGGCAGGAAGATGGACCTAAGGTGGAAGTGGAATAGGCAGACGTTGTTTTCGCCTTGAGGTTTGTCACACTCTATTTTTGGGTTGCACTCACTCTCCTTTGGTTGGAATTTTCCAAATCACGCATTCATTTTTTGTAGATAAATACGATTTGTATCCACTAATTTGATTATATTTTGTTTGATTGGTGGGTGTATGTTTTGTTTATGTTATTGGTAAGGTATATTAGTGATGATGGCACAGGTTTTTTTGTGGTGCTTTTAAAATTCTATATATATAGAATTTGTGGGCTGTAAAATTTTTCTGACAGAATGATTTTGATATTGTGTGGTCCATATCATTTTGTCATTAGAAGTTAGTACTTTGACTTGACTACTTGAATTGAGAGGTTTGCTTGGTGTGTTTGATTATTCTTATTTTTAGTGATTGGAATTCGGTTTCGAGCTTATAAGTAACATTTTTAATTTTGTGTTAATTGGTTATAACTAATGTCATAGGTTTACCTTGGTATGTTGCCGATGATAATGGAGGTTCTTCTGTGATGCTTTAAAAGTTATATAGGTAGAATTTGTGGGATGTAATCATGATAATTTCGTTGTACATATCATTTTTTGTTATAAATTCATGACCACTTAAATTGGTATGGTTTGCTTGGTGAGTTTGATTCTTCTTATTTTCCGTGATTGGAATTATGTTACAAATTTGTAAGCTTAACATGTTTAATTTGTTTTTTTATTAGTTTTATGTATTGGCACAGGTGTGACTTGGGATAACAAAGTTAAATTAGTTAAGGTAAGCTTATGACATGAGTTTTAATGATTGATTCTTATTATTTTTTTCGTTGTAATGTCCCATGCCTTCATCTTATTGGCTTGGGGCTGAATTACGATTCTTGAAATCAGAGAAATTTCAACATGTATTTCTATCTGATCAAGATTAACCCCCTCCCCCACCCCCACCCCCACCCCTCACAGTAATATTATGGCATTTTAATCAATCTCTTGCTCAACTTTGTTATTTGAATTTTTGTCATTGTGTTACCTTTTAGAAATTGGTTTCATTTGTTCACTTTTATATGTTCATACAAATGCAGTGTTAAGGACACCGTACATCGGCAGACTTTATGCGGCCAAAGGTAACGATTGAAATCCTAAGTCATTTTTTTTAGAAGCATATTTGATCGTTAGTTGACCACTCACTTTGCCTCTTTCTAAAAGATTTTATATTATGTCAAATGAGCATTTGGTGATTGATGGAGATTTTATTTGCATAGAATATTTTGGATCACATCAGTTCTTTGTCACACCCCGCCAAATTCTGGCGTCGATCGCCACAAAAACTAAGCCGGGCGTGAGTAAATAAAATACCATTCTTAGCATGAGACAGATATGAGAAATAAATAAATCAGTCCATAAGATAAATAATCGAATCAGCCTCAAATGATCATAAACAACTAAGCGATAAAAGGTCGATCACATGCTAACTTCGAAAATCCAATCTCCAATAATGATTCATTAAAAATCTGAATAAAGATCCAACTCCGAATAACTAAAATAATTCCTATAAACAACTTTGGACCCGAATGGCCCAATAACTCTCTAAACTGAGTCTCATAATGAAATATGACTGAAAGGAAAGTCTAAGCTAAAACAAAACAACAAAGTAAATCCGCTCCATCTGCACCTCCAAATGATAATCTCCAAAAAATCTTATGAGACTTCTCCAATTCTAATCCTGAAAAAGATTAGTCAATGCATGGGTCAGAGCCAAAGCCCCGAGCAAGAATACACACTACTCCCCTCAAATAGGATCATCGAATCCAGACAATAGCATTATACGCAATAAATATCATAATAGAACATTTTAAATTAAACGGACTAATTTAAACACGATAAATATAAACCACTAACGACCCATAAAAAATCCCATTTATAAAGGCAAACCAATATGATTTTAAATTCTCAAGTCCCGCGGAGTTAATATTTTATTAATTAACCCAAATTATCAAATTTCTCAATTATTTATGTTCTTACTTCAATAATTATTAGGTATGGCGGTCCTCCCGCCTCGGGTGATAATTCACCAAAATTCATTATGGCGGTCCTCCCGCCTCGGGTGATTTCTCCACCAAAATAAACATCCCCTTGTCAAAACGCCGACTGGCCCGTTTAAACTGTCGGCCCTCGCTGATTGACAAGGTTCCACACACGACACGACATAAAACGCCGGCTGGTGCGTTTAAACTGTCGGCCCTCGCTGATTATGTCGCCAATATATTTTAATACCCGTCTTATTATCTTAGGTATTAGTTCTCCATTTCTCAATTTATAATCACCCCACCCTTTTAATTGATGTGAGATCCTCAAAATACCCGTTAGTCCCATAACTAAGGGTCCCCATGTTATCAATACGTCCTACCCTATGTATAGGAGGATTTTCTAACATCGATAAAGTAATAAAAATTAACCCACCCCCAAGGTGATAAAAACGCAATAATCTTCCCTCACTAGTCCCATTCCTAAAAGGCATTCTAAAATATAGGGAGAGCAATAATATCCAACAACCCGTCGTCACAACGATATTTCATAATACGAACAAGTCATACCAACAAAAATAATTAATCATCGTATAGAACTACGAATGATAGTCCAATTCAATTAAATCTTTAATTTAATTATCACAACGTCAACAATACCCAAATAATCTCATTTAATTATTTTAAATTAAATATACCAAGTTTTCATCATATATACATCAAAAACTAAATTTTATTATCTCTACATGTATTACGTGAGTTATACGCACCCAAAAGTCAATTATTTTAAAGCTAAGGTTTTTTTACATGCAACCCACACCAATAAAACTCAAAATCACTCATGAATCCTACGTACCCAAGGGTTATGGATATTATTCAGATTAAAAGATTTAATAAAAACAACCCCATAATTAGTGTCCATTTTTTCTAATTAAATTACTAATTATTTTAAAAAAAACATGTAATTAAGTGTTTAGGTGACACTTAAAACGCATAATACTAAAGGAAAATAATAGACTATTCATGCCTGTAAAGATCGTGTTGAAAATCTGATTAGAAATCTGGATTCCTTGCGAAAAATTAGCAAAAGAGTGCTCTTGAACAAACTTGATTAAACCCCAATTAAGCCTCCCAAAACTTGTGCGAAAAACTTGATTATGAAGAAGGTTGATGATTATGAGTGAGAGGAAAAATGTTTAGAAGTGTTCTCTGGTGAAAAACTGAAGAAAAAGTGATTATGAGAAGTCCCCCTACGGATTAACAAGGTTATAAAGTGATTAGGAGTCCTAATCCTACACAAATTCTAATTAAAAACAATACCAGCGCACGTTTTCTAAAGGCATCGATCGATCGATGCCCAGGCGTCGATCGATCGATCGACCAGAAAAACTGACAGTTTTGCTTAAAAATTATAAGGGACAAATATTTCAAAAAATCATATAAAATCCATTTTAACTCCGATTTCAATTCCGCTTGAAGTTTTATTCTTCTAAAATCATAATCAACATATTTAGCTAAAAAAATTATTAAATTCAAAAAATTATTTTTCTCGAAAATTCTAATTAATTAATTAAATAATAAATAAAAACACGGGGTGTTACATACTTCCCCACTAACAAAGATTTTCGTCCTCGAAATTAGATGAAGCATGCACATAAAACACTTAAATCTTGCAAAAAGAAAATAAGGCTCACGTATGCCTACCCGTAGAATACCACAATTAGGCGTCCATACACCCAATCCTACGCGCACTTCCCCACGAACAACAAAATAATATATATATTGCCTATATGCATACGCATAACTATAAAAATAACGGCGTACCACACGCTCTCACAGATCCCCCACTCGATCTGATAGCCGAAAGTCATCAAAATGCTAACTTCCTCAAATTAAATCTCATCACCAAAAATCGATACATACGATACCTAACATCTGTACTAAAATCTCCAAAAATAATTATCATCTCCAAAATCGATTTTAAGGATCTTCACATCAAGCTTACCAATTCTAAACTCAATGCCTACAACATCCTTAACTCAAAACTTCACATCTCCAAGAAACACATCTAACACGTATGCTAGACCCTTTACCTTAAGGAGTACGAATCAACGAAGGGAATCAAAGATCGGCAACGCAGAAACTAAACGGACTCATAACCTACGAGACCTAAGACCATGCTCTGATACCATCTGTCACACCCCGCCTAATTCTGGCGTCGACCGCCACCAAAACTAAGCCGAGCGTGAGTAAATAAAATACCATTCTTAGCATGAGACAGATATGAGACATAAATAAATCAGTCCATAAGATAAATAATCGAATCAACCTCAAGTGGTCATAAACAACTAAGCGATAAAAGATCGATCACATGCTAACTTCGAAAATCCAATCTCCAAAAATGATTCATTAAAAATCTGAATAAAGATCCAACTCCAAATAATTGAAATAATTCCCATAAACAACTTTGGAACCGAATGACCTAATAACTCTCTAAACTGAGTCTCATAATGAAATACGACTGAAAGGAAAGTCTAAGCTAAAACAAAACAACAAAGTAAATCCGCTCGATCTGCACCTCCAAATGATAATCTCCAAAAAATCTTATGAGACTTCTCCAATTCTAATCCTGAAAAAGACTAGTCAACGCATGGGTCAGAGCCAAAGCCCCGAGCAAGAATACACACTACTCCCCTCAAATAGGATCCTCGAATCCAGACAATAGCATTATATGCAATAAATATCACAATAGAATATTTTAAATTAAACGGACTAATTTAAACTCGATAAATATAAACCACTAACTACCCATAAAAAATCCCATTTACAAAGGCACACCAATATGATTTTAAATTCCCAAGTCCCGCGGAGTTAATGTTTTATTAATTAACCCAAATTATCAAATTTCTCAATTATTTATGTTCTTACTTCAATAATTATTAGGTATGGCGGTCCTCCCATCTCGGGTGATAATTCACCAAAATTCATTATGGCGGTCATCCCGCCTCGGGTGATTTCTCCACCAAAATACACATCCCCTTGTGAAAACGCCGGCTGGCCCGTTTAAACTGTCGGCCCTCGCTGATTGACAAGGTTCCACACACGATACGACATAAAATGCCGACTGACCCGTTTAAATTGTCAGCCCTCGCTGATTATGTCGCCAATATATTTTAATACCCGTCTTATTATCTTAGGTATTAGTTCTCCATTTCTCAATTTATAATCACCCCACCCTTTTAATCGATGTGAGATCCTCAAAATACCCGTTAGTCCCATAATTAAGGGTCCCCATGTTATCAATACGTCCTACCCTATGCATATGAGGATTTTCTAACATAAATCATAATCTAGTCTCATACTTAGACGAGCGTAATGACGATAAAGTAATAAAAATCAGCCCACCCCCAAGGTGATAAAAACGCAATAATCTTCCCTCACTAGTCCCATTCTTAGAAGGCATTCTAAAATAGAGGAAGAGCAATAATACCCAACAACGCGTCGTCACAATGATATTTCATAATACGAACAAGTCATACCAACAAGAATAATTAATCATCGTATAAAACTACGCATGATAGTCCAATTCAATTAAATCTTTAATTTAATTATCACAACGTCAACAATACCCAAATAATCTCATTTAATTATTTTAAATTAAATATACTAAGTTTTCATCATATATACATCAAAAATCCAATTTTATTATCTCTACTTGTATTACGTGAGTTATACGCACCCAAAAGTCAATTATTTTAAAGCTAGGGTTTTTCTACATGCAACCCACACCAATAAAACCCAAAATCACTCATGAATCCTACGTACCCTAGGGTTATGAATATTATTCAGATTAAAAGATTTAATAAAAACAACCCATAATTAATGTCCACTTTTTCTAATTAAATTACTAATTATTTTTAAGAAAACATGTAATTAAGTGTTTAGGCGACACTTAAAGCGCATAATACTAAAGGAAAATAATATAGTATTCATGCCTGTAAAGATCGTGTTGAAAATCTGATTAGAAATCTGGATTCCTTGCGAAAAATTAGCAAAAGAGTTCTCTTGAACAAACTTGATTAAATCCCAATTAAGCCTCCCAAAACTTGTGGCAAAAACTTGATTATGAAGAAGGTTGATGATTATGAGTGAGAGGAAAAATGTTTAGAAGTGTTCTCTGGTGAAAAACTGAAGAAAAAGTGATTATGAGAAGTCCTCCTACTGATTAACAAGGTTATATAGTGATAAGGAGTCCTAATCCTACACAAATTCTAATTAAAAATAATACCAGCGCACGTTTTCTGAAGGCATCGATCGATCGATGCCCAGAAAAGCTGACAGTTTTGCTTAAAAATTATAAGGGACAAATATTTCAAAAAATCATATAAAATCCAATTTAAACCCGATTTCAATTCCGCTTGAAGTTTTATTCTTCTAAAATCATAATCAACAGATTTAGCAAATAAAATTATTAAATTCAAAATTTTATTTTTTCCGAAAATTCTAATTAATTAATTAAATAATAAATAAAAACACAGGGTGTTGCATTCTTATGCTAGCAAAAGAACGTGAAAAGCTCACTATGGAGGAGAGTTATGTAATTTTGCTGAACTCACTCAGTTTTCTCAAGTTAGGGGCTTCTTGGATCATCTTATTCACATACATGAAGTAAATGATCAAATTCTTTTTATTACCTATTTTTATGGAGATTGTTTTTTTGTTCTTATCCTTTGGGTGTAATGAGGATTGTAGTTTATGGACTTACCTTTGGTCAATAAATTATTTAGTTTTTCATTGTTTTTATTTGTGGATGATCACATCTTTAGTTTTTACTAGATGTTAACACCGCGTGGTGTGTGGGATTCTTATACATATTATAAGAAAGTGGGGGGATTTTTTAAATCTTATAACAAAGTGCATGTACCACAGATTTATACACAACAAAGTGCATGTACCACAGATTTATACCACAGATTATTAATAAGGTTATTATGTGTTGAATGTGGTGTCAATCGTTTCTCATGTGTATTTGGAACTAAGACGTTTTGAAGTTGTGTTTATTTTAATAATGTTGTTGTTTAGTCCCCTGTTTAGTTAGATATTTATATTGCAAGCATAAGCTTATATTAGTATTACATTAGTCCAATGTTTGGTTTTAGCGCTGCTGTAGTCTCTTGGGGATTGACCCCCATATCTGTTGAGTTCTTTTTAGATGGAGTCACAGTGTAGATATAATTATCACCGGGGATCACATTAGGCTCATACCCAGAAGACTAAATATCCATTAGAGCGGTTGTATCATATTTAATCTCTCTATCTTTCTTTCTTCTTACTGCAGGACCAATATACGTAACACCCATATCTCAAAAGTTCATGAAAGAAAGAGGAATTATTTCTCTAGATCCAAGTTAAGGAAACTTGAAATCAAACCATAAAACCACCTCAGTTTCAAAATACAAATTTTGTTGTGTTTTCTTATGATTTTTTATGGATCATAACATGTATAATGTTCCGTCTCTTTTCATTCTGTCTGCATATTTGGTGATTTCCAAGTCGCCTTTGGAGGAAAATAAAAAGACGATTGATATTCCAACTGTGATGTACTATGTAGTGCAACTTCTGATTAGGAGGACGGGAATAAGACCAGTAGCCCTGTTTTCCAACTTTCACTACACCAAAAACAGGAATCTGGCACGGTTTAAAACTATGCCAAATCAAATCTGGCATGGTTTTGAACTGTGCCAGAATCAGGTGTTCCAAAATGGCAATTTTTTTTTGGCACGGCTCAAAAGTGTGCTAGATTTGGCCAAATAGGAACACTTCTGGCACACTTTTAAACCGTGACAGAATTTGATATTTCTGGCACACTTTTTAACTGTGTTAGATTCAACCAAACAGGAACACTTCTGGCACACTTTTAAACCGTGCCAGAATTTGATATTTCTAGCACACTTTTAACACAGTTTTTAACTGTGCCAGATTCAGCACAGTTTAAAAAAATTCGGCACAGTTCAAAACCGTGCCAAAATATGATACACTTTTGCCACGGTTTTGAACTGTGCCAAATTTTTTATAAAAAAAAAACTAATTATTTGAAAACACAAAATTCACAAATTAATAATATTGCGCGTTGTTAATAAACTAATGTACATACAAACTTCAAAATATTACAAGTCTTTAACAGCTCACAGGCCCAAAAAAAATTGGGCAGAGTTTCCTCTATTTTCTGGACAATCCAAAACCTGTTAATACAAAACCTGCCTAACATAAAGCCCGCATGGCCACAAAATATAACAATTAACTTACAAAAGCCCGCACGGACATAAAAAGTCAACAATAAAACTACAAAAGATCGTACGGCCATGACACAAAAAAAATGGAATCATGAATAAACCCCTTGTTGTAAACCATTGAGTTCTTTGTGTGTTCCACGTGAATAAAAGCCAACGATAAACTGTTATCCTGCAAAAAAAATAGGATACAAAAAAGATACGATATTAGTAACCCAATAATTTACAAAAAAAATTTTACTCAAACTAAAAAATTACATATATGAGTGGAAATTATCGCCATAATCTCAACCCGGGAGACCCGGGTGTGACACCCCGACTAATTAAATACCGGGTAGCTACTCCTTTATTCAAATTAATACAAAATGTCAAGTTGGTTCAGTTCATATCATCACTGTCGAAAAACATTTTAACAATTACTAGCCACCTAATATTTAAAAAGTGAGTTGTCAATTTTAATTAAATTAGATTAACATGCAACAATTATTAACTTATGAAATAATGATACCACAACCACATTACAGTCATATTACAATAATAAAGGAATAAATGAATCTGGAGGAACACTCCTCTGAAATAATTCGAAATACTGAATAAAACTGAATACAAAGTGATAATACAAATATAACACCCCGCCACGGGTAATATTCTGCAATATAGAAGAGGCCACCCTACAGAAATACAGGCCACGACCCTGTAGGATACAGGGAGCGGCCCACCTCATCAAAGGGTGCGGCCCTGTCTATTATAGAGCGCGGCACCTAATAATTACTCCCCAAGAAGCATCCGCGGCACTACTCGGTACAGGGCGCGGCATCTTTGCCTCCAGCACCACAGATTCAACACCGTTTGCCTTGCAGGCCGCATCCCCCTCACCCGCAACTACTCCAGACTTGATACAAGTCACGTTCTCTACCAGCAGACACAGCACACATACCTCTTATAAATAGAGAACGACACCTAGAGTGAGGGAGGGAGATCGATTCCACACACGCCCGGGACAGGTTCTACAATACAGATTCTCTCTACACAACCTCAACATACACCTTGGAGGCCACAAATATACATCACAGCCACCTCCCCGGCTCACCGGAATCTTCAATACTGCCATGTACTCTCCTTTATTCTCATACTTGTACGCCTCTTTAGGCATGATTTTATTGTACAATGCAACTATATAATGAGAACGGAGCAACACAGTGGACGTAGGCCTATTTTAAAGGCTGAAACACTCTATATCTTGTCTTCTCTCTATTTACTTGCTTGGTTTATTCATTACATATTTTACACTTTGACTTGCTGATATGAGAACGACATGTGGGCGATTTCTCGTATCATCAATCTGGCGCCCGTCTGTGGGAATCGAGATATTTCCATCTTGTTTCTCTATATATATGAGTTCTTAAACACCTTATTCGATCCCTGGGTGGATTACTGGTTATTGGGCTCCGTTCTATATTCGCCCCCTTAAACGTGTATTTCATATTTCCGGAGCTGTCCTTGGGTCTTCATTTGATGGCTTTGGATCTATTTTACATACCCCTATGATATCATTCCATCTAGATAATGCTGGAAAGCATGGTGGACTTTAGTCCCGAATATGTGGATGATTAGGGAAGGGTTATATTTACTCCTTTTTTGTTGTCATCGACCTATGATCTAGGGTTTATCATTGAAATCGTTCCGTTTTGCGCACGGCAAGGGAAATCTCTCATCGATGGACCCTAGTAGGTTTTCTTCACGTGTTGGAGGAGAAAAACTCAGTTTCTGGGTTCCTATCTTGGGATCTCTCCACTGCCTAGACAGAGGTGCGGCCTGTAAGTTCAACAGCCTCTCGTGCCGCGACCCCTACTAGTGCGGACCTATTACAACAGCTCAAAATCACCATGGGAAGGACTTGAGTGGCCTTCAGATCAACCTTGGTGAATAACATTCAAGGTCTGCGGCAGTGCACTTGTATGCCATACTGGCCGTGGCCTCGTCAGTATATCATGGAGTAGTTCAAACTCTCCTTCCTAATACTTCTGTGATTACTCACTTCTGTTAGTTTTGTCTCAGATTCTATATACTTTATAAATACTAACAAAAGAAGAAATGGAAGGATAATCCAACCAGAGCGCATAAGTCATGGATGAGATTGTGCAACTGTACAATCACCTTAATCACCTCTATGACAGCCATACCTCACTTCAGACCCAGGTCAATTATCTAACTCAGAGGGTGCTAATGCTAGAGGCCGCGGCCTCTCAGAATATAGGTGCGGGAGCAAAGGAAACAACTCCACCAGCCTTGACTGCCGCAGCAGTTAAAGAGGCCGCGGAATCAGTCGACAGAAGCCAAAAAAGGAGAACAGAGAAATCAGAGAAGAAATCGGGTGTCTATACTCCGTTGACCTTACCGATTGAAGAGATCTTTGAGTTCATTAGAGAGGACAAGCTTTTGAGGTGACCAGAAAAGTTGAGAGCTCCACCCCACAATAGGAACAAAGCTACTTGGTGCAAATTCCATCAGGACCATGGCCATAACACCGAGCAATGCTATGCTCTAAAGGATGAAGTTGAAAGGTTAATTGGGCAAGGGATGCTGAGGAGGTTCCTCAAAGATGATTAAGGGCTGTAGCCCAATCTCACAGGCCGCACCATTTTTCATGCTTCTTATGTTCCGCTGATGTTGTTTTAAACTAAACTTTGTGTTATCTCTACAAAACCATATATATGAATAGTATAAAATTAACAAATTTTACCACATCTGACTTCTCTCTTGTTTTCATAATCTGTCATCTCACAAAAAGACCTTTTGTCTTAGACAGATTCCAAAAGAATAATAATAAATTATCTCGAAAGATTGTTATTATTTCGGGATGCACCTATGGAGGGATTGCGATCTTAATTAGCTCAGAAGTTCCTCTCACGATGTGAAACTATATATTGTCATATGGTGATCACATTTGCGAAAGCATATGAGAATTCAAGGAGCTTTTATTAGCCACGGGGGCTTACAATGCCCGTTCTTAGCTTTTGGAAAGCGTAATTAGCCACGGGGGCATACAATACTCATTCTTAGCTTTCGGGATGCGTCATCAAGTTGGGAGGCTTATAATATCTAGCCAGGGATGGCTTTATATATATCATCAGCTGTGGGTGGCTTGATAACATAACCCAGCCTGAGGAGGCTTGAAAATATCCTATCTGATAGCTGTGGGTGGCTTAATAACGTAACCCAGCCTGAGGAGGCTTGAAAATATCTTATCTGATAGCTGTGGGTGGCTTAATAACGTAACCCAGCCCGAGGAGGCGTGAAAATATCCTATCTGATAGCTGTGGGTGGCTTAATAACGTAACCCAGCCTGAGGAGGCTTAAAAATATCCTATCTGATAGCTGTGGGTGGCTCAATAACATAACCCGAACCGGGAAGGCTTAAAAGTACCATGTATGTCTACAAAGGCACATTATTCAGATGCAAGGACCGGAAATATGACGCAGCCCACCGATATGGTTCCAGATCTTCAGGAGCCATTCATTCATAAAAAGTGCTAAGGTATTGGCATCCTGGAGTATGAAAAGGCTACAAGGTCAAATAACACGGTAGAGGAGGATCAATAATATCAAGGTTGGGAAAAATAGAAAAGGTATAACATCCCTAAAAGCCATTCTTCTCCGGCCAGGTGATTTGGCAATCGAAGCACTAGAAGAAAGGCCTTCTCTACATATTCCATAATGGTTATGGGATGACAAAAAGCGTCATAGGCAACCAAATAAACATCAGATTGCTGCAGCCTGAGAAGATCCACGAACTCAGAGTGCCGCAGCCTTAGAAGTATGCTTACAGCCGTGAAATCTTTTAAAGCACGCGACCTTATTCAGGGGCAGTGCATTCGTTGAAAATAGAGAAAAGGCTGCGTCCCGTAAATCGAAGCAACGTGAAGCACCGCAGCCAATGGCCTATACTTTTGAAGATGTCGTAGCACTGTTTATGTGGGCGCGGACATTAGCAAATAATCATCCTATGAAGAAATCGATTGCTGTCCGCGGACTGAAAATATTATGTTCATCTAATTAAGGATAAATTTTCATTAATGAAAGCATTTACGTTCAATCATCATTATAGAAAGCAAAGGAAAAGGGCAAGGATATGCAAACAATCAAATATGTACAAAGTAGCATTGAAATTAGCAGTTAAAATTATAGAAAAGGAGGTCGCAGCCACAACAGAAACAAAGTAAAAGGAGGGACGCAGCCATGTATTAATGATGTGTTCAAGAGAAATTGAGTACAATTTTAAGAAGCTGCGTCATCATTATCATCAGCCTCCTCTCCATCCGCGGTAGTCTCTGTTTCTCCATCCGCGGCTGCCGCTTCTGCTTCTGCCCTCAGCCTCGCCTTTTCTTCAGCCGTGGCCTTCAGCTCGGCAATGCACTCCTGATGTTTGGCATCGCTTAATTTCTAGGCAAGGACCTTCCCCTTGGTCTCAGGGAAGATCTTTATAAATATCTACCGTAGCTCCTGATAGCCGCGAAGGTATGCCCTATTATTGATAAAGAAGAAGTCTCGGGAGCCCTTGAATGACTCCACAGAGTGGTTGATTACCAGCTGGAGAGCGTTGTCATGGTCTTCCTCAATTTTCTTTACTGCCGCGACATGGTCTAGTGCATCCTGGGCAGACTTGGCCTCCAGCTCATCGTACTTCTTTTGAAGAAATAGGAGCTTGTTATTAGCAGTCTCTGCAGCTTGTGTAGCTTCCGCGGTCTGAGCCTGGGAGGCTTTGAGGGATTTCGCGACTTGTATGAAGTTTTTCTCCGCTTCCTCCCTTGCCTTTTTTGTTGCCTCCAGGTTCATTTGGGCAACTTGAAGTGCCGCAGCCGCAGACATCTTCCCAGCCTCAAATGAAGAAGTCCATGCAGCCTGCAGGTCTACGGCATGAGTACTCTTCTCGACCTCCTTCAGTCTGTACAATGTCTCGTACTTCCTTTTCTGGACCACCATCACATCCGCGGCCTAAAATAAAAGAAGTTAGAAAAAATATGGGATACAAAAGTTAAAGAATGACAACACTGGCACATACCCTCAGATATAGGTGGAAATTCGGGTTAGTCGTGTCATTTTCGGGTCGCGTTGATTTTTATTTGAGTATACATTTTGGTTACTCTTAAATCTATATAAGCTAATCGTGTCAATTTTGAGTCATTTCGGATTATTACCATAAACGGGTTATCGTGTCAAAAATTACCAGCCCTACCCTCGGAAGACTATGGAGGCCACAGTCCTCCAGATCGCCATGATCTTCTCCCACCAGCCTGTCAAGGTCCACGGCATCCAAGGCTCTTTTTATCTTCCGTTCAGCCTTTGCTGTAGTGTCCCAAGAAGAATCGGGGTCAGGCTGCCTTAATTGGGGCCTTAGTTTACCATTAGGCCCAGATCCTCCGCGGAATTGAGGAGGCGACAAGTTTGCGTTAACCGCTACAACAGGTGGCGGCGGAGGAGAGGATGAATGGGCAGGTACATCAGATGACATCAAACCTGCAGCGGCCAAGCTAGCTCCTATATCATCATCAAATTCAATCTGGGGTTCGGGAGCAAGGCTAGTTTTTTCTGCGGCCAAATTTGGGGCCGCGGTAGAATCATTTGGTTCTCCGGAAGGGGCCGCAGCAGGAGCCTTAGTTTTGGGCCTTTTCCTTTTTCTGCTCCGCGCAGTGTTGTTTAGGACGACTGCGTCCTCATCCATTTCTGCCAATTGCGCGGCCAACAATTCCCTATCAACTTTCTTACCTGAAAAAGCAGCAGCAGATATTGGGAAAGGAATTTAAGAGCATAAACGAACGCGGAATAAAAATCATGACGCAGCGAATTACCTTCCGCGCCCATCTGTTGAGGAATGGACTTGTTTGGGAAAAATCCTGCGTCAAATATGGTCGCAGATGTAACAAGAGTGCTGAACCTTTTATGTTCTGCAGGAACTACCGCAACCTCTCCAACTCTGTTTTCCTGCCGCTTGTTCAAATGCAAATTGTCAAGAGCTGCAGAAAAGACAAATGTAAATGTAAAGGTTAGTGGAAGTTAATATGCAAAATACGATAAAAGGATGCGGCGATAGTCTTAGTACCTAATTTAGAGGGAGACCCCATTGTCGCGGCATTCTATAAGTCCTTTCCCTCTCATTCTCTTCGGGGTGAATCTCCCAGCCTTCGCCGGAGATGTAAAAATATTTCCCCTTCCAGTTCTTCACACTGGTCGGCCTCCCAGTGTAAAGGGTCTCTTCCCTGCCACGGACAGAGAAGTAGTAGTAACCCGCGAACTTCAGTGAGTTCTCCTTTGGGCGGTAGAAGTGAAAGAATTCCGCGAGAGTGATGTCCTTTTTGAACAAGTTCTCCCAAAGGACAACCGCGGCAAGAATGGCTCTCCAACCATTAGGATCTAACTGGGCTAGAGCCAGTTTTATTATCTAAAAAAGGCGACGAATGGGGACAGGAACAGGCAGCCGCATCCCGTAAATAAAGGCATGGAGTGGGAAGAAAACTCCATCGGTCAGGACCGTGCAAGGTCTTTGGTTCGCGGTAGGTGCCGAGCACATCAAATTTTTTGGAAATTCGAAGGCCTCAGCCACCTGCTCAACCCAGTCTTGGGTCATGGTGCTGCGGATATCAAGTACAGCTAAGGGTTTCTCAGCCCTCCCAGATGTTCCAACTGAGTTACCTCGAACTTCCGCGACCTCATGGTCTGCACCTATTGGATGATTACTTGAGTTGGCTTCTTCTTCCATCGGCGTGGATTGAAAATCCTTCCCAGATGCAGAATCCGCGGAGTTTGAGTCAAGTATCACGCAGTTTGGGCAATCTTTTAGTTTGCAAGGCCCTATTGATCTTAGAGGGGGCACATAAGTAAGTTCAGGAGGAGAGGTTCCAAAGTGCTTTGCCCAAAAGCCTCTCAGGAACTCGTCTGGGTCAAAGCTCATATGGCTGCAGCAGTACCTGAAAAGCAGAGTTCGCGGTTAGGCGCCGCAACCTGTATGGTTTGGAAAAGACTTCAAGAAGCCGCGGAAGGATTATTTATAAATAGTAAAAATGTGTTTGGAATTATTTCCCTAACGTAGTTATTAATGGGCCAACTCTACTACTTGAACTTATGGGATCGTACTCTGGTCCTACTAGCCGCGGCCACCTCCATATCAGCAGTGGAACATATACCATCGCGGTTATAAGCTCAAATTGCTTTAAGAGATTCCTAGCCACGGCCATTCCTAAATTTGCTAAAAGTCAATTCAAGGGAATCTAGTAGCAATTACATTTATTTAACATGGATATGTATTGGGTTCATGAAAGTTTAAAGGCTGTTCGAAACTACAAGGGTGGTGATTCAACGCCGCGGATGATAATTTAAGGGACCGTGGCCATTTGGCACGGTATGACGCAGATAAGGATCAAAACAGTTCAGGGGAATGGATTATTGAAATCCTATCATGCCGCAGCCTCTCTCCTAAACAGTTTATTATCTGACTTTTAATCGTTTTAAGATCAAACTCACAGAATATGAAGAGTTTGACTATGAACACGAAGAATAGTTATATGATTTTCATGGCATTTCGAGGATCAGGGGTTCAGTTCAGCGTATGAAGATGGATCCTAACAATTATTGATTATTCAAATTGAAATCTAGTTTTCTATCAAGCAAAGGCAGAAGCTCATGTGTTTGTATATTCGAAGAAGAAGAGCGAGCTATGAAAACTATGTACAGAGATTGGTTTAAAAGTTACCTGGAAATGAAGAAGTCGGCGATGCTCAGCCTCACACCAGCTGGAAACCGCCACACACAGCCTCGAAGGGTCACCGAAAAATGAATGAAGTTGGACAATAGAGGTTCGCTATCGATTTGCTCTCAAAGTTTTGGAAACGTAATGAAGTCCACGGCCAGAAATAATTTATATAAGAGATCGCGGAAGACGAATCGTCGCTTTGGAAGTACCGCGGCATCTAAATAGACGTTCAAAGTACTTGTCCACCGCCTGGTATCAAACAGGCTATGGCACCTTCTTAAATTTCTTTGCTGCCGCCTGGTATCAAACAGGCTGTGGCACATTTTTCACTACGCCGCCGCCTGGGATCAAACAGGCCGCGACACGTCCTAAAGTACTGGATTAATTTGCTTGTCCATCGCTTGGACTCAAACAGGCCACGGCACGGCTAGATCCCACTCATGCAAGGGCAGGGAAAGACTTCGCCTCACAGTCTCCGCAGCAGTCACATAATTCAGTCGCAGCCCCAAAATCTCTACCTCTTGGCACTACGACTTGGGGGCTTATTGATAATACAAATATAGCACCCCGCCACGGGTAATATTCTGCAATACAGAAGAGGCCACCCTACAGAAATACAGGCCGTGTCCCTGTAGGATACAGGGAGCGACCCACCTCGTCAAAGGGTGCGGCCCTGTATCGTGACTTTATTCAACTCTCGGTAATTTACACACAACCTCAACGATCCATCCATTTTCTTCACGAAAAGTACAAGGGGCATCCCACGGCGAAGTACTCCTACGGATAAACCCCTGACCCAACAACTGATCTATCTGATCCCTTTGCTCTCTCATCTTCACTAGAGCCATACGGTAAGGTGCGCGGGCAATTGGTCGAGTGCCCGACGTCAAATCGATAACAAAATCTATCTCTCTACTAGGAGGTAATCCAGGTATATCCTGAAATACATCAGCAAACTCCCTAACAACTGGAATCGAATCGAGTGGTAATACCACTTCCTTAGAGGTCCCCTCCTCTATATAGTACAAGTGAGTGGACGATCCTCCCTCAGGGCGAGGCATCGCCACTAAGAACATTTCCTGCCCGGGTATGGCAAAAATAATACTCCTACTGAAATAGTCAATCATGGCTCGATATGCAACTAGACAATGCATACCAACGATCACATCATACTCAGTCATCTCTAATACTAACATATCAGCAGGTAAAGTAAACCTCTTGATCTCTATACCCACACCTCTACAAATAAGAGAAATCACAGAACCCCTACCTAACGGTGAATCTACGCAAGTAATCGTGCTCTCTGCAGTGTCTAACAACCTCATAGTGCGTGCAAATCTCATGGCAATGAAATAGTGTGTGGCCCGCATATCAAATAAAATACGCCTAATAGTCTCCTGAATAGAGAACATACCCTCAATAGCAGGAGGATCCTGTGGGACTACGGCCTGTTGGAGTTGATAAACTCGCCTGTAGTGAAGCTGTCCCTGCTGGACTGGGATTGTTGGGATGGGTGGTAAAGCTGGCATCTGTGGTGGTGCTGGGAGGGCGGTGGGAAATATAGGTATCTGGGGCTCATGTCGAGCACCCTGCTGCTGCTGCTGTGGGGCTCTGCCCCTATCAGGACACTCCTGGTGCTTGTGGCCAATCTTGCCACAAGTGAAACATTTCCTCGAAAAATTTCCCCCTCTCTGACCTTGCTACCCACGGCCCTGGTGGCCGTTGCCATTCCTCCCCTAGCCAGGGTGACCCTGCTGAAATTGCTGCTATTGGCCCTGCTGGCCCTGCTAACCCTGATGGCCGTGAAGAAAACCTCCCTGACCATTTCTGAAACCCCCAGATCGAAATCTCTTAGAATCCCCCTGCTGGGAACCCTGATCACCCTTTCGATGCTGAAACTGAACTGATTGTGCCCCGCTGTCACCATTCCCCCTGTCCTATCCTAATGGTTGGACTCTCCTGATCGCTTACTCTCTCACAAGTGAAAGCGGTGGTCCTGGCGATGAAGCAGTGTTGCGTTAACCACATCAGAATAAGTGGCCAACGAGAGATTTCCTAGTAAGTGATGATGGATCCTCCAAGTCAACCCATCCATGAATTTCTCTATCTTCTTCTCCTATGTCGAAATCTCATCGGGAACGATATTCAGAAGATTGGTGAATTCGGCCTCATACTCTGCCACTGTCTTCCCCTCCTGCTTGAGGTTCATCAACTTCCTCCTCATCTCGGTGGGAACGGCTGAGGGAAAATACTTGCGGTCGAACCGCACCCAGAATTCCTGAATAGAAAGGATATCTCTCTCCTCCGCGGTGGTAATGGACTCCCACCACTGTAACGCTGACCCGACTAGCTTAAAAGTAGCCAGTATCTGTCTCTGTACATCCATACACTCGTACATCCTCAAGTGCCTTTGGATGTCCTTCTTCCACTGACTGGACACAACGACGTCGGAACTACTTGCAAACTCCGAAGGGTGTGCTTTTTAAAAAGCATCATGAACGCGTTCCTAAGCAGACGGGAATGCATGAGCTTGCACTGGCGCTACTACCGGCGCCTGAGGTGATGCCTGTTGCACAACTGCTAGAGCGGCATTTACCGCTTGGGCTACAATAGCGGCAACTTCTGCGGCATTCATGGAGCCCTGAGCTGGTGCAGGCTGTGGCTCGGGCTGAGCATCCCTTAGAACTCGCTGTGCACGTCGTGGAGGCATCTGAAATGAGAGTAAAGTCTTATAAGTTCGCAGTTATTATCTCAAAATAGCTGAAGAGGGAAACATACACAATAGAGTACAACAATACTGAAATATAGGGCTCTATATCAAAGAATGCTACGCGGAAACATAACAACCCATACAGATCCTAAGGACACTAGAACCTGGCTCTGATACCACCTGTGACACCCCGACTAATTAAATATCGGGTAGCTACTCCTTTATTCAAATTAATACAAAATGTCAAGTTGGTTCAGTTCATAGCATCACTATCGAAAAATATTTTAACAACTACTAGCCACCTAATATTTAAAAAGTGAGTTGTCAATTTTAATTAAATTAGATTAACATGCAACAAGTATTAACTTATGAAATAATGATACCACAATCACATTACAGTCACATTACAATAATAAAGGAATAAATGAATCTGGAGGAACACTCCTCTGAAATAATCCGAAATACTGAATACAAAGTTTGAATCACTAATTAATTACATCCAAAACTGAAATGAAACTGAATAAATAAACTGTCTCTAGGAGAAAAGGGGCGACATGCCCTACAGATAAATAAGTCTGAAATGGAATCAATGTAGAAATTGGAGGCATCTCTAATCGAGGTCCTGTAACTTCCATAGAAGCTACAACACGTCACCGGAATGGAACTCCTAAGCTTGGTGTCCTTGTGGCTGGGCACCTAAAAGGTTTTTACAAGAAAAATGGATTTGAAAGCAAACGGGTCAGAGCCCGATTGTGAAAACAGTTTAAAATATAGCAAGTGTTTAATATCATTAAACAGTGATTATAAAATACATGATAATGCGTGCACTCACATGAGTTCCTCACCTCTCATCTAGTTGTGCACTCCTAACGTACCCGTACCCGTTCTAGTTATTCCTCTATCTAACTTGTCCAATCCACAACCTAACCTTACTATATTATTCAAGGTTCAATTCACGACATCTTTATATAAACCGAGAGTTTTACTTTGTGTTCCTCAGAACTAGCTATAATAATTACTAAGAAGTTCCCATTTTTTTAACTCTACAAAAAGATACAAATTATTCACACTTACACTTATATAAGCAGTCCATTTCAATTATCAGTATTTAATCTCATCATAATTATACAATGATGGCACCCCTAGGCTAAGCTGCGGTGCACACATACTTTGCTATCAAATCCCGGTACATCACGTATATAAGGACCACGTATTCCGAATCTCTCAGGAATCGTTTCGATAAGAAACAATCACACATAATGGAGGCGAACATAGATCACATCCCATGGGTCACGCACTTACCTACGCTCTCATGGTCAGCAGACTTATTAACTCCCCAATAAGTCATTCTCTGATCTATGTCCTCGAGGTACCAATCTAAATCCCCCCCGTAGGCACACAAAGATTAGATAGCCCTGATCGAACGCCGACCTCCCGTGATAGCAAGTATGGTAGGTATGTTATACACAGATAACTACATATACTAAGCATTCACACATCTTAGATATCTTATAATATTAATAGAGGTATATTTTACATTCTTATACCGTCATTCAATGTTGCACACTTACAAGTCCCCGTATAATATACATCATAGACTATCAACTCTTCTCACGTCGCAAATTCAAGTACTTATATCCTAACCCATAGAAGTCACCCGGTTTATTATATAATTCTAAGTTTTAATCCTCAACGTAATCCAATCTCACAACTATACCCACTAATCAACAAGGGAAGAATAACACTCAATTATATTGTAACACCCCTCCTAATTAAATACCGGGTGGCCAATCCCATACCAAATTAAAATAGAATATACAGTTGGCTCATTCTTAGCATCACTGTCGAAAACATTTATAACTCACCCAATACCCAATTAAGTTGGTGTTAAAAACTTTCCAAATTTTAATTCAACAAAATCCATTTCTAGTTTAAGAATAACACAACACATTTTATTCTACAACACTGATAACCAAAAAGATAACACAAAAGAATTTAAATGCAATTGGAATAAACATTCTCAAATAATATTAATCCATTACAGTAATCCCAACAATATTAAATGTATTAAAAGACACGAAAACAATAGTATTTGACCCCGATAGGAAAAGATAACTGAATCCTTTGGGCGACATGCCCTAACTAAAAGATCATTGTGAATCAAAAGAAGATAAGCGTCTAAGCAATACTCCATAGCTCCATAGCTCGTCAATATTAACTAAGGTTGGCATCCCTGCTGCTGGACACCTGGTATAGAAGATACAATAGAAAAGAGAATATGTAAGGAAACGGGTCAGAACCCGATTGTAAAAATGATTTTTAAAATAACAAGTATTTAACAAGTGCAATAAAGCATTTATTATGTACATGTTAGCATCCCACTCTCACTTGCTATTCTCACCTTTCAACTAGAGTGCACACTTAACGTTTCCTATTAACCTCCTAGTTAATGGTTGCTCTTTTTTAGTTTCCAAAACATGATTCCATTCCCATATCATAACCCCATGTGTCCCATACCATACGTCAAATAATCATTCATTTACGTTATTCATTTATGGATTAAGCTTTTGTAACACCCCATGATTTTTGAGACTGAGAAATTAAATTTTTGGGAAAATAAAATTTAATTAAATTGGAGAATTTTAAAATTTGGGAATTTAGGTCCAAAAATAGAGAACGTTTCAAAGTATTTCGGATGATGATTTTGAGGGTACCATCGATCCCGAAAGGGTCGAGATAGTCAAAATAACTGTCATTGGGTTTTATTTCGGCTCCGGAATATTTTTAAGTAAGTTTGGCTCGAATTGGAGTGAACGAGTCATTTAAAGTGTGTATTAACATTTAAAACTGGATTTATTGTTTTAAGGGATTTAAAGGCTTACGGATCAAGCCTTCTCAATTAGAGAAAGAGAAAGGAAGAAGGAAATAAGAAGAAAGAAGGAGAGAGAGGAAGAAAAGCTTGGAGATTCCGGCCCAAACGCGACATCGAGGACGATCCAACCTCTAAAAATCTGAGGCAAGTGTTTAATCTTGCTAAATAAGTCATTTGTGTATTTGATTTCATAATTTGTGGGTTAAAGAAATGATTTTTGGGGTATTAATATCAAAACCTAGATTTTTGGGTTTAATCTTGAAATCAATGTTTAAATATGGGTTTAATGGTGTAAAAATGGTTGGGATCAACTTTGGGTTGATTTATTGGCTTAGAATCATGTTGTGATAAAGATTTGGAGGTTAGTATAGAAATTGTAGGGTTCAGAATTCGTGGGTTCATTGAAGAAGAAGAACCCTCCAAATTCTGCAGACCCGAATCGATTCGCCCCTTAAGCGAATCGATTCGGCCTAGGCAACATTGGCAGGTCTTCACGACCGAATCGATTCAGTTTGAGACAGAGTCCCAGGTCTTTTGGACTGAATCGATTCGAAGTTGGAGCGAATCGATTCGCCCTTGAGACCGAATCGATTCGGGCCAGGTCGAATCGATTCGAAAACATGGCTATTTTAGGGTATTCTTCTAGGATGATCTCCAACCCTTTTTGGTTGGGTTTATTAATTTGGGGCCTTCTCTTATGATGAAAGAGATATGTTTTGGAGTCACACAAGGGGTTTCTCACACATTGTGATCATGGGGACTTCTTGGGAAAATTTGGGAAAAATATATCTAAGTATGTATTTGGAGATGTGTATAGAGATTGTGGGGAAACTTCATTGGGATTGAGAATTATACTTAGAGACAAATTGTAAGTATAAATGTGTTGGGAGGCTAAGAACTCTTAGAGAGAGTTATGAGTGTATGTTGTTAAATTTCTGGGCCGACATTTATATTGAATCCTTATAAGGATAGGATATGATTCAGACACAGTTTTGGGCCCAATGAAAGAGAGTGGTCGCATGCCTTTGGTAATGATAAAATTTAAGAAATAAATCCAAGAGATCTTAGACTAGGGGATTCACAAAAGTGATTGAACCGTAGTCGGAATCGAGAGCGATGGGATCATATTCCCAACTGGAGTAGAGTGTGTAAATCTATTCGGGGTAGATGTTGTTTATCGGTGTGTGATTTACAACGGGTATTTTCCCTAAGAAATGGGATTATTTGATGAAAATAAGATTGAGCTGAGGCTTATAGACTATTAGTTAGGTGTATACCGATAGTCGAAATTATTACTAGATTTTATAATGTGCTCTCGGATATAGATGGTATGTGTAGTGATGGTTTCCTACACAAAATCTTGGGTGATAACCCTAATATTGGATATACATGTATATATATATATATATATATATACATATGATTTTGGGAGACTATTCATCATAGGAAAAATGATTGAATATGTTTCAAGTGAGGGATTGTATTCACATATCGAGGTAAATTAAATGAGTTTATGGTGACGGCCTGTATATTGGGGATTATGTATACTTATAGCCGAGTTTATATTTCGTATGCATATGAACGAGAATTAGTTGTATATATGGATATGTGAATATATGTGTATATATCTATATAGATATGGATATATGGATATATTTATGTTGTGGATATACATGATATGGATATTTAAACCTCATGTGATGGTTTAATGTTTGATCATATGATGGGATCATATGGATGTATGTATATTGTGCATGTGAACGATATATATACTTATGTGGTTAAGCATACCCCGCTCATGCTATCATTGGGAAGTTTCCTTGCAGAGGGTGAGCATACTGGCTTAAGGAGCAGGGTGTGGATATTCCCCAGGTCATAGTCATCCAGTGTGTTATGATGTGATATATATATTTTTGGGGTGGGACGTGGTGGGTATGTTTCTTCTCATTGCCGGTTAGGAGCTATGACCGATTCCCGGGACATCGTGTGTGTGAGTTACCATGTGATGGGTGTCGTTGAGCCCCACCATGGTGGTCCCCAGTTGCTACGTGAGCCGGGCACTGGGAAGATGATAGCATGGTGCAGTTTTATCGGGGATATATATAGCCAGGTGGATTATGTGCATGTCCATTGTACATCAGATATGATATGTACACTTGGTCATGGGTATGGATGATGGTATATATATATATGGTTAGAATAAAATGCCTATATATATATATATATATATATATATATATATATATATATATATATATATATATATATATATATATATATATATATATATATATATATATATATATATATTTATATATCCAATAGATGAAAGGATATAGAATCTTTGTGGAGTACATCTTGAATGATTATGATGTACTAGATTGATGGGGGTTGATGTATCGCATTTAAGGAATATTTCGGTTACATCATCCCAAGGATATTATTGGAGATTTTAGTTGTTTTCATAATTGTAGTCTAAAATTTAGTTGTATTAGTAGTATAATATGGTATGTATGGCATTATGGATCTCTAGGATCGACATTGTCGAGGAGTAGTGTAACAGGGTGGTTCCTTGTTTGGATTTCGCTCTGCGAGGCACCCCACGCACGAAACGTAGCGCATTGTTGAGATTAGAGAAACGTTCTGCCAATAATTAGGTATGGCATAGTGGATCTCCAGGATCGACGTTGACAAGGAGTAGTGTAATGGGGTGGTTCCTTATTTGGATTTCGCTCTGCGAGACACCCCATGCACGAAACGCAACGCATCGTTGAAATTGGAGAGAAGTTTTGTCAATAATAAATTTTGTATGCCTATTATTTAGAAATTAAATCATATGTTTCAACCCAAATGCATATGGGTAACTTATTAAGATTTATAATTGGTTAAATTATAAACCGGAATACATTAAGCCTAATATGTGGATTAGAAGGAGTGGATTCTTGGGTTATGATAGGAAGGCAGATCTCGTGGGTATAGGCTAGGCCTATGATAAGTTAGGTTGTCCTTAAAATTGGGGTAATTTAACTAAAATATGAAGACGCGAAAAGGTGCGCGCTGTTAGATTAGAGGTGAGTTGGGGTTCCACGAGACTGCGATTCCACTTTAATTATGAAAAAGTGCACCGATATTTATTATGCATGGTTAACACACTTGCTAAATATTTTTCACACTCGGGCTCTGACCCGTTTACTTTTCTCTCCTACTTGTATATATATATATATATTACTACAGGTGTCCTACCGCATGGATGCCGGATGACCTTCTATCTAGAGTTCTTGGGAGCCGTGACATGTGCGGACTGTTGCGGGATGTATCTTGTAGTCGCTTCCTACTTTTAAAATTCTAGGTAGGATTCATGTTGTATATCGGGTTTTTACCCAAGGGATATTTATAGATGTGTATATTTATTCCATTTCTGTTATTGTATTGGCTGTGACCCGATAGCTTATTCGGGTTTACTTCCTTGTGGTATATTTAGTTGTAGTTATTTATTTCATTTTATTCTAGCATTTCATTTCTCATAGTTCTTTCATGCATCTTTCTTTCCTTTATTATAGTGTTGGTTGGTGGTATGTTGCATATAATATTAAATTTTAACATCTCGCTTATATGATATCGGGTCGTTAGTCCTATATTATATAGTACCGGAAGTTGATGTTGAGACTGGACCATCTAAAACTCCTGATTTAATGTAGTATAGGGATGGCCACCCGTTATTATTTTAAGCGGGGTGTTACAGCTTTTCAATTCTATAAGAATAAACATTCATTAACTTTATTTCATTCTTTTTCTCAATTCACCGTTATCTATAATTATCACCGTAGATAGATTTAATCACTATATACATTCATTATATATATATATATATATATATATATATATATATATATATATATATATATATTCATATATAATATGGCACCCCGAGTCACAGCTGCAGTGCAATGCATTACTCTGCTATCACGTCCCATCATCCCTGGTCGCCGAATAGGGGACTAAAGGTTCGGTAAGGATTCCTCGAACCACAAACAACAACAAACAAGTTGGAGACGAACATAGTTCTTGTATCCATGGGTCATGCACATACCTACGTACCCACAGGCAGCGGACTTATCAATTCCCCGATAAGTCTTTCATAGACCTATGTTCTCGAGCAACAATTCAAAGATCCCATGGATTCATCAGGATATGACTGCCCTCACGCGCAAACCTCCCGACGATAGCAAGTAAGCTAGGTATGTCATACACATAATCATAAATCAATCAAATAGGCATTATCATACCTATAATATTCTATCAACAAGGTACTCACATTACCCTTAGATTATTCCCATACGTAGCATTATATCTCTCAAATCCTACGTATTAAAATATCATAACTTTACTTCTTAATTTAATTAACCCCGAGCCTCACTCAATACACAAGGTTCAAATACGTTTTTCCCCAACATATACTCAGTAAGAAGTCACTAATACCCTATTGGTCCATATCGTCATATCTCCCAAATTACTACGAATTAAACTCTCCCTTTAATTAAGGTTAAAACCGATAGTTTCAAATCTCTTATAAACACATCTTCTTTCACTTAGGATTAAACCCTCTTGTAAACTTAAGGATACCCATGTGTTATATAAAATCACCCCTAC
Source organism: Sambucus nigra (assembly GCA_949130495.1). Classification (NCBI taxonomy): domain Eukaryota; kingdom Viridiplantae; phylum Streptophyta; class Magnoliopsida; order Dipsacales; family Adoxaceae; genus Sambucus; species Sambucus nigra. The sequence continues at coordinate 356,463,734 of OX422222.1, read as the reverse complement.
TGGTCCTATCTTTAATCCTCATGCATCCCAATTAGAATTCAACAAATGAATCTAGCAACCGAAATTCCTTTAAATTAATTATCATTATTCGAATCAATTAAATCCCAATCAAATTAATTCAAATCTTAACTAGGGCTTACTGATCTTTTCTAAGTCCCATAATATCCAATTAATAATCACCAAAGATCTACAAAGGGTTTGGGATAAGAATCAACATTTAAAAAGAAACAACTTTAGGGATTCTGGGGAGGTCGATCGATCGAAGGCAGGGGGTCGATCGATCGATCACTCAGGTAACAACCCAGTTTTTCTGCATTTCTGCAACAATGGGTTTAGCCATTTTTTATCATTCAAACCTTCATATTAACAACCCAAATGACTTATAATCCTTACTACATGATATATCAACATATACAAATGATTTCTAATCATCTAAACATCCTAAAATCATCAAGAGATTGGATTAAAAACATGTTTCTATCCTTATTTCCAGAAAATCATCAACATAATATCTTCAAGAACACAACAATGGTTTCCAGAATTTCTTCAACAGATTCATGATTATTTCATGGATTACTATCAACCTACAACATAAGTTTAATTCCTATATATTTTCAGTTTCCAGAAATCCATTTAACAACTCCATTATTTATCTTCCAACCATGAAAAATCATCTCTTTTAATAACTATTCTAACATGGACAATATAAAAACTTAGATTGCCGTTATCAAACACTTGCCTCTACTGAAGGTCTGATCCTTTGGTGTAGTATATCTCAGGTGGTTCTCCCTTCTCTGGTGAACTTTCGGTGGTGGTTGGTGGTGGTGATCCTTGGTCTTTGTTCTCCTCCTTCCCAAGTAAGCTTTTCCCTTCCCAAGCAACCTTTCACTCTCTCTAGGAAGATGACTTCTCTATTTTTTGTAGAGGAGATGAATAACGCACGTACACTTAATCTCCAAATACTTATAATAGGACAAAATCCGAAATCACTATTCATCCCCTATAAAAATGACTAAAATGCCCTTTTGGGTTGTCTTTTCATTTCCAAAAGACCCGAGACTCAAAATTAACTTCCAAATAGACTTTTCTGACTATTTCGAACGTTCCGGACGCAACGACGCACTCTAAATGACTATAAGGTTGATAGAAAATAAGTTTTCTTTTTAATCTAACAAATTAGTCTCGACACGTCCCATACCGCGTCCGACTAAAAATTCAAATTACCCAATTAATATCTCATAGCAATATCAATAACATCACATTCATATATTACCTAAATATCTTTAAGTAATATTCAGAATCATACATTTTAATATCCGAACTTCGGATAAAACCCAAATGAATTAATTTATAATAAAATCCAATTAATCCATTAATTTAAAATATAACCCATTTTAAAAGTCCTTAAAATCACGGGGTATTACATACTTCCCCCCTTATAACAGACTTTCATCCCGAAATTCAGGAATATAAATCATACCAGTAAGGTCAACTCCGAGTATAAATCACACATCGCAAGAAATCTATGACGTACCGCCCATACAGTACATTATCAAAAATCCCTATTGATGTTATACGCCCAACCTCACCATATAGTTTCAACTTAATCGAATATAAACTTTACCCAATCTTCCCTATACCATTCACGTATCCAAGTTCAGAAAAATGATCCTTATAGTTTCACAATTTTGAAAACTACTACAATCCAACCATCCAGGGCGCCCATACACCCTATCGTACCACTTTCATTAAAAGATTTATCCAAAGGTTATAAACTCATATCCCAAAGACCTAACTTATTTCGACTCCCAACGGTTATTAGTTTCATGCGTGGGGTGTCTCACAAGCGAAATCCAAACAAGGAACCCCCCCGATACACTACTACCTAAAGTAGTCGGTCATCGAAACTCCTCAGGTCCTTAGTCAATAATATATAAAAATCAGGTTTATAAAAAAAATCAGGTTTATCGATTTTAAAAAAATTTAGGTTTTTATCGATTTCAAATAGACTCTACTCATCCACTCTCTTATAGAAGACAAGATGCTGGATAGTAGTAGTACATACGCTCTCATATACCACAAGTCAATGCACGCCGATAGTCATATCATGCTCGGACATGCCCAAGTAAGTAATCCCATGATAAAAATCAGACCGACGTGATGACATAAATAAATATAGGTGTCCACAACCTCTTGGTGAGTCTACGTAAGTAATAGTGCTATAGGCTAAGTTTAGTAACCCTTTTGCCCACACAATATCAATTACTACAAACATCAATATACTCCTCATAATTCCTTAGATAGAAAACATACCCTCATTCGCGGGTGGTGGTTGTTGATTTGCTTCCTGATGGACATTATATACACGCCCGTAATGACCCTGTTGCGCGGGTGCTGCTGGAATGGGAGATAGTGCTAGCACCAGAGATGGAAGAGCAACTGGTGGAAATATTGGTGTCTGTGTCTCCTGTCGAGCATTTTGTTCCTGAGGGAATTTGTCTTTATCAGGATAATCTTGGCATTTATGGCCATACTTGCCGCACACGAAACATTTTCCCGTAAACTTTCCACCACTTTGCCCCTGTTGACCCTGACCCTGCTGGCCATTACCTCATTTCCCTTGGCCCTGAAGAGCCTGTCTCTAGCCCTGATGGCCCTGCTGTCCTTGCCCATTAGCTCTATCCTCAAATCGAGAATCTCCAGATCGCAAACGTTTAGCATAATCCCCTGTTTGGGAACCCTGCTTACCCTAACGTTGATGACTCTGCCCTGACTGAGTCCCACTAGAACTGCCCCCAGTAGTCTTGCCTTGGAGGCTTGACCCAAACCCCCGCTTAACACCCTGAGCATGAAAGCGGTTATCCTGGAAATAAAGCATTGCGACATTAAGAACATCTGCATACGTGCGTAGTGAAAGATTCCCCAATAAATGCTGGCGAATCTTATAGTTCAACCCATCCGTGAACATTAGAATTCTCCTCTCCTCAGTGTGTACCTCTGATGGTACCAAATTAGTTAGTCGCGTGAATTCTTCCTCGTATTTCGCCACCGTATTCTCTCCCTGCTTCAAATCAAGTAGTTTCCGCCTCATCTCTGTTTGGATGGCGGAAGGAAAATACTTCCCATCAAACCGTATCCAAAAGTCTTGGATAGTCATTGTGTCTCTCTCATCCATAGTGGTCGTAGCTTCCCATCATTGCAAAGCTTCCCCTACTAGCTTGAATGTGGCTAGTATTTGACGTTGAACCTCAGTGCATTCGAGCATTCTCAAGTGCCGTTGGATATCTTTCTTCCATCGGCTAGCAGTCACAACATATGATCCTCCCTGAAACTTAGGTGGGTGCGCCTTCTGAAAGGCATCCCTCGCTCGTTCCCACGCAGTAGGAAACACTTGACCTTGCACGGGTGGCACAACTGGTGCCGGTGCTGGAGCCTGTTGAACAACAGCTAGAGCTGCATTGACTGCCTGAGCGACAATTGCAGCAACTTCGGCCGCAGTCATCGTACCCTGAGCTGGGGCGGGCTGAGGTGCCATCGAGGAGGCATCTGAAACGAGAGAACACTATCAGTATTTGATATAACAAAATAGCTGAAGAGCGTAAGCGTACACAGAAAAGCAATAATCCTACTCATAGGGCTCTATATCAAAGAACACTAAGATGAAAACACAATAAGCCGTACAGATCCTAAAGGAAACTAGAACCTGATGCTCTGATACCACCTGTAACACTCCGCCTAATTAAATACTGGGTGGCCAGTCCCATACCAAATTAAAACAGAATATACAGTTGGCTCATTCTTAGCATCACTGTCGAAAACATTTACAACTCATCCAATACCCAATTAAGCTGGTGTTAAAAACTTTCCAAATTTTAATTCAACAAAATCCATTTCTAGTTTAAGAATAACACAACACATTTTATTCTACAACACTGATAACCAAATAGATAACACAAAAGAATTTAAATGCAATTGGAATAGACATTCCCAAATAATATTAATCCATTACAGTAATCCCAACAATATTAAATGTATTAAAAGACACGAATACAATAGTATTTGACCCCGATAGGAAAAGATAACTGAATCCTTTGGGCGACATGCCCTAACTAAAAGATCACTGTGAATCAAAAGAAGATAAGCATCTAAGCAATACTTCATAGCTCCATAGCTCCTCAATATCAACTAAGGTTAGCGTCCCTGCTGCTGGACACCTGGTATAGAAGATACAATAGAAAAGAGAATATGCAAGGAAACGAGTCAGATCCCGATTGTAAAAACGATTTTTAAAACAATAAGTATTTAACAAGTGCAATAAAGAATTTATTATGTACATGTAAGCATCCCACTCTCACTTTCTATTCTCACCTCTCAACTAGAGTGCACACTTAACGTTTCCTATTAACCTCCTAGTTAATGGTTCCTCTTTTCTAGTTTCCAAAACATGATTCCATTCCCATATCATAACCCCGTATGTCCCATACCATACGTCAAATAATCATTCATTTATGTTATTCATTTATGAATTAAGCTTTTCAATTCTATAAGAATAAACATTCATTAACTTAATTTCATTCTTTTTCTTAATTCACCGTTATCTACAATTATCATCGTAGATAGATTTAATCACTATATAAATTCATTCATTATATATATATATATATATATATATATATATATATATATTCATATATAATACGTCACCCCGAGTCACAGCTGCGGTGCAATGCATTACTCTGTTATCACATCCCATCATCGCTGGTCGCCGACCAGGAGACTAAAGGTTCGGTAAGGATTCCTTGAACCACAAACAACAACATACAAGTTGGAGGTGAACATAGTTCTCATATCCATGGGTCACGCACATACCTACGTACCCACATTCAGCGGACTTATCAACTCCTCGATAAGTCTTTCATAGACCTATGTTCTCGAGCGACAATTCAAAGATCCCATGGATTCATCAGGATATGACTTCCCTCACGCGCAAACCTCCTGACGATAGCAAGTAAGATCAATCAATCAAATAAGCATTATAATACCTATAATATACTATCAACAAGGTACTCACATTACCCTTAGATTATTCCCATACATAGCATTATATCTCTCAAATCCTACGTATTAAAATATCATAACTTTACTTCTTAATTTAATTACCCCCGAGCCTCACTCAATACACAAGGTTCAAATAGGTTTTTCCTCAACATATACTCACTAAGAAGTCACTAATACCCTACTGGTCCATATCGTCATATCTCCCGAATTACTACGAATTAAACTCTCCCTTTAATTAAGGTTAAAACCATTAGTTTCAAATCTCTTATAAACACATCTTCTTTCACTTAGGATTAAACCCTCTTGTAAACTTAAGGATACCCAGGTGTTATATAAAATCACCCCTACTGGTCCTATCTTTAATCCTCATGCATGCCAATTAGAATTCAACAAATGAATCTAGCAACCGAAATTCCTTGAAATTAATTATCATTATTCTAATCAATTAAATCCCAATCAAATTAATTCAAATCTTAACTAGGGCTTACTGATCTTTTCTAAGTCCCATAATATCCAATTAATAATCACCAAAGATCTACAAAAGGTTTGGGATAAGAATCAACATTTAAAAAGAAACAACTTTAGGGATTCTGGGGAGGTCGATCGATCGAAGGCAGGGGGTCGATCGATCGATCACTCAGGTAACAACCCAGTTTTTCTACATTTCTGCAACTACGGGTTTAGCCATTTTTTATCATTGCTCAAACCTTCATATTAACAACCCAAATGACTTATAATCCTTACTACATGATATATAAACATATACAAATGATTTCTAATCATCTAAACATCCTAAAATCATCAAGAGATTGGATTAAAAGCATGTTTCTATCCTTATTTCCAGAAAATCATCAACATAATATCTTCAAGAACACAACAATGGTTTCCAGAATTTCTTCAACAGATTCATGATTATTTCGTGGATTACTATCAACCTACAACATAAGTTTAATTCCTATATATTTTCAGTTTCCAGAAATCCATTTAATAACTCCATTATTTATCTTCCAACCATGAAAAATCATCTCTTTTAATAACTATTCTAACATGGACAATATACAAACTTAGATTGCCATTATCAAACACTTGTCTCTACTGAAGGTCTGACACTTTGGTGTCGTATATCTCAGGTGGTTCTCCCTTCTCTGGTGAACTTCCGGTGGTGGTGATCCTTGGTCTTTGTTCTTCTCCTTCCCAAGTAAGCTTTTCCCTTCCCAAGCAACCTTTCACTCTCTCTAGGAAGATGACTTCTCTATTTTGTGTAGAGAAGATGAATAACCCACGTACACTTAATCTCCAAATACTTATAATAGGAAAAAATCCAAAATCACTATTCACCCCCCCTATAAAAATGACTAAAATACCCTTTTGGGTTGTCTTTTCATTTTCAAATGACCCGAGACTCAAAATTAACATCCAAGGACGCACTCGAAATGACTATAAGGTTGATAGAAAACAAGTTTTCATTTTAATCTAACAAATTAGTCCTGACACGTCCCATACCACGTCCGACTAAAAATTCAAATTACCGAATTAATATCTCATAGCAATATCAATAACATCACATTCATATATTACCTAAATATCTTTAAGTAATATTAAGAATCATACATTTTAATATCCGAACTTCGGATAAAACCCAAATGAATTAATTTATAATAAAATCCAATTAATCCATTAATTTAAAATATAAGCCATTTTAAAAGTCCTTAAAATCACGGGGTATTACATATATAAGTTTACAGGAAGTTCGAAACTAAAATCGGGCCTAAAAGACCATTCTGTGAACTCGTTAGAAGTCACTGAAATCTCGTTCGAACGTTCGTTCGAATGAATGGCTTCGAACGAACTATGAACTCGTTAGAAGGGACACTAGAATCTCGTTAGAAGCTCGTTCGAATGACCTGGGTTGGTCTTTTAACGAGAGGGCAGAGAACGCCCAGAATTTTCTCAACTTCGTTTTTTCACCAAATTCCTTTCTCCAAATCCATCCTAAGTTCATACTAATTACGGTTTTGTGTTGTTAAACTACTCTAGGTCACCCTAAGTCATTTCTTAACATATTCTTGGGGTCAAATCTTATTAATCAACATGTAATCACCATAAATTCCCAAATCTTGCCCCAAACCCTATGAACATGAACACATAATTTTATTATACCTAAATACTCATCATTAATCCGTTTTTAAATCATAAAAGTTAAGTTTTGGGTACCAATTTCGTCCATAATCATTCTACATGCAATCCCTATCCAAATTTATAAGTTCCACGACAAATACATTGGGTTTTCATCAAAACTTTCAAAGCATATAAAGCTTCTACACTAAACATGGAGGAAATATTCCTTGAAACTAATAACATCAAATCACTTGCCTTAGGTTTTTTCTTCAGATTTTTTGTCGGTGATTATAGGCTGATTCTCTCCTCTTTCTAGTCACAATTCCTTCCAAAAATGATGGTGATGGGAGATGGTTTGGTTTGGAACTTGTTTTAACCTCTCTCTAACTTCTCTCAAAAACCCCCGTAGCCCACTCTCTTGCTTTTGGATGATAATGGCCTTAGTGGCCTCTCTAATAATATCTAATTTAACTCTAAAATTCGTGGGTTTTAATTCCTAAAATTTTAAAATTACCAAAATACCCTTCTGGGTTGTCGGTTTGGCCCGGGACCCAAACTAAACTCCCGGATAGTGTTTTCTGACTATTTCGACCCTTCCGGACATGTTGGTGCACTCAAAATGACCATTAGGTTGATAAAAATATAATTTACTTTTTAATCTAAATAAATTCATTCTTGAAGCGGCTGACACGCGCGTCCCAACTAAATTTCCCAAATTGTCGTATTTCTGCCTCGCGACAATTTTAATATTTTCAATACTCATATATTACCATATATTCTCAGTAATATTTTATTTTAACATCATAATCAAATACCAACTCACATCTTGCCAGTATTTACCTCCGGATTAATTTCCAAGTTAATTCTTATTTAATTCAATTAATCCATTAAATAAAAATCAATAAAATTATAGGGTATTACATACTTCCCCCCTAATAACAGAATTTCATCCCGAAATTTGGAACTAAAGAATACCTGGTACGAATAACTCTGGGTAACGTTCGCGCATCTCATCCTCGCGCTCCCATGTGGACTCCTCGGCATTAAGATGCCGCCATTGAACGCGTACTAACGGTACTATCTTCGACCTCAGTTTCCTCTAGCTGTGGTCCAGAATAGCAATCGGTCCCTCCTCGTAGGAACTATCGAGCTGTAGATCGATGTCTTCTAAAGCAATGTGAGTATGGGCCAAATCGTCCCTAAGATATCTCCTTAGCGAGGAAATATGGAACACCTCATGAATCCTATGTAAGTGCTCCGGTAACCCAAGTCTATACGCGACTGGCCCAATCCGCTCGATGATTGAAAATGGCCCCACATATCTTGGTGCCAGTTTCCCCTTCTTCCCAAAATGCATAATCCCCTTCATCGGAGATACTCTGAGTAGCACCTGGTCCCCCACCTTGAACTCTCTGAAGTACCTCTTGGCATCGGCATAACTCTTTTATCGATCCTGAGCTACCCGAATACGGCTCCGTATCATCTCTATCCTTGCCGAACTATCCTGAATAACTTCTGATCCAAGGAGTTTGTTATCTCCCACATCTAACCAACACGTTAGGGAACGACAAGGTCTACCATACAATGCCTCGAATGGAGCCATGCCAATGGTGAGCTGGTAGGAGTTATTATAAGCAAACTCCACCAGTGGAAGGTACTGCTCCCAACCACCTCCAAAGTCTAGGATGCACATACGTAACATGTTCTCCAACATTTGATTCGTCCGCTCGATTTGCCCATCTGTCTGCGGGTGGTATGCCGTACTCAGCCGTAACTCCGTACTCATTGCCTCCTAGAAACTCTCCCAAAATCATGAAATAAATATCTTGTCTTGGTCAGACATGATATTGATAGGCACCCCGTGAAGTCTCACTATCTCCGCTATGAAAATCTTGGCATACTGTCCCGTAGTGTAGTCTGTTCGGGCTGACAGAAAATGAGCAACTTTGGTCAGTCTATCCACGATTACCCATATGGAGTCGTGACCCCTCTGCGAAGTAGGTAACCCCGTGATAAAGTCCATGGAAATGCTCTCCCATTTCCACATCAAAACCTCTAACGACTGTAGAAGTCCTGCCGGTCTCTGATGATCCACCTTTACCAGCTGACAAGTGGTGCATTTAGAAACGAACACGACAATATCTCTCTTCATCCCGCTCCACCAGTACTGTCGTCTCATGTCTTGGTACATCTTATCCCCACCAGGGTGTACCGCGAACCATGAACCGTGCGACTCTGTCATTACCTCGTGTCGCAAGTTTTCCCCTTTCGGAACGACCAGTCTCCCATTGAAGCGTAATCCCCCGTCTGAACTAACGGTATAGGACTCGGCTCCCTCTACTAGTAATCGAACTATCTGTTCCTGACAGAACGAGTCTTTTTCCTGGGCCTGTATCACTCTTGTAACAATTTAGGTGTAACAGTCATCACAGACATGAATGATCGGGCCACTGCATCCTGGTGTCCCAACTCCTTCCACTTTTCTCTCCACACTTCGGCCACCTCATCTACTGGCCTACGGCTCAACGCGTCTGCTACCACGTTAGCCTTCCCTGGGTAATATTGGATATCAAACTGATAATTTTTCACAAACTCAAGCCACTGACATTGACGCATATTCAGTTCCTTCTGCGTGAAGAGGTATTGTAGAGACTTGTGGTTTGTGAACAACAAAAATTTCTCCCCCAGGAGATAGTGTCTCCAAATCCGAAGAGCAAATATGACTGCCGCTAACTCCAAGTCGTGGGTGGGATAATTATTCTCATGAGGCTTAAGCTTATGGGAAGCATAAGTTATAGCCTGACTCTCCTATTGCAGTACACCTTCAAGTCCTTGGGGGATGGTTTGGATTTTCACCCTTTAACGACTTGTTTTTAATACTAAGTGTGATTTTTGCAAATTATCGTCATACTCTCAAATCGAGAGACTCGGGACTATGCGGTCAGTTCTTACAAGTTACATGGGTTCCGTGCGAGGTGTTCGTGCCTCCTACGGGGTCGTTTGGGGGATGGTTTGAGTTTTCACCCTTTAACGGCATGTGTTTTGACACTTAAGTGTGATTTTTGCATATTATCATCATACTCTCAAACCGGGAGACCCGAGACTATGCGGTCAGTTCCTACAAGTTACATTGGTCCAGTGCGAGGTGTTCGTGCCTCCTACGGGATCGTTTGGGGGATGGTTTGGGTTTTCACCCTTTGACGGCTTGTTTTTAAGTCTAAGTGTGATTTTTGAAAATTATCGTCATATTCACAAACCGGGAGACACGGGACTACGCGATCAGTTCCTACAAGTTACATTCGTCCCGTGCAAGGTGTTCGTACCCCTTACGGGGTCGTTTGGGGGCTGGTTTGGGTTTCACCCTTTAACGGCTTGTTTTTAAGTCTAAGTGTGATTTTTGCAAATTATCGTCCTACTCTCAAACTGGGAGACCCGGGACTACGCGGTCAGTTCCTAAAAGTTACATTGGTCCCGTGCGAGGTGTTCGTTCCCCCTACGGGGTAGTTTGGGGGATGGTTTGGATTTTCAGTCTTTAACGGCTTATTTTTAAGTCGAAGTGTGATTTTTGCAAATTATCGTCATATTCTCAAATCGGGAGACCCGGGACTACGCGATCAGTTCCTACAAGTTACATTGGTCCCGTGCGAGGTGTTTGTGCCTCCTACGGGGTCGTTTGGGTGCTGGTTTGGGTTTTCACCCTTTAACGGCTTATTTTTAAGCCAAAGTGTGATTTCTGCAAATTATCGTTATACTCTCAAACCGGGAGACCCGAGACTATGCGGTCAGTTCCTACAAGTTACATAGGTCCCGTGCGAGGTGTTCGTACCTCCTACGGGGTCGTTTGGGGGATGGTTTGGGTTTTCACCCTTTAACGGCTTGTTTTTAAGTTTAAGTGTGATTTTTGCAAATTATCGTCATACTCTCAAACCGGGAGACCCGGGACTACGCGGTCAGTTCCTACAAGTTACATGGGTCCCGTGCGAGGTGTTCGTGCCTCCTACGGGGTCGTTTGGGTACTGGTTTGAGTTTTCACCCTTTAACGGCTTGTTTTTAAGTCATAGTGTGATTTTTGCAAATTATCGTCATACTCTCAAATCGGGAGACCCGGGACTACGCGGTTAGTTCCTACAAGTTACATTGATCCCTTGCGAGGTGTTCGTGCCTCCTACGGGGTCGTTTGGGGGTTGGTTTGGATTTTCACCCTTTAACGGCATGTTTTTAACTCTAAGTGTGATTTTTATAAATTATCGTCATATTCTCAAATCGGGAGACCCGGGACTACGCGGTCAGTTCCTACAAGTTACATTGGTCCCGTGCGAGGTGTTCATTCCTTCTACAGGATCGTTTGGGGGTTGGTTTGGGTTTTCACCCTTTAACGTCTTGTTTTTAATTCTAAGTGTGATTTTTGCAAATTATCGTCATATTCTCAAACCGGGAGACCCAAGACTACGCGGTCAGTTCCTATAAGTTACATTGGTCCTGTGCGAGGTGTTCGTGCCTCCTACGGGATCGTTTGGGGGCTGGTTTGGATTTTCACCCTCTAATGGCATGTTTTTAAGTCTAAGTGTGATTTTTGCAAATTACTGTCATACTTTCAAACCGGGAGACCCGGGACTACGCGGTCAGTTCGTACATGTTACATTGGTCCCGTGCGAGGTGTTTGTGCCTCTTACGGGACCGTTTGGGGGCTGGTCTGGATTTTCACCCTCAAACGGCTTGTTTTTATCATTTGTACGTGTTCAGTTCGTACGCGGGACTACCCTAATTGTGTGATTTGTTAGGTCTCTATCATCAGCGTTTTATATTTATTACGTTTTACTTTTGATTTAAGTTTGTGAATCTTCTCTGTGATCTAAGAGAAAAGCTAATTGTCAAATTCAACCCACCCCACTCCCCACCCATATATGTGCATATATGCAGCATATATGCACCATATATGCAGATATATGCATATATGATTGCATATATGCATATATATGCATATATGAAGCATATATGCTTTCATACCTGATGGAGGCAGCGATGGAGGGAGGGAGGGGCAGTAGAATTTTCAACCAACTGACCAGCTTCTTCTTAGAAATTTCTCTCTTAAGATATTCAGAGAAGAATCCTTCGTCATTGGACACCACACTTCAGCACATTGTACAGTTGTAATGAATCTCCCTTTCACTAAATCCAACCAATTTGCCTCGTATAATTTGGGACCAATGAGAAAGTTCAAATCTGTAATCCTTTCATCCTCTCTTACAAGTGTAGCTGAAGTTTAAACACATTCACACTTGAGCACAAAAAGGGTGAAGTCTAACCATTGGGACGCACGCACGTACATACACATGTGAGCAGTTATCAACAGTATACCAGTTAACCCAAGTTTGCAGTGAGACTTGGTAATGCTGATGAACTTTTGAAACATGTGAGCAGGAACCACATGCACCTGAACAAATATCAATACATAAGAAGAAAAAATTATGCATGCAAATATAATTCCATTTTGATATTATTTAGAATGTGAAAAATCAAATTTGATACAACTAGATATATACCTCGTCCATGAGAAGTAATACCCACTCTCTATTTCGAATTTCTTCGATAATCTTTTTAGATTCCTCGGACCGTTTAACACCAAAAGCAACCATGTTGTAAGTGGTGACAACCACCCCAGCATTGCCACGAAATCTCTCTTTGCTATCAGATGTGAAACGACAGATTTGGTCATCTCGAATGCTTGACCATAACTTGAACTGAAAAGCCCATTAATCTATGGAAATAACATTTGTCGCTAAACAAAGGCAGCTCTTTCGTATTCGGCAGGCTGCAGAGACACCCACTAAAGACTTTCCTGCACCACATGGTAGAATAATAATACCAGATCTTGCTCTGCCTGCAATATCACAAAAAAAAAAAAACTAAGAATAGATAAGCATCAATACTCCTAAGAATTAGAAAATAACATGATAAATTACATGAATAATAAATTTTCGCACTTTAATGTGCCTTCATGAGTTGGTACACAGTATGGCCAAAATGAAAGCAACAGAATAATTTAAAAGCATATGTATGTGAATAATGTATATCTAGTGCAATAAAGGTATCAAATTCCTCGATCAATTAACATTGCCCAATAACCCAATGCATAAATCTTTGTCCCAATTACTTGAGGTCAGCGATATGCATTATGCTTTGTCATTCAGTTATACTTGGGATTCATACATCACAAACTAGTATCTCTTTCTCTAAGGTATACATCCAAGTAAAATTTGAGACCTTCTCCAAGCATTATTATCTATGTTAATTGTTTATGTAGAAGAGGCTTAAGTCCACTAGCTATCCTCTGCGTAAACAAAGTACCACTTGCTCAACAATTACAGGCAACTCACATGCGCTAAATTCCACCTAGCTCGGGCGGAGGCAGTGCTCGATGAATCAAGCGTTTCGCAAGTGCTCCATGGGACACCTAAGAGTATTGGATTGGAGCCTGGAAATGAAACAAGTTAGATAAAATAACCTTTGCGAGTAATCAAGAGCAACAACATTAGGATCACTCGAATCTTACTTGATCACACAAATTCACGAGGAACTACTCTCGACCAAACAACGGTGTTTCTCGCACAAGGGATATTTGATGGGACAAGTCCTTCATGTCACGCACATGAACCCACCCTACATATCCCACGATTAGCATAGCTTAGCCCTGTGCTTGGCGGTTCACTTACAACATAGGCTCTACTATCCTTGCTCAATCGTCGGAGCCGAGCAAGTCACCTTCCTCATTAATGCAAGCTCATAATGAATTAAATGCTAGGGTAGAGCATATAAGCGCACTCCACTACTAACCAATGTTTCAGACAACCTTAACACACACTTCATTCTTTACAAGAGAACATTTTCTGCAAAATTTCGCTCTATACATAACTCGAACATTTACCATAAATGACTGCATCTCACTCAGTGGTGTTCATCTTTACTCATTACTGCATATTTACTGGGACTCCACTATTACTTTATCTTTACTCATTACTGCATCCCACTTAGTGGTGTTCATTTGCCTCTCGAGTTACTCGCTCTTATTTTCTCACCCTCCTCCAAGGAACCCTTTCATATTGTTATCTTATCACTTGTTCATTATATTTATTGTGGGACGGGTGAATCTTCCTTAACGGTCCACGACCGACCCGAGTTCAAACTAAATACGGGTACTTGATTATTAAAACTAAATACGGTCTTCTTGCTAATAATTGGGTTCTCGAGTGGTAATAAGGAAATACTCTCCAATATTCACATGAGTTTATATCTCAAGGATTGAATTCCTGTCTTAAATACTCTAGAACATTTGAAGGTAATAAGCTAACAGGAAGGAAATTACTTTTTTATAGAGTTGTCATTAACTAATTTTACTCTTTTCGTATTCTTTCTCTTATATTTAGTTTTTCAGTTTTATGTTTGTGGCTTGTTCACCAGCCTTTTTGCGGTATTTTGTACCTTTTCCACTTTTTAAATAAAACATTTGTCTGATTTCTGATCAAAAGTAACACACGTAAATGTGTGTACAATTGTTATAATTTTGTATGTATAATGCTTCTTTATTTTTAATGTGTGATAGCTTAAGTTTCGAAATCATACCTAAATTACAGACTAGGTTCCAAAAATTATGCATAAACATTTTTGGAGTAACTTGAATGATTTAACATTAATAAAAATAGAAATTTAATTAGAACCTCCTTCAATCTTAAGGCAATAATTTATGAGTACCTATTTTTTTACGTAAATAGAGAATTCACCCCATCCCACCGCACTCCCCGCGTGCAGGGGGTGGGGGTGGGGAGGGAGGCATCTGTAGAATAAGTGTCATCGTTGATGTTACAGTTGCATGAATTTGTTGGGTTTAAAGCGACGCGCCTATATCGAAGCTTCATTTCAAAGAACCATGATTGATCAATTAAAATGCAATGGTTAGAAACTGAACGTTTAGAAAATCACGTGCACGTGCATATGCACAAGAAATCAACCATCTAGGAATAAGTAACCTTACCATTTCCAAACATCTTACTAAGACTGCTTATAGTCTTTATGCTTCTCAAAGAACATTTTCCACAAGTATGATCGGAACGGAGCAATACCAGTTCATGTTGCAGACTGCAATAGAGGAAGACAAAAATAGAGAGAAGAAAAAATCTATTAATATCAAAACATACACACACATGTTTGAAGTCATAAATCGAATACATTAAGTGGAAGAAGTGTATATACCATTACAACGGTTACATTAGGATCCTTTGGCATAAGCATTTATTTTCATACAGGTCCAGTTATCTTCACTTCAGAACCAACCTTCAAGTCACCTGAAATCCCCAACATTTTAAGCTGCATGGACACATCATATAAAGCCTTTTTTTTCTTTACTAACATGTGAAAGGAAAAGAATACCAGCAAGATGAGCAAAATTTGATTTTCAGAAAAATGTTTAGTAATCGTAATTACGTAAAGATAAGGTTGAATTGAATTAGAGGGTTATGCATGAATTTGTTGGGTTTAAAGCGACGCGCCTATATCGAAGCTTCATTTCAAAGAACCATGATTGATCAATTAAAATGCAATGGTTAGAAACTGAACGTTTAGAAAATCACGTGCACGTGCATATGCACAAGAAATCAACCATCTAGGAATAAGTAACCTTACCATTTCCAAACATCTTACTAAGACTGCTTATAGTCTTTATGCTTCTCAAAGAACATTTTCCACAAGTATGATCGGAACGGAGCAATACCAGTTCATGTTGCAGACTGCAATAGAGGAAGACAAAAATAGAGAGAAGAAAAAATCTATTAATATCAAAACATACACACACATGTTTGAAGTCATAAATCGAATACATTAAGTGGAAGAAGTGTATATACCATTACAACGGTTACATTAGGATCCTTTGGCATAAGCATTTATTTTCATACAGGTCCAGTTATCTTCACTTCAGAACCAACCTTCAAGTCACCTGAAATCCCCAACATTTTAAGCTGCATGGACACATCATATAAAGCCTTTTTTTTCTTTACTAACATGTGAAAGGAAAAGAATACCAGCAAGATGAGCAAAATTTGATTTTCAGAAAAATATTTAGTAATCGTAATTACGTAAAGATAAGGTTGAATTGAATTAGAGGGTTATGCATTCTTACACAAGAACTTTGAGCACACTCCTTTAACGACTTCCCCTGGTCATTGGCGTACACAAGCCTTTTTACACACAAAGAAACCTGTGAGACATCAAGTTCAGGCAATTTGAAAAATCAGCCAACCGATCCC
Organism: Sambucus nigra; assembly: GCA_949130495.1. Lineage (NCBI taxonomy): Eukaryota > Viridiplantae > Streptophyta > Magnoliopsida > Dipsacales > Adoxaceae > Sambucus > Sambucus nigra. The sequence goes on along the minus strand of OX422222.1, from coordinate 356,447,262 downwards.
ATGATATTCAAATGAATTTTGATTTTGAGTGTTGATAATACCAAAGTTGCTTCTTCCTAAACAAAATTGATGGGTTATTTAGACTTTGGCCCTTATTGCTTTGAGTATTGTAACCCTGATGCTCAAACATTTAAATAATATTGGTTTGGCACCTAAAGTGTCATAAATACTGAAAACATCATTAAGATTCTATAAAAAATTAATAACAGAGTATTGGTTCCCAAAACTATATTTTTCACAATACGCTAAACAAAAGGATGGTCAAACACCAAAAAAATCAAAAATTGAATTTTGAAATGCGGACAATAGAGTAAGTAGAACTTATAACCTCAAAATCCAAAGGTGCTACCTTATAAACATGCAATTGAAATAATTACCACATAAAGAAATTCCTCAAAACTGATGATCAATTTGAATCGTCTGACAATATTTCTATACAAACGCCCCATTTTGTTAGATGATATGGATTATTTTTAACATACGCAGTCTATAAATTCATAATACAATGAAAATATTGTCCAAAATAAAGCTGCAATACCAATTATAAATTTTGAATTAAAAACTTACAGTTTTGGAGTCCCCAAAGTCACAAAGGGCACTACTAGCAATTGAGTACAACCTCAGCTTGTGAGGCTTCCTATTCTTTCCAATACCATCAAGAATTACCCCAATTGATTATTTTAATTCTTTGCTTTCCTGGACAGACATAACCAAAGTGGATTTTAGTTATATCTTTGAAATGAGCATAATAGTTATCATAACATATTTTTAGCATAAATGGATTTATGAGTTTATATATAGTACCAAAGTGGATTTTAGTTATGAGTTTATAAGAAATTGGAAGACAGACAGTTATATACAGTACCAATCTATGAGTTTTATATATAGTACCAATTTACGAAAGATACAAAACCATATAAGAAATAGGTAAACAATCATATACAATACCAATCTATGACAATCCCCTCTGATTGTTGCGGTAACCATACGCATCCCATTTTCGGACACCTCAACCCTAGGATCTGGAAGGCAGTAAGATGGAAGGCTGCAGTTAGGGTTTGTAAAGAGGGTCATACGAGAGAGAGTGAGAGAGAGAGAGAGAGAGAGAGAGAGAGAGAGAGAGAGAGAAGAGCGTACGAGAGGGAGAGGAAGTGGGAGCCCTGAAAGTGAGGGATGAGAGAGGGCGGGAGACAAAAACCAATGTGAGGACTAAATTTTTTAGGTATTTTATATTTTAGTAAGTGTACTCAATTTTGGCACACTTTAAAACAGTGCCCAATTTTGGCACTGTTTTAAAGTGTGCCAAAATGCTATTAAATCGTTCCAAAATCTGGCACAGTTTTAAACTGTGCCATATTTTTAATATCAGGGTGTGCCAAATTACTGTTTTTGGTGTAGTGTTTGTTGTGTGTTTACTCGTGAGAATGAGGTATCTACTCGACCTTTTATTTTGGGTTAAGTGCATGACAAGTGAAATGTTATAGTTTTTTGTTATTTAAATCATAATTATGTACTACATGAATAGTTACGGGGCAGTGGTCATGGAGCTGCTTCTGCAAGGATGGACGCAAAGTTGAATGTTGCAGGGTGGATCTATAAACAAATGGGTGGCGTTAGGTTGAAGACAGAACGCATGGAATGTGGCGCAAGCATCGACATAATGGAAAATAATAATAAAAAAATATTAGATTGAAAATTCATTATCGTGGTAGTATTATTTTATCATCATTTTGTCGGTAAAGTTGCTAATAATGATTTTTTTGTTGGATTATATAATGTTCGGGATGGACTATTTGTATATATGATTAGTTTTTATTTTCTTAAACAGGTGGATAGTCCTATAAATAGAGGAAATTCTGCCCAAATTTTATAAATCGAGTACACATTTGTATTTTATAATAAATTCTATGATTTCAAGTCTTAATCGACGAAGTTTTTTGGATTTGTTGTTGTTAAAAAACTACATTGGCATGTTTATTTTTATATTACACTTTGTTTTCTTGGGAAATTTAATTTTCGTCGTTTTGCAATTACGTAGGTTCGAAATTTTCGTCGTTTTACAAGTACGTACTTTGAAAATTTCGCCATGCCTTTAGGAACGGGCATTCCGCTAGTATATATATATATATAGAGAGAGAGAGAGAGGGCCCCTCCTATAAGGACTCCTTAATGTGCCGATCCCGGTACATACCATTTTTTTAAAATAGTAAAAAAATAAACTTTTTGATGAAATTTCATGGATATTATCTCCAAGGTGAGAAGATCATCTCCAAATTTTTTCGTCAAAAAATTCAATAAAAACACCATTGAGATGAGGGGATATATAAAAAAATGGTATAAATATATATTTTCGACCATTGAAATGTTGAAGATCATCTCACCCACTTTTTGATTGAATTTTTTTAGGAAACTTCATGGATATGATCTTGACGGTGAGAAGATCATATCCATAAAGTTTCATCAAAAAATTCAATCAATAAAGTGGCTGGCACCGACCTAACATTTCAACGGTTGAAAATGAATATTTATACCATTTTTTTACATATCACCTCATCTCAATGGTTTTTATTGAATTTTTTGATGAAAACAATTGGAGATGATCTTCAAACCGTGGAAATCATATCCATGAAGTTTCATCAAAAAATTCATTTTTTTACTATTTAAAAAAAATGGTATGTACAGTTGTCTGCACCATAAGGAGTCCTTATAAGAGACTTTTTGTGTGTATATATATATATATATATATATATATAGAGAGAGAGAGAGAGAGTATTATAGTTTATGTATGCATATATATGATTTTTATTATGAATTATACATGCAATATCATACTAATACTTGTATATAGTTTACAAATGTACTTTTGTCTATATTGTATATCTTTATAAGATAGAATATATATTCATATTATAGTGTACATATCTCTAAATACATATTGCATGTATGTATATATTCTTATATATACATGTATATACATATATTATATGTTTATGTATAAGTAAATATATATTATATGTACGCTCATATGTTTAATATATACATATACAAGTGTGTATAATTCATATTTTAGGGGACTTGTAGAAAAAAATAAACTCAAAATGTATTTTTATGCTATTTTTAAAAAAATGTTTTAAATATTTCAATATTTAAGTTGTTACAAACTGACATATATTGACAATTTTTTTAAAATAGCAAAATTACATTTTGAGTTGATTATTTTTCATAAGGCTCCTAAAATGTTTAAACGCCACACACAAAATATAATAGTACTGCTCTTATGCGGACCAGTCTACATTTTAAGAGTGCGGACCGAACATGTGTCACCTGGCGGTGAGCCCAAAAAGAGAGAGTACCTATAATTTAGCCGATAATTTTTGAACTCATCGCCAGGTGACACACGTTCGGTCCAAACTTTTAAAATGCGGACTGTTATATATATATGCATGTAAATGCGCGTGTGTGTGCGTATTTAATTTTTTATAAAAGATTTGAATTTAAGTTGATCAAAAGCTTAAAGCAAATTTAAAACACATAAAATTGATTTATAAAACTCTTCTCAAAAATAATTTTTAAATTAAGTCTTCTGAAAACCTAATCAAACCGACCATAAACTTCTTGAAAATCGATTATCTCACTATATAAATATGACAACTAGAATCATGAGCCTTCTTTAATGGGAAAAGTAATAAATTATAAGGATCATGGAGCTTCCGGTCATGCCACAATATTAAATTATATGGGAAAAGTAATATGACAACTAGAATCGTGACCCAATCAGTTATGCCACAATATTAAATTATAAGGATCATTGAGATTCCGACTCATGATAGTATGTGATTCTACAATATTAATTGTTGTATAGTATAACCCCATGGATAATGCAGACAATTTCTCTAGTGTGAGCTTCTGGCTTCCAACACTAGAAGTAATGAAAAGGAATTCTTTATTACCTTCATTACATGTTTCAATATGATACTCGTTCACTCTTATGTCCTTAAAACTCAATAAAATCCACCCTGGCTTAGTCCAGTGGTAAGGAGGGTTTCGCTCTAGACCATAGGTCGTGAGTTCGATCCCTCCCCCCGGATACTTGCCCTGAGGATAAGGGCGGGCTCTGAGCCGTGCGGGTACACTGTAAGGTTCTGGGTTCGATTCCACCTCGGGTGCCAGACTTAAATTGGGGTGTGTGTTAGGGTGGCTCTGGCTCTTGTACCCCCCTGTTTAGCAAACACGAGGGAGTCCAAATGGCTCGTTCATGTGGAGGTTCAGGGCTTCAGAAAAAAAACTCAATAAATTTCTTCTGCAATTTCTAGAGTATATAACATTATTTATGAATGAGTGGGTACCATTAGTTAACACCACATTGGCTCTTCCAAAGGCTTCAATAATCTTAGAAGGACCGGCTATAGTGGAAACATTCGTTGTATTACATACCAAGTCTGAGAAAAACTTCAATTTGTTTTTAAAATGGGGTGAGTTGTCCCACTGTCTACCAGACAAGTGTCATCGCTTACGTTTACTTTCGGATACATACCTTTAATATAATTAAATATAAATTGAAATTCAATCCACCGATCATATAAGCATTAAAAAAAAGATCAAAACCATTCCATTAACTAATAAATTTTCAAAATAAAGATATTAAGTAAAATTGTCTAAGCTCTAATGATAAACTACTAATGTCTCAATAGAAAAGATAAAGAAGATAAATAAATAAATAAAGCATAATCATTTAGGTCTTCATGACCGTCTCTAGTGGTTCTCCAAGCATGTTATCAAATATCTCGTCATCAATAGCATTTCTATCATCATCTTCAAAAAATCATTGAAATTGAGACCAGTATCGTCAATTTTCCAATGGTCTTCAGTACCTTCCACAATATTTTTCTCTTCTTTCTTTTTCGAGGCTTGATATTTTTTTCACAATTTTCTTGGATGAACGACAAGTACGTGTCCAATGCTCACTGCGACCACATTTATAGCAAATATCATTTGGATTTTGTGGATTTGATTTTTGATTCTCTTTATTGTTGTGAATATTCCACTTCTGGTGGTTCTTGAATTTCTTATTTTGTTTAGGGCCTTGATTATGGTAGCCACCTTTTCTGGATTTTCCATGGCCCCGCTACAAATTTCCTCGGCCTCTTTCGTTATTCTGAACAGAGTTAACATTCACTTCAAGGAGTGCTACAGATCCAGTGGGTCTAGATGTATGATTCTTCATCAGTAAGTCATTATTCTGCTCAACAACTAGGAGACTTGAAATTAGTTCCGAGTACCTTTTAAACCCTCGCTCTCGATATTGTTGCTGCAGGAGAATATTCGAGGCATGAAATGTTGAGAATATGTTCTCCAACATATCTTCATCCTCTATCTTTTCTCCACATAACTTTATCTTGGAGGTAATCTTGAGCATAACAGAATTGTATTCAGACACAATTTTAAAATCTTAAAATCTCAAGTTAAGCCATTCACAGCGTGCATATGAAAGTATGATCGATTTTTAGTGGTCATAGCGCTTCTTCAGGGAGTTCCATAAATCAAGAGGATCTTTCACAGTTAGCTACTCACTTTTCAAATCATTGTGTATGTGATGCCTAAGGAATATCCATGCCTTAGCTTTGTCCTGTCGGGACATGGTATTTTCAAATGTTATTGCATAACCAAGATTTCGAGCTTGGAGGTGGAGTTCAGCGTTTTGAGACCAATTAAGATAATTCACTCCAAAAATTTTTAGTGCTTCAAATTCGAGTTTAGAGATATTTGACATTTTTAAACTGTTCAATAAGTAAATTACAAGAAAAATTAATAATTCAATCTTGATTGGAATATCATGTGTCCAATTAGGAATTTAAAGTCTCTACCCTATTATGTCAAAACTTCAGGTTTGATCAGATTTAAAAAAATATTTGAAACTTCATGTTCAAATTATAAATTATTTGGGGACATTTAATGTCCTTAACTCTATGATAGAAATAATCAAAACTTCGAGTTTTGATTGAGGGTATTTATTATTTGGAATGACTATTCATGCATAATGGATATGAAGACTTACAATGAAACATGAAAATAAAACCTTAAACTCAAAATTAGATTTACATATATTATTTTTAAAACATAAAACTGTTCATGTCAGTTATTGTTGTGTAAAGGTGGGAAGACATGATAAAGAAGATGTGTACATTTTCTGTCGACTATTGTTAAATTTTTTTTTCTATTAATCGACTTCTGATTTATAGTCGAAGAAATTTATAGGTTTGTGCTGATAACGTGTTAAGAGAAATAGGGCAAATAGACAATTTTAGAGAGAGGAAGAGTTCTCATTAACTGGTGTGTCAATAATGAGGGGGTCACCCTTTTATTTATAATACAAGTCATCTCACCCCCAAAACCTACTTTTCTAATGTGGGACATGTTATAGTGTACATCCACCTTAAAATACAACTTTTATAACACCAATAAGTATTAGAATTATAAGTCTAGTGCTCGCTTGAATAAATCACTTATAACCAGTGTGATAAACGAAGGTTGATTTTCGATTGATTTGGTTGGTAAATGGGGCATGCCAAAATCATATTAAGTTTGAAATCATCAAACTAAAATTACCAGTTTTACCAACCGGTACACCATACCATGAACCAAAACCAAACCCATTCGGTACATCGATAAAATCGGTTTTTTGCGATACAATTGATTTTTCGAAAAGTACGGTAGATTTCGGTACTACTCGGTACATAATTGTAATTTTTTGTACCACTTACCTAAAGTTTTTTATATGAATATTTAAAAAAATAAAAATAACATACATAATTGTGTCGTAAGTTGTAAAGGATTACTGAAAAAGTGAATTGAGGTGAGAATGAATCGAAGGGACGATGGGTTGATAGAGAGAGCCGAGTTGAGAGGTTCTGTGAGAGATGATTGAGGAAAGGGTGTTGTTTTGTGAGATGAGAGATAACCTAAGTTGTGGTGCTGAATATTAATTATAAACCCTAGTCTTGTTATAAGTTGTGTTGTGAATGATTCATGGGATGTAAAATCTTGTATTGATCCAGGGGTTACTAAAAGGTCGAGCACTTAAAAAGAATAAAGAACCTATAAAATAAGTGTGATTGTGTTTGAATTTAGCCATTGGGTATTCTTGCTTAATTTAATTTGGTATTTTCAATTTGGTAAGTTCGATAATATTATTTTGGTATTTTCGGTACATTAATTTCGATATTTCATTTCGATACGGCACAGTCGATAAATCGGTTTTTAAATTGTTAAAACCAAAATCAACCATCCAAAATTCGATAATTTCGGTTTCAGTAAGTAAAAAATGTAAACCAATACCACTAATTTTCAATATAAAATGGTATGGTACAGGTTTTTACCATACCGCAAACACCCCTACGTTAAATTATGCATCATGGCATGAGTGGAGCCCATTTAATTTACTGGTACGTTAGCTTAAAATTAGAGGGTCTTTTAAAATGAAAATGATTGACCAAAACTTAGGGCCCATTTGGTTATATAATCAGAAAACTCGATTTGAACGCTATTTTTACATATTGTTTTAAAATTCAGTTTTTTGTGTTTATAATTATTGGTGCGCGTTTGGTAAACTTGTTTTTAAATACAATTTTTTGAAAGTTCAACAAAATTGGCAAACATGTATATATATATATATATATATATATATATATATATATATATATATATATGTGTGTGTGTGTGTGTGTGTGTGTGCGTGTGTGTGTGTGTGTGTGTATAAACACATACATGATACATACATACATACATACATACATACATACATGCATACGTATGTACGTACATCATAAATTATATACATGTACACTTAATATCATGTATTTTTATTGTATATCTAATGAAGTATGTTAGGGAGTTTAACTATACTAGCTTGTACCCCGCGCGATGCGCGAGCGTAGTTATTTACAAAGATTATTAGATTAATCTGAAAAATAAAATTTGTACTTACTATTTTCATACTTTGTGTTTACAACATTTAAGTAGTTATTTTTTTCATATACTTATTGTTTACCACATTTGTGTTTACATTTTGTGATACAGACCCGTCGCCGCCTATCTTTACGTTAGAATAAATAAATATAATGATTATTATAAAAAATGTATCGCATAAATGGTTTTTGTTACACTTTCCAAGTGTGCATAAAGAATCCAATAGATTGCGAAAACAATAAACTGAAGCACCACATGTCTAATCTAAAATACATAAAAAATTGATTGATTTTTTCATTTAAAGCTCTATGTGTGCCTTTGGTCACATCGTTGGTTCACCGCATGTTATCTGCTAAATGTTCTTCAACATATTGCAGCTCCCTATTATATTTCAAATTAGATTCATGAAATTATAATAATCTTAATATCACTATTTAAAAAATATTCACAATATCTATAATAAAATGACAAAACAAATAAAAAATATATTAAAATAGCAATTTGCTTACCATAAGTGTTATATTCCACTTTCAAGTAAAAAAATACTACGTACGACAAATAAATTTAAAAGACATAGGACGATGCATAAGACAAAATTGTCCCATTGTTTTTAATGCAACACATGTTAAAATTTTTGACACAATTTAATTTCTATAGAAAATTAAACTACCATTTAAGATTGCCAAGTACAAATTTTACAACATGTCGACATGTTGAGTGCATTGGAGCCAATACCATATAATTTTCTCGTAAAAGGGATCAACTAGATAAGTGAATCCGAGTGGGTTTGGAGTGAAAAGACAAGAATTTTTCTCTCTCTAAGTTTTCCATCTCCCACCATGCACGAAGGTGGGGGTGCTGATTCATCTAACCGACCTCCATCTTCAGAAGCACATATCTCAAAGGAGGATGAAGATGACATCCGTGTTCATAGCAAAAAAAAAAAAGCAAAAGGAGCACCATGACCTCCAACCCCCCATGGAGACCGAAATGGAATGCGAGTTTGACTCTTCCTCCCATCTGATGGAGGAGGACAACCCCAACCAAGTTTCAGCTCCGGAACCTATATCGCCTATGGAGCCCACCGCCTCAACTATCCCCCTCTCCTATAAAGATGTTGTGGAGAATAAAAAACCCTCTAACAATGATATCTTCTTTGATGAGCATACGGGAGCTTGGTCTGATGACGATATAGAGCAAGGTTCTCATGGAGACCTCGATCTCAACCACGACCCTGGAGATGAAGGTGACCCACTTTGTCCAACAGTCACCATCCCCATGAAGCATGTGGAAAAACTGAGGAAAAGATGGAAGGAAAGTGTGATTGTTAGTTTACTTGGACGAAATATTGGCTTTAAGCTCCTGGTGAACAAAGTACCTACTATTTGGAACCTCCAGGGTGATTTTGAGGTCATTGACCTTGAGGAGGGACATTTTCTGTTCAAGTTTTCGTGAAAGAAGATTACCTTAATGTGCTCACGGGTGGCCCCTGGATCATTAACGGACACTATCTCATTGTTAGAAACTGGACCCCTAACTTCAACCCCACGGAGACCACTAGCGTTACCACAGCCCTATGGGCAAGACTTCCACGACTACCAATCGAATGGTTCGACGAAAAAATTCTATTCCACATAGCCAGCAAGCTGGGTAAACCTATAAAAACAGATTTTAACTCAGTGTCCTCCTCTCGGGGGAAATATGCCCGTATTTGTATCGAGGTGGATTTATCAAAACCACTGATCCCATGTTGTAACTTGGATGGAAGAAAATATCGGGTGGAATATGAGTTCCTACCCTATCTCTGCTTTTCTTGTGGAAGAATTGGCCATAAAAGCGAGTTCTGCCCTACCCGGAAACCTCCTCTGGGCGAACAGTTGACGACCGGTAACTCGTCCTTACCTGCGTCGGAGGGGATGACTCCCAGTAGCTGCCATAACCCTTCTCCTAGCCACAACGGTAACTGACCGTACCACCTAACGGTCTTGAAACTTCTTTGGGTAATGAAAGCATGGAACCAGGGGTCTCCCACTTTGGCCCTTGGATGTTAGTTAAAAAAAGAAACCAATCCCAGAATACCCGTCGTTATATGGGAAATGACAAAAGTAACAGGTACGGGGGAATAAGTGGGAACAGATATGCCATCCTGGACGAAAATTATCAACATGGTACGTCACACGTTAACGTCCCACAAAATCAAAGAACGAAGCCAAGCTTTAAGAAAAGTACTAGCGTCGTACATGAGAAACGACGACAAAGCGTTGTCGTCCTGGGAGACTTCATTAAGGGCGGGGCCCCACCTGTAAACCCAACACGAGCACAGTCCTTAGAAGATATCGTGGAAAATGCTGCTCACCCGGTTGTAAACCATGAAAACACGAAAGCTCAAAACGTCAACTCTGCCCAGGAGTCTACGAGTGCAGATATAATATCTCCTCCAAAAGACCTCTTTAAACCTGACAATGCCATACTGATTGACGCCTCTGCGGGTAAGCTGTCAACCTTAAATACTGAGGTACGTCCTAACCCTTCTCCTATGCTATATTTAGATACTAACTCTATTATATATAATTATGCCCCCCAACCCCATCTAACACAACGTCCTCTTCTCTACCCCCCACTCACTATAAAAAATTCACCCCCTCCTCATCTAAAGATCGACCACCTGCCTCCTCACCCATCCACCATGGAAGTTCCTCCGTTCCCCATTGCCATGCTGGGCGACCTCCCTATTCAACATCTCTGCTTGACAGAAGGAAGGGAGGAGTTCAACATTTCAATAGAGACAGAAATGGCGATGGTTGCAAGGATAATGTGGAGTGTCGCACAGATACGGATTGTCCTGAAGACACTAGAGGAAACCACGGGGAAGGAGTCAACCCTAATGGGAAAAATAATGAAGGTATCCTCAACCAAGGAAACTATTTACAGAACTACGAATGCCCTCCCCTGGCCTATCTCAGAAGAACTACCCATATCAAACCTTTTGTCTTCTATGTCTGTCTTAACCTGGAACTGTCGAGGGGCGGGTAAACCCCTGTTTAAACCCACATTTGCTGAGCTCTGTAAAAATTTTAAGCCCACTATTATTATCCTGGTGGAAACTCAAACTGTTTTTGCTAATCTTTCTAACTATTTTGTTAGTATGGGTTTTACCAATTGGGAGGTTTTCGAGGCTCGTGGGAGGGATGGGGGTATTTGGGTCCTTTGGAACCAAAGCACCATCTCTCTTCGCACCGTCTCCATCTCTGACCAGGTCATTCACCTCCTTGTCACCCTAAAAAACTATGATGATTGGCTCCTCTCCGCTATCTACGCCAATCCTAACTACACCCTCCGTCAAAACCTCTGGCATAACTTGAAAGGCCTCGCTCAAGACCTTGAAACCCCGTGGTTGTCTACGGGGGATTTCAATGACCATTCTGATCCATCTGAAAAGAGAAGCTTCTCCAATCGGCGAGAAGACTCTAGATGCTCGAAGTTTGTTGAGAACATTGATAGCTGTAATCTTACGGACCTCGGATGTACGGGGCCCCGCCTCACCTGGACCAACTGTAGAGAGGGCTTTGCTAATACCCTCGTCAGACTCGACAGATCCCTTGCCAACCCTGCTTGGCGTATGCTTTTCCCTGAAGCTACTATGGAAAATTGCCCTCGCACTGCATCGGATCACTGCCCGATGATTACTAACTTGGAAGGTAAAAATTCTTACATTTACATTCCCCGTCCGTTTAGATTACTTGCGTGTTGGTTTGAGCGTGTGGATTTCCATAATATTATTTTAAACAACTGGAAGATTAACTCAAACTTTAAGCATAACATTGATACTTGTCTCCCGATTATTAAACATTGGAACCATGCTGTTTTTGGCCATATCAATACAAACAAAAAAAAGATCCTTAAAAGAATTAAAGGCATTCAAATTGCCCAGGAGAACCACTTCTCCCACAACCTCGAAATTCTTGAGAAGAATCTTAGAAATGAATACAACAATATCCTCCGCAATGAAGAACTTATGTTGAAACAAAAATCTCGTATAAATTGGCTTAGCGAGGGTGATAGGAACACTAAATTCTTCCATACTTCCACTATCATTAGGAGACGCCGGAATAAAATTGATAGACTGAAAATTGATGGTGATTGGGTGGATGACAACACGATTCTAAAAGACCACATCAACAGTCACTTTATGACCCTCTTCTCAAACACTATTAATTCAACTTTTCAAAATGATTTTTACAATCTTGACCACCCCCACTTTAATGACATTGATAATAACATCATTGAACACCCAATATCCCTCGATGAGGTCAAACGTGCGACTTTTTCCATGAAGGGCCTTAAAGCCCCTGGTCCAGACGGAATCCAACCTATCTTTTATCAGACCTTCTGGGAGATCAAGAAAACTAGTCTATTCAAATTCCTTAACGATTGCGTCACCTCCCGCTATTTCCCGGAGGAGGCCAATTCGAGCCATATAACCCTGATTCCAAAAATTGACAATCCTGAAAACATCAACCAATTTAGGCCTATCACCGTCTGCAATGTACCTTACAAGATCCTAGACAAAATCATAGTTAACAGGCTCCGACCCATCCTTTGTCGCATCATTAGCCCAAACCAAGCCAGCTTTCTCCCGGGTCGCCAGACCTCGGATAATATCATTATCACCCAGGAGATTATCCACACCCTCAATAACAAAAAAGGAAAAAAAGGAGGGGCTATCTTTAAAATCGACCTTGAAAAAGCCTACGACAAGATTAGCTGGAATTTCCTAGAGAGAGTCCTTGCCTGGTTTAATATCAGCCCTCAAATCACCAAACTTATTCATAGCTGCTTCTCCAGTGCCTCCACCTCTATTCTATGGAACGGGGCCCCTCTTCCTATCTTTAAACCATCTAGGGGCCTTAAACAGGGTGATCCCCTCTCCCCTTATTTGTTTGTCGTGTGCATGGAGTATTTGGGAGCGGCGATTGACCAGCAGGTTAGCCTTGGTAGGTGGAAGGGCCTCAAGGCGTCCCCTAACGGCCCCATCATCTCGCATTTGTTCTTTGCTGATGATCTTATGCTCTTCTCTGAAGCGTCCCACGACTTCTGTAACGTTGTCATGAATACCCTGAACTTGTTCTGTAATATCTCGGGCCAATCTTTGAGCCTCTCTAAATCAAAAATTTTCTTCTCCTCGAACACCCCCAGACACATGGCCTACGAGATTAGTAGAAACTGTGGGATTAATATCACCACAGATCTTGGCACTTACCTTGGAACCCCCCTCATCCATGAGAAAATAAACACTAACCATTACTCCCCCATAGTGGCTAAAGTCCAAAAGAAACTCTCGGGATGGAAGGCAAATCTTCTCTCCCTTGCGGGGAGAACCACCCTTATCCAGGCGGTTACTGCCTCAATCCCTGTCTATAACATGCAAACTAATCTTTTCCACAAAAAAATCAATGAGCAACTCGACAAACTTAATAGAAATTTTCTTTGGGGAGACTCGGATGATAAGAAGAAAGTACACCTTGTTAAGTGGAACACTGTTTGTCGCCCTAAAGACCTCGGGGGATTGGGTCTCAGAACCAGCGAAGAGAATAATCATGCGATTGTTTCCAACATTGGTTGGAAGATCATGAATGACAAGAATTCCCTCTGGGTCCGTCTTCTCAGTGCAAAATATAAAACTCAGGAGAACCCAAACAATTGGACACGAAAAGCTAAAGCCTCCCACATCTGGCGTGGCATTTTCAAATGTAAAAATGACCTCATAAAAAACACCAAATGGGTTGTTGGCAATGGTAATTCGATCAACATCTACAAAGACTGGTGGACTGGAAATGATCTCATACCCACCGTTGGAACTCCTTCCAACAGTCGACCCACCCTCGTTAGCGATCTCATCAAAGATGGGGTGTGGCACGAGCAATTTATTAAGGATAGCTTTAACAAAAACACTGCCGAAGACATTTTAAACACTCCCCTCCCCCACACTGGGGGAAATATTGACAGCCCTACCTGGGGACCGGCCACAAATGGAAAATTTTCCATTAAATCCTGCTATGATGCCAATGTCAAGATTGACCTCAACACGTCTTCCCTGATTAACTGGAAAAAAATCTGGAAACTTAAAATCCCCCTAAAACTCCAATCTTTCCTCTAGCTCGTCTTTCATAATAAACTTCTCACAAACTGTCAAAGATTTAACCGACGCCTCACTGAGTCAAAAAATTGTGATTTTTGTGCTTTTAATGAGGATATTGAACATGTTCTTAGGAGTTGCCATCTTGCCTCTGCTGTGTGGAAATCCATCCTCACCCCGGCCAGTTGGGCCACTTATAATAACCAAAGTTTTTTTGAATGGCTTAAAGACAATATATGGGGTAACACCACGACATATGGTGTTTTTCTTTTCGTCTCTACTTTATGGCATATCTGGCTTGCTAGAAATAAACGCATCTTTAATAAACATAAAATCACCCCGGATAGGGTTTGTGATTCCTCAAATGCCTTGGCTTTGGATCTTTATCATATTACCAAATCCAAGGTCTTTTTGGACCACTCCCGGGGTTGCACTACTGACACATGTTCGAGTTTTGTCTCCCCTACAGGTCTTGAAATATTCACTGATGGAAGCTATGATCCGTTTAACAAACTGGGAGGGTTTGGGGGTATGGTGAGCAGCAATGACCAATGGTGGATCCTCGGTTTTAACGGCAAGATCAGGGGGGATTGTTTCCCCCTAAAGGCGGAGTTTATAGGCATTCTCCATGGTCTAAACCTTGCCAGAATTAAAGGATGGAATTGTTGCACTATCCGCAGTGACTGCCTTGACGCAGTGCGAATCCTTAGTGGCCAGGGACATCGTAACCACCCACTTGCTAACATCATTGAGGAATGTGTGGATATTATGCGGAAGATGGATATCAATATCATGCATATCAGGCGCACCAACAACATATGGGCCGATGGCCTCGCCCGCCTCGGACGTTTGCACGAACATGAGTACACAGAGTATGAAGAGATCCCGGATGCCCTCCCCCTCCTCCTTGAGCGTGTAGATCAGAGAAACACGGATGTTGCTCTTCAAGTCAGCATTGACCCCAATTACCATATTGCCACCTTTGGTGCCTACATCCTGGATGACATGGGAAAATGGAAGTGTGGTCTATTTGGCCGCCTTCGGGGGACACCTACTATTCTACGTGCTCTTATGGAGGGCCTCTACCACTGCGTCCACATGGCGAAAATGCGTGGTTGGAAGGATATCATGATTGAGACGGACTCACACGAACTTATCGATATTTTCAAGGGGGTCCAATATCGCGAGATAAATTTTGAAAACATCAGGATGGATTGCTACGAGCTGATGAGAACTGTGGGTTAAGACTTTATTTATGCACATTCTGGTAAGATACGTGGAGCCGACTGGTTGGCTCGTGAGGCCAAGCTACAAGAGGACGCGGTTGTAGAGATTATGGACATCCCGACTGCGATGCGCTGGATCCCGGACAACCCGATGCTGTAGTTTGTCCCATGCTGTTGCTGCCTATTTTATTTTTTGGTTTCTTGCTCTCTTTTTGTGCCTTCTATGGCTAATGTTTTACCGTGTGTAACCCTCCCTTAAACTCTATTTTCCCTGCCTACCAAAAAAAAAAAGAATTTCCTCGCACACTGCAAAATGCTCTTCGGTGTAAATATTTTCATTCATGATCTCCATTACCGGAACAAGTTCAACAACAGATTTTTTTTTGTAAAATGTAATATATTAGCCAAAGGCAAAAGACCAGAAAGGAATACAAATAAAGCCCAAACTAACAACACAAAATAAACACAAAAACACCGAATCCACACTTATTGGACTTAAATCTCAATCCCAAACACAACGACACAAAAGCGACCACAACCACACTAAGGATCCCAAATCAAACCCATATACAAAATAGGCACCAACCTTACAACCTGCCCTCAAGAGACACAAACCAGATCCAAAAAACATAAACCTAGAAGGCTAGAACCATCTACAGACCTTTGACTACCTCCAAATAAAAAATTTCAACATAGTAGGTATAAAGGAAAAGAAAATAAAAGCATATAAACAAATAAATTAAAAGAACATAAAAAGTTATTCCACTTGAACGGCGTAAACCACCAAATTAAATGGAAAAATTAAAATGGTTACATTGCAATGAAAAATAATCGAGCTTCAAAACTAATTATACATCATATTTACACATGAAATAATTATACTTACACAAACAGTTGCATAAACAAAAAAGACATTTTAATATGTTGATTGACAAAAAAAAAAGAAAACAAATGGCTTATGGAAGTAACGAGCAGAAAAGAAGAGGAGGGTGAAAGTGGAGAAATTGTTGGAAACATCTAGATAGAGGAAAACAGTAAACAACAATAAAAATCTTTTTTAGCACACACACACACACACACACACACACATATATATATATATATATATATATATATATGTCAAAATTACATATCAAAAGTAAACCAGGAGGTGAAATGCAATGGACACCGATATGATGAACAGTGAGGCGACTCCGTCAGTATCTCCGATAGAGCTTTAATGGATCGTCGACGACGTGAGAGGCTTACTCACATTGGCTCATCAACTTATCTATTAAGGTAAACCTTCCTAAGCCCTCGAAGCGGTAACTTAATCTTTTTCTGATTCCGTTTCATCTTGATGCTCACATGAAAACTCTCATATTGGATTGTTTATTTGCTTTGAGAGTTTGTTGATATGTTGAGAAAAAGTCTTCAGCAAATGAACTTAACCTCAAATGAACATGAAATAAGGAAATATTGAACATCAGATCTCAAAGACTTTATATATGTTCACTATTACAACATTTACACTGTAGTTTAATCCCCAAAGCCTCTTAACTTAACCGCAAACGAACATAGGAAAAACAAATCTCAGAAAAAAGAGGAGACGAATAGATAAAGAAACTTACGTAATTTAGCTTCATCATTATTGTTATTGTCAATCAACGTTTGGGTTTCTTTAATATGATTTTGTGAGTTATTGCAATTGCCAAGGTGCATTAATTGTTATTAAACCTCTAATACTATTGTATTATAGGTATAACTAGCATGTAATCCGTGCGATGCGAGAGCGTTTTATAAAAAAAACTATTAAAAATCTATTTAAAATAATCTTAATAATATAAATAGATAATAATTAATAGCATTTATAAATATGTTGTGCTTAATATTTTGGTACATAGTTACTAAAGCAACATTGACATCAAACTATTTCTATATAATGTTAGATTCTAGAAATAAAATGAGTCAACTAATTCTTAAAAAATTGACAATATAACCGCGTCAAATATTTTTTCTTATAAAATAGATACTATAAATTTCAATTAACAAAAATATCTTAAGTAAAACTAAAAAGGACTTTTAATCCCGAAATCAAATATACATATACATTTGAAAAGAAATAGGCACGGTGGAACATTTCTCCTTATCTTCGTGGATTTTCTAAACTAATTAACTGTTTTAAATATTTATTGAAAATTATTGTATAAATTAATAATCGTATGACACCATCTCATACAAAACCATATTTTAATCCCGAAATTAAATCTACTTTATTGATCACATTTGTGAATTTCTTAAACTAAACAACTCAATGACATTAACTATTTTGAATATATATTGAAAATACAACAATTTTCTAAATAATTGACTAAAGAATTACCAATCTTGTTGATTTAATCATTTTTGCCATAGAGTAAACTAAATATATAAAATCATATAAATAATTTTTCAAACTAATTAACTAAATAATTACCAATCTTATCGATTTAATCCTTTTTGCCATTGAGTAAACTAAATATATAAAATCATATAAAAAGGAAGGTTGGTTTCAAAACACAATTTAAAACAAATCATGCGAATTAAAGTGATAGAGAAATGATACATAGATTAATAGAAATAGACATAACACGTACCATTAAAAATTCCAAAAAATAACTCATACATATTAACTTGTCTAAATGAGTTTCAATAGAGCCCAGTCACTTTGTATATCTTTGTCTCTTGAAATGAAGCAACAAAGTGAATAGTGCAATGAATAGTACCAAATGCTTACCTCTGACTAACACACTGGTGGGCTCCAGCCCCGAATGTAAAAAAATCTACTTGTAAACCCGAACCTCTTGCATTTCCTCTAAAAACATGTCTGAGTCAAAACGGTCACTTCAACAAACAGTTTTATTAGTGTTTAAGAAAATTGAAGAATCTATCCCGTTTGTTACTCTAATTAGGGGAAATTTTCTAAAAACTAGATTAAATGGGAGACCATCAAGTTGTGGTTGAGTTACTGTCCAACCTTCCAGTTCTTCAACATGAGAAATAATTAAGGGGAAGGGGTTATTTACAAACCATAAAGCAAATTGAAAAAAGAAAATAATTAATTACAAACTTGATGTTGTTCAAACGGAATGATAGAAAAGGGGATTGGGGATTTGATCTATTTCCTATATCATGTTTTGTGTTATCCAGAGGTGGTGGTGTCCTTACAAAGATTAAATTTTTGTGCTAGTTTATCTCTAATATCTTGTTAAAAGAGTTATTTCGGTTGTTAGTTAGTACATGTGTTTTGTCTCTATTGGTTTTTCTTCAAGCATGTGTTATTTCCTTGCATGGATTGTTTATTCTCCTCTGTTCCATGAAATATCAAGATTCAAAGATGTAATCGCAAACTAAAATTTTGGGAGTTTGGGCGGAGATGACTTGTACACAATGGCGGATCCAGAATTTTTTGTCAGGGGGCAGGAGCCCTCAAGGCAATTTTTTTTTAGTTAATTCGAGTTTTATACAAATTATATATTTAATTCAATTTATTTGGTTAATTCGTGTTTAATTGAGACTAAATACTATATTAGTGCTAATATTTTTTCAATTAAATTTCAGTGAATTTTCACATATATTAAATAAAATATGAACAACTCAACTAATCATCTCCACAATTGAACATAATAATTTATAATAGCATCTGTAGAGGGGGCTTAAAGGAGAGGGTAGTTTAGATTAGATAGAGGCGTAGCCCCTTTTGAGTATGGTAATGATAAGTTAACTAATCACGCCATCACTTAACCACAAGACACGCTAACACAACTTAGTGAGGATAGACTCAGTTTGAGCTCACAAATCCCTCGTGTATAACTCAGAAGGTAATAATGAACTTAGAAGCAACTTTGCTTAGAGGGAGAGAAAATGAGCACCCCAAACACACCTTGGCAGGCAGCCAAACACCCTCACCACCCTTAATGATCTCTATCAAGTATTAAAGCTTCGTAATAAATGACAATGGTGGGTGAGTAAACTCTATAGTTCGTAATAAATCTCTCACTGATGTATATTCTCTCTAGTAATGACTTCTGAACTCTAAAAAAGAACATCTTCTCCCCAGAGGTGGTTAGTGTCCTTAAATAGCCCCCCCACACCACTCCCGAGGCAACTGAGTCATTAATACATGTGAAAGACATCCCTCATACTTTATGTCACAAACATTAAATTCCTGATGCATTAGTTAGCTCCACGTCATAAACATTAAATGCCAAGACATGCCTTTTGCCTAACCACTGTGTGTCAAGTGGCTGTCGTCACAGAGGTGGCTCACCAATTGCCTGACAACCCCAAATATCACGGTGGTTTACTCAAGTGCAGATTTGACATTCTCTAGATGGCTAGTGACATCACCTACAGTATTGTAAGGACACAACTTTACAATTGAGTCCTTTGTAGTTTTGGCTCAATTCCGGACAAAAACGTTTGAGTCATAGGATAGAGTATTTTGATCATCTTTCAAGCCTATGACGTGTTTGTTGAAAACGTAGCGGCCAAGTGTATAAAGCTTCATAAAAAGCCATGGTTTATGTGCCTCGTTTCAATGTCATCAACAGTGGTTCCATCCTTCTAAGGTATGAATGCATTACATATATATATAGGAGCTTGGAACAGTTTATATAGGGTGTTAGGTTTTAAAACTGTGTTTTGTTTTCAGAATGTTTTCTATATAAAGTATATAAAAGTTTCTGGGCTTAAAAAGAATTTTTGAACATTCTGTGAGTTCGTTCGAACGAGATTGTCGTTAAAACCACAAGTCGTTCGAACGAGATTGCCAACGACTTCCCATTTTGGCATACTGGAACTTCATTCGAAATGTCGTTCGAACGAGATGGTCGTTCTAACGATATTTCTAACGAGATTCTAACGAGTTCATACTGGAACTTCGTTAGAAGACTCGTTCGAACTAGAATGTCATTCGAACGAAATGTCGTTCGAACGAGATGCCAGGCGGGAACAGTTTTTGGCAGTTTTAAGGAGTTTTTCTCCCACTTGTTTCTTAACTGATTTTTCTCAAACTTTATTATGTGCGGGAAACCATTTTTATAATCTATCTTTTTCATATCCTACTAACTCCTAGAGAGTGTTTTGAGAGCAAAATCAAAGAGAGAAAAAGATCATGTTTTGAGTGAGATTTTACAAAGAGAAAAACTTATACCACTCTTGTTTACACCCAAATAAGTTTATTCCAAGTTCTCATATACATATATCTTGCTTTGAGTTTGGCACCGATTTTCTCTACACCGAATTGAAGAGAAGTTTGCATTGATTTACCCACTTGGAGAAAGGCTCCTAGTTCGGGTGACGGTGACCATATAAAGTCCGATCGGTGGATTCCGAGACCGCGGTGGAGCTCCAAGGTTATCCGCTAGGAAGGTGTCTACAAGAAGAAGCGTCGAGGCTTGAGAGGGATCGAGTCATGTTTTGTAAGTCCTTTATCTTGTATTTGTAAATTTCGTATCTAGTGGATTTGAGGCTAGGGCCGTCCGAGGTTTTTTTCCGTTGTGGATTTTTTTTCGTACATCGCGGCGTAGTGATTTATTGTTTTATTTTATCTTTTGCACTCACCTAGAACACATGCTTAGGTAATAAGATAAAATTGGTTTAAATCACTATTAATTTAATTTGGTGGATAATTAAATTTGGGTAATGTTTATTTAATTCAAGTGATGTGTTAAAATTGGTTTAGCCTAATTTGTTTAAATGAAAAATATGACTTAGGCAAATTCTAGGACTTGAATTAATTGGTTTAAGTGAAATTAATATTTGTGTGTGTTTAATTAATTTTCATTTGTGTTTAATTTTAATTTGAAATAGAAATTAAAATTTGGTGTTTGTTTATTTTTGTTGAACCGTCAGACATCTTTACGCTTCCGCATCTCGTTATATATAAAAGGAAATTATATTTTAATTAAGAAAATTAAAATCGGGGGGCCCTACCTCTTCAAATTGGTATCAGAGCCAAAGCGATAAATTATGTCGTTAAAGATCTTTTAAATAATTTTTGGCTAAAATGGAATTTTCTCCATTTTTAAAATTTCCTATTTTCGATGGTTCAAACTACGCGTATTGGAAAGCGCGAATGAAATCGGCACTTAAATCTATCGATGAAAGGGTTTGGATGTCCGTAGTTAACGGGTGGTCTCCACCAACTCATTTAGTTGAAAATGAACGTGTTCCCAAACCGGTTGATAGATGGACTGAGAATGAGTTTAAACTTTCAAATTTTAATTTCCGTGGTTTAAATGCCTTGTTTAGCGCTGTCACACCGGAAGAATTCCGACGTATTATGACGTGTGAGACAGCTAAAGAAGCGTGGGATATTTTACAATTAACTCATGAAGGAACTAGTGTCGTTAAAGCTTCGAAACTCCAAAACCTCACCACTCAATTTGAAACTATCAAAATGAACGACAATGAAACTTTTGATGAATTTTGTGCTAGACTGTCCGATATTGTCAATTTATCTTTTAACTTGGGAGAGAAAATACCCGACAACCGAGTTGTAAAGAAAATTTTAAGGTCCCTTCCCGATAGATTTATTCCAAAAGTGGCCATTTTAAATTCTTTACCAACTTTAGCCTCTACGAAATTAGAAGAGCTTGTAGGTGACTTACAAACCTATGAACTGGACATGTTTCCCTTTAAAACTGAAAAGAAAATTGAAAAGGGTGTTGCTTTAAAAGCCCGAAAAGAGGTCAAACAAGTAGTAGAGAGCGAGAGTGATAGTGACTCGGAAGACAAGGTTTTGTTTGCTCGGAAATTTAGAAAATTTCTTAAATTTAACGAAGATAAATTAAAAAATAATTTTAAGAAATTTGAAACTCCAAAGTATGACAAAACCGAGAATATCCCTAAATCTATTAATGGAAATTTAATTAGGGACGAATCAAATAGGTGTTTTGGTTGTGAGGGTTATGGCCATAGGGCTTCTGAGTGCCCCACTAAACTAAGGAAAGAGGGTAAACGACCCATTTCATATAATGCGACCCTTAGTGATAGTGATAAGGAAAAAGGGCCCGATTGCCCCACTAAGCCAAATTTTGTGGCTTTTATGGCTAGTCATGTGAGCACCGAAAGTGAATCTTCTCATGAAGATACTCAAACTCATGACACTTCCGAGGCCAAAGTTTTTTATTCCCTTGTTTTTGACGATAGTGAGAGTGGAGAAGAAAGAGAGAGTGAAAATGAAGAAGAGGTTAATGTGAGTGAACTTCAAAATGCTTTTCAAGAACTTTATAAAGAATCTATTAAATTGAAAAGAGCTAATTTGAAGTTAGAAGCCTGTTTAAAAGAGCGTGTCAAGGTCATTGATGATTGTATGTTGGTAGAAGACCTTAGGACACGTGAGAGGACTCTTCATGAGAAGCTTGAATATGTAGAAGGCGAGAGAGATAGCCTTAGGGGTTTGATGGAATCCTTGAAAAAGGAGCTTCTTGCTTTTGAAGAGCAAAATATTTTATTAGAGTCTAACATTTTAGAATTGCAAAATAAATTAAAAGACTATAGTAATGTCAAATTTGATTTGGAGTGTCGTTCGGAAAAATTAGATAAAATCTTAGAAACGGTCCAAATTAAAAATGACATGTGTGTTTTAGGCTTCAATACTTGTAATGAATCTACTAATAAAGCCAAAATCAACGTTTTAGGAGAATCTACTAGGAAAGCTTTTAGAGATCACTCCTTAGGTAAATATTTTCGACATGTTTTTACTTGTACACATTGTGGTCGAAAAGGTTATCTTAGGAAATTTTATTTTGATCTTAAACGGATTCCTAGAAAATCCCATCGTAAAGTAACCACGGTAGTTAAAGTTCCTACACTCCAAGATAGTCATTCGTCATTAATTTGGGTTAGGAAATCCGACTTGGTTGCCTTGCAAAATAGGGTTTTTGATTCTCATTTACTTTCACATGCTTCCTACCTTGCTAAATCTAAAGGATGAATGTATTAGTGTTTGCATACTTTAGCTTTTGTACTTCATGTTGTATTATCATGCTAAAAGTATGCTTGTTTTAGTCATTTTCTAGTTTATGCCCCATGCTTAATCACATGCTAAAATAATAATTTTTGTTTATCTTTTGTATTTTATTTCTTCATTTTGTTTGCATTAAATGAAAAATACAAAAAGATTTTTGTTTATCATTTGGATTTTTATCTCTTGATAATTTAAGCTTAATGAAAAGTCCAAATGATTTTTGTTTATCCTTTTGAATATATATTTATTTTTGGTTAAAAATGTTAAAAACTCAAAATGTTTTTATTTTGTGTGTATTTTGGTTTGACACACTTCAAGTGTCATATACTTGTGTTTGAATCCCTCCTTTAACGCTCTCATGTGGCTAGAACTTTTGGTTTAGATTATCAATCCTTATTATGTTCTTTACCATGCTTACATGGAGTAGTTGGATTTTGTATTGTTTAAATGGATTCTATTTTTATATGCCTCTTTTCACATATGCACGAGCTCATTTGAAATTTTAATATCACATGTTATATTTGAGCTTTGTGAGGTGTTCTCCTTCCAATCTTGTCATCTACATATTTGTTACTTAGGAGGACTAGTGCATGTCAAAATTCGTTGCACGTGAGATTTATGTGAAAAATGAAAACATGATAAATAAAAATGTGCACGGGGAAGGGCTCCCGAAAGGACTAAGTGATCCTTTGCGATTGTAAGCCACCATTTTGAATGGACCTAAAAGAAATTCATGGTGCAAAGGCCTAAAAACAGAAAATATGTCATTAAAAAAAAAAACAATTTGCCAAGGCCTATGTTTGATTGATATATTCATTCAAAATTAACATAAATGCTTATTGAGGGAGATTGGATGGTATATCAACGGTTTGCACAATGTTCATTTATCCTAATTACGTATCTCATGTCATGACTCTATTGGTTTGTAGAATCATCAATATGCTAGGCTTGTATGCATTGTTTCTGTTTGTTCATTGAGCTCAATCTATATTGTCACATGAGGTTATATTCAAATGTGATGAAGTTTGCAATCAAATGAGGACTCCGTGAACATATTTTAAGTGATTGGGTTTAAATTTAATCGTTACTAGTTCACACCCCAACACTTTCGTTTTCATCTGACACATTTTTGCCATACGAGTGTGAAAGACTCCTATTATATTTTGTGTGTGTCATTTGTGTGTTTATATCTATATATGTGTACTTGAGTCTCTATGATATATATTATGTATACATATATTTGATATTTTTGTTTAGTCTTTGCTTTGATTTCTAATCCATATATGCTTTAATTCATACTTGGTATCCATCTTATTGCATTCCTTGTTGATATCACATGCTTAATAATTTATATATCATATTGGTATCATTTTATTACATCCTAGTTGGTATCCGATGTTATTGTTTGGATTAGTTGAACTTTTGTTGCCCATATGCTGACGTTCTCATCACTATATGCACAATTACATGTTTTAGCTTGCTTTCCCATTCTATTTATCCCTTGATTAATTTAGAGGGTGTATATGCTTTATTTAGGGGAGATAAGTCAATATTTTATTCTTTAAGCCTTTATTTATTCCTGAACAAAAAGGGGGAGAATGATAGGGGGATGGGGAGAAATGGTATCTAATCCTATTATTATTATCATATCTTAGTTTAAGGGAGATTTATCTTAGGGGGAGACGACTTTCTAATTTGATCATACTTGATAAAGGGAGAGAATTAATTTAGGGGGAGTAGTTAACTTTACTTGCATTAACTATTTTGATATTCCCTATGCGTATAATGTGTTTGCCTAAGTGTGCAGGAATTATTTTATAAAGCGACAACTTTCAATGGCAAAGAGCAAAGATTGTTGAATCCTTGGGTTGTTTGTGTCAAGCATTATATATTTTTATTTTGGTGGGACTTTTTATTAGTCTAGAGAGCTTGACGACCCTTTAGGATTTTTGTATAGTTTTTGTCCCGGAATAGCTAAAGGGGGAGATTTGTAAGGACGCAACTTTCCAATTGAGTCCTTTGTAGTTTTGGCTCAATTCCGAACAAAAACGTTTGAGTCATAGGATATAGTATTTTGATCATCTTTCAAGCCTATGACGTGTTTGTTGAAGACGTAGAGGCCAAGTGTATAAAGCTTCATCAAAAAGCCGTGGTTTATTTGCCTCGTTTCAACGTCATCAACAGTGGTTCCATCCTCCCAAGGTATGAATGCATTTCATATATATATAGGAGCTTGGAACAGTTTATATTCGGTGTTAGGTTTTAAAACTGTGTTTTGTTTTCAGAATGTTTTCTATATAAAATATATAAAAATTTCTGGGCTTAAAAAGAATTTTTGAACATTTTGTGAGTTCGTTCGAAGTGTCGTTCGAACGAGATTGTCGTTCGAACCACAAGTCATTCGAACGAGATTGCCAACGACTTCCCATTTTGGCATACTAGAACTTCGTTCGAAATGTCGTTCGAACGAGATGGTCGTTCGAACGAGATTTCTAACGAGCTTCTAACGAGTTCATACTGGAACTTCGTTAGAAGACTCGTTCGAACGAGAATGTCATTCGAACGAAATGTCGTTCGAACGAGATGCCAGGCGGGAACAGTTTTTGGCAGTTTTAAGCAGTTTTTCTCACACTTCCCCACTTGTTTCTTAACTGATTTTTCTCAGACTTTATTATGTGCGGGAAACCATTTTTATAATCTATATTTTTCATATCCTACTAACTCCTAGAGAGTGTTTTGAGAGAAAAATCAAATAGAGAAAAAGATCATGTTTTGAGTGAGATTTTACAAAGAGAAAAACTTATACCACTCTTGTTTACACCCAAATAAGTTTATTCCAAGTTCTCATATACATATATCTTGCTTGGAGTTTGGCACCGATTTTCTCTACACCGAATTGAAGATAAGTTTGCATTGATTTACCCACTTGGAGAAAGGCTCCTAGTTGGGGTGACGGTGACCATATAAAGTCCGATCGGTGGATTCCGAGACCGCGGTGGAGCTCCGAGGTTATCCGCTAGGAAGAGGTATCTACAAGAAGAAGCGTCGAGGCTTGAGAGGGATCGAGTCATGTGTTGTAAGTCTTTTGTCTTGTATTTGTAAATTCCGTATCTATTGGATTTGAGGCTAGGGTCGTCCGAGGTTTTTTTCCCGTTGTGGGTTTTTTTCTCGTACATCGCGGCGTAGTGATTTATTGTTTTATTTTATCTTTTTCACTCACCTAGAACGCAAGCTTAGGTAATAAGATAAAACTGGTTTAAATCACTGTTAATTTAATTTGGTGGATAATTAAATTTAGGTAATGTTTATTTAATTCAAGTGATGTGTTAAAATTGGTTTAGCCTAATTTGTTTAAATGAAAAATATGACTTAGGCAAATTCTAGGACTTGAATTAATTGGTTTAAGTGAAATTAATATTTGTGTGTGTTTAATTTTAATTTGAAATAGAAATTAAAATTTGGTGTTTGTTTGTTTTTGTTGAACCATCACACATCTTTACGCTTCCGCATCTCGTTATATATAAAAGGAAATTATATTTTAATTAAGAAAATTAAAATTTGGGGGCCCTACCTCTTCAAGTATATGTGACATTAAGTAGAGGGTTGTTTGGTCCACAACTGAACGCCTGATGGAACTCAAGGCTGCTCCACCCGGGGTTCCACGGTTAGGGTCTTTTGGTGTTTTACCAGGTGTATCAAGATGGTCAGGACAAGCTCCAATGGTGCCTCACTTCTCAATCCTCCATACCAAGTCCCTCTAAAGTTCCCACGGCGTGGTCGTTCGATAGAGCATGAAAGCTCTCCCCGGCCCTGCCAACCATGGTCTCTCGCGAGTACCGTTCAACCTCACACTAAAAATCATTATACTCATTACATCATTATAATCGTTATAGTCCACAGTCAACATAAACAAAGATACAATGTGACTAAGTAATACAACAAGCTAAAGTATGAGCTGCCACGCTAAGCTGCCTCGCTGAGATGCCACACCTCGCTGCCTTAATCCTAAACATTGAGCTGCCACGCTGAGCTTCCTCGCTGAGTTGCCTGGCTGCCTTAATTCCGAACACTGTTGTTAATGGAGAGATTATCTCTAATCTCAGGATTACCTTCAAGCCCCCTTTACAGCATCTAAACAAAAAAAGCCATTGCTAAACATTTAAACATAAGATTTCACTAAAACAAAACAAAACAAAACATTCATGTAATATAATATTTAATCTAATAACTAAGTATTAATTTATCTTCAAATTAAAAAAAAAAAGGAACTTACCCGAAACCAGGGACTAAACAGAGGTTTTGTTGTGCTTGGGAACTTTGCTCGAAACAGAGGAGATGGCTGAAACATGTCGTAAGAGAGGAGATGGCGGAGCCGGAGCTGGAGATGAGAAGAGATCAGTAGTCGTTATTTTCTCGGACGAAGGAAAGAGGCAGGAAACATCTTTGGAAAGAAAAGAAGGAAAGAGACAGAAGAGAATTAGGTTTATACAAAACTAACTCCGCCCCTCCTCGTCCCATGACAAATCCGTCCCTACTTGTACAATAGTTGGCCATGACTTCATGACTTCACCAACTTAAGATCAAACCGTGTTTGTTTAAAGTAAATATATGAATTAATATACCAATATATGATATATAGAAACTCAAAAAAAAAATAAGAGGAAGAGGAAGAGGGCGTAAAATGGGTTACATCTTTTGCTATCTTTCATCAGAATTTGGAGATTCAGATATATGTAGACAACTTTGCACGGTAAAGGGTATTTTTTTTATTGGCTGATGTTTGTGGGGATTGACGCCTTGACTTGTAGGAGCCACGAACAGTGAACGAGAGGGAGGGGAATAGACAAAGGTTGAGTTTGGATTTCAAAGGTTGATGAAGAGTGGGTTAAACCAGATTAAATGCTATAGATATGCATTAAATGATTCTCATTAAACTTTCTTTTTATTGTTTTAGAAGTATAATATATATATATATATATATATATATATATAATGATATTGCATGTATAATTCATAATAAAATTATATACATACATGAAATGATAATATTTTTTGATACATATGTACTATATGTATATTTGATATCATTCCATACAATAATATACATGTATAAAACTATATATAAGTATTATGTTCCTATTGATAATATTATTTAACATATAGATCTCAGTATATTATATAATTTTGTGTACATGTACATGTATATTTTTTATTTATAAGAATTACATACATATTAATGCATTATATATGTATATTATATTAAGGGATAAATGCATTACCATATTAAGAATAAAAAATTCTGAGTTGGAAAATAAAAAACAGAAGTTATAAAACACTATTTTGTTGTTTTCTGAAAAACTTGATTATAATACAGAAATATTATAATTCAGTATTTAAATACAGGTTGTCAAATGCAAATTTTTATTAGAATTATATTTAAACACAAAAAGTAGAATTATAGTTGCAAACCAAACATGCTCTTAACATTTTTTACACCATTTTAAAATACCATTTGAAATACTCTTTATATTGGATTCTAGTCATAAAATCACCTTGCACTATAGAGTTCTATGAACCTCAATATTTTATTTGAAAAGAGGTTAAAATAAGGGTGAAATACCAAAAAGTTTCCAAAACATTTTGTAATATACATTTAGTAAAAGTCTTCTATTTTGAATCAAAAGTCCCTCAAACACCTATTTAACTAATATTCTCTTGTTTTTAAAGGTCCGCGCCAACAGCATGGTGAAGGACTTTTTGGAACAAAATAAAAAACTTGGATTAAGCGTGTATTAAAAAATGTTCGAGGGACTATTTGGTATATGCCCCCTAAAATAATGCCAAATCTGTGATTAAATACTAACGCTCCGTTTGGTTCAGTATTCAGAAAACTCGATTTAAACGTTGTTTTTAAATACAGTTTTAAAATTCATTTTTTATGTTTATAATTATTGGTGTGTGTTTGGTAAATTTGTTTGTAAATACTGTTTTTTGAAATTTTTTACAAAGTTGACAAACATGTATATATATATTATATTATATAATATATATATATATATATATATATAGTCCTGCTCTTGTGCGGACTAGTCCGCATTTTAAGAATGCGGACCGGACATGTGTCACCTGGCGGTGAGCCCAGAAAAGAGAGAGAGTGTGCCTATAATTTATGCGATAATTTCTAGGCGTACCGTTAGGTGACACATGTCCGGTCCGCATTTTTAAAATGCGAACTAGTCCGCACATGAGCATTATTATATATATATATATATATATATATATATATATATATATAGTACTGCTTTTGTGCTCAGAAAAGAGGGAGAGTGCACCTATAATTTAGCCTATAATTTCTAGGGTCACCGTCAGGTGACACATGTCCGGTCCGCACTCTTAAAATACGGATTGATATTTACAAGTGCATTATATATATATGTATCTATGTACATTTATGTATGTATCTATATAATTATATTACATGTATAATTCACTATAAAATTATATACATACATGAATTGATAATATTTTTCAATACATATGTACTATATGTATATTTTATATTATTCCATACATTAATAATACATGTATAAAACTATATATAAATATCATGTATCTATTAATAATATTATTTAACGTTATATTATTCCATACGTAATTTTGTGTACATGTACATATATATTTTTTATTTATACGAATTACACAAATATTAATGTATTATGTATGTATATTATATATTAAGGTATAAATGCATTAAAATATTAAAAATAAATAATTCTGAGTTGAAAAATAAAAAACAGAAGTTATAAAACATCCTCAATTTGTTTTCTGAAAAACTTGATTATAACACAGTAATATTATAATCCAGTGTTTAAAAACAGGTTGTCAAACATAGATTTTTATCAGAATTATATTTAAACACAAAAAATAAAATTATAATTACAAACCAAACAGGCCCTAAATATTTATTTTAAAATTTTGACTTTGAAATGAAATAATGAGTATCTCATGTCAATTTGACATTAAAAAAAAAAAATCACGTATCCTATTTATAGCAGCGTTTCCATTGGACATGAAGGAATAGTTTGTGTGGGGCAATGCTAACATGGAGTAGATTCACCAGAAAATGATTTGTGCCAATATGTCTATGAACTTTTTCCTCCCATGGATCATCACAATGGTTGGTGATTTACAAGAATGAATGATTGTCCTTGCATTGCATAGTCTACACGATCCATCATTCTATTACAATGGTTGTTTTTGAAATTTTATAGTTGGAGGCACTTATATGACAGATACGCATATTTCAATTTCTATAAACGAATTCTCTTTTTGAATTTTGAATTTCCCAGAATTCAAAAGAAGAGATCAGAGGACCCCACATTTTTTTTAAAAGCAGGCGGGTTGTCGCCAATAGTATTTGAATGTGACCCTTGCGTTCTTGCGTTGCACCGTCCAAATAATGTCTTATAAAGAGGATAAAGTTACGTAGGAGTTGAAATTTGTTGGATCATAGTCATCACTAAATTGTTTGAAGTTTCTAGGTTTTAGAATATATACTTATTTATTAATTTAATATTTTAATCAATAAAATGAGAAGATCACTATAACTCCTTATTAAATTAGTTCAACAACTTTGATCAGATAAAATGGTGCATACATTGAAAATTGTTTTGTACCACAGTAGAATATACTCTTAGTCAATACCCTATTATTTTTTGGATTATTCCAAATTAATTATCCAAACTATCTTTTTTGGCATAATCAATAATTCAAATTCTATGATAGTAAAAAATGTTGATATTAGCCATTGATTTAATGTATTCTTAATTTAAAATAAAATAAAATAAAAAACTCTTAATTTGAGAATGATGAATCAGTATTTTATTGAGTTTTCACACCATTTGACACTCTTTTATCGTAATTCTCTAGTGCATATAGCACTTTCCATTTAAATTTATGAATTAATTATACTTATCCTTGAACATTACCCTCATTTTTACTTTACCACTCGAACTTTCATTTTTTGAATTTACATTCCTTAATTTTCAACGTGACTTCGAATAACTATCTAACGTTAACACTATTAATTTTTTGAATGAAAAATGATTCATATACATCTCTTGTGAGTTTTTAAAAGAGTATTTTGGTATTTTAATATCTTTTAAATGCTAAGAAAGGAAAAAAAAACTCACTGACTCATTCTTCTCTCCTCTTTTCTTTTTTCTCTCTCTTATGGTCGCCATGGCTCTTCCTCTCTCTTTTCTCTCTTCACACACACACACACACACACACACACACACAAACTACATGATTTTTGTGGAGTTTGTTGCCATGGGTAGTGAGTAGGGGTGTTCGCGGTACAGTAAAAATCTATACTGCACCGTTTTGTATTGAAAATTAGTGGTAATGGTTTACGTTTTTTATTTACCGAAACCAAAACTACCGAAACCGAAATTATTGAATTTCTTGTGGCTGATTTTGGTTTTAACATTTTAAAAACCGATTTACCGACTGTACCGTACCGAAATGAAATACCGAAATATTGTACCAGCCAAATATTATCACATATTATCGTACCACATATTACAGTATATTACTGAAATACCATACCAAACTTAACGCACATTACCATACCAATTATCAAATAAAACTATATTTAAAATAATATATATACCAAATGATCAAGACCCTTCATTTTAAACTCATCTCACCTATTCATTTTTTTAAGTATAAAAGATATCAAAACCCTAAATACTTTTCATTTGACACTCACTTGATCACAAAATCAGCCGCACCACACAGGTTCCACCTCCGGCACAAGTTCACAACTTAGGCAAGGTAACTTCTTATCCTTTATTTTACTTTTTTCGGCCTACCCCTTCGCCCGCCTTTTTTTTTTCCCCTTTTCATCACTATATATGCTTTGTTTTTCTCTTTTCATCTGGTGTTGTTAAAAGAAATATGAGGTTACTTGGTGTTGTTGAACGAAATATGAACCCTTTTTTTAACGAAATATGTGCCCTTTTTTAACGAAATATGAGCCCCTTTTCATCTAATGTTGTTGAATGAAATATGAGGATGTCATGGCCAATCCACTTGAAAATGTTGAAAAGCGTGCCTTGAAACAAATAAAATTTTCTAAGTATTTGAAACGGAAGGAAAATGTCTAATTCATGAATGATTTGGATAAATATCTACAAGATGGTATAGAGTGTCTTGATGATTCTAATTTTGATATTTTAGCATGGTGAAAAGGAAAAGTTCCAACTTATCGTGCACTCACCATGATGGCACGTGACATCACTACACCAAAACGCTCATTTAGTAACACACTTTTTTTTATTAGTAACACAATTATCTCGTTAATGTCACTGACACTAAATTACCATTACAAATCTCGAATAAGTGTTACTAATATTAGTTCCTTATTTAAAAAAAAATTATTTTCTTAGAAACAAAGGAGGTAAATTTGCCTCTAACCCAAAAACCCCAAACGAGACCCATCAAAGACCTGCCACGGTAGACCCTAACTTTTTCCAAATCAACCTGCCCTAACTTTCTTCTAAAAACCCTAATTATAAGGGTCGCGGTTTGGATGTATCTAGGGTTTAGACTCATTAGGAAGAGTTGCAATTTGTAAGATTTCATTCTAACTCTTATTAATCTACACATCATTTTAGATTCATCTTGAAATAGTGTGTAGTTGTGTGTTTATATGCTTTTATTTGTCTTTTTTTTTTATATATTTATGAATCTCATTTTTGTGTTGATGTTACATATTATGAAATGAGTGTGAGTGTTAGCTATTTAAATGTTTCTTGAATTTAAGTATGATGGGATATTCACTATTTGTATAGTATATTGACTATGTTCTGTGATAAATTTTAGTGTTAGGGTTTAATGCCAATGTTATGGTGGTGATTATTAGTTGTTTAACTATGTGTTGAATTTGGATTTGATGGCATTTAAGTGTTTGAAGCAATGGTACACTAATTATTGAAGTTGAATAAGTTTAAATAAGATCTATAGGGATTTGTTTGGTTGCTTTGAAGATTGAGGTTAAAGAAAGTAAATTAATCTTGGCTATTGGTTGTTATTTATTGGATAATGTGGTTAGGTACTTACTCTATATCGTATCTAGCGCTCCAGTATATTGTCGACATTTTGATTATTACTCTATATTGTTTTGTTATATTATTTCATATTTTTTTATATTGCTATAGTGCTTGATTACGCTTTATTAAATTTAAAATGTGATTTGTTGGTTTTCTTATTAATAATGTAGTTTCTTTCGTGTTTTGACTATCACAGTTCATCATTGTTGTTGTCCTTGCCGTCGCCGTCTCTCTCCCACAATTATATCATTAGGCACCAGCATTGGAGCCTTCTCAGACTTTTGTAACCTTTTCAGGTAACACTTCCTACCATTTGATTTTGATTTGACTCCAATTTTGATTAGGATTAGCTAATAAGACCTCTTCTTGTATCATAATCTAATCGGACCTCATTATCTCTCTTCACTTTATAATTTTGAGGGGCATCATGACCGATCACTCATTTTCTTTCTTCTTTTTAACCTGAATAAGGGTTGGATCACTATTTTAAAAGTAGTTGAGTGTTCTTGGCCACAAATTATCATCATCAAGAAATTATAAAAAATCTTTAAGTGATTGTAGAAAAAGTGATAAGAACCTCACAAACACTTGGATTATGTGATATGGAGTCATCAAATAAATAATTGAGCTAGAATATGTGGCATTTAAGGAGATGGTCTTTTATTGTGATTGGGTGAGGGTGGTGGATAAAGCTAAGGGTTGTAAGCTTTGTCCGTACTCCAATTTAGTGATGGTACATTTTGAAAAGTTTAAGAGCGTTGACAATGATTTTGATGAGCGTACTATTCTCGCGTTGACAACTGTGTGAGATGAACTTACCAAACAGTTTCATTAATATGTTGCTCTTGGGTAAAGTCGAGAGGGAGGTGAGTGTTATAGACAGTAAAAGTAAGTACAACACCCAGGTTATTTGATTTTAGTAGCTTAAAAGGAGATGTCAAGACTCCCTTCCCAGATGCCCTTGCCCACAAGATGTTTTCACGATCTTCCTATATAATAATGAAGACAATGGTGAGATACTTCTGTATGAGGGTAAAGTCGTGAAAACAAATGAATAAACTAGATATCTTGTAAATCAAGGATTAAAAACTGAATCATGAATTGGATAGTAATATTCAGTACTAAAATATGACCGAGAAGTAGTGAAACCATAGCTAAACATGTACGAAACACAATATATTCAATGATGAAACATATTGTAATTTAAATATAATATTGGACTATTTGGTTGATTAAACGAAAACATGTGGCCTGTATGGCAAGAAATGTGAGTTTTAAGCCCAAATTTCTTAGAAATTAATGGACACGCTTCCTATATTTGTTAGAAAAGTCTACAATCACCGACTCCTTATATTTAATGATTTCATTTAAAATTCATTGCTGGGAACTCCATTTTCTCCCCTCTTATAATAAATGCATCTATAATCACTTTTTCTATTTCCTCTGCATTGTTATTATATTCCTCTTTCCTCGAAGAATTATGTTTGTCATGGGAGGTGACTTGATCATCTGGGTCCATTGGCAATTGAATGAGGCTATTATTGTTAGGAGGAAAGCAACATCGAAAAACATGCGTGATAACTGAAGACAAAGGATGAAGTATCAAATCAATATGAACATGAACCATGTCCATGACTTGGTTATTCTCGTCACCACATTTCTCTTAAGAATATTGTAACACTGTGTTATATTATTTAACTTCATGATGATTTGGACTCTGGCTATAACGTCAGTTGGTTTTGTTATTGTGTTAAAAATATAATAATAAATCATTGTATGGGTCAACTAGGAAATTTTATCTATTTAATAAAACAATAAACAAGTGTAGAAATATTAATATATTAAATATGATTACATATAACAGGTGTAGAAAAATTAAAAGAAGTTAATTAAATGATCAAAATTTGTTCAATAAATTTGAAGTACAGAATACGTTTTCTAGTAAGGCTTACCTATCCGGATATCATATCAATGGAAACAATATGGGAGATATTTTCCTGAGAAAATATG
The DNA here is from genome assembly GCA_949130495.1 of Sambucus nigra. Lineage (NCBI taxonomy): Eukaryota > Viridiplantae > Streptophyta > Magnoliopsida > Dipsacales > Adoxaceae > Sambucus > Sambucus nigra. The sequence continues at coordinate 356,411,817 of OX422222.1, read as the reverse complement.
ACGGGCGCATATTCATATTGAACATGTGAAGGATCCAAATTCTCTGGGGTGTAGTCTTGGACTAAACTTTGATCTTCAGTTTCCATTTTCTTTATTGTCCATCCTTGTTGCTTCTCAAATTTCTCCCTCTCCAGACATAGTAAGTATTGACAGACTGAGAGCTCTTTCTTGATTCTATGGGTGGTGGTGCATGGCCGTTCTTAGTTGGTGGAGCGATTTGTCTGGTTAATTCCGTTAACGAACGAGACCTCAGAGTGAGGAACCCTCAAAGCATAAGCAACACCACTAGTCAGTGGCCTCTCAAAGGCCGTTCTTTTGGTGTATTCTCTAAATGTTTTTTGTGAAAAATCAGGAAAACTTTTCCAAGATCGAAATCATCACAATGGTAAATAATATAACATTATGTTACACCGTGCTACACACATTAGTGTTCGTGCATGTTGAGGAAGAAAATAAGTAATAAGGCCCCATTTCGTTCAGAGTAATAAAAATCTCACCTTCATGAAATGTATTCAGAGTTGAATTTTGTTCATTGTTTTGCCTGTTAACACGTAATTATAACATGTACATATATAGATATAAATAAGAATTTTAACTTCGAATAAGTCAAAATAATTTTCACCATTTTACATTTCACCCGGGTAAAAATACATCACTAGAACCAAACAGGGCTTCAAGAGTGCTGAAAACACTACCCGATCAATGGCAGCAAGTTATTTTCCATGGTGAAACGTGGAGACGAGAATAGCCAAGGCATGAACATGGTTCATGCTCACGTTGAATTGATCCTGCAGCATTTGAGCGCGTTCATCACACATGTTTGATAATGTTTCTTTCCTCCTGAAATTAATATATTTGTTAATGTGCCAGAATAACCAAAGGGATCCAATCACCCCCGCCGTTTATATGCATCTTTTTTACATAGTAATTTTCCATTTCCATTTGTAGCCGAGTTGTAATTCGCATTTGCTATTATTGATTTTTTTCTTTTATATTTTCATAATTTGGAAGGCATAAGTGACATTCGTGATGAAGGGGATCGAAATGGAGTGCACGTAGTCATTGAGGTATACATATGATCAGTGATTTCTCATTATTATACTGTTTATTTGAGACTATTGCGATTAGCACTTTATTTGATACAGTTATGGGAATGCACGGTTTTTGTGCAACAAAGTATTTATGCACTTTATTCAGCATTAGTTTTATGATTGAAATGTTATTAATGTGTTTTTTCATAATTTGCAGAGTGGAACAAAGTGTTTATGCACTTTTGCATACCTGGGACATGGCCATTTCATGATATAAAGAATTTGATATTCTTGTTAACCGATTATAAGATTCAGGAGTAGTTGGCAAGGTACCCTTGAAAACTAGATATGTATATATATAATATTTCATAATGCTTATATGCACTTTTTTGGTTTGTTAAATGCTTGGAAAGAAAGATCATCAACCTTAACAAGCAACTTCTGATAAAAGGAAAAATTTATTTATAGGAAAAATGTAACTTTTGGAATACATAGATGTCTATATACAAGTTTTATCAAAGTTTTGGAAATTTAGTTGATAAAAAGGTGATTAAACCTTTTTTTCACTTGCAGATTAAGTCATTTGTACAATTAGCACGAAGATACATGAAGCATGTTGCAACAGAACTTGATGTATTAATGGACCAGAAATAGAACCAAACAGAGAGTTTTTGGTTCTGCAAGGCGTACATTTTTCTATCCCGTATTTGATAGTTCTACAGGGCATACTTGATACAAGATTTATATATTTAGGTTTTACTTATTGCAGGAAATTTTTTTGAAAAGAATTTTAAAGTGATTTCTGTACACCATCAACTGTATTGGGGATTTCATTCTACTCCCATATATTTGATAGTTCCCAGCACAAGCTAAGTGATTTACATAAATGGTGTGCGATGCATAAGTCAACCTATGCGGATCCTTTTATTTCCTAAAACTAAAAACATAGCCAAAATTCATTGTATTATAACATGCTCGAACATAATGATAGAGAGGCTTCTTTCCCACAAAAGGGCAGTTCTGTAATTAAAATTATAACTTCTCCCTTTGATCCTACGTTGTATTGAATTGTGATAATTATGTTATTTGATTATGACTTGGCCTTTTAAGGTTCAAGTAAGAGGATCACCAATTTATAAGGTTGAGAGGATGTTAGGTATGGTGGGTTTGGTCAGGTATTTGTTGGTCGCCCCGTGCCAGGTGGGAATGAGCGTGGAATAGGTGCCACTTCTTCTCGGTAAACTTATGCTTATTTTACTAGTATTATTATAACACATTTTAGATATAACTGTGTTAAAATAAGGATCTTGATACCTCATAATATGACAATGAGGATGACTTATGTGATCAGGTGAATGGTGGGATGAAAACCCAATAGACATTATGAGGCAGGCTACGAGAACATAAGCAACTCTAAATATATCTGATGCATATACCATCAACGGTCAACCTGGTGATCTTTATAACTGCTCGCGATAAGATTGGCTTCTTCAAGCTCATCATTTTCTCTCTACCTTTTCCAAAACTTAAAACCAATTCTCTTCTCAACTCATGTTTTTTGTATTGTATTGTAGATACTGTGATAGTTCCAATGAAGTCTGGGGAAATCAAACTCCTAAGAATCATTAACCCTGCACTAAATCAAGAACATTTCTTCACTGTCACCAATCACAAACTCACAATGGTTGGAGCCGACGCATCTTATGTAAAACCCTTCAACACTTCGATCATCATACTCGGGATAGGTTAAATCGCAGATGTACTAATCACTAAAAACTAGGAAGTATCTCGATACTACATAGTTGCATGCGCCTATGCCAGTTCATAGGGTGCCCCCTTTGACAATACTACAACATCCATCCTCGAATATAAGACTGCCCCTTTCACTTCCAATTGTGCCTCCACCAAACCCATTTTCGCTTCTCTACCTTCATTTAATGACACAACTACCATCATATCCTTCACCACCAGTTTCAGAAGCCCTCAAAAGGTCTCGGTACCCACTGATATCGACGAGAGCCTCTTCTTCATGATTGGCCTAGGCCTCAATAAATGTCCCAGAGGGGAACATGCTTGAAACTGTCAGGGTCCATCATTAGTATCGGGGGTATCCTTAACCAACCGCATTTCAACATCTTCTACTTATAATCGCGTCTTTTGAGCAATATAATGACAAAGGTGTTTAACAGACTAGATTGAGTGGCAGTAAAGATTCGACAACTCTAACCTTTGTGCTTTGCACTTGTCCAAGGAAGTAAGCTTAAGGTGGACATCTAACTCATCATCATTTTCCTTTAAGTTTTGGATATATTCTACCAACTATGATAATCATATCCAGATGTTTTACTCAGTTCTTGGTCCTATACCTTTAAGCAACAAACGAATACCATGGAATAAGGCATCAACTTGAGTGGAGGTGGTATTAGTTAAAGTTAAATTTTCAAATTAACTACAACCCACCTGCGTACTTGATCTAACTCAACTCCATGATGATAATTCTTAGATTTCCCAAATTGGCTTATGTATTGAGATAAAAAATTCTTAGATTTACTAAATTTCCTCATATATTGAGATGAATTTCATATGTATTGAGATGGATTTTCTATTAATGGAATTTGAGCTATTAATTTTTATTGAGGTTATTGTCTCGATGCGTATTAGTGTTGTCGTTACGGACTATTTGTATTGTTGTACCAATTTTTATACCTTAAATAGGTGGATAGTACTATAAATAAAGGAAATTTTGTCAATTTGTTTTTTTAAAATTTAACTTATTTCTATTGAAATTAAATCGGATAGACAGTTCTTTTGTTGTCATTATGTTAGAATTTTTTAATATTGTATACCTCAGTGTGTGTGTGTATATATATATATATATGTATATATTAGAATATATATTTAAATATATTTTTTAATTTTTTAAATATTAGTAACGGACCTATACCGTTATTAAATGTGTTATAAAAATTGTCAGTGTTAATAACATATAACTTAGTAACGGTAAAATAGTGTTGGTAACACATAATTTAGTAACACTTTAGTAACGATAAAATAGTGTTAGTAACACATAATTTAGTAACGGTAAAAAAGTGTTAGTAATTTTCTTCCCCACGCCTTTTTTCTAACGATTTTTTAGTGTTAGTAATTTTTTTTGTAACACTAAAGTAGTGCTACTAATTGACTATTTTGGTGTAGTGCATATTATCTATTCCTTTAACATCGGTCGCTTTCGAGTGTGCATTTAGTACAAGTAAACGAGTACTTGATCAATTTCAAATCTCTTTGACATCAAGAACCATGGAGTGTTTAGTTTGTGCTCAAGATTGGTTAAAATGCTCCCCAAACATCGATATTGAAGATTCATATGAGACGCTTGAGGAGATTGAGGAATGTAAGTTTATATTCTAAATTGTTATTATTCACTTCATAAATATTTTTTTCATTTTCTTCATTAATATAGAAAATATGAATTACTTTTCTATTTTTGTAGGTGTTATTAATGAGTTTGCTAACATGAAGATTCAACCAAATTGAGATGAATGAGGTATAGAACTATACTGCTATAATTTCTTATCTTAACTATATTTTCTTTCTAACTGCTATATACAGTTTTCTACATGTATATTGCTAATTGCTATTTCTTATCCCATTCACCATGTATACAACATGTATATTGCCATACGTCTACACCATGTATACAACAGGTATACTGCTTCTACACAACAGGTATATGTGAACCATGTATACAACAGGTATATAGTTGCTATACAACAATGACATAAGAAATAATCTATGAAGCCTTGTGTAAATTGTAATGTGTAAGCAAACCATGTATACACTTAAGTAAATTGCATTACTGCTTATGTACATTAATGTACATAAGCAATAATATTTGGCATAAGCAATACATTACGTAGAAATGAGTAATGTTTGGGTAATCTTTGGCATATGCAATATTCTAATGTTTGGGAAATGTTGGATTAAGTAGAAATGTGTAGAGATCCAGTGATTGTTGTAAATATCATGTTGTTTAATAGTTTCAATTCTATATTTTGTTTTCACCTTTTTGCAGATTACTTGAGGCAAAAAAATCACCACTATTAATTGATTTGTGGATTAAGGGATTTTTGGATTGGGTTTGGTGGCATTTGCTAAAGAAGGCTCAACTCTAGGCTTATATTGTGAAATGATCCTTACCTTAAACGGCTATAACAGAGCAATTGTACCTTTTGTTCTTTTTTAATTTATTTCTATTGGATATTGTAGTTCTTACATTTGCAATTAGTAATTATATTATTGCTGCCCTGCCCTCACCTTGGAAGAATGATGTGATTATAGTATGGATGGCAACGGGTTGGGTATGGGGCCCAAACCCGCCCCGCGAATTGTTTTTGCCCCCCCACCCCGCGACGGGTTATAATTTTAAACCCCGAACGCTTTTAATTATAACCTCCTCAAACTCGTCCCCGCCCCGCCCCGCGAGTTAAAACCCGAACTTTAATTTATTTTAAAAAAATAGATTTAATTATATAAAAATAGAGGTGACTTTATAAGAAAATAACAATGCCTCAACATCAATTTTTAAGTCTAAAACTTGAACATCAACTTTAAAAGTCTCAAAATAATTAAAATATCTCGAATAACACAATTTAAAATGCCAAACTACCAAGTATCAAACAATATCAAATTTAACTATTACAAAATAAGTCCAAAATAACATCAAATTCAACGATTACAAACGAAGTCATAAATACCATAAAATTCAACGATTACAAAATATGTCCTAAATAACATGAACTATCACAAAATAAGTTTCAAACAACACAAGTCTCAAAAGTCCCGAATATAGCATATGTTACACAAAAGTCTTAAATATCTCGACTATCATCTTCATCATCATCAACTAAACCTGAATAAAAAATTAAAACATATTAAGAAATTAAAGAGAATTTAAAGTATGAATTTAAAACAAAAAAATCATAATAGATTTTTTACTTTCATTACCTCTTAATTAAACTTCCATGGGATCTGTAATACCCCATAATTTTATGACTTTTAATTATGACATTAATTAAATGAAATTGCTTTCAATGGTGGGTTTAATGAAATTAATTTAGGATAATTAATTGGAAATTAATTCGGATTTAAATAACTAGCGAGACGAGAGTTAGTATTTAAATATGATGATAATGTTTAATATTACTACGTGATTATGGTAATATGTGATTATTGAATTTATTAAAATTGTCGTGAGTTAAAAATACGACAGTTTCAGTAATTAAGTTGAACGCGCGTGTCAGTCGTGCCGGGACCCGATTTAATGGATTTAAAAGTATTTTATTTTTATGTCACCTATATGATAATTTTTGAGTGTGCCAACGTGTCCGTAAGGGTCGAGATAGTCAAAAAACACTAACTGGGGGTTTAGTTTGGGTCCCGGGGCATTTTTAGGCATAACCGGCAATCCGGGAGGATATTTTAGTCATTCCTATTTTTGGTGAATAGTAACCCATGAATTTTAGACTGATAATATCAGCCAAAACTTGAGTCCCTTAGGGTTTCACAACCAAAAATCATAAACAGTCATTAGAGAGGAAGAGAAGGAAGTATCTAAAAGAGAACCACCACTTAGAGGCCTTTTGCACCACCGTCACCACCACCGGATAGATCGAAAAGCAAGGATCATCCCCATACCGTCTGCTTCAAAGGATCAGAATCTCTAATTCAGGCAAGTGATTTATCTTTCAATAAATTATGGCATATACTTTACATGATAGTTTAAGTTTGATGTCAATTTATGAATAATGGTAAAAACATGAATTTGGAGACTTAATAATTAATTTTGGGTAGGTTTGCATGTAATGGTGCTTCTGGAAATGTTTGATGAACGAAATTATAAATTAAGGGTTAAGAATCATGAAATTTAATTGAGGATTATGATGATTATGGAAGAAATAGTGAAGAATTAGGGTTGTAGTGAAATTCATGACTTTTAATCCAAGAAGACGATGTTCTATGATAGTTTGATGATTCTTGAACGTTAAAACTTGTATAGATATGTTGGGTTAATGATTAGTAAACTTTCTTGGGAGATTGGGACGTTGTAATGGAGGATTTGAGGTGTAAAAATGGTCAAACCCATAACTGTTAAGGAAATTCTGGGCAAATACCTGCTTGATCGATCGATCGAGTCAAGAATGTCGATCGATCGACGATCGATCGATCGACCCCTTCTGATTTTTGGTAATTGTTTTCTTTTAAGGTTTAATGAAAATTCCAAAGCCGGTATTTATTCTTAGGGTGATTAATATAAGATTGTGGGACTTAGTTAAGGCCAGTAGGGTCTTAGTTATTGCCCGAAAAAATGTTATAACTTATGGGATTGAGCGTTATAATTACGAACGGTTACCGAGTGAGGACGGTTTGAGATCTTTCGATTTTGGGACTAATAGTGGAATGAAAGATAATTTAAGGGATTTTATATTTGCTGAGATAACCTTAGGAACAAATGGGAGACCTAGTATTCACTTGGGATAGGTATACGTACCCGAGTCCGTATAACGAGACTTATCGCGTTAAATACATATTACGTAGAATATTCGGAACGTAAATATTGTGGGTGAGACTTAATATATAGGGGAGGACTATACCTATATTGAAATTTTATATATGCTGGTTGTGTGATTTCTCTAGTATATGGATTATTGTGTGTATAACCTACCATACTTGCTATCACGGTATGTCGTTTGTAAGAGGATAGTCTGGTCTCGATGTCACCTTCGGGAGGACTTTAGATTGATGCCTCAGAACATAGGACTTGGAAGGGCTTATCACTGAATGGATAAGTCTGCTGACCTTGGGAGCGTAGGTATGTGCGTGACCTATGGGTATGTGAACTATGTTCGCCTCCACTATGTGTGATTTTTATTGAAACGGTTCCTGAGTGATTCGGAACTTGTGATCCTCACGTACGTGATGTACCGGGATTCGATAGCAGAGTATGAGGGCATCGTAGGTTATATCCTTGTGGTGTGCCTGATTTGTATATGAGATATAATATTGGTGTATATACGTATACTTGTGATAGTTCTATTGTGTTGCTGAGTAGACGTGAATAACTAAGATATTTGAATGGGCTAAGAATGTGAGAATTTAATTAACACTTGAGATAAGTAATTTAATGAATGTGAATATGGGTTATGAATATAACTTGTTTGGGTATTACGAGTAGATACCCTATGTTAGAATGCGATAGCAGGGGTGGTGCAGTCTAGCTAGTTAGCGGCATAACTAGGATGGGTAAAGGGTATACGTTAGGCGTACACATTAGTTGAGATGTGAGCAACTCATGTGAGAGTACGCAGCTAACATGTTTAATATATGTGTTGTTTAATATTGTAATTTAAACACTTGCTATATTTTTAAACTGTTTTCACCTCGGGCCCTGACCCGTTTGCTTTCAAATCTATTTTCTTGTAAAACTCTTTTGGTGCCCAACCACAGGGACGTCAAACATAGGAGTTTCATGGCATTAACGTGATGTAGCTGCTGTGGAAGTTACAAGATCTCGGTATTAGACACCTTCACATTCTGCACTTGATTCTATTCAGGGTTACTCATCTGATTGGGCATGTCACCAATCACAAACTCACAATGGTTGGAGCCGACGCATCTTATGTAAAACCCTTCAACACTTCGATCATCATACTCGGGATAGGTTAAATCGCAGATGTACTAATCACTAAAAACTAGGAAGTATCTCGATACTACATAGTTGCATGCGCCTATGCCAGTTCATAGGGTGCCCCCTTTGACAATACTACAACATCCATCCTCGAATATAAGACTGCCCCTTTCACTTCCAATTGTGCCTCCACCAAACCCATTTTCGCTTCTCTACCTTCATTTAATGACACAACTACCATCATATCCTTCACCACCAGTTTCAGAAGCCCTCAAAAGGTCTCGGTACCCACTGATATCGACGAGAGCCTCTTCTTCATGATTGGCCTAGGCCTCAATAAATGTCCCAGAGGGGAACATGCTTGAAACTGTCAGGGTCCATCATTAGTATCGGGGGTATCCTTAACCAACCGCATTTCAACATCTTCTACTTATAATCGCGTCTTTTGAGCAATATAATGACAAAGGTGTTTAACAGACTAGATTGAGTGGCAGTAAAGATTCGACAACTCTAACCTTTGTGCTTTGCACTTGTCCAAGGAAGTAAGCTTAAGGTGGACATCTAACTCATCATCATTTTCCTTTAAGTTTTGGATATATTCTACCAACTATGATAATCATATCCAGATGTTTTACTCAGTTCTTGGTCCTATACCTTTAAGCAACAAACGAATACCATGGAATAAGGCATCAACTTGAGTGGAGGTGGTATTAGTTAAAGTTAAATTTTCAAATTAACTACAACCCACCTGCGTACTTGATCTAACTCAACTCCATGATGATAATTCTTAGATTTCCCAAATTGGCTTATGTATTGAGATAAAAAATTCTTAGATTTACTAAATTTCCTCATATATTGAGATGAATTTCATATGTATTGAGATGGATTTTCTATTAATGGAATTTGAGCTATTAATTTTTATTGAGGTTATTGTCTCGATGCGTATTAGTGTTGTCGTTACGGACTATTTGTATTGTTGTACCAATTTTTATACCTTAAATAGGTGGATAGTACTATAAATAAAGGAAATTTTGTCAATTTGTTTTTTTAAAATTTAACTTATTTCTATTGAAATTAAATCGGATAGACAGTTCTTTTGTTGTCATTATGTTAGAATTTTTTAATATTGTATACCTCAGTGTGTGTGTGTATATATATATATATATGTATATATTAGAATATATATTTAAATATATTTTTTAATTTTTTAAATATTAGTAACGGACCTATACCGTTATTAAATGTGTTATAAAAATTGTCAGTGTTAATAACATATAACTTAGTAACGGTAAAATAGTGTTGGTAACACATAATTTAGTAACACTTTAGTAACGATAAAATAGTGTTAGTAACACATAATTTAGTAACGGTAAAAAAGTGTTAGTAATTTTCTTCCCCACGCCTTTTTTCTAACGATTTTTTAGTGTTAGTAATTTTTTTTGTAACACTAAAGTAGTGCTACTAATTGACTATTTTGGTGTAGTGCATATTATCTATTCCTTTAACATCGGTCGCTTTCGAGTGTGCATTTAGTACAAGTAAACGAGTACTTGATCAATTTCAAATCTCTTTGACATCAAGAACCATGGAGTGTTTAGTTTGTGCTCAAGATTGGTTAAAATGCTCCCCAAACATCGATATTGAAGATTCATATGAGACGCTTGAGGAGATTGAGGAATGTAAGTTTATATTCTAAATTGTTATTATTCACTTCATAAATATTTTTTTCATTTTCTTCATTAATATAGAAAATATGAATTACTTTTCTATTTTTGTAGGTGTTATTAATGAGTTTGCTAACATGAAGATTCAACCAAATTGAGATGAATGAGGTATAGAACTATACTGCTATAATTTCTTATCTTAACTATATTTTCTTTCTAACTGCTATATACAGTTTTCTACATGTATATTGCTAATTGCTATTTCTTATCCCATTCACCATGTATACAACATGTATATTGCCATACGTCTACACCATGTATACAACAGGTATACTGCTTCTACACAACAGGTATATGTGAACCATGTATACAACAGGTATATAGTTGCTATACAACAATGACATAAGAAATAATCTATGAAGCCTTGTGTAAATTGTAATGTGTAAGCAAACCATGTATACACTTAAGTAAATTGCATTACTGCTTATGTACATTAATGTACATAAGCAATAATATTTGGCATAAGCAATACATTACGTAGAAATGAGTAATGTTTGGGTAATCTTTGGCATATGCAATATTCTAATGTTTGGGAAATGTTGGATTAAGTAGAAATGTGTAGAGATCCAGTGATTGTTGTAAATATCATGTTGTTTAATAGTTTCAATTCTATATTTTGTTTTCACCTTTTTGCAGATTACTTGAGGCAAAAAAATCACCACTATTAATTGATTTGTGGATTAAGGGATTTTTGGATTGGGTTTGGTGGCATTTGCTAAAGAAGGCTCAACTCTAGGCTTATATTGTGAAATGATCCTTACCTTAAACGGCTATAACAGAGCAATTGTACCTTTTGTTCTTTTTTAATTTATTTCTATTGGATATTGTAGTTCTTACATTTGCAATTAGTAATTATATTATTGCTGCCCTGCCCTCACCTTGGAAGAATGATGTGATTATAGTATGGATGGCAACGGGTTGGGTATGGGGCCCAAACCCGCCCCGCGAATTGTTTTTGCCCCCCCACCCCGCGACGGGTTATAATTTTAAACCCCGAACGCTTTTAATTATAACCTCCTCAAACTCGTCCCCGCCCCGCCCCGCGAGTTAAAACCCGAACTTTAATTTATTTTAAAAAAATAGATTTAATTATATAAAAATAGAGGTGACTTTATAAGAAAATAACAATGCCTCAACATCAATTTTTAAGTCTAAAACTTGAACATCAACTTTAAAAGTCTCAAAATAATTAAAATATCTCGAATAACACAATTTAAAATGCCAAACTACCAAGTATCAAACAATATCAAATTTAACTATTACAAAATAAGTCCAAAATAACATCAAATTCAACGATTACAAACGAAGTCATAAATACCATAAAATTCAACGATTACAAAATATGTCCTAAATAACATGAACTATCACAAAATAAGTTTCAAACAACACAAGTCTCAAAAGTCCCGAATATAGCATATGTTACACAAAAGTCTTAAATATCTCGACTATCATCTTCATCATCATCAACTAAACCTGAATAAAAAATTAAAACATATTAAGAAATTAAAGAGAATTTAAAGTATGAATTTAAAACAAAAAAATCATAATAGATTTTTTACTTTCATTACCTCTTAATTAAACTTCCATGGGATCTGTAATACCCCATAATTTTATGACTTTTAATTATGACATTAATTAAATGAAATTGCTTTCAATGGTGGGTTTAATGAAATTAATTTAGGATAATTAATTGGAAATTAATTCGGATTTAAATAACTAGCGAGACGAGAGTTAGTATTTAAATATGATGATAATGTTTAATATTACTACGTGATTATGGTAATATGTGATTATTGAATTTATTAAAATTGTCGTGAGTTAAAAATACGACAGTTTCAGTAATTAAGTTGAACGCGCGTGTCAGTCGTGCCGGGACCCGATTTAATGGATTTAAAAGTATTTTATTTTTATGTCACCTATATGATAATTTTTGAGTGTGCCAACGTGTCCGTAAGGGTCGAGATAGTCAAAAAACACTAACTGGGGGTTTAGTTTGGGTCCCGGGGCATTTTTAGGCATAACCGGCAATCCGGGAGGATATTTTAGTCATTCCTATTTTTGGTGAATAGTAACCCATGAATTTTAGACTGATAATATCAGCCAAAACTTGAGTCCCTTAGGGTTTCACAACCAAAAATCATAAACAGTCATTAGAGAGGAAGAGAAGGAAGTATCTAAAAGAGAACCACCACTTAGAGGCCTTTTGCACCACCGTCACCACCACCGGATAGATCGAAAAGCAAGGATCATCCCCATACCGTCTGCTTCAAAGGATCAGAATCTCTAATTCAGGCAAGTGATTTATCTTTCAATAAATTATGGCATATACTTTACATGATAGTTTAAGTTTGATGTCAATTTATGAATAATGGTAAAAACATGAATTTGGAGACTTAATAATTAATTTTGGGTAGGTTTGCATGTAATGGTGCTTCTGGAAATGTTTGATGAACGAAATTATAAATTAAGGGTTAAGAATCATGAAATTTAATTGAGGATTATGATGATTATGGAAGAAATAGTGAAGAATTAGGGTTGTAGTGAAATTCATGACTTTTAATCCAAGAAGACGATGTTCTATGATAGTTTGATGATTCTTGAACGTTAAAACTTGTATAGATATGTTGGGTTAATGATTAGTAAACTTTCTTGGGAGATTGGGACGTTGTAATGGAGGATTTGAGGTGTAAAAATGGTCAAACCCATAACTGTTAAGGAAATTCTGGGCAAATACCTGCTTGATCGATCGATCGAGTCAAGAATGTCGATCGATCGACGATCGATCGATCGACCCCTTCTGATTTTTGGTAATTGTTTTCTTTTAAGGTTTAATGAAAATTCCAAAGCCGGTATTTATTCTTAGGGTGATTAATATAAGATTGTGGGACTTAGTTAAGGCCAGTAGGGTCTTAGTTATTGCCCGAAAAAATGTTATAACTTATGGGATTGAGCGTTATAATTACGAACGGTTACCGAGTGAGGACGGTTTGAGATCTTTCGATTTTGGGACTAATAGTGGAATGAAAGATAATTTAAGGGATTTTATATTTGCTGAGATAACCTTAGGAACAAATGGGAGACCTAGTATTCACTTGGGATAGGTATACGTACCCGAGTCCGTATAACGAGACTTATCGCGTTAAATACATATTACGTAGAATATTCGGAACGTAAATATTGTGGGTGAGACTTAATATATAGGGGAGGACTATACCTATATTGAAATTTTATATATGCTGGTTGTGTGATTTCTCTAGTATATGGATTATTGTGTGTATAACCTACCATACTTGCTATCACGGTATGTCGTTTGTAAGAGGATAGTCTGGTCTCGATGTCACCTTCGGGAGGACTTTAGATTGATGCCTCAGAACATAGGACTTGGAAGGGCTTATCACTGAATGGATAAGTCTGCTGACCTTGGGAGCGTAGGTATGTGCGTGACCTATGGGTATGTGAACTATGTTCGCCTCCACTATGTGTGATTTTTATTGAAACGGTTCCTGAGTGATTCGGAACTTGTGATCCTCACGTACGTGATGTACCGGGATTCGATAGCAGAGTATGAGGGCATCGTAGGTTATATCCTTGTGGTGTGCCTGATTTGTATATGAGATATAATATTGGTGTATATACGTATACTTGTGATAGTTCTATTGTGTTGCTGAGTAGACGTGAATAACTAAGATATTTGAATGGGCTAAGAATGTGAGAATTTAATTAACACTTGAGATAAGTAATTTAATGAATGTGAATATGGGTTATGAATATAACTTGTTTGGGTATTACGAGTAGATACCCTATGTTAGAATGCGATAGCAGGGGTGGTGCAGTCTAGCTAGTTAGCGGCATAACTAGGATGGGTAAAGGGTATACGTTAGGCGTACACATTAGTTGAGATGTGAGCAACTCATGTGAGAGTACGCAGCTAACATGTTTAATATATGTGTTGTTTAATATTGTAATTTAAACACTTGCTATATTTTTAAACTGTTTTCACCTCGGGCCCTGACCCGTTTGCTTTCAAATCTATTTTCTTGTAAAACTCTTTTGGTGCCCAACCACAGGGACGTCAAACATAGGAGTTTCATGGCATTAACGTGATGTAGCTGCTGTGGAAGTTACAAGATCTCGGTATTAGACACCTTCACATTCTGCACTTGATTCTATTCAGGGTTACTCATCTGATTGGGCATGTCGCCCACTTCCATTTAGAGTTTGCATTGTCAGACTTTCTGTTTTATTTCAGTTATTGGTTTATTTATTCAGGCTCTTGTATCGGGTTTTTAAATTTTACTATGGTATTATTATTGGGGTGTTCACTCCAGACTCAGTTTATTTCATTTCGTTGGCTATTCATATAAGATTGTCTATGCGATTATTAGTTGATGATTTAATTAATTTGTTAATTGTTAACTTAATTAAAAAAAATTGGCATCTCTTTTTAAATATTAGTTGGCTAGTAATCAATTAAATGTTTTCGACAGTGATGCTAAGACTGAACCAACTTGATACTTTGTATTAATTTCATAAAGGAGTAGCTACTCGGTATTTAATTAGACGGGATGTCACAGGTGGTATCAGAGCATCAGGTTCTAGGGTCCTTTAGGATATGTGCTGCTTATTATACTTCCAGCGTAGAATTCTTTGATATAGAGACCTATGTTTAGGATTGTTAATTTTTTTGGTGAGATTTCGTTCTCGTGCTATAATGTATATGATAGTGAATCTTATTTGCATTCGGGTGTGTTTGTGTGCCGAACAAAGTAGTTTGTCGTGCGAGTTGGACGGACAGCAGGTGGCAATGCTCAATTGAGGTTATAAGGTATATTTCAAGAATTATGATCGTAGTTGAGATCACCCTTATTATGGCATGGAAGGCCAGAACGGTAAAGACGGTTAAGGCACAACATATGACTTCCAGGAACCACTACAGTAAAAAGTGGGTTCAAATTGGACTCACCCAACAGGGTTGGAATGGGAGAGAGTCAGACGAAACATTGAAGAGAACCCGTAGTGAAGATATTAGAAATGCAGAAATGAAATGTGTTAGCCAACGATGTTACAATATGCAAAGGCTTGGACATATGTCGGAGTATGGCTAATCGAGAGTAAAAATTTAGGGTGAAATTTTCTTGGCTCGTACGAGCAGAGTTATAATGGTGAGAAACAACCACCACACTTAGAAGTGGAATGTTTTATCAAGAGAAGGCGCATATGTATGGTTTGACCGTAAGTTCTTTCATCAGATGTTCAGGAAAAGATGCGAACGTTGTTCTGAACTTACACAAGAGGGTCGGACCGAGGTCACTTTGTGAAGAGAAATTACATGAATTAGCGAACCTTACACAGGATGGAGTAGGTGCAATGGAGAAGAGGATATTGAAGGGAAAAATTAACTTTCAAGAAGAATTGTTAGCACTTCTTGGGAATTATGCTTGAACGGTCAATGCAGATGGTAACAATGTCGTGTTTTGTTAACATGGAGGTAAACGCTTACTCGTGTGGGGAGTTACAAGAATCGAAGAATTTAGATAGAGTAAGACAGGGGGGGGAACGATGTTGGTGAAGCACCACAAAAGGGAGACCCATTAGGGGACCCATTTAAATGATTTAGATAGCTGAATTGTTACTGAGCGATGGTGATTTCAGTGAGAGTTGTCGTAGCCAGTAGCATGTTCCTTAGGTCCATCAAAGCTATGGGAACAACAAAGGTAGTCATCAGAGTCGAGAATACCAACGTTCGAGGGAAAGACAACCCTAACATGGTCAATGTGATCGGAGATAAGTGAAGTATGTGTAGAGGTATATTGTGGGGAGTGAAACCCGTGCCTTAAAAATGTTTTCCGAAGCAAGTAGAGGGATAAGGGTATGGTTCCTAGCAAGGGCAATAGTTATTGAAATTTTTGGTTTGTTAAGGATAGGTGTGTTAAGTCGAGGAACCATTTGAGCAGCCAAGGCGATTGGCAAGATAGGAGTATGAGTTATATCCTCAAATGATGATGCGTGTTGTATGTGTCAGTAATGAGTTACTACATTTTTATGATTGCTATATTCGCATGAGAGACGAGTTTAGTGAGTATCTCGGTAACGTTATTAATTATGTGAATATTTTCCCGGGGATAATGGGGTTACCTTTAGTGTTATCCGCGGAGGATGAATGGGTGTGTCGTTAGTTATACATACCTTATTGAAATTTCTCGTTTTAGTGCTGTGTTATACGAGTATGATACTATCCTGATTATGGTTTTTATAATATGCTTAAACCGATAGTGTGCGGATATGAAAGTCTATCGGGGTTACTACCTTGGTGTAGAATTTTTTGTTCTGGAGAGGCCCCATCTGCGAGAGGGCCGGGTTCGACTTTATATATTTGTGTATATATGTATTATTGAGACTTCGAAAAGTATAATGGTCTCGAATAATTATTCCCGGTATGTGCAGGGAATTTATTGATATAAATCAGAGTGTATTTAGTTTACTATTCAGCGGATAGATTTAGCTGGTGATTATAATTAACGCTCAGGATGTGGTAATAAGAAGAGTGCATTGTTATATCACCCTTTAGAGACGTGGGAGTTAATACTCATAGTTGTATGTCTGGGGATGGGATTTTGAGAGCCCAAATTATATTTTCATGATGATTATGGAATGTGATTACCATCAATGTTAAGAGACCATGTCTTTCAAAAGGAGTTCCTTGTTTAAGTGTAATTGTGAAAGGAAATGTAACCTTGATATCAAGAGACGGGAATATAGGGGTACATGTTATGGACTGAGGGTCTAACGAATTTCGATGATCGAAAATGCTAGGAAGTAGTGTATCGGGAGGGTTCCTTGTTTGGATTTCGCTTTGCGAGACATCCCACGCATGAAACTTAGCGTAATATTGGTAGTAAGGAGATGTTTGGTCGTTCGTCCATAATGTGGGTAGCTAGATCGTTAGGGAAGTATGTAGTTATAATTGGAAGTTAAAGGGGTAAATTACGATATAAGGCCAGTAGAGCCAGTTGTGTGATGAGGAAGTACCGATAATTTTGTTTTATAATTGGCGGGTTGAAGGATGAAATGATGTTTAGGAGGATTTAGAATTTCAAATTCGAGGGTGATTGAGAACACCCAAGTGGTATATCCACGTTTCAAATGCAGGGATAATAAAGAGTTTGGAGTACTTATGAAGCGTATATAATGTTTAAACCCGTATGCATGGGTTATAAGGGATGTAGACACCCTGGATTGATGATGTGATAATCGCCGAAAGAAGAGACATAGAGATGAGTGAGATTTATACTTGTGAGACTGATATTACAAAACAGTAGAGGTAGAATTGATTAAACGTCATAAGAGAAGGATGATAATCAGTATATTCATGTGCGATCGGAGTAGCACGTTCGAAATTGGTTGAAGGGCAGTGGGAAGCCATTTAAAAATTAGGTATCCCTTGAGAAGAGAACTATTTAACTATTATGGACAAATTTGGAGCGGAGTTCCACCTAATCAAATGTTGAGGGTGGCTTACACGTAAATAGTGTGAGGATGCTGAAAAGGTATAAAGAGTCCAGATATGCACAACGTGGTGAAAAGTGCACGGTTCGAAACTTTTGGTATACGCCGAGGGAATAAAAGAGTAATTAAGTACCACTTAATGGGAGGAGTTATAAATGGAAGTCGGTGTTGAGCGTGAAATAATTAGTAGCCCCCACGTACACCCCTTATAGATATAAATTTGTTGGAGTAAGGGTATCAACTAGGAACTTGGTGTCGAGCCGACAATTCCAGTAGAGGAAGAGTCAAGTTGGTAAATTTATTTGATGGGTTACAATCATAAAGATAAGTAACGAGTTCCTTCGAATGTGTGGAACGGGTTGTTAAGAAGGAAATACCATTTTTATGTCCTTGGGTGATTTACACAATTAGATAGTGATCACGCCAATATGTGGTCCTACCCAGTATTATTCTGAACTAGGATGAGATACCCGAAACCCACCTTCAATATGAGTTATAAGGAAGTAGTGGGAATAATTTCATTTTGAGAAAGTTGTATCACATATAGCACGAGGAATAGGCTCAAGGTGATTGACGATAGGTGGAACTATATGAAAGCAAATTTTGGACTCATTGCAATCATTTAATATCAACAATGGGTATAGATCGTAAGTGACGTATATATGGTAAAAATGAGAGGATGTTGCCTAATAATAGAGTTGTGTGAAAGCACCCGTACCGATTTATAGTGGACAAGGTGCTTACAGATGTCTAGTGTTTATGAACCTTACTATCCTCCCCTGGATGCTTAGAGGTGAGCGGATTATCAGAGTTTTGGGATCAGTCAGAAGTTAGAGTCCGATGAATATAAGGGGATAATCACCAATCGTTTGAAGTGGCTTTCCCTTGTGAAAAAAGTCACAATGCCGAGAATAGAGATTCAAAGAACGGGCAAGAGTAGTCAGATGTTTTATGGTTTCTCCCAGGATAGGAGTTGTGTGTTTAAATAAACGCGGAAGTAATGCGAAGTGAGGTACGAACTCACACTTATATTGAGATAACGCGGTCAATGATGTATAGGCTATTCTTATTCGAATGTTGTTTAATAAGAGCACAACGTGAGGTGCATTCATTAAGGTGTAACCCTATAACTAATAAGTGTGGAAAGTGTTCAACAAGCTTGTTATGAAGCGAGGGCTGTAGTGATTGAGCCTTTCTTTATATTTTGTATTGAGTACAGGAGGATACCAAAATTTTTAGGTATGCCTACTTTTCCGAATTTCGGGAAGAAATTCCGTTATTAGGGGGGAAGTATGTAATACCTCGTAATTTTATAGCTTTTAATTATGAGATTAATTAAATGAAATTGCTTTCAATGGTGGGTTTAATTAAATGAATTTGGGATAATTAATTGGAAATTAATTCGGATTTAAATAACTAGCGAGATGAGAGTTAGTATTTAAATATGATGATAATGTTGAATATTACTAAGTGATTATGGTAATATGTCATTATTTAATTTATTAAAATTTTTGTGAGTTGAAAATACGTCAGTTTCGATAATTAAGTTGGGACGTGCGTGTCAGTCGTGTTAGGACCCGATTTAATGGATTTAAAATTATTTTATTTTTATGTCACCCGTATGATCATTTTTGAGTGCGCCAACGTGTCCGTAAGGGTCGAGATAGTAAAAAAATATTAGCTGGGGGTTTAGTTTGGGTCCCGGGGCATTTTTACCCGGGTGGGTATTTTAGTCATTCCTATTTTTTGTGAATAGTCACGAATTTAGATTGATAATATCAGCCAACACTTGAGTTCCTTAGGGTTTCACAACCAAAAATCATAAACGTCCATTAGAGAGGTAGAGAAGGAAGTTTCCAAAAGAGAACCACCACTTTGAGGCCTTTTGCACCACCGTCACCACCACCGGATAGATCGAAAAGTAAGGATCATCCTCATACCCTCTGCTTCAAAGGATCAGAATCTCAAATTCAGGCAAGTGATATATCTTGCAATAAATTATGGCATAGACTTTACATGATAGCTTATGTTTGATGTCAATTTATGAATAATGGCAAAAACATGAATTTGGAGACTTAATAATTAATTTTGGGTAGGTTTGCATGTAGTGGTGCTTCTAGAAATGCTTGATGAATGAAATTATAAATTAAGGATTAAGAATCACGAAATTTAATTGAAGATTATGACGATTATGGAAGAAATAGTGAAGAATTAGGGTTGTAGTGAAATTCATGACTTTTAATCCAAGAAGACGATGTTCTATGATAGTTTGATGATTCTTTAACGTTAAAACTTGTATAGATATGTTGGTTTAATGATTAGTAAACTTTCTTGGGAGATTGGGACATTATAATGGAGGATTTGGAGTGTAAAAATGGTAAAAGTCGTAACTGTTAAGGAAATTCTGGGCAAATACCTGCTTGATTGATCGATCGACTCAAGAATGTCGATCGATCGACGGTCGATCGATCGACGATCGATCGATCGACCCCTTATGATTTTTGGTAATTATTTTTTTAAGGTTTAATGAAAATTCCAAAGTCGGTATTGATTCTTAGGGTGATTAATATAATATTGTGGGACTTAGTTAAGGTCAGTAGGGTCTTAGTTATTGCCCGAAAAATGTTATAACTTATGGGATTGAGTGTTATAATTACGAATGGTTATCGAGTGAGGACGGTTTGAGATCCTTCAATTTTGGGACTAATAGTGGAATGAAAGATAATTTAAGGGATTTTATATTTGCTGAGATAACCTTAGGAACAAATGGGAGACCTAGTATTCACTTGGGATAGGTATAGGTATAGGTACACGAGTCCGTATGACGAGACTTGTCGCGTTAAATATATATTACGTAGAATATCCGGAACGTAAATATTATGGATGAGACTTAATATATAGGGGAGGAGTATACCTATATTGAAATTGTATATATACTGATTGTGTGATTTTTTAGTATATAGATTATTGTGTGTATAACATACCTACCATACTTGCTATCACGGGAGGTCGTTCGTAAGAGGATAGTCTGGTCTCGATGTGACCTTCGAGGGGACTTTAGATTGATACCTCAGAACATAGGACTTGGAATGGCTTATCGCTGAATGGTTAAGTCTGCTGACCTTGGGTAGGTATGTGCGTGACCCATGGGTATGTGAACTATGTTCGCCTCCACTATGTGTGATTCTTATTGAAACGGTTCCTGAGTGATTCGGAACTTAAAATCCTCACGTACGTGATGTATCGGGATTCGATATCAGAGTATGAGGGCATCGTAAGTTCTATCCTTGTGGGGTGCCTGATTTGTATGTGAGATATTATACTGGTGTATATACATATACTTGTGATAGTTCTATTGTGTTGCTTCGTAGACGTGAATAATTAAGATATTTGAATGGGCTAAGAATGTGAGAATTTAATTAACACTTGAGATAAGTAATTTAATGAATGTGAATATGGGTTATGAATATAACTTGTTTGGGTGTTACGAGTAGATACCCTGTGTTAGAATGCGATAGCAGGGGTGGTACCGTTTAGCTAGTTAGCGGCATAACTAGGATGGGTAAAGGGTATACGTTAGGCGTGCACATTAGTTGAGATGTGAGAAACTCATCTGAGAGTACGCAGCTAACATGTTTAATATTTTTTGTTGTTTAAGATTGTAATTTAAACACTTGCTATATTTTTAAACTGTTTTCACCTCGGGCCCTGACCCGTTTGCTTTCAAATTTATTTTCTTGTAAAACCTTTTAGGTGCCAAGCCACGGGGACGCCAAACATTAGAGTTTCATGGCATTGACGTGCTGTAGCTGCTGTGAAAATGATAGGATCTCGGTATTAGACGCCTTCACATTCTGCACTTGATTCTATTCAGGGTTACTCATCTAATAGGGCATGTCGCCCACTTTCATTTAGAGATAGAATTGTCAGACTTTCAGTTTTATTTCAGTTATTGGTTTATTTATTTAGACTCTTGTATCGGGATTTTAAATTTTACTCTGGTATTATTATTGGAGTGTTCACTCCAGACTCGGTTTATTTCATTTCGTTGATTATTCATATAAGATTGTCTATGCGATTGTTTGTTGATGATTTAATTACTTGGTTAATTGTTAACTTAATTAATAAAATTTGGCATCTCTTTCTAAAAATTAGGTGGCTAGTAATCAATTAAATATTTTCGACAGTGATGCTAAGACTGAACCAACTTGATATTCTGTATTAATTTCATAAAGGAGTAGCTACCCTGTATTTAATTAGACGGGGTGTCACATGATCAAACTCCTCATCACAAACTGTTGTCCTCGAATCTGCGGTAAAAGGATCACGTACAAAAAATACAAAAAAATAAACATTCAATTAAGGAAAAATTCTTACATATTATTGAAAGAAAATTATTTTAAACAAATATACCTTGAATATCGTTCCAGAACGAATCTTGTGTGCACGTCAACGCCTCTAAAATAACCGCACTAAGTCGACTATGATGAGGGCTCACCATTCGACCACTTGTGCTAAATGCTGATTCGGAAGCCCATGTTGATACTGGAATAACCAATACATCTCACGCTATAAGTTGCAATGTGGGATACCGAACACCATTCGCTTTCCGTCAATTTAAAATGTCAAAATTCGGAGTTCGTGGAAATATATTTTCCTCCAAATAGTGATCTAACTCTGACTTAATATTTATACGCCCTGACATACCACTAACAAGTTGGTCATATTGTGAAAAAATGTCAACATTCCACTCCCCACTAACGGTTTTCGAACAACTAACCGTTGTAACACCACTTACCCCACTCTCATTTGGTATCTCGGTCTGCACAATCACCTTATATTGGTACTCATTTAGTAAGTCATAACATATTGTTCGTACACTCTCAATATGTGTATCACACTCCTCGCCATAAATTTTTGGAAGAACATGTTATAAAAACTTTATTTTGTACCTAAGATCCAAAACAATCGCTATGCTGCCAACCAAATGACACTCACTCCAATACTTGTCAAATTTTTTGAACATACTAATTTCCATCATTTTAATCACCTCATTTGGAGAGCTACAGCAACTACGTAATGCCA
Organism: Sambucus nigra; assembly: GCA_949130495.1. Taxonomy (NCBI): domain Eukaryota; kingdom Viridiplantae; phylum Streptophyta; class Magnoliopsida; order Dipsacales; family Adoxaceae; genus Sambucus; species Sambucus nigra. Next base: position 356,388,787 of record OX422222.1, on the reverse strand, counting down.
ATTTAATCTTACAAACTTTAGGAAATAAGTAATTTTTTGTTTGAGATTTAGTGCCAGAAAACACTTCAGTGATGGAAAAAAATAGTTTCAAACGTCCACATCTTGATCAAATGTAAAATTACTAAAGTGAAATTTTCCATCAGAAGTTTTTCAGTATGAATCTGAAATTGATCACGAATATCAACATTTTTATGTTTCCTACACCTAGTTAAGTGATTTCGCAAATGGTTGGTCCCATTTATACTTACGGCCTTAAGTTTTGAATGACAATGATGGCATATTGCAAATAGCCCCCAAATTATCTTTAATCCTTTCAAAGTCGTCTAAATAGAAGATGTGAATTTTCTTTTTTTAGGAGAAGATTGAATAGCTGGATTAACACCATGTGTTAGTGTGGATAGGGTGGAACTAGGTTCCTGTGTTGATTCAGTTTGTGCCCCGAAAATAGTATTTTCTCTTTGAATTGATTCACTCATTTTTTGAAATGAATATAAATTGATAACCTATTTTTTATTAAAGTATCAGAGAAAAAAAAAGACAATAAACAAAATTCTGAACAATATATGTGAATCAAATTCAATTAGTGAATCAAAGTTATATTTTTTATTTTAAATTTTAACACAAAATGACTCTTGTTTAAACACATTGACCTGATTGAGCAAAAAAACTCACACAGATTTGGATAGCACTGTAAAAAAAAATTGATTATAACAAGCATTATATGATTATATGACACTAAGAAATTATATGATTTTAATTGCACTGTAGATATGGATAGCATTGTAAAGCAAAACTCTGATCTCCTTTAAATATAGATAGCACTGTAACAAAAATCTAGAAATATGGATAGCACTGTAAAACAATTATAAGGATGGCATTGAAAACTAGATGTGATAGTATAAAAAATCTAGATTTGGATAGCACTGTAAAGCAACTATAAGGATGGCATAAAAAATTTAGAAATATGGATAGAATTGTAAAGAAATATGGATAGCACTGTAAAAATATAGATTTGGATAGCACTGTAAATCTAGAAAAGGGATGACGAGATGCAAGAGTGAGTTGGAAATCTAGAATAGACTTGGATAGCACTGTAAATCTAGATTTGAATAGCACTGTAAATCTATAATAGATTTGGATAGCACTGTAAATGTAGATTTGGAAAACTAACCCGAGGGATGAGAGGTGAGACACAAGAGTGAGTTGGTGTAAGTGTGTAATCGACCGTGTCACATAGCAGTGGTTGGTCTGAGTGTGTCACCGGCTTGAGTGTGCTGTCAAATGTCTTGTGTCACCGGTGAGAGAGAATGTGAGAGATAAATAGTTTTGAGGTTGAACAAGAGAGAGAGAGAGGAGAGAGGTTGCTGGCTTGAGTTGAGAAAAGGGTTAGACCTAGGTTTTTTTCTTAAGTTTATTTATATATGTGGTGGGAGTGTTATTAGTTTGGTATAATAAGAATATATTAGTAAATTTACTAAATGGGGCGGGGCGGGGTGGATGACGTTTATTATAATATGCTAAGCTCCCAAATATTTACATTGTCAATTTATACAAAAATAATATTCTCAAAACGTCATGCTCATAATATTGTTCAAAAATTTGTAACGTCTAAATCCACTCTTACCTGCCATTAAAAAAAGAATGGTGAAGTACACAATATGATAAGAATAAATGATCAATACAATAACGGTGAATACAATATAACAATATAAAACTATATACGAGTCTAATGCGACATCCGAAAATTATACCAATTTATTTCATAATAACACATCAATAGGTCACCTCACCTCACCTAGACATCTCCAAGCCTCATTCTAGCTATTGGACTTTTGGACTTTCGATGGGTGACCATTCTCAGTGCCATATTTAAATTTCATGGCACCATGCCCAAATAAATAAATACATAATATCTCAATCGAATAACACATAGGATTCCAATGAATACCCCAACATTTTCAAGAAGAATACAAATAACTGAGAAATAAGAAAATGCTCTCGAGAGATTTAGATGAGCATATTATGTAAATACCCTACCTTAAGATCATCACTTGAAAACTTGTAAAAATTTTTCTCGAAATTCTAACTACACCATTGCGTTCCTCTCGTGAAAACAACAAAGGCACCTTCTTGGTTGTTCTTGAGGAATCTTGATTTAGATTTTCAAAACTCATGTTGAAAGTTGTGTTTAATGGGGTTTAGGTTTTGTAGATGAGAGGAGATAATAATTTGGGAGGCTAATGCTTTTTGAGAAGGGTTCAAAGTGTTTTAAAAAGTCTAAACCCGTCCATTATATGAAGGATTTAAAGAAAGAGTCATAATCAAACACAAACACTAAACAATACATTACGAACAATTGAACCGTCAGAATTGGTTGAAATTTTGATATGTTGTAGTTGATGGCAAGATGAAGCTTCGTAAAAAAATCAGCTCGATCAGACGATCGAATTTTTTCTCTCTTTAGGGTAGATCCTCCCCCAATTTTTTTTTTATATAAAAAGTTATAATTTCCAAAATGTAATCCCGATTTGAATTCCACTTAAAACCTTATTTTTATATATAAAACTAACATTTTTACATACCTAAATTAAATAGATTCTGAAAAAATTATTTTTCTAAATTTTTTAATTTAACAAAGATTTTTACACGTAAAAAATCATGGGGGGTTACATACTCCCCCACTAATAAGGGAATTTTGTCCTCGAAATTCGACGAAGCGTATACATCAAACGTAAAGTTGTGCAAATAAAATAAGGCTTACATATTCCTACCCATAGAATGCTATGCCCATTATTGTATATAAAAATTAATCTCCTATGTGAACTAATAAATAATATACACCTGTCCTCCTAAATGGCTGACCAACCTACTTGATCGGCTTCAGAGATACTTAGTCTGCTAGAAGGCTGACCAACTCTAGAGGCCAACCAATAGGAATGCCAATAGTTACTCGGATGGGATGCCAACCAACGTTAAATTCCAAGAGTTTCATTTATTATATACAAATGTAAAATATTGTGAATATAAAGGTGCTCCATCTCTAGGGTTTTTCACCCCTATAAATACAAACTACTCCCTTATCTCAATGGACAACTCGAATCACTCATATCCGCACCATACTGAGTTATTGTAAATCCTATTGATTAAAAACCAATAGTGGACGTAGGCTATTTTACAGGTGAACCGCTCTAAAAATCTTGTCTCTTGTGTGTTTGGTTTTAGTTACTCATCTTATTTTTATCCGTGATTATAAATTTGGAGTTAGTCGATTCTTAGATATCAACAGATTGGCATCATCTGTGGGAATCATTTATCTGGTATCGTTCTCTACCAATTGTTTCATTTCTTTGCTTCTAAAGAAATGACTGATCCTGAAAATAGCGCTCGAAATGAAGGGAATACTATCATTCCATCTGTTCTTCCTAGTGCGACAGACTTACAGGGAATTCTGCTCAACCTTGCTAGAGGGCAAGAATCCATGCAAGAGTCTATTAAGTAATTGGCCTGCACTATGCAAACTAAGTCTTTAAATTCTAGAAGAGATATGCCACCACCACCAGCTAAACATGAATAAAGTTATCATTCTCGTTCTTCTCACGATAGGTCATATCTTCTTGGTGAAACTTCTTCATTCCAGTCAATGGATTATTATGATGGTGGATCTTTTTCTAAAAAAAGGCCAAGTGTCTTAGAGAGGTTAAGCAGGGAGTCTGCTTTTGATCGCTTAGGCCCCCGAGTAACTAGAGGACATCATAAGGAGTAGGAGCATCATCACGAATACGGAGAAGAGTCCACAAGATCTAGGGCTTGTTTGAGGGGGTTTGTGCATACCGAGAAGACCTCTCAAGAGGAGAGTTCAACACACATACATAATAAGGTCACTAGAACTACCTTAACCAAGTCTAAACTAAAAGAACTTTCCTGGAAGGGATCCATGCAACGGTTGAAAGATAGGCTAGGTGAAATGGCCAAAACCAAGAATCCATTGCAAAGGAGTTTGATCAAAGGATCACCTTTCATCTAGGAAATTATGGAATACTCCACACCTTCCAAGTTCAAGCCACCAGTGGTCACTCCCAAGTATGGTGGGAAAACTGATCCAGTCCTTTACATAGAGCAATATCAAGATGCTATCGACATTTACTCAGTTATCGATGAAATACGATATAAAGCTTTCTCCAGTTCTATCACATGACCAACCCATATTTGGTTTAATAATCTCCCAAGAGGTAAAATCTCTAGTTTTCATAAGTTAGCCAAATTATTCTTTGATAACTTTTGCTTTGGGGCTAACTCGGTCAAGAGTATCACTCATCTCTTAACTGTGCGATAAAAGTTGGGATAAATTACTAGAGAATACATTACTCGTTATAACAACGAAAAATTAGAGGTGGTAGACTATAAGGAGAAAATAACCATTGCAGTATTTATGAGTGGGTTACACGCTAAAGATCTTTACTATGCTTTAGCAAAGAATCCACCCAAAACCATGAAAGAACTGATAGCTAAAGCTGGAACAATAATGAATGCTGAGGAAGCTATGGTAGCCAAGGAAGCTCCTGTGATCAAGAATGGAGGTCAGAAAAATAATTTTAATTCTTTTAAAAAGGATCAGAAAGATAAAATGATGGATCGGATCAAGAAGTCTGATGAATATACCCCGCTAAGTAAAGGTGTTTACCATATCCTGGACGAGATCAAAGGGAGAATAAACTTAAATTGGCCTGTAAAATTGAAGACACCCCCCAATAAGAGGGATAAGTCCAAGTACCGTGATTTCCAAAGGGATCATAGGCATAACACCAACAGTTGTATTGCACTAAAGAATGAGATTGAAAATCTTATTCGATAGGGAAAATTGAGCAATTTTATTAATCGAAATGGCAACCGAGATAATCGAAGGAGGTATGAATCTCCTGCTCGAGCAAGGGAAGACAATAAAAGGGCAAGAAATAATAATTTTGAAGAAGATCCAGAATTGTCGAAGAAGCCTGGTGAGTTAGAGGTAGAGGTCGGCATGATATCCTTTGGGTGACATTTTGTTGCAAGAGGAGACATTGAAAAAGGAGACAACATTGAAGAAATAAAAGCGTACTTAAATGAATCCAGGCTTGTCCAACACTCAGATAGTTTGATATGGCCGAATCTAGTGATAATCGGCCAAGGAAAGACAACAAAGACACGTTAGTGATCGAATTCTTCTAAAATGATCCGAGTGGGGTTCTTTATCCTCATGACGATACGTTATTTATCACATGCAGAGTTCATTATGGAAGAGTTACAAGAATCATGGTTGATAATAGGAGTTCAACTGATGTAATGTTCTATAGTTATTTAGAAAGCCCGGGGCTAAAGAAAAGCAAGATAGAACCATACCAAAGACCTCTCATTGGATTTACAGGGGAGAAAGTACACCCATTGGGAACCATCAAGCTAGAAATACTATTTGGCACCTGGACGGCGAGTAGGAGATAAAGAATTCACTTCTTTGTGTTAGATAAAAATGTCCCGTAAGATTATAATATTATCCAGTGAAGTGTGGAAATGAAACAGTTAGGGGTTGTGCCATCTACAGTACATCAATGAATGGAATTTCTAATAAATTATGGAGTCAGCATAGTAAATGGCAGTCAGAAAGAAGTATGGGAATGCTATTATACATCGGCTGACGAATAATAGATACAAATAAAGTGCACAACCACTTTCCACATTGACACTCTGGGTCCTCGAGAAGAAAAAGAGACGGTAAAAGGGAAAGTCATAGAAGAAACAAAAGTTATTGTACTCGACGACGAGAATCCAGAAAAGACCACCCATATCGATTCTAGGTTATCTCCCTCTCTCAAATAGGAATTGATCACATTCATTCAAGAGAGGAAAAATGTGTTCGCCTGGAGTCATGAAGATATACCAGGGATTGATCCAAACTTACTTTGACATAAGCTTAATATATGTCCAAATGCTAAGCCAATTAAGCAAAAGCGAAGAGTATTTAGCCTCGAGAAGAATATGGCTATCCAGGAGAAAGTCTAAAAATTACAGCGAGCCCAAACTGGTTGGCCAATGTAGTTATGGTAAAGAAGAAAAGTGACAAGTGGCGCATGTGTGTGGATTTCATTGATCTTAACAAATCATGTTCGAAAGATCATTTCCCTTTACAAATGATTGATCAATTGGTCGATGCTACAGCAGGCTATGAAGTAGTCTTATTTATGGATGCTTATTAAGGATATAACCAAATTAAGATGAAACCCGAAGAGAAATAAAGTAATTCATTTATTACCAACCGAGGAACTTATTGTTATATTATCATGAATTTTGGGTTGAATAATGCAGGAGCTACCTGTCAGAGACTGGTGAATAAGGTTTTTGAAGACCAGGTCGGTATAAACATGGAGGTATATGTAGATGATATGCTCACCAAGAGAAAACCTATTGCCGACAATATTACAGACTTAGCTCAAATCTTTGATCAACTTGAAAAGCATCAGATGAAGCTCAAGCCAACCAAATGTATCTTCGGAGTACAGGGGGGAATGTTCCTAGGGTACATTGTTAATCAACGGGGGATAGAAGCAAACCCTTACAATATTAAAGGCTTGCTTAAAATGAAATTTTGGCCACCCCGATCGAGATCGCGCGCTGCTTCTGAAAGAGTTGGCGCTTGCGTTCAATTGAGAAATAATATAATAAACACCTTTTTAACCCAAATTAACCCTAAGCATGCAACTAGGTGTGATTGAAACAATATGAAATCATGCACAAGATATTCAACACACAAAGTTTAAGGAAAAATCCCCCACAGGGGCAAAACCATTTGTATATCACTATAATTTGTAAAAGGCGGTTTACAATCGGATTACAATGAAATACAGGTTGACTAAGAATTACCCTCGGGTATCGGATTCTGTAGTCGCGGCTGGAATATCCCTTTCCAGTAGGGTTGGCGGCTGGAACTATCCCTGTCCAGTAGGGCTGCAATGAAGAGGAAGGAGCGGTCCACTTCACAAGGGTTGAACAATAACAATGGTGTTCTTGGGTTACCAAAAGTGACTCACAAATATATGGAATTTGTGTGAATCAAGGGTATGAATCAATGGACTCAAATACCATGAAGACTTATGAGTTATGGTACTTAGAAAATCGTGTGTAAGTCTTAAGAAAACCAACTACTGATCGTGGTTTAAATAAGTAATCAAAACCCTAAAAAATCTGCTGCACGATCTGGCAGGCTTTATCCTCGTCGGATCGGTCCGGTCCTTTGGGCGGATCGGTCCGGTGAACTCGGATCGGTTCTTTTTCTGAAACCGGATCCATCTGGTTGGCATCGGATCGGTCCGGTCCTTTAGCCTTCATTGGTTCGCTATGGATCCGGTGGCTACTGGAGTCTGACAAAGCAGATCGGTCCGGTAGTTGGTCGGATCGGTCCGATAAGCCGGATCAGTTCTTTTTCTGAACCGGATCGGTCCGGCCAGGTCTGATTCCCAAATTCCTTCTTCTTTTGATCTTCGGATTTCATTGATGATGATGTGATCTTTTCAACCATCAATCTTGTAACGGCGTAAGACATAACATATACATAAAGATGGACAAATTGTCCTTACAAATCTCCCCCTATGTCTATGCCGGAACAAACATAAAAAATCCGAATTATCAAGTATGAATAATGCCCATACAAATCTACCCTTCCATGAACCCAAAACTAAAAGCGGTACATATGACTAAAGCTGCATCATTTGTTCTTCAATTCTTCAGGAATCTTCACGCTTTTCTCATCAGGGTGTGTATCATGGGATTATCAAGGATGTACCTACACACATGAGATAAAGCAAATACCAAGTGACGTATCGAGTTTGAAATGAGATAAACATAAGCATATATAACAATTTAAGATGATATTCTCAAAATTTCAAAACTCCCCCATAATCAGATAATTCATTCTCCCCCTTTTTATGATGTCCCCAAATAGACAAATGAGAGAAATAAATCAAACAATCAAGTACCGGGGTGACACAAGGCATAAAATCACACCATGAATGAACATAACACAACCAAGTCGGTGATAGCGTAAAAGAATGGGTGTGATCAAAATTCGATGGGAAAATCAAAGCATACAAACATGACATATGTGCACGATGAATATTGGATATTCCTAACAAATGAACTCAAATGCTTCCTTTGGTGTAAAAGATTGGAAATATAAGACATTGACTATATCAAATCTACAAATCAAAGATCAAAGTGATTTCTACACCAATAACGTCCAAAATGTTTTTTCATGCTTTTTCAGGACTTTCAAGGAAGTGCAAACCCGTTTTTCAATCTCCAACCAAACTCCCTCAGATTTATATTTTGAATAGAGGAATACTAAATTCTCAAACTTTGGAGAATTGGGTGAAACCTAAATGGCCCATATTTGGCATGAATTGCTTTTTATTGCCGTATCATTTTTTGGGCTCTTTTAACCTCTTAGGACCTCGGATATTAAAATTCCTCCATTTTTTAGGTCCTTTTAAACGGTGGCTTTTGCGCAAAGGATAAAAATCAACTTTCGCAGCCCCTCCCCGTTATGAAAATATACACACAGTCTCACCAAAATGGTTTTTACATGCAATCCAATCTTGTCAAGTTTTATCGCATATTGTACATTGTATAGACAGAATTGAGATAGAAACACTCAAGCCAATATGTGATAGACAAGTGCAATAATCAAATATAGCCTTGCATGTGTGCATTAAAGGATATAGGAGTCAAACATGTAGGAAGATATCACTAATTACATCTCAAGGACTCCAATCAATGTTAAGCACATGGATGAAATGATGTAGCATCTCAAATCTCTACCAAACAGTCACATGGATATATGAAATGAAGTTGTGACTTGGCTATCTTAAATGCTCATCCATAAACGGCAAATCTCTTTTTGAATTTTTCAAAAATTTTATCAAAATAAAATCTTTTTGTGTTTTTCTTAAAATTTTTCTAAACAGAAAATCTTTTTGTATTTTTCAAAAATAAGAAAAAGCAAAAATAAAGCAAACTAATAATACATGCTAACAATAGGCAAGAATGATGTCATGAAAAACAACCTATGCTAGCAAACAAGACCAGATCTCAACCGGGAGTAACGGTGGAGTTTTCCAAAGATGGTGACATCTTTTGAACCAATTCCACTAGATCATGTGTAGTCTTGATCAAAAACTTCACTTTCTCGGGAATATGTGCAAACTCTCTATCAAAATGAGCAGGCAAAGAATCATGAGTGGGTGCATGTGCATGAATGTGTGAAGTGGCATGATGTGGCACAAAACCCAACTTAGAACAGAACTCCCTAAGATGTCCTCGCTTCTTGCAGTGGGAGCAAACATAAACCGGTCTAGGAAGTAATTTGTCAACAATTTTGGGATGAACATTCCTAGACGGACACCCATGGGACTCACTCACCACAGTGGATATAGGCTTGGGAGCATTCTCTAATGTGACTTGGACCTCCTGTGCTTGTTTGAGGTCATCCTCGAGATGGGATACACGTGTCGTCAGACTAGACACCGTGTTGGACAAGTCACCTTTTTCCCTTTTTAGCTCATCACTTTCTACCTTTAACTCACGAATTCGAAGACCTAGGATCCTATTTGACCTTTTTGTTTCCATGGTCCGATGAACAACTTTCTAAAGGCATTTTGGATCAACCTATCATCACCATTCTCATCCTCACTATCGCTTGGAGAGGTGGGCATGGCAACTTTCTTGCGCTCTCTCCTAAGATTAGAAGGACACTCAAATTTCTTGTGCCCTATCTCATTGCACTCAAAACATCTTATCTTCTCACGATCTTTCTTTCTCTTTCTCTCTTTTCCATTCTCACAAACACTCTCTCTCTCGCCAAACAATCTTAACTCTTTCTCTAGGGCAGTGATCCTAAGGGCTAAAGCATTGTTTCGCTTCTTGGTTTCAAAAGACTTAGAATATAGTTCAGTGAAGGCATGTTGAAGATCACACTCGCTCTCACTTGCCTCATCATCCTCCTCCTCACACTCTTCACTCTCACTGTCGAGGTGTCCCTGTGAATCAGCATCCTCATCGTCGTGAGGTGCACTAGAAGTACTCACATGACTAGCCATGAACGCGGTGAAGTTACGCTCATGCGGTGACTCATCTCCTAAGTCCACCGACTCGACATCACTGTCGTCACTAAGGGTAGCATTCAGGACAGTTTTTCCTTTTTCTCTATTAAGACGAGTGGCACACTCAAAGGCTCTATGACCCCTACCTTCGCATTCAAAGCATCTCTCACTGTCTTTCATGGGAGGATTTTTAAACTCTTTTTCATTTTTCTTTTCAAAATTATTTTTCTCAAAATTCCTTTTATCATTGAAATTTCCATTTTTCTTGAATTTGAGAATTCTTTTGAAATTTTTTGCAAACAAGGCCAAGTTATCTATGTCAAGATCACACTCAGAAACAGACTCCAAAACTTTTTCTTTATTTTTCTTAAAATGAGTCTGTAAAGCAATGCCATTATCCTTAGCCTTAATGGTTTTGGGAAACATGTCAATCTCATAGGTTTGAAGATCTCCTACAAGTTCTTCCAACTTAAGAGCTTTCAAATTTCCCAAAGAGTTCAAAACAGTGACTTTAGGAATAAAGCGTTTTGGGAGAGATCTCAAAATCTTATTAACGACACGCGTGTTATCAATTACCTCACCCAAATTAAAACTAGTGTTAACAATGTCCGACAAGCGTGTAAAAAACTCATCAAAGCATTCGGACTCAGACATGGTGATAGTCTCAAATTGGGTGGCCAGATTTTGTAATTTTGACTCTTTAACCGCGTTCGTACCCTCATGAGTAAGTTGCAAAACATCCCATGCTTCTTTTGACGTGGAACATGTCATTCTGCGTTTGAACTCATCAGGAGTAATAGAAGCAGAAATATCACTCAATCCCTTAGAATTAAAGGAAGACCATCTAAACTCATCTTCGGTCTATGACGTGACAGGTTTTAAATTGGTCACGTTTTCAACAATGACGGAGGGAGGAATCCATCCTCTTTCAACAAGAATCCAAACCCGTTCATCAATGGCTTTTAAAGCCGACCTCATACGGGCTTTCCAATAAGCATAATTTGACCCGTCAAAAATAGGCATTTTATAATATGACTTCTCCATTTGAACAAGCTCTTTTCAAAAATCAATTTATTTCAGAAATTGATATCTTAAGAAAAATTTTGCGGAAGTAAGGAATACGCAATAGAATGGCGTAACCTGCTCTGATACCAATTTGAAAGAGTTGGCGCTTGCGTTCAATTGAGAAATAATATAATAAACACCTTTTTAACCCAAATTAACCCTAAGCATGCAACTAGGTGTGATTGAAACAATATGAAATCATGCACAAGATATTCAACACACAAAGTTTAAGGAAAAATCCCCCATAGGGGCAAAACCATTTGTATATCACTATAATTTGTAAAAGGCGGTTTACAATCGGATTACAACAAAATACAGGTTGACTAAGAATTACCCTCGGGTATCGGATTCTGTAGTCGCGGCTGGAATATCCCTTTCCAGTAGGGTTGGCGGCTGGAACTATCCCTGTCCAGTAGGGGTGCAATGAAGAGGAAGGAGCGGTCCACTTCACAAGGGTTGAACAACAACAATGGTGTTCTTGGGTTACCAAAAGTGACTCACAAATATATGGAATTTGTGTGAATCAAGGGTATGAATCAATGGACTCAAATACCATGAAGACTTATGAGTTATGGTACTCAGAAAATCATGTGTAAGTCTTAAGAAAACCAACTACTGATCGTGGTTTAAATAAGTAATCAAAACCCTAAAAAATCTGCTGCACGATCTGGCAGGCTTTATCCTCGTCGGATCGGTCCGGTCCTTTGGGCGGATCGGTCCGGTGAACTCGGATCGGTTCTTTCTCTGAAACCGGATCCATCTGGTTGGCATCGGATCGGTCCGGTCCTTTAGCCTTCATTGGTTCGCTATGGATCCGGTGGCTACTGGAGTCTGACAAAGCGGATCGGTCCGGTAGTTGGTCGGATCGGTCCGATAAGCCGGATCGGTTCTTTTTCTGAACCGGATCGGTCCGGCCAGGTCTGATTCCCAAATTCCTTCTTCTTTTGATCTTCGGATTTCGTTGATGACGATGTGATCTTTTCAACCATCAATCTTGTAACGGCGTAAGACATAACATATACATAAAGATGGACAAATTGTCCTTACAGCTTCCGCTCTCCTTCCTCCTGAAGGGGGGAATGGGGAAGGAAAGGGGGATTGAAAGGTCTCACGGCCTACTTAGGAATGATTCGACCATCGTCAGTGTGCGATAAATGTAAAGAGATGGAGTCACTAGCCTATTTTTCACAAAATAGGCAAAAGAATATGTTTTCGCCTCGAGATATCGACATTGAAGGTGTTAGGCACCCATCCCACCCTTTCAATTTCTCATGGGCTAGTGTTATTATTTTCCTTTATTTCTTCATGAAGTGTGTGTGTGTATGTATATATAATAGAGATCATAATCACACAACTCATACCATGGAAGAGATAGAGTGAGGTCATTTATAGGAATATTCCTAAAATAATGTATAGAAAATATTATTTATGTGTTTATCACGTCATTGATCATTATGATGAAACGACAATATGTGTTGGATGAAATGCTAACAAACATAATATGTATATTAATGCAATAATTTGATAAGTGCAGAAATGGAGAATTTGGGAAATTTAGAGAAATAGAAAAATTAGAAAATTGAGGAAATTGGAAAATTGGACTTGAGTCTCAAGTTTTAATCCAAGATAACTACGTAGACTATAAAGGAATCAAAATCCACGCAGTTCAAATGCGAAATGGGGGTGGGGTTTATTTCATAGATTCGAACGCGATTTTATTATGGGCGTGCATGTAGAAAAATATGTTTTAGTTTTGAAAAAGTGTGATGGATAATCTCGTTCGGAATTTATGGGTGAAACCCTCTTTTTTTTTTTATAGAAAATAAATTATGTGGAATATACTAAATAAAAGGTAGATATTAATGTGTATGAACTAAAGTAAGAACTAGATTATGAATCTAATGAAGTTTATGCAAAATAAGAAATTTAAAGAGAGAGGGAAGGAATTGGACCTTCTTTGAAGCTTAATCTTTGATCTTGGATGAACTCCCATGAATGTGAGATGATGGTTGGATTAGAGAGAAAGAGTTTTTGCTAAATTGGGTATGAAAGGGATGTTAATATAAGCTTGAATGGATCTTCACATGGAGGAACTTCGCTGATTTCGAGAGAATGTTGCTAAGATCACTGATGCTAACGGATCTGAGGTGTCCTATGGAAATGAGGTCATGCCATCTTTTTATAGGGTTAGGGATGGTTTCGGTTGTCACTTCCCTAGTCCAGCCCATCGACATGTGACCTTAGATACACTATCGATAGGCAGGGAACTCGACCTGCCAATTGGCAATCTCGTTCAAATTTTTCTGGAAAAACGGTCGTAGGACAAAATTTGTTAATACGAATTATGCATGGGGCATACCATTAGAAAGTTAATTCAGAGACTTTAAGAGTCATTTGGACCACTCTCGGGTACGGGAGTTTACTTCGGGTCAAATGTGGCTCGAAAGCGCACGTCGGTCCTTTGGACGGGAGATTATCGGACGAAAATGGATCGTTCGTTCGCATGGTAAGTCAGAATTGAGCACTAGGTGTACCGTTGAAAAGGTTAGGAGATTAAATTTGACATTACAAAGATCTTCGCTCAGTTTGAAAAGTTGACTTTGGTCAACTGGGGCCCGAAAGTGCCCGATGACCTCTCGAAGTAAAATGGATCGTTCGTCCATATCGTAAGTCAGAATCGTGAATGGGATGGAATGTTGGAAAGGTTATTCAGTTCCATTCAGAGATTCATTTAGTCTCATTCAAGATGAAGAGTTGACTTCGATAAAACGGAGACCGTGAGTGCCCGGTGGCCTCCGAATCAATTTTTAAGGGAAAACTGATCGTTCGTCCAACGTTTATGTCATTTTGTGCACGAGACAGACCGTTAGAAAGGGGTTTTAGTTCCCTTAAAAGTTTCAAAGAGATTTCACTCTGACGATGAAGTTGATTGGGGTCAAATTGGGGCCTAGGAGCACCCGTTAGCCTCTAGATTGGTACTTGGAGTATGACCTAGGGGTTCTAGTGAAATGGGGAGGATCAAAGGACCTAAAGAGAGACTTAGAGGGTTCTAGAATGTGGTTCTTATATAGCACCGTGATGGGTGATCTTTGAAGAAGGGAAAGTTATCGAAAAGACACCACATGATGTTTTTGGAAAGAGGTCGATTCTTCGAACCTAAGGAACGAGGATGACCAATTCAGAGGGTCAAGGTCGTATCTAAGGACCTAAAGGGAATACTGGGGAGGGAAAATTGTGCAGGGTGAGGTCAATTATGAGGACCTAAAGGAAATGCTGGGGATGGAAAATTTTGCAGGTCGAGGTCAATTCTAAGGACCTAGAAGAGGTGATAATCGAGGGTCGAGGTTAATTCTGACCTAAAAGAGGTGACGACCCATGGCTGAGGTCAATTTTGACCTAAAATAGGTGACGATAGAGGGCTAAGGTCAATTCTAACCTAAAAGTGGTGACGACCCGAGGCTGAGGTCAATTTTGACCTAAAAGAGGTGACGACCTGGGGCTGAGGTCAATTTTGACCTAAAAGAGGTGACGACCTGGAACTGAGGTCAATTTTGACCTAAAAGAGGTGATGATTAAGGGACGAGGTCAATTTTGACCTAAAAGATGTGATGATCAAGGGACGAGGTCAATTTTGACCTAAAAGATGTGATGATCAAGGGACGAGGTCAATTCTGGCCTAAAAGAGGTGACGACCGAGGGTCAAGGTCAATTCTGACCAAAAGAGGTGATGACCTAGGATCGAGGTCAATACAGACCTAAAAGAGGTTACGATCGAGGGCTAAGGTTAATTATGACCTAAAGGAGGTGATGACCGAGGGCCGAGGTCAATTCTGACCTAAAAGAGGTGATGACTTAGGGCTGATGTCAATTCTGACCTAGAAGAGATGATAACTGAGGGCTGAGTTCAATTTTGACCTTAAAAAAGGTGACAATCGAGGGCCAAAGTCAATTTTGACCTAAAAGAGGTGACGTCCAAGGGCTTAGGTCAATTTCGACCTAAAAGAGGGTGACCACCGAGGGCTGAGGTCAATTATGACCAAAAAGAGATAACAACCGAGGGTCGAGGTCAATTCTGACCTAAAAGAGGCGACGACTGAGGGCCGAGGTCAATTCTGACCTAAAAGAGGGTGATCACTGAGGGTCGAGGTCAATTCTGACCAAAAAAGAGGTGATGATCGAGGGTCGAGGTCAATTCAGATCTAAAAGAGGGTGACCAATACTGAGGGTCAAAGACAATTCTGAGGGCTGCGGTTGTAAATTCCTTTGGGGAAATTTGAAGACTCTACTGGGGATATGTATCTTGCAATTTTGCTGGGGATTTTTAGGGGAGCATTTGAGTTCCGTTGGGGTACATGGAATGATCCGAGGGTTGGATGTTTCTCGGTTGGGGTTTGTAGTTTTTGTGGCGTCCTTTGGAGATGTTGATGTGAGGAATATCTAGTTGTTTTTGGGAATTCCACGGGGGATACAAGATTTTTACTAGGGAGATGAGTGTAGTAGAAATGTTTTTCTTGGTGAGAAAGGTTCTAAAATTCATTTGGCATTTTTTAGAATTTTTCGGGGATTTTTGTTCGAAATTTTAGAGAGGGTGCCGACCGGCATGGTGTGAGGGGTGACGAATGGCAGTGGATGGTCTTTTAGGTCCCCTCGAGCAAGTGGAAGGACTGTGCCAATCGATGGATGGCAGGGAGACGCCGATCGACATGCCCCTTAGCCTCTTATAAAATGGGGGAGGGTTCTCCTCATTTTTCACAGCTTTCCGACTTGCCTTTTTCTGCAATAACCTTTTGTGAATTGTTATAACATTTCGAAACCATAGGATGGATGATTTCTCATGTAGAGCAACAAATATGGCGTGGCTTAATGCTGACAATTGGGTAAACTTGGAATGGAGGGATAGGATGCCCTTTGCTATGGGCAGTGAAAACTCTATTGACTCATACGAGCCAGTGGCAGATGATAGGAACCTCTTGTGCGAGCCGACGTGTCATCGCTCTTTTAGGGTAGTGAACCCTGGCGGCTATGTAAGTATTGATGACTTTTGGTATTCTTTTCCTTTTTCTTGATGATATTTCTTTATTTCTTGAATTTTGACAAGATTTTTTTCCCTTTTGCTTTTTTAACAGTCTAATATTCTATGTCGATTTTGTGTGCTCGAGGGACGACGTGCCTTAGGGACATTTGGGAGCGACTTCCACCTGTGGTGCGTTGGATGGTGTCATCAGCTGATTTAGGAGACTGGTGTCTGCGATGGATGAGATGTCTCGTTCTACGGTCTTTCTTTGTTCTCTCGGGGAGAGTTGGTGGGACACCACCCACACCTTTTATTTTATCTTTGGAGAGATGGCAATGGCTCCGATAGACGTGTAACAGCTACATGGGGTAGATTGTGATGTGGTATAAATTGAGGTGATAGGACTTTGAGGGTGATACCAGAGGCGGTGATAGTGGCTTTGGGTGATGTGGAGAGGGTAGTTTCTAGGGACTCTCTTCGTTTGTCTCTTTTGAGGAAGTTATTACTAAGGAGGAGGATTGGCGAGAGTAACGAGAAGTAGGTGCAGTATACGACCCATTTGTTTATTTTGATGGTGTTGGGAGGTTTCTTAGTGGCATCGAGTGGTGATGTCGTCCACTTGTGGTTTTTGCCATTTCTGAGGGTATTTTCGAACATCCCTCTTTATGACTGGGGGAGCCTGATTTTGGCGACCCTTTATTCTTCTCTTGATGGTTCAGCCAGTGCTGCCGACAAACACTTACTGGGGCCACATATCTTCTTGAGGTATCCTTTATTTTTTGCATTCTTCTTTTATGTATTCGTACTTTCTTCATGCATTTTCCTGATTTATTGATTGTTGACCTTTTGTTCATTTCCGACGTGGTTCTGTGAGGTGATTGGGTTTATCACCCAATTGATAGCTTTGAAGGACGAATCTATTGGGTGCTTCTTCCAGATGAACCAGTGGCAGAGGTCCAATCGATAGTCGAAGAAGTCTCTCTTAGTGGAGGCAGTGTGTCAGGTCCTTAACGACCTGATGATTGAGCGGGTAAATCCTTCGATCTCTTATGAGATCATTTTTCCTTTGATGATCCTTTTCGATTTTGATCTTCTGCTCTTGTTGGGGAATTTGTAGGTGACCTTCTATCCCCGGGATATGGCTATTCAACATACAAAGTTGATCGGGGGAAATGCGCAGATGTGACGTTTGCTGGTAGATAAGTTTGGCTACTCTTGGTACCTCGGGGAGAGATTAGTCTGGCAGATTGTTGAGCATGAGGTTGTGGTGCCACCAGTGAGGCCCCCGGTATACATGAGGTGAGTGCGGGAAATTTGAAATGATGTTCGGATAATGGCAATGATGGGTGAGCCCTATTCCTCATATGCTGACACGGCGGTGATGTATGACTATATGGACTTTGTGTCGAGCTGGTTGATGCCGCCTAGCATATATGACGTGATACCTTTTCCCCATATGGGTTCGAGTTGGCTAGTGGGTTCCTCCCACAGCACGGGCGGTGCATCGACATCTGCGGCGACGATAACCTCGACTGTTCCTTTTGTGCGACTGGCCGCTCCCACCTTTAATATTCGGCAGCCTAATGGGGGATCGGTACGTATGCTTCACCGTCCTAATGCGATGGGCTCGGAGGAGTTGGACTTGACAGAGAGGAGGTTCTCCGACCTGAGGTATACTTCTCATCTCTTTGTCTTTTTGATTTCTTTCTTGGTCTCAGATTGACTAATTTATTCATTTCCGTTTTCCTTGCAGCATATCCGGGTCTCTACCACCTGTCTGAGTTATATTAGGGATTGGATATCTTCGGCAACCGTTGACATTCGAGATGCGATTTTGATTCCTTCTTATCTGGTGTCGTCTGCCTAGTTTGAGGACTCTTGGAGTGGGGTTACATCGTCTCGTCACCGGGGGAAGAGATCGCACCGCAAGGAAGGAGGCTCGTAGAGATACTACACCAAAAAAGAAATTTGGCACACCTGATATTAAAAATCTGGCACAGTTTAAAACTGTGCCAAATTTTGGCACAGTTTAATGACAATCTGGCACACTTTAAAACAATGCCAAAATTTGGCACTGTTTTAAAGTATGCCAAAATTGAGTACACTTGATTAAAGTATAAAAGTCCCTAAAAAATTCATTATGTTTAGTTTCCCTCTTCTCTTTCCTCTCTCATCTATTAATCTCTCGCTCCCCGTCTCTCTCCCTCCCCTCACCCGCTTACTCGACTCCAATATCACACTTTCTCTACTTCGGCATCGACCTCTCTCTCTCTCTCTCTCTCTCTCTTTATCCCCAATCAATACCCGAACCCCTCTCCCACTTTAACTTAAATCGGGAAGTCCGCCCTAGCTCCATACCAAACTCTCACCCACCCGCAATCATGAACCTCCGAGCCGACAACCACCAACTCACCGAAGTTCATCTCTCACTTGAATCTATTCGACATTTAATTTCTTCCAAAAACCTAACTTTGGTTTGTATATTCTTTGTTGCAGGATATTTTTTAACGAAGAAGCTCAAACCTTAGAAGTTCAAACCTCTTTACTAAGGTTTTGTTCTCATAGACTTTGTTCTCATATATTGTTTATAATTAGATTGTTATATCTTAGGTCATATTTGGGATTTGGGTTTTAAAATTTAAATTAGGGGTTCCAAAATTAGTTTATTATGGTTAAATTTTAAGGCCACTTTTGAATTTACAATAAGCTTAAAGATATTTTAGTGGTTTGTTGATTAGACTCCATACTCAATTTTGAACGATTCTTAAATTTAACGAGTTATTGGTACAATGGTTGAATGTGTAATGTTTGGGTGGACAACTCCTTTTATTTTTAGGTTTTAGTAGCAACCATAATACATAGGTGGGTAATAATCAAGATTTGCCGCTCTACTTCTCTCTGCACATATATATTTCATTTTTATACCCCAGAGGTTATTTTAGTTGATTTGGTCAATTGGTGTAAGCAAAGTGAAGCTTTGGAGTAGTTACATATTTTTAAAGCCAAAATGGCGTACAATACTAAAATTAACTTGGTGCCTAAATCATTAAAATTATTTTTCAGGTAGCTTATTTTGAACTTTTAATGTGATTGATATCGATGTTATTAGGTTTGGGGATTGCACAACACGATTTTTAAATTTTCAAGAGATTTGGGCGTTATTTAAATGGTACAAAAAAGGTTTAAAGGTGAAATGGTAGAAAAAAAATCAACACAGACCTGAATGAAAACCCCTATGCAAAAAAAGTTGAAAGGTTCAGTTCAGGAAGGAAATGTACAAAAGAAGAACGAACAAAACAGTAGACAATGTGATTTTTATTGCTTGAAAACTTTGAATTTCAAGTTTTATATAAGTTTGATTACATCAAATTCAGACAACCTGTTAATACATCCAGTTGATAGAAACATAAAATTTTCAAACCTCATTAATTTTAAGTGTCCCGAACATAATACATTTTCCATGTTTGGTACCCAAAGGGAGCCCAAAGTAAGTACAAGGATGGGAGCGCATACCAAAACCTAAAAAAGTAGGGCTTTTATTTTTATTAGTTGTGTGATCTAATTGGGTTGTTATTTCGAATTAGTTCTTTTAATACACAGTTGGTTAAAAATGCAAATCAGAGCTATTAGTTGGAAGTGCAAGTCAGGGCTATTAGCTAGAAATGCATATCATGGCTATTAATTAGAACTGAAGTTAGTTAGAAATGAATATCAGGGCTATGAAGTTAATTAGAAATGCAGATCACACCCCGGGTCAGATTTGCAATCTAGAATGATGTTTAGTTTCCTGATTCTGTTGTAGACCAGTAGCGCTTGTGCTCTAGTTTCGTGAGGGCATGCCCTCTTTATTACTATAACTTCTTAGGTTAGATATGCATATAGATTTAAAAAGGTTATCTAGATTTAAATTACATTTTTATATCTAACACGTTACAAAATTTGAGTAATTAAAGAAACGAATAAATGGAGTTACTAACCTTAAGGTTTTTTCCATATATGTAGATTTTAATTACACTTGGAGTTGTTGCACAATTACCAATGGTGCATATCTTTAGAACAAGGTGTGAGGTAAGAACGAGTATTTCAATCAATGTTTTTTCTTATTTTACTAACTGTTGAAAATAACATGTTCTTAAACCACCTTTGGATATGATTCGAGAAACACTTTTGCAATTCATTTATAGTCAGTTGCTCTCTCTCTTGTAGACTAACATGGATTGGTTGATGGATTTGACACTTATTTTCTCGACTCTTCTGATTTCTTGGAGTTGATTATTTTCTCATGATTTCTGCATAACTTTCTTCCAATTTTTTGAGCAAATAATTACATTTCTGTAATATTTGGAGAGATAAATTTTTCATCAAAATCTTCATATGTTGCATACATGTGGTTAGTAGCTAAGGCATGGTCATAGGGGGTCAAGTCAACGCTTCTGGATGAGAGGGAACACTTATCGATAATTAAATCTTCCTAGTAACTGATTATGAGCTGCACTTTCTACAAATTAAATAAAGTTTGAGTACACGTTGAGAAGAAAAAAAACATAACAAAATTTCAAGTCACAACAAGATAATGCTTTAGATGTTCTCTGCTTCTTCAGCTTTGCATGTTCCCCTCTGACCAAACCAGCGCTCTGCAAATTGACTATTAGTTTTAATGTTTGAAACACACATGAATGTTTACAAGGCGATTCTTTGTACATAACTTCGTATCCACATAAAATTACCTTAATCTTTTCCAACATGAGCTTAAACCTATCAAAATCAGTAAGAGATGCCCTTCTTTTCTAAACAATCAATTTTCTACTCCAAGAGCCGTTATCCCACTTGTTCTTAACATCTGCCATGAGAGAAAAATCGTATCCAACATATTAGCCTGTTTGGGATATATTATTTATGGATCATTGATTAAATAATAAAACTATTTTGAGTAAAAATAGCTTTGCAATTCAATCTACAATTAAAAAATCGCTAAAAATTGTATTTCACTATTATTCCTACCTGCAACCTCCATCGGTTCAATCAGTGTCTTCTTCTTTGGGCACCTTTTGATGTCAATAGTGATATCTGTGAGTGTAAGCCTCTTAATATTCATTTGGCATCTAACCATATCAAGATAATCCACAAGGACCTATAAAAATATAACATGAAGTTTCTTATATTAGATTGTTCATTAACCCTATGCACAACGTAAGAACAACGGTTTCAACAAAAATCCAGTGTTGTAAGAAATTGAGTGAAACATATCAAGTATACACATCTGCAAGCATATACAGTTTAGACACGAATTAAATTATTATACATTGTCGTAACTGGCACATAAAGGGTTGTTCAGTTATTTAAAAGGAGACACCATCAATTGCATTTTGAACAACCCTTTATTTGCCAATTAAAAAAAGTTCAAGTGGATGTTTAAAGTTACTGGTTATACAAAATCTTGAAGATAAGCTATAATTGTGGTTATTATGTGCCAAAGAAGTTTTACATCACAACATTTCAAATTTAAGACATGGTTGAAAAATTTTGGTACAATAATCACTTATAACCTTAAATGTAGTTGTAACAATTAGTAATGACCATCATTTTTATATCTTCTCAGCTTCACTAATGTCTTAAGCTGCTTCAATTATGTTGGTTGTTAATCTACATGCACAACTAGCTTCTTTAAAGGAACAATCTGGTATCTGTTATCGTCGTCTTTCCTCCATGGAGATGCTGTTAGTGCAGTAAAATGGTACATTTTTTAATTATTTAATTTCGTTCCAATGTAACTGTATTTGTATATACAATTAGTCCAATTTATTTTCTGAACACATCATAGTCTCTCAACATCCCTCATCCCAAATTTCTTAAAAACATACCTCCATTTTTTTGGGGAGGGATAAAATGATTGAATTTTTTTAATGAAGTTTAGTAAAGGAAATCATCTCTACCAAACTCAATAAAAAAAATACAATCATTTAGTGGGTGATCGAAATCTGAAGCTTGTGACTATCATCTCACCAAATAAATGGTTGAATATTTTGATGAAATATGGCAGAGAGTATCCCCGTGGTAAGGATATGATCTCCACCAAATTTCATCAAGAAATTCATTCATTCACCTCCTCAAAAGTATAGGTATGTTCTTTAGGTATGTGACATATGGTACGTTGGAGAGCCCGACTCCTTGTATGTATTCTAAATGGTACCTTTTTGCATGGCAAGTAGGCTTGCTAGAGAACATCGTGATGATTTAGCATAATTTATGATAGGGATAGGTTATGCTACTGAAGCACTACTTTGCCTGGGATTCTTAAGAGGTTAGCGAATAAATTCATTCTCTCTTCTACAACAATATTAACTGTGAATTTCCATCATGTTTTGGTTCATTGACTTTGCATTTTATTTATGAATGATCTTAAAAAATAATATACAAGATAGTAGTCTCATCTTCCTTGGACCAAAATCTATTCTAATTCATCTACTTGTAAGAACGAGTATTTCAAATATAAAATGTCGTATTTATCTATGTCTATTTAAAAATATAATTATGTCACGCATGCGTATACTTGAACAAAATCGCGTAATTTGGATGAATTATTTGGGCATTGATTGATGATGGATTTCAACAATGATAAGGCCTCTTAGAGTCCCATTTCACCAAGTGACAACTTTTAAATCATTTCAGCTTGAGTTTATACCACCTCATTACCTTGTTAGGGTTGAGTACTACAGTGTTGGCCTTTTCTGGAATTTAAGGGTGGAAAGATTTTGAGGGTAGTTATTAAGTTTCAGGTCATTCTTAATGTAGACAATTTCGAGGCTACAATCTAGAAACTAACTGGGGTTATCATATTTGGAAGCCTAATTGCATGTGACCGAGTCTGGAGAAGGGGGCGAAGAGATTGCTTGAGCGACTAATCGGAAATCCCAATAATTTAAAAATATCTAGATTAGGCTTAATAACAAGCCGTTAAAAGGTAAAAACCTAAGCCAGTGGCCAAACAGCCCCGTAAGAGGCACGAACACCTCACACAGGATCAATGTAACTCGTAGGAACTGACCGTGTAGTGATAGGTCTCCCAGTTTGAGAATATGACGATAATTTGAAAATATTTACATTATTCCTAAAAAATGCTGTTTGAGGGTGAAAACTCAAACCAGCCCCCAAACGGACCCATAAGAGGTACTAACACCTCGCACGGGGCCAATGTAACTCGTAGGAACTGACCATGTAGTCACAGGACATATGGTTTGAGAATACGATGATAATTTGAAAATATCTAGACTTTAGCTTAAAAATATGTCGTTAGTGGGTAAAAACTGAAATTAGACCCAGATGGCCCCGTAAGAGGAACGAACACCTTGTACGGGACCAATGTAACTCGTACGAATTGACCGCATAGTCGTGGATCTCTCAGTTTGAGAATATGATGATAATTTGAAAATATCTAGATTAGGCTTAAAAATAAGCCGTTAAAGGGTGAAAACCCGAACCAGCCCCCAAACGATCCCGTAAGAGGTACGAACACCTCGCACATGACCAATGGGACTTGTAGGAACTGAGCGTATAGTCATGGGTCTCCAGGTTTGAGAATAAGATGATAATTTAAAAATATTTAGATCATTCTTTAAAACATGCCGTTTGAGGTTGAAAACTCAAACCAACCCCCAAACATACCCGTAAGATGCACTAACACCTCACATGTGGCCAATGTAACTCGTAGGAATTGACCTTGTAGTCACGGGACATATGGTTTGAGCATACGATGATAATTTGAAAATATATAGACTTTGGCTTAAAAACTTGCCGTTAGCGGGTGAAAACCTATACTAGACCCCAAATGGCCCCATAAGAGGCACGAACACCTCGTACGGGACCAATGTAACTCGTAGGAATTGACCGCGTAGTTGTGGGTCTCTCGGTTTAAGAATATGATGATAATTTGAAAATATCTAGATTAGGCTTAATAACAAGTCGTTAAAGGGTGAAAATCCAAACCATTCGCCAAACGGCCCCGTAAGAGGAGCAAACACCTCGTACGGGACCAATGTAACTCGTAGTAACTGACCATGTAGTCACATGTCTTTCGGTTCGAGAATATGATGATAAATTTAAAAATATTTAGATTATTCTTAAAAACATGCCGTTTGAGGGAGAAAACTCAAACCAGCCCCCAAATGTCCCCATAAGAGGCACTAACACTTCGCACGGGGTCAATGTAACTCGTAGGAACTGACCGTGTAGTCACGGGACATATGGTTTGAGAATACGATGATAACTTGAAAATATCTAGACTTTGGCTTTAAAACATGCCGTTAGTCGGAGAAAACCAAAACTAGACCCCAATGGCCCCTTAAGAGGTACGAACACCTCGTACGGGACCAATGTAACTCGTACGAATTGATCGCATAGTCGCAGGTCTCTCAGTTTGAGAATATACTGATAATTTGAAAATATCTATATTAGGCTTAAAAACAAGCCGTTAAAGGGTGAAAACCCAAGCCAGCTCCCAAACGGCCCTGTAAAAGGTACAAACACCTCGCACGGGATCAATGTGACTTGTAGGAACTGAACATGTAGTCACAAATCTCCCGATTTGAGAATATGATGATAATTTAAAAATATTTAGATTGTTCTTTAAAACGTGCCGTTTGAGGGTGAAAACTCAAACCAACCCCAAAATGGCCCCGTAAGAGGCACTAACATGTTGCACGGGGCAACACAACTCGTAGGAACTGATCGTGTAGTCACGGGACATATGGTTTAAGAATACGATAATAATTTGAAAATATCTAGACTTTCACTTAGAAAAACATGCCGTTAGAGGGTGAAAACCTATACTAGACCCCAAATGGCCTCGTAAGAGGCACGAACACATCGTGCGGGACCAATGTAACTCGTAGGAATTACCCAAGTAGTCCTGGGTCTCTCGGTTTAAGAATATGACGATAATTTGAAAATATCTAGATTAGGCTTAATAACAAGCCGTTAAAGGGTGAAAACCCAAGCCAGCCCCCAAACGGCCTTGTAAGAGGCACGAACACTTCACTCGTGACTACTATAACTCGTAGGAATTGACCGCGTAGTCACGGGTCTCTCGGTTTAAGAATATGATGATAATTTGAAAATATCTAGATTAGGCTTAAAAATAAGATGTTAAAGGATGAAAACTCAAACTAGTTCTCAAACGGCCCCATAAGAGGCACTAACACCTCGCATGAGACTAATGTAGCTCGTAGGAGCTAACCACGTAGTCACAAGAATTCCAATTTGAGA
Source organism: Sambucus nigra (assembly GCA_949130495.1). Classification (NCBI taxonomy): domain Eukaryota; kingdom Viridiplantae; phylum Streptophyta; class Magnoliopsida; order Dipsacales; family Adoxaceae; genus Sambucus; species Sambucus nigra. The sequence continues at coordinate 356,363,323 of OX422222.1, read as the reverse complement.
ATACAATAATAATTTTAATTCGTATATGGAAATTTTCAGCTTGAATAAGATTTTTTTTTAACTTACTCGGTTACTAATATCATCTCCTTTTTGTATCCTATTTTTTTTCCAGGATAACATTTTGTCGTTAGCTTTTATCCACGTGGAACACATGAAGTCAATGGTTTACAATAAGGAGTTATTTACTTAATGTCATTATTATTCAGGATTCTATTTTTTGTGTTATGGCCATGCGGACTTTTGTAGTTTTATTATTAGCTTTTATGGACGTGTGGGCTTTTGTAATTTTATTGATATTTTTTATGGCCGTGCGGGCTTTACAATACACAGGTTTTAGAATGTCCAAAAAATAGAGAAAATTCTGCCCAATTTTTTTGGTCTGTGAACTATTAATACTTGTAATATTTAAGAGTTTGTATGTACATTAGTTTATCAAGAACTTTCGAGATTCGTAATTTGTGAATTTTCATGTTTTCAAATAATTAATTTTTTTCTTTGATTCAAAAAATTTGGCACAATTCGAAATCGTGCCAAAAGTGTATCAAATTTTGGTACAGTTTTGAACTGTGCCAAAAGAGTACCAAAATGTACCCAATCTAGCACAGTTATAAAGTGTGCCAAAATTTCAAATTCTAGCATAGTTTTGAAGTGTGCTAGAAGTATTCCTGTTTGGTCAAATCTGGCACACTTTTAAAGTGTGCCAAAAAAATGGCCATTTTGGAACACTTGATTATGGCACAGTTCAAAACCGTGCCAGATTTGATCTGGCACAGGTTTAAACCGTGCCAGATTCCTATTTTTGGTGGAGGGAGAGAGAGGGAAAAAGAGAAAAGAGAGACAATTGGGTTCGGGTTGAGTCCCGTTGTATTTTCTTTATTTCCTACAAAATCACAACAAATATCTACGCAAATAAAATGAAGTTTTTGTTAACCTTTCGTTTTTAGTGGCTATTGCGCATGCCCTTTTTACTTTGTTGCTGAGATCGTAAAATGAATTAAAATGATTGGAGAAAGATTTTATTTTAAAATGGGATAAGGATAAGGAATTTCAGAATTTCCTTAAAATAAAAGTTATTTTTATTGAGGTTTTTTACATTGATAAAAAAGGAAATAGAGGATTTTCCAAAAATAGGGAGTTGTCGATCGGCATGACCCCTGTCCTGCCTATCGGCATATCAGTCATGTCCAACGAACCCAAGTCTTTGATTGTACTTTCTTTAATTTCTTGGTACTTGGTGGGGTAAGTTTCCCTCCGCTTTCTGCTGGGTTCCCTATCTTTGCTTAAGGGTTTACAAGAATAAATATGGGTGTGGGTGGAGAATTTTCTTCACACCTCCACATTCCTTTTCTTTTACATTCTTCTTGCTTACTTATCTTCTTATTTTGTTATATGGCTCTCCCTGATAGTGTTGAGTTTATAAACTACCTTGAAACCTTGGAAGCAATGTGTTCCTACAATGTTGACTATGATGCATTCAACATGTGGCAAGTATCTCTATGACGCAATCGACCCATAGAGTTGAATATGATGATGGTAGCGGTTGAGTTCTGGTACCCTGAAGACCACGTCTTTCGCTTCAGGTTGGACGAAATTTGTCTAACTTATGAAGAGTTTTCTGCCATATTGGGGATTAATCCCAGCGTTGCTGCGGCTATGCCTATGTTTTTCCGGTTCCATAGGGAGCTGCTAGCGGGACTTCTCCATATCTTGCCTTTGGCGGCAAGTCATTAGTAATGGGAGGAATTATTTATCTTCTTGCAGTGCTGGATTATGTGCATTTGCAGTATGTCGGTGATGCCGGCTTTATTGGAGCCTTCATTCTGGGCCTGGTTTCAAAACTGTTGTTAATGACTAGGAAAATGTTAGTGGAGCCTCAACTTGCATCCATTATTTCTTGGATGTTGTACCATCGCAATACTGTGGCGGTGATACTGGCGAAGACTCTGAATGGTCTGGATGCCTACCAGGAAGGTCGTTTCGACTTTCTGAGGGGTAGCCCCGTATTATTGTTCATGTGGTTGTTAGAGAGATTCCATATGGTGGTTCACATGAGTATCCTTTGACAGTGGTGCTAAATTTCTTCTCACGCTATTTTAATAGCATAGGCCTAGACATCGATAGCTGGGAGAATTATTTTGTGGAGCACGGGGCTTGAGGCTTGCATTGGTTAGTGCCTTAGTGTGGGAAACTGTTACCCATTCTAGAACTCGGAGAATAACAATATGTTTAGTTAGTTAATCTCAGGTAGACTTCTTTCTACTTTCACTGGTGGCTTCTACGCCAATTTTTCTTGGAACAGATTGTACCACCTCGGGCACTGGACTTCTTTCGTGTAGGGAATCTGACAGAGTATATGCGCATGTGACTTGGATCCTTGTGGGAGAATAATTGACCATCGACCCGCCCGTCCATCTCAATATGTTGTAAGATTATGACATATTTTATGGGATTACATGAAGTGGTTGTGGAGAAAGGTAGTTGCCAAGATGATGGTTGTGGAGACTGGGCGAAGGTTGTTCATCATATCTGACACCTTGGAGGGAGGTGTTGTGATTTTCCCCAAGCTGGTCCAGTCATATTGTTCAATGGAACGTCAACGACACTTTCTTTAAGCAGGGGAAGTTTGGGGACCCCATGATGTGGGTGATGATGGGGATGGTTCTTCTGGCAGCTACATGTAGGATCCATGGGGAGTGTATTTGGGAAGCTTTTGTAATGGGTGTTTGCGAATAATTTGTGGGTTATTTTGGTTGTAGTGTTTTTTTTAGGAAGGTAGGAGTAGGCTGACAAGGGAAGTCGTTTGACTTCCTATGGTGGTGTAAAATTGTAGTGGAATTTTCATATAATGGAATAAAATTTTTTTTGATCATCTAGTTGTGCCTCTTGATGAGTTTTGCATTTGAATTATCTACACCAATCGCTAAGGCATACATAATCCTTTTGCCTATGTATATGATAAAATAAAGTGTCATTTTCGGGGATAAGAAAAGAGTAGTATTTTGTGAAAAAGAAGGTGTCGTGCTCATGTAAAGGGCATGAGATGCCTGCGTACCTCTGAAGGTTTTGGAAATTTTCTGAAATTGAAAGCAAAAGGATTTTTTAGAGGATCAGGCCCTACGTAGTTCTGAGTAGAGGAAATGAAGATTTTTTCTAGAACAAAAAGGATATGTGTAAAGTCGTAGTGCGCCGAGATTTTGAACTAGGTGTAAAACTACTTGAGACGGTCAAGGTTAACTGGACGCACCATTTCCTCTCCATTAAGGTCGATGATCATAGTACCGCCGCCTAATAAGATCTTTGTCACAATGTATGGTCCGGTCTAATTAGGTTTGAATTTCCCTTGGGGTCCTAGATAGGCTCTACTAATTCTTTAAAGGCTAAGTCCCATTCTTGGACACCGTGGTCCTTGACTCTCTTATTGAATGATCGCGTTATTAGGCAACGGTACCCTTTTATGTGATAGATATCCTTCAGTATTCTTTTATCTAAAAGTGACAGCTCATCAAGACGGCTATGATTCCTATCTTCCTTGCTGACTTTGCTTTCTAACATGACATGCAGCGAAGGGATTTCCAGCTCTATGGGTAGGACTGATTCCATGCCATATAAAAGAGAGTAAGGGGTAGCCCCAGTAGAGTTTCGAACTGAAGTACAGTAGTCGTAAAGGGTGTAGGGGATCTGATCAACCCAATCTCGGTAACTCTCGATCATCTTGCTGATGATGGCTTTATTAGCGACTTCAACTGCCCCGTTGGTTTGAGGTTAGTAGGGGGAAGATTTGTATCTCTGAATCCAATATTCATTGACCACCTTTGTAACCTCTGCATCGAAATGTAACTCGTTGTCTAACACAAGCTCATACGGGACTCCATATCGACATATGATATTTTTCTTAATGAACTTGTCCACTTTCTCGGCATTCAAAACTGCGTATGACTCGGCTTTGACCCATTTAGTTAAGTACTCAATGAGAACTAGGATGAACTCATTTCCATTGGATGCTTTGGGTGTAACCTTCCCTATGATGTCAATTCTCCATAGAGAGAACGTCTAGGGAGAGGTCATGTTGTACAGTTTCTGTGGAGGTAGGTTTTGTAGGTTGGAAAACTGCTGGCATTTGAGGCATCTTTGAATGTAGGTTGTGCAATACGGGACCATAGTAGTCTAGTAGTAACCCTTTTGGATGATCTTTTTGGCCACCATATGGCCATTCATGAGGGCTCCGCATTCCCCATTGTGGATTTTCTACATCATCCCTTCAATGTAATCCCCTGTGATGCAATGCAAATGGGTTCCATTGAAGTTTCTCTTGAATAGTGTTTTATCATGGACATTGTATTGGGCAGCCAGTCTGCGGAGGGTTGCTCGGTCTTTCTTTTTAGAACCTTGGGGGTACCTACCATGCTTGAGGAGGCTCCAAATGTCATAATACCAGTAGTCGGTTGTCTTGAGATCTTCTATGATAAGCTCAATGTGGTAACAGTCGATTAATTTATCTAGCTTTTGGATTAGGAAATGAGCAATGGTTATTCCTCCGGGCAAGTCAATCATGGAGGCTAAGGTAGCAAGGACCGCCGCTATGTTATTTTTTGCTAAGAGCAGATAGTGGAAGGTGATTTCTTGAAATTGGGAAGCTAGCTCTTCTAGGTGGGCATGGAGGGGTAAGATTTTCTCATCCTTGACTTTCCATCTTCTGAATACTTGATCGATGACGAGGGATGAATCTAGATAGACATCGATGTATCAAATTCCTTTTTAAGGGAAACTTTGAGGCCTACTGTGCATGCCTCATATTTAGTCATGTTATTGGTGCAAGGAAAATTCAGCTTGATGGCAATGGGAGTGTTAGAGTCATCAGGGGCAATTAGAAGTATCCCAATGCTATACCCTTTCTTATTGGTGGCACCGTCAAAGAACATTTACCATCAGAGGTCTTCTCAGGAGGTACAAAGGATACTTTCATCTGGGAATTCAAAAATAGAGGCATCGACTTCTTCTATAGGGTAGTGAACAAGGTAGTCAAATATGTCTCTTCCTTTCATGGATTTCTGTGTGACATACATGATATCAAACTCGGCTAAAAGCATCAACCAATGGGATATTCGACTGGATAAGGCAGGCTTCTCAATTAGGTACTTAATAGGATCTATTCGGGATGCAATTTTGATGGGAAAGGCGAGCATGTAGTGCCGTAACTTTTGGGTGACCCAGATAAGAGTGACACATGCTTTCTCTAGAGATGTGTAGTTAAATTCGTACCCATCTAGCTTACGACTGGCATAGTAAATGGCTCTCTCTTTGTGGGATTCTTCAAATTATTGGCCTAGCACGGCCTCAGCTACAGTATCTATTACAGTTAGGTGTAGGGGTAGGGGGAGATCCGGCTTTGGCGGAATGAGTACCGTAAATCGAGTTAGGCATTGCTTTATTCAGTCAAAGGTTTCTTGGAAAGCTTCGTTCCAAACCTTGGTCGAATCCTTTTGGAGGAGTTTAAAGATGGGCTCATAGATGGAAGTCAAATGGCTGATGAACCGGCTGATATACTGTAATTTTCCAAGAAATCTCTGGACTTCCTTCTCTATTCGAGGGATGTGGCATTTTGAGTATGGCTTTTGATTTTGCAGAATCTGCTTTTATCCCTTTCTCACTAACCATAAATCCCAAGAGTTTTCCTTTGGTAACACCGAAGAAACATTTTTGTGGGTTGAGTCGCATCTGGTATTTTCGCAGTCGCTCGAAGAATATCCGGAGAGAGTTAACATGACCTTCCCTAGTTGTAGACTTGATAATCATATCATCCACATATACCTCGACTTCTTAATGTATCAGATCTTTCAAGATGGTTATGGAAGCCCTTTCGTAGGTAGCCTCAATATTTTTTAGACCAAACGACATAATGTTGTAGCAAAAGGTTACCCAAGGGGTGATAAAGACAGTTTTCTCTTGATGATCCGAGTGCATTTTGATCTGGTTGTATCTGGCAAACCCATCAGCGGATGACATGAGAGCGTGACTCGCTGCATTGTCTACAATCATGTCGATATTGGGTAGTGGGTAATTATCCTTTGGAGTGGTTTTGTTCAAGTCTCAATAGTCAATACACATGCGAACCTTCCCTCCTGATTTCAACACGAGTATGATATTGGCTAGCCATGTGGGATATTCGATCATACAAATGAAACTCATGCTTAATTATTTGACTACTTCTTCCTTAACTTTAAGATACCATTCGGTGGGGAGCTTTCGTAGTTTTTATTTGACCAGTTTGCATTCTGGGAGAGTAGGAATATCGTGTTGAGGTATCTCAAAATCGATGTCGAGCATGGCATCATAGGACCATATGAACATGTCCACAAATTCCTTCTGTAATTCCTTGAGTTGCGCGTGCTCATGCTCGTCAAGGGTGGACCCTATCCTAATCTCATGCAGTTGACTAATAGAACCGAGATTAGTAACAACAGTTTCATCTTCATTAACTTGAACGTGGTTATGTTGTTTGTTATTAACCTTATTTAGATTAATTAAGAATTGTTCATTTGCAAAATTATCATCATCAACAAGAGTTTGATTATAATCAATACAATTAATGTAAGGCACAACACGATACTCAAAATCTTCATTTAATTCATTGATTGGAAAAAAACATTGAGAACCTTATCAAATGAGGTTTTGATTAGATTAGAGTAAGGAGGAACAACTAGGGAAGAGAAAATAGGATAAACATCATGGTTGAGTTCAATATCAGCAGGGGGAACTAGTGCAGCATGCTAGTTGAGGAGAGGTGCATTACCATATTTGATCAGGCAGGATGGATTCAATGATGTATCCCTTGAGTGGATTATACAGAGTGCCACCCCCAGTGTATGCAAGTTGAAAGAATCCTCAGAGTCACTTCTCTCGGAATCTCCGGTATCGGCTATAGTCTTCTTAATGAGTGGTTGCACATGATGCTAGGAATTTTTGACCCATGAGTAGTTGTTTTGGAAAAATATCTCCATTCCTAGTTTCATCTCCTTGTCCATATGATCATACCCCGGTTTAGGAAAGCTGCAAAAGGGGAAATATTCACCCTCTTTGATGAATCTTCCATTCAAGGAGTCTCTTAAGACAGTCTTGGCACTTTCTAGCCTTTTTTTTAGCCAAGGTGGGTAGAGCATTCTAAGTTCTTCTACTGATAGTTGATAACCCAAGCCATAGGGAGGAAAATTTTTCTTTAACATAATGTGTTCAAGTATCCCTTGTTGTCTTCGTCCCAGCCCTAGTCCGGGCATGAAGTGCAAGTTTTTGAACATTTGGATCACATTGATATTTCCATGAGGGTTATATTCTGGACCAAGCCTATCTTTGAAATCATCCCCTACTGGGAGTAGAAGGGGTTCAACTCGAAAACTTAACAGAAGCATATCGTTCGCACCGTGTTGTATCTCAAATACTGGGTTATTGGTGCTTGCATTCTCGATATTGTCATCGTCCCCTAAGATGGTGATGATCTGCCCATTAGTGAAGAACTTTAGTTTCTGATGAAGCGAAGAGGACACACCCTTGATGCTGTGGAGCCATATGCATTTGAGTAGCAATTTGAAACAGGCTGGGATATCAATGACTTGGAATTCAACAATCAAATTTATAGGGCCATCTCCTATCGCAAGATTTATGGATCCCATAACTTCTCAGTGGGTATTATTATAAGTGCGCACTGCAGCAGAGGTTGGAGCAAGGTCACTCACTTTTAGTACCAAATAATTAAGGGTCCTCAATGGGAAAACATTAAGAGCTGATCCATTATCGAAAAGAGATAGCGAGACTGTCTTTCCCATGACTTTGATAGAGATATTAAGAGCATAATTGTGGTTTGGCCCAATTATGGGATTTCTTCTTCGAATAATGAGAGCATTCTAGTACGGGTTAGAGATTCAACCAGATTCACTACTTCTTCTGGCATAGTTGAGGGAGGAACTATGGTCCTGTGAGTAGCTTGATCAAGGCATTTTGATGCAGTTGGGAAGACATAATGAGTCCCCATATAGTGATGTTGGCTAGAGTTTTCTCCAAGTGATCGAGGATCTTTCTTTCCTCGAGGGTTATTTTTAGCATAGGAAGATTCTCGACACCCTTTCCTTTGTCGCTTACTGATGGCGACAGTCTTGGGAATCGGTAGTGCCTCCCTCACCTAGTCATATGGTTCATAAAAGTGGGGAAACATAGAAACCCTGTTTCCTCATTGATCTCGGGTTGTTCAACCACCTTGTGAATTTTTCCTAGCAACTCCTCAAATGATATCATCCCACATATGCTGACTATCGGTCTAGCTTTTTCTGGGATCTGATCTTCATCTGAATCATCGAACTCGTCCCCCCATTCGGTAGAAACAATATTATATTTCCATGAAAAGTCAATACACTCCACAAATTCAATGGCCTCTTTGTATAAATCCTTCCATTCAACGGGGGGATGTAGAAGTGAAGGGACTAGACGCCCTTATAGTTCTAAAGCATCAAGTAGCTCGGATATACTGCAAATATCACCGGTCTGTTGGAATAAATCCACTATGATCTAAACCACATCATCTAGACCGACTTCGTCGGTCGGTACCTCCCAAATGTCTGACCCTCGATCCCATTTTCTAGCTTTTAAGAATAGTACACTGAATCTCGGTTTGTCAATGGTCATTTGGGAGGGAAATTTCAGCCCGAAATCTTGGAGTTGGTTCAACACTTCTGACAATTCGATATCTTTACCTCCAGATCGGGTGCGGTTAATAAAGCATACTCTGATAAGGAGTGATAAGTGATAAGGCCTGATCGACAAAGTTGGTAGGGTGTAGGAGAAAATATGGGCATACTTAGAGAGGTTTAGAAGAGTAGTATGATTGGTGATTTTTTTGGTATGATCTGGGTAGATGGGTCAAATTCTGGATCCTCTTCTAGGTATATTATATTTGTATGATTTGGAAGTAGATTGTGGGCAGTGTTTAGTTTAGGATTGGCTAGTGGGGCGATGACACCCCGATCGATCAGTCCTTGGATCATATTTTGAAGGTGAAAACACTAGTTGGTGGTATGGACGACAGTTTGGTGAAAGTCACAATGGGCATCTGGTTTGAAATTTTTGGTAAGTGGGTTTGGTAATGGATGAATGTCCAATGGTTTGATAATGTTTTGACTTAGGAGGTCCTGGTAAACTTTAGTGAGGGGAGCATGAAGCTCAGTATATTCATTTTGGACAGGGTTAGGGCGACTTTCTAGTGCCCATGAAGTAGCTGGCTGAAAGATGTTATTGATGGTTGAAACTGTAGTATTGGCTGGCATCTCAAATTTTCTGGGAGAATTTTTTTTAGATACTTTCTTTGGTTTAACTTTTGTCTTGGCAATCCCTTATTTGATCTCCACTCCCTCTTCTTGAAGGGCTCAGAAATGAGGGTAGTATTTTCCTCCAATCGTTTCTTAAAAATGGGGTAAGAATTTCTTCTTCACGATGCTGACTTGTTCCTCTTCAGAAGTTTGGTTGGTCATGTGGCTGTTTTCTCTCTCCACCTTGTTATGATGTTACTAACTGATTCCTAGGGTTCTGCTTGAGGAACTCTAAATCATAGCGAGTAACCTTTAACTCTTCGTTGTACTTGGACTGTGATATGAACTCGCGGTCAACATCCTCCCAACTGCAGATTTTGGACTCCTCATGGGATAAAAACTAGCGAAGAGCGCTGTCTTTCTGGGTCTGTTGGAACATTTGGGCTATTATTTCCTCGAAGGCACCTAAAAGAGTCATGGCTAGGGGATAACTATGGAGATGAACAATTGGGGGTCCACTACCCCCAAACTTCTGGATGTTGGGCATCTTAAACTTTTTTGGTAACCTAGCTTTAGGATAGGGAGACATGTGGGTGTAGTCCATGTAGTGTCCAGAGATTATAACCTGGTCGAACTTCTTAGTTAACATCTTGAGGTCTTCCTTGACCTTGTTCAATTCTTCCTCCTTCGGATCAATGGTCATGGGTAAGTTAGACCCGATTAGGCAAGATTCGACATAGGAAGCTGGGTTGGAGGTGACCCATTAACAGGAGGAGCAGGTGGAGCGTGTTGGTATTCCTCGAGAACCCAAATAGGCTCGGGTGCGGGGGAACCCATAGAGAGAGGGAAGAGGACCTCAGGCTCTTCAGGAATAGGGACTAAATTTTATTGCATCTCATGAATCTCGGTTTGAAGGTTGTCAATCTTGGTAGTGAGCTGAGCTAGAACGATCATAAAATCCGATAACACATTCAGTAATGGGTCTGTGTTCTCCGTAAAAAATGGATGAATTTTGAACTCGGAGGAAGTGAGGGGACTAACGAAACTTCGAGGTGGTTTGACTGAAGACCGAATCCAATAGGGATCTAGGCCAAGGGTATGTGATCGACCTGAGAAGAAAAAAATCGGGATTTAAGGAAGGAAACCGTTATTTGTGAAAAAGAAAGGAAAATGTTTTTGGCATTTTTTTCATTTCGAAAAAGAGGGGAACAAAATGCTTTTGGTTAGAAGGGAGGAAAAATATTTTTGGTATGAGGAAAGGAAAAATATTTTTTGTATTTTTGATAAAATAAAGAAAAATGTTTTTGACACTTTTAGATAAAGAAAGAGGAAAAAGACAAGAGACGGGTCTCAGCATGATTATCATTATGTTTATTATGTTCTCACTTATATTAGGTTTACCTAAATATATAAAGAAATGTTGGACGGGACCCAATCTTGGAAAAATTAGGTTTGTAAAATATGTAAAAACTATGGTTGGACTTGTTACCAGGATCATTGGTAGGGTTTTGTTTTAAAAATTGTATGAAAATTTATGCGACATGCCGACCCTTCATTTCGGCAGAGTTTTGGGTAAAAATTGGCAAACTAAATATGAGTGCCCTAGGTTTGACACCGATATCTGAGTTTGCAGTTGTTGGGTTAATTGGAAGGTGTCCCTCCCCTGGGCATGACTTCCAAGATATACGTCTTGCTTTTGAGGGAAATCGGTACGTGTGTACAATACGTGTGAGAGCGAATTCGATATACTCGGTGTCCGAGAACAAGTTCCCTGCAATATACCCCCGACCTTAACTTGGATTAAGCGGTACGATGTGGGGGTAACCGTTCGATATACGTCAAAGGTACTTGGCCAATGAAAGGTGAGAGTCATATCGCTTAGGCTAACATCGACCTGTCGAACCAGTGCCCATCACTAAGTGACCCATCAGTTACGGGATGAAATTTGGTCAATAACAATGCTCTTTGGTTATGTAGAGTGCAAAGATGCATGATCCTTAATTAGCATATCATGGAGAGAGTATCTTTGTTGATGAGCATCAGGCCAAGTAGGGGATAATGTGTAATACCCCGTATTTTTATGCTATATTTAATTTGGGGATTTATTTAATAAAAATTCGGAAATTAATTATGTTATAATTATTAACGTGACTAGAGTTAGTAATTATGGGAAACTTGTTGAATATTACTAATGAGCATAGTAATATATTATATTGGTTATATTGAATGTCATAAGTGAATTAAATGACTATTTCGGAAATTTAAGTCGGGACGTGCTCGTGTCACGTCGGGACTAATTATGTTAATAAAAAAAAAATGAATATTTTATAAGTTGTCCGTATGGTCGTTTTGAGTGCGCCAACGCGTCCGGAAGGGTCGAGATAGTCAAAAAAGTGTACCCGGGGGTTTAGTTTGGGTCTCGGGATGTTTTTAGGCTTAATTAGTGACCCGTGAGGGCGTTTTGGTCATTTTACAAATTAGGGTAATTAAACCCACGAATTTCAGCCATCCTTAGCAGCCATTTAAGTCAGCCTTTTAGGGTTAGATCATTCAGAACCCTAAGACGGCTATTGGAGAAGAGAGGAGAGACCTTGCAAGGTGATTCAAGGCCAAAAACACCACCTTTTGCACCACCGTCACCACCAACGCGTAGATCGCGAGGAGGAGAACACAACCACACCAATATCAGCAGGAATCCAGACCTCTGAAATCCCAGGCAAGTGTTTAACTTGCGTATTTTCGTTAGTGCAATAATCATATTAGTGTAGGAATGATTAGGAGTATTATCAATGGAAGAAACCCCAATTTTGATAGGGATTTGCATGTAGAAATCATTATAACCTTATTCTGGAATTTAATATGTGAAGTAGATGATTAACCCACGGATTTGTGATGATTTGCTAGAAGAAAATTCTGGAGAAAACTGTTTAGAACAAAAGTTAATAAAACCTTAGGGTTCTTGATGATTAGATGGAATTTTAGGTTGTTTAATCATGTTTAATGATGGATATACGCATGCTTAACGTTAGAAACATCTGGTAATATGTTATCATGTTTGTGGTATAAATTTTGGGACGATTAAGGTTGGAAAATATGGATTTGGGTGAAGAATTTTGGTAAAACCCGTAACTGCACTTCTGCAGGATTTCGCAGACCTGCTTGATCGATCGATCGACCCTATAGCGTCGATCGATCGAAGGTTCGATCGATCGAGCCCCAGTAGTCGATCGATCGACCCTTCCTGGCAGCCTCTTTTTCCCCTTGTTTAATTATTTAAATTAATTTATCGTGGAATAATTTTTGGGGATTATGAATAAAGTGTTTTGGGATATAGGAGAGACCAGTAGGACTTATGATTAAATGTTGAGAACTTTATTATGAGATAATAATTGAGTTTTAGGGTAATTAATTAAGAAATGACAACTACGTATTCCGAGTGAGGGATTACGACAAATACCTACGTTAGTGAATGGACGTCTACCTACTGAATTTGTTACTTGGATGGATAGAACCCATGAGTGTCCCATAACTAGTGAGAAAACCCCTTCGAATTAAGGTTAGAGACGAAACCTTATACGTTATACTAATAATGTGAAATTTAGGACAAAGGTTGTAATTATGGGTAATGAGAGTGACCTATATTAATATGATGAAATTAGTATATTTATATGAATGTGTGTACATATATTATATACATGTGAAAAACGTACCCGCGCTACTTGCTATCCCTGAGGTTACCGCGCTGGGACAATCGTATCCTGTGTTGCTTTTGGGGGATATCGATTTGTACCCTAGAAGATAGAGATCCTAGGTACGGGCTATTAGATTGATAGTCGGACGGTCCTAAGAGACGTGTGGGTATGTACTGACCTCTTGGACTTGGAATCTATACTTCGCCTCAACGTTGTTTTGTATATGTTAATACAGTTCGAGAGCGATTCCGAACTTGTATTCCCTTTGTGTGAACGATACAGGGACTGGATAGCAGAGTATGCCCGCAACCATAAATTAGTTGGGATGCTGTTGTATATATATTATTCGAGTAGTATATATATATATATATATATATATATATATATATGGTTATAAACTTCAATATGTCTACTATAATATGATAAGTAGGACATAGTTGTTGTCGAGATAATAAATACTTATTTTTTAAAGTATGAGAAGGCACTGGGAAACCTTATAATTCAATGAAGCTAAAACGAGAGGAGTACTACAAATTGAAAGTAACCTTTTTAAAATAATGTCATCGTTCGGTTTTGAAAACATATGAATAAGTTAAGATAAACGAACCATTGGGAAGGGTAGTACGATAGGAGTGCACATTAGAAGAGAGGTGAGTATTTCTCAAGAGAGAGACGAACTAATATGATGTTGCATTGGCCTGTATCAATTTAAATACTTGCTTAACGTATTTTAAAATCAAACACACTTTCGGGCCCTGACCCGTTTCCTTCTCTCTCTCTCTCTTGTATATATATATGTATATTTTCAGGTGCCCAGCCACAGGGGCGTCTTGCTTAGGATTCTTGGAGAAGAACGAGCTGCAGCTTAGGTGGGAGTTGCAGGTCCCTTGAATAGACGGCTTCTGTCATTGACTCCACTCCTATTACTCTCATTTATGGGGGCACGTGTCGCCCTTTTCATCATTTCATTTATTGTTGGGGACTTTTATATTTCAGTTATTCCAGTATTGTTTATGGGATTTTATTCAGGATGGTTTATGATTTTAGTTTTATATTATTGACATTCGATTGATGAATGTATGGTTTTATTTTAAATTTCGTGGTGTGATTCTATATTGTAGAAATGTTGTTTTGAATTAATAAAATCTTTTCTTTAAATAAAATTTGGAAGTTCGTATGAAAAATGTTTTTGACACTTAGTTTAATTATTTAGGGTGTTAAATTGGAAAAATTATTTTTATCGACAGTGATGCTGAGAATGAACCAACTGTTTACCTTGATTTAATTTAATAAAGGAGTGATCGCCCGGTATTTAATTAGGCGGGGTGTCACAGGTGGTATCAGAGCATCAGGTTTTAGTGTACATAGGATCTGTACGGCTTATTTTCGCTTTCAGCTTAACGTTATTGCTATAGAGCCCTATTGTTAGGACTGTTGTATTCTTGCTTTCACGTTTAAGTCTTCAGCTATTCGAGATTTATTGATAACTGTAGACTAATAAACTTGTTCACGTTTCAGATGCCTCCGAGACGTGCTCCGAAAGATAGGCGTGCCCAAGCCGAGCAGCCAGCAGCTCCGGCACCAGGCATAATGAATGCGAATGAGGTAGCCGCCATCGTTGCTCAGGCGGTAAATGCCGCGATAGCGATGATTCAGCAGGCTCCACCCCAGGTCCAGGCAGTGGCGCCAGCACCAGCACAGCTTCCATCTGCATGGGAGAGAGTTCGGGATGCTTTTCAGAAAGCACATCCCCCTGAGTTCTCTGGTAGCTCCGATATTGTTACTGTCAACCAATGGAAGAAAGACATCCAGCGGCACCTCCGTATGTATGAGTGCACCGAAGTGCAGAAACAACTATTGGCCTCTTTCAAGTTGGTGGGAGCCGCATTGCAGTGGTGGGAGTCCACTACTACTTTGGAGGAGAGGGACACGATCCCTATTCAGATGTTCTGGGAGCGGTTTGACCGCAAGTACTTTCCACCCGCAGTGCAGACTGAGATGAGGCGGAAATTACTAAATCTGAAGCAGGAGAACCTTACTGTAGCCGAGTATGAGGAGGAGTTCACGAGACTTCTCACTATTGTGCCAGATGAGGCACCCACTGAGGGCAAGAAAATTTTGCTGTTCGTCGACGGGTTAGCTTGGAGGATCCGTCAGCACCTTATTGGGAATCTATCCCTGAGTGGGGTGTTACATAATGTACAAGTAGAACATGGATTATGTGAGAGTGAGTGATGTGTAGCTATTTCCAAGTGAGTGTGTGGTAGTGAACCTAAGTATGGATCAACTACAAGTGGTGTGTGATAAGTGTGAGTGGGCATGGATATATACAGGTGTGATAAGTGGAGGTGTGTGTTAGTGACACCTAGGCATGCATATTCTAAGTGTGTGTGCAACATATGGATATAGCTGACCTAGGTGCACGTGGTGTGAAGTGTACATGGAGAATTGCTATAAGTGTGTGAGTGAGTAGTGATATAAGAATCAGGTATATATGAAAAATAAATAATAGATGAGAAAAAGGGTACGTACAGATAGGTGCATACGCACATAAGAAAATAAAATACCCATGCAAAAAAGTCTAGTCCTATTATGAAGAAAGGTCCCTAGCAGTGTCGCCACTATGTCCATCCCGATCGAGATCGCGCGTCACTTCCTCTCTTTTGCCTCCCAAAAGGGGGGAATGGGGAAGGAATATGGGGAACGAAAGATCTCACTCCCTACTTAGGAAAGCTTCAGCCGTCATCAGTGTGTGGTAAATGTAAAGAGATGGAGTCGCCAGCCTATTTTGTACAAAATAGGCAAAAGAACATGTTTTCGCCTCGAGAGAGCGGCATTAAAGACAAGCTAATGCATACGAAACCAATAGTTCAAAGGTTCGGGGGCAAAGTTATGGAATGGGAAGGTGTTAGGCTCCCATCTCGCCCTTTCGGTCTCTCATGGGATGGTCTTATTTTTTTCCTTTATTGCTTCGTGAAGTGTGTGTGCGTGTATACATAATGGAGATTGGAATCACCCAACTCATACCATAGAAGAGATAGAGTGAGGTCATCCATAGGAATGTTTAGAAAATAATATATAGAAAGTATGATTTATGCGTTTACGCGATATTGATCGTTATGATGAAACGATAATATGTGTTGGATGAAACACTAACAAACATAATATGTATATTAATGCAAGAATACGATAAGTGAGGAGATGGGGAATTTGGGAAATTTGGAAATTTGGAGAACTGGAAAAATTAGAAAATTGAGGAAATTAGAAAATTGGAC
Source organism: Sambucus nigra (assembly GCA_949130495.1). NCBI lineage: Eukaryota > Viridiplantae > Streptophyta > Magnoliopsida > Dipsacales > Adoxaceae > Sambucus > Sambucus nigra. The sequence goes on along the minus strand of OX422222.1, from coordinate 356,347,066 downwards.
TCGAGTCACGGGTTTTAATCCAAGATGCCTATGCAGCCTATAAATGCATCAAGGCCCACATAGTTCGAATGCAGCATGGGGGTGGAGTTTATTTCATATATTCGAACGGGATTTTATTATGGTCGTGTGTGTAGAAAAATGTGTTTTAGTTTTGAAAAAGTGTAATGGATAATCCCGTTCGGAATTTTTGGGTGAAACCCCCCTTTTTATTTTAAAGAAAAAAAATGTGTAATATGCTAATAAAAATGTAGTTATTAATGTGTATGAACTAAAGTAAGAACTATATTATGAATCTAATGAAGTTTATGCAAAACAAGGAATTTATAGAGAGAAGCTTGATCTATAATCTTGGATGAACTCCCTTGAATGTGAGATAAAGGCTGGATGAGAGAGAATGAGATTTTCCTAAATTGGTTATGAAAAGTATGGTAATATAAGCTTGGATGGAACTTAACATGGAGGAACTTCGCTGATTTCGAGAGAATGTTGCTAAGATCACCGATGCTGATGGATCTGAGGTGTGCTTTGGAAGTGAGGTCATGCCCACTTTTTATACGGTCAGGGGTGGTGCCGATCGGCATTGCCCTAGTCCTTCTCATCGACAGGTGACCCTAGACGCATTGTCGATAGGCAGGGAACTAGACTTGCCAATTGGGAGTATAGTTCTAATTTTTCAGGAAAAATGATCGTCGGATGTAATCCATTAATTCGAATCACGCATGGGGCATACCGTTAGAATGGTAATTCAGATACATTCAAGAGTCCTTTGGACTGCTCCCGGGTCTGAGAGTTTACTTTGGGTCAAATGTGTCTCGGAAGCACACGTCGGTCGTTTGGATCGGAGATTGTCGAACAAAAACGGATCGTTAGTTCGCATAGTAAGTTAGAATAATGCACTAAGTGGATCATTAGAGAGGTTAGGATATGCACTTCGACATTCTAAAGAGATTCGCTCAGTTCAAAAAGTTGACTTTGGTCAACTAGGGCCTAGAAGAGCCCAGTGACCTCTCAGAGTAAAATAGATCATTCATTCGCACCATAAGTCAGAATCATGCATTTGGTAGAATGTTGGAAAGGGTATTCAATGCCCTTCGAAGATTCATTCAGTCTTATTCGAGATGAAGAGTTCACTTTGGTCAAAAGAAGCCCGAGAGTGCCTGGTGGCCTCTAGATCGATTTTTGGGGAAAAATAGATAGTTTGTTCGAAAACGGTTATGTCATTTTGCGCATGAGGCAGACCATTGGAAAGGGGTTTCAGTGCCCTTAGAATTTTCAAAGAGTTTTTGCTCTGACGATAAAGTTGATTGCGGTCAAATCGGATCCCGGGAGCACCCGTTGGCCTCTAGATTGGTACTTGGAGTATGACCTAGGGTTTGTAGTGAAATGGGTAGGTTCTAGGGACCTAAGGAAAGTCTTAGGGGCCCCTAAAATGTGGTGTCTATAGCAGTCTCCGACCAAAAAGAAAAAAATTCAAAAATTGGCTGGAAGAGTAGCTGCACTGAACCGTTATATCTCACGAGTAACTGATAAGTGTATTCCATTCTTTAAGCTATTTAGAAAGACCTTTGAATGGAATGATGAATGTAATAAGGACTTCCTAGAGTTTAAGAAGTACTTTGGCTCTCCCCCACTCCTTTCCCGACTAGTCATGGGGGGAAAACTATATTTATACTTAGTTATTTTAGAGTCGCTTGTGAGTTCAGCTTTGATCCGACTGGATGGTGGAGTTCAAAGGCCAGTATATGGTACTAGCAAGGAATTGTGAGGAGTGAAAATAGGATATCCATGCATTGAGAAGTTAGTCTTTGATCTTAATGAAGCCTCTAGGAGGATGAGGCCATACTTCCAAGATCACATCATTATTGTCTATACCGATTTGCCTTTGCAACAAGCACTGCATAAAACTGAGAAATCTGGAGGGTTAATGTCTTGGGAAGTTGATTGGGAGAGTAAGAAATTGTCTACAAACCCAGAGTTGTAATAAAATCCAAGCAATGGCAGACTTTATTGATGAATTTACATATGTAGAGGAGAAACCCAATCCACGTTTTCCTGTCAAGCAGACTTCTAACGAAGAAAGCATAGGCCAAAAGTAAACAGAGACTAGGGCCGACCAACCTAATTCATCGACTACTCATGAAAGAATTCAATAAAGCAAGAAGATTTTCAATTATAGAGTATTAGTAGAAGAAGATTTATATGATGAAATTCCAATTTCATAATTATTTGTAGATGGATCCTCATGTGCCACTGAAAGTCGAGTCGACCTCATCATCAACGCACCAGATACCTTGGATGTGGAATATGCACTGAGATTACAATTCAAGGATTCTAATAATTAGGTAGAATATGAAGCATTAATCATAGGATTGGAATTGGTTTCGTCACTAAGCGCCGAGTAAGTATTGGTATATAGTGATTCTGAACTGTTTATTAATCAAATGCAGCAAATTTAGGGTATCAAAGGGGAAACTATGATGTGATATCATAAAAAACAATGAATTTTTTTAATCCATTCACTTTAGTTAAGATAGTAAAGATTACCAGACTATAAAATGCCCGAGTAGACGTTCTTGCTCGGCTTGCTTTAGCAACTCCAACAAAACTGAGGCGAACAATCCCAGTGGAGATTCTTGCCCACAGAAGCATTGATGGAATGGAAGTCAGCGTTATCTCTATGGAATTAGGTCCTTTATGGATGGAACTAATTAGAGAGTACATAGAAAGAGGAACACTATCATCTCACCAGACTAAAGCAAAGAAGATAAGGTACAAATCAACCAGTTACGTTCTGAAAAAGGTGTCCTGTATAGGCGAGGATACACTGTTTCTCTACTTTGTTGTGTTAATCCAAATGAAGGGAATGATTTTATTAAAGAGATATATGAAGGCTCATGTGGAGCTCACACAGATGGAAGGTATCTAAGACAACGGATAACGATTCATGGTTACTACTGACCTACTATGAAAGCAGATTGTGTTGCTTTCACCAAGAAATGTGATAAATGTCTAAAGTTTGCTACCATCCACATAAGACTAGGAGGAAGTATAACACCCATCACTTCTCCATGGCCTTTCACTATATGGTGAATTGATCTGGTCAAACCACTGCCGACCACCAAAGAAAGATTCAAGTACTTGGTTGTAGCTGTTGATTATTTCACCAAATGGGTAGAGAATGAACCCTTGCTTGACATGCCTTATCAAAGGATTTTCCAGTTAATATGGAATCAAATCATTTGCAGGTATGATATGCCCTATGCCTTCATCACCGACCATGGAACTCAATTTGACACTGAAGAATTTGAAGATAACTGTATTCGGCCTGGCATCCATAAACTTTATTCTGCACCTGGGCATCCACAATACAATGGCCAAACGGAGATCACCAACAAAGCCTTGTGAGATGGGTTGAAGAAAAGGTTGGACGAGGATAAAGGAAATTGGTTCAATAAACTCTAGTGTCCTTTGGGCATATAGGACTACACCCATAATAACAACAAGTGAAACTCCATACATGCTAACTTTTGGTACTGAGGCAGTAGTACTAGTGTAAATAGGTCAGCCGACTCACAGGTTATTAGGCTTTGATTCACCCAAGAGTAACCTCATGAGGAAACCAAATATGGACATTATAGAAGAAGTTTGGGAAGATGTTGCTGATCGGATGGCTGTCTACCAATATAGGACTGTAAGGTTTTATAATCGAAGGGTCAGACTAACCAACATGAAGCAGGGGGATTCGGTACTTAAGAAAGTAATCCAGATGAGTAACAAGATGGAACCTAATTAGCATGGTCCATACATTATCTCGACGGTTATCCTACTAGGAACTTATCGTTTGGAAACTCTGGAAGGGGAGGAATTCAATCATCCTTAGAATGATGGCCATCATCACAGGTACTATCAGTAATTCAATTTAACATTTATTTGATTAATGTAATTGGTTATTCAAATTAATAAAATTTTATATTTTGCTCCATATACATCCTTTTTGTGTTTTGTTTTTTGGAGTAGGGTGGCTACACCTTAACTATAATAACTATAATTGAATTCTAATTCAAAAAATTTTAACTTCAGAAAATTTTACAAAAAGTTCCTCGCCAAAGAGCATGGTTCAAACTCTTCCAAACTTTTCCAACTTCAAAAAAGTTATCAAAAACTTCCTTGCCAAACAACATGGTTCAAACTTTTCCAAATTTTGAAAAGTTAAACTTCATGTATGATTTGTCATCGACAAGTCATGAACAAGAAGTCAGTAAAATTTCTTAGTTAGAAGTTTTACCCAACAAGGTTGACATACTGGAATAATGATACATTCCTAATACACTTGATTGCCACTGATAACTAATGCTACAACTCAGTATAATAAAACTATTTACAGTTTTATCTAAGTGCATTAGTCGAATCTAAGGCTGTATACATGATTCAAACATGAATCAAACATTAAACATTTGAGCAGGTTATTTAGTCTATAAATCGATTAACTAATCATTATACATATTACTTACTCGGTAAAAAGATTAACATTGACCATAAGCTTGAATAATGAGAAATCAATCAAAGATAACTTCATTTCATTGATAAAAATGTGTTATAATAACAATAAATCAAAAAATAGTACAAGAAGTATCAATTTATTCTTCTTGATGCTTTCCTTGTTCCTTATCCATTCCAGTAGGAGGATCATCGAGGGTATACAGAGAATTTATTGTGTTCAAATCTCTTAGCATCTGTCAATTATTATTTCTCGGTCTATCAAGCAAATGAGGAGGATGAATTATCTCACACTCATCATGGAGACCATAATCCCCTAAATACTTACTTATCAGGCATTAGGGAATGTAATTGGGAGGAATCCATTATATGTACAATTTGAAAGGAGGTTTGTCACAATCCAATAGGCCTAGGCCATTCCAGTGCCACAAGTCACTGTTTTGATCATACTTCAATAAGATTAACAAGTTGGTCTATCCCCACTTATAGCCTTCACGATTGGTTTAAGAAAGATGATCATCAATATGGATTAAGGACTCATTATAATCCTTCATCCAAACTTCCCTTGGTCGCTTGTGGAAGTGGAATATTAGCCTATCCACTTAATCTTGAAGATTTCTAAGGATAATGTCTTTGGATTTAATTGGGCGGCTTAGTCAAAAGTTTTCTTTGTCCTCTCCTCCTCAATTGTTGACCGAATGAATATACTTAGTCTAGAAGTTTGCCTAGACTTCTTCTTCTTCTTCTTCTTCTTCTTCAATGCTTCCAACTTTTCCAACAGTTTTGCATTTTCAATCTTTAAAAATTAAGCACCTTAATCCTAACTCAAAGTAATTGATGTTTTCAGGCTATCAAGTTCATCCATCGGGGCATTATTTTCTTTCTTAAGCATCGCAACAATTGATCTGGCCTTCTCCAAATCATGTTTCAAAGATAGTTCCTTCTTTTTCAAGGGAAAAGTTGTGTCTTCCAACTTCTTATTAAAACCTCAGCCTTCACTTAATGCTTTATACTTATCCTCGTAATCAGAGTTAAGTAAAGCTAGGGACAACTTGTGATCTTCTTGCAGTTGCTCAATCATTTCATATTATGCAGCGTCATTATCAACAACCCTATCCAATAGGCAATGAAGATTGATATATGACTACTTCACTTGGTCACAAACATCTGGGCCGAGCAACCCAACCAAGTCTTCCTCAGACATGGGTACATAACCAGCTTCCAAAAGGTTTTTACTTCGCCTAAGTCAGATTCAGAAGAAATTATAGCCTTTTTCCTAGCATCAACCTGTAAAGTTACCAATTTATGAGTTTGTGGGGCAAATCCATAGAAATGGTAAAATACAAAAGTAGCAAACTAGTAAGAAATCGAGATCATTCAAAGGCACAAAGAGTGGAGATAAGAAAAATTTATTTATTGATTAATAGTTAAAGTACAAGAACTCATACATCATAAAAAAAAAAAAGTAAACTTATTGAAAAGGTGATAGACCTTATCCTTGTCCTTATTCGGGTCCTGGCTGGAAGCAGGTTAGTCGATACTAGCATTGGGCACCAGTAAAGACTCAATAGGCATTAAAGAAGATTATTCATACCCTTCCTTATCACCAAACTCCTCATTCAGATTAGGAGGACTTCTATGGTTATACTGTTGAAAGAATTCAAAATTTTCTTATGTACCGACCATCTTCAAGGCCTCAGTCTAACCTTCCTTGAAGGATATCTTTTTGTCATACTCAATATGAGTAGAGGTAGAAAAAATGGACTTCTCCCAACCTTTATCGAAGGAATATTTTCCTTTGGCCTTCAAGGAAGTCACCTTATCTTCAGCAACTTGTGCCTTAGTTGTGGCATCTAAAATTTTATCATCGATAGCCTTGACCCTGCCTTCAACCTTATTCAATTTCTTCTCAGTAGTTTAGCCTCTTTCCTTGGTAGCTTTTATTTTGCCTTCAGCTGCATTGGCCCTATCATTAGCCTTCTTCAGATCCTCTTCCCAAGATTTCTGTTTTGCCTCCAAGGCTCGTCGGGACTCTGTCAAAGAATGCTTTAGACCTTCAAAGGCCTCTTCAACTTCTCCTTGAGAAGAACGTAGTTGATATTCCTTCTCCATCATCTAGTTAAAAATAACCAAAAACTGCAAGAAGGGAAAAGGATCATATATCAGAAGGAGTTCATCATCATGGAGAAAATAGCATACAAGTAAGAAAATTACCAGTGCCAAGTTATGGTAATCCCTTTCTGCTAACTTGGACCTATGCCTGGGAGCTAATGTAGCTATGTTAGCAGGAAGTGTCCCAGATTTAATCAAACCCATGGCCAGCTCAGGATTAATAGTAACAGAGGCTCAATGTCAAGGTCAGCCTAATTTTTCATAACAACTCCTATTATTCAATGGTCTTCTTTCAGCTAATGCCTGCTGCTCGGCTGAATTTTTCTAGGCTTATTTTAAAGGATCCAACAAACCTCTCCTCAACCTCTTCAGGTAAGGTTCAACAGTCTGAGTCTCATCAGTAATAATAGCCTCTTATCACTGTCTTGAGACTTCTTTTCTACTGGCTTCTTTCTAGTATCAGTAGCTTTCTTGGGGGTAGGAGATAAGGGACCACCCATCAATTTAGGCATCTTCTTCTTAGTGGTCTATGGAAGGAGAAAGGGTAATATAAAAAAGATCCAAGGACTTAAAAGAAGACAAAGTTCCTCCCTAGATGAATTCAGCACCAGTAGACTTAGTGGCTGAAGAACTCGGTATAGGATCTTCCTCAAGGTTAACAACAACTTGGGCAGAACAAGAGTAGGTCGGGCCAGAAATAAGGGATCGAACTTTTATATTACAATAGCAATGAAGCACCCCTGGGATGTTCCTCTCCAATCTTCCGATTTAACCCCATAGGAACTTAAGACCGTTAATGTTGATTTCCCCTTCCTTGGGGAACCTCTTCTTACTTTCCTCTGCATGAAAAAGAAATAGTAAAGTTAGTCGACAAACATCAGAAATGCATAACAAGAGAGTAAAAAACCATTAATAAAGTTACAACCTATGTCACGTCCTAATTGAGGACATCTGGGACCAGTATAAGCCACTCCAGTAGGCAGGGGAACATGTTTTTAGTTCTTGACAACACCACTATACTCCCAATAATCTTTATTGGAGTATGGTAGATTCACTACTAAAGACCTATTGGCTTGCCTAGTCTTCAAGTAATATGTACTTTCTCCAATAATGACCCACTTATACTAAAACATCAACTCTAAAACCCCAATATGGGTTCCATAAAGTTTATTCTACCTATGTACCCCATTCATAACCCTCCAAGTGTTGGGTACTACTCTAGCAGGAACTACATCGAAGTATTGGCAAAATTGAAGAAAAAAGGGGTTTGGTGGAAAGGTGATTCCACACTAAGTTATAAATAAACTTGGGATCCAATGACCCTCAGAAAGGGAATAAATGTCTATTGGACCGTAGGGTATCTCAAAGTCAGCCCAAGACGGGATTTTTCCTTTCTATCTAAACTCATCTATTGAATTCTCATCTACGATTTGAACCATGGTAGAAACATAAAAACAGATGATAAAATAGAGAAAAATGGAAAAGAAGGTTTACAGGGTGTGGACATCCCCGATCCTCGCGGCGGCGTGGTGAGAGATCACGCGCGCGTGGGAGGAGGATCCCAGGTCCCGTGCGTCCCTCTCGGGAGATCTTCAGCCGACGTCAATTTGTGAGGTGTGAAAATGTAGAGAGATTCAAATTCGCCAGTCTATTTTACTCAAAACAGACAAAATAAAAAGGGGAAGCCACCCCGAAGGATGGTATCCAAAGACATACTGGTGCGTGCGAAACCAAAATGATTCGAGAAGGGTTCGGAGGCTTAATTACGAAATGGGAAGGTATTAGGCAACCATTCCGCCCTTTCGGTCTCTCATGAATATTTGCTATTTTCCTTTATATTTCTCCCCGTGATATGTGTGCATGTGTATATATAGAATGGAGGTAGGAATTCTCGACTTGTATCATGGAAAAGATAAAGTGAGTCATCCGTAGGAATGTGAGATTAATGTGCAAAATAGGATTTGCACGATTACCCTTGCGTTGATCGTTATAAGGGAACGATAACGCATGTGGAATAATACACCACTAAGAACGAATATATAGAATATAATAGAAAATGAGATAAAGAGATAAAGAGAAGATAGAAAATAAGAGAAAAAGTGAGAAAAGGACTCGAGTCTCGGGTTTTACCCCGAACGCCTACGTAGCCTATAAAGGCATCAAAGTCCACGTAGTTCGCATACAAAACAAGGGGTGGGGTTTATCCCATAAATCCAAATGGAGAAATCTCGTATTTGTAATTGTGTGTGTGTGTGTAGAAAGAGTGTTTTAGTTGTGAGAAAAGTGTTGAAAAAGTGTGACAATCCCTATTTGGAATTTATGAGCAAACCCTCTTTTTCTTGTTTTTTTGGGTTTTATTTATATGAAAATAGGAGATGTGCAATAATACTAGATAAAAAGTATGTTAGGATTTGTGAAATAAGATAATAAAAAGTGCTTAAGTAATAAAACAAGTTATTGGAAATTTAAGAAGATTGGAAAAGAAAGGTGAGAAAGATGGACCTTCTTGGAGACTTTGAGCTTGATCTTGAATGTTGAAAAGCAGCTCTTTCACTTGGATGATGATGGAGAGTGGTTAATTCATCAAATTTGATGAAAGGGATGATGAAAAGTGGAAGTAAAAAAGGGATTTGGAAGTTGAAATCACGCTGCCTTCGAGAGAGGTTTCTGGGATTTGCTGAGAGTGATTTGCTTCTGATCTGAGCTCCCCTTGAAAATGAGGCCAAGGCCTCCTTTTATAGGCCCAAGGGTTTGCTGATCGGCATTGCCATGGAACTACCTATCGGCAGGTGCCGATAGGCAGGGTCTGGGAGCTGCCATTTGGCAGTGCACTTTAGGCTTTTTTGAAAAAATGGCCGTTGAGGGCAAATCGTTGGTCAGAATTATGCACGGGGCATACCGTTGGAAAGGTATTTCAAATATCTTCGAAAGTCCTTTGGACTTCTCCCGAGTTCGGGAGTTGACTTTGGGTCAAATGTGGCTCAGAAGCGTTTATCAGTCCGTTGGACGGGGAATTGTTCGGACGCAAATGGATCGTTCGTCCGCATGGTAAGTCCGAATCGTGCATGAGGCGAATCGTTAGAAAGGTTAGGAGATGTACTTCAACATTCTAAAGAGTTTGACCCGGTTCGGGGAGTTGACTTTGGTCAACCGGGCCCGAGAAGCATTCGGTGACCTCTCGGAGTCAAACGGATTGTTCGTCCGCATGGAAAGTCGGAATCGCGCACGGGACGGACCGTTGGAAAGGGTTTCAGTGCCCTTTAAATATTCATTTAGCCTCAATCGAGCTGAAGAGTTGACTTAGGTCAAACAGAGTCCGGGAGTTCCCGGTGGCTTTTAGGTCGGGTTTCGAACGCAAACGGATCATTCGTCCGCATGGTAAGTCAAACTGCGCACGGGACGGACCGTTGGAAAGGGGATTCAGTGCCCTTTAAAGATTCATTGAGTCTCGATCGAGACGAAGAGTTTGACTTTTGGTCAAATCGAGTCGGGGAGTGCCCGATGGCTTCTAGGTCAGTGCTCGGGACATGACCTGGGTTTGCGATGATGAGTGGAGGTACTAGGGACCTAAGGAGAGTTAGGGGGTAACAAAATGAGGTGTCTACACAGGGAATCAAAGACGGTTGTAAAAACTGAAGAGAAAATGGTAGCAAATGATCGTACAAGAAAAATCTTGAAGACAAAAAAGGTGCTAAAGTTCAGAAGGTTTAAGGTAAGAAGAAATGAGAGAAATTTCGTTCCTATTTATTGGTTGCCTCGATAAATGAGAATAAAATGATTTACTGAACGAATCATATATCTACCACTGGTTGTACGCTTTTCGAAGTGCCAAAAGATGATTATGTATTTTGGTGGTTAAAAAAAGTATGAATTATTTAAAAAAAAATGCCATCATCAAACAATGCCAGTGGAAATTTTTACAAGTATGGGAGGTCAGCTGCCGACCAAGCACTCAAAATAGTGCACTAAGCAACTTCCTGGGCTAAATACTCCATACTCTCAATCAAGCATCAAGCATCTAGCATGGAGCATTGGGGGATTTTGTTGTATATACAAAATTACTCTCCTATGTGGACAAATAAATAATATACGCCTGTCCCCCTTTGTGGCCCAACAACCTACTTGATTGGCTTCAGAGATACTTAGTATGCTAGAAGACTGACCAACTCTAGAAGGCCAACTAATAGAAATGACAATAGTTACTCGGATGGGATGCCAACCAACTGAATTCCAAGGGTTTCATTTATTGTATACAGATGTAAACGTCTGTCAATATAAAGGTGCTCCATTTATAGGGTTTTGCACCCTATAAATACAAACTACTCCCTTATCTCAATAGAAAACTCGAATCACTCATATGCACACTATACTGAGCAATTGTAAACCCTACTGAATAAAAACTAACAGTGGACGTAGGCTACTTTATAGTTGAAACACTCCAAAAATTGTGTCTCTTGTGTGTGTGGTTTGAGTTACTTATCTTATTTTTATCTGTGATTATAAATTTGGAGTTCGAAGATTTTTAGACATTAACACCCATACACCCAATTCTACACGCATATACCCCACTAAAAAAGATATAGTATATATCCTAACTATATACATACGCTTAACTATGAAAATAACAACGTACCACGCTCTGTCACGGATCACCACTCGATTCTACCTCCAAAAGACATTACAATCTTGAATCCTCAAATCAAATCACATCAACGCATCGATACTAGATATACCTAAAATTTATAGTAACAATATGCTAAATAAATATCATTTTCAAAATCAACTCTATGGATCCTCACATCAAGATTACTCCTTCTAACCCCAATGCCTACAATGTCCTTAACACAAAATTCCTCATCTCTAAGAAACACAACTAACACATATGCTCGACCCAACACCTTAAGAAAGTATTGCCTCAGTGAGTATAGGCAACAAAGTAGAATTAAGGCTAGTTATAACTTCGAGTATTGAGATTTTTTATGATCATATCTAATGTTTGTATAGTGTCATTGTTATCAAATTAGTGATGGTAGACCTGATTTGAATGTGTATGCCCTTAAAGAGTTTAAACGACTAAGTGATTTATAGATTAAATACAAACAAAAAATGTCATACCTAGGTTTTGGTGATTAAAGTGTTGGGCATGGTAGGCTTAGTTGACTTTAAAGAAGTTTGGTATAACTCTTGTAAAGGATAAGTGGATTGATTGGAAATTGGAAAAATTTTGGACTTTTATGGTTAGCATATTGGTTCATGTTTGGTTTTAGGCCAAATGGGTCTTGGTAACCGACAAATCTATGTAGCAGTGTTTCCTTAGACGTGACGTGATGAGACTTCGGTTTCCACTGGTCACAAATTGGAATTTGCACGATCACCATAAATCGTCTATTTTTATTTGTCCTTTTAGTCTTGGGCCAATGTAACCTAATAATTGACTAAGTCGTGCAGTAGTGTATCGGGAGGGTTCCATGTTTGGATTTTTCTTGCGAGACGTCCCACGCACGAAATTGGAAAAAGTTGGGAGTTAAGAGAAGTTGGATACTAAGATGGTTATTTTATTTTTTTTCATGTGCATATTTGGGGGTATACTTGATATATGGATATGCTTGGGGTGAATGGTACAAATTGAATGTATATGTGTCCTTCATATTTGTTAATGGTACGTGTGCGTACATGTAATGTGGAATATATGGATTCCCCAATAGTGTTATGATAGGTGGGGATGAGCCTTTCATTTATCTAATGGGATATGAGTATGGATTAATTGGGTATAAACTTAAGATAATGGTACAAGTCAAAACATAACTTCTTACCGTAGTGAATTCCGAGGGCAAAATTATTGAATTGAAGTTATATAGATTTAATTGAAATTATGGGAATTATTGTTCAGATGAAATAATTGTATTTATCTTTAATTTGGCATAATAATTAAATGAATATGTAAAATTTCATTAGAGTATTTATTTTAAATATAATATTTCATAGATGTGATACAAGTATTATGATTTTATGGTCTGTCGGTATATTGTGAATAATGAGGATAGTCGCGAATATTAATAACTCGTTGATTTAATTAAGTCGTATTACGAATATACGAATATGATAATTATGGATATAAAAATAAATTTATAAAGTGTTTATAGACTTTTAAATGTGATTAGTGACTTAAGTATGCATTTCAAGTGTTTAAAAATGGATCTATGGTTGGGTAGGACCTTGGGTAGAGTTTCGGGTTAAACCGGGTATGGATAGAAACCTTTTTAGGGGCCTTAGTTCTGGCCCATTGGGGAACTCCAAATTTAACCTAACTAAAATTATATTTAAAAGAGGTTAGATCAACCCTAGGGTTCCATAACCACGACATGCCACATTTGGAGGCTACACACTTTGAGAGAGAAGGGAGAAGCCACTTAGGAGGAAAAAACGAAGAGTTATCTCTATACTTTCAGGAAAGGATTCTCTTGGAAAAAATATTCATTTTGTTTTAACTTCATTTTTATGTTGAATCCATGCTTAAATTTGAGGTTAAATCTGATTTATTATAACCATGTTAGGGTTATTTAATAATCTTGAGTTTTTGGTGATATTCATATGTTAGGGTGCTAGATTCGTGAATCCCCATGATAGATGATGGAAATGGGTTGTTTGATTTAGATAAGTCATTACTAAATTTCTTTTAGAATAAATTTTAAAAGTCTCAGTTCGATTGTTGAAGATTTATGATGAAATTGAGGCATTGTTGTGTAGAAAATTTCTAGGAATTTTAATATGTATGAATGTTAAGATTTGATGAACTTGGGATTAAACTTATTTTGTTGCAAGATTTTGCTCTTTAAGTTATGATATTGGATTTGATGTTCTTGTACCCTTATTATGATGTAAAAGGGTTAGAAACGTGTTCTTATACTTTCATTGGGTTAGGGTATCGATTGGGTTCTGTTTTGGAGCTTGGTATGTGCATTAATGGAAGTTTTGGAGGCCTCATCTTCGTCTTAAGTCATCTTGATTTCTGCCTAGAACCGAAATGATTCGGCCTAGTGGCGAATCGATTCAAATCATGAAATTTTATATCTTTTCGTTACGATCGCTTGGGTGCCGACCTTGTATTTTTCTTATTTTTTTGAATTAGTTATGATTTTTCAATGAAAGGGTGTGCGAGACCATTTTCTTTCAAGTGAGGGAGAAAACTTATTCCAAGATATTAATGCTAATTTTATGAACTTAAATACTCAGTCTAACCGGGATGGGTATGAAAATAGCCTTTCATGCGTAGTATCTTAGATGATAAGTTAACTACTTAATTAAAATGATTTGTTGTAGGTTTCCGAATTAAAGTAAAGAATATGGCACGTTATAAGACTAGGGACAAACCTAAATGAGTAGATACCTTTCTGTAGGGGCAACGATGATAAGGTCCAAAAAGATACCGTAATAATAATATTATGAGGACAGTTGAAGCTTAAATAAAAAAAACAATTATTATAGATAAGTTTAATACTTGAGAGTATGATTGATGATTAGCTCCATGAATTTTTATCATATAAAAACACTAAGAAGAAATTTTTCCTAAGCCTAGTGGTCTAAGTCATGATGGTTGGTATTAGCTGTGATAGTAGTTATGGTGTAGCTACCTATACATATTAGTTAACTCCTTATATATTTGCATATAAACCTTATTGTAAAGGAAGAAGAGGTGAATAATTATTAATAATCTAGAAGGATTAAATTCTAAGCCAGGAGGGTAACATGCATAAATCATTAATTGTTTTGGGAAGGTTAATTTCGGGATAACTATACCTATATATTTATAGAGAAATAAATGATGAAGTTAATTTTATTATTAAGTATGGGACGCGATATATGAGACTTAATATTTAATTGGGGAGTAGTCATAAGATTGTGACTTAATATGGATTTGTAATAACTGACTAAAATGTGATGGTTAAGCCGAGAAGCCTATATTGATATGTATGGAGATTCCTCGGGTAAAAGTAGTTATAGAGTAACTTCTTGCACATATTGAATGATAGTATGTATTATACTATTTTTTATGGACATACCTAGGTTCGTGGATCGTCCCATTGGCTGGGGTGCCCATATTTGAGCCTGGAGCACACGTCGGCACAGGTGGGCTAGGCAAAGTGTTAGGTCATATTATAGGTACTATGTAACAGCGCCACTTATGAGAGGTATGTGTAGATGATGGGATCCTTTGTCACCGCTGGGTACGGGGCGTGAACTACTGTAATGCGTAGATATCGCCCCATTTTCTTGTGTGTTATTTTTAGTAGCGCTGGGATAAGGGACTCTTCTGGGAGCCCTTCGGTCGGCGTCAATTTGTGAGGTGTGAAAATGTAGAGAGATTCAGAGTCGCCAGTCTATTTTACTCAAAACAGACAAAAGAAAAAGGGGAAGCCACCCCGAAGGATGGCATCCAAAGACATACTGGTGCGTTCGAAAGCAAAATGATTCGAGAAGGGTTCGGAGGCTTAGTTACGAAATGGGAAGGTGTTAGGCAACCATTCCGCCCTTTCGGTCTCTCATGAATATTTGCTATTTTCCTTTATATTCCCCCCCGTGATATGTGTGCATGTGTATATATAGAATGGAGGTAGGAATTCTCAACTTGTATCATGGAAAAGATAAACCGAGTCATACGTAGTAATGTGAGATTAATGTGGAAAATAGGATTTGCGCGATTACCCTTGCGTTGATCGTTATAAGGGAACGATAATGCATGTGGAATAATACGCCACTAAGAACGAATATATAGAATATAATAGAAAATGAGATAAAGAGAAGATAGAAAATAAGAGAAAAAGTGAGAAAAGGACTCGAGTCTCGGGTTTTACCCCGAGACGCCTACGTAGCCTATAAAGGCATCAAAGTCCACGTAGTTCGCATACAAAAGGAGGGGTGGGGTTTATCCCATAAATCCAAATTGATAAATCTCTTATTTGTAAGTGTGTGTGTGTGTGTAGAAAGAGTGTTTTAGTTATGAGAAAAGTGTGAAAAAAGTGTGAGAATCCCTATTTGAAATTTATGAGCAAACCCTCTTTTTCTTGTTTTTTTGGGTTTTATTTATATGAAAATAGGAGATGTGCAATAATACTAGATAAAAAGTATGTTAGGATATGTGAAATAAGATAATAAAAAGTCCCAGGGGTTCGCCGATAGGCATTTCCATGGCACTACCTATCGGCAGGTGCCGATAGGCAGGGTCTGGGACCTGCCATTTGGCAGTGCGCTTTAGGCTTGTTTGAAAAATTGGCCGTCGAGGGCAAATCGTTGGTCAGAATTGCGTACGGGGCATACCGTTGGAAAGGTATTTCAAAGACCTTCGAAAGTCCTTTGGACTACTCCCGTGTTCGGGAGTTAACTTTGGGTCAAATGTGGCTCGGAAGCGTTTGTCAGTCCGCTGGACGGGGAATTATTCAGACGCAAATGGATCGTTCGTCCACATGGTAAGTCCGAATCGCGCATGAGGTGGATCGTTAGAAAGGTTAGGAGATGTACTTTGATATTCCGAAGAGTTTGACCCAGTTCGGGGAGTTGATTTGGTCAACCGGGCCCGAGAAGCATTCGGTGACCTCTCGGAGTCAAACAGATCGTTCGTCCGCATGGAAAGTCAGAATCGCGCACGGGATGAACTGTTGGAAAGGGTTTTCAGTTCCCTTAGAAGATTCATTCATCCTCAGTCGATCTGAAGAGTTGACTTAGGTCAAACAGAGCCCGGGAGAGCCCGTGGCCTCTAGGTCGGGTTTCGGACGCAAACGGATCGTTCGTCCGCATGGTAAGTCAGAATCGCGCACGGGATGGACCGTTGGAAAGGGGATTAAGTTCCCTTTGAAGATTCATTGAGTCTCAATCGAGACGAAGAGTTTGACTTTTGGTCAAATTGAGCCGGGGAGTGTCCGATGGCTTCCAGGTCAGTGCTCGGGACATGACCTGGGTTTGCGGTGATGAGTGGAGGTACTAGGGACCTAAGAAGAGTTAGGGGGTAATAAAATGAGGTGTCTATAGAGCCCCTCGATGGGTGAGTTTGGAACAAATGATAGCCGTCGATTAGACACCGCATGATGCTTCCGAGAGAGTATGACCAATTTAGAGGATCGAGGCCGATTATGAGGACCTAAGGAAGCGAGGATGACCGATTTAGAGGGTCGAGGTCGATTCTGAGGACCTAAGGAGCGTGTTGGGGATGACCAAATCAGAGGGTCGAGGTTGATTCTGAGGACCTAAGGAGCGAGGGTGACCAATTCAAAGGGTCAAGGTCAGTTTTGAGGACCTAAGGAGCGAGGGTGACAAATTCAGAGGGTCGAGGTCAGTTCTGAGGACCTAAGGAAGCGAGGATGACCAATTCAGAGGGTCGAGGTCAGTTCTGAGGACCTAAGAGTGATGACCGATGACCGAGGTCAATTCTGACCTAACTCACATGATGATCCAAGACCGGGGTAAATTCTGACCCAAGAGTGGTGATGACCAAGGACCGAGGTCAATTCTGACCTAACTTAGGTGAGGATCTAATGCCGGGGTCAATTCTGACCCAAGAGTGGTGACGACCGAGGATCGAGGTTAATTCTGACCTAACTCAGGTGACGATCAAAGACTGAGGTCAATTCTGACCCAAACGTGGTGACGACCGAGGACCGAGGTCAAATCTGACCTAACTCAGGTGACTATCCAAGACCGGGGTCAATTCTGAACCAAGAGTGGTGACGACCGAAGACCGAGGTCAAATCTGACCTAACTCAGGTGACGATCTAAGATCGGGGTCAATTCTAACCCAAGAGTGGTGACGACCGAGGACCGAGGTCAATTCTGACCTAACTCAGGTGACGATCCAAGACCAGTGTCAATTCTGACCTAAGAGTGGTGACGACCGAGGATCGAGGACCGAGGTTAATTCTGACCTAACTCAGGTGACGATCCAAGACCGGGATCAATTTTGACCCAAGAGTGGTGATGACCGAGGACCGAGATCAATTCTGACCTAACTCAGGTGATGATCTAAGGCTGGGGTCAATTCTGACCCAAGAATGGTGACGGCCGAGGACCGAGGTCAATTCTGACCTAACTCAGGTGACGATCCAAGACCGGGGTCAATTTTGACCCAAGAGTGGTGACGACCGAGGACCGAGGTCAATTCTGACCTAACTTAGGTGATGATCCAAGACCGGGGTCAAATCTGACCCAAGAGTGGTGACGACCGAAGACCGAGGTCAATTCTGACCTAACTCAGGTGACGATCCAAGACCGAGGTCAATTCTGACCCAAGAGTGATTGCATTTCCTTGGGAAAATAAAAAAGTTCCACTGGGGGTAAGAATTGGATTTGAGGTTCCGCTGGGGATAAGAATTGGATTTGAGGTTCCGCTGGGGAACGATGAATGAGCTGGGGAAGATTTGGATCATCCTTTGGGAGAGATCGCCTGGGGCGAGTGATTCTTCTGAATTCCGCTGGGAAAAATACCATATAATATCATTTCGTACTGGGTAGCCAATGGCTGGAGAGGCTTTGTGTCATTGATTTGAGCGGAGGAGATGATTATTGGGGAGATAATCGGCTTGAGGTTGTAAACTCTATTGAGGAGGTGATTAGGTGGTCTGGGCACATTACTCGAGAGGTCATTCACTTGGATTTTTAGGGTCCAGTTGGGGAAAAAGAGGTTTCGCCTGAAGGAGTTCGAAATTTTCTCGATGAAAACGTTCTAAATCCTTCTTGGGATTTTTAGGAATTTTATGAGGATTTTTCAGGGTTTTCTGGCATTTTCCAGGAATTTCTGTATGAAATTTTAAGGGGGGTGCCGGACGGCATAGACTGAGGGGTGCCATTCGATAGTGGCATGGACTTTTGGACTGCCTAGGGAAGGTGAGGAGTCAGTGCCAATTGGTATGGAAGGGGGAGGTGCCGATCGGCATGGCGCTTGGCATCCTATATAAAGGGGGCGAATCCCCTTCATTTTTCACAGCTTCTTGCCTTCTCTCTTTCTGCGATTTCTCTCTGCGAATTGTGCTAACATTTCGATCTTCAAGAAATGGCCGCCTTTGTGAGCACCGCAGTCCACCAGGAGTGGTTGACCGTTGATGACTGGGCGAATATGGATTGAAGGGACAGGGTGCCCCTTGCTTTGGGGAACGAGAATGCTTTCGATGCATTTGAGCCGGTTGCGGATGAGCGGACTTTGTTGCGGGAGCCATCGCATCATCGCTCTTCGAGAGTGATTCCCGGTGGTTATGTAAGTAACCTGACCTTTGGCATTCCTTTCTTTTTGGGTGATTTTTCTTTCTTTATTGACTTTTGATGAGATTTTTTCTTTTTCCAGTCTGATATTTCCTTGAGGAACATGCGTGCACGAGGGACGACGGGGCTTAAGGATGTTTGGGAGTATCTTCCACCTGTGGTGTGCTAGATGGTATCATCAGCGGGTTTTGGGAGGTTGGCGACTACGCTGGATGAGACGCCTCGTTCGACAGCGGTCCTGTGCGCTTTGGGGGAGAGGTGTGGGACACTACCCACACTTTCCATTTTAGCTTCGGGGAGATGATGGTGACTCCCATAGATGTACAGCAACTATTGGGGCTAGATTGTGATGGGGAGCAGATAGAGGTGGATCGATCCTTGCGGGTGAGGCCGGAGGCAGTGCATGCGGCACTTGGTGATGTGAGGAGGATAGTTTCTGGAGATTCTATCCGGCTGTCCCTGCTGAAGGATGTTCTGTTGAGCAGAGTGATTGACGTGGAGGACGGGATGCAAGTGAGGCAGATGGCCCGATTATTTATTTTACTGGTGTTGGGAGGTTTCATGGTGGCGTCGAGCGGAGACGTCGTCCATTTGTGGTTTCTGCCGTACTTGACATTATTTTCGAACATCCCTTTCTATGATTGGGGGAGTCTGACCTTGGCGACCCTTTAATCTTCTTTGGATGCATTCAGCCGGTGCTGCCGAGAGAGTTTTACTGGAGCCACGTATCTCCTTGAGGTACTCTTTACTTTGCGCATTTTCATTTCATGCATTCGCATTTTCCTTTCATGCATTCGCATTTTCCTCATGCGTCTATTTTTGCTTGTGAATTCAGAAGTGGTTCTATGAGGTGATTGGGTGCAACACCCCACTGATTGCTTTGAAGGCGACACTGTTGGGGACTTCTGCCGATTGTATCGATGGCGTAAGGCTAACCGGCAGTCGAAGGGATCTCTCTCCCTGGAGGCGGTACGTCAGGTCTTGAATGACCTGACCAGTGGTCGGGTAAGGTCCTTTCCTTTTCAGTCTTGGTTTTTGCACCTTCTGATCTTGTATTTACCCATGTCTGCTTGGGGATTTTCAGGTGACCTTTTATCCTTGGGAGACAACCATCAGGATACGGGAATGATTGGGGTGAACGCACAGATGAGGCATTTATTGGCGCATGAGTTCTGCCATTCCTGGTATCTCGGGGAGAGGGTGGTTCGCCAAATTGCTGAGGAGGAGGTGGTGGTGCCACCCGTGCATCCCCCTACGTCTATGAGGCGGGAGTGACAGCGGTTGGAGGATGAGAGGATCACGGGGATGATCGACGAGTCCTACTCGTTGTACATTGATACGGCTGCGTCGTATGACTATATAGACTTCGTGACGAGCTGGTTGATGGCGCCCATCATATATGATGCCTTGCCGTTCCCTCCTGCGGGTTCGAATCGACCAGTGGGGTCCTCCCACAGCGACGGCGGTCCATCGACATCTGCGGCGGTGACTTCAGAAGTTCCTTTCGTACGGTTGCACACTCCTTCGTACAACATCCGGTGGGCTGATGGAGGGATAGTGCCGATGCTGCACCTTCCTCTTACGAAGGATCTGGAGGAGATAGGTTTGACAGAGGAGGTCCCTCGTCCTGCGGTAAACCTTTCGGTCCTTTTCCTCTTTTTGATTTCTTTTGCTTGATACTGATTCTGCCTTTTCCTTGCAGCAAGCCGGGTGTCGACCACTTGGCTCAGGGATATTAAAGATTGGATATCATCGGCGACTGCCCACATTCGGGATGCTGTCCCGGTTCCTTCTTGCTTGGTTCCGTCAGCCTCGTCCAGGGAAGTCTCTGGCTCGGGTAGTGGGGGCACGTCGTCTCGTCGTAGGGGAAAGAGAGCGCGTCGCAGGGGTGGAAGCTCTTGAGAGGGAGAGAGAGAATGTGGGTTTGGCCTGAGTCCCATTGTTTTTTGTTTTTTTCTTTATTTCCTGCAAAATTGATGTAACGCAGAACACAAATATATGCAATGCAATGGCGTTTTTTATTTTCTTTTATTAATGATGAATGAATGGATGCATATGCGCTTTTTACTTTGCTGCTGAGACCATAAAAAGTAATATTTTTGGAATTTTTTGAAGGAAAGTTTTAATAAAAAGGGAAATTATATAGGGAGGAAAAGGGATTTTGAAATTCTGTTGAGAATATCAATTTATTTTTATTGAGTTTCCTGATTTGACAAAAGAGGAAAAAAGGAAAATTTCCAAAAATAGGGGGTTGCCGATCGGCAAGCACCCTGACCTACCTATCGGCAGTTCAGTCCAGTCCTATCAATTGAAAGCTTTGATGGGTACGCTCTTCATCTTTTAGTACCTTGTGGGGTAGGATTCCCTCCGATTTCTACAGGGATTATGTCTTTTGTGAGAGTTCTCAAGTATAAAAAAGGGGGTAAGGGTGGAGTGTTTTCATCACACCTTCACACTCTTATTCACTTGCCTACTATTTCTTAGTCTTGTAAGATGGCTCTCCCTGGTAGCATTGAGTTTGCCAATTACCTCGAAGCCTTGGAAGCAATGTGCTCTTATAATGTTGACTATGATGCTTTCAACATGAGTCGAGTCTCCTTGTGGCGTAATCGACCTATTGAGTGGAACATGCTGATGACGACAGTACAATTTTGGTACCCCGAAGACCATGTATTTCTCTTTGGGTTGGAAGAAGTTTGTCCTACCTACGAGGAATTTTCTGCCATGCTAGGTGTAAATCCCAGTGTTGCTGCGGCTTTGCCCGAATTTTGCCATTCTCCCAGGGATTTATTGGCAGGGCTTTTTCATATTTCGCCTTCGGCGGCCAGATCATTGGTTACTGGAGGAATGATCTCCCTCCCGGCAGTGTTACAGTCCGTGCATTTACAGGAAGTAGGTGATGCTGGCTATGCTGGAGCCGTTGTTCTGGGCCTTGTTTCCAAATTGCTGCTGGTGACTGGAGAGATGCAAGTGGACCCACAACTTGCAGTCATTACTTCATGGATGTCATACCGTCACAATCCTGCGGCGGTGATACTGGCAGAGACCCTGAATGGCCTGGATGCCTGGAGAGAATGTCGTTTTGACTTTTTGAGGGGTAGCCCTGTGATGCTGTTCATGTGGTTGTCTGAGAGATTCCGCTTGGCGACTCCTCCAGAGTATCCCTTGTCAGCTGTACCCAACTTCTTTTCACGCTACTTCATCAGCGTCGGCCTATATGTTGAGAATTGGGAGAATTGGCTTGTGGAGCATGGGGCTCGTGGGCTGTATTGGTCAGTGCCTTGGTGGGTACAGTTGCAGCCTGTTCTGGAGCTAAGAGAGTATTCATATGTACGGCTAGTTGGTCTCAGATAGACCTTTTTTTATTTCCCTTGGCGGCTTCTGCGCCAATTTGGGTGAGCGCAGGTCGTGCCCCCTCGGACCTCAAATTTCTTTCCGGTAGAAGATTTGACTGAGCGCTTGCGTCTGTTGCTTGGATCTCTGTGGGAAAATCGGCGTCCGTCGACCCGTCCCTCTTAGTCTGTCGGGAAGGTTTGGCATGTCCCCAAAGATTATATGAAGTGGTTGTGGAGGAAAGTAGTCAGCAAGATGTTGGCAGTGGAGACCGGACAAAGATGGTTTATTTTATCTAACACCATAGAGGGGGGTGTTGTGGTCTTTTCGAAACTGGTTCGGGCTCATCGGTCCATGGAGTGTTTGAGGCACTCCATTCAGGCAGGAGAAACTTGGGGACCCCAGGATGTAGATGATGAAGCTGGAGCAGGCTCCTCTGGTAGCTGTGGGTAGGACTCGTGGAGAGTTGATTATGTGATTGGGGAATAAATGTGGTGATTTTATTTGGCTTTTTAGGAGTGTAAGGGGGGAGGGAGTTATCCATTCCTTTTCTTATGTAATCGTACCGTTATTTCTTATTAATGAAATAAACAAGTTTCTGATCATCCAGCTGTGCCTTTCGATGAATTTTGTATTTTGAATTATTTATACCGATCGCTAAGGCATACCTAATCCTTTTGTTCAAGTAGATGTTTAGAATGAACTGTCGTTCTCGGAGATAAGAAAAGAATATATTTTTGTGAAAAAGAAGGGGCCGTGCTCATGTAAGATGTATGAGTTGCCTACGTACCTCTGGGGTTTTTGAAATTTTTTTGTTTAAAAGTGTTTTTTTTGTAGAGGATCAGGCCCACGTAGTTCAGGGTAGAGGGAAACGGAGAGTTTTTTTTTTATTTTTTATTTTTTATTTTAGAATAGAATGGAGATGAGAAGAGTCGCAGCGCGTTGAGACTTTGGGCTAGTGGTAAAACTTTTTTAGGTGATCCAGGTTGACTGGACGAGCCATTTCCTCCCCATCTAGGTCAGTGAGCATGGCGGCACCGCCAGATAAGATTTTCTTCACAATGTAAGGGTCGCTCCAATTGGGCTTCAATTTTTTTTTACTAGGGTCCCAGATGGGTTCTATTATCTCCTTGAGGGCTAAATCCCCTTTTCGGACACCGCGATCCTTGACTCTCTTGTTGAATGAACGCGCTATTCGGCGATGGTATCCCTGTATGTGATAAAGAGCTTTCAATCTCCTTTCGTCCAAGAGGGTCAGCTGGTCAAGACGGCTTTGGCACCAGTCTTCTTCACTAACCTTGCTTTCAAGCATAACGCGTAGTGAGGGTATTTCCAGCTCCACAGGTAGGACAGCTTCCATGCCGTAGACCAGAGAGTAAGGGGTATCCCCAGTAGAGGTTCGGATTGAGGTTCGATAGCCCTAGAGGGCGTACGAGATCCGGTCGGCCCAACCCCTATAACTTTCGATCATCTTGCTGATGATGGCTTTGAGATTTTTGTTGGCGGCCTTAACTGCACCATTGGTCTGATGTCGGTAGGAAGAAGATTTGTGTCTCTGAATCCCATACTCGTTGACTACTTCTGTTACTTCTGCCTCGAAGTGCAAACCGTTATCTGACACTAGCTCGTGCGGGACCCCATATCGGCAGATGATATTTTTCTTAATGAATTTATCCACCTTCTTGGCATTTAATACTGCGTATGACTCAGCTTCAACCCATTTGGTGAAGTAATCAATGGAAACTAGGATGAACTCATGCCCATTTGACGCCTTTGGTGTAACCCTCCCTATGATGTCGATACCCCAGGTGGAGAACGGCCAGGGAGAAGTCATGTTGTATAATTCTCGCGGAGGTAGATGTTGGTGATTGGAGAACTGTTGGCATTTAGGGCATCTCCGAACATAGGCGGTGCAATCCTGGGCCATGGTGGTCCAGTAGTAGCCCTGTCGGATGATCTTCTTGGCAAGCATGTGACCGTTCATGTGGGGCTCGCATTCCCCGCTGTGGATCTTCTGCATTATCTTTTCAATGTCAGCCCCTGCGATACAGTGCAAATGTGTTCCATCGAAATTTCTTTTGAGTAGTGCTTTATGACAGATGATGTACTGGGCGGCTAGCCTTCGGAGGGTAGCTCGGTCATTCTTATTGGAACCCTCGGGATACCTACTGTACCTAAGGAGGCACCAAATATCATAGTACCAGTAGTTGACTAGATCAGGATCTTCTATGGTGATGAGCTCATTGTGGTAGCAATGGGTTGGTTTGTCTTGCTTTTGAACTAGGAAGGGGGTCATTGTTATTCCCTCGGGCATGTCGACCATGGAGGCTAAGGTAGCGAGGGCATCGGCTAGATTATATTTTACTTGGGGCAAATAATGGAAGGTGATGTCTTGGAATTAGGAGGCCAACTCTTCTAATTGGGCATGAAAGGGTTGGAGCTTTTCGTCCTTAAGTTTCCACTTTCTGAGCACTTGACCTATGATGAGCGAAGAATCTCCATAGACATCTAGGCATTGAATACCTTTCTAGAGAGCAACTTTTAGGCCCACTATGCATGGCTCGTATTCCGTCATGTTATTGGTGCAGGGGAAATTCAACTTGATGGCGATGGGAGTATGAGAGTCATCTGGGGCAACCAGGTGTATCCCAATGCCATACCCCTTTTTGTTGGTAGCGCCGTCAAAGAACATTTGCCATCGGAGGTTATCTTGGGAAGTGCAAAGGATATTCTCATCTGGGAATTCAGAGATCCAGACATTAGCTTCTTCTACGGGGTAATCTGCGAGGTAGTCAAAAATGGATCTTCCTTTCATCGCTTTCTGTGTGACGTACACAATATCGAACTCAGCCAAGAGCATCAACCATCGGGCCATTCGGCTGGATAAGGCGAGTTTCTCAAGCAGGTATTTGATGGGATCCATTCGGGATATGAGCTTGATGGGAAAGGCGAGCATGTAGTGTCGCAACTTTTGGGTGACCCAGACAAGCGCGACACATGCTTTTTCCAAAGCAGTGTAGTTAATCTCGTACCCAGCCAATTTGCGATTGGCATAATAGATGGATCTTTCTTTGCGAAAATCCTCAAGGTATTGGGCTAGCAAAGCTCCAGCTGTAGTATCGGTTATGGTTAGGTATAAGTGTAAGGGGAGACCAGGCTGTGGTGGCTGAGTACCGGAGGTTGGGTTAGGTATTGTTTGATTTGGTCAAAAGCTTCTTGGCAGGCCTCGTTCCAAACCTTGGTTGAATCCTTTCGTAGGAGGTTGAAGATAGGTTCGCAAGTGGAGGTTAGCTGGCTAATGAACCGGCTGATGTATTGTAATTTCCCAAGGAAACTTCGGACTTCCTTCTCTGTTCGGGGAGGTGGCATCTCAAGTATGGCCTTCAGCTTGGCGGGATCTGCTTCTATCCCCTTCTCACTGACCTTGAATCCTAAGAGTTTTCCATTTGTAATGCCGAAGATGCATTTCTGTGGATTGAGTATCATCTGATACTTCCCAAGTCGTTCGAAGAACTTTCGGAGAGCAGGAGCATGACCTTCTCTAGTTTTGGACTTGATAATCATATCATCCACGTAAACCTCGACCTCCTTGTGAATCAGGTCGTGCAGGATGGTTGTGGCAACCCTTTGGTAGGTAGCCCCAGTATTCTTGAGACCGAATGGCATAACGGTGTAGCAAAAGGTCCCCCATGGGGTGATGAATGCGGTTTTCTCTTGGTGGTCGGGGTGCATCTTGATTTGGTTGTATCTGGAAAATCCGTTGACGAATGACTTAAGAGCATGACTGGCTGTGTTGTCCACGATCATGTCGATATTGGGCAGCAGATAGTCATCCTTCAGAGAGGCTTTGTTTAAATCTCGGTAATCCACACACATTCGAACCTTTCCTCCTGATGTTGGCACAGGTACTATGTTGGCTAGCCATGTGCGATATTCGATCACTCGAATGAAACCCACATTTAACTGTTTGACCACCTCTTCTTCGACCTTGAGCGACCATTCGGTGCGGAGCCTTCTCAACTTTTGTTTAACCAGATTGTAATTTGGGAGAGTGGGGATCTCATGCTGAGCTATTTAAGGATCAATATCGGTCATATCGTCGTAGGACCATGCGAAGACATCCACGAACTCCTTTAGCAATTCTTGGGGTTGTGCGCACTCATGCTTGTCAAGGGTGGCCCCTATCCTAATCTCGGGAGTTGGCTGCTAGAATCGAGATTAATAGCAACATTCTCTTCTTCATTAACTTGAACGCAGTTATGTTGTTTGTTATTAATCTTATTTAAATCAGTTAAGAATGGTTCATTTGAAAAATCATCATCATCAAAGTTTGATTAGAATCTAAACAATTAATGTAAGGCACAGCAAGATACTCAAAATCTTCGTTTATTTCATTGATAGGAAAAACAACATTGAGAACCTCATCAAAAGAGGTCTCGATTACATTTGAGCAAGGATAGACAACAGAAGAAGAAATAGGGTAAATATTGGGGTTAGGGGAGATTTCAAGAGGTAGAACTGGCGCAGCATGCCAGTTGAAGAGGGGAGCATCAGCAGCCTTGATCGGATGAGAGGGGTCCAGTGATGTAGTGCCTGAATGAACCATGTAGAGTGCCAGCCCCAGTGTATGTAAGTTGAAGGAATCTTCGGAGTCATTTTCCTCAGTTTTTTCGATATCTTTGATGAGCGGTTGTACGCGGTGTGGGAAACTTTTGTCCCATGAGTAGTTGTCCTGGAAGAAGATTTCCATTCCAGTCTTCATCTTCTTATCTGTATGGTCATACCACGGTTCTGAAAATCCGCAAAAGGGTAAGCCCTTGCCTTCTTTGATGAACCATCCATTTAAGGATTCTCCTGAGATAGCTCGGATGCAGTCTAATCTTTTCTTTGGTTGAGACTGGCGGATCATTCTGAGCTCTTGTTCTGATGGTTGATATCCCAAGCCACAAGGAGGGCAAGATTTCTTCAGTTCAATGGGCTCGAGTATCCCTTGTTGTCTTTGCCCTAGCCCCAGTCTGGGCATGAAGTGCATGTTTCTGAACATCTGAATCACATTGACATTGTCATGAGGGTCGTATTCTGGACAAACCCTTTCTTTGAAACCGTCCCCTACCGGGAGTAGGAGTGGCTCAACTCAGAATCCTGATAGGAGCATATCATTTGACCCATGCTGTATCTCAAGAATTAGACTTCTGGTGCTTGCACCCTCGGCAAATTCGTCGTCACCCAAAATGGTGATGACTCGCCCATCGGCGAAGAACTTTAATTTCTGATGGAGTGAGGAAGACACACCCTTTATACTGTGGAGCCAGGGTTATCCGAGCAACAGGTTGAAATAGGTCGGGATATTGATGACTTGGAATTCGACGACAGGGTTTATAGGGTCAGCCCCTATTACATGTTTTATGGATCCCATCACCTCTCGACGGGTATTATCGTAGGCACGCACGGCAGCGGAGGTTGGATCGAGGTCACTTTCTTTGAGCCCCAAGCATCGGAAGGTTCTGAGTGGGAAGACATTCAAAGCGGATCCATTATCAACGAGAGATAACGGTACAACCTTCCCCATAACTTCGTTGGAGATGTTGAGTGCGTGATTGTGGTTTGGCCCAATTTTGGGGATTTCTTCTTCAGAAAAGGACAGCATTCGCGTGGAGGTCAAGGATCCGACCAAATTTATCGCTTCTTCTGGTGTGGTAGAAGGAGGAACTATGGGTCCTGTGAGCAACTTGATTAAAGCATTTATGTGCAGCTGGGAAGACATGAAAAGCCCCCATAGAGTGATGTTAGCTTGAGTTTTCTTTAGTTGATCGAGAATATTGCTCTCCTCGATGGTCATTTCTAGCATAGGAAGGTTTTCAACGCCCTTCCCCTTGTCATTTGCTAATAGCGATCTTGGAACTTGGTAATGTCTCCCAGATCTGGCATGTGATTTACTGAAGAAGAGAGGAACTTAAATCCTGTTTCCTCGTTAATCTCAGGTTGCTCTGCCACCCTGTCTATTTCTCTGAGGAGTTCTTCAAATGATATCATCCCACATAAGTCGGCTACTGGGCCAGTTCTTCCTGAAGCTTTCTCTTCATTTGTGTAGAGGGGGCTTGAAGGTAGTCTTGAGATTAGGGACAAATCCCCAATTAGCAACAGTGTTTGAGATTAAGCAACCGAGGCAGCTCAAGCGTGGCAACTCAGCGCGGCAGCTTGGCGCGGCAGCTCATATTTTAGCTTGTTGTATTAGTCATATTGTATTTTCATTATTGATGACTGTAAGCTTTAACGGTTGTAATGACGTAACGATGATAACAAAAGAGTTTGTATGAGGTCAAACGGTACTTGCGAGAGACCAGGCTTGGCAGGGCCTGGGAGAGCTTTCATGCTCTATCGAATGACCTCATCGTGGGAACTTTAGAGGGACCTGGTTTGGAGGATTGAGAAATAAGGCACCGTTGGGGCTTGTCCTGACCATCTTAGATACACCTGGTAAAACGCCGAAGAACCCTGATCGTGGAACCTCAAGCGGAGCAGCTTGGAGTCCCATCGGGCGTTGAGTTATGAACCATATAGCCCTTCTACTTAATGTCACATCTATCGTAGGTGATGTTACTGGCCAGCCAAAATAATGTCAGACATACACTTGAGTAAACCACCGTGGTATTTGGGGCTGTCAGGCAGTTGGTGAGCCACCTCTGCGACAACAGCCCCCTGACACACAGTGGTTAGGCAAAAGGCATGTCTTGGCATTTAATGATTATGACGTGGAGGCAACTAGTACACCAGGCATTTAATGCTGTGACATAAAGTATGAGGGATGTCTTTCATAGTTTTAATGACTGAGTTGCCTCGGGGGTGATGTGGGGGGATATTTAAGGACCCCAACCACCTTTGAGGAAAGGGGATTATTATATTTTGAGAACCCTGGAGTTATTACTAGAGATACACATCAGAAAGAGAGATTTATTGCAAACCAGAGGGTTTATCCCCTCACCATTGTCATTTATTGTAAAGCTTTTAATACTTGACAGAGATTCCTGAGGGTATATGGTGTGTTTTTACCAGCTTACCAAGGTGTATCTAGGGTGCTTACTTCTCTCTCCCTCTAGCTAAGTTACTGCTAAGGTTCATTACTATTTCATGAGTTATACACGAGGGTTTTGTGAGTTTAAGCCGAGTTTATCTTCATTGGGTCTGTGTTCGTGTGTCCTATCATTAATCCAAAGCTTTGTCCAGGATTAGCGTATCTTTACCATACTCAAATAGAGGTTACGCCTCCATCTTATCTAAAGTACCCTCTTACATTTGGCGACTCTGCTGGGGAGACATTCTCTTAGCTAGGGAGTATGGCGTAAGAAAATGCTACTCGAAGACTCAACTTTGATGATATCCAGCGTAATGAAGAACAGGTCGCGAGGTATGGGGCTCCTCGAGTAGAGGTACCGCCGGTTCCGACGATGTCAGACGTTCCTGGGGCGGCACAACCTTCCATGAGCGCGGGGTTGGGACCCGCCCAGATGATGCTCCTCATGAGCAAATTTTATGAGTTTTTACAAACCCCATTAGCTTCAACTATACTGGGAGGATTGGAGGCTAATGCTTTCATAACACCAGGGGTAGCTCTAACGGCCCCACCAGGTACAGGAATTGCAGGAGCGCTCTCGGCAAGCGTACCCCCTGTTGCGAGCCCAACAGTGGGAACCTCAGGAGCCTCAATGGTACCACCGGTGACGTTCATTTCAGTTGCAACGGGCGCTCAGCCCATGGCCCCGTATCTGGTGGCCCCTGCGGCCTCGCCTATGGAAGAAATGAGAAAAGAGATGCAGAAGGAGATGTTGAAGTTCATGAGGGCTTCCTCGCAATCAGCTGGCGAGGTGGCTTTGGTTTATGATGACTTCCGAACACCCTACCCTCAAGCGTACAACAATGAGACCTACCCAAAGGACTATGTTCCCCCTATCTTCGAAAAATATATAGGGAAAGGTGGGAACCCGAAGGAGCACATTAAGCGGTTTGTTGAACACTTGGGAGCACATTGCAATGATAAGAAGCTTAGATTGAGGGAATTTTCCAAATCCCTAACAAAGAAGGCATACACCTGGTACTCTCACTTAGCTCCCAATAACATTTCTACGTGGGAGGAGATGCATGTATTGTTTGTCCAAAAGTTCTTTTTGGCAGAAGACGAGTTCACCTTGACCCAACTAGGAAGGGAGAAGCAAAGACCAGGGGAAGAAGTGGTGGCCTATGTTCGAAGGTTCAGGGAAAGGTCCCTCGATGTGAGGGAGGAGGCCAAAGAGTCCAAGTTATTAAAAATATGCGCTGAGGGACTGCTTCCTGAATACATCTGCCATCTCATCAACGAGACGTGCGAGGGGACTTTTGCGGCGTCCTTGAAAGCCATAAGGAACATCTCTTTGGTGGTACGACCTAATCCGGTGGTAGTGCCCATGATATTCAGGCAACCAATGCAACCCGCGAGGGGGAGGTCTCAGCCCCCGCGGGTAGGGTACGCCGAAGGAAAAGATAGGGGCAAGACACCTAGGAGGAACGGCAAGAGAAAATTTAGGAAAGATAGAGAAGACCCTCCACCGTTGCCCTGCACGATAGAAGAGGCTGTGAGTTTTTATGACGCGATGGTCCAAGGGGGAACGGTTTATGAAATAAAAGGCATCCTGATGGAAGAACCTGATGCTACAATGAAGGCGGATCCTAAGTACTACCAGGATCATCGAAAGATACAGCATCCAATCGGGAGCTGCTTCACGCTGCGAAGAATCATCGACAAGTACATGAAGGTGGGGACATTGCAAATCCCCCCACATAACATTAACAACAACCCACTTCCGGCACACGGAGCCAATTTGGTGATGGCCTATGATGAGGAGGCAGAAAGAGGAGGAGGGTTGACGATGAAGCAGAAGGAGATCGAAGAAGCTCTAGAACATTGTACCACGGGAATGGATAATGTAGTTTTAGCCTATGATGAAGCAAGTGTTAGGGACGTGGAAGACGTGTATAGCGTTGAAGATGAGGAAACAGACCCAGTCATAGAATGTAGTGCAGTTTTAAAATCCCCAAAATTCAATTGGTTCTTCGATCAAGTGGGGATCCCGAAGGAGAGCAGGACGGAGATAACTCACGCGATTTTGGACATTGCAAAAAGGAACGCAGTCCCCTCGTTAAGGTGGAGGGGATCCATGGCTAGGCTGGTGAAGAAATTTTTGTCAGAAGTAACCTTCAGCAATGTGGATAGAGCTTTGAGGTTCCCCCCATAACAGACCTCTATATGTAACCGCTAGCATCAACGGAGTTAGCTTTGCAAGGACCCTTATGGATGGGGGTGCTTCCATCAATATTATGCCAATCAACTCCTTCCACTTGGCTGGTATTCCAAAAGAAAGGCTGGTCCCCATGCCTTTGGTAATTTCGGGATATAACAATCAATCCTCCAAATCCATCGGGTATGTGAATGTTGGGATTGCGATGGGAAATATGAGTTCCCACATCAAGTTCCATGTAATGAAATAGTGCAACTTCCTATCACTTACTAATAGGGAGAGTATGGATGCATAACCAAGGCTTAGTTCCTTCGACTTATCATCAATATGCCAAGGCAAATGTAAATGAAACGGAGGTGACCATCAGGGCTACGAAGAGGCCTTTCGCTATCGAAGAAGTGCACTTAGTGGATACGGTGTTCTATACAGAACTGGAGGAGGATGTACGGGTCCTGACGAAGAGAATGGATGGGGCATGGGTTCCCTCAATTAGAGAGAGAATGGGGCCCTTGAATGAGCAGGATAAAGAGGGTGGAAGAAGCGATGGGGTAAGGACCGAAGAAGCCCATCACGTGATCCCTCGACTCCAAAAGGTCCCGAGGCAACTCAAAGACAGGATGAGGCCGAGAACAGACCCGATGGATCACGAGGTCCAACGGCAAAGCATGTTAAGTCACTTTTTGAGAAAAAGAATCGCTGAGGCTTCCAGAGAGAAGAAGAGGAAAACCGTGGCAACAGCTACCAACAGGAAATGCAAGAAAATTATCATTGAAGAGGGAAAAGCAGTGTACCGCTTATAACGGTGTGAACGGGCAACCGAAGAGACTAAGGATGAGGTTGACCCGGTGTATGAGTGTTTTTTGGTGGATCGACGGGGGCAGTGTATGGTGATAGACAACTCCAACATACAAGAATTCATAGAAGATATCGCCGAAGAACCAGACTACATGGGAGATCGACGAAGGCCCCAGGCACAAGAGTTAGACCGGCTGAACTTGGCAAGAGAAGGGGAAGATCCAAGGCCTATCTTTATCTCAAAAGATCTCGGTGAGGGGAAACGAGAAGCCTTTGTCAAACTAATTCGGGAATTCATAGACGTTTTCGCATGGAAGTACACTGAAATGGAAGGGCTGGATGAAGAGGTGAGTTGCCACAAACTGAACGTGATGCCTTCAGCCATTCCGGTGAAGCAGGCAACGAGGACTTATAAGCCTGAACTAGACTTAAAGATTAAAGAAGAGGTCCAACGCTTGTTGGCAGCAGGATTTATCAAACCAATACAAAATCCCCTATGGCTAT
This sequence comes from Sambucus nigra, assembly GCA_949130495.1. Classification (NCBI taxonomy): domain Eukaryota; kingdom Viridiplantae; phylum Streptophyta; class Magnoliopsida; order Dipsacales; family Adoxaceae; genus Sambucus; species Sambucus nigra. Next base: position 356,314,313 of record OX422222.1, on the reverse strand, counting down.
CCAGCATTGTGCCAGTGGGGAAGAAAGACAAAAACCAAATAAGGATCTGCGTGGACTTCAGAGACTTGAATAGGGCTTGCCCCAAGGATGAGTTTCCCCTACCCTCTATCGACAGTTTGATAGATGCCACGGCTGGTCATGAGATGTATAGCTTCATGGATGGGTATGTGGGATACAACCAGATCAAGATGGACCTCTCTGATGCAGAGAAAACGGCGTTCAGAACTCCGTTGGGAAACTTCATGTACAAGGTGATGCCGTTTGGACTCAAGAACGCTGGAGCTATGTACCAGAGGACAATGATGGCCATTTTTCATGAATTCTTCCACAAATTTGTAGAATTCTACGTGGACGACCTGGTCATCAAATCAAAGAAGGAGGAGTCCCATCTGAATGATTTAAGGAAGGTGTTTGCTCGGTGCAGGAGGTATAAATTGAGGATGAACCCGTTAAAGTGTGTCTTCAGAGTAACAAGCGGGAAGTTTCTAGACTTCGTGTTTGATCGACAAGGGGTGCAGATGGACCAGGATAAACAGCGGGTGATATTAGAGATGCCATGTCCTAGGACGGCGAAGGAGCTGAAGAGTTTTCTTGGCAAAATCTCCTACCTTAGGAGATTTGTGCCCGGATTGGCCAAAATAACACACCCACTGATTCAGCTATTGCGAAAAAACATGAAATTCAGGTGGGAGGAGGTTCACCAGGAGTCTCTTGTCAGGCTGAAGAAACTACTCGTTTCACCGCAAATCATGGTTCCTCCCCAGGCAGGAGTATCGTTGTAGCTCTACCTCACGTCTACCACGAGGTCCGTCGGAGCGCTACTGGCACAAGAAGTGGACGGGCAAGAATGACCGGTTTACTTCAGCAGAATTATACATGGGCCAGAGATTAGATATAGTTGCTTAGAAAGGCATTGTTTAGCCTTAGTCTTTGTAGCACAAAAACTTAGGCATTATATGCTGTCTTTCACAATTCATATTGTAACTAGATGAGACCCAATTAAGTATTTGCTTGCAAGGACTATATTGATTGGCAGGGCAGCTAGATGGTTCCTTATCCTCTCTGAATATGACTTGAAGTGTGTGGTTCCTCGCACAATTAAAAGCCAGGCGTACGCTGATCTGTTGGTCATCTTCCCTTCAGGAACCTTCGAGCCTAAGGAAGACATTCCAGGAGATGATTTGCAGGCTAATTATCTGGATACAACTGCTGAGGAGTGGACGATGAAGTTCGATGGATCTTCGTTGAAAAAGAAGGGGGAGCAGGGGTTATTCTTTCAAAAGGGATGGAAGAGATTTGCCTTTCCTACAAGCTAGATTTCCCTTGTTCTAATAACGAAGCAGAATACGAGGCGTTGGTAGTGGGGCTGCTAGAGGCTCTTCAAAGGGGAATTCGTTCACTCTGCATTAAGGGTGACTCGAACTTAGTAATTCAGCAACTAAACGGAGAATATACGTTGAAACACATGAGCCTGGCGCCCTATAGAACAATCATTCAAAGGCTTCTCAACCAGTTCCATCGGACCAAGATCAGAAGACATCCCAGAATGATGAACCGCCATCTAGACGCATATGCCACTATCGCCTAGAAAATGGTCACGAAGAACGATGAGACTAGAGTTATGATCCAACGAAGAACAGCTCCTTCGGTGGTACAGTCAATACTACCGATGGAGGAGGACGCGGACTGGAGGGGGGAGATTAGGAAGCAACTGGAGTCTGGCGAATGAGCTATGGGATTAAGGGAGTTGGCATAATACTTTACGAACCAGGGGAATCTTTACTATAGAAATGCTGGGGGATGGTAGTCAAGATGCGTCAGCCCAGAGGAAGCCGAGCAAAGATTGAGGAAAACGCATGAGGAGCACTGCGAAATGACTGAGATACCTCTATATAGGAGAATTCAAAGAGAGGGGTATTTTTGGCCTAGAATGAAGCAAGATGCGGCAGAGCTGCAACAGAAGTGCGATAAGTGTCAGCTATTCTTCGAGGCAACTGAGTGCCATTTCATTGAAGCTCAAACGGACTGGAGGCAGCCCTATATCGACTTCATTCAAGAGGGGGTTTTCCCAATGGAGAAAATGGATGCAATGGGTCTGAGGCGAAGGGCTTCAAGGTTCTATGTTCAGGAGGGGCAGCTTTATGGTTCTATGTTCAGGAGGGGCAGCATTATCGAAGGGGGTACTTCAACAGGCCATTGCGTTGCATCACGAAGGAAGAAGCAGCGGAGGTCCTTAAACAAGCGCACGATCCAGCACACATAGGAGGGGCCAAGTTGTATGACCAGTTAATGATGTTGGGGTATTATTGGCCAACGATGGAGAAAGACTCTGCTGAGTTCGTTCAAAAATGCAAAGCTTACCAACTTCATGGAAATATGATCCACGCCCCATCGGTGGACTTACACTCTCTGTCAACACCCTATCCATTTCATACTTGGGCGTTTGACCTAGTGGGGGAAATACACCCTTCTTCTAGAGGCAAGATATGGATACTGGTAGAAACAGAGTGTTTTACAAAATGGGCCGAAGCGATACCACTCAGAAGAGCAACGGCTGGGGTGGTGAGCAACTTCATCAGAGAATACATCATTTGCCGTTTCGGGATCCCAAAGGTTATTCTTTCAGATAACATGACTCCCTTCGTCAATTCTAAAGTAACAATGCTCACATACAAGTACTCCATTATTCATCACACCTCAACGGTGGCATACCCAAAGGGAAATGGTCAGGCCGAAGCAACTAACAAAACCTTGGTTAATATTTTGGCCAAGATGATGGAGGACTTTCTAGGGGCATGGGATGACAAGATACCAGCTATTTTATGGGCCTATCGAACAACCAAGCGGAAACCCACAGGATACACGTCGTTCTCTCTTGTTTATGGGGCTGAGGAAATCCTTCCAGTAGAGTTGGAAGTTCCCTCTGCTCATTATGCCTTGCGAAGTAGCAGGCTCCCTCATAGTAGACACGTACAACTGGAAACGTTGGATGAACACAGAGATACTTCGATGCAGCACTTTCAAATATATACAAAACAACTCTTCAGGGCATATGACAACTTGGTGAGACCAAGGAAGTTCGTGGAGGGAGACCTCGTATTAAAAGCGGCAGTGAAGCACATCAGGGGACTTCCTCTACCAAAGTTCGCAACCAACTGAGAGGGACCTTTCGTTGTGAAGGAAGCTCATGACTCAGGTTATTGTTTAATTTTGAAGTTAGAGGATGACAAGCCATTTAAGATTAACAATAAATGGCTGAAGGTTTATCATGTGTAAACAATCAAATTCGAACCAATGTTATGACTGGCTATTGTTATAAATATACAAGTTTTGGGTTACAATTTGAACATAATGAAAGAAATGCAGAAATATAGAACTCTATAGTATACAACAACAGTCACAACACACGAAGGGATTGGAAAGTATATATTCTTCATTCATAAACAATAGAGCATTACAAAATTTATTTTGGGAGCTATCGCTCAAGAATTACATAGATAAGAGTAGATGGAGGATCTGTATACAAGAGGCAACTAGTCTAAAAGAAACGATAAATCTGAGGAAGAGAAAAAATCTCCAGGAAGGGCCGAAGAAGCTGTTTTGAAAGACCGTTGGGCGTTAATAGAAACCTCCAGCCTCGTTTGCACTTGTGTACGTTCGATGAGGAGTCTCTTGCGTTTCAGTTTGACCAGACACAAAGCTTCTTCGGCATCCTTTACCTCTTGATCCACTGCTTCCAAAAGGGGTGCCACCAACCTCGCTTCCTCAGCTTGTTGGTCCTCCTGGTGCTTTTGTAACACTTCCCTCTGGCCGATCAGTTGCTGGTTCTTCAAAGTCTTCAAATGTGTTATAAGCAAGTCAAAACGGAAGCCATCATGCTCCAGCTCCCTCAGGAAACCCAGAAATTGGTTCAGTAGGGATCGGGTAACGCTTGCAGTGGGAGTACCGGAAATTTCAGCAACAACGATCGCCATGCCTTAAAGTCTGTGACTCATCACACGAATATTGGAACGTAGGCAGTCTGATGTGAAGGTCTCGGGGTGACGATTCACCAGTTGTTAAATCACCAAGCGATTATTGACAGGCATTTGAGGAGACTGCCGAAGCACCACTAGGCAGAAAGCGTGAGGAGCCAAGTCGGGAAGAGGAAGTTCGCACCCAGATTCGCTCTCTGCGGAAGCACCAGTCGTGGAACCTTGATCATCATGACCAGAATTTTTCGAAGAAGCAGGTTCCCGATGGGGGGAGGCCATAGGCGAAAGAACTGGGGGAGAATTTTCCCGAGCAACCCAAAAAGAGATAGAGGGTATGATGAGTTTATGAAAAATCTTAACAAGCGTTTTTCGTTGTTAAGTCACCGTTATAAGGTGGAGTTTATGAAAAATCTTAACAAGCATTTTTTGTTGTTAAGTCACCGTTATAAGGTGGAGTTTATGAAAAATCTTAAACAAGCGTTTTCGTTGTTAAGTCACCGTTATAAAGTGGAGTTTATAGAAAAATCTTAACAAGCGTTTTCGTTATTAAGTCACCGTTATAAGGTGGAGTTTATTAAAAATCTTAACAAGCGTTTTCGTTGTTAAGTCACCGTTATAAGGTGGAGTTTATTAAAAATCTTAACAAGCGTTTTTCGTTGTTAAGTCATCGTTATAAGGTGGAGTTTATGAAAAATCTTAACAAGCGTTTTCGTTGTTAAGTCACCGTTATAAGGTGGAGTTTATAGAAAAATCTTAACAAGCATTTTCGTTGTTAAGTCACCGTTATAAGGTGGAGTTTATTAAAAATCTTAACAAGCGTTTTCGTTGTTAAGTCACCGTTATAAGGTGGAGTTTATTAAAAATCTTAACAAGCGTTTTTCGTTGTTAAGTCACCCTTATAAGGTGGAGTTTATGAAAAATCTTAAACAAGCGTTTTCGTTGTTAAGTCACCGTTATAAAGTGGAGTTTATAGAAAAATCTTAACAAGCGTTTTCGTTATTAAGTCACCGTTATAAGGTGGAGTTTATTAAAAATCTTAACAAGAGTTTTCGTTGTTAAGTCACCGTTATAAGGTGGAGTTTATTAAAAATCTTAACAAGCGTTTTCGTTGTTAAGTCACCATTATAAGGTGGAGTTTATAGAAAAATCTTAACAAGCGTTTTCGTTGTTAAGTCACCGTTATAAGGTGGAGTTTGTTAAAAAATCTTAACAAGCGTTTTCGTTGTTAAGTCACCGTTGTAAGGTGGAGTTTATGAAAAATCTTAACAAGACTTAACGAAAAATACCTCAGTCGCTGCAGGGGCAAGAACGTGAGTCAGTGTGGCAGCCGTAGGGACAGGAACTGTTGGGGGCGAAATCATTGAAATTTCTCCTGCCGGATGAATGAGGGAAACATTTCTTGAGATGCGCCCATGAAACAATCTCCATACGCACACATAAACATACTCTGATTTCATGCAAGTTTTTCTAATAACATATATCTAATCAAATCAAGAAAAACTTTATTATCTAACTAATCAGATTTTAATACATGCGGAAATTAAAATCAATTAAATCTGATTTAATTAAAAGTTAAATTAATAATAATCTGATTTATTACGTTACAATACAATATATCTCATATGAAGAATTATTCCAATTCAAGTAATTAAATCATGTAACAATTTTAATTCTAAATCATACAAAGAATAAGATGAGGATAAGAAGATAACAAGTATGATTTTTTAACGTGGTAAAAACCCAAACTCGGGAAAACATCCACGACTCCCTCTACGGAGTAAAACAAAATTTCACTAAAAAGAATTATCGGTTACAAGCTATATAACAAATTAAACACACAAACATACCTATACAAGTTTAGGAATGTACCCTCTGGTACCGTATCCTTCTAACTTCTCTGCAGTTCTGATTGTTGTAGTTGTTCTCTCAACTTCGTAACTCCGTCATTCTTCTTTAGCAAATTCCAACTCAGTCAAAAACTGATCTCTCAACAACATACTAGTTGTGCAAAACGTGTAAGTGAATATGTTCTAAATGCAACAATGCAAGAACTTAATTCAAATCACAAGCATATAAGTTTTCTTCAAAAACTTAACAAAAAATATATTTGTAATCAAGCAATTAAGTTTTCTATAAAAACTTAAGAAAAATTCATTTTCAATTAACAACCAATTAAGTTTTCTACAAAAACTTACAAAATAAATTTTCAATCAAAAGTCTTATAAACATTCTTTATAAAAAATACATACAACACTTATCATGAACACACAACAAGATTATTCAATCATTTAACATGTGTTCTCAATCTCTCAAAAATTTATTTTCAATTTTATGAGGAAAGTGTTTTTCAAATTATTTCCCAAATATGAGAAAACAGATCTTTAAAAAGATTTTCAATAAACATGCAAGATCCGGAGAAATTCTGATTTAAACATCATATAGCATTTAACACAAAATCAGAATATTTAGATCATAAAAATATTCAATAAAATTCGGATATAAAAATCTAAGGAATTCTAGTTTTTGTAAAAAAAATATTTCAGCATGAAAGCACTTAAATTCTCTTTACAATAACACAATATTTCAATCTCTAACATATGAGATGATGTGCAAGATCATTGAGAACTCAAAAACAAAAACAGAATAAAGATGAAGTAGAATGAACACAATGTGTGTAAAATAATACTTTCTTTTCTCTTAGATATTCTTTCTAATTCTCTATATTTTTCTCTCTACAAAATCTAACCCTCTTGTGTTTCTTACTCTAGAAAATATGACTGAAAAAGTCTCTCAAAAAATCTAACTCCAATAAACTCTTCAAAGAGGTTTATATAGGTGAGAAAACAATATTCTAGAAACTTTAAAATCAAGGGTTCAGATTAAAAGAAATTAATCAAGGGTCGAGATTAAATCAAGTTAGAACAGATTTTAACAACTGAACAAACTCAGTTAATCTCATGCAAATACAGTCGTTATAAAAACAACTCAAGAACCTAAAACCATTAAAGATATAAACAATAGTGGTAAGTGGTTTAGGTTGTAACAAACTCCAACGGATATATTCTGGACAGGTGGCATAGTCTCCAAACAAACTTTCTTAATACACCAATGGGATCCAAAGAATATCTGGCAGTTATAATGGGTATGGCCAAAAGTCTGTGGAAAGTAAGTAGGTAAGGTTTAAAAAAAATAAACCTAAATCCTAAACATCTATTCTGACGCAAATAGGGAATTGACAAATCTCGGTTTAAAGGTCCTAAAAATTCTAGCTGGTCAAATCTATGGTTTATAGCCGAGAATTAATATGTAAAACCTTTAGTCTATAACATGCATAGACTATGAACATTCGGTCAAAACTAGTAATGGCCTAGTGGACAAGTCACATAAAGTGACGAAAATTCCCTATCATGGCAAGTACTATCGGACAGGCTCAAGAGTAGGTAGAAAAGGTCACTATCCAAATACAATAACGTACAAACCTATAGGCGATTGGTCAAATCGGCAAGGTTTAAAAAAATAGCGCTCCAAGGAAAAAAACTTGGTTATAGCAGGTACTATACGCTTCTTAGGGTTTCTCCTATTCGGCCAGCTAAGGCTAAATCGAACAGGTACTAGTAGGTCTAAGCTATGGCCGAAAATTAAAAGAAAATCTCGGTCCACAGTTTTACCCAAGACAGGTACTATTCGGCTAAAGAAAATATTTTTAACAGAGGTCAAATCACGACTCTAAGGCTGAAACCTTACACTAGAAGGTATAGTCGGTCAAATCACTTTCTCATATCTCTAAAAAGTATGGCCACAAAATGACGAAATGATGTAAGGCTTCCTAAGCATAATGAACCTAAGACACAAGCAGGTACTAAGACATCTCCAAAAAGAAGGTTTCGGCCAAAGCAGGTATAAGAGCACTAATATAAAAACTAAGAACCACACATATGTTAACATGCACATATGTTTAAAAAAAATTAACATGTAATTCTGAATTTCGAAAAAGATATTTTTCAAAATGAAAAATTATTTTTATCATCAAATTCCGAAAATGATTTTAAAACTAAGAGTTTCATTTTAAACAAAACTTACACCAATTTTATTTAAAAAATATTTTCAGAAAAAAATAATATAAATTTAGAAAAACTGTTTAGGTTCACAATTAATAAGACACAATTAAAATTATAGATCAAGAATTATGCATGTGTGCCTAATGTGTCAAGTGAAACTGTGCAATACAAGTGAATACCTTTACTCCAATATGTCGGTGAGTAGAGTCGAGGCATGTTGAGTCTTCGAGTAACGTCGTAAGGTGTACCAAGAAGAAGGCTCGAACTAAAAAAATATGTTTTGACACAATATCCAAATTAGTTGAAATGCCTAAATAATGTAGACTTAAGTAAGTCAAAGATTTAGGGTGTTTCAATCATTGCCTCAGAAGCCACAACGGGGTCCCTGCTCACAGAAGCCCTAATACTTGGCAAAACTCCCTCACCTACATAAGGCACTAGGGCCAGCATAGCGGGTTCGTCGAGAGAAGATGACGGGCTCCCAAACAGAGAACCAACACGAAGGGGTGCAGAAGCACCACTATGCTGGATAGAAGCACCAACATGGGCCTTGACTGCAGTAGAACCACCAAGATAACTAGGTGGTACAAGATCAGGAGAAAACTGTGACATGAGGGCAAGTGTTAGAAAAGAGGAATAAGCACAGAAAACATGAAGAAGTATCTCCACATACTACTTACCTCGGTTATGGTGTTAAAAAGGGGAATGGCTGTCAGAGGTCTCATCAGCATCGTTGGAAGAAGAACGCCTGCTAACAATGAGGATATTTGAACTTGAGGCACCTAAAACATCTCAGGGTTCAGCAAGTCAAATAAAGAAAAGAGTGGGAATGAACTAACGCTAACGAAGGGTTATTTTGTAGAAGAAATCATACCCCGGGCTCACTTTCATTAACAAGAACAATGGGCAGAGGAACCTCAGGTGAGGTATGTAATTCAGAGGGGACTGAGAGTGTTGTCTCGGGTTGCATTACCTTTGGCAGCGAAGGGGGACCCGCAGGCTCAACAGCATCACCTCCCTCAGTAACTTCCCTCGCATGTGGGGAGGCTGAATGGCGAGAATAGGTAATCCCCGTCATGGGGGAACGGGGAGGAGTCACATCGGCACGAGAAACAGCGAAACGTCCCCCCACGAAAGGGCTCACGGGAGGACTAGGGGGTCTGGTCTTTCCATTTCAACTCCCTGCACCACAGTTGTCAAGAAAAAATAAGCAAATACAGTCCTTAAGCAAAGAAGGGAATGAATAAATCAAGCATACATACCTCGGATTCAGAAGGGGAACGAGAAGACATGACCACAGGCGAAGAAGGAGTAACAAAGACAGAAGGGGCAGGAGTGGGATGCACCTCAGAAGTTCAATGCACCTCAAGAGTTCGCGTCTTCTGGGACTTGGTAAAAAGAGTTTTCTTCCTCGATCCCGCTGCACCAATACCAACCTCTCGAGGAACCCTTGAGCTCTTTCTCCTTCTAGCCGTTGGCTCTATAGGATCAACCACCACTGTGGGAAAAGTAATGTAAGGAGGAACAACGGCAGCGTGTCGACGATACTCAGCATTTATTCGATCTATTTCTGCTTGGGCCTCCCTCCTTAAACGCTCAGCCGTTTCAGCAGACATGGGAGGTGGAACGGAGGCTATGGGAAGGGGTGACACGGGAGTTTGGGGCTTCTGGGACTTAAACTTTGACTTTTATGTCCCACTCTTGGCCGTTTTTACCTTCTTAGCAGGTGGTTGAGAAGGCCCCTCGCCGATGGTAGCTTCAGTTGAAGGGGCAGCCTTCTTTGGAGCTGCAGGCGCTTTGGGTTTAGGCGTTGCAACTGGGACCATAAGACAAAGTGGGGGAAGCTCGGTGGGAGGTGCTTTGGGGGTTAAACTTAAAGGGAATTCTATCCCAAGTATAGAGTTGCCTTTTAGCCTCAACTCTAGGGCAGAAAATGAAGAAACGGGAGGATACACCGGATCTCTCTCAACGAACTCAGCAATTTCAGTTAGTTGCTTAGGCCAGTACTTTGTGGCAAACAAAGAGGTCACGTCCCCCTGCCTAGTAATACTGGGAATGGTCACTCGCCCAGCCATAGTGGAGCTTATCCCCCACGCAGCGGTGGAAGAAAAAAGAGAGCACGCCTCGCTAAAGGAGACCTTAGGGTTTGACGATTGAAACACTGGATGTGGAGCCCCCTGATCAAACCCAAACTGGCGGCTGCATCGGTTACGATTATAGTGCTCACTGGTATATCCCCACTCGGTGTAAGAAGGCAGATATCCGGGGGAGAATAGAAGAACCACGGCCAACGAGGGATCCTCGATATCTGGGGAAGGCGCCTGTACCATTCTGACTTCATGTTAAAAAAATTCACAAGTGTGAAAGAAGACTTCCTCCTGATAAGGCCTCATTACAAAGTTCTCAAAACGGTCAATCACAGATATTAACTCCTTTCGACTTTGTCTCCTGTGATAAATAAAGGATCGTGGGGGCAGAATTATTTCCCCCGAGGGAGGACTGTTGGCTTTGGCCGCTACGGCAGGAAAGCGAAAGTAAAGTAAGCTGGTCAGAAGAACGCTGTTGGCAAAATTGGCCAAGTTATAACGGCCAAGAGAGCGTTCCATGTCGAACAAAGTTCTATCCAGCCAGGTGTAGAGGGATCCCAAGGCAATTGTAGCCAGTGGAAGTTTTATGCCTCGGACCAAACGATGGGATAGGTTGATAAGGTCCCTTCGGGGTTGGTCATTGGGTTTGTCGGTCAAAAGGAAACGGGAGAGAATCACAAGAATATAGGCGGGAAGTTCCAACGGTGTACCTTGACCAAGAGCATATGTTGAAGAACTGCCTTCACCAGAACCCTTGAAGAAATAATTAATCAAGGGCGAGAAAGTAGCTTTGTTGGATGAACCAATGCAGCTTCGGCATATGCGATCCAACTCCAAACGATCGGCAGTCTCTTGGGCATCAAGAGCCTCATCATCGTAGGGCTCATGACCTGTTGCATTGAAGCCCAAAAGCTCGCACACGTTCTCTAGAGTTATGGTGAACTCGCCCCACGCAGCGATGAACGTATGAGTAGTAACGTTCCATCGAGAGACTAGGATAGGAAGAGCAACATTGTTCTTCGAAAGAGTGAACTCACCAAACCACTTAGCCCGTTGTAACCCAAGCTTGGTGAGAATATCATCATAAGAACTTTTCATGTGAGAATTCCAGGCAGCAAAGTGGGCAGGAGAACCCTCTGGCGCTTCGAAGTTAACATGGGACCATGGGAAGTCCCCTCGCTCCAAGCGAAATCGTAGAGTCCCCTCTGGGGGAAGAAAGCCCCACTCAGAAGAATCCTCGTCTTCATCACCCAACAGTAAGGCATCGAACTTGGAAGAAAAATCCACAGCCTTGCAGGCAACAGTAAAGTCATCACCCTCCCCAAAAATAGGAGAGTGAAGATAAAATCTCAGTTGTTCCTGACAGGCAGCATCCAGGGCAGAGGCAGCAGCGGTGTGGCAGACGGAGCACAAGTAGCAGAGATGGCGGGGTTGCTTGAGGTTGCCATGGAAAACGATGATGAAGACAGCAGAAAAGCTTCACGCAAGGGTGATTTGAAGAACGAGAATAGAAGACCACGACCACAGGTAACGGTTTAGAGGATGAGAAGGGAAGAAGGCGTACAAGAAGCTTAGCAACAATGGAGTTTTTGCAAGTTTTTTTTTCTCTCTCTAAAAAAGAAACGAAAGTCTTAAGTGTTTTGGATATAGCCGTTTGAAAATTTAGGGGTTGTCGTTTAAGTCTCCCACCATCACACGTGCAATGTCGCCTGCAATCATTTCCAATGAACACGTGGCACCTTGGGAAGTGCTTTAACAGTTGAGAAGACTGTGCCACGTCATTTACGAAGTGACATCTGGGGAACACAAACCGTTGCCTTCCTATACAAGATTGAGTTTTGGCGCCAAAGAATTTTTTTTAGACATATCTAATAAGACCCCCAACGAAGAAGATGTCCCAACGATTCCAAAAAGCTACAATGTTCTCACGTCATAAGTCTAGACGACTGATTAGTCATGACTAAGGTGCATCAGGCATAATTTTACTTTTTCCCGAAGACTCTAACGCTCTGGTTCTGAATAAAGGAGAAAAGGCCTGAATCTTTTCACACACAGAAAAGTCCATCGATTTGAGAGATTTCGTGCAGACATTTCTTGTTCCAAAAAATCTCTCCATAAGGGGGAAAATGTAGAGGGGGCTTGAAGGTAATCTTGAGATTAGGGACAAATCCCCAATTGGCAACAGTGTTTGAGATTAAGCAACCGAGGCAGCTCAAGCGTGGCAACTCAGCGAGGCAGCTTGGCGCGGCAGCTGATATTTTAGCTTGTTGTATTAGTCATATTGTATTTTCATTATTGATGACTATAAGCTTTAACGGTTGTAATGACGTAACGATGATAACAAAAGAGTTTGTATGAGGTCAAACGGTACTTGCGAGAGACCAGGCTTGGCAGGGCCTGGGAGAGCTTTCATGCTCTATCGAATGACCTCATCGTGGGAACTTTAGAGGGACCTGGTTTGGAGGATTGAGAAATAAGGCACCGTTGGGGCTTGTCCTGACCATCTTAGATACACCTGGTAAAACGCCGAAGAACCCTGATCGTGGAACCTCAAGCGGAGCAGCTTGGAGTCCCATCGGGCGTTGAGTTATGAACCATATAGCCCTTCTACTTAATGTCACATCTATCGTAGGTGATGTTACTGGCCAGCCAAAATAATGTCAGACATACACTTGAGTAAACCACCGTGGTATTTGGGGCTGTCAGGCAGTTGGTGAGCCACCTCTGCGACAACAGCCCCCTGACACACAGTGGTTAGGCAAAAGGCATGTCTTGGCATTTAATGATTATGACGTGGAGGCAACTAGTACACCAGGCATTTAATGCTGTGACATAAAGTATGAGGGATGTCTTTCATAGTTTTAATGACTGAGTTGCCTCGGGGGTGATGTGGGGGGATATTTAAGGACCCCAACCACCTTTGAGGAAAGGGGATTATTACATTTTGAGAACCCTGGAGTTATTACTAGAGATACACATCAAAAAGAGAGATTTATTGCAAACCAGAGGGTTTATCCCCCCACCATTGTCATTTATTGTAAAGCTTTTAATACTTGACAGAGATTCCTGAGGGTATATGGTGTGTTTTTACCTGCCTACCAAGGTGTATCTAGGGTGCTTACTTCTCTCTCCCTCTAGCTAAGTTACTGCTAAGGTTCATTACTATTTCCTGAGTTATACACGAGGGTTTTGTGATTTTAAGCCGAGTTTATCTTCATTGGGTCTATGTTCGTGTGTCCTATCATTAATCCAAAGCTTTGGCCAGGATTAGCTTATCTTTACCATACTCAAATATGGGTTACGCCTCCATCTTATCTAAAGTACCCTCTTACAATTTGAATTTTCGAATTCTTCCCCCCATTCGATGGCAACAATTCTGTTTTCCCCTGTGAAGTCAATGCATTTCACAACTTCAACGGCTTCCTCATATAGGTCTTCCCATTCTGTGGGGATATGTAAGGGTGAAGGGATCAGGTGCCCTTATAGCTTCAAAGCACCAAATAACTCGGTGATACTGCAAATTTTGTTGGTTTTCTTGAATGCTTCTGCCATGATCTGGACAAAATCATCTAAGCTGACTTCGTCGGTTAATACCACCCAACTATCTGATTCTCGGGCCCACTTTTGCGCTTCTAAAAATAGCGCACTGAACCTCTGGCAATCGATATTCATCTGTGAGGGTAATTTCAGCCCGAACTCTAGGAGTTAATTTAAGACTTCTGATAATTCCATTCTTCCATTTCTAGAATAGGTACGGACAACGATGCATGCTCTAGTAAGGAGTTATAGTGCCCGATCAGCGAGGCTAGTGGGGTGTAGGAGGAAGTATGGGAAAATTTGAAGGGGTTTAGGAAAGTGTATTGGTATTATTTGAGTCGAGGGGTCGAATTCTGGGTTCTCTTCTAAGAAGATGGCATTAGCATGATTTGGGAGGGGGTTATGAGTAGTGTTTGGCTTAGGATTGGCTAGTGGGGCGATGGTACCCCGATCGATGAGATCTTGGATTATGTTTCGAAGGTGGAAGCATTGGTCGGTGGTATGGCTAGCTGTTTGGTAAAAGGCGCAATGAGCACCGGTCTTGAAATTTCTGGGAAGTGGATTGGGTAATGGACGGTGATCCAAGGGTTTTATAAGGTTTCGGCTTAACAGGGCTTGGTAGACTTTGGAGAGGGGAGCATGGAGCTCAGTGTATTCCCTTTGGAAGGGGGCGGGGCATCTTTCTGGTGCCCATGATGTGGTTGGTTGAGAGATATTGTTGATGGTTGAGACTGTAGCACTGGCAGGCTTGTCATACTTTCTAGGGGTGAACTTTTCGAACACCTTCTTCGGTTCAACTTCTGTTTTGGCAAGACCTTCCTTGATTTCTACTCCTGCTTCTCTGAGAGCTCGAAAGTGGGGGTATTACTGTCCTCCCATGGTTGCTTTGACATGGGGCAAGAAATTCTTCTTCACTATGTTGACTTGTTCTTCCTCAGATGGCCGATTGGTCATGGTAGCTACTTTTTCCCTCCATCGGGCTATAAAGTTACTAACTGATTCTCTAGAGTTTTGTTTGAGCAGCTCTAAATCACGGCGGGTGACCTCGAGCTCTTCGTTGTATTTTTACTGCGACTTGAATTCTCGGGCTACATCCTCCCAGCTACGGCAACTGAACTCTTCGAGAGACAAAAACCATCGGAGAGCGCTATCCTTCAAAGTTTGTTGAAATAGTTGGGCCATTACTTCTTCGGAAGCCCCTAGGAGAGTCATGGAACGGTGATAACTGCGAAGATGGACAATCGGGGGTCCACTCCCTCCAAATTTCTCGATGTTTAGCATCTTGAACTTCTCGGATAGCCTTGCTTTAGGATAAGGATACATATGGGTGTAGTCCATGTAATTCCCAGAGATTTGGACTTGGTCGAACTTCTTAGTGAGCATCTTAAGATCTTCTTTGACTTTGTTCAACTCCTCCTCTTTTGGATCAATGACCATAGGCAGGTTAGCCACAGGCTGGGAAATGTTTGGCATCGGAAGCTGGGCAGGCGGCGGCCCATTAGTAGGAGGGGCACGTGGAGCGTGATGATATTCTTCAGGCATCCAAATAGGTTCGGGTGGACCCACATCATGAGGGAATAGGTCCTCGGGCTCTTGAGGAATAGGAACCTGGTTTCGTTGCATCTCTCAGACCTCAGTCTGGAGGTTGTCAATCTTGGACACGAGCTGAGCTAGGACTATCGTCAGATCCGGCTGTACAACTGGTACTTGATCTGTATTTTCCATGGAAAGTGGATGGGTTTCGGACTCAGAAGGAGTAGCCGAGGAACGGATGGAACTCCGGGCTGATTCGACTGAAGACCGAAGCCAATAAGGAGACAGGTCAAGGGCGTGCGATCGACCTGAGAAGGCGTAGGATGCGATTTATTTTTGGGAAAAAGGGAAGAAACTATTTTTGGATTTTTGA
Organism: Sambucus nigra; assembly: GCA_949130495.1. NCBI lineage: Eukaryota > Viridiplantae > Streptophyta > Magnoliopsida > Dipsacales > Adoxaceae > Sambucus > Sambucus nigra. The sequence goes on along the minus strand of OX422222.1, from coordinate 356,298,751 downwards.
TAAAGAAGGGAAGAAATGTTTTTGGATTTTTGATAAAGAAGGGAGAAATGTTTTTCGGTTTTTGATAAAGAAGGGAGAAATATTTTTGGAAACGGAACTCAGCATGATTATTATGATTATTATGTTCTCACTTATATTTAATTCTCCTAAATACAATGTCGGACGGGACCCGAGCCTGGGAAAGTGGGGTTTTTTAATATATGCAAAGCTATGGTTTGGACTTGTAACCAGGATCACGGACAGAGTCCCGTTTTAAAAATGCGCAAAAATTGGGCGGCAGATCGACCCAGAATTTTGGCAGAGTTTCGGGTCAAAACCGACAATCTAACATGTGTGTCCTAGGTTTGACACCTATATGAGGGTATGCAGTTGGTTGGGTGAATCGGCATGGGTTTCCCCCTTTGGCGTGACTTCCACGATATACGTCTTGCTCTTGCGGGCAATCGGTACGTGTGGACAAGCCATTTGATATACCTGAGTGTACGTGAATTGCCTCACCATATACCTCGTGGGGATGGTACGTGTGAGAGAGAATTTTATATACTCGACGTACGTGAACGAATTCCCTGCGATATACCTCCCGTCATGACTTCGGTCAAGCGGTACGATGCGGGGGAACCATTCGATATACGTCGAAGGTACTTGGCCAATGGAAGGTAAGGGTCATATCGCTTAGGCTAACTACGACCTGCCGGACCAGTGCCCATCACGAAGTGACCCTCCAGTTACTGGGTCAAATTTGGTCAATAACAATGCTCTTTGGTGATGTCGTGTGAATCATGCATGATTCTCTTATTAGTATCTTATGATGAGAATGCCTTTCTTGATTATGCCAAAACAGGGAGCAAAGTACAGGTACCCCAAAAGGTACACCAATTATGGATGGGTGATGCATGCAACACATGGATATATGTGATCTTAGGTGCACGTGGTGTGAAGTGCACATGGAGAATTTTCTATAAGTGTGTGAATAGAAGCATAAGCATGGGGTACATATGAGAAAGGGGAACATGCAGATATGGGGGGAAACATAAGAAAATATAGTATTCATGTAAATAGAGTCAAGCCCTCAAAATATATATAATCCCCAGCAGAGTCGCCACTGTGGCCATCCCCGATCCTCGCGGCGGCGCGGTGAGAGATCACGCACGCGTGGGAGGAGGATCCCAGGTCCCGCGCGTCCCTCTCGGGAGATCTTCGACCGGCGTCAATTTGTGAGGTGTGAAAATGTAGAGAGATTCACAGTCGCCAGTATATTTTACTCAAAACAGACAAAATAAAAAGGGGAAGCCACCCCGAAGGATGGCATCCAAAGACATACTGGTGCGTGCGAAACCAAAATGATTCGAGAAGGGTTCGGAGGCTTAGTTACGAAATGGGAAGGTGTTAGGCAACCATTCCGCCCTTTCGGTCTCTCATGAATATTTGCTATTTTCCTTTATATTCCCCCCCGTGATATGTGTGCATGTGTATATATAGAATGGTGGTAGGAATTCTCGACTTGTATCATGGAAAAGATAAAGTGAGTCATCCGTAGGAATGTGAGATTAATGTGGAAAATAGGATTTACACGATTACCCTTGCATTGATCGTTATAAGGGAACGATAACGCATGTGGAATAATACGCCACTAAGAATGAATATATAGAATATAATAGAAAATGAGATAAAGAGAAGATAGAAAATAAGAGAAAAAGTGAGAAAAGGACTCGAGTCTCTGGTTTTACCCCGAGATGCCTACGTAGCCTATAAAGGCATCAAAGTCCACGTAGTTCGCATACAAAACGAGGGGTGGGGTTTATCCCATAAATCCAAATGGAGAAATCTCTTATTTGTAAGTGTGTGTGTGTGTGTGTGTAGAAAGAGTGTTTTAGTTATGAGAAAAGTGTGGAAAAAGTGTGAGAATCCCTATTTGGAATTTATGAGCAAACCCTCTTTTTCTTATTTTTTTGGGTTTTATTTATATGAAAATAGGAGATGTGCAATAATACTAGATAAAAATTATGTTAGGATATGTGAAATAAGATAATAAAAAGTGCTTAAGTAATAAAACAAGTTATTGAAAATTTAAGAAGATTGGAAGAGAAAGGTGAGAAAGATGGACCTTCTTGGAGACTTTGAGCTTGATCTTGAATGTCGAAAAGAAGCCCTTGCACTTGGATGATGATGGAGAGTGGTTAATTCATCAAATTTGATGAAAGGGATGATGAAAAGTGGAAGTAAAAAAGGGATTTGGAAGTTGAAATCACTCTGCCTTCGAGAGAGGTTTCTGGGATTTGCTGAGAGTGATTTGCTTCTGATCTAAGCTCCCCTTGAAAATGAGGCCAAGGCCTCCTTTTATAGGCCCAGGGGTTTGCTGATCATCATTGCCATGGCACTACCTATCGACAGGTGCCGATAGGCAGGGTCTGGGACCTGCCATTTGGCAGTGTGCTTTAGGTTTTTTTTGAAAAATTGGTCGTCGAGGGCAAATCGTTGGTCAGAATTGCGCACGGGGCATACCGTTAGAAAGGTATTTCAGAGACCTTCGAAAGTCCTTTGGACTTCTCCCAAGTTCGGGAGTTGACTTTGGGTCAAATGTGGCTCAGAAGCGTTTGTCAGTCCGCTGGACGGGGAATTATTCTGACGTAAATGGATAGTTCGTTCGCATGGTAAGTCTGAATCGCACATGAGGCTAATCTTTAGAAAGGTTTGGAAATGTACTTCGACATTCCAAAGAGTTTGACCCAGTTCGGGGAGTTGACTTTGGTCAACCGGGCCCGAGAAGCATTCGGTGACCTCTCGGAGTCAAACGGATTGTTCGTCCGCATGGAAAGTCAGAATCACGCACGTGATGGACCATTGGAAAGGGTTTTCTGTGCTCTTCGAAGATTCATTCAGCCTCGGTTGAGCTGAATAGTTGACTTAGGTCAAACAGAGCCCGGGAGCCCCGATGGCCTCTAGGTCGGGTTTCGGACGCAAACGGATCGTTCGTCCGCATGGTAAGTCAGAATTGCTCACGGGATGGACCATTGGAAAGGGGATTCAGTGCCCTTTAAAGATTCATTGAGTCTCGATTGAGACGAAGAGTTTGACTTTTGGTCAAATCGAGCCGGGGAGTGCCTGATGGCTTCTAGGTCAGTGCTCGGGACATGATCTGGGTTTGCGATGATGAGTGGAGGTACTAGGGACCTAAGGAGAGTTAGGGGGTATCAAAATGAGGTGTCTACACAGGGAATCAAAGAAGGTTGTAAAAACTCAAGAGAAAATGGTAGCAAATGATCGCACAAGAAAAATCTTGAAGATAAAAAAGGGGCTAAAGTTCAGAAGGTTTAAGGTAAGAAGAAATGAGAGAAATTTCGTTCCTATTTATTGGTTGCCTCGATAAATGAGAAGAAAATGATTTACTGAACGAATCATATATTTACCACTGGTTGTAAGCTTTTCGAAGTGCCAAAAGATGATTATGTACTTTGGTGGTTAAAAAAAAGTATGAATTATTTAAAAAAAATGCCATCATCAAACAACGCCAATGGAAATTTTTACAAGTATGGGAGGTCAGCTGCCGACCAAGCACTCAAAACAGTGCACTGAGCAACTTCCTGGGCTAAATACTCCATACTTTCAATCAAGCATCAAGCATCTAGCATGGAGCATTGGGGGCTTTTGTTGTATATACAAAATTACTCACCTATGTGGACAAATAAATAATAAACGCCTGTCCCCCTTTGTGGCCCAACAACCTACTTGATTGGCTTCAGAGATACTTAGTATGCTAGAAGACTGACCAACTCTAGAAGGCCAACTAATAGGAATGCCAATAGTTACTCGGATGGGATGCCAACCAACTGAATTCCAAGGGTTTCATTTATTGTATACAGATGTAAACGTCTGTCAATATAAAGGCGTTCCATTTATAGGGTTTTGCACCCTATAAATACAAACTACTCCCTTAGCTCAATAGAAAACTCGAATCACTCATATGCACACTATACTGAGCAATTGTAAACCCTACTGAATAAAAACTAACAGTGGATGTAGGCTACTTTATAGTTGAAACACTCCAAAAATTGTGTCTCTTGTGTGTGTGGTCTGAGTTACTTATCTTATTTTTATCTGTGATTATAAATTTGCAGTTCGATGATTTTTAGACATCAACACCCATACACCCAATCCTACACGCATATACCCCACTAAAAAAGATACAGTATATATCCTAACTATATACATACGCTTAACTATGAAAATAACAACGTACCACGCTCTCTCACGGATCACCACTCGATTCTATCTCCAAAAGACATTGCAAGCTTGAATCCTCAAATCAAATCACATCAACGCATCGATACTAGATATACCTAAAATTTATAGTAACAATATGCTAAATAAATATCATTTTCAAAATCAACTCTATGGATCCTCACATCAAGATTACTCCTTCTAACCCCAATGCCTACAATGTCCTTAACACAAAATTCCTCATCTCTAAGAAACACAACTAACACATATGCTCGACCCAACACCTTAAGAAAGTATTGCCTCAGTGAGTATAGGCAACAAAGTAGAATTAAGGCTAGTTATAACTTCGAGTATTGAGATTTTTTATGATCATATCTAATGTTTGTATAGTGTCATTGTTATCAAATTAGTGATGGTAGACCTGATTTGAATGTGTATGCCCTTAAAGAGTTTAAATGACTAAGTGATTTATAGATTAAATACAAACAAAAAATGTCATACCTAGGTTTTGGTGATTAAAGTGTTGGGCATGGTAGGCTTAGTTGACTTTAAAGAAGTTTGGTATAACTCTTGTAAAGGATAAGTGGATTGTTTGGAAATTGGAAAAATTTTGGACTTTTATGGTTAGCATATTGGTTCATGTTTGGTTTTAGGCCAAATGGGTCTTGGTAACCGACAAATCTATGTAGCAGTGTTTCCTTAGACGTGACGTGACGAGACTTCGGTTTCCACTGGTCACAAATTGGAATTTGCATGATCACCATAAATCGTCTATTTTTATTTGTCCTTTTAGTCTTGGGCCAATGTAACCTAATAATTTACTAAGTCGTGCAGTAGTGTATCGGGAGGGTTCCATGTTTGGATTTTTCTTGCGAGACGTCCCACGCACGAAATTGGAAAAAGTTGGGAGTTAAGAGAAGTTGGATACTAAGATGGTTATTTTATTTTTTTCATGTGCATATTTGGGGGTATACTTGATATATGGATATGCTTGGGGTGAATGGTACAAATTGAATGTATATGTGTCCTTCATATTTGTTAATGGTACTTGTGCGTACATGTAATGTGGAATATATGGATTCCCCAATAGTGTTATGATAGGTGGGGATGAACCTTTCATTTATCTAATGGGATATGAGTATGGATTAATTGGGTATAAACTTAAGATAATGGTACAAGTCAAAACATAACTTCTTACCGTAGTGAATTCCGAGGGCAAAATTATTGAATTGAAGTTATATAGATTTAATTGAAATTATGGGAATTATTGTTCAGATGAAATAATTGTATTTATCTTTAATTTGGCATAATAATTAAATGAATATGTAAAATTTCATTAGAGTATTTATTTTAAATATAATATTTCATAGATGTGATACAAGTATTATGATTTTATGGTATGTCGGTATATTGTGAATAATGAGGATAGTCGCGAATATTAATAACTCGTTGATTTAATTAAGTCGTATTACGAATATACGAATATGATAATTATGGATATAAAAATAAATTTATAAAGTGTTTATAGACTTTTAAATGTGATTAGTGACTTAAGTATGCATTTCAAGTGTTTAAAAATGGATCTATGGTTGGGTAGGACCTTGGGTAGAGTTTCGGGTTAAACCGGGTATGGATAGAAACCTTTTTAGGGGCCTTAGTTCTGGCCCATTGGGGAACTCCAAATTTAACCTAACTAAAATTATATTTAAAAGAGGTTAGATCAACCCTAGGGTTCCATAACCACGACATGCCACATTTGGAGGCTACACACTTTGAGAGAGAAGGGAGAAGCCACTTAGGAGGAAAAAACGAAGAGTTATCTCTATACTTTCAGGAAAGGATTCTCTTGGAAAAATTATTCATTTTGTTTTAACTTCATTTTTATGTTGAATCCATGCTTAAATTTGAGGTTAAATCTGATTTATTATAACCATGTTAGGGTTATTTAATAATCTTGAGTTTTTGGTGATATTCATATGTTAGGGTGCTAGATTCGTGAATCCCCATGATATATAATGGAAATGGGTTGTTTGATTTAGATAAGTCATTACTAAATTTCTTTTTGAATAAATTTTAAAAGTCTCAGTTCGATTGTTGAAGATTTATGATGAAAATTGAGGCATTGTTGTGTAGAAAATTTCTAGGAATTTTAATATGTATGAGTGTTAAGATTTGATGAACTTGGGATTAAACTTATTTTGTTGCAAGATTTTGCTCTTTAAGTTTTGATATTGGATTTGATGTTCTTGTACCCTTATTATGATGTAAAAGGGTTAGAAACGTGTTCTTACACTTTCATTGGGTTAGGGTATCTATTGGGTTCTGTTTTGGAGCTTGGTATGTGCATTAATGGAAGTTTTGGAGGCCTCATCTTCGTCTTAAGTCATCTTGATTTCTGCCTAGAACCGAAATGATTCGGCCTAGTGGCGAATCGATTCAAATCATGAAATTTTATATCTTTTCGTTACGATCGCTTGGGTTCCGACCTTGTATTTTTCTTATTTTTTTGAATTAGTTATGATTTTTCAATGAAAGGGTGTGCGAGACCATTTTCTTTCAAGTGAGGAAGAAAGACTTATTCCAAGATATTAATGATAATTTTATGAACTTAAATACTCAGTCTAACCGGGATGGGTATGAAAATAGATTTTCATGCGTAGTATCTTAGATGATAAGTTAACTACTTAATTAAAATGATTTGTTGTAGGTTTCCGAATTAAAGTAAAGAATATGACACGTTATAAGACTAGGGACAAACCTAAATGTGTAGATACCTTTCTGTAGGGGCAACGATGATAAGGTCCAAAAAGATACCGTAATAATAATATTATGAGGACAATTGAAGCTTAAATAAAAAAAGAAATTATTATAGATAAGTTTAATACTTGAGAGTATGATTGATGATTAGCTCCATGAATTTGTTATCATATAAAAACACTAAGAAGAAATTTTTCCTAAGCCTAGTGGTCTAAGTCATGATGGTTGGTATTAGTTGTGATAGTAGTTATGGTGTAGCTACATATACATATTAGTTAACTCCTTATATATTTGCATATAAACCTTATTGTAAAGGAAGAAGAGGTAAATAATTATTAATAATCTAAAAGGATTAAATTCTAAGCCAGGAGGATAACATGCATAAATCATTAATTATTTTGGGAAGGTTAATTTCGGGATAACTATACCTATATATTTATAGAGAAATAAATGATGAAGTTAATTTTATTATTAAGTATGGGAGGCGATATATGAGACTTAATATTTAATTGGGGAGTAGTCGTAAGATTGTGACTTAATATGGATTTGTAATAACTGACTAAAATGTGATGGTTAAGCCGAGAAGCCTATATTGATATGTATGGAGATTCCTCGGGTAAAAGTAGTTATAGAGTAACTTCTTGCACATATTGAATGATAGTATGTATTATACTATTTTTTATGGACATACCTAGGTTCGTGGATCGTCCCATTGGCTGGGGTGCCCATATTTGAGCCTGGAGCACACGTCTTCACAGGTGGGCTACGCAAAGTGTTAGGTAATATTATAGGTACTATGTAGCAGCGCCACTTATGAGAGGTATGTGTAGATGATGGGATCCTTTGTCACCGCTGGGTACGGGGCGTGAACTAGTGTAATGCGTAGATATCGCCCCACTTTCTTGTGTGTTATTGTTAGTAGCGCTGGGATAAGGGACTCTTCTGGGTATTAACGATAGAGCACGAACATGACACCGAAGATAGATGTCTTCGTGTGCCGTACATATATGTGAACATATGTAGTCATCTATATACACATTGTGGTGTGCCTTGTATGAGAATGTGTTATCACAGTCTGTAGATGTAGATAATACTTAATGATAACAAAGTCGAATTAACATAGCGATGTGGATAATTGGTAACAAAAATAAGTTTTAATGGTCTAATGCGGTAAAAAATTACTAATGAGAATAATAACTTGGCAATCTAAGAATGTAAACGGTAATTAAAGAGTATAAAACTTATAGTCTAATGATGTAGACGATAACTGGTGTGAATTAAAAATTAAATAGTCTGACGAGATAGACTAAGGTTAAAGAACATTATATGACGTAAAAATATGCACTGAATTTATATGGAATTTAGTGGGAGCATTATGAAGTTAATTCGGGGACTATAGTGTTCTGTGTAAACACTCTCATTTAGTTGACACGTATCTAGATATCATTATCATTAAATGTCAAATTAGACAATGTAATTCATAATTGGTATTTGTTTGAGGTTATGAGTAGGACTGCTTCTAAATGAGAGATGAGATACTCGATACGTGTGAACATCGATGACGATATGTGAAGTATGAGTTAGTTACATTTTGCATATTTATTCGTGAATAATCCTTGCAACCTTAAGGCTCTGACCTAAAATTATAAGGTCTCCTCATAAACAGGGACAGCAGGACTGACGATGGATCAGACTTGTAGTAGTGGATTCCGTTTCATTGATTCTAGCATAAGTTGTACTTATTCATTTGGTTATTTTATTTCATATCGAGACTTGTATGGGCATAAGCCCCAGAGTTTATTTATTCAGTTTGTTCTTATCTTTACATTATGGACATTGTATGATGATTCAATATTATATTCATGTATTAAATTAGTTTTGTTTTGTTGTTTTTATTAAATGTGAATTTTGGTATAGAATATAAACAACTTATATTTTCTTCAGTGCTGAGAATGGTATAAATTATTGATAAGCCCCATCTTCAGCGTATAGTCTTTGGAAAACCTTTACGTTAGAATATGGGGGTTCCTACAACACCCATTTATTAGTTTGACCAATAATCTCGTTGGTGCCCACTTATTTCATTTTTGCACCCTTGACCCTCAAAATGTATGGAAACCATCAATGACCGTTAAGTGAACTTTTGTCTTTTTTAAAAGCCCAAAATTACCCTGTTTATGTTTTCTAAATATTTCTTACAAAATATAAAAGTATAAAAAAATAAACTACCAATTGGAGACATTTTTCAAATATATATAATAATAGAATATAGAAATTTCATACGTAAACGAATATATATAAAAATAAAAATCACATTGATGAATAAACAATATATATACGTAAATACGCCCAGTTATAATTTCAGAAAAGTATCAACTGTTCGGTTATGTTATAAGAAAAAAATAGTTTAAAAATTGTTTTTATAACAGTTTTATAAATCAAATTTCTAGTATTTTGTGAGCGTTTGGCAAACTTGATTTAAAATTAGTTTTGAAAAAGTTAACTAACACAAATATTGCTCTCTCTCTCTCTCTCTCTCTCTTCCCTTCTTTATATATATATATATATATATATATATATATATATATGTTGTCATGACATTGTATGTGTAATACTTAATAAAAAATTATGCATACATGCATTAAAGTACAAAATGCATAAAGTATTATATATGTACTAACAATATTATTAAAAATATATAGATCTTAATATATTACATATTTATTAATACATATATACATAGAGTCTCCACTAGAGGCCTCTTATCTACGTGCTCTGGTACATAACATTTTTTTGAAATAGTAAAAAAATTATTTTTTTGGTGAAGCTTTTTGTATATGATCTCCATAGTGAGGAGATCATCACCAATTGTTTTTAAAAAAAATCAATCAAAAAGTGGGGGACTGAATATATATATATATATATGTTGGGAGAGTATCATAAATGGACTTTAACGAAAAATACATAACAACCCATTAATTTTAATTTCTATAGTGTAATTGGTCCGTGCTTGCGGCAACGGACATGCGTGTGACCCGAAATCCCCTTATCCCCCCCTAAAACCCTGCCCCTACCCTTACCATAGCAAACTACTAGTTAGACTGGAATGTTTACTCAGGGGTAAGGGTTGCCATGGTGGGAGGGGGTGATGCGGGGGTTGGGGGTAGTTGTAAAAAGAATATTCGATCGACACGCGTGTCCGTTGCCGCTGGCGCGGGCCAATTACAACATAAGAATTAAAATTACTGGGTTGTTAGGTTTTATTTGTTAAGGTCCATATCTTGGGTTCCTAACCACTATAAATACACAATCTTCCTTAGCTCAAGGGGACATTTCCATCATCACTAGCACACCCCATACTAAGTTATTGTAACCACTTGAAATACGTAGGCTTTTTGTAACCGAACTGCTTTAAAAACCTTATCACTTGTGTGTTTGTCTAGCTTGCTTAAACTTATTTATCTGTGATTATAAAATTGAAACTACTCCATTTTAAGACATCAACAGATTGGCGCTGTTTGTGGGAACGATTGCCTGTCATCGTTCTCTACCTCTACTGTTTCTTTTGTTTATTCTCTAAAGAATGACCAATGATCCCGAAAGTAACCTAACTACTACAGGTAACAATTCAGATCCATCTTCTCCCCCTGGTGTGGTAGATCTCCCAAGAATTTTGCTCAACTTGGCTAGGGGACAAGAAGCCATGAAAGAATCAGTAGGCAATCGACTTGTACGTTACAAGATAAATCCTCCAATGAACCTTGTAGGAGGGACATTCCACCTCCTCCATCCAGGAATGAGATAAGTCATCACTCCAGGTGTTCTCATGACAGATCATACCTTCCTGTAACAACATCGTCATTACGATCAACGGATTATTATGATGGTCAATCTTTCTCCAACGAGCAACCGAGTGTGTCGGAATGAATAAGTAGGAAATCTACTTTCGATCGTTTGGGTCCCCGAGAAACCAATGGTTATCATAGGGAGTAGGATTGTCCTTGCGAGCATAAAGAAGGATCCATGATATTTAAGGCTAGCATGAGAGGCTCTGTTCGCGCCGAGAAGACTTCTCAGGAAGAACGTTCAACGCATGTGCACAGTAAAGCCATAAAAGCTACTTCATCCAAGTCGAAGCCGTAGGAACATTCTTGGAAAGGATCTGCGCAACGACTAGAGAGAACGGCTTGGGGAAATGGCCAAAATAAAGAATACTTTACAAAGAAGTTTTGTTAATGGATCATCTTTTATCCAAGATATTGTAGACTACCGCACGCCCTCCAAATTCAAGCCACCTGTTGCTACTCCCACGTATGATGAAAAAACTAATCTAGTCCTCCACATTGAAGAATATCAAGCTGATGCTGATATCTATTCTGTTCCTAACGAAATGAGGTGCATGGATTTCTCTAGTTCCATCACAGGTCCAGCCCAAATATGGTACAATAATCTTTCCAGAGGTAAAATTTGTAGTTTCCATCAATTGGACGAATTATTTTGTAATAGGGTACTTTAGATTGTAGATGGAGGCGTAACCCCTATTTGAGTATGGTAATGATAAGATAATTTGGACAGAGCTTTGGATTAGTGATAGGACACACAAACACAAATCCAATGAAGATAAGCTCAATATAAACTCTCAAATCTCTCATGTATAACTCAGAAAGTAGTAATGAAACTTGGAAATAACTTAGAAAGAGGGAGAGAGAAGTAAGCACCCTAGATACACCTTGGTAGGCAGGTATAAACACAACCAAAACAACCTCAAGAATCTTTGTCAAGTATTAAAAGCTTCGTAATAAATAACAATGGTGAGTGAGTAAATCCTTTGGTTTACAATAACTCTCTCTGAATGTATATTCTCTCTAGTAATAACTTCTATAAACTCTCAAAGGATCCTCCTCCTCTCAAAGGTGGTTGGGGGTCCTTAAATAGCCCCCCACACCACCCCCGAGACAACTCAGTCATTAAAGACTGTGAAACACATCCCTCATACTTTATGTCACAATATTAAATGCTTGATGAACTAGTTGTCTCCACGTCATAAACATTAAATTCCAAGACATGCCTTATGTCCAACCACTCCGTGTCAGGGGACTGTTGTCGCAGAGGTGGCTCACCAATTGCCTGACAACCTCAAATACCACGGTGATTTACTTAAGTGCAGGTCTGACATTGTTTAGCTGACTAGTGACATCACCTACAGTGGATGTGACATTAAGTAGAGGGTTGTTTGGTTCACAACTTCAACGCCCGATGGAACTCCAAGCTGCTCCGCCTGAGGTTCCACGGTCAGGGTCCTTCGGTGTTTATACCAGGTGTATCTAAGATGGTCAGGACGAGTCCCAACGAGGCCTCTCTTCTCAATCCTCCAAACCAAGTCCCTCTAAAGTTCCCACATCGAGGTCATTCGATAGAGCATGAAAGCTCTCCCAAGCCCTGCCAAGCCTGGTCTCTCGCGAGTACCATTTGACCTCACACTAAAACTCATTATTATTCTCGTTACATCATTACAACCGTTATAGCTTACAGTCAACATAAACAGAAATACAATATGATTAATATAAAAAGATAAAGTATGAGTTGCCACGCCAAGCTGCCTCGCTGAATTGTCGCGCTTGAGTTGCCAAGCTTGAGCTGCCATGCTTGAGCTATTTCGGTTGCTTAATCTCACACACTATTGCCAGTGAGGGAATTATCCCTAATCTTAGGATTAACTTTAATACCCCTCTATATTTTCCCCTTCGTGGAGATATTTGTTGGAACAAGAAATGTCTGCACGAAACTTCTCAATTCGATGAACCTTCTCTGTGTGAAAAAAAAATTCTAGCCTTCTTTCCCTCGTTAGAACCGCAACGTTATAATCTCCTGGAAAAAGTAAAATTTTCCCCGATGTTCCTGAGCAGAAGCGCCATGACTCATTGGTGCTTGGGAGAAGGGACATCGCCACTTTTTCCTGATACCAAGCCTCAACTATTCTAGCTTTATTATTTAAAATTCTCCCGAGAGGCCTGCTAACCTTCTCAAATACTCGTTGGGGCTCCTGGTAAGTAAAATTCTCCCTTATGATGCTTTGCTGTGTTCGAAAAAGTAGTAATTCTTCTCGAGGTAACTGTGTCACACTTTAAACAACGTTTGGACATGTGGCGAGGGGACATCGTACCTTTTGTTTTAACCGTTGGGACATATCTTCCGTTAGGCGTTGATGGATAAGTCTGACACCAATTTGGCGCCAAAACATAAACTTGGTTAGGAAGTCAACCCTTTCTATTCCCCAGACGTCACTTCGTATTCGACGTAACGCTGTCTTATCAACTGTCGAGACCCTTCACGATGTGCCACGTGTTCATTTGAAATGATTATAGGCGGCCCTTGCACGTGCGATGGTGGGAAACTCAAAAGTTAGGTTTGAAACCCTTCAAACGTCTCTTTTATTTCAAAACCCTTATCTTTCCTCATCTTCTTTATCTTCTTAAAGCTCCCCGCCTTCTTTTCAGAGAGAAACTCTGTGCGAACTTTGTACAATCTCCGTTGTTGCCCCATTCTTTACTCAGTCTCCTCCTCTCATCTTTTGCACCACTATCCTCGGTTGTGCCCCTCCTTCTTCCTTTCCAACTCTTCTTTTACCAGACCTTTTCATACTTCTGTTGTTTGTAATGGCCTCATCAAGCAACCCAGCCACTACTGCCATCAGTGCTCCTCCTACGGCCCCTATTGTCGCTAACCCTTCTACTGCCTCATTGACCGTTGCTTGTGAAGAACAGTTGTGTTTCTACCACCGATCCCCCATTTTTGGCAAAAGGTGATAACTTTGCTGGGTTTTGTAAGAGCTGCATTTTTAGCGCCAAGTATGATGCCGTTATGCTTGGTGATGAAGACGAGAGTTCTGATGAATGGGGCTTTCTACCTCCCGAGGGGACTCTCAGATTTCGTATTGAGCGAGGGGACTTCCCATGGTCCCACATTGATTTTGAAAGTCTTGGGGGCTCTCCTGCTCACTTTATCGCTTGGAATTCTCATATGCAGAGTTCCCACGTTGATACCCTTGCTAAGATTGGGCTTTATCGAGCCAAGTGGTTTGGTGAGTTCACTCTCTCCAAAAATAATGTTGCTCTTCTTGTTCTGGTATCTCGCTGGAATGCTACTACTCACACGTTCATTGCTGCATGGGGGGAATTTACAATAACATTAGAGGACGTGTGCGAGATCTTAGGCCTTGAGGCAATAGGTCATGAGCCCTATTCTGATAAAGCCATAGATGCCCAAGAAACTGCTGATCGTTTAGAGCTAGACCACATATGCCGAAGGTGCATCGGTACTTCAAACAAATCCACACTCACTTCCCTCATCAACTACTTCTTCAAAGACCCCTCGGACGGAAGTTCCTCCGAGGCCTCCCCTAGACAAGGTATATCTTTAGAGATTCCTGCTTATATCCTTGTCATCCTTTCTCATTTCTTTTTAACGGGAAACCCCAACGACCAGCCTTGAAGGGATCTCATCAACTTATCTCTTCGATTGGCCCGGGGTATCAAGCTCCCTCTGGCCGCAATCGCCTTGGGGTCCCTCTACATGATAAGCACCCAAAACTGTACATTTTATACCCCGAATAGTCGTACTTTAGTTGCTATTTCTCGACAATATGGGTCTTATGTTCTTAAATGTTTATCATGCAGGGTTAACGTCAATTGCGGTGTCAAAAGCTATATTTCAAGGCAATTGCGCGTTTTATGGAGCTAATACCTCTTCCGTACCCTAACCTGAGCCTAAACCCTAGCCTAAACCTACCCCCGAACCCCGTGTGTGTCTAATTTGCCCTTTTATTATTTTTTTAGATTTTTAATTTGAGTCTTTTCTATTTTTAGGATTTATTTTAGAATTTTTAAATTTTATTTTCTATTTTTTCTATTTTATTTTTATTAATATAATTTTATTTTATTTTATTTCGATTTTGATTAGTTTTTAGTTTAGTCTTATTTTATTAAGATTAGTTTTAGTAGTTTATTTTTTTTAGTTTATTAGATTTTATATTTTTAGGACCTTAATTTTCATTTAGACTTTTATATTTTAATTTCTTTTATTTTTGTTTTTAATAGCTTAGGATTTTATTTTTAGTTTTAATATTTTTATTTATTTTTAGTTAGATTTTATTTTTTAGTTTTAATTTTAATTGAGTCTTGTTATATTTTTAAGGGTCCAAATGATACACACACACACACTTAATACACATACACCTAAACCATTCTCCCAAACACACCCTAATCTACCTACACCATCACCCTCACACTAAACCCCCTACACCTCACACACCTAATACCCCCTCCATCTTCTTCCCTACACACGTTTCTCTCTCTATCCTCCATAACTAAAAACCCACCACCTCCAATTCTCTCTCTTCACACACTCAACTCATAACCACCATGGCCAAACTCGAAACAACCCATTGTCGATAAACCCAGTCGCACCCCCCTCTCTCCCTCTCTTTCTCACCTACCGGCGCCACCTGCCGGCGCTTATTTCCGGCGCTGCCCTGGCGCGTCCACTACCCCTCCGGTCGCAACCCCTCAGCCGGAGCTCCGACCTCTCTCCCTCACGACCTCCTAGGCCGACCTCCACACCAAACCGCAGCCTCCTGCCACACTTCTGGCCAGAAATAAATAACCAACCCGGATCCATATACCGTCGCCAGGACCCGAACCCGCTCCCATAACCGTCAACAGCCCCATACCCATTTCCCCCTTAAGCCAAGCACGACTTCCTTCAATCTGCCAATCCAAAACCTAATGAGCCAAAGCCAAACAAACTAAATGTCCCCACATGTGCATTAAACCATTTAAACCCATTTTCCCATAATACCCCCCAACTAACCTTGTCTAACCAAACACCCAAAATACCCCTCAAATCAAATCTGAATTTATCCTCACCTCACACCCCCATGCACATGTGCTCTCACTATTCCCACATGCACACCCTTGCCAATTTTTATTTTTACCCCTCATGCTCCATGCCTCCTATATATTGAGGATGAAGACCCATTTGAAAAGGATCTCAAATTAGTTTTAAGCTTGGTGTGATAAAATTCTCCCCACCCCTCTATGTTGAGTATTTGCATTTTTAGCAAATACCTCAATATAGAGGTGTGTGTTGAAAATTATCTCTAGGATAAATTTCACCCCACCCATCTATTATGAATTTTTGCATTTTTAGCAATTATTCATAATAAATTGATGTAGTGAAATTTATCCCTTATGGGAGATAAATTCTAACCCATTCATTTATGTTGAGATTTTGCATTTTTAGCAATTATCTCAATATAAATTAATGATCTAGAATTTATTTCTTTGGGTGAATTCTAATGTACAATTTTATAATTTTAGGATTTGCATTTTTAGCAAATCTCTTTTATTATTTAATTGTCCATTATGAATTCACCCACTATCCTTTTAATTTTTAGTTGTAATTTATAGTTTAGCTTCAATAAATACATGAGTGAAGAATTGTAATTGAGAGATTGATGAAGTAATTGAAGATTTCATGTCAATTCAAGGCTTAAATGAGTTTGATCTATTCCTCTCTTTTACTTTTAGTTTAATCATCTCATGCTTCCAATTGTTTAGCTTATATTTTTGGATGATGATTATTGAGGGCTAATCTCCCATTTATGGGATGAAATTTTGAAGCCCTCATGAGTCCAATTTAGTTAGTTTACTTTTTAGCTCAATTTTATTTACCTAATTTTTATTAGCTTTTGCATCTTAATTAGTAGTTATAAAAATTAATATAGTTAGTTAGTTAAAATATTCCCTTGAAAAATTCATAAAAAAATAGAAAAAGTAAAAATAGAAAAAAATATAATAAAATGCAAATGAATTTATATATATGTTCTCACCAATTTTGTGTTTCACCCTTAGATTTGGATTGACTCCCTTACTTACCTCTACACTAGTTTTGTTATAATTTTGTAGATTCAAGGGAAATTTTGATGGATAGAGAAGTTGCAACAACGACAAAATCTACAATACACCGAATTTTTCTTTCTATCAAATGGCGTCGTTGCCGGAGATCAATCATCAACTAGAGAGGAAATTCTAGAGAGAGAGATAGGTTAGAGTAGAAAATAAATTAGGTAGAATATTTTTGTAAATAATTTTATTTTTATCTTTTTAGATATTTGTGAGAGATTAATTGTTGAGCAATTCAAATGAGTATTTGTATGTAATTGAATATGGTGGAAAGCTCATTTGGAATAGATGTTGATCAATTTCAATGGAGGATTAGAGTCCAATTTTGCAAATCAAGGAGACTTGTTTGAAGATTTGTCCTCTTACCCTTCTATTTTATTTGTTTATGCCTTTGATTATTAATTTGTCATATTTCATACCATGTTAGACTAAATCCCCTTTCAAGGGGTGGGGTGAAACCCTTATTTGATATTATTTCAGTTTAATTAGTTTGCTTACTTGAAATTTCCCTTTGAATGTTAAATTTGATCCCCCACCCTTAGATTTACGCCTCGAGAGAGGGTAAATGATTTTCGAGAGAAAATCAAAATTCTAGTGATAATACCCATTTTAGATTCGAACTAGAGATAGGGGTTTCTTAAGTGGGGTATTATCATTTGAATTTCAACTCTAAATTTAATTTCTAAGATTGACATAAATTCTAATTGATTGATCCTAGCGGGTGATTAATTAAAAGGAGTGTAGATCTAATTTTTTAGAGTTGTGGGGTGTTAATTTTAACTTTCTAAAAGATTACTATTCTAATTACACTTGCAACGAGAGTTGGTTTGTAATTTTAATATTAATTTGGGAGAATTCAAATAAGTAAATTAATTGATTAGAATAATTAAAATTTGTGGTATAATCCCACTCCTTGATTGTTCTCACAATTATTTTCCTCACTTTATCTTTTATTTTAGTGTTAGACTTTATTTCTCATTTTAGTCACTTTTGAGTTAGTTGTTTAGATTAGTTTAGATCTTACCTCACCCTATTGTTTTAATATTGAAAAAGCTAAAAAAATTAGAAAAGTGAAAAAGAACAAAAAGAAAATAAAAAGTGAATTACATGTGAATTTGTTCCATTTGCTTTACTCCCTAGAAAGTGGATTGATACCCTTACTTACCTCTACACTTGAGTTTATTATTATTTGTAGGTATTTGAGGTTTTGACTAACTTGGCTTCAAACAACAACAACGACCATACCCAAAAGTCAAGTTATCACTACACATGGATTGATAGGGTCCTTTTTGACATGGAGTGATCTCTGGGCCACTACAACCTAGCCAATTTTGCCAACTGTGTTCTTCTGACGAGTTTCCTTTATGTGCGCTTCCCGGCCGTGGATGCTAAAACTAACCGTCCTCCCTCAGGGGAAATAATCCTCCCTCCTCACTCATTTGTTTACCACAAGAGGCATAACTGAAAGGAGTTGACCTCCTTTATTGATGACCTTTCAAGTTTCGTAATGAGGCCCTGTAGGGTGGATATTTTTCTCCATACTTGTGATTTTTTTAAGCATGGGGCCAGAGTGGTCCAACCAACCACTATAGACCTCATTACCGAAGACCCCTTGTTGGCCGTTGTGATTCTTTTCTCTCCTGGATACCTGCCCTCACACACCGAGTGGGGATACACCAGTGAACATTACAATCCCAACCGATGCAGCCATAAATTTGACTTTGATCAAGGGGCTTCTCGCCCAGTGTTTCAGTTATCTAACCCCAAGGTATCATTTGGCGAGGCATGTTCTCTATTCTCCTCGACGGCTGTGTGGGGAGTGAGTTCGACATTGGCTGGGCGAGTCACCATCCCCAGCATCACTAGGTAAGGGGACGTGACTCCTATATTTGCCATAAATTATTGGCCAAGGCAACTGGCCCAGATTGCTGAATTCATCGAGGGTGATCCCGTGTACTCCCCAGTTCTTTCTTTTTCCTCCTTGGAGATGGGTCTGAAAGGAAATTCCGTTCTTGGGGTTGAGTTCCCTCTGAGTCAGACCCCCAAATCACCTCCCACGGAACTTCCTCCATACTTCCCCATGGTCCCTGTTGCTACGCCCAAAGAAAAAGCCACTGCGATCCCCAAACCATCTGTCCCCACGGCCGAAGCTGCCATGGGAGAAGGGCCTTCTCAGCCACCTACTAAGAAGGCCAAGAATTCCAAGTCTAAGAAACCTAAGGCCCAAGGTCAAATGCAAACTCCATTAGAGGCATTCCCAATTGTCTCCGTTCCCCCTCCTATGTCTCTAGAACTAGCTGAAGAACTGAGGAGGTGGGAAGAGGTTGAAGTTGCCCGAATAAATGCTAAATTCCAACGGCACGCAGTCTCCATTCCTCCTCCGGGTACATTCCCCAAAATAGTGGTGGATCCTAGTGAGCCCTCAGTAAAGAGAAGAAGAAGGTCGAAGGTGCTTGAAAGTGGTGCTGTCATGGGCTCAAGAAGGAAGACGCTGTGTACTAAGCCCCAAAAGAAACAGACATCTGAGCGACCTTCATCACCAGCTCCTTCTGCCCCTGCTTCTTTGCCGTCCTCACCAGTGGTTATATCCTCTCGTTCTCCCTCTGGATCTGAGGTATATGTGCATTCTTTATTTCTCATTCTTCTTTTCTTGACACAACGTCCTTACTTATTGTCTGATATCTTTGATGCAGGGAGTTGAAGTGAGGGTCAATCCTCCCACCCCCCCCAGTCCCCCATTAAGTCGTTTCATGGGGGGATATTACGGTACTCTTCCAGCTACTGCCTCCCTTCCCCGTTCTCCTTTAATAAGCCTCACCTATTCACACCGCTCCTCCTCCCATCGGTCCAGGGATGCCTCCACGGGAGTCGCCGAGATGTCTGGCCAGCCCGAGGTAATTATTCCAGTTTCCTCTGAGTCACCTTCGGAGCGAGAGGCCTCTTATCCCCTGGTTGTGGTCGAAGAGAGTGTCCCACAGGTAAACTTCTTTTTGAGCCTTGCATCGTTTATTTGTCCCATCGGTTTATTCCTCCATTGTAACATGTTGGGCTATTTTAGGTGGAAGTGGAATCACTGATAGCCAACATTCTCCTTCCCCATGTACTGTCAAGACCCATTATTGCAGTTCCTCTCTTTAGTGCCATAACGGGGGTGAGCCAAGTGTATTTCTGTCTCTTATCCCTTTGCGATTACTCCTTTTATCTAACATTTGTTGTTACATTTGTAGCTCTCTCCAAGTCTTTTTTGCCTTTTGCATTGAGTGGCCTTATCCCTTCTCTGGCCCAGGTTGGGGTAGCTTCTCTAGTTGGGGCCTCTCTCGAAGGTCCAATATCTCCTTCTGACGATGTGCCCATGTTGGCCATAGTGCCCTATACTGGCGAGGGAAGTGTTCCTACCTTCGAGGCTTCTACGTCCAAGGGCTCCGTTGAGGATGCTGAGGTAATGAGCCCGCCTCCCACGATTTCTAGCATTATGGCTCCCGTGGTGACTACCCCTCTCGCCTCTGCTGCTGCTGAGGTGGTGCATCTTTAATTTCTCTGTATTTCTCAGCTTCTCGAAATCCACCTATATAGGTGACTTAATCAATGAAAACATTTGTTTAAGATTTTTCCGAAAACTCCACCTATAACGGTGACTTAACAACGCAAACACTTGTTAAGATTTTTCACAAACTCCGCCTATGACGGTGACTTAACAACGAAAACGCTTGTTAAGATTTTTTCATAAATTCCACCTATATTGGTGACTTAACAATGAAAACACTTGTTAAGGTTCTTTTTTATAAACTCCACCTATATCGGTGACTTAACAACGAAAATGCTTGTTAAGTTTGTTTCATAAACTCCACCTATATCGGTGACTTAACAATGAAAACGCTTGTTAAGGTTCTTTTTCATAAACTCCACCTATATCGGTGACTTAACAATGAAAACACTTGTTAAGGTTCTTTTTCATAAACTCCACCTATATCGGTGACTTAACAATGAAAACACTTGTTAAGGTTCTTTTTCATAAACTCCAGCTATATCGGTGGCTTAACAACGAAAATACTTGTTAAGATTTTTTCATAAAATCCTTGTTTCCCCTAACTGTTCTCAGGTTGCTCGGGAGGAATCTCCACCAGTTCCTTCGCCCATTGCCTCGCCACATCATGAACCTGTCTCTTCCGAAGAATCGAGCCATAATGACCAAGGTTCCACGACAGGTGTTGCCGCGAAAAGTGAATCTGGGTGCGACCTTCCTCTGCCCAACTTAGCTCCTCCGGCTTTTTGCCTGATGGTTTTCCAACACTCCCCCTAAATGCCTGCCAGTCATCATTTGGTTATTGAGAAACTTGTGAGCCATCATCCTGAGACCTTCACGGTGGACTGCCTACGTTCAAACATCCCAGTTATGAGACATAGGCTTCAAGGCATGGCCACCGTTATTGCTAAAATTGCCAATACTCCAACTGTGAGTGTGACCAGGACCCTCCTCAACCAGTTCTTGGTCTATCTGAGGGACCTAGGTCGTGATGGGTTCCGCCTTGACTAGCTCATTGCTCACTTAAAGACTTTGAAGAAGCAGCGATTGGATAGCCAGAGGGAGCTCCTTCAAAAAAATCAGGAGGATCAGTTTGCTGAGGAAGCTAAGTTGGCCGAGCTAGTACCTATCCTTGGATCCATTGACAAGGAGGTGGAGGACCTCGAAGAGGCTCTGTGCGCGATGAACTCAAAACGAGAGAAACTCCAAATTGAGCGCACACAGGCACAGACAAGGTTGGAGGACTCTATCAATGCCCAATGGTCTTGCCAAGCAGCTTCCTCGGGTCTACCTGGAGATTTCTTTTCTTCCCCTGGTCTGTGGTTCCTCCTAGGTTAATGAGTTTTTCGTATATGTATTTTTTTCTTTCTTCCCATGTAACCCTTGGGCGATAGTTCCCATTTTTGTAATGCCCCAAAGTATATGAATGGAAAAGAAAACGTATTCCCATGCTATTTCTTTGTGTTATGGCTGTTTACATAGATCGTGACGTGAAGTTCTGTAGTTATTTCATCTCTATTTGAATTAAAAAATAAAGAGAAATTGCATATAAAAAAATGGACTCGTATATTCATAACAGTTAGATACATCGGCGACCCCAAATGTAATTGCTTACACGTGATAGACCTTCAACCATTTGTTATTAATCTTAAATGGCCTATCTTCTTCTATCTTAGAAATTAAGCAATAACCTGAGTTATGAGCCTCCTTTACGATGAAAGGTCCCTCCCAATTCACTGCAAACTTAGCTAGGGGAAACCCCCAAATATGTTTAACTGCTGCCTTTAATACGGGATCTCCCTCCACGAATTTCCTTGGTCTCACCAAGTTATCATATGACTTGGAGAGCTGCTTCATATATATTTGAAAGTGTTGAATCGCATTATCCGTGTGTTCGTCCAACGCTTCCAATTGCACGTGTTTATTCTGAGGGAGCATGCTGCTTCGCAAAGCATATCGAGCCGAGGGAACTTCTAACTCCACCGGGAGAATTGCCACAGCCCCATAAATAAGAGAGAACGACGTATACCCTGTAGGCTTCCTCTTAGTCGTCCGATAGGCCCATAAGACGGCTAGTATCTTATCATCCCATGATCCTGGGAAATCCTCCATCGTCTTAGCCAAGATATTGACCAAAGTCTTGTTAGTCGCTTCGGCTTGACTGTTTCCCTTTGGGTATGCCACCGTCGAAGTGTGGTGGACAATGGAGTATTTGTCTATGAGCATCGCTACCTCTGAATTGACGAAAGGGGTTTCGTTATCCGAAAGGATGACCTTTGGGATCCCAAAACGGCAAATAATGTATTCTCTGATGAAGTTGCTCACTACTCTTGCTGTTGCCCTTCTCAATGGAATCGTTTTGTCCCATTTTGTGAAACACTCCGTTGCTACCAAGATCCATATCTTCCACCTCGAAGAAGGGTGTATTGCCCCTACCAGGTCGAACGCCCAAGTGTGAAAAGGATAAGGCGTTGCTAGGGAGTGTAAGTCCATTGATGGGGCATAGATCATATTTTCATGAAGCTGGTAAGCCTTGCACCTTCGAACGAACCCAGCAGAATCTTTCTCCACCGTTGGCCAATAGTACCCCAAAGTCATCAATTGGTCATACAACTTGGCCCCTCCTATATGAGCTGGATCGTGCGCCTGTTTGAGAACCTCAATCGCTTCTTCCTTCATGATGCAACGCATCGACCTGTTGAAGTATCCCCTTCGATAAAGCTGCCCCTCCTGAACATAGAACTCGAGTCTCTTCGTCGGAGTCCCATCGCATCAATTTTCTCCATTAGGACAACTCCATCCTTAATGAAGTCAATATAGGGCTGTCTCCAGTCAGCCTGAGCCTCCACAAAATGAAATTCAACCGCCTCGAAGAATAATTGGCATTTTTCGCACTTCCTTTTTAACTCGACCGCATCTTTCTTCATATTAGGCCAGAAATATCCGTCCCTTTGAATTCTTCTATAAAGGGGGATCTAAGTCTTTTCGTAGTGTTCTTTGTGCGTTTTCTTCAATCTCTGTGCTACCTCTTCTGGACCGATACATCTCGACAGCCATCCTCTTGTGTTTCTGAAGTAAAGGTTTCCCTGGTTTGTAAAGTATTGGGCCAATTCTCTGAGCCCCATCGTTCCTTCACTAGTCTCCAATTGCCTCTTAATCTCTCCCCTCCAATCCGCGTCCTCCTCCATTGGTAAAATTGACTGTACCATCAAAGGAGCTATTCGTCATTGAATCACGACAGTAGTTGTATCGCTCCTCATGATCATCTTTTGGGAGATGGTGGCATAGGCGTCTGGGTGACGGTTCATCATTTTAGGCTTCCTTTTGACTTTGGTTTGATAGAACTGGAAAATAAGTCTTTGAATAATCGTTCTGTATGGTGACAGGCTCATATGTTTCAACGTGTATTCGCCATTCACTTGCTGAACCACCAAGTTTGAATACCCCTTGATGCAAAGTGAACGGATCCCTCTTCAAAGGGACTCTAGCAATCCCAACACCAATGCTTCATACTCTGCCTCATTGTTAGGGCAAGGGAAATCTAACTTGTAAAAAAGGCAAATCTCCTCCATTCCTTTCGAGAGAATTACCCCTGCCCCTCCTTTCTTTTCTGCTGATGACCCATCGAACTGCATTGTCCACTCCTCGTCTGTTGCGTCTAGGTGGTTGGCCTGCAAATCATTTCCTGGAATATCTTCTTTTGGTGTCTTGAAGGTTCCCGAAGGGAAAATGGCCAACAGATCAGCGTACGCCTGGATTTTAATGGTGCGAGGAACCACGCACTTCAAGTCATATTCGAAGAGGATGAGGAACCATCTAGCTTCCCTGCCAATCAATATAGTTCTTGCAAGAAGATACTTAATAGGATCACATCTCGTTACAATGTGAATTATAAAAGACAGCATATAATGTCTAAGTTTTTGTGCTACAAATACTAAGGCTGGACAATGCCTTTCTAAGCTACTATATCTTACTTCTGGCCCATGGATGATTCTGCTGAGGTAGTAAATTGGCTGTTCTTGCCCATCAATCTCTTGTTCCAGCAAAGCTCCCACGGACCTTATGGTAGATGTGAGGTACAGCTGCAACGGTATTCCTTCCCTTGGTGGAACCATGGTTTGTGGTGAGATGAGCAGCTTCTTCAATCCGTCAAGAGACTCCTGGTGAACGGCCTCCCATTTGAACTTCGTGTTCTTTCGCAGCAGATGCATTAGTGGGTGTGTTATCTCGGCTAACCTAGGCACGAATCTCCTAAGGCGGGAGACTTTACCGAGAAAACTCTTTATTTCCTTCGCCGTTCTTGGACACGACATTTCTAAGATCGCCCGTTGTTTGTCCTGGTCCATCTGCACCTCTTGTCGATCAACCACAAAGCCTTGGAATTTCCCACTCGTCACCCCAAAAACGCACTTCAGCGGATTCATTTTCAGTTTAAACTTCCTGCAACGGGATAAGACCTTCCTCAAATCGCTCAAATGAGACTCCTCCATCCTCGACTTGATGAGCAAGTTATCCACGTAAAATTCCATAAACTTGTGGAAGAACTCGTGGAAAATGGCCATCATTGTTCTCTGGTAAGTCGCCCCCGCATTCTTGAGTCCAAATGGCATCACCCTATACATGAAGTTACCCAACGGGGTTCTGAATGCTGTCTTGTCTGCATCCCCGGGGTCCATCTTGATCTGGTTGTACCCCACATACCCATCCATGAAGATATATATCTCATGACCTGCCTTTGCATCTATCAGACTATCGATGGAGGGTAGAGGGAACTCGTCTTTAGGGCAGGATCTATTCAAATATCTGAAGTCCACACAGATGCTTATCTTGTTTTTGTCTTTCTTCCCCACTGGGACAATACTGGATATCCAAAGTGGATGATGTATCGGTGTAATGAACCCTGCCATTAGTAAGCACAGAACTTCTTCTTTGATCTTAAAATCCATCTATGGCTTGTATGTTCTCGTTTCTTGTTTTACTGGAATGGCTAAAGGCATTACGTTCAACTTGTGACATCTTACTTCTTCATCTAGCCCCTCCATCTCTGTGTACTTCCATGCGAAGACGTCTATAAATTCTCGAATAAACCCAACTAAGTCCTCTCGTTTCTCCTTACTGAGATCTTTCGAGATGAAGATGGGCCTTGGATCTTCTCCTTCTTTTTCTAGATTCAACTTCTCCAGCTCTTGTGCCTGTGGCTTCGGTCGGTCTGCCATGTAATCTGGTTCTTCGACGACTTCCTCCATAAATTCCTGTATAATGGAATTGTCTATCACCATACATTGTCCCCATTGATCCAACAGAAAGTATTTGTATATCGAATCAACCTCATTATTAGCTTACTCAGCCGCCTTCTCACACCGTTATAATCGATACACCACCTTTCCTTCTTCAGTAACGACTTTCTTATATTGTCTACTGGCAGCGATGACCATTCTCCTCTTCTTTTCCCTAGATGTCTCGGCCACTTTTTTCCTGGAACTGACTCGTCACGCTTTGTTGTTGGACCTCATGCTCCATTGGATCCACTCTGGGCCTCATCCTGTCTTTAAGCTTCTTCGAGATGCCTTAGGGCCGAGGGACCTCCTGGTGAGCTTCTTCGATCATTACTATTGCGCTGCTCGCAACCTCTTTACTCTGCTCGTTCAAGGCCCCCATTCGTTCTCTGATCGAGGGAACCCATGCTCCCTCCATCCTTTTCGTGAGGACCCGGGCGTCCTCTTCCTGCTCAGTATAAAATGCTGCGTCCACCAAGTGAGCTTCCTCGATAGCGAAAGGCCTCTTTGTAGCCCTAATGGTCACCTTTATCCCCTTAATGTTCACCTTAGCACATTGGTGGTACGTGGAAGGAACTAGCCCTTGGTTGTGCATCCACACCCTTACTATTAGCAGATGATAGGAAGTTTCACTCTCTATCACATGGAACTTTATATGGGAACTCAAATTTCCCATCACAATCCCCACATTAACATACCCAATGTATTTGGAAGATTGGCTATCATATCCCAAAATTACCCAAGGCATGGGGACCAACCTTTCTTCCAAAATATTGGCTGCATGAAAGGAGTTAATTGGCATGATATTGATTGAAGCTCCCCCATCCATGAGAGTCCTTGTAAAACTAACTCCGTTGATACTGGCGGTCACGTACAATGGCCTGTTATGAGAGAATCTCACAGCCCTATCGGCATCACTGAAAGTCACCTCTGACAGGAATCTCCTTACCAGCCTGGCCATGAGATCAGGGTACCATCAGCTACGTATTAGAGAGCAGGATGTTTCAAATACTGCTTCTTGACGAGATATGGGTCTTACGAGTTCAGAGTGATGCCATTTGGTCTCACAAATGCTTCAGCCGTATTCATGGACTTAATGAACCGAGTATTCAGAGAGTTCTTAGATAAGTTTGTCATCGTCTTTATAGATGACATTTTGATATATTCACACTCCGAGGAGGAGCATGCCGAGCACTTGAGGCGGGTTCTTCAGACTCTACGAGAGCATCAGTTGTATGCTAAGTACGAGAAGTGTGGATTCTGGTTGCGAGAGGTACAGTTCTTGGGGCATGTTGTTTCTGAACAGGGGATAGCAGTTGACCCGAGTAAAGTGTCAGTGGTGAGGGAGTGGGGACAGCCCACGACACCGACGGAAGTGCGTAGTTTCTTGGGGTTAGCCGGATACTACAGGAGATTCATTCGGGGATTCTCCAAAATAGCGGGTCCATTGACGAACCTGACTCGCAAAGGGGTACCATATGTTTGGGATGATGCTTGTCAATTGGCTTTCGACGAGCTGAAAGACAAGCTTACTTCAGCACCAGTCCTTGCTTTACCAAAGCCGGGTGTGGAGTACCTGGTTTACACCGATGCCTCTTTACGGGGACTTGGAGGAGTACTTCAGCAGGAAGAGAAGGCTATAGCTTTTGCCTCCCGCAAGCTTAAGCCGCATGAGAAGAATTAACCCACCCACGACCTGGAGTTGGCAGCGGTCGTCTTTGCATTGAGGATATGGAGATACTATTTATTGGGGGAAAAGTTCCGTTTGTTCACAGACCACAAATCACTGCAGTACCTATTCAATCAACGAGAGTTGAATATGCATCAGCGCAGATGGTTAGAGTTTGTGAAGGACTATCAGTTCGACATATAGTATCATCCGGGGAAGGCCAACGTAGTTGTTGATGCGTTGAGTCGTAGACCAGTAAATGAGGTAGCGGATGTCTGGAAAGTAAAGTGGAAGGAGTTGGGTAACCAGGACGCAGTAGCCCGTTCCTTCATATCTGTTATGACAGTCACACCGGAGGTTGTTACGAGGGTGGTACAGGCACAGACCCCAGACCCGTTTTGCCAGGAGCAGATTGTATGACTTTTAGCTGAAGGTGCTGAGTCCTATTCTGTTAGTTCCGATGGAGGTTTGAGGTTTAATGGGAGATTGGTGGTTCCAGAAGGGGCAGAATTGGGTCATGCAGTGATGACCCAATCTCACGGGTCCCGATTTGCAGTGCATCCTGGAGGGGATAAGATGTACCAGGATATGAGGAGACAATACTGGGGGAGTGGGATGAAGAAGGACATTGCTGAGTTTGTGTCCAAGTGTACTACCTGCCAGCTGGTAAAGGTGGACCATCAGAAACCGTCAGGGTTGCTTCAGCTATTGGAAATACCCGCGTGGAAGTGGGAGAGTATTTCCATGGATTTTATTACAGGGTTACCTACAACACAGCGGGGCCACGACTCCATCTGGGTGATTGTAGACCGCTTGACCAAGGTGGCTCATTTTTTGCCGGTGCGGACAGATTATACCACGGGTTATTATGCTCAGTTGTTCATTTATGAGATTGTCAGATTACATGGGGTGCCCCTGAATATTGTGTCAGATATAGACAAGATTTTCGTGTCACGTTTCTGGGAAAGCTTTCAGGAGGCTATGGGTACTGAGTTGAGGTTGAGTTCAGCTTATCACCCACAGACAGATGGACAGACAGAGCGTACTAATCAGATGTTGGAGGATATGCTACGCATGTGTGTTCTAGATTTTGGAGGAGGTTGGGAGCCACACCTTCCACTGGTAGAGTTTTGCTTATAATAATTCTTATCAGTTCACGATTGGTATGGCTCCATTTGAGGCTTTGTATGGCAGGCCTTGTCGTTCTCCAACTTGTTGGCTCGAGGTGGGGGATAACAAGTTACTAGGACCAAAGGTGATTCAGGAAACCTCCGCGAGGATTGAGATGATTAGGAGTCGCATTCGAATAGCTCAGGACAGGCAGAAGAGCTACGCCGATGCGAAACGGTTCTTCTGGGAATTTAATGTGAGGGACCAAGTGTTACTGCGTGTATCTCCTATGAAAGGAGTGATGAGGTTTGGGAAGAAAGGGAAATTGGCCCCGAGGTACGTGGGACCATTTCCCATTATCGAGAGGATTGGGCCGGTAGCATACAGATTGGGACTACCAGAGCATTTACATCGCATTCATGATGTATTCCACATCTCGTCGTTGAGACGGTATCTTCGGGATGATATGGCCCATACTCACATTGCGATAGATGAGATAGACTTACAT
Source organism: Sambucus nigra (assembly GCA_949130495.1). Classification (NCBI taxonomy): domain Eukaryota; kingdom Viridiplantae; phylum Streptophyta; class Magnoliopsida; order Dipsacales; family Adoxaceae; genus Sambucus; species Sambucus nigra. Next base: position 356,269,728 of record OX422222.1, on the reverse strand, counting down.
CCTAACAGCTCTTACGAGGAGAGATCGGTGGCTATCCTAGACTATAGTGAGAGGAGATTGAGGTCGAAGATAGTTCCACTTGTACGGGTCCAGTGGGAGCACCACAATGTGGAGGAATCCACTTAGGAGCGCGAGGCAGATATGCGTGAGAGATATCCAGAGTTATTCTTGCCAGGTATGCCTTATTTTCCGAATTTCGGGACGAAATTCCATTATTAGGGGGGAAGTATGTAATACCCCGTATTTTATGCTATATTAATTTGGGGATTTATTAAATTTAATGTGAATAAATTATTTAATAAAAATCCGAAAATTAATTATGTTATAATTATTAACGTGACGAGAGTTAGTAATTATGGGAAATTTGTTGAATATTACTAATGAGCAAAGTAATATATAATATTGGTTATATTGAATGTCATGAGTGAATAAAATGACAATTTTGGAAATTGGAGTCGGGACGCGCCCGTGTCGCGTCGGGACTAAATATTGATAAATAAAAGTGAATATTTCATAAGTTTTTCGTATGGTCGTTTTGATTGCGCCAACGCATCCGAAAAGGTCGAGATAGTCAGAAAAGTGTACCTGGGGATTTGATTTGGGTCTCGGGGCATTTTTAGGCCTAATTAGTACCCCGGGAGGGCATTTTAGTCATTTTGTATTTTTGGGTAATTAAACCCACGAAAATTAGAGGGGCTATATCAGATATCTGGGTTATCATATAGGGTTAGAAAACTCAAAACACAAGAACGGCCATTGGAGAAGAGAGGAGAGAGCTCTCAAGGCATTCCAAGGCTCAAAACTCACCCGTTTGCACCGCCACCACCGCCAACGCGTAGATCGCGAGACGGGGAACGCAACCACACCAATTTCGGCACCAAACCAGACTTCTGAAAATCCCAGGCAAGTGTTTATCTTGATTATTTCGTTGGTGCATCTTTCATATTAGTTTAGGAGTAATTAGAATGAGTTTATATGGAAGAAAACCAAAGATATGAGATAGGAATCGCATGTAGTTATGGCTTAAATGATAATCCTGGAAACCCTTGCCATGTAGAGAAATTTCCCACGAAATTATGATGTTTATAAGAAGAAATTTCTGGAAATAATTGTTAGAACCATGTTTAAGAGAATTCTAGGGTTCTTGATAATTATAATAATTTTTGGGCTGTTAATCCATGTATGATGATAGAAATCCTCATGCTTCACGTTGGAAATACCTAGTAGGATGATATAATGTTAGTAGTACAATTTTTGAGACGTTTGGGATTGAAAAATATGGATTTGGTAAAGGTTAGAAGATGAAACCCGTAACTGCAAATCTGCAGATTTCGCAGACCTGCTTGATCGATCGATCGAGCCCAGAGCTTCGATCGATCGAAGGTTCGACCGATCGAGCACCAGACCTCGATCGATCGACCCCTCCTAGCAGACTCCTATTTCCCTTTTTAAATGAGCTAAATTCAATTTATCGTGAAATAATTCTTGGGCATCCTTAATAAAATGTTTTGGGAGTTATGGAAGACCAGTAGGACATATGAATAATTTTGGGACCTCCAATATATGGCGAGAATTGTAAGTGTGGGATAATTACAAAAGGAACGATGAAACTACGTATTTAAAGTGAGAGATTACGTCAATCAGTTATGATAGAGAATGGATGAATACCCACTGAGTTTTATAATTGGGAGAATAAAGTCATGAGAATTATGTGGTAAGTTAGAATAATAACGAATTAAAGTTAGAAACGAACCAATATTACGTGATAAATAATAATGGAAAAATAAGGATAAATGTTGTGAACATGGGTTATGGTATAAACCTAAATTGATATAATAAAAGTGGTATATTTATATGATTGTGTATGCATATATTATATACTTGTGAAAATCATACCCACGCTACTTACTATCCCCGAGGTTGCTGCGCTGGGACGATCTTATCCTGTGTTGCCTTATAGGGGATATTGACTCTACCCTGGGAGATAGATATCCTTGGTACAGGCTACCGGAATGATGGTTCAGACGGTCCTAAGAGACCTGGGTATGTGCCATCCTCTTAGAGACTTGGAATCTATGCTTCGCCTCAATATTGTTGTGTATGTGTTAATACAATTCGTGAGTGATTCCGAATTTGTATTCCCCTTAATATGAGTGATATGGGGTTGGATAGTAGAGTATGCCCGCACCATAGTTTATTTGGGGTGTTGTTGTAATATATATATTATACGAGTAGTAAATATATATATATATGAAATTCTGGAATCTGGAATTGCCTACTGTGATTTGATATGTAGGACATGATTGATGACTCAAATTGTAATACTTGTTTTGAGAAAGTATAATATGACACTGGAAAACTTTATAAATTAATAAAGTTAAATCGAGAATTTTGGATACTAGTTGAAATCTTCTTTTCAAACAACTGTATTGTTCAGTTTTAAATCCTGCGAATAACCTAAGATAAGTTAAATCATTGGGGAAAGATAGGGTGTTATATGAAGAGATAATCCGTTGGGAAGGTTAGTACGATAGGCGTGCACATTAGAAGAGAGGTGAGAATTTCTCAAGAGAGTGTCGCACTAATATGTTGTTGCATTGGCCTGTATCAATTTAAATACTTGCTAAACGAATTTTAAATCAAACACACTATCGGGCTCTGACCCGTTTCTATTTCTCTCTCTCTCTTGTATATATATGTATATATTACAGGTGCCCAGCCACAGGGGCGTCTTACTTAGGATCCTTTGGAAGGAACGTGCTGCAGCTTAGGTGGGAGTTGCAGGCCTGTTGTTTAGACGACTTCATCCATTTGATTCTACTCCTAGTTCAGTTTTATCCAACAAGGGCATGTGTTGCCCTCTTTCTATTATTTAGTTGGTATAGTCAGAGATTGAAATTTTTACTTTCAGTACCTTTATTTCGGGATTTATTACTGTCAGGATGTTTTCCTTTAGTGTTGTAAATGTTGGGATTTATTATTGATGATTAAATTCGTGTATGTTCAACTCTATTTTTATTCTTAATGTGTGACTCTTTAGATGTTAATGGTTTAAGGTTTTATAACCGGATTTAATAAAATGAGAATAAGGTTTTAAATGGCTTTGACACTTAGCTTAATTATTTAGGGTGTTTAAATTGGAAAAGTATTTTTACGACAGTGATGCTAAGAATGAACCAAATGTTCACCTTGATTTTAATTTAATAAAGGAGTGATCGCCCGGTATTTAATTAGGCGGGGTGTCACACTATATCCTCCTGAAAGTCATCACTTGCAGGGCTCACCATGGTAGAGTGGCAAGAATTCTGGTTGATAATGGGAGTTCTGCTGACGTCATGATCTACAACTGTCTCCACAACCTAGGGCGACAAGATAGTAAGCTAGAACTTTATCATAGGCCTCTCATAGGGTTGTCAGGAGAAAAGGTGTATCCTTTGGGAATGATCAAACTGGATTTGTTGGTCGACAAGCATAAAGGAAAGGATACGTTTTTGTATTGTACAAAAACGTCCCTTCATCTTATAATATAATTATTGGCGGAGTGGTAATGAAATCGTTAGAAGTAATACTATCTATTGTGCATCAGTGCATGAAGTTCTCCACCAATTATGGAGTCGGCTTAGTTAATGGTAACCAAATAGAAGACTGGGAATGCTACTATACCTTAGTCGAAACATGAAATACAAAGGGGCACAATTACTTTTCGTATCGATACTTTGGATCCTCGGGAAGAGGAAGATATGATGAAGGGAAAGGTTATGGAAGAAACAGAGACTTATCATACTTGATGGTGAGAAGCCAGAAAGGACCACTCAAATCGGTTCAAGACTGACTCCTTCTCTCAAACAGGAATTGGTTACATTCCTTTGAGAGAGGAAAAATGTGTTCAATTGGATCCATGAGGATATGCTAGGGATTGATCCTAATTTTATCTGTCATGAGCTCAACATTTATAAGGACTATAATCTAATCAAGCAGAAATGAAAAGTTTTCAGTCCTAAGAAGAATATGGCAATCTAGGAGGAAGTGGAAAATATATAAAAAGCACAATTTAGAGAGGATGTCAAATGTCCCAGGTGGTTGGCCAACGTGGTGATGGTAAAAAAGAAGAACAACAAATAGCACATGCGTGTAGACTTCACAAATCTCAACATATCATGCCCAAAGGATCATTTTTCTTTACCAAGGATTGATTAGTTGGTAGATGCAACTGCAGGTCATGAGAAACTTTGCTTCATGGATGCTTATTCTAGTTACAATTAGATTAAAATGAAGTCGTAAGATAAGGAGAGCACGTGCTTCATCACTAGCTGAGGAACATATTGCTATAACATTAAGCCCTTTGGGATAGAAAATACTGGAGAAACATATCAAAGGCTGGTAAATAAACTATTTGAAGATCAAATTGTTAAGAATAAGGAAGTATATGTGGATGACATGCTCACTAAGAGAAAGGTTGTTGTCGACCATATTGTGGATTTGGCCCAAACCTTTGATCAGTTGGGGAACATCAAATGAATCTCAACCCGACCAGATGTATTTTCAGGGTACAAGAGGGAATGTTCTTAGGATATATTGTGAATAAAAGAGGAATTGTAGCCAATCCTGAAAAATAAAGGCTTTAATTGAGATTCACTCCTCGACCAGCAAGAAGGATGTGAAAAAACTAATTTGAAGAGTCAAAGTTCTAAATCGCTTTATTTTCCAAGAAATATATAAATGTATCCCATGCTTTAAAGTGCTTAAAGAGGCTTTTGAGTGGAATGACGAATGCAAGAAATATTTTTTGGATTTGAAGAAATATGTGTGATCTCCACCGCTCCTCTCCCGACTAGTTTGGGAGAAAAATGGTATCCATACTTGGATGTTTCAGAGTCCACTGTTAGCTAGGCTTAAATCCCACTAAAGGGAAGAGTTCAATAATCGGTATACTACACGAACAAGGCATTTCGAGGATAAGAAATTAGATATCCACAATTAGAGAATCTAGTAGTGGATCTTATTAAATCTTCTAGACAAATGAGACTCCTACTTCTAGGCCCATACTATTATGGTATACACTGACTTACCTCTGCGATAAGTTTTGCACAAACCTAAAAAGTCAATAAGGTTGATGTGTCGTGAAGTTGAGCTTGGAGAATATGAGATTTCTTATGAACCAAAAACCACATTAAAAGGGAAAGCGATGGCAGACTTCATCGCAGAGTTCACATATGCAAAAGTGCCAAATAATCCAAGTTTGCATGCCGAGAAGACTTCTTCGAAAGACAGCTCATCTCAAAAGCAAAAGGTTGTCGACGACTAACTAGAATCATCGGTTTCTCAAGAAAGAGTTCGACGACCAACTGAACAAAGTAAGAAAATATTCAAATATAGAGTGCTATCAAAGTAAGACTTCAATAACGACATCCCAGTATGGAAACAATTCATAGACGGATCTTCATGCGCCACTGGCAGTGGAGGTGGACTCATTATTATTACTCCAGATAATTTAGATGTCACTACACCAAATCTGCCCATTTGTCAAGGTCATTGACCTTGACAAATCCACCTTGTCAAGGTCAATGACCGTGACATTTCGAGGCGAGACAACTTTTTTTATCAACGTCGTGTCACGGTCATTGACCTTGACACAAAACTCGCGTTTTGTGTCACGGTCGTGTCAAGGTCAATGACCGTGACACGTTTGTCACGGTTTAAAATCGTGACACGTTTGTCACGGTTTAAAACCATGACAAAGCCGTGACCCTTTTTAAAAAAATTGTCACGGTCATTGACCGTGACACGTCCGTGATAATATTTGTTAAGGACTTGTCACCGTCAATGACCGTGACAATTCTGGGCAGAATTAAAAAAAACTGCTGGGCAGTATGGCCACTGCCACTGCCCAGCAGTATATTTGTACCTGTTATAGCAACATTGTACCTGTTCCAAACATCACATATCCGAACAAACTAAAGATAATGCAAATATATATTCAAATAAGAAACTATTTAAAAAGAAACAACATCACCATCATTTTATCTCAAATCTACAAACTATTTGCATGGAAAAGAGATTTTGTACCGCGACGCTCAGGAACACCTCCTTATCCTTCCCTTCTCGTCCGAATAGCCACATAAGTATAGAGCATATGTGGCCTACCCTTAGGGCCACTCCATGTCCCCTGAATTGAAATAAAGTAAAATTAGTATCCTCCCCTCAAATATAGATAAATATAAATCGTAATTGAAATCGAAATCGAAATTGACATATAAATATAAATACATTACCTGTAGTGTCACTCAAACAGATAACTTGAGCTCATATGGCACCTCCTTCCAACTAATGTACCCTGGGCAATCGTGTCAATTATAATTCTCTTCATATCTAAACACTAAGAAATACCATAATCCTATGGAGGTATGCGTTGAAAATTCCTTCCAACCGTTGTGTAGCCAAAAATCAGCAGTTGAAGTTGTCAACTCCACCTTTGAATGGTCTCCCATGTTTTGCTAGATGTTCCAAGTGGTGGGGTATGGAAAGTGGAATTGACAACTTCAACCGGTGATGTTTGGCTACATAACGATTGGGAGGAATTTGCAGAGCATTGCTCCATAGGATTATGGCATTTCTTAGTGTTCGGATAAACGAAGAGATTCAGTCTCCTCTCCACAAATAGGACACCCCAAATAACTATGTACTAATCACCTATTAAAGGTAAGAAGCGTATATTCATGGATTAGTATAAACAAAACTTAGATGTAGTTGGAATATTTATGTATTAATCTCCTCTCCACACACGCACACTACACAAGAGTGAAAATGATAAAGTGCAGATCAAGTAAAAGCATTAAAAATGGATGTTTCGGTACAAATTGAAATATTTATTACAAATTGAAAAATTGTTTGAAATTCAGGTTATCATAAAAAATGGATTGATATTCGGTAGGAGCAGCCAAGTCATCCACACTACTATTTAGACGCCTTGGCGCGTGTTGGACAATTGACCACGGCTCGTTGTTGATATACTCCGAGTAAAACACTTGCTTAACCTTTTGAAATGCACAAACAAACGACTCATCGCTCACGTGGTCGTTGCTCTTCAACTTGGACAAGTCAACCATGATCATATTGGTGACAGGATCAACTTTACAAGCATTTTTATCCTCAACTCTTACCCATTCACAGTAAAATACAACCTCTTTGAAGCTTATATAATCCAATTCAAATATATTTTGGATTACACCATAGTAAGTCATTTCAGCTTCAACGAGGTTTTTATCTTTTGCGCTTGCTCGAAAGAAAGTAAGAGCCTTGTATGAAATTCCCGAGTTCTGTACATTTGTACTTTCCTCGTACACTTTAGCGCCGAAAATGTAACCGTTCAATCGATATTTTTTGTACTCTTGTGCCACGAACAAGGGTCCAGTGGCTAGACGAGCAAGCCTTGATGTCGCATCACCCATCTTTAGGAGCTGAGAATATAGATAAATTAATTATATTAGTGGTAAAATTTGAGTGTAATGTAACGTTATATAACGACTGTTTTCATTGTAATTACCTCTTGTGTCAACCATAGCCTAAATTCGCTGTCTGATTGTACCACTGTTTTTCGTCTTTTATTGTTCTCACAGGCTTCATATTTACTGCATATTACAAAATTAATCATGTATAAAATAATCTAAAATAATGTTAAACATTATAATATTCGAAACTTACTTTTTCCATTCTTCGACATCTTCATGTGTGTCAAATAGATAACGAGCTACTTGTTCATGTTGCAAACTCGTTAATTTCACTCGTTTTCCCATCACATTACCACCATCATCGAGGAATTCATCAGTGTCATCAACGCTGGTAGAGTCAGTCATATATTCCCGAGTATATATTGATGACTCCACGGTGATGTATTCCTCTGCAATTGATCCTGCAATATATCGCGTATTCTTGACGTAATCTTTAAAAACTTTCATCAATCTTTCAAACGGATACATTCACCGATATCTAACTGGACCACAAAGAAGTGCCTCGTCGCATAGGTGTACCAACAAGTGAACACTTATGTCAAAGAATGCTGGGGGAAAGTACTTCTCCAATACACAAATCGCTTCGTTCACAGCCAATTTTGCGGCCACTATGTGTTCTCGATTCACTACCTTCTCACACAAGAGGGAGAAGGTAAAACTAATTTGCATAATAGCCCTACGCAAATCCTTGTGCTTGGAGAAACAGTGCTTAAACAATAGAGGAACCAATTGCATGATCACATGCCAATCGTGGGACTTACACTTATGTAAATCATGAGTAACATAATTCACAATCCTTTGCAAGTTGGACGAAAAAGTAGATGGGCCCTTCAAATTATATATTGTGTCCAGAAGCACCTTCCTTTCCTCACTCGTCAAAGTAAACGCACCAGGGGGAATTATTGTCCTTCCCCTACTATCTTCTTTCAACCATAGTTGTGGTTTAAGTTTTAACGTTTTAAGGTCTTTTCGTGCATTTTCTCCATCCTTAGAATGACTCCCCCCAAGGCAAGTACCCACAATATGTTTAGCGAAGTTCTTCTCTGCATGCATCACATCCAATACATGGCGCACCGGGTTTTTCTTCCAATAAGGCAAGTCAAATAAAATTGACCACCGAGACCATGCCTTTCTTATCCCAGTTTCATTCCCAGTTGGGGTCTTCTTATGCTTGACATTCTTAAATTTGGGATTCTTACCTGGCATATTTGGGCCACATTCAGAAGATTTACTTTCAATTTCTGAACCCGAAAGTTATCTCGGCGCTAGCCTATGTTCAACTCCGCCCAATAAAAAATTGGAAGCTTTCTCAAATCTGAAACTATGAGCTGGGGGTAAAAACCTCCTGTGGCAATGGTATACATTTTTTAAGCTGGAGGATGGACGAAGATATTTAGTCTCCTCTCCACAAATAGGACACCCCAAATAACCATGTACTACACATCCGGATAATGTCCCATAAGCTGGAAAATCATGAATTGCCCACATCAACATAGCTTTCAGCGTAAACTCTTCTTTTCTAAAAGAGTCAAATGATTGCACACCCTCTTCCCACAACTCATTTAATTCTTCTACCAAAGGATCCAGGTAGATATCAATGTCTTCACTTGGTGCCTTTGGCCCAGGTATCAATAAAGCCATCATCGAAAATTCAGGTCTCATACACTTTGAAGGAGGGAGGTTGAGTGGGGCTAGGATCACTGGCCATACACTCTGATTGGTGCTTAGATTTCCAAATGGATTGAAACCATCTGTTGATATAGCCAAACGAATGTTGCGTTGTTCTCGAGAAAAATCGGGATACTCATAATTCATCCTCCGCCAGGCAGTAGAATCAATAGGATGACGCATGATATTACCCCTACTTCTGCCCTAGCATGCCAAGTCATTGCCTCTGTAATCCATGGTATTGTGAAAAATCTCTTTAATCTAGGCCCAACGGGAAAATATTTCAATACTTTTTGAGGCACTTTTGAGCTTGTGCCTTCCTTACTAGTAGATTGGACATATCTAGGTTCATCGCATACCGGACAACGATCGAGATTTTCATACTCCTTTCGGTATAGTATGCAGTCATACACACAAGCATGAATCGATTTATACTTCATTCCCAAACCTTTCAAACTGTTCTTCATAACAGGATAGCTATTTGGAAGTGTATTCACCTTGGGTAATAAGCCCTTCACCCATTTCAGAATTCCCGTCACGCTATTGCCAGACAAACTGTACTGCGTCTTCAAACTGTGCAAACCGACCATGGCATGTAAAGTTGTTTGATCTTTCTCACAGCCAGAGTATAACGGTTGGGTCGCCTTAAATTTTAAACTTTGGTAGTCATCGTCAAGTTTTATTGTGTTATCTTCACGAGCACTTGAATCTTCTACATCATGAGTAACCTCATTCTCCTCAGCTTCATAAACTCCGTACGCATCATCAACTAAATCCTCTAACATATTATGATCTACGTCGTCCCCTTCTTCATCTATTCTACTTGTTGAAGGATGTTGTGAAGGTTGGTCAGGGACAAAAGGAACTTTCAATTCACCGTGAAAACTCCAAAACCGATAACTATCTTGCATACCCGATCTTAACAAATGTAGTTCAACTGTTTTCCACTCAAACACCTTACCATTCTTACACCTAGCACACGGACATGGAAACTCTTCATCATTACGACATCTCTTTGCATATTTCACAAATTCGTTAGCACCTCTGCGAAACACATCCCCCATTCTATTAGTCTCACCCATCCACTCTTTGTATTTCGGATATCCCATCACAGCTACCACAACTAAACACCTATTAAAGGTAAACAAAACTTAGATTTATAGTATGTTTTATTTAATTATCCCATCATTTAATTATCCTATTAAAGGGTAAGTGGTCCTATCCCATTCAAGAATGCATTTTTCTGTAATATACTTAACAACTCATGCACATTGTTACGATTTGAAAAAAATTCGACAGCATATCCCCTTAGTTCTCCAAGTACACGACGTAGATTGGCAGGTGTGAGTGTTATTTCAATTGGTCAATTAAAATAACAGTCACACTTGTCAATCTAGTATGTACCCAGATAACATTAAGATACGACTGCAGAACTTCCTCCAAAAGTAACAACTTTAAGCCAATAAGAATATTATACAGAAATTATACAGTCTCAAACTGTCCAAACGGGACAATTCGAGAGATCTCATTACAGGGGTAATGACTCTCGAACGGGTCTAAGGGTTATTGAATGCGTACGCATAAGAACTAGAATGCTAGTATTCTATGCGCACTATATTTAATTTCAAGTATGTTTCATATAATGGGTTAATTCAAATACAAAAATAAATTCATGGGATAATTCAAATACAAAAATAAATTCATGTATTGTTACACACACACACACACACTATCTAAGCTGTTCTATAGGTATAAAAACAATTATTATCCAATTATTATCGAAAACATAACGTGGGGAATCATAATATACCGTAATCAACTTTAATAATAATAACACATTCTTTCGAGTGATTTATAAATAATTAAATTTGAGTGCAATCATGATTATTTAGTGGAATGAATCGTGATTAAATAAATAAAGGATATAAATTAGACGGTTATAAATTGGGATTTCCTAGTATTTACTTTGAATCCAGTTTATTTATTTATCTTTGGTCCCTAGTATAGTCATTGCCCAAATAGTAGGAGCGAAACTCTATAAAACCCTAGTTTAGCTAAAGCCCGTGAATTATACCACCACCCCCTCCCCCACCACACACACACACACACCCCACCCCACCCCACCCCCTGCCCCCCTCCCCCACCACACACCACACACACACACACACACCCCACCCCCTGCCCCCTCCACCACCCCCTCCCCCACCACACACCACCACACACACACACACACCCCACCCTACTCCACCCCCTGCCCCCCTCCACCACCCCCTCCCCCCCTCCACCACCCCCTCCCCCAAAACACACCACCACACACACACACACACCGCACCCCACCCCACCCCCTGCCCCCCTCCACCACCCCCTCCACCACCCTGCCCCACCCCGCCCCACCCTGCCCCCCTGCCCCACCCCCTCCCCCACCCTGCCCCACCCCCCACACACGCACACACATACACACATATATATATACACATACACACATAAATATACACACAAATATATATATAAATGGAAGAGAGAGAGAGAGAGAGAAATTGGACCTAAAAGTAGAGAGAGAGAGAGAGAGCAGCGTCGAGAGAGAGAGAGAGAGAGAGGGAGGGAAAAAAGAAGGGGGAAAGGGTTTTTGCTGGAAAAGTTGTCACGGTCGTGTCAAGGTCATTGACAGTGACAAGAATTGTCATGGTCATTGACCGTGACAATTAGTTGTCACGGTCGTGTCAAGGTCAATGACCGTGACATAAAACGCGTGTTTTTTTGTCACGGTCAATGACCTTGACAAGGCTGGCCGGCTGAAAGGTGACAATTTGCCCATTTTGGTGTAGTGTGTGGAATATACGTTGAGATTTCAATTTTAATCCTACAACAATGAAGCCGAGTACAAAGCACTAATTATAAGCTTGGAACTAGCCTCATCACTAGATGCCTAACTAGTAAAAGTAAACTGTGATTTTCAACTTATTATCCACCAGGTGCTTCAGATATATGGAGTTAAAGGAGAAATAATGGTAAGATGCCTAAATAAGGTTATTGAGTTTATATATTCATTTCTTGCAGTTAAGGTAGTTCGAATACTAAGGGTGGATAACACCCGAGCAGATGCCCTTACTCGGCTAGCCTTAGTAACTCTGATGGAGCTCAGATGAAGAATTCCAGTGGAAATTCCCACCCATAGGATTATGGATGTGGAAGATATCAGTATAATCTTTGTAGAATTGGTTCCTTATTGGATGGATCCAATAAAAAAGATTACATTGAGAAAGGCTTGTTACTATCCGACCAGAATGAAGCAAAGAAGATGAGATACAAAACAGTTAATTATGTTTTGGAGAAGGGTGTCTTATACAGACAAGGATACACTGTCTCTTTCCTTCGTTGTGTTTATCCAACCGAAGTAAATTATCTGATGAAATAAGTACATGAAGTTTTATATAGAGCTCATTCAATCGATCGATTATTGGTACAAAGGATCATACGGGGTTACTATTAGCCAATTATGAAGTCATATTATATTTATTTTGCCAAAAGGTAAGACGAATGCCAAAAGTTTGCTACTAACCATAGAAGACCGAGGCCAAAAGTTTGCTAATAACCATTGAATTAGTCGGACTATTGACAACCACCAAAGCAAGGTTTAAGTATTTGGTTATAGAAGTAGACTACTTCATCAAATGGGTGGAAGTTGAGCCTTTAGTAGATATGCCTTATCAGAGTTTTTTTAGTTTATATGGAAGTAGATCATATACCTTTGGGGGATACCTTATGCTTTCATCACCGATCATGGTACACAGTTTGATAACGATGACTTCGAGGAATACTGCATCAGGTTTTGAATTCAAAAGCTTCAATCAGCATCTGAACACCCACAATGTAACAATCCGACATAAATTACTTACAAGACTCTGATCGATGTATTGAAGAAAAGGTTGGATGATGCTAAAGGCAATTGGATCAATGAATTGCACAGTGTCCTTTGGGCTTATAAGACTATACCCAGAACAATAACAAGGTGCACTCTATACATGCTTGCTTTTGGCACTGAGGAAGTAGTACCAGCTGAAATAGGTTTACTGACTCATAAAGTTCTGCATTTTGATTCACCCAAAGTTATCTCATGAGGCGACTAGATCTAGACATGGTTGAGAAATTTGGAGAAGATGCTACAATTCGGATGTCTACTTATCAATAAATAACTGCTAGGTTTTACAACTGGAGGGTCAAGCCAACCAACTTTAAACAAGGAGATATGGTACTCAAGAAGGTAATCCAGAAGAAAAATATGTTAGAACCGAATTAGTATGGCTCATACCGTATCTCGACAATTATCCTAATAGGAACATATTGTTTAGAAACATTGGAAGGTGAAAATTTTAATAATCCTGTAACGCAGATCACGTTCTCAAATATTATTAGTAATTTAGTTTTAATGTAATTAATTATTCAGTTCAATAAAGTTGCAATTTCCTACTACTTATGCCTCTTTTTAATGCTTTTTTTGGAGTACGGTGCTACCACCAAAGCAACTCAATTAACTTCTAGTTCAAACTTCCAACTTCAGAAAAGTTTATTTTTAGTTCAAACTTTTCCAACTTCAAAAATTTTTAATTTGGAATTCTTTATAATTCAAACTTTTCTAACTTAAAAAAAGTTATTCTTTCGAACTTCATGTATGATTTCGTCTTCAACATATCAAGAAGAAGAAGTCAGTAAAACTTCATGTATGACTCAAAGTCAAACACAAGAAGTTTTACCCGATCAAGTTAAACACATGAGTAATTATACATTCCTAAAACACTTGGTCGCCACTGATAACTAATGCAAAAACTTAGTCCAACAAAACTACTTACAGTTTTATCTAAGTGCATTAATCGAATCTATGGCATTACAAATAGATTCAAACATGAAGTAATTATTTATCATTCAAGCATATGACTTAGTTGCCAAGATAATTAACTAATCATAAGACATGTTACCCAGTTAGTGAGTTGAATAAAACCAATCGCAAGCTTGAATAAAGACCAAAATATATCACAAGCATGCTTATTGAAAAATAAGTTCATTTCATTCTAAACACTTTGTGTTACAATAAAAAAGAAAGGAAATACAAAGTTTATTCTACTGGACTCTTTCCTTCAGCTTTGCTCATCCCAATAGGAGGCTCATGAAGGGTGCTCGATAGAGTGGTAGATCTAAAGTCCTTTAGTCTGGTATGTCTGCTGCTTCTAGGCCGATCTAGTAAATGTTGGGGGCGAACATACTCATTTTCTCCTTCTAAACCATAGTCCAGTATATACTTTATGATTAAACTATGAGGAATGGCATCAGAAGGAATCCAACCAACATAAATTTTGAAATGAGGATTAGGATAATCCAACATTCCTGGATCATGCAATACCACAGTTCAATTACCTTAGGAATCTTCAACAGAATAAGAAAATTCAACCATTTCCATTTATATCCATTCTTCTTGGCATTTTCTTCTTCTTCTTCTTCTTCTTCTTCTTCTTCTTCTTTCTTCTTCTTCTTCTTCTTCTTCTTCTTCTTCTTCTTCTTCTTCTTCTTCTTCTTCTTCTTCTTCTTCTTCTTCTTCTTCTTCAAGTTATCTAGTTCCTCCAACAACCTGGCACTCTCCATCTCCAAGAAAGACACTCCTTTATCTAGCCCAGTATTGGTTGACTTCTGTAAACTCTCAAGTTCTGTCCTTAAGGCATTATTTTCTTTCTCTAGAAGTGCAATAATTTCTCAGTTATTTTTAATTTCTTGATTCAACACTAGCTCCTTCTTATTCAGAGCAAAAGTAATATCTTGCCCTTTTTTTATCAAAGCTCCAACCTTCACTAAAACCCTTGTACTTAGATTCATAATCAGAATGAAGAAACGTCATGGAGAGTTTGTGGTCTTTTTGCATTTGCTAGATAATTTCATAATACCCAACGTTATTCGCCACTGCTCTATCTAGAAGACAATGAATATGAACATAGGTATCTTGTACTTGGTCAGAGGCCTCTGGGCTGAGCAACCCCATCAAATTGTCTTCAATTAATCTCACATAACCAACCTCAAGAAGCCTCTTACACCGCCTCAGTAGGTCGAATTCTGCAGAAACGATTACATTTTTCCTGGCATTAAACTGGAAATTAAGAAGTATAAGTATATGAGCCCGACCAAGAAAAAACAAACAGTACAAACACTAATGAAGCCAATTGGAAATCAACATCACAAGAAAGTGGAAAAGATTGAGCAAAGACATATCATTTCATTGATAATTCAAGAGTTAAAAGGGTTATAGATTTTATCGCATTATAAATAAAAAAGAAGAAGAAAAGGAAAATACATAAGGAAAAAAGAAAAAAGAAACTGGCTAAAAGGAGCTAAATCTTAACCTTGTCCTGGTCAGCAGCAAGAAGGTCGACATTCTTTGCAGGTACCATGGAGGATTCCCCAGAGCCCCCATCATCATCACCATCATCATCATCAAAGTCTTCATCCAGATTATAAGGAGTTCCTGGGTCATCACTAAACCAAAAATAATAATTCGGTACACCCTGATATTAAAAATTTTAATGTGCCAATTTTTGGCACGATTTAGTGATAATCTCGCATACTTTAAAATACTGACAAAATTTGCTATTGTTTTTAAGTGTGCCAAAATTGAGTACACTTGACTAAAATATAAAATGCACTAAAAAATTACACTCACTCACTTTGGAGTTTCCCAATCACTCATCCCTCTCGAACTTTCCCGATCGACTCTTTCTCTCTCACTTTTTGGTCACTTTGGAGCTCTCATTCTCTGGTTGTCTATAACGTGTACTGCTCTACCTCTAATAACATGTACATATTGATTCTTTATCTTTCTCTTTATAATCTCATTCTCCAATCACAGCTCCACTTATGTGCTGCTCTCCGGTCACATAATTCCCCATCGACTTACACATCATTTTCTCTCTACCAAAGGTATTCTTCAAATTTTTACTTAAGGAATTCCTCATTTTTGCATTTTTAGGGTTTTATATATACGTTTTTAAATATTTATTGTGTTTTTCTCAATATATGATTTTTTTGTACAAATTGAATGTTGATAATGAAAAAGACAAATCATTTGTTTCTTGATAAATCTTGGGATCTTTCAGTGGTAATTTGTGCTTTTATGTTCTTACCTTTTTATTTAAAAGGCATATTTGTTCTGGTTCGTATAGATTGTGGAGTTTTAAGAAAATTTAAGTGTTAAAAATTCAATAGTAATGTAAAAAATCCGGTTTAAATAGTATGTGGACACCCCACCAATTAAAATTCTAGATAAATGAGATTTTGTGTCAAAAATTTAAGAAAAAGAAAAGAAAACTATTTAAATAGTAAGTAGACATTAATGCTAAGCATTCAATAATAATGTTACACATGTAGAAAAACCCTAGACCTATTCAAGAGGTCTCACTACGATTGTGGTGAGAACTCTTGAATTGTCCCATTTTTGGACAGTTTGAAAATGTAAAAGTCCGTATTGTACATAATGTTTATGCACGTCCTATTTTGGAAAATTCGGTGGTATCTCTTTATGTTCTTTGGGTGAATACTAGATTGATGTATTGTTTTGTGTTTTCTTGGTTAAAAAACTTAAGTAACACATGAACACTCCCAATTTAAGTTGTGTACTTGAACAACCGTAAGGAGTTGATGGAGAAAATCTCCATATTAGGACATGGCATAAGACATTATGAACAATAAAAAATTTGCATTTTCGAATAGGATAGGACCCTTACCCCGTAGAGGAGATGGAGGAAATATATGAGCTAATGTATACATATTTACACTTGAATAAAAAATTAAATATATCTACAGTTATAATTTATATTATAATGCGTGTTCTTTAAACTTATCAGGATGTCGTCGGGAATAAAAAACGAGTGGATAAATGAGAAAAATATCAACACTAATACATATAGAGATGGGGTGTTACAGTTTCTACATTATGTGCGTAATAATAGTTCGGATGCTAAACATTCATGTCCGTGTAGACGTTGTCAAGATGGGAAAGGACATGTTGTTATAGATGATATATTCGTTCATTTAATGACATATG
The DNA here is from genome assembly GCA_949130495.1 of Sambucus nigra. Taxonomy (NCBI): domain Eukaryota; kingdom Viridiplantae; phylum Streptophyta; class Magnoliopsida; order Dipsacales; family Adoxaceae; genus Sambucus; species Sambucus nigra. Next base: position 356,252,472 of record OX422222.1, on the reverse strand, counting down.
GTATCGACATGAACTATACCTTATGGAATTTTCATGGTGAGACATTAGTTGTTGATCAAGTCCAACCACCACCTTAATCCGTGACACCGACAGAACACGCTGATGTGCACAATATTCCAATTTTGAATGATTTTGTGAATGATGCTTCTGAGATGTTTATGGGTGAAGCTAAAACTAGTGAACCTAATTGTGTAGGCAGTAATGAAGCACCCCCAAACTTTTGAGGTTCCAAATGATTCTCGCACACATAAATACAAAGGCAAGAGGTATGATCGTTTACATCGACTTGCACAGGAGCCATTGCACCCAGCTACTAGTTCTTCGCATCATTCCACACTGTATGCTCTTATAAAGTTAAATGATTTAAAAACACAATTCAATTTGTCGAATGGTGCTACAGGTGGAATTCTTAGATTGTTAAATGAACTACTTTCAGAAAGGAACAACTTGACAACGAGTTATACAGAAATGAAAAACACCGTTAGTGATCTCAATATGGACTATGTTAAGTATGATGGATGCATTAACAACTGTATGTTATTTTGGAAAGAGCATAAAAATCTAATAAATGTATAAAATGGATTTTGAGAGCATGTGGTACGTCATTATTTTCATAGTTATGTGTATGTATATAGGCAATATATATTATTTTGTTGCTCGTGGGGTAGGTGCACGTAGAATTGGGTGTATGGGTGCCCAATTATGGCATTCTACGGGTAGGCATATGTGAGCCTTATTTTCTTTTTGCGAGATTTAAGTGTTTATGAGTATGCTTCGTATAATTTCGAGGACGAAATTCTTTGCTAGTGGGGAAGTATGTAACAACCCGGATTTTTTAAATGTGAATTTTTAAATTAATTTTGGAAATCGGAGAAAAATGAAATTTTGGATTTTATTGATTTTATAATTTAAAGTGTTGATTTTTATATTTGAAAAATAAATTTTCAAACGGAATTGGAATCGAAATTAAAATGGAGTTTTAATTGAATCTTTATTATTTAGAAGAGTCGTCAAAATATAAAACTCTCTAAGAGTCCTCAAAACATAAAACTTTCTAGTAAAAATAATATTTTTAGAAATTCGACCGTCCGATCAAGCTGAATTTTTATCAGCAGTCCTGTCTCGCCGTTCGCTACAACATACTAAAATTTCAAGTGATTCTAATGGTCCGATCGTCCGTAATGTTTTTTTTCAAGTATTTGTATTTGATTAGGACTCTAATTCTTTTTGGTATATAAACATAAAGTGACGAGTTTCGATCTTTTAAAACACACTTTAGCCTTCTCAAAAATCAGAATCCTCTCATCTTCTTCATCTTCTTCAACCTCAAAACCCTAGCCCCATTCTACATAACTTTCAACTCAAGTTTTGTCAAGATTAAGCGGATTTTCTCAAGACGCGTCAAGAACGAATCTTTGTCAAATTTTTGAGAGGAATACACATTCAAGATCAGATTTCTAAACCAACTTTTATTCAGGCATGAATACTCTATTCTTTTTCTTTAGTATTATGCATTTTAAGTGTCGCCTGAACACTTAATTACATGTTTTCTTAAAAAATAATTAGTAACTTAATTAGAAAAAGTGAATACTAATTATGGGACTGTTTTTATAAAATCTTTTAATTTGAATAATATTCATAACCCTTTGGGTACGTAGGATTGATGAGTGATTTTGGGTTTTATTGGTGCAGGTTGCATGTAGAAAAATCCTAGTTTTAAAATAAATAATTTTTGGGTGCGTATAACTCATGTAATACATGTAGAGATAATGAAATTTGGTTTTTGATGTATATATGATGAAAAATTGGTATATTTAATTTAAAATAATTAAATGAGATTATTTGGGTATTGTTGACGTTGTGATAATTAAATTAAAGATTTAATTGAATTGGACTATCATGCGTAGTTTTATACGTTGATTAATCATGCGTGGTTGTGTGACTTTTTGGTATTATTATATTTCCTTGTGACGATGGGTTGTTGGGTATTTTTTTTGCTCCCTCCATAATTTAGAATGCCTTCTAGGAATGGGACTAGTGAGGGAAGATTATTGCGTTTTTATCACCTTGAGGGTGGGGTGATTTTTATTACTTTATCATCATTACACTTGTCTAAGTATGAGACTAGGTTATGATTTATGTTAGAAAATCCTCCTATACATAAGTTAGGACGTATTGATGACTTGGGAACCCTTAGTTATTGGACTAAGGGGTATTTTGAGGATCTCACATCGAAAAAAAGGGTGAGGTAAATTATAACTTGTGAATTGATAAATTGAGAACTAATACCTAAGATAATAAGACGGGTATTAAAAAATATATTGGCGACATAATCAGCGAGGGCCGACAGTTTAAACGGGCAGCCGGCGTTTTATGTCGTGTGGTGTGTGGAACCTCGTCAATCAGCGAGGGCCGACAGTTTAAACGGGCCAGCCGGCGTTTTGACGAGGGGATGTGTATTTTTGGTGGAGAAATCACCCGAGGCGGGAGGACCGCCATAATAAAATGAGGATATAATAAAAGCTGGTTAATTTAATGAAATTAACATCGCGGGACTTGGAAAATTAAAATCATATTGGTGTGCCTTTATAAATGGGGATTTATGCAGGTAGTTAGTGATTTATATCTATCGTGTTTAATTATCCCGTTTAATTTAAAATATTCTATTGTGATATTTATTGCGTATAATGCTACTGTCTGGATTCAAGGATCCTATTTGAGGGGAGTAGTGTGTATTCTTTCTCGGGGCTTTGGCTCTGACCCATGCGTTGACTGATCTTTTTCAGGATTAGAATTTGGAGAAGCTGTATAAGTTTATCGGAGTTATCATTGGAGGTGCAGCTGGAGTTATTTACTTTATTGCATAGTTTAGTTAGACTTTCTTTTCCAGTCGTATTATGAGACTTCATTTGACTTTTATTGGGCCATTCGGTTCCAAAGTTGTTTAGAGGATTTATTTTGGGATTATTTCAGATTTTATTTAATCATTATTGGAGATTGGATTTTTTTGGAGTTAGCATGTGATGGATCTTTTATCGCTTAGTTATTTGTGATCATTTGAGATTGATCAATTATTTATCTTATGGACTGATTTATTTATGTCTCATATCTGTCTCATGCTAAGAATGGTATTTATTTAGTTCACGCCCGGCTTAGTTTTGGTGGCGGCCGACGCCAGAATTAGGCGTGGTGTGACAGATGGTATCAGAGCATGGTCTTAGGTCTCGTAGGTTATGAGTCCGTTTAGCTTCCGCGTTTCCGATCTTTGATTCCCTTTGATGATTCGTACTTCTTAAGGTAGAGGGTCTAGCATTCATGTTAGATGTGTTTCTTGGAGATGTGAAGTTTTGAGTTAAGGACATTGTAGACATGGAGTTTAGAATTAGTAAGCTTGATGTGGGGATCCTTAGAATGGATTTTGGAGACGATAATTATTTTGGAGATTGTAGTACAGATGTTAGGTACCGTATGTATCGATTTTTGATGTTGAGATTTAATTTGAGGAAGTTATAATTTTAATGACTTTCGGATATAGGATCGAGTGGGGGATTTTGAGAGCATGTGGTACGCCATTATTTTCATAGTTATGTGTATGTATATAGGCAATATATATTATTTTGTTGCTCGTGGGGTAGGTGCGCGTAGAATTGGGTGTATGGACGCCCAATTATGGCATTCTACGGTTAGGCATATGTGAGCCTTATTTTCTTTTTGCGAGATTTAAGTGTTTATGTGTATGCTTCGTATAATTTCGAGGACGAAATTCCTTGCTAGTGGGGAAGTATGTAACAACCCGAATTTTTTAAATGTGAATTTTTAAATTAATTTTGGAAATCGGAGAAAAATGAAATTTTGGATTTTATAAATTTTATAATTTAAAGTGTTGATTTTTATATTTGAAAAATAAATTTTCAAACGGAATTGGAATCGAAATTAAAATGGAGTTTTAATTGAATCTTTATTATTTAGAAGAGTCGTCAAAATATAAAACTCTCTAAGAGTCCTCAAAACATAAAATTTTCTAGTAAAAATAATATTTTTAGAAATCCGACCGTCCGATCAAGCTGAATTTTTGTCAGCAGTCCTGTCTCGCCGTTCGGTACAACATACTAAAATCTCAAGCGATTCTAACGGTCCGATCGTCCGTAATATTTTTTTTCAAGTATTTGTATTTGATTAGGACTCTAATTCTTTTTGGTATATAAACATAAAGTGACGAGTTTAGATCTTTTAAAACACACTTTAGCCTTCTCAAAAATCAGAATCCTCTCATCTTCTTCATCTTCTTCAACCTCAAAACCCTAGCCCCATTCTACATAACTTTCAACTCAAGTTTTTTCAAGATTAACCGGATTTTCTCAAGACGCGTCAAGAACGAATCTTTGTCAAATTTTTGAGAGGAATACACATTCAAGATCAGATTTCTAAACCAACTTTTATTCAGGCATGAATACTCTATTATTTTTCTTTAGTATTATGCGTTTTAAGTGTCGCCTAAACACTTAATTACATGTTTTCTTAAAAAATAATTACTAACTTAATTAGAAAAAGTGAATACTAATTATGGGGCTGTTTTTATAAAATCTTTTAATCTGAATAATATTCATAACCCTTTGGGTACGTAGGATTGATGAGTGATTTTGGGTTTTATTGGTGTAGGTTGAATGTAGAAAAATCCTAGTTTTAAAATAAATAATTTTTGGGTGCGTATAACTCATGTAATACATGTAGAGATAATGAAATTTGGTTTTTGATGTATATATGATGAAAAATTGGTATATTTAATTTAAAATAATTAAATGAGATTATTTGGGTATTGTTGACGTTGTGATAATTAAATTAAAGATTTAATTGAATTGGACTATCATGCGTAGTTTTATACGTTGATTAATCATGCGTGGTTGTGTGACCTTTTGGTATTATTATATTTCCTTGTGACAATGGGTTGTTGGGTGTTTTTTTGCACCCCCTATATTTTAGAATGCCTTCTAGGAATGGGACTAGTGAGAGAAGATTATTGCGTTTTTATCACCTTGAGGGTGGGCTGATTTTTATTACTTTATCGTCGTTACACTTGTCTAAGTATGAGACTAGGTTATGATTTATGTTAGAAAATCCTCCTATACATAAGTTAGGACGTATTGACGACTTGGGAACCCTTAGGTATGGGACTAAGGGGTATTTTGAGGATCTCACATCGAAAAAAAGGGTGGGGTAAATTATAACTTGTGAATTGAGAAATTGAGAACTAATACCTAAGATAATAAGACGGGTATTAAAAATATATTGGCGAAATAATCAGCGAGGGTCGACAGTTTAAACGGTCCAGCCGGCGTTTTATGTCGTGTCGTGTGTGGAACCTCGTCAATCAGTGAGGGCCGACAGTTTAAATGGGTCAGCCGGCGTTTTGACGAGGGGATGTGTATTTTTGGTGGAGAAATCACCCGAGGCGGGAGGACCGCCATAATAAAATGAGGATATAATAAAAGCTGGTTAATTTAATGAAATTAACATCGCGGGACTTGGAAAATTAAAATCATATTGGTGTGCCTTTATAAATGGGGATTTATGCGGGTAGTTAGTGATTTATATCTATCGCGTTTAATTATCCCGTTTAATTTAAAATATTCTATTGTGATATTTATTGCGTATAATGCTACTGTCTGGATTCAAGGATCCTATTTGAGGGGAGTAGTGTGTATTCTTTCTCGGGGCTTTGGCTCTGACCCATGCGTTGACTGATCTTTTTCAGGATTAGAATTTGGAGAAGCTGTATAAGTTTATCGGAGTTATCATTGGAGGTGCAGCTGGAGTTATTTACTTTATGACATAGTTTAGTTAGACTTTCTTTTCCAGTCGTATTATGAGACTTCATTTGACTTTTATTGGGCCATTCGGTTCCAAAGTTGTTTAGAGGATTTATTTTGGGATTATTTCAGATTTTATTTAATCGTTATTGGAGATTGGATTTTTTTTGGAGTTAGCATGTGATAGATCTTTTATCGCTTAGTTATTTGTGATCATTTGAGATTGATCAATTATTTATCTTATGGACTGATTTATTTATGTCTCATATATGTCTCATGCTAAGAATGGTATTTATTTAGTTCACGCCCGGCTTAGTTTTGGTGGCGGCCGACGCTAGAATTAGGCGGGGTGTGACAATAAAGTGTTGTTTTGGCTTCAAATTTGACGAGAACCTAAAGTAATTATTATAATGTCTTCCATAAGAAGCAGTGATGCCAACAACAACAGTGGTTCATTATTGTTGAAGTAGAGGGAACTGGTGTATTATCGATAAATGTGGTGCCATTCTAGTTTGCAACAACTCATTTCAGTGGCATTGTCGATGCTGAGGTATACATTCACATTACCATGTTATTCCCTCTTTCTTAATAATATGGTAATGCACCATTTCCATAATAAATGATTGAGAAAAATTAGGAGTTACTAAGAATGGAAATCAGAGAGTTGTTCTTTAGTCAATTTTGCTATTAAGGTAGATATGACCACAAGGTTGCTGAGCTCCTTCAACTTTTGTACAAAATCAAGTGCCCTGTTGTCTCTAATTTTAGTTGTTTACCTTTTATATTACGAATGAGAGGAGTTTGTATGGAACAATCTAACTTCTAATTTGATTGTCAAATAGGTTTACCAACTTGTCACCTATTACACTATATGCAATAATTGTCTTGGATTGTCATAGATGTATCAATGGTATAGGGTGATGCACATTTTATATTTTCTTTTATAATTTCGCATGTTATGAATGATAATGTGTGCACGTTGATGGGCTTTGATCTTATTATTTCATTCATTGCGAATGGAGGATGTTGTATAAGGTGATAGCGTCTTCTTTTGTATCATTAATCTAAATACTATATATGTAGCTTTATTATTGTTAGCCTGCACTTGCTACAGGAATCCTTTGAAATATGGATAATTTGCCCCAAAAATATGGTTGAACTCCTAAAGGGATGATGTTAAATTGTAAGGATAGGGGTTCCGCCAACATTAGTTTGTAATTTTTTATACGTTATCTGCATGTGTACTATATATCTTATGGATTATTACCTGCACAAACAAAATAAAAAATAAAAATAAAGTAATGGATCATTGGATTTACCATGAAAACAACGCTTTTTCATTGTAGGCATTCAAGTTGTCTTCAAATTTTATAAGGTTATAATGTCATTTTCTTAAATCTTCTTGGAATTGGATACCATATCCAACATTAAGAGTTTACATAAAAGTTAAGTCATTCAAATTAATTAAGCTCTGCTTCCACAATCCATTAGTGTTTAAAGACCAAAGTCTTGTATTTGGAGTTATTACTAGTTCTTCCCCCTCCCCCCCCCCCCCCCCCCCCCCCCCCCCGTATTTGGAGTTATTACTAGTTCTCCCCCATTCCCCCTTACAAGTTGGTAAACCTATTTAAAGAGTTCCGTCAAAATTGATTTCTAGATGTCTAGTTTTATACTTGGTTATGCCTGTTTTGGTAGAGGTGCTGGCAGCATAAAGTAGGTAAGGTCGACAAGAGTAAGCAGGGTTTACATGGATCTGCTCCTTTTTATAACTTTTGGACATTGTGGAAAAAAATGTGTATATGTTGTTTTACTTTTTTACAAGTTCGGGTGGAGGGAAAAGTCTGCTTTTGTCTTGTACTGTTGAGTTTTTTATAACATACATATACATCTAGTGTACACAATTCGGATTCTGAGCAGATTTTGCTTTTGCCTTATTGTGTTACTCCACTCCTAATATCACTACTGACCTCCTAATTTTCAAAGATGGTTGAATTCCAAGTCTATTAAACATATTCATCAGCACGCTCTTGGACACACCAAAAAAATAAACTTATATTTTCTGATTTCTTAACTAAATTTTAAACAATTTATAATACTATAATTTTATATACAACTTGCAGATTATGAATGCGAAATCCTTCTCTGATCTTCATAAAACTATCGGGGAGGGCTTTTGGTTGGACACTTGGTGCAATAGTACCGCATTTGAGGGGCAATCATGTATAGATAACTTGAACCATTTTGATTTTTACTATTATAGTTTCTGTTGAGTTTGCAACTTTATGATGAATAATCTTCAGCATTTAACATTTCTTGTTATTACAGTTCTTTTCATTTTCTTGTTTCAGGAAGCAACATGAAGGAACACGGATCACCCTACTAAAAATGTAATTTGGGATGTTGCTTTCGTAGTTGATTCAAGATTTTATCAGTTTAATTAATTAACCTGTTCAATTAATTAACCTGTTTAATTACTTTATTAATTGAAATCATAATATGATTCTTCTAGGGGAGAATTCGAATATGACTTTTCATTTCAAACGATTTTTACACCTGCTAGGTGGGATGACTTTGATACAGAAATGAGAGTGGCATGAGAGGTATGTCTTTCTAGTTCTCAAAATTAATTCAAGAAGCTTTCTCGTGTTCAACTTACTTATCGAGGCCAGAATTGAACTCCAAAATTTCTTTCAACTGTTGCATTACTTGTGGAGATAATTTACATTGAGTCAAGGTATACATGAGAAGCATGGGTAAACCTTAAATAAAATGAAATATGTAATAATAAAACATAAGAGGTTTTCGTATCCCATTTTAAATACACAACGCGACCTTAAGAACTGGTCAAATTTAATCCTTAGATTTCCTGACTTGAAAGCGCAATCGTAAAACCTAGTCAACCTTGTTCCTTTAAGTTAATGAAATAAAAGGAGTTGAGTGTGACATTTCAAGACCAGAAAATCTTGGTAAGGAGTCTTCCTGGCCTTTGTGCCTTTATCTAGTGATTTAATGGCGAGTAAATGCACTAATTTTGACGTCAACCAGTTGTGATTCTTAACATGAGAATTGGACTTACATATAATAAAATGTGGATTTACATTAATTTTAAAGTATAGTACAAAGGAAATCTGTAATAAATCCAGATTTAAAAATCGGGCAAAAAATCATTTCATTTCATTTTAGATCCAGTCCACTAACTTATAAGTCTTTGAGTCTTAAGTCCTCAATTGGACAATAGTATTATTTAATGATAGAAAAACCCCACACCATGATCTCTCTCTCTCTCTCTCTCTCTCTCTCTCTCTCTCTATATATATATATATATATATATATATATATATATATGAAATGAAGGTTGTGAACAACAAATGATACTAAGTTTATATGTTAGGTGACATTGTGGCGTGCTTTAATTCATAACGCATTCCAGAGTACATTCTGCTAGTTTATTTTCAACAAGTTCTGTTGTATCCTTGGATTTTTTTTATACGACAGGGTCCATTAGCATTGTGCATAGCATTTTGCAATGTGCACTAGATATCAGATCTTGTGTGATTGAAAGAATATATATTAGTCTCCATTAAATTGTTGGCCTTTAGTCTTGTCAAATGATAAGAATTAACTACACTTTTTTGTTTGTTTGTTTTATAGGTTGGAACTCATTGGAAGTTCGATGATTGTGCATGTAGAGGCGAACCAGTGATGCTTGATAAATGAGGAGTTAAACACGTTGTGCTGCTTGAAGAGAAGATCGCGGAATTTGAGAAGAATTTCATATGTATTGACATGAATTGAGATAAAATTCAAATTTCTTCATGTATTGAGATGAATTTCATTTACATTGACATGAATTTTCTATTACTAGAATTTGAGCCATTAATTTTTATTGGGCTTATTGTATGGATGTGTATTACTGTTGTTGCGTACTATTTATATAGTTGTACTATTTTTGCCATGCTGGTTTTATATTATTATTGAATTTTTGGTAATCTAAAATAGGTGCAAAAAATAGAGGAAATGTTGCTGATTTTTTTGGGTAATATTATTTATAATTTTTTTTTCTTTTATCCAAAAATTTGGCACAGTTCAAAATCGTGCCAAAAGTGTATCAAGTTTTAGCATGATTTTGAATTGTGACAAAAGTGTACCAAAATGTAGTCAATCTGGCACAATTATAAAGTGTTCCAAAAGTGTGCCAAAAATATCAATTTCTAGCACAATTTTAAAGTTTTCCATTAGTATTCCTGTTTGGCGAAATCTGGCATACTTTTAAACCGTGCCTGCAAAAAATGGTCATTTTGGAACACCTAATTCTGCTATAGTTCAAAACCATGCCTGATTTGATCCGGCAGAGTTTTAAAGCGTGCCAGATTGCTATTTTTAGTGTTGTGCATGTCTTTGAAATAACTTAAAGTCTGTGTGGGTGCCGACCTCCTTCAAATCCTCCGACCAACCCTCTTTGAAGGACAACTTCGTGGCATACTCAATCTAAATAGTATCTATAGCAAAAGCCTTTTTGTAGCCCTTATCAGTTGCCTCTTCTTTGTCTTTCTTGCCCTTGGACTTCAGAGAATTGTTATCAATAATAAGGCTAGAAGTCTTGTCTTCAGCAGCCTTTGCCCTGTGCTCAGCTTCAGTGAGTTTTTTCTTAGACTAGGTTTAACTGATTAAGGGCAGTCTTTCACAGATTCTATGATGCCCTGTCCTTGTACTATGAAACTTTAATCTTGTCTTGTAAGGTTTCTCTCTCTCTCTCTCTCTCTCTCTCCCTCTCTCTCAAGCTTCCTCAGAAGATTTTAAGGATTTCTGTAAACCCTCAAAAGCTTCCTCCACATCAGTCGAGGAGGATTTTAGTTGGTCATCTTTCTCTAGCATTTGGTTGAAGTCTATAAGGAACTGAAAATAATTGAATATGATGTATTAGTTCAGAAGAAAACAAATATACACTATTGAAGATCAATAAAAAAAAGCTATGAACTTACCAATACCAAAGTATGGGCAGTCCTCTCAGTCAATCGGGTTTTGGTAATGGGGACTGAAGCTGACCTATCTACTTGTAGAGTACCAACCTTTATCAAGCCTCTGGACACACCAGGGGTGATCAACACCGAAGCATCCCCAATTTCCAGTTCTTGATGGCCTGGTAAACCTTTCTTTAACCTTTTGTAGTGAGGTTCTTCAATTTGGTCCTCTTCAGTATTAAGGACTTAAGGTCATTTCTCAGTAGCCTGAGACCTCTTATAAGTTGTAGTGTTATTTTTTAAAGGAGAGGGAGGAGATTTAGATCCAACTAGTAATTTTGGAAATTTTATTTTCATAATATCTGTAGTGGGTGAAGTGGGGATAATGGTGATTTTAAGAGATTCAAAGGAAAAATAAATTCTTCCTTGATATAGTTTTACTCCAGTTGAATCAGCTGTAGAAGAAGTGTACACAAGTTCCTCGTCAAAGTTGATGGGTGATGGAGGCAGGACGAGAGTAGGTGGGGCAAAAAAAGTAGTGATAGTACTTTTATATTCCAACCGAAAAGAAGATGATCGGGGATAATCATCTCCTAATTATTGATGAATGGCCCACACTTGAGATTGTTGATATTAACTTCACCCTCCTTAGAAAACTTCTGTTTTCTTTCCTCTGTATAGAAACAGAACAAGTCAGTTATTCGGAAAAGCTTTAAACAATTAAAAGACATGAGAATAAATTGAAAAGAAAAGTATGACCTATGCCACGCCTTCCTGGGGGCACCTGGGTCTAGTGTATATTACCTCCTCAGAAAGGGGGCATATTACCATTTTTTTACAATGACACCATAATTCCAGTAGTCTTTATTAGAATCTGGCAGGTTGACCACGAAATCCCTATTGGCTTGCCTAGCCTTCAAGTAATAGGTATTATCCCAATAGTTCCCAATTTATAGTAGAACATCAATTCAGGGATACCAATATGGGTCCCGTGAATTTCATTTAACCAACTCACTCCAGTCACAACCTTCCATGTATTTGCGGCTATTCTCACAGGAATAATATCACAATATTGACAGAACTGAAGAAAAAGTGGGTTTAGGGGAAACGTAATACCACACTCTGTAATGAATAAAGTGGGAGTCCCGTTACCCTTAGCCAAAGAATATACATCAATAGGGTCATGGGAAATTTCTAAACCTACCTAATTTGGAATTTTCCTCTTTTCCCTATATTCCTCTAAGGAATTATCATCTACAATGTACACCATGATTGAAAGGCAGGAAAATCAAAGAAAATAAAGGAAAGGTAGCTTACAGAGATTATAGAGATCGAAAAAGGACAGCAGGTAACAAGAAAAAAACAACAAAAATGAAATGTTTGAGAAGGAAAAGAAAAGCTAAAGTTCAGAAGATTTGAGGAGTAGTCAAATGGAGGGAAACTTACAACCTTTTATAGGTCGCCTCAAAAACATAAATGAAATGATTAAACTGTATAAATATTTGAACTACCACTGACTCCACGCTTCCTAAATAGCAAAAAGACTAGCGTACCCTTTATTGGTTTCAAAAAGTTTGAATTATTTACAAAAATTCCATTATCAACATTACTAGTGAAATTGTTTTGCAAGTCCAGTAGATCGACTGCCGGCCTACGCTCAAATTTCACGCTGAGCAACTATGTGAACAAATACTCCATACTTTCGATCAATCACCAAGCAAGGAGCATCGAGGGCTTTTGTTGTAGGTAAAAATTACTCTCCCATGTGGACCAACGAAAAGTAAACACCTGTCCTCCTCTGGGGCCACTCAACTATCTTGGTCGGCTTTGGAAACACTTCGTCGGCTGGCTTGCCGACCAACTCCCAGAATGTGAACTATTAGGAATATCAAAGGTTACTTGGATGGAATAGCGACCAACACTGAATATCAATAGTCTCATTTATTGTACACATATGTAAATTTTTGGAGATATAAAGGCATTCCATCTCTTGGTTTCCTATACACTATAAATACACAATCTCCAATAGCTCAAGGGTACGATTTAATCAAGCACACGAACATCTCTGAAATAATACCAACAGTGGACGTAGGTTTTTTACAACTAAATCACTTTAAAAACCTTGTCCCTTGTGTGTTTGCCTATATTTCTTAAACTTATTTATCTGCGATTATAAAATTGGACCACTCCATGTTTAGACATCCACAGTAATAGTTTTCAAAATTTTAATTTTTTTTTGTGATTTATATTTATTTTTGGCATTTCCACATTTTAAAAATGTTTTCTTTAATTTTCAAAATTTTTAAACGTTTTTCTTTAATTTTTAGATATTTATATATTTTTTAAATGTGTTATTATGTGTTTATCATTTTTTAAAAAACTTTTTATTGAATTGGACAAAACTATCGTCATGTGCATTACACATGACCCATTTTTTGTCTAGAAAATTAACGGTGTTAACGTTAATGCATCATATGAAGATGTTTTGAAACTTAAAGGGGGTTAAATCATGAAAATAAAAGTTTGGTTGGTGATTTGAAAATGAGATTTTAACTCAAGGGTAAGTATACTCAACTCTTAATTTATTAATAAAGTTGAATAACAAATTGAAATTTTCCTTAATTTAAATTTTCTAGCAGCACACCTTTTATTGATTCACACCATGCTAACATCAACAACAATTCTAATATATCTAATGTTCCGAACGATAAACTAGTTATCCTCAACCCCCTATGACCCATTGTGGGAGAGGGGTGGCCGCTTTAGATGATCCTATCTTCCATTCACCGCTTTTCTCATCTGAAATTTGCGATTTTTTTTCAAATCCATATGGTTTTTGTAGGTGGTAAATTCCTATAATGTTTATATTCAATGCGCACAAGGTAAATTAAGAGAAGAAATTAAGAAGGATAAAAACACATTACACAAGATATACATGGTTCAGTAACTTGCCTACGTCCACGGGATTTGGGGCTTGTTCTTTTATTAACTCATAAAATTGATCGACAGAGTTGTAGTACTGCTTGACACTACAATATCACATGCCCCTCTCAATGGGGGATGATTTACGCTCCCTCAACCACTATCCCTTGATGTTCATACCTATCCTTTATCTGTTTTAATCATTATATGTGATGGATACTTGGGTGTCTTACATGACTTGAAACTTTCATTAACTTGGTGCACAAGAATCTTGGAAGCCCATGCTAAACACATGCAAAGTATATGCTCGCGTAATTTTCGTCCTCACAATTTCCCCAAAAGCTTGGGGTTGCTTTGAGGTCACTAGGCTTTGTTGTATCTAGGTCAACTGTAGATTTTTTCAAGTCTTCCTACTTAAGGAATAACATTATTATTTACTCGAAAGTTGATTGTTGTTCAGAATCTTTGTTGGGTGGTCAGAGGCAATTCAGTAAAATCCCTCAAAACTGGAAATTGTTTGTCTTCTATATGCCCCAGGAGCAAACTAGTAAATAGATTCTATTTTCCTTGGCGAGGAACTGTCGTATATATAGCCGTCACACACGCCTGTGATCATTATATTTTTGGGAATATGTGAGGCCATTTCTCAACACAAAATAATATTTCCCTCTCTTTCCTCACTTTTGGATCATTTTAAAAGCCTTCGAACTTCAAAGGAGGGCTATTCATTGTGTTCATTCATCTGTAAGAACTTTCAAAACTCTTAACTTCAGTTGAATCGCTTTTCTCCGTTTCTTCAATTTTTTTCATTAAGTTGTCAATTTAACCATGGTGTATGTTATTAAAGAAAATATCCTGGATAAATTCAAAATTGATAATTGATGAGTGCCTAATTTTGTGTCACTTTATGTCAAACACCTAAATACGTAAGTGTATATTTTGTTGTTGTTTTTAGGACAATTAGCAACCTAAATACAAACAATAAATGGAATTTTCGTCCAAATAAAATACCTCACCCCTAAGACTATAAATAAAACCCTTGGGTTTATTATTTTGGATAGAAATTTTTAGAGAGAGCCTTGAGATATAATTTTTCGTACTTTTATTTTTTAAGGATATTTTTTTGAGGTCCAAGAGTTATTCTTTTGTGGGAGAAATTCTATCAAGGTCAATTATAAGGCACGATTAATTAATACGTTTGTTTTATTAATGGAAGTTATTTGTCATTCATGCACTTGTATTTTATCCTCAATGATGCTAGATTAATTTCTTTACTAGGAGTACGTGAAGTTTATGATGTTTAAATAATATTGTGTGTAGTTTATATTCACATTTATTTACCAACATGTTGTAAAAGTTTTAAAAATTCAGTATTTATTTAAATCGACACAAGAGTGTGTTTTAAACCTCTGACTTTGTTTGAAAAAATCACTTTTTTTGAAAATTTTAAATATGATAACTTTTTGATGGGTTATACTTTTATTAAATTAATTGATAGTTCATGTTTAAAGACTATACTTTGAAATTTAAAAGTGAACTTTTTAAGGGAATATGGATTTAGCCGTCTAAATTTAGAGATATTAAATTTTATTGTGAACTTAACCGTGTTATTTCTTGAATTAAACGCGACGAGAGTCGGTTTAATTTGAGTTATAAAATCGAAAATGATGAGTTTAAATTATTACGCAATATTATTTAGATGTGATAAATGGATCCAATATCATAGTTTTCCTCACATTTGATTATATATTTCGTGGTTGCACTTTTTATTTGTGTTATCTTAGTTTAAAATTTCATCTACTCTCAAAGACCATTTCGTCTAGTTGGTAGATCACAATTATTTTGAATGAAAAAAATTGATAAATCTTCATGGGTTTGGCCCATACTTACATTCGCTATTCTATAATAGCCCATGCACTTGTGGTATTTTATAAATTGACAAACAATCATCAAATCCCCCCGTGGGTAACTATAGGGTTAGTTGAAGGTCCCGGTGACCATTATGCCCTTTCTAAAGGCCATTGGCTACCTTTAATATTTATTGCTAAATGTAGGGTCACTTTTTCCCCAAATCATTTGTTTTGGAGTTGTGTTAATATTTTAATGTGGCCCCATCCCAAGTTGCTCCGAAAATTTAGAGGATTGTTAATAGGGTTCATCTTATTAACAAGCTATACAAGACCCATCTTGGTATTAATGAGATAATCTATTGTTACTAGTGGATAACAACCAATGAGAATAATAATCCGTGAAGACGACGGCCAATCGGGGCCTGGTCCTGAATCATCTAGGTTTTAAAAAAGACTAGTAGGATCATGATCTGATTGTGAAGAACGAACATCATTCTTCCCTCCCTGATAGTGCGACATATGAAGGACCAAGATGCCCCTAAGAAGGGAGAGGGATAGTTTAGGAAGAAATTTTATTTCTAGCTCTGCTATATTTTCCTAATAAAGGCTACTATTGTGTGATTTTCTTTGTTCTTTGCAGCGAAAAATAAGAAAAAAATTCTCATGAAAATGACGTCAATTTTGTTAATACTTGAACAACTTGGGATATCCAATGGAGTAATCGAACTGTTTATCATCCCAGGTCGATGGCATTCCTTCTCGGCTATAAGAGTTCTACCTCCTCTTGTGCTGTGAGTTTAGTTGAACAAATATTGCCCATTCCCATTTCCTGGGACAACCTTGAAGCTTACACCTCCCAAAACTCAGAAGTGGGGAATCAAATAAGGAAGGAACATCATCTTCTTTTGATCCGTTATACATTTCATTGATTCTTTCTACTATTTCTCCTAGTATCATGGAAAAAAGGAAGGCTATAAACTTGATCACCTCAAATGTTGGTACCAGATATCCTCCCCGCGCTCGCTCGTCGGACAAATAGAAAGATCTTGATCGGTTGGCAAGCAAGAAAAATGAAGTTGGGGGTTCTACTAGCCCTATGGACATCGAGGATTCTCTCTCCAAGGACCATGAGCCCCTTTCAAAGAGGCAAAAGAAAGATCACATACCTCTTCCTCCACCAGTCATTGCGGTGAAAAAGAATATTGATAAGGGAAAGGGCCTTGCCCAATCCGCAGTTGCTAGCCTTGAGCTGGATGGTGTCTTGATTCAGTCGAGAAGTATTTCATAATGATAGGGTGGTTGCTTCTGACCTGCCCCATTATCGACTATTGGATCATGCCAACCATAATTTCTCCCTTGTAGTTACATCGTTTATTTATGTTGTTATTTTTCCTCTCCCTTTTACTTATTTTTCGCTTATCTTCATTTTCCCCATCGTGTGGCGGTTTTTGATCGATTACTTTAACTTATTGGAGAGGAATTACATAGTGAGGGAATCATCCACTGACATTGATATGGATTTTAAGGATCTAGACAAGTCTCTAAAGTCTTATCAAAATATTAATGCTTCTTAGATTAGTGAGAAGTTGAAGCTCAGATAAACGGTCAAGTTCCTGAAGGATAAGAAGATCAAGCTTCAGAAGAAGATTGATGACTCTGCCAAGTTGGTGACTGTTATCGAACAGGCCAAGAAGGATGCCATAGATCTTAAGGGCGAGGCCTATCTGGCCAAGACACAGGCCTTTCAGGCCTATGCCAAAGCTAATGAGGCATTAATCGGAGCGTTAAAGGCCAAGGATCATACCTTCACTCGTAGTTGGGACAAGGCTTTCGCTAATGCCCAAATCCGAAATGTTTACCTTAGAAAGATTTTCTTCAAGAACTGCTGGGATGAAGCTCTTGACAAGGTCCGCACTATAAAAAATTCTAACCTTTTCCAAGGGCATGTATAGGATTGACCCATTTGTAATCTATTTAAAGAAATTCATAGTTTTATCCAACCGTTGCCCTTTGTATGATTTCTTATTTCTCACAATTTTTCTTTTGTTCTGCCATGCTTATATGTGATGCGACTCAAAATGTGTCTCTAGTGCGGGCTAATTACGGTTCAAGTGTAAATCGGTCATTTAAGTAATATCCCAATAAACCAGGTATCGAACACAGGGACTAAGACGTATACACGTAAAGAAGACGTGTAACCATACAACTGACTCAAATAAAGGCAAGAAAAGATGAGGAATTTTTATGATTATATCTACCAACTAAAATGATTTAAATTAAACTACTATTTAACTACGCATGCAAGAATTAATATACTATGGATTGATAACTATGAAAGAGAATAAAGGTCGGAAAACAATCCCCCAACCCCTTATGAATTCACTGGATACAAAAATAGTCAAGAATTAAACAATTAATTAAGGACATACCTTATTCCTTTCAAGAATTAAACATATGAAGGAATAAACACACACAATATGAGACCAAGAATCCAAATAAAGTACGCGACGAGATGGTCAATACGCGCGTCGCACTCTTAAACACCCCGATTACCTAGGGTAGTCGAGGTTAAAAGTCCTACGATGTTTGTATCGACTGTATGACGCGTTCTAACTAATTATTTAATTCAAGAACACATTTTTATATCTATACGAACCATTTAGGGTTGGGTTCATGCATCCCAACCTTTGAAAATCTAACCGGACATGACGTAAGTGCTAAAAAAGATGATTTCTACATTGCATGTAATGAGAATCTTGATGAACTTAGATAGATCTAAACATGTATGAATAGCTCTTATCAAAGAAGCAATGAATTACCAAAGAGAGAAACAAAAGAATAATATTGTACTTTACTTGTCTTGAAGAAAAACCTTGAATTCTATGCCAAAAGAGGAACAAATTGTTGAACATAAATAATCCTAAGGTTCTTGCCGTCAAGAATCTCCAAAAACTATGTAAAAACCTCCCTCTCAATGTCTAGTCATACCTAAGATATATCTACAACATTTTATTAAGTGTGTCAACCTTGCACAAGTCTAACTTTTAGAATTAAAAAAAGAAATTCCGCCACTCCGAACGGGTCCGACTTTGCCTTCTTTAATGGGATGAACCATTTCAATACTTTTCAGAGTGCTGGATCAGTTCGAATTATTTTTTATCAGTTCGGTTTGCACCTTCCAATTTTGGGGACTAGTTCGCTTCTTTTTCTATGGGTTCGGTTCGGCTGGGATTTTTTTCCTTGATTTTCCCTTGATTTCTTCTCAACTTTGAAACTTCAAAACTTTTCAACCAGGACTCGAATTTGGATGATGTTTCTTCCTACGTGATTGTCGACTCGAGGTCTTCAAATTTCCTTAAGTTTCATGTCCAACTTCCTCGTGTAAAGTTACTGTTTTGCCCTTGACTTTCCTTCACTTGTTTCCTTCATATATGGTTACAATGAGACCCTCCTTAATATGGATTATGCTATGAATGATGCTCAAAATTTTGGATACAAAATGATTTGCTTAATTCCCTTATGGTGGCAAAGGTGCCACATTATTCCGAGTTATGGTATTGGTAGGATCTAAGTTGCCCATATTAGCAAAAACCTCCTTATACGATTAATATTTTTATAGATCCCAGTGGATGTCATCCTATTTAGACTCATAAGAAAGTACCTCATAGACTATGACCTTGATGAAGGTTATGAACTCTACCGACCATAACACTTGATCGACAGGGTGATTCATGGGGGCTATTAAGGATTAGAGATATGCTTGTGACCCTTACTCCTTATGAGTTGGATGTTTCACTTGTTGGAGTTGTGAGTTCAACGAATGATCCATAACGGTCACACAATTTAAGCAACTAAATTTACCATTTTGTTATAAATTATTTGCTCTTTAATTTCCTTGTAATAACTTAAAAGTGTTAATGGAATTTTTTTTATTTTGCTTCCCTTTATGGTATATGGTCTTTTGGTCTTACCTTTTAGGTGATGTCGTCACAGCAAACCTTAGGCCTAGATTTAGAAAATAAAAAAAGCACATGTTTATGGGGCCGTTCCTTGACGATGATTTTTACAACCCAATTGGTCATGGGTGCTTAAGGTTTTCCAATAGGCCTTTCGTCGACTATGAGCCATTATTTACGTTTTATTGATTGTCAAAACATTTTAGATCTAGTTGACTGCTATCTGACCACTAAGTTAGTCATGTACACCAACATTTTAATTTTGAGTTGGTCTATGGTCTCCCAATTTATCAGTCTCAAAAGAAGATATTTGAAAGAAGATAATCATCACAGCAAAATGTAACATCTCAAAGAAAAATTCATTTAACTAATTGATCTTCTTTTATAAATAGTTTTTTGCCTCCCACTTGGAATAATGGATATAGGTAAGTGCAAGAAGTCTAAAAGAACTTCTTAAAAACACTTTGAATTTGAAATAAGCGAAATAAGATTAGTCATAAACTTAAAATTTAAAAACAAAAATTCTTTAAATTTGTTGCATTCCAAGCTGGAGGAACCTCTATACCCTCTATTGTTTATAAGTGGTAGGCTCTTATTAAGTCATCTCGAATGACTTTAAATGGGACTTCCCAGTTGGGACTAAATTTTATGTCTGAGGGATTTTTGGCACTATCCATGATCTTTCTTATTATGTAGTCCCTAACCTTGAAGCTTCTCATTCTGATCCCTCCTATTATATTGCTTGGCCAATTGTTGCTAGTAGGAGGCAAGTTTTACAAGATCTAATTCTCTTTTTTCATTGGCTAAGTCAAGCTCTACTTTGGTATTTTCGTCGTTGAGATCTTAATCGATTAAGGTGGACTTCATGGTTGGACGACATGTCTCAAGTAGGATGACCACCTCCATACCATAAGTTTAGGAAAAGGGTATTTCTCCTATTGATCATATGGGCACTATTTAGAATTCCCAGAGAATGTGGGGGAGTTAGTCGACCCATGCGCCCTTGATTTATCCAACCACTATTGAATCCATCGAGGACTATCATATTGTAGGATTCTGCTCAACTGTTGCTTTGAGGTTAGGCCACTGAACTGTAGGAGTGCTTAATATCAAACTCGTCGCAAAAGATTTAGAATAAACTATTCTCGAATCAAGTTCCGTTATCAACGATGATAATTTGAGGGATAATAAAATATGTTGTGATGTTCTTCCATATGAACTTGGTCATATCTATATCTCATATTTTCTCCAAAGGTTCCCCTTCAACCGATTTAGAGAAGTAGTATATGCCAACCAACAGATACTTCATACTGCCTGATGCGAGGGGCAACGAGTCAACAGTGTCAAGCCCCCACTAGGCAAAAGTCCAAGGACTTGTCAGGGACTTGAGTTCATTGGTCGATTGATGTACCAACGACGAGAAGAGCAAACAATTCTCGCATTTTTAAACGTAGGCAACTGCATCATTTTTCATATTTTGAAACCAATATCCCTCATTCATTACCTTAAATGCTAGTAGCCTACCTCTTGCATGGCTTCCACATATCCTCTCTATGAAATTTACCTACTAAAATAATGGGTGGCTAATCCTCTACTCAAATAAAACAGGGATCTCAGTTGGCGCATTCTTAGCATCACTGTTGAAATCAATTAATTACTAGTAACCTATTAAGCTCGGTGTCAAAATTTTAAACTTATTACATTGCCATAAATTTCATTCACTATGAACCATTCAAATTAAATTAACTACACATTCACCATGAACCATGAATAAAAACTAATTATTGAAATAAACATAATAATCCATATGACCGAATAAACACTTGGTATAAATCCAATACAATAGTCCGTCAAAACTGAAATAAATAAAGACTAAATAAATTACTATCTAATAAGGGGCGATATGCCCCGAATAACATCTGGATGGAATCCTAGCTAGAACTCAAAGATAGATGTGTCTAATAAAATCCCTGCAAGCATCCATAGCTACTGTAGCACTGTCTGACTACAAGGAATAATCATGCCTGACGTCCCTATGGTTGGGCACCTAAAAGTTTTGAATATATTTTGATATGGGTTAGAGTCCAAAATCCAATTGAAAATATTTTACAAGTATTTGAAATGCATTAATAAATATGTAATGCAGTCTTTCATATTTAAACTGGTGTCACACTCCCATGAGATAATCCTCACTCCTCATACATAGTGCACACCTAATGCATATATTTATAACAGCCTAGTTATGCCACCTTACTTAACTAGAACTAACCTTTACCTTAGCCCCATATGCTAACCTTCTAGCCAAACTGTGTCACATATATTTATTCTATTTCTTTAATTATTATTTAGCTATATGTACGCCAAATCATTTTGGTTATCATAATTAATCGATACAAACACTTTACATTAGTTATTAATTCAATATTCATGCATTTATTTTATTCACTCGTATATAATTATCATATGTATATACATATATTCATATCACATATCGTATTCATACATATATATCGCTCTCTATATACGTATAACCACAATCTTTAGAGAATTACCTTTGAGATGCATTCTGTAGTTTGCTATCAGACTCGAGGAATATCACGTGCCTAGCTAGGAAACTAGGTCGAAATCTCTCCACCGAACCCAAATCGTAAACATAAAATTGGAGGCAATCATAGTCATGCATCCTTGAGTCATAACTATACCATATTACCCCAATAGACTCTAAAGTCACTTACAGTGGTCGTGAAACAGACCTATGACCTAGGGAATCAATCCATCACCAACACGTCAACGCTAGGGTGGACCGCCCACACAACCTCCATCGATAACATCCCTATAATAGGTATGTTTCACATACATTAATCACACAAATATATTCATATATGCGCGCACACACATTTATATAAAACCGGCTAATCGTACCTATGTGACCCGTAGCACTAGCCTATAATCCCCGAGTCTAATCCCAACTCTCAAATGCATAAGTAGTCCCTAAATTACTTTTAATTCATGCTTATGTGTATTATACTGGACACTAATCCATCTCAATCCCTACCATATCCCCATTCCATCAGAAATTCCTAATCGAATCCATTAATATAATTTCGAGTGTTGTTCATCCTAAACACCCTTTAGTTCATACCCCGATTTTATTCCCGACTAACCCCGAGGCAATATCATATCCTATAAAATCCCAGAAGTACCAAACATCATCTACGTACCTTTAAAAATAACCCCAATACTAACTGATTAACTTGACCCTTAAAATAACAAGCATGGGCTAAACAAGTGGTCCGAACTGATTAGCCCCTGGGTTCCGCCCAAGGCGGACCTTCTATGTTTTAGACGGGGTTTCATCATCTTCCTCACCCCATATGAAATCCATTCTTAAACAATACATAGAATATTTCCCCCTAACATTCTTAATCATTAATATACTTATTTTCACATATCAATTCATCCAATAACCATCTAAAACATGGGGTCCAACATCAATTTTCTAAAATTAATTTACATCTAAATTCTAATCAAGTCTCCAACTTTACCATTCAAAAACACATTTTTATAATATGAATAAGTCTCAGATTTCTCTCAAGACTTCGTCTTTTATATGTAAATCAAACTCAAATTTCATGCGAGACATAAACCAATTTAATTTCCATGGATTCATAATCAAAAATCCCATTTTTGTCATATGAATTCCACCCAAAATCATATTTATTTCACCAACTATGATATGAACTAAAACATGCATAAAATATCAAAGAAATTTTAAACACTTGCCTTAGATTAACGTAAAGTCTAAATCCTTTCTTTGTAGATCTTTTTGCATGAAATCCTAACCTGGATATTGTCCAAATTCTTCCCTGGATTGCTTTCTTGAGTCTTTATTGGTTTCTTCCTTCTCTTTTGTCCTCTCTCTATCTCTCTCTCTCTCTCTCTCTCTCTCTCTCTCTCTCTCAAGCCTAGGTATATCAGAATGATTGAATGACTACCTCCCTCATCTAATATCCCTAAATATCCCCTTAATCCCGAAATTAGGTTATGACCTAAGTGCAAAATAACTCGTTTGCCCCAATACGGGTCCCAAATAGTCCAAAAAGTCTTCGAAACCCGATTGCTACCCCGAGTACCTAATTTTGACTATTACGACCCATTTTGGATCATTTGTTCACTCAAAATCACCATCCGAGTCACACATATTCAATTTCCCTTCAAATTCCTAACACAACTCTAAAATCACACATATTCAAGTTCACTCAAAATCACCATCCCGAATGTGATAGCATTAAATTCTGTCGATTTTACTCACTTACGACGTAATACCATTTGACATAATTTGATTTAGTTACCTTAATAGTAAATATATTTTCACATAAATATTAATCTCTTTCTCACTAATATATATTTATTAAATTCTCCTTATTTCTCATTTTATTGAAATTACGTGCACATATGTAATTTAAATTCTCAAAAATAAATATTCAAAAAAATACAACGTGTTACACTCTCATGAAGCTTGTAGAGGGCCTGCTCGACAGTATCTAGGTGAACGCATTGGAGTTAAGATCTTGAAAAAGAGTGACGATAAATCTCTTGATCCGCCACTAAGTGAAAACGAGAAGATTTCACCCGTGTAATATGTGCTTAAGTTTTATCAACTAGAAGGGCATCTTCCTTTAGGTAGTGCAAAATTCGATGCATCCAACTCTGAGACCTATTGATCACAATAAATTGCTTAAAAAATTTTCTTTTATCGATACTGAGTTGGTCAAGGTATTTTATTTCAATTTTCCATTTCATACCCCACCCCTCCCTTAATAGCCAAAATTTGTGTGGCCAACGCGTCTATGTGACTATTGTTCCCTCTTTGAAATTGTTACACTTTTACATGCTCAAATTGGCGACCAAATTTTGGGTACTTAAAGTTGTATGTCCGTACACTGATCCATAGATTTGTAGTCTTCTAATATCTGATTGGATACCGGCCTTGTGTTGTAGAATACATCTAGGAGACAGGCTCCTAGGGAAAGTAATTTTCGTAATCCATCGAACAAGGCTTCATACTTAGCTTCATTGTTGGATGCTCCGAATCCCAACAGAATTACCTATTCGAGAATAATTTTCTATGAGGATATTGGTACTACCCCAACTCATGACCCTTGGAATTTGAGGCTACATCAACATACAATACCCATTTTTTACCTTCTTAAATTGCCTATAAAATAAGTTTTTTACTTTCATTGCTAGTGTCTACTAGTTCTTGGTCACTGTAAATTTGACATTGAAGTCTTCTATGACTTGCCATTTTATTGCGGTTTTAGGTTGATACTGGATGTCAAAACTTTCAAGTTCTACCGACCACCTGGACATTCGTCCAGGTAAATTGGCCATCCTGAGCATTGCTTTTAGTGGGAAGGAGGTTAGAATAATGAGAGTGTGCACCTCAAAGTAATGCTTTAACTTCGTGGAGGCTATCACCACTGCGTATGCAAGTGTTTCAAATGGTAGGTATCTTTTTTAGCATAAAGCAATAATTTTCTTAAAAAATAAATTTAAGACTGACCCCCATTCTTCTCATAAACTAAGGTTGAACTTGCAGTGTCGTTGGTCACTTTCAGATACAAGTACAAAGTACCCTCATAATATGTAATGGTCAACAATGGTGGTTTGCTTAAATCGTTCTTTATTTCTTCAAGTTCCCTAGTGAATTCATCATTCCATACTTCCTTCCTTTCTTTCCTAAGCGCTTAAAAGAAAATTCGACATTTCGATAAGGATTTAGTTATGAAGTAGTTGAGAAAGGCAATCATACCAGTCACCTTTTGTATGTCGTGCACAGTTTTGGGGGGATAGACCTTTCGAATGGATTTAATCTAGTCGGGGTTTTCCTCGTTACCTTGTTGACTTACTAAGTATCCATGTAACTTCCCCACCCAAAGGAGAACTTCATCATGTTTATTTTAATCCTATAGTAACCATGAACTTTAAAAGTTTTTTCAAAGTCTGTAACCTTCCTTCTGATATTCACAAGCATGTCATATATATATACCTCCGTCATGTCTTCTAACTGCTTCTTCAACAATTTCATCACAAGTATCAAGTAGGTCCCCCGACATTCTTTAATTCTAACGACATCACTCTGTAGTAATACAACCCCATCATGGTGATGAAAAAACCTTTTTCCTGGTCACAAGTGAACAATGAGATTTGATGGTATCCTGACTACGCGTCGAGGTAGATCATACGTTCATATTTAATGGGTAATTTCACCAAATATGATATGAACTAAAACATGCATAAAATATCAAAGAAAGTTTACACACTTGCCTTAGATTATCGTAGAGTCTACTTCTCGTTACTCTTCTTCACGACTACTGGGATTGACAACCACTTAGAGAATTAAACTTCCTTTAGGGATTGTGCCTCCAAAACTTTCTCCACTTCCTTCTTAACATCTTTGGACTTTTTAAGGGCGTTTCATCCCTCCTACTGAGTTACTAGTAGATGTAATGGATCCATATGGAGCTTCTGATATATCATTCTTGGATTTATTCATGGCATGTCATATGGTCTCCATAAAAATACGTATCAGTTGCTTTTAAGGAAAATAACCAATTATTTATTCTCTTCTTCCTTGAGTTAACAATCAATTAAAAACTTATTTTCAGGCTAAAAGTCATCTAACATTACCTCTTAAAAGGGTTCCATAATGCGATTGGCAGGGGAGACTATTATTTCCTCAATATTAGGTCGCCTATACTTTTGCTGCTATTTGGAGGGTATAAACCTGTCCTCCGGCTCATTGATTTTTCCCTTTTTCTTCTCCTTCTTAGGTTTGATGGTTGTTGTGTACAATTTTCTAGCCAACTCTTGGTTCCCCTGTATCTGTATGACTCCCATGTTAGTGATGTATTTTATCTTATGGTGGTAGGTATACGACATAACCTCCATGCCATGCAACTAGGGCTATGTTTCAGTCGGATCGGATTGGATCAGAAAATGCCTCTTCGAAAAAATTCTAATTTTTTTGGAAATAAAATAATTATTTCGATTTCCGATCCGATTATTTCGGAAAATTAAAAAAATTTGAATTTAAAAAAATCGACAAAAATCAAAAATTCATAATATATATTGAAAATCCCGAAATTTCAAAAATTCCAAAATTTTAAAAAAAATTATGGATTTTCGATTACTCGAAATTCTCATTTTAAAGAAACAAAGAAAATGGCTTAACCCAACATGTAAATACAGGAAGATTTGGCCCATTTTTCATTTGTGTAGAAGTTAAGAGGATACTCTCCATTTATAGAGCATGTTTTGGAGCCCTCTCCCTCTCCCAACCGATGTGGGATATGGGAAACTTTCAAAAAATCGTAAAAATCAAAAATCAAAAAATAATTCTGAAAAAATGGGAAATAATTCGAAAAAAATCAGAAAAAATTGGATCGACATAGTTTTGGAAAAATCAGACCGAAAAAATTAAAAAATCAGAAATTCAAAATTATTTTCGATCCGATTTTTTTCGAAAAAACTAGAAACCAGAAATCAAAAAATCAAAAATCGGCAGACTAAAATTTCATTCCAAATTCGAAAAAAATGGATCGGAAATCAAAAAAATCAGAAAGTTCGGGAAGAAAACACAACCCTACATGTAACCATCCTCTACCGAGGATAACATTATATGAGGAATCTATACCTATCTTGAGGAACTAAATAAGCTTAGATTTTCCTCCTACTTGGTTAGGTAGAAGTTCGTTTCCTAGGGGAAAATCCATCCTTCCCGCAAAGCCGACCAGAGAAATATTGGCTTCTTATAGGTCTTCTATATATAGGTTCAATTGATTAAATAAATTATGGTACATTCCCAAGATTTCCTCTGATCCACCCATAACTTATCCACACCCCAGTTAGCAAATCTGATAGTGATTATGAGGGAATCGTGGTGGGGAGTCCTCTCGACGACCAAATTATTGTCGGTGAAAATGATGTGATTCGTGTGATCAATATCTTTAGGTTACTGGCATTTTCTCAAAATGAATTTAGCCGGGTCTATTTGAAATCATTCCATGAGTGAGTTTCTTTAATCCCATCCTGAGGGTGTTCCCCTTAATTTGGTTTGGTTTTGTTTCCCCATAAATTACTGTGAATTCATGACCGAATCGTTCGTCCAAGACGTTATCTGGTCTTGGGACCTCATGGATTACCACGAATTTGTGTTCCATATCATCATCCTGGACATTCCCTGGTCTTTGGTCATGAATAAGCGTTATTGCACCCTCCTTTTCTCTAGAAATATTTTAGGTGTCCAGCCTAAGCCAGTTCCTCGAGGTGGGGCTAGAGTGCCTTGTAATTTTTGATCGTGCGATCTTGATATTAAAGGTATCCACACTTTAGTGAGTGGTTCCTTTTCTTAGGATCGCTGAACATATTTTTGGGATCTTTAAAGTATTTTTGACCTATGATGTTATAAAATATCTTTTAAATTGGTTCGAAGAAAACCATATTAATGGCTATGAAGACTTTATCAGAAATCATTCTTCTCGGTTCTCTTTTGATTTTTATTTTGCATCTTGATGAGTGCATTATTTTGTATGAATTATGCCCAAATCTAGGCCTTGTTAGGCCCATTATATCTTAAATAATGAGTTTTTAGAGTCGTTTTCGAAAAATAAAAGAAAAATGCAGGTTTGAATAAAATCCGAGTTAAAAAAATACAATTTTAATAACTCTGGGGGTAAAATTGTAATTTTAAAAACTTTATGGGCCTGAAAATAATTTTTAAATGTTTATCTAGGCAAAATAAAGTTCCCTCTGAAATTTGGTTGAATTTGGAGTTAAAATGGAAAAGTTATGAATTCCGGGGTTAAAAATATAAATAAGGGTAAATTCATAATTTTCTAAACTTTTTGGGGCTGAAATTGAATTAATATAAGTTAATTTATATTTTTGCAGGTACCCATGAAGTTTGGTGAAGATCCGAGGTGATTTAGTGAAGATATGAAGATTGTGGGAATAATTTAAAGAAGTACAAAGTTAAGGGGCCAAAGTGGAAGAATGCAATTTCTGGAAATGGGAATGGGTTATATATTATTGAAGCAGTCATTATTATAAGAACGTTGCTTGGTTTAGTGGTCTCGCGCGTGCGTGGAAAGGAGAAGGTCAGGGGTTCGATTCTTCCCCCTAACCTTAATTTTTTGGTAAAAAATTCTCAAGCCCAAATTGCACCCAAACGTAGCCTTAAAGAGATAAGGTTTGACAGCTTCTTAGTCCGAAAATCAAGGGATTTGGAGCTGACCATTACATGATTTTCAAGATATTTCGTAGGACTCTTTTTTTTTGTTGATTTTTAGGAATTTATAATTCATATAAATCAATTAAAAGGGTGTTTTACACCAACTCAAATTCCCTAATCCTAAGCCTATAAATAGGACCCTAGGGTTCATTATTTTGGAGGGTGATAGAGAGAGCTTTAGAGAGGGCCAATAATTATTTTGTGGGTGGAATTTTTGTCAAGATTATTTGTGACACATCAATTGTAAGTTTGTTTATTTAATGAAATTGAGTATTCATTCTTGCAATTTTATTATGTCTACAATTATGCTAGCTTAATTTCCTCACTAGGACTAGGTGAAATTTATCATGTGTGATTAATATTATGTGTGATTTAATTTCGTCTTTATTTCCCGATATGTGCTAAAAGTTTTAAAAATTTGGTATTCATTTAGAACGACACGAGAGTGCGTTTTAAACCTTCGACATTATTTGAAAAAAAAATATTTTATATTTTAAGTATGAGTACTTTTTGATGGGTTATGCTTTTATTAAATTGATTGATAGCCCATGCTTAAAGACTATATTTTAAAATTTAAAAGTGAACTTTTTAAGGGAATAGGGATTTTAGGCGTCTAAATTTAGAGACGTTAAATTTTATTTTGGACTTCTCACGTATTATTTTTCCGAATTAAATACGACGAGAGCCGGTTTAATTTGAGTTATAAAATCGGGAATGACGAATTTAAATTATTGCACAGTGTTAGTTTAACGTGATAAATGGATCCAATGTCCTAGTTTTCACGCTACCTTGATTATATCTCTCGTACTCCTATTTCTTGTTTGTGTTGCTTAGTTTAATAATACATCTCATCTCCAATCCAATTTAGTCTAGTTGGACAGTCACAATTATTTTTAAAGAAAAAAATGATAAATCTCTGTGGGTTCGACCCGTACTTACACTCGCTATTCTATAATAGCCCGTGCACTTGCGGTATTTTATAAAATGACAACAAGTTTTTGGCGTCGTTGCGGGGGATTTGTCAGATTTTTTTTTTTTTTTTTAAAAAGTTGTGATTTTCGGACTAGTTTTTTTTTTTTTTTTCGCATCTTTGTTAGTAAAAATTCATTAAAAAAAAAAAGTAAAAATTTCTGAATTTTTTTTTTTGTTTCGTAAGTGTTTTTTTTTTTGTTGTTAAATACACCACTAGTGCGTGTGTCGTTTTTTTTTCCCTCTCTTTTCGTAATTTTTTTTTTTTTTGCATGTGTCGCACTTTACATTTGGTGTAGTTTCTTTTGTTTTTTTTTCTTCAGGAGCATATAAAAAAAAAAGTGACGAAAAATCCGAAAAAGTGTCCAACGGTGCGCGAACGCGAAGAAAAAAATTGTGCAATCTTGCCACGGGCACAAGGAACTCTCGGGGACAACTGAAACTTAGGCGGCGTTTCCCTCCGATCGACGTCAAGTTAAACTTCGGCCCGACGTAAACAAGTGACTGTAAAAAGTCCACGCCGGAGGTACGTTTTTTTTTTGGGTGCTCCTACGTGGTTTAATTTCGCATTTAATTTAGCACGTTGCATAAATTGACTTAAGGGCAAAACCCGTGTGAAAGATAAGGTGGGGATCTCATCACCTCTCCTTGGCCCGAAAATCACTAATTATCCAAGCATTTGCATATCCCGAGCCATCACATTTAATTTAAAATCAATTAGACATTGGCCTTAGGATATCACATAGCTCATAGGAAACCTCTTAACAAGGCTAGAGTTAAAAGCTACTCCAACGCGAACTTGTCAAATCAATTCCGTTTCACCTTGTCTAGGATTGGTGGTTTTTAATGTGTCTTCGTACCGACCACCTACCTGGAGGAAAAAACGGGTTTTGAGGCGATAACCATAGTTGGTCATCTTTTAAATTCTCCCTTGTCAAAGAGTAGGAGCTGTCTAATTAGGGAAATTAATTTGGAGACCCTTGTTGTCGTCGATTAATCTCGGGAAAACTAGATTTTAAAATTGAAATTCCCCTCACCTAAATTAGATAATTCAATTTGCTGTGTGTTAGCTAGGAATTACGTGGTTTGAGTCAAATATTATTTTTCATCACATAAAAAAAAAAAATCGAGTGACCTGAGTGCATGCGAAGTTGGTTTCGAAATCATACCGGTCGTTTGTCAAGTGTGGAGTCTAGCATTCCCACTACCTACGTAGGTAGATTTTCGATATTCACCGAGATGGGAGACAAGTTAGCACCACGTTACCTTAAAGACTACCTTTATCCAACTAGGTCTAGTCAGCGTTCATGCATACTTCTCCCCGATCACAATGCAAATAATTTCCAATTCCATTCGGGAACAATCCAACTGTTGCCCGTGTTTCGGGGTACTGAAAAAGAGGATCCGTACCTTCACGTGCGTGAATTCGAGGAGATATGTGGGACCATTAAGTACCAACAACTCTCCGATGAGATTGTTAAGCTTAAATTGTTCCCGTTCTCGTTGAAAGACAAAGCTAAGAGTTGGTTTAACTCGTTAAAACCTGAATCCATCACCACTTGGAACCAAATGAGTGTCACCTTCCTACAACAATTCTTTCCTAACCAAAAGACGGCGTCGATACGTCACGCCATCAACACATTTAGCCAAAAGGAGGGAGAAGCATTGTGGATGTATTTGGAGCGATTCAAGGACTTGCTGCTGCAATGTCCGCACCATGGGATTGAGATGGGACGCCAAGTCCAAATTTTATATGAGGGGCTCGATTGTAACAACCGAACTATGCTCGAGTCACTATGTAATGGTGATTTTACCGAGAAGAGTGAGGTCGATGCGTGGGTATTTCTAGAAGCCATAGCCAAAAAGTCCCAGCGATGGGCACCCAATAGAGAATCTAGATCCACCACCTCGAATGAGGGGTTCGCTCACCAAGTTGAAAAAAGCTATGATTTAAATGCCAAAGTGGCCACATTGGCCCGACGTTTAGAAGCTTTAGAGACAAGCAATGAGGAAAATTGAACCGCATCTGCGGCCGTTCAACATGTAGGTTCCCCTATGTGTATACTTTGTGATGCATTCGACCACTTAGTCGAGAATTGCCCTGCCCTTCCGGCCCACAAGGCACTCACCGAGCAAGCCAATACCCTCTACCAAAATAGGCCAAAGTATGACCCATATTCCAATACATACAATTAGGGATGGCGAGACCACCCCAATCTTTCATGGTCCAAGGGTCAATACCAAGTAAGTGGAGGTCAATCTTCCGATAACCCACCCCCGGGTTTCCAAAAGAATGCCACTGCACTCTCGAATCCCTCATCCCAAAAGATTCAATCTTTAGAGGATTCGATGAACCTTCTTGCCCAAAGTACCCTTCAATTCCAGCAAACCACGTAAAATGTCCTCCAATCTACCCAGCAAAGCATGCACGCGAATACGCAAGCCATTACCAAACTCGAGGTCCAAATGAGCCAACTAGCTAATGCATTGAGTGAGAGGAATAAGGTAACATTCCCGAGTCATCCCGAACCCAATCCAAAGGGTAACATGCCAAGGGGTCAATTTCTTATTCAAGGCGACACGAGCGCATCACACCCCCAAGAGCATGCAAAAGCCATTATCACGCTTAGGTCTGGCAAGGAAGTAGAGACAAATATTTCACCACCTACCGAGAGTGAATCCGAGAAAGGTAAGGCGAAGGAAGATCCACCCATGTCTCCAACTTCATCCTCACCTTTACCTTCCGAGCCATCTGTAGAGACCTATATACCAAAAGCTCCATTTCCACAGCGTTTGGTGCCACAAAAGAAAAAGGCGCAAGTTGATAAGATGTTGGAAGTATTCAAGCAAGTACAAATCAATATCCCACTGCTTGATGCTATTCAACAAGTCTCATCCTATGCGAAATTTCTAAAGGACCTTTGTACCTTCAAGAGAAGCACCAACGTACCCAAGAAAGTTTTCTCGCCGAGCAAGCAAGCTCGATCATTTCATATCGAACTCCCATCAAGTATAAGGATCCCGGTACTCCGACGATCTCTATAAAGATAGGGGAGTACCTCATCGAGAAGGAACTTCTAGATTTAGGAGCAAGCGTGAATCTTCTGCCGTACACCGTATACGAGAAACTAGGTTTGGGGGAGTTGAAACCGACTAGGATTACCTTATCCTTAACCGATCGTTCTGTGAAAATCCCGAGAGGTATTGTTGAGGACGTCCTAATTAAAGTGGGTGACTTTATATTTCCTGTCGACTTTGTTGTCTTGGACACCCAACAAGTGCAAAATCCTATTGCACAAATCCCTGTTATTTTGGGTCGTCCTTTCCTCGCCACATCTGATGCTGTCATTAGGTGTCGGAGCGACCAATTGAACCTATCCTTTGGGAACATGACTATGGACCTTAATGTGTTCAATTTGGTCAAACAGCCACCCGATGATGATGAACCCATGGATGTCGACATGATTGACAGTATTGTCCAAAAGACTTTTGAGCAAACTTATAATGACGACCCTTTAGCATCTTGTCTTGCCTTTTTTGGGTCCGAATTTGATGTCGAACAGTCCATCGAAGAAGTCAATGCCCTCCTCGACTCTGCCCCTATCATGGAAGTAGGAAATTGGAAGTCTAAACCCGAGCCCCTCTCACTTTCCTCATCACATATTCCATCCTCAATTGAGAAAGCTCCCGAGCTTGAATTGAAGCCACTGCCTGAAACGCTCAAGTATAGGTTCTTAGGACCTTCTGAATCCTTACCTGTTATCATTGCGTCTGACTTAGACAAAGAACAGGAAGATAAACTGTTGCGTGTTCTCAACGAACACAAGGAAGCCATAGGATGGACCATAGCCGACATTAAGGGGATAAGTCCCTCGGTGTGCATGCATAGGATACACTTAGAAGACAATGCTAAAAATTCCCGTGAAGAACAACGTAGACTTAATCCCAATATGAAAGAGGTCGTTCGAGCCGAGGTGCTAAAATTGCTCGATGCTGGTATCATTTACCCCATCTCTGATAGCCAATGGGTCAGTCCCGTTCAAGTGGTCCCTAAGAAATCCGGTGTTACGGTGGTGAAAAATAACGATGATGAGTTAGTACCCACTAGGATTCAAACCAGTTGGCGAGTGTGTATTGATTATAGGAAGTTGAACGTTGTTACAAGGAAGGATCACTTTCCCCTTCCTTTCATAGACCAAATGCTAGAGAGATTATCCGGCTATCCATATTACTGTTTTCTCGACGGTTACTCCGGCTACAATCAAATTCCCATCGCTCCTGAGGATCAAGAGAAAACCACCTTCACTTGTCCATTTGGTACTTTTGCCTACCGACGCATGCCCTTTGGGTTATGCAATGCACCCGCCACCTTTCAGCGGTGCATGATGAGTATCTTTTCGGATATGGTGGAGCGGTTTCTCGAAGTCTTTATGGATGATTTTTCTGTATTTGGGTCTAGTTTTGATGAGTGCCTCCATCACCTCACCCTCGTTCTGAAGAGGTACAAGGAAAAGAACCTTGTGCTTAATTGGGAGAAGTGTCACTTTATGGTCAACCAAGGCATAGTACTAGGTCACATCATTTCTGAAAAGGGTATCGAGGTAGATAAAGCTAAAATAGATCTCATTGCTAATCTCCCACCCCCTAAAACTGTGCGTGAAGTTCGATCATTATTAGGACACGCCGGTTTTTATCGGAGATTTATTAAGGATTTTAGCAAAATCTCTCGACCCTTGTGCAATATTCTTGCCAAGGACACACCCTTTGATTTCACTAACGAATGCGTTCATGCCTTTGAAAGGCTAAAGACGGAATTGACCTCTGCACCTATTATGAGACCTCCCAACTGGAATCAGCCGTTTGAGATCATGTGTGACGCTTCCGACTATGCCATAGGTGCGGTTCTAGGTCAGCGTAATGAGAAACTTCCTCACGTCATCTATTATGCCAGTAGAACTCTTAATGATCCCCAATTGAACTATTCCACGACTGAAAAAGAGTTCCTCGCCGTTATTTTTGC
The DNA here is from genome assembly GCA_949130495.1 of Sambucus nigra. Lineage (NCBI taxonomy): Eukaryota > Viridiplantae > Streptophyta > Magnoliopsida > Dipsacales > Adoxaceae > Sambucus > Sambucus nigra. Next base: position 356,217,692 of record OX422222.1, on the reverse strand, counting down.
TCTTGAGAAGTTTAGGTCTTACTTGATAGGATCCAAAGTTGTCATTTTCACCGATCACTCGGCCCTGCGATACCTTTTGTCTAAAAAGGATGCTAAGGCTCGTCTCATTAGGTGGGTCCTATTACTGCAAGAGTTTGACCTTGAAATTCGGGATAAGAAAGGGTGTGAGAATGTAGTGGCGGATCATTTGTCTAGGTTAACCAATGAATATTTCGATAACCTTCTGCCACTAAATGAGTCCTTTTCCGATGAGCAACTGATGCTTGTTTCTCAGCTTCCATGGTTCGCCGATATTGTGAACTATCTTGTGACAGGTGAAATGCCACTGCATTGGTCTAAGCAAGATTGTTCCAAATTTTTAAAGGAAGTTAAACATTTCTTTTGGGATGACCCGTATCTTTTCAAGTATTGTCCCGATCAAATCATTCGAAAGTGTGTCCCCGATCATGAGATTCAAAGCGTAATCTCTTTCTGCCATGACCAAGCCTGTGGAGGTCATTTCAGTGCTAAAAAGACCGCTGCAAAAATCTTGCAGTGTGGATTCTATTGGCCCACCATTTTTCGTGACTCGAATGATTACAGTAGGAGTTGTGACCGTTGCCAACGGTTAGGAAAGATCACACGTAGGAATATGATGCCCTTAAATCCCATTCTGATTATCGAGGTTTTTGACTGTTGGGGCATTGATTTTATGGGTCCATTTCCAAATTCCTACAGAAATCTCTACATTCTTTTGGCAGTTGATTATGTGTCTAAGTGGGTAGAAGCCATACCATGTAGGACGAATGATCGCCACGTGGTGGTCAAATTCATTCGAGAAAATATTTTCTCCCGTTTCGGCACGCCTCGAGCCATCATTAGTGATCAGGGAACCCATTTCTGTAATCGATCCTTCGAAAGTCTTATGAAAAAGTACTCGGTCACGCACAAAGTAGGGTGTTCTTATCACCCTCAAACCAGTGGTCAAGTTGAAGTTTCCAATAGGCAAATCAAGCAAATCATCGAGAAGACAGTGAATCCAAACCGAAAGGATTGGTCCTTAAGGTTATTGGATGCATTGTGGGCTTATCGCACTGCCTACAAACACCACTTGGTATGTCCCTGTATAGGCTTGTCTATGGAAAATCCTGTCACCTTCCGGTAGAGTTAGAACACAAGGCCTATTGGTCCATTAAGACCTTCAATTTCGATTTACCTGCTGCGGGAGAGGTCCGAAAACTACAACTTAATGAGTTGGAAGAGATTAGGAATGATGCGTACGAAAATGCAAAATTGTATAAAGAGAAAATGAAAATGTTTCATGACAAGTCCATCCTACGGAAGTCATTCGAGCCTGGACAGAAAGTTCTCTTGTACAATTCTAGACTGCATCTCTTTCCCGGTAAGTTGAGGTCTCGATGGTCCGGTCCCTTTATTGTTAGGACAGTCTACTCACATGGGGCGGTTGAGATAGAGAATCCTAAAAATGGTGAAATTTTCAAAGTTAATGGTCAAAGGTTGAAGCCATATCTGGAATTGCGAGATCGAAAAGTGGAGGATATTCTCCTCCAAGACCCTGTGTACCACGAGTGAACATGAAAATGGGTCATTGTTGTTGTATCATACTTTTTGTTTTACAGGAATTGTGCGTCGAAAAAAGTCCCTCATTACGGTAATATCCTTCATATCTTTACCACCTTTAAAATTTTTGTCGTGAACATTGAGGACAATGTAGAAATTAGGTTTGGGGGTATTGAGGTCATTTTTCTCCGCTTTGTAAAAAAAAAAAAAAAAAATCAAAAATCAAAAATCCGAAAAGATTTTCAATATAATTGAGTTTTGAAACTATTTCTTAATATAGAATTAATTCATGGATCTCTCATCTTATGAAATTTTTACACATTAGCCATATAATATGATCGACAATGGATATTGAGGCGAAAGTTAATATGCTTAACGAATAAATGTGGAGATTTTAACCCGATGAGATTTTGTGCCATTCATCGTTTTCGAGAGATTTAAATCAATCCGAGTTAAAATTACTCAATCTTTCCTTCAGTGATAAATTCGTTGATGATCTTAAATTCTTTATTTTGTTCGATTACTAAAAACAAAAGGTCAAAATGTGAATCTTAAGCACTAGAAGTCTTAGTAAGTCGTCTTGAGACACAAATCAGATTAACAAAACTTGAGAAATGAGATTAGGCCATCGTTTGAAAGCCCAAAAATAAGCTTAAATTCCAACCTTTTTATAATATTCCATTGCAAGCCCAATTGAGCCAAAAAGAAAATAAGCCTTTTGTTGAAAACCCATTATCCTACCCAACTCCAACTGGGAGTTTAAATCCTATAAAAATAAGCCATACCTATTTTCTGAGAATACTAGGGTAAAATTACGGTAGGAAAAAGGCCAAAAGAAAAAGAGGTTGCACGAATGTGAGTATAAAAAAAAATGTGAGCTTCAAAAGAAAAAGACAAATGAAGGTTAGAAGAAAAAGTGCTTAAAGTCAAAATATAGAAAAATCTCTATATTCTCAGAAAATTTTGAACTCCAAAGCCATTCTTTCTAGCTAAAATCCGAGCCTACAATACAACCAAAGAAAGTCCTAATCGATCTCAAGTGAAGTTAGTTAAAGTGTGGAGAGAAGACGAATAGGATCTATGGTGTGATTCAATATTTTCAACAAGTAATCGATTTTCTGTCCATGAGATCATATTCATCCATTGTATAAAAATCCATTTTTGATTATGTATATGTGAAATTTGTTCATATAAATTTACTCTTTTATTCACATATACCGAGAGAAAATAACCCATTTCCGAGTGTTCGATTGTGAGTGCATTCTGTGAGATTTTGAAATCAAAACGAACGTTCGGATAAGAAATGCAACGATCAAATCTTTTGAAATTGACGGTTATATTGGCTATGCACACACACACACACAATAAGTTGAGATTGAGAAATGAAATTCTACTATATTTATGAAGTTTGCATTCAAACTTGGTTATATTACTTTTTAGTCATTTGTATTGAGTCAAGCTTTTGAATTTTGTGGGTATATTCACTGCAAATCCTCACGAGACAAAACTCGTCCACTAGGGTAACCTAGAGGTTTAACGGCTTGTTGCACATGCTAAGTGCAATCGTGATTCCTACGAAAGTGAGTTAGATTTTAAAATTTTAGTTTTGCTCGAGGACTAGCAAAGTTTAGGTTTGGGGGTATTTGATGAGTGCATTATTTTGTATGAATTATGCCCAAATCTAGGCCTTGTTAGACCCATTATATCTTAAATAATGAGTTTTTAGAGTCGTTTTCGAAAAATAAAAGAAAAATGCAGGTTTGAATAAAATTCGAGTTAAAAAAATACAATTTTAATAACTCTGGGGGTAAAATGGTAATTTTAAAAACTTTATGGGCCTGAAAATAATTTTTAAATGTTTATCTAGGCAAAATAAAGTTCCCTCTGAAATTTGGTTGAATTTGGAGTTAAAATGGAAAAGTTATGAATTCCGGGGTGAAAAATATAAATAAGGGTAAATTCATAATTTTCTAAACTTTTTGGGGCTGAAATTGAATTAATATAAGTTATTTTATATTTTTGCAGGTACCCCTGAAGTTTGGTGAAGATACGAGGTGATTTAGTGAAGATATGAAGATTGTGGGAATAATTTAAAGAAGTACAAAGTTAAGGGGCCAAAGTGGAAGAATGCAATTTCTGGAAATGGGAATGGGTTATATATTATTGAAGCAGTCATTATTATAAGAACGTTGCTTGGTTCAGTGGTCTCGCGCGCGCGTGGAAAGGATAAGGTCAGGGGTTCGATTCTTCCCCCTGACCTTAATTTTTTGGTAAAAAATTCTCAAGCCCAAAATTCCACCCAAACGCAGCCTTAAAGAGATAAGGTTTGACAGCTTCTTAGTCCGAAAATCAAGGGATTTGGAGCTGACCATTACATGATTTTCAAGATATTTCGTGGGACTCTTTTTTTTGGTTGATTTTTAGGAATTTATAATTCATATAAATCAATTAAAAGGGTGTTTTACACCAACTCAAATTCCCTAATCCTAAACCTATAAATAGGACCCTGGGGTTCATTATTTTGGAGGGTGATAGAGAGAGCTTTAGAGAGGGCCAATAATTATTTTGTGGGTGGAATTTTTGTCAAGATTATTTGTGACACATCAATTGTAAGTTTGTTTATTTAATGAAATTGAGTATTCATTCTTGCAATTTTATTATGTCTACAATTATGCTAGCTTAATTTCCTCACTAGGACTAGGTGAAATTTATCATGTGTGATTAATATTGTGTGTGATTTAATTTCGTCTTTATTTCCCGATATGTGCTAAAAGTTTTAAAAATTTGGTATTCATTTAGAACGACACGAGAGTGCGTTTTAAACCTTCGGCATTATTTGAAAAAAAAATTATTTTTATATTTTAAGTATGAGTACTTTTTGATGGGTTATGCTTTTATTAAATTGATTGATAGCCCATGCTTAAAGACTATATTTTAAAATTTAAAAGTGAACTTTTTAAGGGAATAGGGATTTTAGGCGTCTAAATTTAGAGACGTTAAATTTTATTTTGGACTTCTCACGTATTATTTTTCCGAATTAAATACGACGAGAGCCGGTTTAATTTGAGTTATAAAATCGGGAATGACGAATTTAAATTATTGCACAGTGTTAGTTTAACGTGATAAATGGATCCAATGTCCTAGTTTTCACGCTACCTTGATTATATCTCTCGTACTCCTATTTCTTGTTTGTGTTGCTTAGTTTAATAATACATCTCATCTCCAATCCAATTTAGTCTAGTTGGACAGTCACAATTATTTTTAAAGAAAAAAAATGATAAATCTCTGTGGGTTCGACCCGTACTTACACTCGCTATTCTATAATAGCCCGTGCACTTGCGGTATTTTATAAAATGACAACACATCTTACTTTATTTCTTATTTGTCCTATCCTTATCTCCATTATTGGTTTATTTTTGTTGATCTCCTTACCTCCTAACTCTGATCACTGTATCTTTAACCTCGACGTAATTCTCGATTATCTCCATAAGGTCGTCGATGGTAATGGCTTCTCACTTGGTGAGGTGCTGGTAGAGCATAGAGTTACTCGACAGTCCGATATTGAAGGATGCAGCTACAATCTTCTCGGTACAGCCCTCCACCTTATTGTATGCCTCCCAATACCATCTAGTGTACTCACAGAGTGTTTTAAGAGTGAGAGTGAGCTTGTGTTCAATGTTTAAGCTTGTCTAATTAAATCCCTAAAACATGCATCTAATTGTGATTGACAATAATATGAATTATCTAGCATGCACAACCAAACTATCACAACACAGATTTGAGGAAAAATCCCAGAAGGGTCAAAACCTTTTATTTCTTTACAAAGTACAAATATCCAACTTACAATTACATAGCAAAAATACAGCATTTTTGTGATGATGAAATACCCTCAGGTGTTGGTTCGAAGTCTTCAACAAGAGATACCACAAGAGCTCCAATTTGTCAGCGATGGAGATAGCCTTCTTCTCCACAAGTGTTACTCCAAAATGAGTAAGATGAATAATCAAGGCAATAATGATTTAAATAAATGATTTGGTACTTTGGAGTGAATCATAAAGGGTTTAAAAGCCTAAAAGATGAAGTCTTTAATTGCATCAGATATGCAGAAAATGGAGTTTTGAAAATTCTTGCAAAACCTAACTTTATAGTAGGTATTTATAGGAAGAATATATAAATGAGGTTGCACATGTCGTTCGAACGACATATGCATGTCTTTTGAACGAGATGTAACTTCGAACGACCTTACAAACGACCTTTAAAAATCAATATAGTACGGGTTCGTTTGATGTATCTTAAAAATGACCTTCGAACGACCCTTCAAACTACAGGTGTTGTCATTAGAAGCTATCTTTAAATGACATTGCTATGTCACTTGAACGACACAAGAGAAAAATATTTCTTTAAAGTGTCTCGCCTACAGGCCTTAAAAAATAATTTTTTACTTAGAAACTTGCCTCAATTTTGATAAAAACATTTATAAAAATATCCCAATTAAATACGTGAACATTAATAACTCCAATTAAATATTTTACCTTTTAGCATAGTGGAGTTAGTGGGAATAGAGACGGTTGAAGATGCATGACGCCCGTTGTCATTAATGGGTGTGTGTTGATGATGTGTGTTGCTAAAGATTCAAATGATGGACGTCAAGGTAGAACTTGTGAAGACGTGCCGAGATGTAACGGTATACAACATACTAACTATGATCTAGGACAACATATAAATTCCTAGATTCTAGAAGGACATTTATAGAAACTTGTCCTTACAGTGAGACCACTTCTTCATCTTCATAAGTGAGTCCATCGATTTAGGATGAGTGCTTCTAATAATGAATCTGCTCATGAAGGCCTCAACCAACTGCTTGAAGGAAGCTAGTCAATCTGCATGGCAACTTCTCAAACTGAGACACATGAGACAAGGAATACAATGACAAGCATAAAGACAATATCTCGTGATGTGCAAATGTTTGAAAATTAATGATAAGCATAAAGACAATATCAATTAAGCATAAGCATATCTTTAAATCAAACAAACAATAAAATAATCCACCACAATTCATTTTTCCCCTTTTTATGATGTCCCCAAATAAAAAAATAAGAACATAAAACAATGCATATGGAGAGCGTCACAAGGTAATAAACTTCTCTTTTTCAATTTTTCAAATATTTTCTTACCAAAAAAATATACAACAAAAAATCACACCATGAAAGAACACTAAAATAACCAAGTCGGTGATAACGTAAATGAAGGAATGTGATCAAATTCAATAGGAAAATACACGCAAACAATTATAACATATGTGCATGATGTAAAAATGGTGGATTTATACGAAATTGACTCAATCTAATCAACAAATTAAAGTTCAAAGTGATTTCCACACCAATAACGCCCAAAACTATTTAATGCATTTTCGAGATTTTCAAGGACGTGCAAACCCGTTGATATACATCCAACCAAACTCCCTAAAATATAATAATGATCATAAATGATTTTTCTTTTCTTTTGAATGATCATATCAACCTAAACTAGTTTGGCCCTGGCTACTTTTTTCAATGCCACACTTTTTTTATCTTTTAAATTCTTTGGGTCTTGGCTACTTTTTAGAATGCCACGCATTTTGACCCAATTTAAATGGTGGCGTAATCGCAAAGGATATGAGTACATTTCGTATCCCTTCCCCATTTTCACTCGACATATATAAACTAATTTCTCACGTGCAACAGTTCTTACATGCACTACTATTGTTATTCTCATTTTATCGCATTTGGTTCGCTGTATAGGCAGAATTGAGATGAAAATACTTAAACCAACATATGACAGACAAGTACAGAATTCGAATAAAACCGTGCATGTGTGCATTAAAGGATATAAGGAGCCAAACATGTATAAAGATATCACTAATCGCATCTTAATGATTCCAAACATTATAAAGTACATGGATGAAATGATGTAGCATCCCATATCACTATCAAAAAGTCACGTGGAATATGGAAATGAAGATGTGACTTTGGTCATCTTAAATAGTCATCCATAAAAGGTGTAAACAAAATAGAAAACTCTTTTTGTATTTTTCAAAAATAAATAAAAAAAAATATTTTTGTTTTTTCAAAAATTTATCAAAAATAAAATCTTTTTGGCTTTTTCAATTTTTTCTCAAAAAATAGAAAATCTTTTTGTATTTTTCTAAAATTATAAAAAAAAACAAAAATATACTACAAAATGATACAATTGATACACTCTAGTAATAAGAATCATATGATATGAATATGAAAAAATGCATCATATCTAAACATGGGAACCACCCCTCAGTCAACTGTGCAAATTCCTACAGACTTCCTAAGACTCTCAAATCTAAGCGCATCTAAAGAATTCGTGAAGATATAGGCTAACTGAAGATCAGTGGACACAAAACTCAAGGATAAGACTTTCTATTTAACTAACTCGCGGATAAAGTGATCGTGTATCCTAATTTGTTTTGTGCGTCAATGCTGGACTAGATTGCGAGATATGTGTATTGCGCTCATGTTATCACAGGAAATAGTCATGATGTCCTGTGATATCCCATAATCCTCCAACATCTGCTTCATCTATAAAAGCTGCGTGCAAAAACTCTCATTGGCTATGTACTCAGCCTCTGCAGTGGATAAAGAGATGTAATTTTTCTTCTTGCTCAACCAAGAGACAATAGCAAAATCAAAATAGAAATACCCACCAGAAGTGATCTTAAATCCATCTACATCCCCAACCCAATCTACATCCGAATTGGAGAACAAACGAGCGTCGATATCAAAGAAATACCAAATGATGTATGAGAGAGTCCCACTCACGTATTTGATAATACATTTAAGAGAGAGTAAGTGCGACTCTTTTAGGGACACTTGATATACACACAGACTCCAACACTAAAGGCGATGTCGGGATGACAAGTAGTCAAGTGGAGAAGACTACCTATCATACTCTGATATAAGGTTTGCTATACGTCCTTGCTTGAAGTATCCTTGCTAAGCTTAATTGAGGTACTCATCGGGGTATGTGCATGCTTAGCGGAGTCTAAAACAAATTTCTTCACAAGATCTCTTATGTACTTAGATTGGGAGATGAAAATCCCATCCTCTAGCTGACGAACCTTGAGACCAAGGAAAAATGTAAGGTCACAAACCATTATCATCTCTAACTCACTCTTCATCTCTTCCTCAAAGTCGTGAGCATGGCGGGAGCACGTGGATCCAAAGATTATATCGTCCACATAGACCTGGGCAATCAAAATTGCACCATCTCCTCTCCTAACAAACATCGTCTTATTAACTCAACCTCTCTTGAAGCCACGGGCTAAGAGATAGGAAGTTAGCCTCTCGTACCAAGAACTCAAACCACAAATGTCTTTTCTCAGATAATAGACGTGTTAAGGGTGCTTAAGGTCTTCAAATCCTTTTATTTGTTCCATGTAAATATCCTTCTATAGAATGCCATTCAGAAAGGCACTCTTGACATCAATCTGATATAGCTTGAAGCGCGGATGACATGCTATGGCGAGTAGTAAACGAACAGACTCGAGCCTCACAATAGAAGAAAATGTCTCCTCAAAGTCTACACCATCAATCTGTGTGTAACCCTGAGTGACCAACCCAGCCTTATTTAGAATAATGGTACCATTACCATCCATCTTATTTATGAAGATCCACTTAGTACCAATCACGTTTATCTCACTAGGTAGAGGGACAAGTTCCCAGACACTATTCTTCGAAACTGAAGCATATCTTCTCGCATAGCGAATATCTAATGTTCATCATTGAGTGCTTATTTGTGGTTCTTGGGCTGGACTTTAGACGTGTAGAAAAGAAGGCTAATAATGTTCTCTAGCTGAGCGCGAGTCTTGACCCCTAATGTGGTATCTTCTATTATTGTAGAAGGATCATGACTCTTGCGAACCCAAGAAAGCGTGTCCCATAAATCAGGAGTAGGGTCCACTCTGGGTGTGTGAAGGACTAAAGGATCGTCGCTAGAAAGTGCATCATCCTCACACAAAAGTCTAGGATCAACAAACGCTGACGGTTTGTCATCTTGCACGATGACGTTTATTGACTCCATAACCTTAGAGTTACTTAGGTTAAAAACTCGGTATGCTCTACTCGTTGAGGAATATCCTAACAACATTCCCTCGCCGCCCCAAAAGTCAACTTTTGTTATTGCTCTCTATATCGTAGGATGTAGCATTGGCTCCCAAAAAAATGCAAAAATATGAATGGTTGGGCTTCTTTCCAGTCCATAATTCATAAGGCATCACAAATGTGTGTGAACAAAGATAAACCCTATTCACCATTTGGCATGCGGTAGACACCGCCTTTGCCCAAAGTCTCTTAGCAACTCTACGACCTATAAGCATAGATCTAGCCATTTCATGAATCATCCAATTCTTCCTCTCAACAATTCTATTTTGTTGAAGACTCTTCACTACTTAAAACTCATGTTTGATCCCAACGCCATCATAGTAAAGATTCACCTTTGCTTCCTTAAATTCAGTGTCATTGTCACTACGCATTCTATCGATAATGACACCGTGTTGATTTTACAGTACACGACACTTGGTCGTAAGACATTTTACAACATCAGATTTTTCTATTCGAAAACCTACTAAGGAATAAGGAGAGAAATCATATACCATTATGAGGATATACCTCTTACCACCTAAACTCTCAGTATGAGTAGGACCCATAAGATCCATATGAATAAACTCAAGTACGTGTGAAGTGGTAATGGAATTCAATGTGACACCCCACCAAATTAAATACCGGGAGATCAGTCCTTTATTAAGTTAAATAAAAGTGTCCGATTAGTTCATTCTTAGCGTCACTATTGAAAACAATTTTCTTTATGAATCACCTAATAAATAATTAAGCTAAGTGTTAAAACAATAAATTTTAAAGATTAAGTTCCCCGAGACTAATTTAATATACGAAACCATTTTCATGAACACGAATATGATTAAAAACCAAACCATCCAAATGAAAGAAACATGCTAGATAAATAAATCCAAATAAATTATCCCAAATCGCAGGAAAATATAATAATTTAAAGCAATCCCAACTAAAACAAAATGATGAATATAAATCAAGATTACCAATCTCTCTAAACTAGATAAATCTAGGAATGGGAGACACATGCCCTATCAAATGATGACTAAGTAGAAGACTGAGAACACAAGGATGAAGTCGTTCACTACAAGGACCTCCAACTCCCACGCTAGCTGCAGCACGTCAATGGTCCAAAAATCTAGGTCTAACGCCCCAGTAGCTGGGCACCTATAATACATATACATATATAAGAGAAGAAAGAGATGACATGAAACGGGTCAGAGCCCGAGTGTAAAACAACTTTAAAATAGTTTAGCAAGTATATAAAATGCCTACCAGTTGATATTACATACATATTAGTACCTCGACACTCCTTTTGAAATTCTCACCCCTCAACTAGTGTGCATGCCTAGTGTACTACAAAACTATTCTAAATAAAGCTAACCTAACTTACTATTTTAACCCGATTCACTAGTCTAACCCAATTTCCCCTCGCTAAATTATATTTCAAGTAATCGCATGCACTACACCAAATCTGCCGAATTGTCAAGGTCATTGACCTTGACAAATCCAACTTGTCAAGGTCAATGACCGTGACATTTCGAGGCGAGACAACTTTTTTTATCACGGTCGTGTCACGGTCATTGACCTTGACACAAAACTCGCGTTTTGTGTCACGGTCGTGTCGCGGTCAATGATCGTGACACGTTTGTCACGGTTATAAACCGTGACAAAGCCGTGACCCTTTTTTAAAAAATTGTCACGGTCATTGACCGTGATACGTCCGTGACAACTTTTTGTCACGGACGTATCACGGTGAATGGTCGTGAAAATTCTGGGCAGAATTTAAAAAAAATCTGCTGGGCAGTATGGCCACTGCCACTGCCCAGCAGTATATTTGTACCTGTTATAGCAACGTTGTACTTGTTCCAAACATCATATATCCAAACAAACTAAAGATAATGCAAATATATATTCAAATAGAGACAATATGCATCACGATATAATTCAAATGTAATAACTTAAAACAATTCAATTCAAACTTAAAACAATGTCACTACATGTCTGGTGTATTGTTAAAACTGAGGAGGTGAGTAGGCCACACGACATACGAATTGACACACCCACTAATATACGTCGTGCCGCATTGTTTGCGCAACCACAATAGGGAGTTCTCCTTCCCGGGTATGACATGCGTGATGAGCACCCTGGACTCCATCTCTTGAAGCGCACGTCCATGAACTATTCCACCCTGGATGATATTCGGGTCCCTCAACCCCCGCCCTATCCGCTGGCCATCAAATACGCCCAATATGAACACGCTCGGCCAACCAAGTGTCGACATTGGTCTGTTGAAGGGCGCCAAATAGGGAAGTGGATCATCGAAGTACGAACGTGTCGGTGATGAAGCAGCGAGGTCCACATCCTCGTCATCCTGCGCCTCGTCCTCCCGTACCTCCTCCTCCACCGCCTTCTCCTTCCCCTTCCCTTTCCCTTTCCCTTTACGGTCTCCGCCCAACATACGCTTCATGAATGCGTACATATCTTGGACCGTCGCCTCCAAACGGGACAGCTTCGCGTCATGTGAATCCACCGTTCGAGCCAACCCGGTGTCGCTCGTCTCCAATCCGATGATCCTAGATTTGGCCACCCGCGAGCTCACCCCCCTTGTCCTCCCCTTACGATCATAGCCAAGCTCTTGGCTGAGTGCATCTGTGGACAAAGATGCCTTGTCGGCATCAGACCGCGACTCATGCACTTCCTTAAGCTTTGCCTGAAATGACAAAAAGCACATGATTAGTAAAATAAGTAAACTAAAAAATTATAACGTAATTAACAAAAATTAAACTGTCGGATTACTTACAATCGTGGCCGCGATGCTTGGGGACACCTCCTTGTCCTTCCCCTTCTTCGTCCGAAGAGCCACATAAGTATCGAGCCTATGTGGCTTACCCCCTGGCCCACTCCCTACCCCCTGAAATAAAATAAAGTAAAGTAAAATTAGTATCGGACCGCAAAGTAAAATAATGAAGAATAATATATTTCTGTAGTTATAGAAAAATTAAATCTTACCTTCATCCTATGCTCCACCTCGGCGTAAGAGGTCCGGCCGGAGTAGTGCACGTCCGTCTTTTTTGCCTGATTTTCCCTCCCCGATTGGCGAGATGCAAATTGTCGATCCTCGATCTCATTGTCAATGAACTTCTCCCATTGTGCCAATGAGATCGGCTCCTTGGGGGGGACAGATTCACGTCATTGGATAATCGATTCTCGTGTTTTACCAAAGTACCGTGCCCGCATATTTTTTTCCACGACTTGAGTTGTTCCCTAATCTGCTCCAACACGGGATCGCGTAGCTTTGGATCCAAGTTGAATTATTCCTGTCCAACAAATACAATGTTAGTTGCGAATAAATATAAATATAAATATAAATATAGATATAAATATAAATATAAATATAAATATAAATATAAATATGAAATTGAAATTGAAATTGAAATTGAAATTGAAATTGAAATTGAAATTGAAATTGAAATTGAAATTGAAATTGAAATTGAAATTGAAATTGAAATATAAATATAAATATAAATATAAATATATTACCCGTAGTGCCGCCCAAACAGCTAACTTGAGCTCATATGGCACCTCCTTCCAACTCATAAACCCCGGGCCGATGACCGTCTTTAGCAGAACGAGGTATCTCGCTAATATCTCCGATTTGTTCTCGACGGTAATCCCATATTTCCCATATTTGGGGAGCCTAGGGGCGGAAGAGCCCTCGTCGCCTCCACTACCACCGACCCCAGACGACATCATCATAAACAGCATCATCATCTTCGCCTAAATATCTGAAGGAAACATTTGCTGTAAAAAAATGTTATTAGTACAGATATAATATTTTCAATTTTAAGGACTATTTTCATCACTTAGTGTTCATCTAAGTTCTAGTATAACAAGTTCCCATAAAAATCTTTAATAAAATTCTCATATCTTCTTTCAATTTAAACACACACACATTAGTGACTGTCTATTTAAAATAATCTCAATGTTAATTTCAGGTATTGAATTTCTACTATTGTTTTGTGCTTTTTATAAATCATACCCCACCCCCACCCACCCCCACCCCAACATGTTTACGGGCTTTCATCACCCGTCATAAATTTTTCGGTCCATGACTTACTGGCCAGTTGTCTTGGGTCTTTTAGTCCCTTAACATTACTTTAAGAATTTTACCCAATCTAAATACCACATTTTCTTTCTTGTTATAAACTTGAACACATTTTGTTATTTAGTCCTTATTAATTTATCTTTGATGTATTATCAGCATCTTTACTTTTTTATAAACTTTATTTAATTTTCAATTTTATGGACTATTTTCATCACTTAGTGTTCATCTAAGTTCTACTATAACAAGTTCCCATAAAAATCTTTAATAAAGTATTATCACAAATATAAACTAAGAGTGATAAAATAACTTTGAGGCATATAAATTAATTGTGACAAAGTAAGATTATGGAAACCCCGCTTTTCTTTCTATAACTCCTATTTTATTAAACTTTAAATATAATTAGGGGTGTATAGAAAGAAAAGTTAAATAGGAATAAAAACAACATTTTTAAAATATGAAGGGCTCACCAATTTGATCAAAATTTTCAACAACATAGACTACTTGATCTTTATTATAAGACAATTACTACAAATTTATGCGCATCGCCCGAATTCAAAAAGTAATTTAATGACTAAAGTAATACTTTTTTTAACTTTAGTTATTCACCACAAATCTTAAAAAATATTTTATTTTTCATGCTTTTAGCAACTTCGGATGCCATTTTAACCCTTATTGTAGTTTTTTTAGTTTTCATGCTTTTATTTGATGGATATAAAGTCATGTAATTATTTCACCATATAAAGTCAACAAAAAACGTCATATATGGTTTTTTTCTCCATTAGTATAAGTATATAGCGATTATTTCACACTTAAATCACATATTAAGCCGGCCTTCATTTTTTTATGAAATTTGTAGAAAATTACTTATTTATTTTGAATGAAAATAAATTGTTATCCAATATTTTTGGATATTATTTACATTTACATTTTTGGATATTATTTTTGGATATTATTTACATTTACATTTTTGGATATTATTTTTGGAAATTTATAGAAAATTACTTATTTATTTACATTTTTAACCCCCTACCCCCACCCTGCCCCCACCCTACCCCCACCCCTACCCCCACCCTGCCCCACCCCCCACACACGCACATATATACACACATACACACATATATATGCACACAAACATATATATAAATGGAAGAGAGAGAGAGAGAGAGAGAGAGAGAATTAAACCTGAAAGTAGAGGGAGAGAGAGAGCAGCGTCGAGAGAGAGAGAGAGAGAGAGAGAGAGAGAGGGAGGGAACGACGGGAGGGAAAAAAGAAGGGGGAAAGGGTTTTTGCTGCAAACATTTTCACGGTCGTGTCAAGGTCATTGACCGTGACAATTATTTAAAGAATTGTCACGGTCATTGACCGCGACAAGTCCGTGACAAGTAAATTTGTCACGGACTTGTCACGGTAGTGTCAAGGTCAATGACCATGACATAAAACGCGTGTTTTTTATCACGGTCAATGACCTTGACAAGGGTGACCGGCTGAAAAGTGACAATTTGGCCATTTTGGTGTAGTGATGATTATAGTTTATATCAGATAACCTTTTGTTATGAATATATTAAGCCAACTATATTCATCTCAATACAAACTTAAGTTTGCAGCCACTTAATTCATTTAATATTAATTATTCAATTTGTATATACTTACGAGCACAGTAGAATAGTCATAGGTATATATATTTATCACTCATAATACATATACTAATAGGGAACCCCACATAAATCTATGGTGCCGGCTTACTCTGCTATCAAGTCCCCGTATCTCTCAAATAAAGGGAAATACTAGTTCGGAATCACTCGCAAAAGGTATTGACACAAAACACACATCTTGGAGGCGAAGCATAGTTCCCAGTCACTAAAAGGTCAGCACATACCCTCAAGTCTCTTACGACCATATGACTATCATTCTCAGATATCCTGTATCAAGGATCCTATGTTCTAGGGTACAAGTCATTATCTCCCATAAAGGTCCAATCGAGATAAGACTCTCCCGGCGCGGAAACTTTCGTGATAGCAAGCAACGCGGGTAAGATTACACACAGATATTCATAAACTATATATATATATACTCGCACTCGTATATATTCACATTATTCGGTTAGATACGCCCACGGCCCATAATATTTTAACCATACGTGGAACATAATGCCCGAATCCTACGTATAATTAAATCAATCTTTCATTTTCTCAATTACCACCAGTTCTTAAGTACTTCTGGTCTCTTAAAGTGTTTCATATTGATAAGCATAAGATCAGTAGGTGTACATTCTCTACCCTACTGGTCTAAGTCCTTATTAATTCTCACAAGGAATGATTTTAACATACGCACGATTTCCCACTCAATTCATGCCCCCGAAATCCCGCGGTTAAATCTCATATAAAGTCGTCTTACTCGGACCCTACTTATAGCCTACTGGTCCTTCTAAAGTCCCATTATGATGTTTAAATTACGTCCAGGGGTCCTTAAACATTGGGATTGAAAAATCATTAAAAGAGGAAAAATTTTCAGTTTTTAGGAGGGGTCGATCGATCCATCCAGTCGATCGATCAACATTATTGAGTCGATCGATCGATCAAGCAGGTGTTGGCCCAATTTTCTATAATTTTAACCTACGGGTTTCATCCAATATAAATCCTCAAACCTCCATTAACATGTTCCAAACTCCCAACCAAACATCATAAATGTTATATAAACCAATATAGAAGATTTCTAACTTAAAATATTCGTGAATTCGTCAAGAATCATCATCAAAGGGAATTAATTCAGGAAATTATCATTTAACCCTAGTTCACCAAATTTTTTGAAGAATTCATTTAAATTTACAGATTTCTGTCTCTACTGGGCATCAATTTCGTGGTTAGCATTCTACAGATGACAGATATGCATCCTAACATGGTTTCTACTCCAAATTTGCAATATAATCTCCCAAACAACATTTTATTTTCATGAAGACATAAGAGAATTAATTCCTACACTAGCATGGATGTGCTATCAACTAAAGAACAACATGGTAGATACTTTCCCTAGAGATGGAAGTCTGAATCGTTGATGATAATGGGTATGGTTTTATTCCTCGTTCCCCGATCTACGCATTGGTGGTGGAATTTGTGAGGATGGTGTTGGCTAGGTGGTTCCCTCCCTTGGAAGCCTTCCCTCTTCTCTCTTCCTTAGCATCTCTGCAACTCCAAAGTTTCTAACCCTCGAGGACTCTCTCTTCCCACAGATATAAACTCTCTATTTTCGTCATTAATTAAGGCCAAAAATGGAAAATTACCAAAATTCCCTCCCGAGTTATCGGCTAGGCCAAAAAACGTTTCGAGACCCGAACTACACCCCGTGTACACTTTTCTGACTATCTCAATGCTTTCGGACACATATGCACACTCGAAATGACCATACAGGCGACTTATAATAAAATTTATTTTTATTCCATTGATTTAGTCCTCACACGACACACGCGCATCCCGACTTAATTTCTATGATTGTCGTATTATTCATTTGCGATAATTTTAATAAATTCAATCTCATATATTACTTTACTCAATAAGTGATATTCAACATAATTCTTATCAATAATTACTAACCCTCGTCATGCTAGTAAATATTAAATTTAAAATCTGGATTAATATTAAATTAATTAATCCCAATTAAATTTAATTAATCCCATAATTCAAAGGCCATAAAAGTACGGGGTATTACATACTTCCCCCCTAATAACGGAATTTCATCCCGAAATTCGAAAAGTAAGGCCTACCTGGTAAAACAATTCTGGATACTTATCAGTACGTAAAACTAACTTCAGAGTAAGGCGTTTGATCACTATAACCCCCGCCGTACAACAAGCTAGTTTAACACTCTCAACACTTTATCAGTTATAGGGTCACACCTCAATAACGGCACTTCATCTTGATCCTACCCGACGACATTCGAATAATACGAGCCTATATATTACTGGCCCCCATCCTCCTAATATTATTGAGAGGTCGCACCTCACTACGTTTCATCTACTCGTATTTATCTAAATACAAAACTCCCATCCTGAGAGAAACCATATGATCATTTGACCACTCTTGTCAGTTCTTCAAATCTCGATTTCAGGCGATGTAACTCAAAAGCTACCTAAAATAGTCTATGGTAATTCCACCATAGTCATCGGACTCTAACTTGACCAATCAAAAATTCTGATTATCCAATCACCTCTAAACATCCAGATGGAGTATAGTTAAGGTTCTTCGCACAAAACCTCAATAAGTACTTTGTCCACCATAAACAGATATGAGTGATTATACACAACTCTGCCATTGGGTAATGTCTTCTCCTAATCGTCGTACTATACTTCATTTACCAGCTATAATTGTTGTGGAATTAGAATGACCACAATGAGTCCAAAATTACATTCATACAACTCCAATAGTCGTTTATCACCTTTCATCTACTCCTCGGGCTATAGGTGATACAACCTGCTAAAAAAGAAATGGCATCCCCACTGCTTCCTAAAATACCGTATTGACGGTGGAGTTCAAGGATGTGATCCTAGTTCAGAACAATACTGGGAAGGACCATGTACCGGCGCGATCCTTCTTTTAAAAAAAAGACTGGGGCACACTATTTAATGGTGTAAATCACCCCAATAGAAAAATAATGACCTTATTTTAGGTCAACTTGTTCCACACATTCGAAGGGACTCGTGACCTTATCTTGAGGTTGGCAACCCATCAAAGAAATTTAACATCTTGAATGCCCTCTTCCATTATAGGATTTGTCGGCTTGCAACCAAATTTCTCTGGCTGATCCTTTTGCTCCCATTGTTTTCTATCTACGAGTGGTGCACGCGGAGACTACTCACTATGTCCCTCTCAACATCGACTTCTACTTGCAATGTGTCACATTAAGTGACACTTAATACTTTCGTTCTTTCCTCGGCGTATGCCGAAAGTTCTGACCCATGAACTTTTCTCCACGATGTGCACTTCTGGACTTTTTATACCTTTCTAACATCATCATTATATCTACATGAAAGTTGCTCTCAACCTTTGACTAGGTAAAACTCCGCTCTGAGTGTTTTCCATAACAATTAAATTTTACCCTTCTCAAGGGATACCCCTTTTTAAATGGCTTCCCACAACCTTTTAACCAAATTCGTGTGTGCTAATCTGATTGCACACGTATATGGATTATAGTCCTTCTCACATGATGCTTAATCCACTCTTCCATTTCTACTTCGTTATATTTGTCCCACTGGCATATATTTCACACAACTATTCCCATGTCCCTTTAACCTAGGTGATTCTGACATCAGCTAACCAGGATGCCCACACACCCTATAAACCGTGCATACTGGCATAAACATCACATACGCTTCACAAATAACACTCAATTCTTTATTGCCCCTGCATTCATAACGTGGCTATAATACTTGGGTATTCTCAATCACTCCAAAAATTGAAATTTTAAATCCTCCTTAACATCGTTCCACCCTTAACCTCGTGGTGATAAAACAAAATTTTCAATGCTTCCTTACCACACAACCAGCTCCACTGGCCTTATATCCTAATTTAACTTCCAACTTACAGTTATAACTACCTGCTCATATAACGATCGAGGTATCGGACTCATGGACTAATGACCAAACATCTCCCTACTTCCAACCTCATGTTAAGTTTCATGCGTGGGATGTCTCGCAAGGCGAAATCTGAACAAGGAATCCCCCCGATACACTACTACCTAGCATCGTCGATTATCGAAATCCGTTAGGCCCTTCATCCATAACATGTACCCCTATATTCCCGTCTCTTGACATAAAAGCTACATCTCCTCCCGCAATTACACTTAATAAAAGAACTTTTTGCCAATCGCACTATCACTTAACATTGGTGGTAATCACATTCCATAAACCTCGTACACATACATTGGGACTGTCGAAATCATGTCCCCAAACATATGAATAAAATCTTAACTCCCGCATCTATAAAGTATAGATATAACAATGCTCTCTTCCTATCACCAAGTCCTGAGCACTAACATAATAATGAGTTAAATCTTTTCACTCAACAGTAATCCCAATACTCACCTAACCAAGACAATAAGGTCTTTATACACCCTGGGATTAAACATTTCGTTACCACTATACCTTTCGAAGTCTCTATAATATATGATATAAATGCGAGTCCGACCCTCTCACGGGTGAGGCTTCGCCAGAACAAAACATCCTGCACCAGAAAAGTAACCCCGATAGACTTACGATATCCGCCCACTATCGGTCTAATCATTACTATTAAACCATAATCAGTACAATATCATACTCGTATAACACATCACTAAAATGAGTAATCTCAATAAGGTATGTACCACTATTAATACACCCATTCATCCTCCACGGATAACACTAAAGATAGCCCCGTTATGCCAGGGAAAGCATTTACATAATAGTAACATTATCAATATATGCATTAAACTCGTCTCGTGCACGAATCTAGCAATAATCAAAATATAGTGACTCATTCATGTCACATAAAACATGCCTCATCCTCCGAGGGTAAAACTTATACTTCTACCTTGCCAATCTCCCTAGCTGCTCAAATGGTTTCCAGACATAACATGCCTGTCCGAACCAAAATAAAAACTACTTTAATCATTGCCCTTTACTAGGCACCATACTCTTGTCCCTTTACTCGCTTTGGGAAAAATTAATGCATGTGGTTTCACTCTCCTCAAAATACCTCTATGCATAATCCACTTATCACCGGTCATACTGACCATATTAGGGTTTTCCTTCTCTCGAACTTTGGTAGGATCGATTACTGATGGCTACCCCCATTGTTCCCATATCTTTGTTGGCCCTAAGGAACATACTACTAGCTTCGACAAGCCTTATTGAATTCACCATCGCTTGGTAAGGATTCAACTAATCGAATTGTTTAAATGGGTCCCTGATGGTTCCCCCTTGCGGCGTCTCACTAACTGCGTTTCATCCTGTCTTACTCCCCAACTAAATCTTTCAATTCCTATAACTCCCATCACAAATAAGCGTTAACTTCTCTATGGAAAATGCATGATATTGTCACCATATGGATCGACTGTCCAGCATAATTCCCTTTAAGCGTTGTCAACTTTTCTTAAGAGTCGATTTCCCACTTGAAATCCTCTTCTCCATTTGTATCTACTTCATCCGGCACAAGATTCGCTAAATAATTAAATTCATTTTCACACATGGACATTTGTCCTGCCTTCCTGTGGTGAGTTCAAAACAACATTCACATCTTAACCTAAACTTCTGATGAAGGAACTTGCGGGCAAATCGTCAACCGTATCTAAGATCCTTCCATTGACACAACATTACACTTCTAAATGTGGTGGTCGGCTCCCACCATTATAACTTTGCTCTGACGAGTCAAGAAAATTTTACCCCAAATTTTCACTCCTTGTTACCCACACTCCGCCATAAGTCCAAGCCCTTGGATATTTTACCTTCATTGGTTAACACACACAATTATCGCATTCCTAGATCTTCCCCTGATGGTTCTCCTCAATGCTTTGTCCGACTCTCTCCCAGTCCTACCATGTTGGGTGAGTCTAATCTGGCACAACTTTCGACTATAGCAACACTTAGAAACCATATGCTGCGCCCTAGACGTCTTTACAGTCCTGGTTTCTCATGCCATAATATGGGTGGCCTCGACTACGGTCATCATCCTCGATTATACTCTAGAAACTCAACTAAGCCATGACTCCTATTATCTACCCAACGGCCCTCGCCTATTATACTTCATTGTTCGAACACGCTCGAACACAAATAAGACTCACTAATATATATACGTTATAGCAGGAGAATGAAATCTCACCATAGAATTCAACAATTCTAAACATAGGGCTCTATATCAAAAAAATAAATGCTGGAAGCATACTAAGCCGCATAGATCCTAAGGACACTAGAACCTGAAGATCTGATACCACTTGTCACCCCGCCTAATTAAATATTGGGTGATCAGTCCTTTATTAAATTAAATCAAAGTGTCCGCTTGGTTCATTCTTAGCATCACTGTCGAAAATAATTTTCTTTATAAATCACCTAATAAATAATTAAGCTACATGTCGAAACATATAATTTTAAAGATTAAGTTCCCCGATACTAATTTAATATACGAACCATTTTTATGAACACAAATAATATTAAAAACCAAACCATCCAAATGAAAGAAACATGCTAGATAAATAAATCCGAGTAAAGTATCCCAAATCGCAGGACAATATAATAATTTAAAGCAGTCCCAACTAAAAGAGAATGTTGAATATAAATCAAGAGTACAAATCTCTCTGAACTAGATAAAACTAGGAATGGGCGACACATGACCTATCTAATAATGACTAAGTACAAGACTTAGAAGATAAGGATGAAGTCGTCTACTGCAAGGACCTGTAACTCCCAAGCTAGCTGCAGCACGTCAATGGTCCAAAAATCTAGGTCTGACAACCCTGTAGCTGGGTACATGTACTATATATATATATATATATATATATATATATATATATATATATATATATATATATATATATATATATATATATATATATATATATACAAGAGAAGGAAGAGATGACAGGAAACGGGTCAGAGCCCGAGTGTAAAACAACTTTAAAATAGTTTAGTAAGTATATAAAATGCTTATGAGTTAATATTACATACATATTAGTACCTCGACGCTCCCTTGGGAATTCTCACCCCTCAACTAGTGTGCATGCCTAGTGTACTACTAAACTATTCTAAATAAAGCTAACCTAACTTATTAGTTTAACCCGATTCACTAGTCTAACCCAATTTTCCCTCGCCAAATTCTGTTTTAAGTAATCGCATGATTATAGTTTATATCAGATATAACCTTTTCTTATGAATATATTAAGCCAACTATATTCATCTCATTACAAACTTAAGTTCGCAACCACTTAATTCATTTAATAGTAATTATTCAATTTGTATTTACTTACAAGCAAAGTAGAATAGTCATAGGTATATATATTTATGACTCATAATATATATACTAATAGGGCAACCCGCATAAATCTATGGTGTCGGCATACTCTGCTATCAAGTCCCCGTATCTCTCAAACAAAGGAAAATACTAATTCGGAATCACTCTCGAACTCTATTCACACAAAACACACATATTGGAGGCGAAGCATAGTTCCGAGTCACTAAGAGGTCATCACATACCCTCACGGATCTTAGGACCACCTGCCTATTATTCTCAGATATCCTGCATCAAGGATCCTATGTTCTAGAGTACAAGTCATTATCTCCCATAAAGGTCTAATCGAGATAAGATTGTCCCGGTGCGGAAACCTCCGTGATAGCAAGCAGTGCGGGTATGATTACACACAGATATTCACATACTCTCTCTCTCTCTCTCTCTCTCTCTCTCTCTCTATATATATATATATATATATATATATATATATATATATATATATATATATAATCGTACATATTCACATTATTCAGCTACAAACGCCCACGACCCATAATATTTTAACCATACGTGGCACATAATGCCCGAATCCTACGTATAATTAAATCATTCTTTCATTTTCTCAATCACCGCAAGTTCTTAAATACTTCTTGTCTTTTGAAGTGTTTCATATTGATAAGCACAAGATCACTATGTGTACATTCTCTACCCAACTGGTCTAAGTCCTTCTTAATTCTCACAAGGTATAATTTTAACCTACGCATGATTTCCCACTTAATTCATGCCCACAAAATCTCATTGTTAAATCTCATATAAAGTCGTCTTACCCGGACCCACTTATACCCTACTATTCCTTCTCAAGTCCCATTATGATGTTTAAATTATGTCCAAGGGTCCTTATACATTGGGATTGAAAAATCATTAAAAGGGGAAAAAGTTTCAGTTTCCAAGAGGGGTCGATCAATCGATGAAAGGGGGTCGATCGATCGACATTCTTGAGTCGATCGATCGATCAAGCAGGTGTTGGTCCAGTTTTCTGCAATTTTAACCTACGGGTTTCACCCAATATAAATCCTCAAACCTCCATTAACATGTCCCAATCTCCCAACCAAACATTATGAATGTTATATAAACCAATATAGAAGATTTATAACGTAATATATTCGCTAATTCGCCAAGAATCTTCATCAAAGGGAATTAATTCAAGAAATTATCATTTAACCCTAGTTCACTAAATTTTTTCAAGAATTCATTTAAATTTTCAGATTTCTATCTCTACTGGGCATCAATTTCGTGGTTATCATTCTACATATGACAGATATCCATCCTAACATGGTTTCTACTCCAAATTTGCAATATAATCTCCCAAACAATATTTTATTTTCATGAAGACACGAGAGAATTAATTCCTACACTAGCATGGATGTGTTATCAACTAAAGAACAACAAGTTAGATACTTGACTTAGAGATGGAATTCTGAATCGTTGATGATGATGGGTTTGGTTTCCTTCCTCGTTCCTCGATCTGCGCGTTGGTGGTAGAATTGGTGAGGATGGTGTTGGCTAGGTGGTCCTCTTCCTTGGAAGGCTTCCCTCTTCTCTCTTCCTTAGCCTCTCTGCAACTCCAAAGTTTCTAACCCTCGAGTAGTCTATCTTCCCACGGATATAAACTCTCTATTTTCGTCATTAATTAAGGCCAAAAATAGAAAATTACCAAAATGCCCCCCCCCCCCCGAGTTACCGATTAGGACTAAAAATGTCTCGAGACCAAAACTAAACCCCCGGGTACACTTTTCTGACTATCTCAACGCCTTGGGACACATTGACGCACTCGAAATGACCATGCAACCAACTTATAATAAAATTAATTTTTATTCCATTAATTTAGTCCCGACAGGACACATGCGCGTCCCGACTTAATTTCTATGATTGTCGTATTATTCACTCGCAAAATTTTTAATAAATTCAATCTCATATATTACTTTACTCAATAAGTAATATTCAACATAATTCTTAGAAATAATTACTAACTCTCGTCACACTAGTAAATATTCAATTTAAGATCCGGATTAATATTAAATTAATTTATCCCAATTAAATTTAATTAATCCTATAATTCAAAGGCAATAAAAATATGGGGTATTACATTCAACTTCCTATGAGGGCTAAAAACTTGTTTTCCCAATTGACAAGGTCCATAAACCGTGAAAGTCGGCACCTCTCAAGTGACGGCAAGCCACGTATTAGGTCCTTTTTAGCTAAGCGCTCCAAGTCTCTAAAATTCACGTGACCTAGATGTTGATGCCACAGATCCATATGAGTTAACGTGGTGCTGTTGCAGACAAATGAGGACTTGGGCATAATCCCATAATAATTATCATCTGTACTCACCCCTTGTAATAGAAAATTACCAGCTTGATCATAAATATTACAATCCTTTCGGTCAAACTTTACTGCAAAGTCACTGTCGCACAACTGGCTAATACTGAGAAGGTTTGCTTTCAAACCTTTAACGTACAAAACATTCTCTAGCTTATGAAACCCGAGAATCACTACAGTACCTCGTCCTACTATGCTAGACTTGATCCCATCTCCAAAAGTGACTTTACCTTCCTTACGCTCCTTAAGGTTGGTAAAAAATGAGATGTTACCTATCATGTGCCTGGAGCACCCACTATCAAAATACCACTGTGAGGTATTATGTGCTTTAAGAGTAACATGAACAACAAAGGCTTTTACATTTTTCTTAGGTACCCAAGAAGTGGTAACCTTGTGTTTACCCTTTTTATTATTGGTTCTATCCGGGATATTGGAAGTATCCACAAATGGCAAAGACATCCGTTGGAACTCTTCCATTAATCTGTGAGAAGTGGCGACTAGAAACTCAACTAGCTTTCTAAGACTAGTAAAATCACTAATGTGGGGTGACGGATCATGTGTACGCCGTGTCCGATCCAAACTATTGCAAAACTCCATAAGGAGACCTTTTCTTTTGCAGTAGGTACAAAATTACACAGTCTTAGGCCGACCTTGGTTTGCTTTTCTTGGCCAAACTCTTCTTTGGGGTTTTGGTTGATGGCCATATGGATTCATTGTAATCTCAGGAATCAGTTCCGGTGCAATATAAGACGGGAAAGCACCATCAAAACCTATTCCATGCTTTTCACCAAACCCTAAAGCAGGGGCGCGGGGCATCTTTACCATCTTTCCAAACCAGTCCTCTATCTTTACCTTGACCTCCCGGGCTCTCTCAAGTTCATGAATGAGTTGGGATACTCGGGATTTAAGTTTCTTTCAAGCCTCCACGGATGCAAGTATCTCACTCGTAAGATTAGCCACTTGCTTGGTTAAGTCCCATTTCTCTCTTTAAAAACTACTCTCTCTCTCTCTCTCTCTCTCTCTCTCTCTCTCTCTCTCTCTCTCTCTCTCTCCAAACAGTATTTCTCTCTCTACAAAGACTCTCTCTCTCTCAACAGAAACTTTCTCTTTATCTTTCAAGGAAATGCTAATGGAGGACTCTCATTCTTTCTCTCTCTCTCTCTCTCTCTCTCTCATCTCTCTTAAATCCTTTTCTAATGCGATGATCCTAAGAGCTAACCCTTTATTACGCTTTTCAGTTTTAAATGAATCAACAGACAAATCAGCATAGGCACGTCGTAGCATCCTCCCCCTCACTTGTAGCATCCTCCCCCTCACTCACATCTCTTTCACAGTCTAGGTGTCCTTTTAAATTAGATTCCACATCATCATGAGGTGAACTATATGTACTCACATGACTATCCATAAATGCGGTGAAGTAGCATTCATGCGGTGACTCATCTCCAAAATCCACCGTCTCGACCTCAGTTTCGTCACTAAGGGAGGAATTTAAAGAAACTTTGCCTTTGCCTTGACTTTTCAACCTAGTTGGACACTCAAAAGACTTATGACCTCTACCGTCACACTCAAAACATCTCTCTTTGTATTTTTTAGGAGTGCCCTTTTTATCTTTATCATTCTTGTTTCCAAATTTATTTTTCTCAAAATTCTTTTTATCTTTGAAATTGCCATTTTTTTTAATTTGAGAAATTTCTTAAATTTTTTTGTAAACAGTGCCAAATCGTCTAAATCAAAATCAACTCTAAATCTGACATTTCTACTCATAATCTGACGTTTCTTCCTCTCTCCGTTTAGATGACTCACCCCTCTTTCTAGCTGACTCCTCCATTTTTCTAGCCCCGACTTTAAGTACTATCCCTTTATCTTTAGATTTAACCGTATTAGGAAACATATCAATTTCATATATCTGGAGGTCTCCTACCAATTCTTCTAATTTAAGATCGCTCAAATTTCCTATTTAATTTATCACAGTGACTTTAGGGATAAAACGCTTAGGCAATGATCTCAAAATCTTTTTAACTACTCTAGCATGAGGAATATGTTCACCTAGATTGAAACTAGTATTGAAAATATCAGATAAGTGGGCATAGAGTTCATTAAAATACTCAGATTCAAGCATCATAATAGTTTCAAATTGAGTAGTTAAATTTTGTAATTTAGATTTTTTTTCACCGCATTAGTGCCTTCATGGGTAACTTGAAGAACATCACATACTTCTTTTGACGTGGTACATATCATGATGCATCAGAATTCGTCGGGTGTGACGGATCCAGAAATTGCACTTAAACCACGAGAGTTATGTGTGATCCATTTTAATTCATCCTCAATCCAGTCAGACAACGGTTTAAGGTTTGTCACATTATCTATAGTGACAGAGGGAGGATTTCACCCTCTTTCACATACAACCCAGACATGTTCATCAATGGCCTTTAAAGAAGATTTCATACGGGCTTTTCAATAAGCATAATTAGTTCCCTAAAAAAATTAGCATACGGTTATACAAGTTTTCCATTGAACTTAATCTTTTTCAGAAATCAATTTTAAAAAAAATTGAAATCCAGAAAAAAATTTGCGAAACAATTACATGGTTTAATTGTGCAATTTGCTTTGAAACAAATTTGAGAGTGTTCTTGCATTCAATTAAATTCCAATTTTATGCCCAAATTTTGATTAAATCTCTTAACACATGCATCTAATTGTGATTGACAATAATATGAATTATCTAGCATACACAACCAAGCAATCACAACACAGATTTGAGGAAAAATCCCGAGCAGGGGCAAAACCTTTTATTTCTCTATAAACTGTAAATATCTAGCTTGCAATTATATAGCAGAAATACAACATTTTTGTGATGATGAAACATCCTCAGGTGTCGGTTAGAAGTCTTCAACAAGAGATTCTGCAAGAGCTCCAATTGGTCAGTAATGGAGACAATCTTTTTCTCCACAAGTGTTACTCCAAAATGAGTAAGATGACTAATCAAGCCAAGAATGATTCACATAAATGATTTGGGACTCTCGAGTGAATCAAAAAGGGTTTAACAGCCTAAAAGATGAAGTCTTTAATTGCATCAGATATGCAGAAAATGGAGTTTTGAAAAGACTTTCAAAACCTAAATTCATAGAAGGTATTTATAGGCTGAATAAAAAAATGAGGCAGCGTATGTCATTCGAATGACATCTGCATGTCGTTTGAACGACAAATAATGTTGTTAGATGGAACTTCGAATGATCTTATAAACGACCTTCTAAAATCAAAACAGTACGGGTTCGTTTGATACGTCTTAAAAATGACCTTTGAGCGACCCTTCAAACGACATGTGATGTCGTTAGAAGATGTCGTTCGAATGTCTTTTCAATGTCGGTTGAACGACATTGCTATGTCGTTTGAACGTCACAAGCGAAAAATATTTCTTTAAAAAATCTCGCCTACAGGTTTTGAAAATAAATTTATACTTTGAAAAATGCCTCAATTTTTATAAAAACATTTTATAAAAATATCCCAAATAAATACGTGAACATTAATAACTCCAATTAAATATTTTACCTTTTAGGGTAGTGGAGTTAGCTGGAATAAATTCGATTGAAGATGTACGACGCACGTTGTCATTGATGGGTTCGTGTTGATGATGCGTGTTGCAAAAGATTCGGATGATAGACGTCAAGGTAGAACTTGCGAAGACGTGCCGAGATGTAACAATATACGACATACTAACTATGATCTAGGACAACACATAAAATCCTAGATTTTATACGGATATCTATAAAAGATGTCCTTACAGAGAGACCACTTCTTCATCTTCATAAGTGAGTCTATCGGTTTACGATGAGTGCTACTAATAATGAATTTGGTCGTGAAAGCCTCAGTCGACTACTTAAATGACGCAATCAATTTGCTTAGCAACTTCTCAAACTATTTCTAGGCAATGTCTCCCAGACTGGAGGATAGTATTCAACAAATCAATCCTTGGTTGTTGTTCCACGGTGTTATCTCCTAACGATATTGCATGACGTGATTGGTAGGGTTAGTTTTCCCATTATAGATTTTAAATCACACGGGAGTAATCTTCTCAGGAGGATCAAACTTTTCAATAGCCTAGTGAAAGGGTGACTTTATCTGGTAGACAAGGTCTTACCTCACGAGTTCTTTGGTCATGTGATCTCCTTGATAGGTTAGGTGCCTATCCACTTCTCTTCTGATAAAATCGTAGAGCTCTAGATCTCCTCGTCACTCATCATAGCTTGGTGTCCTCTCACGAGTTCTCTCATAATAGGTGATTACTTTTGTTGCAAAGTGCTCCTTCCTCGGCTACGAGCTCTGCTCTCCCGAGGGCTAGGAGTTCGTGACCCATGACCACCTTGTGCTTCTCCTTGTGGGCTTGCCTTTCTAACTTTTAAGGTGACATTGGAGCAGAGCATTCTGCTATTGGTTCCTGTTGGAGTTCTTTTCATCTTGGAGGTGCTTCTTATAGTTGTCAGGGAGCTTTGAGATTTGGTTAGATCATTTATGATCATCGTTGTTCACAGTTTTCTCATCCTGAGGATGGTAGCATGCATCAGAGGATTGGTAATAATTACTAATCTCGAATCTAACACTCTAAAAGGGAGGAGATGATTGGAGGCCCTCATGGTCGTCGTGATCGCCATAGTCAAGGGGATAGCCCTCTGGGTACCCACAATCGAGTTAGTGATGATCTTCCTAGTAATTGATATTTTGATGATTTTAGTTGTGTGAGTGAGACGTCTCAGGAACTTATCAAGTGGCAAAGAACACATATCGTTTCTCATAGATGGCGCCAATAGTAGGTGGTAATTTCCTACAATGTTCATATTCAATGCGCACAAGCTAAATTAAGAGTAGTACTCAAGGAGAAGGATAAAAACACTAACACAATATATACAAAGTTCGACAACATGCCTATGTCCATGGGTTTAGGATTTGTTTTTTAATTAACTCGAAGAACTGATCGGCAAAGTTGTAGTACAATATCACTTGCCCTTCTCAATGGGGGCGGCTTTATATTTATAGAGAAGCTTAGGAGAGTCCTAAGCTCCGTCAACATCTATCCCTAGAAGTTTAGATCTATCCTTTATCACTTTTAGCCGTTCCAAGTGATGGATACATGAGAGTCTTCTATGACCTGAATTTTCATTAATTTGGTGTATAAGAAGCTTGGGCGCATGTGCCGAACACATGGAGAGCACATGTTAGCATAATTTTGGTCCCCACAATTTCCATCTTTCCTTGGGTGAAAGTTTTTGTCCTCCTTTGGAGGTTTTATAAAGCAACACAAATTGGAGTGGAGACGAAGAGGTTTTGACCTTTTGGAGGTGCATCTCGTTCAAAACCATGAAGATATGTTTTTGCTAGTTTTTAGTTTCTTTGTATTTTCTTTTTGATCTACTTTTCTTTCTTCTTGGTTTGTTAGAGGGTTTACTCCGTCTATCATTTGGGTATTAGTGGAGAAGAATGTTCTCTTTATATTGATTTGGCTCTCGTAGTCTAACTCAATGTTTGTTATGATTTGTATTTTGAGGACCCTCCTCACTTCTTACGTTTAATGTAGGCATCCTTTCTCTGGATTAAAAAAAAAAGGAAAAGAGAAAAGTTACCCCCATGTGAAGCACCAAAATGCACAATATTGTCTTGAATGTTGTGTTTCCCATTAATAATTTTATATATTGTTGTCCAAATTTCAACACCTCATGTTTGTATTGAAATAAATTCATCAATCAATCACACTAATACAACGATATGCAAATTTCAATGTTTTTGTGACATACATTTATAAAAACGTGTTAGAAGTAACTTTGCCAGTGGTCAAAAGTACAAACTCTCAATATCGTTATCTCAGCACTCAGCTTGTAATTACAGAATCACAAGAGATTTGCTTCTGACCTTTGAGATAATATGGTATTTACATGATGATAAAGTCCTATTTCAATTAGCATCTGAGTTGGCGGATACATGAATCAAGACTCTGAAAAATCTTCTTGGACATGAACTTTGGTGCAACGTAGGAGTTTGTCCCTTCTATATTTATATCTTGGAGATAATCACTATGTGGGCTGATGATTTAATCTTTTTTGTAGGATTCAAAACTCTGATAGACAGCTTAAAATCATATTATTCACGAAATAAAAAAAGGGTCAATTATTTAATAGTCCCTACTATAAATATATATTTTTTAAAAAGGACACATATTTTTAGTTTAACCCATTTAGTCCCTCAAGCACTCAATATTCTCTTATTTTTAGAGGTCCGCGCCAGCGGCACTCCCTTTCCAAAATATGTGGCAAAGGACTTTTTGAGGCAAAATAAAAAGACTTGGACTAAATGAGTATTAAAAAATGTTTGAGGGACTATTTGTTATATGTCCCATAAAAAAATCACACTCATGATAGACAACTTAAATTTAAAATTCCCACCAATTGTGGTTAAAATTTGAGTTAGGTCAGTCAAAGATCTCGGGTATGTTGTTAGGTTGAGACGAGATGAGCTGTCTATTTAGAGTGCTGACTTTATGTGTGTACAATAAGGAAGAAGATAATATTATTAGTAATGGAATAAGAATGAGAGCTGGTCTATTATTGATATATATGGAATGTCACATCCATGAGAGGTGGAGCTTAGATTTTTCACAGATTTAATGTGTTGGTAGGGTTTTGTTGGTGCGTATATAATTGAGGGTAATAATTGGAATCTTTGTGGTTGTGGATGCATATATTGCCTTGCTTTAGTGAGGAGGGTGAGTGAGTGATCCAACCCAAGGTTAAGCATTTAACTTTAGTTTGAAGAGTTATTACCCGAAATTGCATTCTAGCTTTTCATAAAAGACTCAGAGCGTATTAGTTAATTTATGTTGAAGTTAATGTTATATTCTCTAAATCAGGTTTCTTAGTCCAGCACTGAGGGACGGATTCACATGAAAGGAAGTTAGGAAAATCTCAAATTCAAAATTTTATCTCTAGAAAATTTATAAATTTAGAGTTATGCCCCACTTAAAAAAAATAAAAATTTAAAATTTTACCCCTAAAATTTTTTTAACCCTAAAAAAAAATTCGGTGGCTCCTGACCCCCAACCCCCAACAATGGTTTGGTCCCCAGTTCGATTCCTAACACTATCAAAATAATGTTTGGCCAGCGAAAGCCATGAACCGCGAATGAAAATTAGTCGAGGTGCGCGTAAACTGACCCAGGCATCTCATGGTATGCTACAAAAAAAGTTATATTCTCTAACAATCATATTAAAAATGGGGTTTTGAAAAAATCCAATCTAATTCAAAACCTATAAAAATAGGAAGCACCACATAATTTTATAAATTTAGTCTCAGTACCAAAAAGATCATGAAAAATGACTAATATGCCATTGGACAGTTCATACAAAAAAAAAAACATCAGATTTTTTAAGTTCATAACTTTAAATCTACAAATTCCAAATACACAAAATTTATATATTTAAAATTTACTTGTCGAGATCTATCAAACAATATCCATATTTGATTTTTTTTGACAAAAAAATTGAAACCGATAAATTTATTATTTCACTAAAACCTCCATTTTTTCCGGCGAAAACTACATTTTTTCCGGCGAGCACTATATTTTTTCCAGCAAAAAACCTTATTTTCTAGAGCTCACAATGGTGCCGCTGGGGCGGATAAAGAAAATGAAAGAAATAGACGAAGCGAGAGATGAACGAGGAGAGAGAAACAATCCGGGGAGAATTCCGTCGGTCTCCAGCCAGGATTTCGGTGTTCCGACCAAGATTCCAGTGGGTGGGGCAGAGGTGAGGTTATGTATTTATTTTTAGAATAAGTTTTAAATGAGTGTGACTAAGGGTATAAATATAAATACCTCTTTAACTAAAACAAATAAAATTTCCTATTTTGTGTACTCCTAACTCTAAAGGAACCACACAAATAATTGTTATTGTACTACAGGGACTAGATTTATAAACTTGAAAATCAGTGTCCTATAATCCAAATATAAAAAGGAACATGACATTGACCTTAATTCTCTATATTAAAAATTAGGGATTTGTAATAGTGCACTCAAGTTTATTAGTACACTAGATTTTAATCCCATGAGATGCACCTACGTGTTATTATATTAAGTATAAAATGAGAGATGTGAATTCTTTTTACAATAAGTAATAACGATATAATATTTAAACTATAAATAGTAAAAAAAAAAAAATCATTGTAATATGGATTAAATTTACATCGGATAAAAATCAATTTTTGTATTCAAAGTTCAATTAAAAAAAATAGAAAAATAGCTAGACTACATTTCTTGGTGATATTAATAATATTTGTATGACAAATTTCCATTTTAAAATATATAATCCAAAATAAAAGTATTTAACCCCATTTAGATAAAATCTACTGCAGGCTAACACCAAACTTATTAGAGTATACTTTGAGCGTTGAACATAAAATTTCTCAATTCCAATTCCAGGTGATGAAATTAGAGTTTTTAATTTGTCTCAGAATAATCCTCCTTCACTTCATTGTTTAATATTATCTATTATAAATTTCAAACAAAATAATTTTTAAATATGATTAAATGCATTTGTCTTAGTATTACTCTAAAAAGTTCCACAAAAGTTAACTTAGAGTATATTTAGTCATGTATATTAACAAGCGAGCGTGAAGAATAAAATAATACTCACTATCACTTTTTTGTGCACTAAATAAATATGAATACCAGTGAAGTTTTTCTTCTCATTGCGTGATTTTTAACCCTTCTTAATAATTATCCATGGCTATGTTGTGTAATATATTCTAGCATTATTACATGTAAGTAAATTTTACTTTAGTATATATTTATAGTACAAAGTACCACACCTTAACCAAACACTATCACCCATATAAACCCCTTAAAATCATTAAAAATAATCCAAGCTAGAAACCCAAACTAGCCAAGACCCATTCTTTCTTTCTCATAAAATCCAACTAAAATGTAACTCGGATAAATCCAACCGCATATCTTACAAACCTATATGCTGCAAACACAAAACTTACCATGTGCACAATTACTCATTTTACTATTCTTTTGCATACCCCTTTCAAAACACTCCACCCAAAACCATCCTAAAAATCAATAGCTTATCAAACCATGTATTATGAACTGAAATAACCCAAGATTGATATTCAATTAATAATATAGAAGTATACTTTTAAAAGGAATGAAATAAAAATTAAAGTTCAAACCCAACAGAATACAATATAATATAGAAATTAAAATTTACATAAGGTGAAGGGCTATCAATTATTCTTAGCAAAAACTCTTACTAGGAAACATCGCCACCGTTTGTCAAATCGATTTTTAATATCATGCATAATTCGAATTCAATGTCAGACATACCATTCTGTAAGGTCTATCAGATATTCAGATCAATTAAAAAGATCTACCAGATTGTACAAATATTTTGTAGAGATGAAGAATATCAGTTGTAGAGAGTTGTACAACTTACAGTCTGACAATAATACCACATCAAATTATAATAAAGATTGTAGACGCATAATATGTGCCCTAAGGGCATACATTAAGAACCTAAAAATATTAGAGACAAAATTCTGACATATATTTAATGGGATACAAATATTTATGTGAAACTCTAATAATTACTATTTTGCGGCTCATAACATGCACCGTAAAGGCACAAATTATCATTTTCGAAAGAAATATTACTGAAACTTTTGGGGGCTTTTAATTGTTTAGAGGCCTTCGGTTTTGAAAAGTTTAGTTTTAAGGGTAAATGATTGAAAAGCGAAGATAATTCATAAGGCATAATGAGAAGGCATCATTATAAATGGAGGGGACTAGATCTGAAAAAATGCAGCACGACACGATAACACGACACGAACCGGCATGAAGTTATATGTTGATGGGTGAATCCTTAATGGGTTCGGGGCATATCAGTGCCAAGCTGATAAGACACGATAGTTAACGGGTCGGGTTAGGGTTGGCCCCCTTCACCCGTTAATACCTGATAAAATCCATTATGACCCGTTGATTTAAGTAAAGTAGTTGTGCCTACGTGCGTTGCACGTGTGGCCATTTTCGGAGATTAATCTTTCACAGTAAATCTATGAAGGACAAAGTAATAAAAATACTTGCAACATATTATGTAGAATATGTTTTGTTAGAATATAACATAAAGTACCTAGTACGAAGCATCAATCATTACCCCAAAAAACCAAACCTCCATTTAACTGTAAACTATACAAGTATTCCTGTGAATACGCTAAATCTATCATAAACGAACTCAGAACTCCATACTCAAAAATAGGAAGAAATACACACAAACATGTATGTATATATAATCCGAATAAATATATCACAATGAAATTAGATTTAAATGGTTTATAAGGAAATATCATTTAAAAAAAAAAGAAGTTAAAAAAAGCTTCAGTAAGCAAATTCCAAATCGCAATTATTGAAAGATGACATTTGATAAAAACAGTGTGTAATCCTAAAAACTGAAAATTTAATGCTTAAATATGTTGCCTTTGACGTTAGTTAGGATTGAAAGGTTCTTCTTCCTGTTCAACTTTTTGAGCGATGAACGTGGATGACATTATCCGAAGAATCTTTGTACAACATTCTTGTTTTGTTACATAATCCAATTGATGGATTTATATTGCGTAGAAGAATGATTGGACAATTATGTTTAAGTTGGAATTTATATTTAATGATGGGAAGATAACGTCAATGATAGTTTATTCGGGGCCCTCATCATGTGTTGATGCTTCCATCCCATTGCCAATCCTTAGAAGAAAATCGTTAAGTGAAGAATTGATACCCAAATGTTTAATTACTTAATCATCGCTATGAAGTTAAACAGGGCATTAGTTCTTTTTATTCATTACATTTACATAATATGATATATGGATTATCAGTCTTAACATATCAATACAACAACTTTCAAAGATAAATTACGTGAAACAGAGAAACTACATTCATGTTCATTGAATATAAATTACAAAATAACAAAGAAAATCTATCCGGTTAATAAGTATGACCAAACCTAAGTTTCCAAGAAATTAAAACAATTTACTCAACAATAAGATGAATTGAAAACAACAATTGTAAATTAATTTTAAAAAATTAAAAACAATTATGGTACTTGAATAAGTGCAATGTATTCCATAAGTATCTATAGACCATGAACTAAATAAGTAACACGCAGTACTAAATATTAAGATTAGGGAAGATCAAACTGAAATTCTTTTAACACTATGTATGTAAAGATGATAAGCTACAGTTTGGAGTGTGTGTTTGAGTTGACAAAGATAATTCAACCAATGCATGTAATTGCAGCTTCAGTAAGGTTATATGGACTCATTTTCTCACTTATTTGGTTGTTCTTAGAAGTTATGTTTTTCTTAGCTGGGAAATTACAACCTGAAGTGACGTACGACTTAATAAGAAGAATATATGTATGTAGAGAGACAAAATGAATACATTGAACCATATAGTGTGAAAAAATTTCAATGTAATACCCCGTATTTCTGAACATTCCAAATAATTCTATTTAATTAAATTGGAGAATTAAATGAGAAAATTACGGCTAAATTTAAATTACGTAAGAGTAGTAATTTAAAGAGTTTTATTTAAAAGTGTAATTTTGGAATATTAATCGAGAGATAGATACCGGTTTATATTACCTCATTATATTTACTTAGTGCGAGTGGTAAATAGTTACTTAACGCGTGTAGACCGTGTTGGGGTGAGAACGAGTAATACTTGTTAAGTGACTCAAATGATAATTTAGAGGTCACCAATGAGTCCGGAAGGATCAAATTAGTCAAAATAGTATACCCGGGGGTACTCGGTGAGTCCCGGGATAATTTTGGACTAAACCGAGACCGTTCGGGGGCGTTTTGGTCTTTTAACATATGAGGGTATGGAGACCTACGAAATTGAGAGTTTTATATCAGCCGTATGATAGAGGAATTAGGGTTAAAACACCCATGACAACACCAATACCATTAGAGAGAAGAGAGGCACAACTTTCTAAAGCAAAAAGAAGATTTGGGAAGAATTCAAAGGGATTTTTACCATCAACTTGTTGGGGAAGAAGGATTGAAGGATGAAGATCATCAAACATCAACAAGAACCACGAAATCAGACCCTACTGATCATAAGGCAAGTTGTTTATTGCAAAAAAATTATAAAGTTATAATACCCATGTGTAGGGTTTTGAATAGTTTTGTTTAAATCAATATTTTGATTGGAGAAAGATGATATTTATGCATGTTGGGATAGGAATCGCATATAGAATGATTTAAACTATGTAGAGAATTAATATTCAGATTAGACTTGATGATTTTCGGAATAAAAATCTGGATTTTGAATGATAATATGGGAAGAACACCATAACTAGGGTTTCAAGAAATTCTGGGTTTTAATTCATTATTTCTTTAAAGTAATTGGAGTTTTGATGTATTTGACACGTTAGAAACTGTCCTAGTATATGTGGAAATATGTTAGGATTGGGAAAAAGTTTGGTGTACAATAATGGAGTTTGGAGATTTGTTAATGGAGGAAAAATCTTAACGAAGAAGACAACTGCGTCTGTCCCTGTTCGATCGATCGATCGATCTCAAACTATCGATCGATCGACTATGTCGATCGATCGAACCCAGCCGTCGATCGATCGACGCAAGCTGCTTCCCGAAAATTTTGTGTTTAATCCTTCGTTGAGTTCGGGAATGAATAAGTATTCTAGGATTTACATTATACTTATATGGGAGTAAGAATAAGACCAGTAGGTATATAGTTGAGGTCCAATAAGGCCATTGGGTGTAGGGATTGGATTACGGACCGAGGGGAATAATCCGATTTAGTAGAGTATCGGGAACTTCAGAAATTGAGTTACGGGGCGAAGTAAATTCAATTTAAATAATAGACCAGTAGGTTAAGCGATAACTACTGAAATTATATTTAAGGGGTAACTAGGACCCTTAGAGTTGTGTGAATACTCAAATAAACACGATTAATGAAATAAATCGTAAAGCGATTATTGTACGGTAAATATATGAGATTAAAATATTACGTACGTATATGATTAATAGGTCGGGCGTGTACCTACTGAATTATGTGATCTATTAGGTAGAGAGATTATACCTAAATTAATTATGTTAGGGTCGATGGGACATTCCGAACTAACATAAAGTTATTATATGTTTGGGGTCGATGAGAAATGCCGAACCAAACCTTGAACTGGTGTCGCGATGAGAGAGTCCCGAACCAGAATATGTGTGTATATATATATTTTTAAAACAGTTGGGGTCGATGGATAATTCCGAACCAACTCTCACTTGGGGTCGATGAACCATTCCGAACCAAGAGTCATTTACGTGTATAAAAAGGGCAAAATAGTTATGACTGATATTTAGTATATATTGTGTGTGAAATATATATACTTGATAATATTATACTTCCGTGTGTTAGTAGATTGATATATATTATGTATTTAAAGATACATACTGAATTGGTAAGTTAAGTACTGAAACTTAATTACGAAATGCACCTTTAGATAGAGAAAATCTATTTAGTAATTCAAGAAGAGA
Organism: Sambucus nigra; assembly: GCA_949130495.1. Lineage (NCBI taxonomy): Eukaryota > Viridiplantae > Streptophyta > Magnoliopsida > Dipsacales > Adoxaceae > Sambucus > Sambucus nigra. The sequence goes on along the minus strand of OX422222.1, from coordinate 356,178,964 downwards.
AACTTAATTACATAAGTAGGAAGTTAACAATTGTGAGAATTGTAGTAACTTTAGTAGTGAAACTAAATGAGAAGTCTTGAAATAACATAGATGAAATGTTACTTGAGAATTAATTAACATTCGCGAGATGATTAGTGAAATGGTTGTACTGTATGGGTGGTACTGGAACATGGGTACAGATAAGTTCAGTTGACTACTTTGGTTTTAATTAGCTTGGGAGGTATGGCTAGATAAACGAAGTGTAGAACGTTAGGTGTGCACAAAAGATGAGGGGTGAGTAAACTCAAGAGAGTGTACGAGAACCTAACATGTGTAATTAATAACCGCATTTTATATTGTGATAAACGCTTGCTAAATATTTTCAAAATGTTTTGAGTACTAACTCTTGCTATAAAATATTTTCAAAACCTTTTAGGTGTCTAGCCACAGGGACGCCATGTATGAAGATTCCATTCCAGAGACTCGGAGCTGTAGCACAGTGGATGCTTACAGGATTTTGACTAGACGATATCTCTCATTCAGATCTAGTACAGGATCTCACACTATTCTATGTATGGACTTGTGGTCCGGTTTTAGTCTCAGATGTTAGTTTCAGACTAGCGGTTATTCTATTGTTGTTTGGGGTTTTTTAGCCGATGGTTTATTCGGTAATACTTTTGTTCTGTTGTACTTTTACTTTGTTGACTGGGTTGTAGTACATGACTATTTTTACTTTGTTCCGCATGGTTGATTTAGCTGTTTTAAGAAAGATAAAATTTGGCACCGGTCTAATTTTACTTAGGGGATTAGTAATTAAAAAGTTTTCGACAGTGATGCTAAGAATGAACCATTTGACAAACCTGTTTTAATTTAATAAAGGCCTGATCACCCGATGTTTAATTAGGCGGGGTGTCACATTCAACACAGGGAAATTGGAATTAAATTAGATTACAAAAACACTAACAATCAAAAGATTTGAGATTTCGAATTCTCAAACTAAAAAATCTAACATCGTGGTATCTATTTTAAATAAATAGAAAATAAAAAATATTCCTTTTATTCTTCTTCATTGAAGATTTTACCTAAACATGTTATGTGTAATCAAAAAGAGAACATTAAACTTAAACAAAGAGTAACAGTAGCTACTTAAGAAATATTATTACTTTATAACACAACTATACACCAAATTACAAATTAATTATGGAGTTGAGTTTATATCAAACAGGAAGCATGTAAGAGTTTGTGTTTGGTACATTGGATCAAACATAGCATACACATGATATACATAACATAAACCTAAGATATATACAACAAGATAGTAAGAAGAGCGAACTGAACATCATTATCTATCGAATAATCATAAAAAAAAATGTTAATTGAAATCAATTTAAAGCATATGATAGGTGAATACCTCCAGCAGAAATAACTAACAATCAATCCTCAAAATTTTCTCCTCGACAAACCACAATGAGACATTTAGAATCGCTATAACTGCAACAGAGGTATTGCAAAAACTCTGATAAAAATACATCTTCCGAGTAGTTGAGACGATTTATGTCGCTCATCAAATGGGTAAAAAATGAGGGGATGTTAATATGGAGTATAAAATTTGTTCGTACTTAGATCTGGGAAAGGCAATTTTTTCAGGCTTAATAATGACTCTAGAATTAAGGATTTGTTACCCAACAAAAGCCCCAGGAGATTCGAAAATAAACTAATCTCTTATTGAATTGATCCTGTAACCCCACAAAGTCAATACACGTAAATTTTGGTTGTCTGAAATTACCCTAGGTTATTATCCTCTGAAATCATTTTTCGACAGGTCCAGAGTTTGTAAAGTGCAATTTTTCGTGAGTGACACTATACTACCTAATATGTTCTCCGATTCCCAAAACTCTTTCAGTTTCTCAAATTCAAACCCTAAATATACACTCAATTTGTTAGCGCTCAGATCAACATACTGAATATTATAGCATACATCAAGGGAATTTCCTATCTCATTAGTTAAATTATTACTCCAAATATTCACAACAACCAAGTTGTCACAAATTCTAGGAGAATGTATTGAATTCCATTATGAATTATATTAAGTGAAATATGCTAAGCTCAATAGTAAACCAACTTAGAAGACAACACAAAATAAAATTAACACGGCATGGCACGACACACCTCAAAATTTTAATTTTACATAAAATGAATATGACACATATGAAAGTGACATGGCACGACACAAAATGCTTTTTTTTACGAAATGCGAGCACGGTCCACTTGTCGTGTTTCATTTTAAGTGGGTTGTGTCAGTGTTTGGTAAAAAATGAGATTTCGTGTTGTGTCATATTACTTTTATAGGTGAAAATAAGATTTTGAGTCGTGTCGTGTCATTTTTATTTTGGGTGGGTTCGTGTTTGGTTAAGAAAATAACATATATTGTGGCATGACACTTTTACTCGAGCCGTGTTTTGTAAAAAAATAATATTTTGTGTTCTTCGTGTCACTTTTTTTAGGATCGTGTTCATGTTTGGTTAAAAACAAATTATTGTGTCGTGTTGTGTCGAGTTGCTTTTATTTGAGTCGTGTTCGGTTATAAAAACAATTTTCAATTTAAAAAACATTTTTTTTATTTGTTAATTTTTTTCCCAATTTTATGTAAAAAACATTTTTTGAAAAAAAAAATGGCTTTTAAATCTATCTTAAAAAACTTATATAAAAGTATCATAGCAATTTTTGAAATAAAAAGGGTCTTTAAAACTATCATAATAGTTTTTTTTAATAGTTTTTATAAAAAACATATTTTTTTTAATTTAAAAAAAAAAAAAAAACAGTTTAAAATACTATTTTTTATTGAAAAAAAAAATAACAAATAAAAAAGTATTTGTTTGATCTTTAGAGCAAAGAGCAAGTTTGTCTTTTAAAAAATAATTGGAGTGTTTTAAGAATTTTTAGAATCTTTAAGAAATAAACATGAATACAAACATGTCCAATTGAAAAATACATATGAATGCATAAAAAATAATAATCTAATAAGGTGTGAACTTGGTAATTCCTTAACTTAAAAAATATATATAATTTTTCCAAAATTAACATTGAATTTAGAATTATTATAAAACATGAATAAAACAACAATAAAATTGAAAATACAAAATTTGAGTACAAAAGAAAGACAACATTCATGAATGAGATAGACATAATTACAAAAATTATGCATTTGCTTTCAAATTAACAAATGCATACTTTTGATGACAAATGAAAAAGGAGTAAAAAATTAGAGAGGAAATTAGGAGTATTGACCTTATTTTTTGGACAAATAACAATACCAACGAAGAAACTATACAATATGAATCTGATGGGAAGATGAAGGAACTTGGGCAGCCGACTTTTGATTTCTAGGCTTTCAAGATGACTGTATTTGGAGGTTTTGTTAGATGAATGTATTAGGAGAGAGAACGTATCAAGTTAAGATTCATGGAATGATTTTTATTTAATGAATGTGTGAGATTAATATTAAGGGTATGATAGGAAATGTTAATTTAATGAGGGTAGTTTAGTACTTTGAAATTTGAAGAGGAACTTTCATCTTTTTAAGTAGTAGAGATAAGATATACTTTTGGAACTTATAAATAATTTATGTAGCATGATGTTAATTTAATCATAATGAATTTTACTAAATGAGAGATTTAGTAATGCCAATGAATTAATTGATCTATATGGGTTAAAAAATGAGATAATATGTCAACTTGTATACAATTAAAAATAATTTCATTATCTTAATGAGTATGAACGAGTGAACACGACACAACACGATAACATAACGGGTTGGGGTTGGATATGATTTTCACACGATAAAAAAGTCACCCGCTTAGACACGAACCCAATAAAACCCGAATACGATAAAAAACGACGCGAACACAACTCGACACGACCCATTTACAGGTTTAGAGGGGACGGTAAATAGAGGGAAGAAAGAGAGTCCTCTTTTCAGAGAGAGGATAAAGAAGTTAAACTGGTGAGGCTAAAAAATGTGGTATCCGTGGGCATTGGAGAGAGTGCAATTGGGAGGGTTGAAAGGAATTTGTCTTAACTGCATCTTCATTTTTCAGCCACGTGCTAGAGCTAAAATTTGGGAGGCAATTTTTAAATATATATATTCGATTTGATTAATGTAATAAAATATGTCCTACATTTTTTTCTCCAATAAATCCCATTATAAATTTTTTTGTTTTAATAGTTCCGATAATAACACAAATTGTATACATAACACTTATTGAGGAAAATTTACTTTGATAGTACCAATGAGAAAATATCTTAGGTAAAAAATTAATTTGTCAAGATCTCTAAAAATTACTAAGTCAAACTTTAATAACATGTAAGTGAATGTCCTAAAAAATGAATATAATTAATGGTCAAAATTCAAAGTTATTAAACTATGGTAAAATATGTAATTAATTTACTGAACTTAGCACAATTAAGTGGTGATATTTTCAATAATATGTGATTAACGAAGATGGAAGAAGTTGATTGTTATTAAACATTGTCTTAGTTATACAGCACGTATGAATGGATCAAACGAAAGAGATTTCATTTTGAATCCTTCTAAGTAGACATCAATTTGTGATACATTTGATGTGATACAGTGATGTGTCATGTAGGTATTGACTATGTTGGAATTAATATATGCAGAATAAACGGAAAAAAAACACATTCGAAAGAGATAAAATTAGAACGACTTATCGATCGAGGTTTGTGTTTGACACAAAGTCCTAACGGTGAAATTTCTCGCTGATATTTGTTGCTGTCAGCCTCGTGAACATACACCTCCCAGGATTCAACGATCAGATTTACACACCAGCTTTGTGTTAAATCTTTGAACTCTTAGGATACTCCAACACTCCCAAAAAATAACAAAAAGTAGAAAGTAGCAGAATTATTTTTGCAGAGAAAATGAGAGAGATTGATTTTTTTTGTGTTCTTTTTCAAAGCCGTAGCCTTTGTTTTACAAAAAAAATGGTAAAAAATGTGGGAAGAGGTTTTAGCCAACTAACCCACTAATATCTCCACTAACGAGTAACTTACTTAGAATAGGAGAATAAGTTAAAAATTAAAAACGAATTAATAAAAGGGTAAAAATTTTGGGCACTCAAGAGAAGCCCAAAGCCCCAAAGACCCTAAGGACCAAGGCCCAATCAAAGACTGCTAATGTTTAGTGTGCCTCCTAGGGATTGAACCCATGACCTCAAGCACCAAACCCAATAAACTTACCACTAGGCCACTTACCACAACTTATTTAGTTCATTCAAGATAAATATATATACCCAACAATCCCCCACATGAAATAAATAAATAAATAAAATAAAATAAAATAAAATGACGCTCTGGAGTATCATAAGGAGGCACGTATAAGGCAAAGGTGTCATTCGACTTGAACCTTTGCTTTGTGTTGATCTATTGAGTTTATCAGTTGATAGTGAACTAATGTCTTCAAATATTCCACCGTTATTGTAAACTTAAGTCAATAGAACACACACGTGACTCCCAAAAATCATCTTCGAGTTCCCACAGTTGTGCTGGTTTCGACCTTGAGCATGCCCAGGTTTCTTGACTGCTCTAGAGAATCAGCCTTAATTCTCATAGGAAGCGGACCCACTACCACACTCATATAGGTGCTTGTATCAAGAGTGTATTGTATCTCACACCCCAGTGAATAAAAGCTATAGAAAGCATTAAGAGATTAAATCTCATCCTCCATCGATACAGACGTACTACATCATAGGAATAGGTTTTAAGTAAAACTTAAATTTGTACCGTCATAAATCACTCGTATAACTTTGTTATCCCATTGAACCCAGATCTTGGGATCTTCAGTAATATGGGTTGGGTTTCCATTATAGGTGATTTAGATACTAATAGGCTTTAGGCCCATTCCCCTCGATGTTTGATAAACTAGCTCTCTAGCTAACCCTTTAGTCAATGGATCCGCCATGTTTTTCTTTGACTTGACATAGTCGATTGCTATAATTCCATCTTTTAATAATTGTCTCACTGTGTTGTGTCTCCTCCTGATATGTCTAGACTTTCCATTGTAGGAGTTATTATGTGCTCTTGCGATCGCTGCTTGACTGTCACAGTGAATGGACAAAGCTGGAACAGGTTTACGCTACAAATGAATATCTAATATGAAGTTCCTTAACCATTCAGCCTCTTCACTTGCTTTATCCAACGCTATGAACTCTGACTCCATAGTGGATCTAGCTATACACGTTTGCTTGGTAGATTTCTAAGATATAGCGCCTCATGCCAAGGCAAAAATATAGCCACTTGTAGACTTAAATTCATCATTATCAGAAATCCAATTAGCATCACAAAAGGCTTCAATTACAGAAGGATATCTAATATAATGAATACCATAATTTATTGTGTCTTTTAGATATCTCAAAACTCTAATCAAAGCATCCCAATGTTCATTATTAGGATTAGAAGTGTATCTGCTAAGTCTACCCACAACATATGCAATATCAGGTCTAGTGCAGTTCATAAGATACATTAGACTACCTATAACTCTAGAATATTCTAATGATGATACACCAGGACCCGGATGTTTCCTTAAGTGACAACTAGGGTCATAAGGTGTTTTAGCAGGAATACAATTAAATTGTTCAAATTTTCTAACAACTTTCTCTACGTATTGAGATTGGGATAATACAATTCCTTCAGAATTTTTAATGATTTTAATTCCAAGTATAACATCAGCAACACCCAAATCTTTCATCTCAATTTTTTTATTAAGTAAACTTTTAGTTTTATTAACTACATCCACATCAGTTCCAAAAATAAGCATATCATCCACATATAAGAAAATAATCACACCAGAATATCCTTGAATTTGCTATAAATACATTTATCCGCTTCATTAATGTTAAAACCATGGTAGATCATTACTTGATCAAATTTTTCATGCCATTGTTTAGGAGCTTGTTTTAGTCCATATAAAGATTTTTTAAGTCTACACACTTTTTGATCTAGGCCTTGGACTACAAACCCCTCGGGTTGATCCATATAAATTTCTTCTTCAAGATCTCCATTCAAAAAAGCCGTTTTAACATCCATTTGATGAATTATCAGATTATGTAATGAAGCAATAGAAATTAATAGCCTTATAGATGTAATTCTAGTAACATGAGAGTAAGTATCAAATAAATCAATTCCTTCCTTTTGCCCATAGCCTTTAGCTATCAATCTTGCCTTAAATTTATCAGTAGAACCATCAACTTTTAATTTCCTTTCAAAAATCCGTTTGCATCCAATAGTTTTACATCCTTTAGGCAAGTCAACTAACTCCCACATGTTGTTAGAAATAATATAATCATATTCACTATTAATAGCTTTTTAAAAAAAATAGAACCGGGTGAGGACATTGCCTCACTAAAAGTGACTGGGTCATTTTCCATTAAGTACGTTAAAAATTCAGGACCAAAATAAGTAGCTATCCTAGGTCTTTTACTTTTTCTAATTTCAATATCTTTTGAATTTGGAGATTCATTTATAACACTAGGACCCACTGGAACAGAACTAATAGTTCTCTCACTTTTCACTTTAAAAGGAAATTTATCCTTATAAAATTCGGCATCTCTTGACTCAAAAATAGTAATTGTATCCATATATTGATTTTTAGAATCAATTACAAGAAATCTATAAGCATTACTGTTTTTAGCATAACCTATAAAAACACAATCAACAGTCTTTGGGCCAAGTTTAGTTCTCTTAGGTACTGGTATTGAAACCTTAGCAAGACCCCCCCATACTTTAAGGTGTTTATAAGAAGGTTTTCTATTTTTCCACATTTCAATAGGAGTTTTATCATTATTCTTAAAAGGTATTTTATTAAGAATATAACAAGCAGTAAGAAGTGCCTCACCCCACATATTATAAAGTAATCCCGAAGTGCTTAACATAGAATTTACCATATCCTTCAGAGTTCTTTTTTTTCTTTCAGCTACACCATTAGATTGGGGTGAATAAGGAGGAGTAACTTGATGAATTATTCCATTTTCTTTACAATATTTATCAAGATCACCAGTGTATTCTCCTCCCCTATCAGATCTTAATGTTTTAATGGATTTCTCCAATTGTTTTTCAACTTCTAATTTATAAGAAATAAATTTTGAGAAACTCTCATCTTTACTCGTAAGGAGATAAATATAACAATAACGAGAGTAATCATCAATAAAAGTAACAAAATATTTATTTCCACCACGTGTCACGTAACCTTTTAAATCTCAAAGATCAGAATGTATTAAACTTAAAACAGTTGAACTTCTTTCGACACTTAGAAAAAGTTTTTTAGCATATTTTGATTCAACACATATTTCACATTTAGAGTTGGTAGAAATATCATATTTTGGTATGTTTCCCCCGAAAATTAATTTTTTAATGGATGCCTTATTTACATGACTAAGTCTAAAATGCCACATATTACAAGAGTCAATCAAATAAGCAGAAGAAGTAGATGTTTTATTATTATCAGCCACGGTTACATTTAGTTTGAAAAGACCCTCATGAATATAACCTTTCCCCACAAAAGCACCTCCCTTAATCACAACTACCTTATCACTCTCTAGAACAACTTCAAAACCCTTCTTAACTAAGACAAAACCAGACACCAGATTCTTCCTAACCTCAGGGACATACAAAACATCTTTCAAGGTAAGAACATTTCTTGAAGTAAACTTTAAAACTACGGTTCCCTTGCCCTCAACCTTAGACGAAGATAAGTTTCCCATGTATAGACGTTCATCCTCACCCACAGCAGTGAAGGTAGTGAAGCTCTCGTGCCGCAAATATGTTTGGTGGCGCCAGAATCAAGCCACCAGTCTCTCATGTTACTCATAATGTTTGCCTCGGTCACAACAGCAGAAACGTTACCCTCCTCGGTTACATTTGCCTGAGGCTTCACATCCTGACTCTTCCTAAACTTGCAATCTTTAGCGTAATGACCTGGTTTTCCACATATATAGCATTGACCTGCAGGTTTAGATTTAAAATGAGGTTTAGAATTTTTATTCTTATCGTTAGGTTTGAATTTATGGTTGGACCTCGAATTTCGGTTTGGTCTATGGTGCCCATGTTTTTGTCTTGAATGGTTAGGCTTGGACTGGTTCTGTTTTTGGTTTCCATTTGATTTTCCCTCTACTAAATTAGACTTTGAACTGAATTCAAATTTTTTCTCCCAAAGTTCTGAATTCCTATTATCTTCCTCAATTCTCAAACAAACTATCAAATCTTCTAGTGACATCTCCGTTTTATTATGTTTCATACCGTTTTTGTAATCTTTCCAAGAAGGTGGAAGTTTTTCAATTATAACAGACACCTGAAATCCCTCACATATATTATAACCCTCGGCCAGAATTTCATGAATAATAATTTGTAGTTCTTCCAGTTGCGACACAAAAGATTTATTATCTTCCATTTTAAAATCCAAAAATTTTCCAACCACAATTTTTTTAAACCCAACATCTTAAGTTGCATATTTTTTATCCAATAAGTTCCATAATTCTTTAGCGGTAGGACATGATTAATAAACATCATACAATTCAAGGCAGAGCCAGTTCAGTATATAATTCGTACATATATAATCCCTTTCTTTCCAAACATACTGTTCTTCAGATGTAGAAGGTCTATCAGATGCAATAACGTCAACGACCTTAAGAGTTGTTAGATAAAAATACAGTTTCATTAGCCATCTCTTCAAATTCTTTCGATCAAACAGTTCAGGATTTTCAGAGTATTTTGCATTAGAATTTTCCATAGTAGATTATAGAATAACAACCAATAATTTAACCTTTAGATTGTTGGAATTAATATATGCAGAATAAACGAAAAAAACCCAAATTCGAAATAGATAAAATTAGAAGGACTTATCGATCGAGGTTTGTGTTTGACACAAAGTCCTAAAGGTGAAATTGCTTGCTGATATTTGTAGTTGTCAGCCTCGTGAACATACACCTCCCAGTATTCAACGATCAGATTTACACACCAGCTTTGTGTTAAATATTTGAACTCTCGGGATACTCCAGTACTCCTAAAAAATAACGAAAAGTAGAAAGTAGCAAAATTATTTTTGTAGAGAAAGTGAGAGAGATTGATTTTTTCTGTGTTCTTTTTCAAAGCTATAGCATTTGTTTTATAAAAAAAATGGTAAAAAACATGGGTAGAGGTTTTAGCTAACTAACCAAATAATATCTCCACTAACAGGTAGTTTACTTAGAATAGGAGACTAAGTCAAAAATTAAAAACGAATTAATAAAAGCGTAAAAATTCTGGGCACCAAGAGAAGCCCAAAGCCCCCAAGGCCTAATCAAATACTATTAATGTTTAGTGTGCCTCCTAGGGATTGAACCCATGAGCTCAAGCACCAAACCCCATAAACTTACCACTAGTCCACTTACCCAAACTTATTTAGTTCATTCAAAATAAATCTATATACCCAATATACCCAACAATCCCCCACATAAATTAAATAAATAAATAAATAAAATAAAATGACGCTCTGGAGTATCATAAGGAGTGACGTATAAGGCAAATGTGCCATTCGACTTGACCCTTTTCTTTTTGTTGATCTATTGAGTTTACCGGTTGATAGTGAACTAATGTCTTGAACTATTTCACCGTTGTTGTAAACTTAAGTCAATAGAACACACACGTGACTCCCAAAAATCATCATCGAGTTCCCAGAGATGTGCTCGTTTTTCCCTTGAGCATGCCCAGGTTTCTTGAGTTCTCTAGAGAATCAACCTTAATTCTCAAAGGAAGCGGCCCTACTACCACACTCATATAGGTGCTTCTATCAAGAGTGCACTGTATCTCACAACCCACTGAATAACAGCTATAGAAAGAATTAAGAGATTAAATCTGATCCTCCATCGATACAGAGGTACTACATCATAGGAACGAGTTTCAAGTAAAACTTAAATATGTACCCCCACAAATCACCCGTATAACATTTTGATCCCATTGAACCTATATCTTGGGATCTCCAGTCATATGGATTGGGTGTCTATTACATGTGATTTAGATATTAATGGGCTTTAGGCCCATTCCCCTCGATGTTTGATAAACTAGCTCTCTAGCTAGCCCTTTAGTCAATGGATCCGCCATGTTTTTCTTTGACTTGACATAGTCAATTGCTATAATTCCATCTTTTAATAATTGTCTCACTGTGTTGTGTCTCCTCCTGATATGTCTAGACTTTCCATTGTAGGAGTTATTATGTGCTCTTACGATCGCTGCTTGACTGTCACAGTGAATGGACAAGGCTGGAACAGGTTTACGCTACAAATGAATATCTAATATGAAGTTCCTTAACCATTCAGCCTCTTCACTTTCTTTATCCAACGATATGAACTCTGACTCCATAGTGGATCTAGCTATGAATGTTTTCTCGGTATATTTCCAAGATATAGCGCCTCCTTCCAAGGAATTATCAATCGATCGATCGATGTTTGCAGAATAAATAAATAAACCCAAATTCGAAACAAATAAAATTAGAAGGAATTATCGATCGAGGTTTGTGTTTGACACGAAGTCCTAAAGGTGAAATTTCTCGCTGATGTTTGTAGCTGTCAGTCTCGTGAACATACACCTCCCAGGATTCAACGATCAGATTTATACACCAGCTTTGTGTTAAATCTTTGAACTCTCAGGATACTCCAGCAATCCTAATAAATAACGGAAAGTAGAAAGTAGCAAAATTATTTTTGCAGAGAAAGTGAGAGAGATTGATTTTTTCTGTGTTCTTTTCCAAACCCGTAGCCTTTGTTTTATAAAAAAAATGGTCAAAAAATTGGGTAGAGGTTTTAGCCAACTAACCCACTAATATCTCCACTAACGGGTAGTTTACTTATAATAGGAGACTAAGTCAAAAATTTAAAACGAATTCATAAAAGGGTAACAATTCTGGGCACTCAAGATAAGCCCAAAGCCCCAAATACCCCAAGGCCCAATCAAAGACTGTCAATGTTTAGTGTGCCTAATAGGGATTGAACCCATAACCTCAAGCACCAAACAACATAAACATGCCACTTGGCCCCTTACCCCAACTTATTTAGTTCATTCAGAAAAAATTTATATACCCTACAATCCCCAACATGAATGAAATAAATAAATAAAATAAAACAAAACGACGCTTTTGAGTATCATAAGGAGTGACCTATAAGGCAAAGGTGTCATTCGACTTGAACCTTTGCTTTGTGTTGATTATTGAGTTTACCGATTGATAGTTAACTAATGTCTTCAACTATTTCACCGTTTTTGTAAACTTAAGTCAATAGAACACACACGTGACTCCCAAAAATCATCATCGAGTTTCCAGAGTTCTGCTCGTTTCGGCCTTGAGCATGACCAGGTTTCTTGAGTGCTCTAGAGAATCAGCCTTAATTCTCATAGGAAGCGGCCCCACTACCACACTCATATAGGATCTTCTATTAAGAGTGTACTGTATCTCACACCCCAGTGAATAACAGCTATAGAAAGCATTAAAAGATTAAATCTCATCCTCCATCGATACGGAGGTACAACATCATAGGAATGGGTTTTAAGTAAAACATAAATTTGTACCCCCACAAATTACTCGTATAACTTTGTTATCCCATTGAACCCAGATCTTGGGATCTCCAGTCATATGGGTTGGGTTGACATTATAAGCGATTTAGATATTAATAGGCTTTAGGCCTATTCCCCTCGATGTTTGATAAACTAGCTCTCTAGCTAGACCTTTAGTCAATGGATTCACCAGGTTTTCCTTTGACTTGACATAGTCGATTGCTATAATTCCATCTTTCAATAATTGTCTCACTGTGTTGTGTATCCCCCTGATATGTCTAGACTTTCCATTGTAGGAGTTATTATGTGCTCCTGCGATCGCAGCTTGACTGTCACAGTGAATGGACAAGGCTGGAACTGGTTTAGGCTACAAATGAATATCTAATATGAAGTTCCTTAACCATTCAGCCTCTTCACTTGATTTATCCAACGCTATGAACTCTGACTCCATAGTGGATCTAGTTATGCACGTTTGTTGGAAGATTTCCAAGATATAGCGCCTCCTACCAAGGTAAAAATATAGCTACTCGTAGACTTACATTCATCACTATCAGAAATCCAATTAGCATCACAAAAGCATTCAATTACAGAAGGATATCTAATCTAATGAATACCATAATTTATTGTGTATTTTAGATATCTCAAAACTCTAATCAAAGCATCCCAATGATCATTATTAGGATTACAAGTGTATCTGCTAAGTCTACCCACAGCATATGCAATATCAGTAATAGTGTAGTTCATAAGATACATTAGACTACCTATAACTCTAGAATATTCTAATGATGATACACAAGGACCCGGATGATTCCTTAAGTGACAACTAGGGTTATAAGGTGTTTTAGCAGGAATACAATTAAATCTTTCAAATTTTCTAACAACTTTCTCTACATAATGAGATTGGAATAAAACAATTCCTTCAGAATTTTTAATGATTTTAATTCCAAGTATAACCTCAGCAACACCCAAATCTTTCATATCAAATTTCTTATTAAGTAAACTTTTAGTTTTATGAACTACATCCATATCAGTTCCAAAAATAAGCATATCATCCACATATAAGCAAATAATCACACCAGAATTATCCTTGAATTTGCTATTAATACATTTATCCGCTTCATTAATGTTAAAACCATTAGAGATGATTACTTGATCAAATTTCTCATGCCATTGTTTAGAAGCTTGTTTTAGTCCATATAAAGATTTTTTCAGTATACACACTTTTTGATCTAGGCCTTGGACTACAAACCTCCCGGGTTGATCTTTATAAATTTCTTCTTCAAGATCTCCATTTAAAAAAGCCATTTTAACATCCACTTGATGCATTATCAGATTATGTAATGAAGCAATAGCAATTAATAGCCTAATAGATGTAATTCTAGTAATATGAGAGTAAGTATCAAAGAAAGCAATACCTTCCTTTTTCCTATAGCCTTTAGCTACCAATCTTGCCTTAAATTTATCAGTAGAACCATCAGGTTTTAAAAATCCATTTGCATCCAATACTTTTACATCCTTTAGGCAAGTCAACTAACTCCCACGTGTTGTTAGAAATAATAGAATCATATTCACTATTAATAGCTTCTTTCCAAAAAATAGAATCGGGAGAGGACATTGCCTCACTAAAATTGACAGGGTCATTTTCCATTAACTACGTTAAAAATTCAGGACCATTTTCTTATGTTTCAAATCTTCTATCAAATCTTCCTCAATTCTCAAACGAACTCTCAAATCTTCTAGTGGCATCTCCTTTTTCTTATGTTACAGATCATTTTTATAATCTTTCCAAGAAGGTGGCAGTTTTTCAATTATCGCAGACACCTGAAATCCCTCACATATATTACAACCCTCGGCCAGAATTTCATGAATAATAATTTGTAGTTCTTCTAGTTGCGACACAACAGATTTTTTATCTTCCATTTTAAAATCCCTAAATTTTCCAACCACAAATTTTTTAGACCCAGCATCTTCAGTTGCATTTTTTTATCCAGTAATTTCCGTAATGCTTTAGCAGTAGGACATGACCAGTAAACATCATACAATTCAAGGCAAAGACAGTTCAGTATATAATTCCTACACATATAATCCCTTTGTTTCCAAACAACCAGTTCTTCAGGTGTAGAAGGTCTAACAGATGCAATAACGTCAACAACCTTAACAGTTGTTAGATAAAATTAAAGTTTCATTTGCCATCTCTTAAAATTCTTTCCATCAAACAGTTCAGGTTTTTCAGAGTATTTTGCATTAGGATTCTCCATAGCAGATTGTAGAATAACAATGCAGAATAAACGAAAAAATCCCAAACTCGAAATAGATAAAATTAGAAGGACTTATCGATCGAGGTTTGTGTTTGACACAAAGTCCTAAAGGTGAAATTTCTTGCTGATATTTGTAGCTGTCAGCCTCGTGAACTTACACCTCCCAGGATTCAACGATCGGATTTACACACCAGCTTTGTGTTAAATCTTTGAACTCTCAGGATACTCCAGCACTCCCCAAAAATAATGAAAAGTAGAAAGTAGCAAAATTATTTTCACAAAGAAAGTGGGAGAGATTGATTTTTTCTGTGTTCTTTTTCAAAGCCGTAGCATTTGTTTTCTTAAAAAAAGGGTAAAAATATGGGTAGAGGTTTTAGCCAACTAACCCACTAATATCTCCACTAACGGGTAGTTTACTTAGGATAGGAGACTAAGTCAAAAATTAAAAACGAATTTATAAAAGGGTAAAAATTCTGGGCACTCAAGAGAAGCCCAAAGCCCCAAAGAACCCAAGGCCCAATCAAAGACTATTAATGTTTAGTGTGCCTCCTAGGGATTGAACCCATTACCTCAAGTACCAAACCCCATAAACTTACCACTAGGCCACTTACTCCAACTTATTTAGTTCATTCAAAATATATATATATATATACCCAACAATCCCCCACATGAAAGAAATACATAAATAAATAAAATCAGACGATGCTTTAGAGTATCATAAGGAGTGACGTATAAGGCAAATGTGTCATTCGACTTAATCCTTTGCTTCGTGTTGATCTATTGAGTTTACCGGTTGATAGTGAACTAATTTCTTGAACTATTTCATCGTTGTTGTAAACTTAAGTAAATAGAACACACACGTGACTCCCAAAAATCATCATCCAATTCCCATAGTTGCGCTGGTTTCGGCCTTGAGCATGCCCAGGTTTCTTAAGTGCTCTAGAGAATCAACCTTAATTCTCATAGGAAGCGGCCCCATAAACACACTCATATAGGTTCTTCTATCAAGAGTGTACTGTATCTCACACCCCACTGAATAACAGCTATAGTAAGCATTAAGAGATCAAATTTCATCCTCCATTGATACAGAGGAACTACATCATAGGAATGGGTTTCAAGTAAGACTTAAATTTATACCCCCACAAATCACTCGTATAACTTTATTATCCCATTGAACCCAGATCTTGGGATCTCCAATCGTATGGGTTGGGTTTTCATTATAGGTGATTTAGATATTTACAGGCTTTAGTCCCATTCCCCTCGATGTTTGATAAACTAGCTCTCTAGCTTGACCTTTAGTCAATGGATTAGCCAGGTTTTCCTTTGACTTCACAAAGTCGATTGCTATAATTCCATTTTTCAATAATTGTCTCACTGTGTCGTGTCTCCTCCTGATATGTCTAGACTTTCCATTGTAGGAGTTATTATGTGCTCCTCCGATCTCTGCTTGACTGTCACAGTGAATGGACAAGGCTGGAACTGGTTTAGGCTACAAATGAATATCTAATATGAAGTTCCTTAACCATTCAGCCTCTTCACTTGCTTTATCCAATGCTATGAACTCTGACTCCATAGTGGATCCAGTTCTTCACGTTTGTTGGTAGATTTCTAAGATATAGCGCCTCCTGCCAAGGCAAAAACATACAACTCGTAGACTTACATTCATCATTATCAGAAATCCAATTAGCATTAAAAAAGCCTTCAATTACAGAAGGATATCTAATATAATGAATACCATAATTTATTGTGTATTTTAGATATCTCAAAACTCTAATAAAATCGTCCCAATGTTCATTATTAAGACTACAAGTGTATCTGCTAAGTCTACCCACAACATATGCAATATCAGTTCTAGTGCAGTTCATAAGATACATTAGACTACCTATAACTCTAGAATATTCTAATGATGATACACCAGGACCCGGATGTTTCCTTAAGTGACAACTAGGGTCATAAGGTGTTTTAGCAGGAATACAATTAAATTGTTCAAATTTTCTAACAACTTTCTCTACGTATTGAGATTGGGACAAAACCATTCCTTCAGAATTTTTAATGATTTTAATTCCAAGTATAACATCAGCAACACCCAAATCTTTCATATCAAATTGCTTATTAAGAAAACTTTTATTTTTATTAACTACATCCATATCAGTTCCAAAAATAAGCATATCATCCACATATAAGCAAATAATCACACCAGAATTATCCTTGAATTTGCTTTAAATACATTTATCCGCTTCATTAATGTTAAAACCATTAGTGATCATTACTTCATCAAATTTTTCATGCCATTGTTTAGGAGCGTGTTTTAGTCCATATAAAGATTTTTTAAGTCTACACACTTTTTGATCTAGGCCTTGGACTACAAACCCCTCGGGTTGATCCATATAAATTTCTTCTTCAAGATCTCCGTTTAAAAAAGCCATTTTAACATCCATTTGATGAATTATCATATTATGTAATGAAGCAATAGCAATTAATAGCCTAATAGATGTAATTCTAGTAACATGAGAGTAAGTATCAAAGAAATCAATTCCTTCCTTTTGCCTATCGCCTTTAGCTACTAATCTTGCCTTCAATTTATCAGTAGAACCATCAGGTTTTAAAAATCCATTTGCATCCAATAATTTTACATCCTTTAGGCAAGTCAACTAACTCCCACATGTTGTTAGAAATAATAGAATCATATTCACTATTAATAGCTTCTTTCCCAAAAATAGAATCGGGAGAGGACATTGCCTCACTAAAAGTGACGGGGTTATTTTCTATTAAGTACGTTAAAAATTCAGGACCGTTTTCTTATGTTTCAAATCTTCTATCAAATCTTCCTCGATTCTCAAACGAACTATCAAATCTTCTAGTGACATCTCCTTTTTCTTATGTTTCCGACCGTTTTTGTAATCTTTCCAAGAAGCTGGCAGTTTTTCAATTATAGCAGACACCTGAAATCCCTCAAATATGTTATAACCCTCGGCTAGAATTTCATGAATAATAATGTGAAGTTCTTCCAGTTGCGACACAACAAATTTATTATCTTCCATTTTAAAATCCAAAATTTTTTTAGACCCAGCATCTTCAGTTGCATATTTTTTATCCAATAAGTTCCATAATTCTTTAGTATTAGGGCATGACCAATAAACATCATACAATTCAAGGTAAAGACAGTTCAGTATATAATTCCTACACATATAATCCCTTTGTTTCCAAACAACTAGTTCTTCAGGTGTAGAAGGTCTATCAGATGCAATAACGTCAATGACATTAAGACTTGTTAGATAAAATTGCAGTTTCATTTCCCATCTCTTAAAATTCTTTCCATCAAACAGTTCAGGTTTTTCAGAGTATTTTTCATTAGGATTTTCCATAGAAGATTGCAGAATACCAATGAAGAATAAACGAAAAAAACCCACATTCGAAAGAGATAAAATTAGAACGACTTATCGATCGAGGTTTGTGTTTGACACAAAGTCCTAAAGGTGAAATTGCCCGCTGATATTTGTTGCTGTCAGCCTCATGAACATACACCTCCCAGGATTCAACGATCAGATTTACACACCAGTTTTGCGTTAAATCTTAGAACTCTCAGGATACTCCAGCACTCCCAAAAAATAACGAAAAGTAGAAAGTAGCAAAATTATTTTTCAGAGAATGTGAGAGAGATTGATTTTTTCTGTGCTCTTTTTTAAAGACGCAGCCTTTGTTTTATAAAAAAAATGGCCAAAAACGTGGGAAGAGGTTTTAGCCAAGTAACCCACTAATATCTCCACTAACGGGTAGTTTTCTTAGAATAGGAGACTAAGTCAAAAATTAAAAATAAATTAATAAAAGGGTAAAAATTTTGGGCACTCAAGAGAAGCCCAAAGCCCCAAGGCCCAATGCCCAATCAAAGACTATTAATGTTTAGTGTGCCTCCTAGGGATTTAACCCATGACCTCAAGCACCAAACCCCATAAACTTACCACTAGGCCACTTACCCCAACTTATTTAGTTCATTTAAAAGAAATATATATACCCAACAATCCCCCACATGAATAAAATAAATATATAAATAAAATAAAACGATGCTCTGGAGTATCATAAGGAGTGACGTATAAGGCAAAGGTGTCATTCGACTTAAACCTTTGTTTTGTGTTGATCTATTGATTTTACCGGTTGATAGTGAACTAATGTCTTAAACTATTTCACCGTTGTTGTAAACTTAAGTCAATATAACAAACACGTGACTCCAAAAAATTATCATCGAGTTCCCACAGTTGTGCTCGTTTCTGCCTTGAGCATGCCCAGGTTTCTTGAGTGCTCTAGAGAATCAACCTTAATTCTCATAGGAAGCGGCCCCACTACCACACTCATATATGTGCTTCTATCAAGAGTGTACTGTATCTCACACCCCACTGAATAATGGCTATAGAAAGCATTAAGAGATTAAATCTCATGCTCCATCGATACAGAGGTACTACATCATAGGAATGGGTTTTAAGTAAAACTTAAATTTGTACCCCCACAAATCACTCGTATAACTTTGTTATCCCATTGAACCCAGATCTTGGGATCTTCAGTCAGATGGGTTGGGTTTCCATTATTGGTGATTTAGATATAAATAGGCTTTCGGCCAATTCCCCTCGATTTTTGATAAACTGGCTCTCTAACTAGCCCTTTAGTCAATGGATCCGCCAGGTTTTCCTTTGACTTGACATAGTCGATTGCTATAATTCCATCTTTCAATAATTGTCTCACTATGTTGTGTCTCCTCCTGATATGTCTAGACTTTCCATTGTAGGAGTTATTATGTCCTCTTGCGATCGCTGCTTGACTGTCACAGTGAATGAACAAGGTTGGAACTGGTTTAGGCTACAAATGAATATCTAATATGAAGTTCCTTAACCATTCAGCCTCTTCACTTTCTTTATCTAGCGCTATGAACTCTCACTCCATAGTGGATCTAGCTATGCACGTTTTATTGGTAGATTTCCAACATATAGCGCCTCCTGCCAAGGCAAAAACATAGCCACTCGTAGACTTAAATTCATCATTATCAGAAATTCAATTAGCATCACAAAAGCCTTTTAATTAGAGAAGGGTATCTAATATAATGAATACCATAATTTATTGTTTATTTTAGATATCTCAAAACTCTAATCAAAGCATTCAAATGTTCATTATTAGGATTACAAGGGTATCTGCTAAGTCTGCCCACAGCATATGCAATACCAGGTCTAGTGCAGTTCATAAGATACATTAGACTACCTATATCTCTAGAATATTTTAATGATGATACACTAGGACCCAGATGTTTCCTTAAGTGACCACTAGGGTCATAAGGTGTTTTAGCAGGAATACAATTAAATTGTTCAAATTTTCTATGAACTTTCTCTACATAATGAGATTGGGATAAAACAATTCCTTCCGAATTTTTAATGATTTTAATTCCAGGTACAACATCCGCAACACCCAAATCTTTCATATCAAATTGCTTATTAAGGAAACTTTTAGTTTTATTAACTACATCCATATCAGTTCCAAAAATAAGCATATCATCCACATATAAGCAAATAATCACACCAGAATTATCCTTGAATTTTCTTTAAATACATTTATACGCTTCATTAATGTTAAAACCATTAGAGATCATTACTTGATCAAATTTTTCATGCCATTGTTTAGGAGCTTGTTTTAGTCCATATAAAGATTTTTTAAGTCTACACATTTTTTGATTTAGGCCTTGGACTACAAACCCCTCGGGTTGATCCATATAAATTTCTTCTTCAAGGTCTCCATTCAAAAAAGCCGTTTTAATATCCATTTGTTGAATTATCAGATTATGTAATGAAGCAATAGTAATTAATAGCCTAATAGATGTAATTCTAGTAACAGGAGAGTAAGTATCAAAGAAATCAATTCCTTCCTTTTGCCTATAGCCTTTAACTACCAATCTCGCCTTAAATTTATCAGTAGAGCCATCAGCTTTTAGTTTCCTTTTAAAAATCCATTTGCATCCAATACTTTTACATCCTTTAGGCAAGTCAACTAACTCCCACGTGTTGTTAGAAATAATAGAATCATATTCACAATTAATCGCTTATTTGCAAAAAATAGAATCGGGTGAGGACATTGCCTCACTAAAATTGACGGGGTCATTTTCCATTAACTACGTTAAAAATTAAGGACCCTTTTCTTATATCTCAAATCTTCTATCAAATCTTCCTCAATTCTCAAACGAACTATCAAATCTTCTAGTGGCATCTCCTTTTTCTAATGTTTCAGACCGTTTTTGTAATCTTTCCAAGAAGGGGGCAGTTTTTCAATTATAGCAGACACCTGAAATCCCTCACATATATTATAACCCTCGGCCAGAATTTCATGAATAATAATTTATAGTTCTTCTAGTTGCGACACAACAGATTTATTATCTTCCATTTTAAAATCCCAAAATTTTCCAACCACAAATTTTTTAGACCCAGCATCTCAGTTGCATATTTTTTATCCAGTAAGTTCTATAATTCTTTAGCAGTAGGACATGACCAATAAACATCATACAATTCAAGGTAGAGACAGTTCAGTATATAATTCCTACACATATAATCCCTTTGTTTTCAAACAATTAGTTCTTCAGGTGTAGAAGGTCTATCAGATGCAATAACATCAACGACCTTAAGAGTTAGATAAAATTGCAGTTTCATTTGCCATCTCTTAAAATTCTTTCTATCAAACAGTTTGGGTTTTTTAGAGTATTTTGCATTAGGATTTTTCGTACCAGATTGTAGAATAACAATGCAGAATAAAGGAAAAAACCCAATTTCGAAATAGAAAAAATTAGAAGAACTTATCAATCGAGGTTTGTGTTTGACACAAAGTCCTAATGGTGAAATTTCTCGCTAATATTTGTAGCCGTCAACCTCACGAACATACACCTTCTAGGATTCAACGATCATATTTACACACCAGCTTTGTGTTAAATCTTTGAACTCTCAAGATACTCCAGCACTCCTAAAAAATAATAAAAAGTAGAAAGTAGCACAATTATTTTTGCAGAGAAAGTGAGAGAGATTGATTTTTTCTGTGTTCTTTTTCAAAGCAGTAGCCTTTGTTTTATAAAAAAAAATGGTCAAAAACGTGGGTAGAGGTTTTAGCCAACTAACCCACTAATATCTCCACTAAGGGGTAGTTTACTTTGAATAGGAGACTAAGTCAAAAATTAAAAACGAATTAATAATAAGGAAAAATTCTGGGCACTCAAGAGAAGCCCAAAGCCCCAAAGACCCCAAGGCCGAAGGCCCAATCAAAGACTATTAATGTTTAGTGAGCCTCCTAGGGATTGAACCCATGACCTCAAGCACCAAACCACATAAACTTACCGCTAGGATACTTACCCTAACTTATTTAGTTCATTCAAAATAAATATATATACCCAATATACTTAACAATCCCCTTCATGAAATAAATAAATAAAATAAAATAAAATAAAACGACGCTCTGGAGTATCATAAAGAGTGACGTATAAGGCAAAGGTGTCATTCGACTTGAACCTTTGATTTGTGTTGATCTATTGAGTTTACCGCTTGATAGTGAACTAATGTCTTGAACTATTTGACCATTGTTGTAAACTTAAATCAATAGAACACACATGTGACTCCCAAAAATCATCATCGAGTTCCCACAGTTGTGCTCGTATCGGACTTGAGCATGCCCAGATTACTTGAGTGCTCTATAGAATCAACCTTAATTCTCATAGGAAGCGGCCCCACTACCACACTCATATAGGTGCTTCTATGAAGAGTGTACTGTATCTCACACCCCACTGAATAACAGCTATAGAAAGCATTGAGAGATTAAATCTCATTCTCCATCGATACAGAGCTACTACATCATAAGAATGGGTTTTAAGTAAAACTTAAATTTATATCCCCACAAATCACTCGTATAACTTTGTTATCCCATTGAACCCAGATCTTAGGATCTCCAGCCCAATGGGTTGTGTTTCCATTATAGGTTATTTAGATATTAATAGGCTTTAGGGCCATTCCCCTCAATGTTTGATAAACTAGCTCTCTAGATAGCCCTTTAGTCAATGGAACTGCCAGGTGTTCCTTTGACTTGACATAGTCGATTGCTATAATTCCATCTTTCAATAATTGTCTCACTCTGTTGCGTCTCATCCTGATATGTCTAGACTTTCCATTGTAGTAGTTATGTGTTCTTACGATCGCTGCTTGACTATCACAGTGAATGGACAAGGATGGAACTGGTTTAGGCTACAAATGAATATCTAATATGAATTTCCTTAAACATTCAGCCTCTTCTCTTGCTTTATCCAATTCTATGAACTCTAACTCCATAGTGGATATAGCTATGCACGTTTTCTTAGTAGATTTCCAAGATATAGCGCCTCCTGCCAAGGCAAAAATATAGCCACTCGTAGACTTACATTCATTATTATCAGAAATTCAATTAGCATCACAAAAGCCATCAATTACAGAAGGATATCTAATATAATGACTACCATAATTTATTGTGTATTTTAGATATCTCAAAACTCAAATCAAATCATCCCAATGTTCATTATTAGGATTTCAAGTGTATCTACTAAGTCTACCCACGGCATATTCAATATCAGGTCTAGTGCCGTTCATAAGATACATTAGCCTACCTATAACTCTAGAATATTCTAATCATGATACACTAGGACCCGGATGTTTCGTTAAGTGAAAACTAGGGTCATAAGTTGTTTTAGCAGGAATACAATTAAATTGTTCAAATTTTCTACGAACTTTCTCTACATAATGAGATTGGGATAAAATAATTCCTTCAGAATTTTTAATGATTTTAATTCCAAGTATAACATCGAAAACACCCAAATCTTTCATATCAAAGTGCTTATTAAGGAAACTTTTAGTTTTATTAACTACATCCATATCAGTTCCAAAGATAAGCATATCATCCACATAAAGCAAATAATCACACCAAAACTATCCTTGAATTTGCTATAAATACATTTATCCCCTTAATTAATGTTAAAACCATTAGAGATCATTAATTGATTAAATTTTTCACGCCTTTGTTTAGGAGCTTGTTTTAGTCCATATAAATGTTTTTTAAGTCTACACACTTTTTTATCTAGGCCTTGCACTAAAAACCCCTCAAGTTGATCCATATAAATTTCTTCTTCATGATCTCCATTTAAAAAAGCCGTTTTAACATCCATTTGATGAATTATCATATTATGTAATGAAGCAATATCAATTAATAGCCTAATAGATTTAATTCTAGTAACAGGAGAGTAAGTATCAAAGAAATCAATTCCTTCCTTTTGGCTATAGCCTTTAGCTACGAATTTTGCCTTAAATTTATCCGTAGAACCCTCAGCTTTTAATTTCCTTTTAAAAATACATTTGCATCCAATAGTTTTACATCCTTTAGGCAAGTCAACTAACTCCCACGTGTTGTTAGAAATAATAAAATCGTATTCACTATTAATAGCTTCTTTCCAAAAAATAGAATCCGGTGAGGACATTGCCTCACTAAAAGTGATGGGGCCATTTTCCATTAAGTATGTTAAAAATTCAGGTCCGTTTTCTTATGTTTCAAATCTTCAATCAAATCTTCCTCAATTCTCAAACGAACTATCAAATCTTCTAGTGACATCTCCTTTTTCTTATGTTTCAGACCGTTTTTGTAATCTTTCCAAGAAGGTGACTGTTTTCAATTATAGCAGACACCTGAAATCCCTCACATATATCATAACCCTCGGCCATAATTTCATGAATTATAATTTGTAGTTCTTCCAGTTGCGACACAACAAATTTATTATCTTCCATTTTTAAATCCAAAAATTTTCAACCACAATTTTTTTAGACCCAGCATCTTCAGTTGCATATTTGTTGTAACACCCCGTATTTTTAGTACATTTAAAATTTAATTAATTCGGAAATTCTAAATTAATAAGTGTGTTGTAATTTAATGAATTAATTAGGACAGAATAATATATAAATATTAATCTGGGATTGAATGGTTAATATTTAGGGAAAACTTATTTACTAAGTCAATAGTAATAATATAATTACGTCGTCTCGAGTATTAATGACGAGGTATGTACTTATCACATCCGGAAGTCGGTATAGACTACATTGGGTGGGGGATAAGTATTTTTAGAAATTAACTCGGATGCAGATTCTGAGGGTACAGTTGAGTCCGGATGGGCCGAGATAGTCGGAAAAGTGTACCCGGGGGTAGTAAACGGGTCACGGGACATTTTTAGACATAGTCGGGCCCACTCGGGGACATTTTGGTCACTTGGGCTTGGACCATTAGTCAAAAAACGTGAATTGGATTATTAAGATAATAAAAGGAAAATTTAGGATGATTGTGCTTAATTAAGAAGAGGCACTAAAGGGTTAGGAAACCCTAGCAGCAGCCAAGCCAATTGGGGAGCAAAAGAGAGCCAACAAAGGTCATCTTCAACCTTGGGATTTAGCTCCAATTCAGACTCTACGAACCTTAAGGCAAGTGGATAACTTGCAATAGCATTAAATCTGTTTTCGATTCATATTCATGTGTAGTGATTATGTAGAAATTCGTTTTTGGGTGTTAATAGTATGAACATGGGATTTTGAAAAAAAACAACGATTATGATTTACGAAATTTGGATGGTGATTCTTGTAAAATCTGATAATGGTGAGTTATTGCATATCTGGTAGAATGATATCTGCACATTTGAAAACGAATTTGATGATGGAATTTGGGGTATAAATGGACCTAGGGTTTATGATGAAACTTTCCCCAAATTTAGAAATCGGAGTTAATGGACGAATTATTGATGTTAATGAATGTTCTGGAGATCCCTAATGAGTTTCCTAATATGTACGAATGCTAAAAGGGACTTAGTTTTAGTGTAGAAGGAAATTAGGGCTTGCAGATTTTCGCCCATGGCTGTCTGTCTTCGCGAAGAAGACGAGTACCTGTTCGATCGATCGATCGACGCCATGAAGTCGATCGATCGACGGTCGGCAGAAACTGACAGTTCGCCCAGTTTTGTTTATATAGGAAGAGATTTATATAAAAGTTGTTATGTGATTAATTATGGAGAAAAATATTAATGCATGATTTAAATCTGATTAATTGTGGGGAAATTAATTAGAAGATGGGAGTAGAAATTTGGTGTCACGTCAAAATTGGTTGAGCGACATCGGAGTATATTATTTCATTCAGTAATGGACTAAGTAATTTAGAGTCGGGATTTAGACTCGGGTGAGGTTAATTCGGGCTATGAGATTGAGTCCAAATTAAATGGTGAGGGCAACATCAAAAGTAGTTGAATTATTAATGTGTAAATTAATTAATAATTAGAGTTGGTTAATAACTTCATAATAAAAATGGAATAGGCTCGTGTCACGGGTTTAGTACGCGGTGTAGCTGGAACATTTTTATATATGTATATATATATATACGGTGTGTGATAGTATATATATATATAGCGTATGCCTTAATATCAGTGGTTAGATATTATTATACTTTAGTGCTATAGGGGGAGGTTACGCGCAGTGGATGAATCCCCTAGCTTGAGGAGTAGGGCGAGTAGATTCCCAGGTCATAGCGTCCGTTACAGGGGGTGAGGGGCATCTCACTTTCCGGGAAGGAATATGACCGCCTCCAATCGTATACTAAACCAAGTTAGTGAGCGATTCTAACTTGGATAACTAGGATATGTGAATATACCTAGTGTACTAGCACTTTAGAGAAATTATATCCGGGGAGTACTTTTACTCGGGTGGATGTTAGTGTTTTATGTATTCCAGTATGTGTGTGAATGCTGCAATAAATTCTGAGTATATAATTAGGTGATTATTATATACGGGCTAAATAAATACAAGTATGAGTTGTTGCATATGTATAACGTGTAGAGAAGTTATATGAATCAAAAAGGGAAATGATTAATTAAGTTGATGTTACTAATAACTTAAGAATCATAATCACATTATACTCAAATTAGAGTAGGGAGGAGTATAAGGAGACTTTAATAATTATCTAGTCATGAGTTAGATAACTAGGTGATAATTAAAGCGTTAGTGGTGCACATTAGAGGAGGGGCAAGGAAGTTCTCAAGAGAGTGCGACACTAACTAAAATATGAAGAGCATGCATATTTATTATTACTGCAAGTTAATCATTTGCTAAATGTTTTCAAATGTTTTGGGTACTAACCCTTGCTATAAAAACTTTTTAAAAACCTTTTAGGTGTCCAGCCACAGGGACGCCAGACTTGACTCGATTCCAGGAAATCCGTTGCTGCAGCATATGTGGATGTTGCGGGACCTTTGATAGACGCCTCTTTCTTTCATTCATAATGTAGAGACTCATTATTATTTATTCGAGCATGTTGCTCACTTTCCATTTATTTATTTCTTAGACTTGTTGGGATTTTATTCTTGTCTTTATGGGATTTTTATTTGGACCGATGGTTTATTCGGTTAATTAATTTTTACTTGTGGAATGATTAGTTCAATTATCTGTGATTGTTATATTATTTAATTTTCCGTGTGGGTTTCTGTTTAATTAATGAAAGATAAAAATTGGCACCAGTCTATTTTTCTCACTTAGGTGGTTAGTAATTTAATAAAACGACAGTGATGCTAAGAATGGACCAAATGAGAAACCTGTTCTAACTTGATTTAGGACTGATCACCCGGGATTAATTAGGCGGGGTGTCACAGATGGTATCAGAGCATCAGGTTCTAGTGTCCTTAGGATCTGTGCGGCTTTCTACGTTTCAGCGTAGCGTTCGGTTGTTATAGAGCCCTATTATTAGGACTGTTGATTATATCTTCCGCTTGTGAGAGATAGCTTTTCTGCTATTAGTTTTGAAAATTGTGTACTTATACAATTCAATCTATTTCAGATGTCACTGAAGAGACAGAGTGCGGAGAGGGCTGAAGCTAGAGATGAGGTGAGGGAGGCTCACCAGGAGCCATAGATACCACCACCACCACCCCCACCCGAGTTGATTTCTACTACTCAAGTGGCAGTGATAGTGGCCCAGGCAGTCGAGACAGCGATGCAAGCTATGGCAGCTCATTTTCCACAGCCCCAGGCACCGCCACCATTGGCTCCAGCAGTTCAGGCTCCAGTGGGGCCACCGTCTTGGCAGCAAGTTAGGGAGACCTTTCAGAAGGGTCACCCACCTGAGTTTCAGGGGAGCGTCGATGTGGTGGAGGCTTGTGACTGCAAGAAGAATATTCAGCGCCATCTGCGCATGCTGGAGTGTGCCGATGTGCAAAGGCAGAGGCTTGCTTCCTTTCGTCTGTCGGAGGCAGCCCTATAATGGTGGGAGTCAGTGACCACCACTGAAGAGTGAGATTTCATGGCGGTACCCGAATCCGGGGTGCGGTTCGACCGTAACCACGTTCCACCAGCGGTAGAGGCGGAGATGCGAAGGAAGTTCAGTGAGTTAATACAGGGTGACCGGTCAGTGGCAGATTATGAGCAAGAGTTCACCCGTTTGGCTAGCTTTGTACCAAATGAGGTGAGCAATGAGGAGTGGAAGAGGTCAAGGTTCATAAATGGCTTAGCCTGGAGGATCAGGCAGCATTTGATTGGGAATTCGACGTTAATGACTTATGCAGATGTCGTTAATGCCGCCCTCGTACTTTGTCGGGATCATCGTGCCCATACGAAGGGGAATAAGAGAGCAGGTGAATCGAGCCAACAGGGCAAGGCGGTTACGGGTGGTTGCACTAGTAGTACTCAGCCACAATTCATTCAGCAAGGGAATCAGGCAAAGAGATTTAAGCCTGGTGGGTTCCAACCGGGAGGACAGGGGTCCAGGCAGAGGCAGCCAGACCCTAAACAGCAGCAGCAGGTTCCTCAAGGCCGTCAGGGCCAAGGGAACAATCGGGGAGGCCAGCAGGGCCAGCCACGTCAGGACCAACGACAGGGAGTCGTGCAGAAGCTCTGTTTTGTCTGTCGCCAGCCAGGACACTTCAAGAGGGAGTGCCCGCAGAGGGGCAGAAGCCGTCAGCAGGGTACCCATCAGGGGCAACAAGGGCAGATACCACCGGTCGCACCAACTCCACTCGCCCCAAAGCATCAGTGGCAGATACACTACGAGCGTGTGTATAATGTCCGGAATGTTCCCAATCCTCCGGCACAGCAGGCGCCGCCAGCAGTTGAGGGTATGTTTTTCATTCATGGTCATGTATGTAGCATAATTTTAACATGGGAGCATTCATTCATTAAATCTAATTTTGCTAAACGGGCTAGGTTATTAGAGGCAGCGGGTAGCCTCCGTATGAGCGGAGAGTCGCCAGTAGGCAGCAGGGCTTTGATTCGCTCAATTTGTCGGGGAGTGGACATTTTGATTGGAAGGCTTAGTTTTAGCAGCAAACCTCTTAGTGTTAGATATGGAGGGGAATGATGCCATCTTGGGCATGGATTTGGTTGGCAGGTTACCGGGCTACGGTGGATGGTTATGAGAGGACAATCGTGTTCTCCATTCCGGGACAGGGGATGTTCCAGATAGCAATGCCGCTTCCTGAGGGAGGGTCGCGCACTCATTTATATTACTTTGAGGAGGAAACCACACAAACGATGGTAGTCCCTTTAGACTCTATTCCCATAGTGAGGAACTTTGAGGATGTTCCTAAGACCGATTTCTTGTCGCGGTATGGATCGTATGAATTCAGGGTAATGCCGTTCGGGCTCACCAATGCACCAGCAGTGTTCATGGACCTCATGAACAGAGTTTTCAGGGAGTACCTAGATCAGTTTGTCATCGTGTTCATTGATGACATCCTAATCTACTCGCGCACCGAGGAGGAGCACGCAGAGCATCTGCGCATGGTTTTACAAACATTGAGGGATCATCAGCTCTATGCCAAATCCGGGAAGTGTGGATTCTGGCTACGGGAGGTACAGTTCCTTGGTCACGTCGTGTCAGATCAGGGTATTGCAGTAGATCCAGATAAGGTGTAAGCGGTGAGGGAGTGGGGACAGCCCACGACACCGACCGAGTTGCGCAGTTTTCTGCGTTTGGCCGGTTACTACAGGCGATTCATTAAAGGATTCTCCTAAATTGCAGGACCTTTGACGAATCTAACTCGGAAAGGGGTGCCTTTCAAGTGGGATGATAGTTGTCAATTAGCGTTCGACGAGCTAAAGGACAACTTGACATCTGCACCCGTGCTGGCATTGCCAAAGGGAGGGCTAGAGTATCGGGTTTACACAGACGCATCCTTACGGGGTCTTGGGGGTGTGCTCCAGCAAGAGGAAAGGGCTATAGCTTATGCTTCCAGGAAGCTAAAGCCCGACGAGAGGAATTACCCCACTCACGACCTAGAGTTGGCAGCGGTCGTTTTTGCTTTGAGGATATGGAGGCATTATCTTCTAGGAGAGAAGTTTACTCTATTCACGGATCACAAGTCACTTCAGTATCTCTTCACACAGAAGGATCTGAATATGAGACAAAGGCGGTGGCTAGAATTCATAAAGGACTACCAGTTTGATATCCAGTATCATCCTGGTAAGGCCAATGTAGTAGCAGACGCATTGAGCCGAAGGCCGACTGGGGAGATATCGGAGGTATGGAAAGCGAAGTGGAGAGAGCTTCAATATGAGGACGACGTAGCCAAGGCTTGCATGTCGGCTTTATCCATCACACCCGAGATCATTATGCGGGTTGTGAAGGCTCAGGCAGAGGATCAAAATTTCCGGGATAGGGTGGGCCAGTTGTTAGCTGAGGGAGCGGAGGGTTACTCGATTAGCTCAGAAGGAGGCCTACGTTTTAATGGGAGGTTAATGGTGCCAGAGGATGAGGATTTGAAGCACGCCGTTATAACAGAATCCCATGGTTCGAAATTTGCGGTACATCCCGGTGGGGATAAAATGTACCAAGATATGAGGAGGCAGTATTGGTGGGCAGGGATGAAACGGGACATAGCGGAGTTTGTTTCGAAATGTGCCACATGTCAGCTTGTGAAAGTTGACCACCAGAGACCATCAGGGATGCTACAGCCGTTAGAAATTCCCGTGTGGAAGTGGGAGAGCATCTCCATGGACTTCATCACAGGGTTACCGGTATCGCAGAGGGGTCACGACTCCATATGGGTTATTGTGGATCGGTTGGCTAAGGTAGCCCACTTTTTACCGGTACGCACAGACTTCGAAACAATGCGTTATGCGCAGCTATTCATAGCAGAGATTGTTAAGCTGCATGGAGTGCCGATAAACATTGTATCCGACCGAGACAAAATCTTTGTTGCCCACTTTTGGCAGAGCTTTCGGGAGGCAATGGGCACGGAGTTGCGCTTGAGTACAGCGTATCACCCACAGACTGACGGACAGACTGAGAGAGTTAATCAGATGCTGGAGGACATGCTCAGAATGTGCATTTTAGACTTCGGGGGAGGGTGGGAGAAATATATTCCTTTGGTAGAGTTTGCGTATAACAACTCTTACCAATTCACGATTGGAATGGCACCGTTTGAGGCACTGTACGGGAGACCTTGTCGTTCACCCGCTTGTTGGTTAGAGGTGGGGGACAACAAACTCTTGGGGCCGGAGATTTTCCAGGAGACATCTACCAAGATAGAGTTGATTCGAGGAAGGATTCGAATAGCTCAGGACAGGCAGAAGAGTTATGCTGATGCTTCTCGAAGACATGTGGAGCTAGAGGTTGGGGACCAGGTTTTAGTACAGGTATCCCCTATGAAAGGGGTGATGAGGTTCGGCAAGAAGGGTATGTTAGCACCGCGATATGTAGGACCTTTCCCTATTATTGAGAGGGTGGGACCGGTGGCGTATAAGCTTGGATTACCAGAACATCTTCAGCGGATATACGATGTATTCCATGTGGCATCGTTGAAGAAATATCGAAGGAGCGAGAGAGCCTTTTGGCATATTCCACTCGAGGAGATCGACTTACAGCCAGACATCTCGTATGAGGAGAGGCCGGTAGCAATTCTGGATCATAGTGAGCGGAAATTACGATCCAAGGTTGTTCCTTTGGTTAGGGTACAGTGGGGTCATCACAATGTTGACGAGTCTACCTGGGAGCGAGAGGAGGATATGCGGGAACAATATCCAGAACTGTTCAACGCAGGTACGATCTAATTTCGGGGACGAAATTCCTTTATAAGGGGGGGAGTATGTAACACCCCGTATTTTTAGTACATTTAAAATTTAATTAATTCGGAAATTCTAAATTACTAAGTGTGTTGTAATTTAATGAATTAATTAGGACAGAATAATATATAAATATTAATCTGGGATTGAATGGTTAATATTTAGGGAAAACTTATTTACTAAGTGAATAGTAATAATATAATTACGTCGTCTCGAGTATTAATGACGAGGTATGTACTTATCACATCCGGAAGTCGGTATAGACTACATTGGGTGGGGGATAAGTATTTTTAGAAATTAACTCGGATGCAGATTCTGAGGGTACAGTTGAGTCCGGATGGGCCGAGATAGTCGGAAAAGTATACCCGGGGGTAGTAAACGGGTCACGGGACATTTTTAGACATAGTCGGGCCCACTCGGGGACATTTTGGTCACTTGGGCTTGGACCATTAGTCAAAAAACGTGAATTGGATTATTAAGTTAATAAAAGGAAAATTTAGGATGGCTGTGCTTAATTAAGAAGAGGCACTAAAGGGTTAGGAAACCCTAGCAGCAGCCAAGCCAATTGGGGACCAAAAGAGAGCCAACAAAGGTCATCTTCAACCTTGGGATTTAGCTCCAATTCAGACTCTACGAACCTTAAGGCAAGTGGATAACTTGCAATAGCATTAAATCTGTTTTCGATTCATATTCATATGTAGTGATTATGTAGAAATTCGTTTTTGGGTGTTAATAGTATGAACATGGGATTTTGAAAAAAAACAACGATTCTGATTTACGAAATTTGGATGGTGATTCTTGTAAAATCTGATAATGGTGAGTTATTGCATATCTGGTAGAATGATATCTGCATATTTGAAAACGAATTTGATGATGGAATTTGGGGTATAAATGGACCTA
The DNA here is from genome assembly GCA_949130495.1 of Sambucus nigra. Taxonomy (NCBI): domain Eukaryota; kingdom Viridiplantae; phylum Streptophyta; class Magnoliopsida; order Dipsacales; family Adoxaceae; genus Sambucus; species Sambucus nigra. Next base: position 356,146,128 of record OX422222.1, on the reverse strand, counting down.
GGGTTTATGATGAAACTTTCCCCAAATTTAGAAATCGGAGTTAATGGACGAATTATTGATGTTAATGAATGTTCTGGAGATCCCTAATGAGTTTCCTAATATGTACGAATGCTAAAGGGACTTAGTTTTAGTGTAGAAGGAAATTAGGGCTTGCAGATTTTCGCCCATGGCTGTCTGTCTTCGCGAAGAAGACGAGTACCTGTTCGATCGATCGATCGACGCCATGAAGTCGATCGATCGACGGTCGGCAGAAACTGACAGTTCGCCCAGTTTTGTTTATATAAGAAGAGATTTATATAAAAGTTGTTATGTGATTAATTATGGAGAAAAATATTAATGCATGATTTAAATCTGATTAATTGTGGGGAAATTAATTAGAAGATGGGAGTAGAAATTTGGTGTCACGTCAAAATTGGTTGAGCGACATCGGAGTATATTATTTCATTCAGTAATGGACTAAGTAATTTAGAGTCGGGATTTAGACTCAGGTGAGGTTAATTCGGGCTATGAGATTGAGTCCAAATTAAATGGTGAGGGCAACATCAAAAGTAGTTGAATTATTAATGTGTAAATTAATTAATAATTAGAGTTGGTTAATAACTTCATAATAAAAATGGAATAGGCTCGTGTCACGGGTTTAGTACGCGGTGTAGCTGGAACATTTTTATATATGTATATATATATATACGGTGTGTGATAGTATATATATATATAGCGTATGCCTTAATATCAGTGGTTAGATATTATTATACTTTAGTGCTATAGGGGGAGGTTACGCGCAGTGGATGAATCCCCTAGCTTGAGGAGTAGGGCGAGTAGATTCCCAGGTCATAGCGTCCGTTACAGGGGGTGAGGGGCATCTCACTTTCCGGGAAGGAATATGACCGCCTCCAATCGTATACTAAACCAAGTTAGTGAGCGATTCTAACTTGGATAACTAGGATATGTGAATATACCTAGTGTACTAGCACTTTAGAGAAATTATATCCGAGGAGTACTTTTACTCGGGTGGATGTTAGTGTTTTATGTATTCCAGTATGTGTGTGAATGCTGCAATAAATTCTGAGTATATAATTAGGTGATTACTATATACGGGCTAAATAAATACAAGTATGAGTTGTTGCATATGTATAACGTGTAGAGAAGTTATATGAATCAAAAAGGGAAATGATTAATTAAGTTGATGTTACTAATAACTTAAGAATCATAATCACATTATACTCAAATTAGAGTAGGGAGGAGTATAAGGAGACTTTAATAATTATCTAGTCATGAGTTAGATAACTAGGTGATAATTAAAGCGTTAGTGGTGCACATTAGAGGAGGGGCAAGGAAGTTCTCAAGAGAGTGCGACACTAACTAAAATATGAAGAGCATGCATATTTATTATTACTGCAAGTTAATCATTTGCTAAATGTTTTCAAATGTTTTGGGTACTAACCCTTGCTATAAAAACTTTTTAAAAACCTTTTAGGTGTCCAGCCACAGGGACGCCAGACTTGACTCGATTCTAGGAAATCCGTTGCTGCAGCATATGTGGATGTTGCGGGACCTTTGATAGACGCCTCTTTCTTTCATTCATAATGTAGAGACTCATTATTATTTATTCGAGCATGTTTCTCACTTTCCATTTATTTATTTCTTAGACTTGTTGGGATTTTATTCTTGTCTTTATGGGATTTTTATTTGGACCGATGGTTTATTCGGTTAATTAATTTTTACTTGTGGAATGATTAGTTCAATTATCTGTGATTGTTATATTGTTTTATTTTCCGTGTGGGTTTCTGTTTAATTAATGAAAGATAAAAATTGGCACCAGTCTATTTTTCTCACTTAGGTGGTTAGTAATTTAATAAAACGACAGTGATGCTAAGAATGGACAAAATGAGAAACCAGTTCTAACTTGATTTAGGACTGATCACCCGGGATTAATTAGGCGGGGTGTCACAGATGGTATCAGAGCATCAGGTTCTAGTGTCCTTAGGATCTGTGCGGCTTTCTACATTTCAGCGTAGCGTTCGGTTGTTATAGAGCCCTATTATTAGGACTGTTGGTTATATCTTCCGCTTGTGAGAGATAGCATTTCTGCTATTAGTTTTGAAAATTGTGTACTTATACAATTCAATCTATTTCAGATGTCACTGAAGAGACAGAGTGCGGAGAGGGCTGAAGCTAGAGATGAGGTGAGGGAGGCTCACCAGGAGCCACAGATACCGCCACCACCACCCCCACCCGAGTTGATTTCTACTACTCAAGTGGCAGTGATAGTGGCCCAGGCAGTCGAGACAGCGATGCAAGCTATGGCAGCTCATTTTCCACAGCCCCAGGCACCGCCACCATTGGCTCCAGCAGTTCAGGCTCCAGTGGGGCCACCGTCTTGGCAGCAAGTTAGGGAGACCTTTCAGAAGGGTCACCCACCTGAGTTTCAGGGGAGCGTCGATGTGGTGGAGGCTTGTGACTGCAAGAAGAATATTCAGCGCCATCTGCGCATGCTGGAGTGTGCCGATGTGCAAAGGCAGAGGCTTGCTTCCTTTCGTCTGTCGGAGGCAGCCCTATAATGGTGGGAGTCAGTGACCACCACTGAAGAGTGAGATTTCATGGCGGTACCCGAATCCGGGGTGCGGTTCGACCGTAACCACGTTCCACCAGCGGTAGAGGCGGAGATGCGAAGGAAGTTCAGTGAGTTAATACAGGGTGACCGGTCAGTGGCAGATTATGAGCAAGAGTTCACCCGTTTGGCTAGCTTTGTACCAAATGAGGTGAGCAATGAGGAGTGGAAGAGGTCAAGGTTCATAAATGGCTTAGCCTGGAGGATCAGGCAGCATTTGATTGGGAATTCGACGTTAATGACTTATGCAGATGTCGTTAATGCCGCCCTCGTACTTTGTCGGGATCATCGTGCCCATACGAAGGGGAATAAGAGAGCAGGTGAATCGAGCCAACAGGGCAAGGCGGTTACGGGTGGTTGCACTAGTAGTACTCAGCCACAATTCATTCAGCAAGGGAATCAGGCAAAGAGATTTAAGCCTGGTGGGTTCCAACCGGGAGGACAGGGGTCCAGGCAGAGGCAGCCAGACCCTAAACAGCAGCAGCAGGTTCCTCAAGGCCGTCAGGGCTAAGGGAACAATCGGGGAGGCCAGCAGGGCCAGCCACGTCAGGACCAACGACAGGGAGTCGTGCAGAAGCTCTGTTTTGTCTGTCGCCAGCCAGGACACTTCAAGAGGGAGTGCCCGCAGAGGGGCAGAAGCCGTCAGCAGGGTACCCATCAGGGGCAACAAGGGCAGATACCACCGGTCGCACCAACTCCACTCGCCCCAAAGCATCAGTGGCAGATACACTACGGGCGTGTGTATAATGTCCGGAATGTTCCCAATCCTCCGGCACAGCAGGCGCCGCCAGCAGTTGAGGGTATGTTTTTCATTCATGGTCATGTATGTAGCATAATTTTAACATGGGAGCATTCATTCATTAAATCTAATTTTGCTAAACGGGCTAGGTTATTAGAGGCAGCGGGTAGCCTCCGTATGAGCGGAGAGTCGCCAGTAGGCAGCAGGGCTTTGATTCGCTCAATTTGTCGGGGAGTGGACATTTTGATTGGAAGGCTTAGTTTTAGCAGCAAACCTCTTAGTGTTAGATATGGAGGGGAATGATGCCATCTTGGGCATGGATTTGGTTGGCAGGTTACCGGGCTACGGTGGATGGTTATGAGAGGACAATCGTGTTCTCCATTCCGGGACAGGGGATGTTCCAGATAGCAATGCCGCTTCCTGAGGGAGGGTCGCGCACTCATTTATATTACTTTGAGGAGGAAACCTCACAAACGATGGTAGTCCCTTTAGACTCTATTCCCGTAGTGAGGAACTTTGAGGATGTTCCTAAGATCGATTTCTTGTCGCGGTATGGATCGTATGAATTCAGGGTAATGCCGTTCGGGCTCACCAATGCACCAGCAGTGTTCATGGACCTCATGAACAGAGTTTTCAGGGAGTACCTAGATCAGTTTGTCATCGTGTTCATTGATGACATCCTAATCTACTCGCGCACCGAGGAGGAGCACGCAGAGCATCTGCGCATGGTTTTACAAACATTGAGGGATCATCAGCTCTATGCCAAATCCGGGAAGTGTGGATTCTGGCTACGGGAGGTACAGTTCCTTGGTCACGTCGTGTCAGATCAGGGTATTGCAGTAGATCCAGATAAGGTGTAAGCGGTGAGGGAGTGGGGACAGCCCACGACACCGACCGAGTTGCGCAGTTTTCTGGGTTTGGCCGGTTACTACAGGCGATTCATTAAAGGATTCTCCTAAATTGCAGGACCTTTGACGAATTTAACTCGAAAAGGGGTGCCTTTCAAGTGGGATGATAGTTGTCAATTAGCGTTCGACGAGCTAAAGGACAACTTGACATCTGCACCCGTGCTGGCATTGCCAAAGGGAGGGCTAGAGTATCGAGTTTACACAGACGCATCCTTACGGGGTCTTGGGGGTGTGCTCCAGCAAGAGGAAAGGGATATAGCTTATGCTTCCAGGAAGATAAAGCCCCACGAGAGGAATTACCCCACTCACGACCTAGAGTTGGCAGCGGTCGTTTTTGCTTTGAGGATATGGAGGCATTATCTTCTAGGAGAGAAGTTTACTCTATTCACAGATCACAAGTCACTTCAGTATCTCTTCACACAGAAGGATCTGAATATGAGACAAAGGCGGTGGCTAGAATTCGTAAAGGACTACCAGTTTGATATCCAGTATCATCCTGGTAAGGCCAATGTAGTAGCAGACGCATTGAGCCGAAGGCCGACTGAGGAGATATCGGAGGTATGGAAAGCGAAGTGGAGAGAGCTTCAATATGAGGACGACGTAGCCAAGGCTTGCATGTCGGCTTTGTCCATCACACCCGAGATCATTATGCGGGTTGTGAAGGCTCAGGCAGAGGATCAAAATTTTCGGGATTTATTACTGTCAGGATGTTTTCCTTTAAGTTTTAATGTTGGAATCAATTAGTTGAATGTTTAATTATTTGACTTATATATTCCAGGATAGTTGTTGTGTGATCCTTTATCTATGAATTATGTAAAGTTTTAAATGTTGGTTTATAAAATAAAATTTGGAAAGTAATGTCTAAAATGGTTTTGACACTTAGCTTAATTATTTAGGGTGTTTAAATTGTAAAGTTATTTTTATGACGGTGATGCTAAGAATGAACCGACCGTTCACCTTGATTATAATTTAATAAAGGACTGATCACCCGGTATTTAATTAGGCGGGGTGTCACAGTAACATCTATGATATTGAACATGAACTCCTTTTCTTATTCACTACAAAAACAAACGTTCAAAGTGATGAACAAAACCCCAATAGTGCAAACCAATATCTCTATAGCATAATAGTATGAAAGCTCGGATCGTGAAATTATAAGGGTGTTTTTAGACTTTGAAAACCTTAGAAAATTTGTACAAAAAACGTATTGTTTGTAAACTATTTTTCTGGTTCTGCAACTTACGAAATTCTGAGTAAAACATGCCTTAAATAGAAAAATTAAGTCAGCACATCGTTCGAATGAGATGAGGCTATCGTTCAAACTAGATACCTATGCCGTTTGAACGATAAAGCCATGTCATTTGAACTACTTCCACATGTCATTTGATTGACGGTGAATGTCGTTTGAAACTTTTAACACAAGGGAAGGATTCATACGACTCTCACCAATCCTTATCTCAGAATAAATGAAGATAAACTCTTTTAAAAATGATTTTATTAGAAAAATAACATCCTAAAAAGATTTTTCGAGTCCCATAAACATTACACATTCATGCCTAAATGATCGACATGCAACGAAGACGCAAAATGTGCACCAAATTAATCTCAGCATGATAAATTTCTGCATCTTGGCTTTAACATCTTCAATAAACTTTATGTCATAGACTGTGTGGCAATTGTGACAGTAAAAAATCTATATATGACACAAAAATAATTTTTCTTTCGAGAATAAGTCAAATACTTACAATGGACTTAATTGGAAATTTAGTCCTTACACCAACTTCCTTTTAATATGCCCCTCTAATCTATATCATCTTCCATTGGAAAAATGGCTTGCAGTATTGAGAACGATGTCCTTCATTGGATCACAACAGTTGTTAGATCGCTCTTTATGGCCACTTTCTACATAATAGTGGAATTGGCATCATAATGTATGTTCATCGTTATGGAATTCTTCTTCACCTTGATCTGATAGACCTGACTGATCAGCCTCTAGATGATTGTTTTGTAGGGTGATAAGTTGGGGCGCTTTAACCGAAATTCCCTATTCACCTACTTCACCACCAAATTTGAATCTCCTTTTATACATAGTGAACGTATTCTTCTTAGAAGGGCATCTAGCATCACTGGCACCAACGCTTCATATTCATCATTATTATTCGAGAATGCAAAGTCATCATTTCTCCTCTTAAAATAATGGCTCTAACTTCACCCTTTATTTTATGATGACGACCCATAGAAATCCATAACCCACTCCTAAAGGTTGTCTTCGAAACATTTTTCATGCAAATCATCCCCTGGAATACTCACTCATGGTGGCTCAAATATTCCTAATGGAAAGATTTCCAGGCTCTGGATCGCATGAGGGACCACACACTTCAAATCATATTCTGATAGGATAAGGAACCACCTTTCTTCCCTCATAATCAAAATGGTTTATTCCAACTAAAACTTAATGGTATCACATCTTATCAAAATGTGAATGGTGAAAGATATCATATAATGTCTAAGTTTTTGTGCTAGAAACACTAAGGACAAATAATTCCTTTCAAAACAGGTGTACCTTGCGTCTGGGCCATGGATGATTATATTCAAACAGTAGGTAGGTCTTTCTTTCAGCAAAGCACCGATTGATCTTGTAGTGGAAGAGAGGTAGAGTTGTAACATTATTCCAGCTCTAGAAGGGATCATGGTTTGTGGAGACGTGAGAAATGTCTTGAGTTTGTTATATGCTTCTTAATGGTGTTCTTCCCATTTAAACTTCATGTTCTTGCATAGGGTGTCCATCAAAGGATGAGTTATCTTGGTTAACCCTGGCACAAATCTCCTCAGATGTGAAATTTTTTCAAGGAAACTCTGATCCCTTTCACAGTTATTGGGCAAGGAATATTTAGAATGGATTTTTGATTGTCATGTTCCATCTGCGCACCATGGAGATCAATCACAAAGCCTAGTAATTTCACACTTATGACCTCAAAACCACACATTAGTGGGTTCATCCTCAACTTGTAATTCCTGCATCTATTAAAAACCCTTATAAGGTCAATCAAGTGAGACTCCACATTTTTTGACTTGATGACCCAATTATCGATATAAAACTCAAGTATTTCATTGAAAAAATCATGGAAAATGAACATCATTATCCTTTTATAGGTTTCCCCAGCATTCTTTAACCCAAAAGGCATAAAATTGCTCAATAGAGTGATAAATGTTGTCTTCTGTACGTCTATTGGATCCATCTTGATATGAATATATTGCACATACCCATCCATGAAGCTATGCATCTCATAGTCTGCCATTGCAACTATCAAGGTATCAATGGAGGGAAGAAGGAACTCAAATTTTGTGCAAGCTCTATTGAGGTCTCTGAAGTCAACGCAAATTCATATTTGATCTTCATCTTTCTTCCTCACTCGCACAATGCTAGAAATTAAAATGGGATTTTGGATCTACTTGATGAACCTTTCTTTCAGCAAATGTAGTACATCCTCCTTAGTCTTTAGATCCAACTTTGAATTATAAGTCTTGATTAATTGCTTCACTAGTATGGATGAAGGCATAACATTCAATTGTGGGAGCTCACTTCTTGTTCCAGCTCAGCCATCTCAGTCTTCTTCCATGCGAAGACATCTTTATACTCTCGAATGAGCTTAACTAACTCTCTCCTCTTATCTGCATTAAGGTCCTTTGAAATAAAAATGGGCCTTTGATGTTCTACCGCTTGCACTTTCCTCTACTTAGTTATTCATGGGACCCATTCTTTCCCTAATTGAGGGTACTCTTACCCCTCCACGTGGCACGTAAAAATGTGGGCATCATCAGCTAACTCTATGCAAAAAAAGCATCCACCAAATGAGCCTCCTCTTGTCCAAATGAATTTTTTGTCTCTCTAATTACTATCTCAGTTCTTTTCACATTTTCCTTAGCACACTGATGGTAAGTATGGGAACAAGGCCATGGTTCTGCATCCACACCCTTCATATCAATTGGTGGTATGGAATTTCTTTTTTAATAACATTGAAGCTTATGTGTGATGTGATATTCCCCATCACAATCCCAACGTTCATATAACTAATAGGCTTAGATGTTTGGTTATCATACATAGAAATCATCAGAAGGCATTGGAATTAACCTTGCCTAATGAATATTGGATGCACAGAAGGAGTTGGTAGGCATAATGTTTATGGAGGCACCTCCATCCATCAACGCTCTTGAGAAACTCCCTTCGTTCATGATCACTGTGACGTATAATGGTCTGGTGTAAGGGGACCCCACTACTCTATTTGCATTAGAGAAAGTTATCTCAGATGTAAAAATTCTATCCAACCTGACCAATGGATCCCTGCACCTCAATGAGGGGATTGCGTATTTCTTCGCAATATAAAGTATTGCCAAACTGATCTCAAGTCTACTTTCCAAAGGCATCCCCACTTAATAAAAAAAACCACGCAAATTACAAGGATTGGGATATAGCTTGGTATTCCAAGTTAGGCTCCACCACATATCCCTCCATATTATAAAGATCCTCCATGTCCCTACCACTTACCTCATCATAGGAATTCACCATATTTTCCATTCTAATGGTGCACTCCTCCAGAGATACTTCAAACTCCTCTTGCTCTTTTATCAGTCCCCTCGCACCTTTTTTGACCTCTTTGTCATAAGACGCCACCAGGTTTTCTTCATGTACTGGTAGTAGGTTATCATTAATATCTCCTTGGGGAATTTACAGTGTTCCAGCTAACAAATGCTTGTTTATAATTCTCCTCAAGGTAAACCATGAGATTGTTTGATAGAAAAAATGCTAATGCACAAGGCAATATTTGAAGTACGCCTAGATATCTAGTCTTAATTTTGAGGAGCATCCTTAGGCACATAAACTTCCCCTCCATGCACCACACTTTTGTAAGAGTTGATATCCTCCTCCATTGTGCAAGGAAACTGGGTTGGGTCTAATCTATCCCTCCCAATCATTTTTTACTATCCCTCTTATGCCCCTTTCCATCTTCTTCTCCTCTCTCTGCCTACCCCACTTATGGGTCTTGGCCTCTCCCTAGTACAGCTTATGGTATAAACATCATAGGTACAATGATGGGACTTGGGAGAACAACCAATGAAATGTTCGTTTCAAACTTCAAAAATGCTGCAAAGGTCCCCTCGCGAGTTTTATTTATCAAGTGGAAAATATACTGCGGGAGCAAACCCTCCACACAAAGTTGTAGCAACTTGGACTCTTTAGCCTCCTTTCTCACATCGTGAGACCTCTCCCTAAACCTCCTGATGTATGCCACCATCCCCTCCCCTGGCCCTTGTTTCTCCCTTGCTAACTGAGGGTGAACTCATACTCTACTAAAAATACCTTCTTGATAAATAAAATTCCCATCCGTTCCCAAGTATCCACACTCCTAGGGTCCAAGTAGGACTACCAACTGTAGGCTTTATCTATGAGGGATTTGGAAAACTCCCTCAATCATAGCTTCTTGTTGTTATAGTGAGCCCCTAAGTTCTCCACAAACCATTTTCTATGTGCCTTCGGGTTCCTTCCTTTCCCATATTATTTTTAAAAATAAGAGGCACATAATCTTCGGGGTAAGGCTCGTCGTTGTACTCCTCAGGGTAAGGAGTACAAAAGTATCACACACTGAAGCTGCCTCACTCGATGTATGCAAGGAAGGTATCATCTTTAAAATATCCTTTTTTATAACCTCCACCATTAAATAATGTGAAGGACCCACCCCCGGTGCTACAACACTTAGTCTAGTGACCAAATATGTAAGATCATCTACAGTGGGTGTTCCTATGGTTGGTGAAATTATGGGAACAATCATCATGGTAGATACTCTAGAAGGAACTGTTAGGCCTACCTGCACCATAAGAGTGATAAAAGAGCTGGGATCCATCTCCGCCTCAAAAGTCGTTATACTATGAGCATCCGTAAAAATTCCATAAACTTCCCAATTATATGGGCCATCTAATTGGCCTCATTACAACGTTCATGGAAGCATGTGTTATCATGGGAACTTCCGTGGCCATTTAGACCTAAGGGACCTCCACTAGAGGTGCCCCATCTCTAGGGACCTCACGTTCCCTCATTGCCTTTTCTTCTCTCCATTGGATCTCATCAAAGTTAACATTATCTTTGGCCAACCTACTAAAATAATACCTATGCAATAGAGTCACCAAATGTAAGAGGGGAGTCCTCTTGAGGTTGGGGTGTTATAGCACAAACGCAGGCGTAACTGCTATTAAGATGGTAATAAATAAAAAAATAAGGTGTTGTTAACAATGATGAATCAAACTCCAATATATATAGAGATCAAACACTCAACATTGAACTCACAAAATCACTTGTATGTAAAATATACCTTAACAAATAAATTAACCTCTAAAGTAACTCATTTTACATGGAGAGAAACGAAAGCACTCTAGGACACACCCCTCAAAGGCAGATCCAACAGCAAGATCCCATACACAAGGATATCAGTAATAAATGATAGTAAAAGTTCTGGAATGGTGTTAATGGTGTTGAATAATATGCTCTGGTTTGTAATAACTCTTATTTCCCCCCTCTTAATCTCAAAAAAATATATCTCAAGTATGAAAGAACTATCTCCAACTGGAAGTGGCTGAGAGGCCTATATAGTCACTGAAACCACTCGAGTGGCCTAATGCCTAATTAATGTGAAAAGACATCTCCTAGTTCTTTATATCACTAGAATTAAATTCAAGGATGTGCCGTCATGCCTATACATCATAACCATTAAATGCCTATAGCTAGCTTTGGTTTCAACATCAGTGGTAAATCCCCAAATCGTTTGGCAGCCCCCAAACCACCATAGTTGACTTAAGATTGGATTAAAAAATAAATAGATCACGCGTAACATCACTCGGGGAAGTTTTTACTTTTGGTAAAGGTTTTTTTTGCTATAGGCCCAATGTGGAATGGAACTTAAGGCTTCTCTGGGTAAGCTCTCTCGGGTTATTATTCATCGGTGTTATACCAGTTGTGTCTAAAATGGTTAAGTCAAGCCTTAACATTTCCTTGCCTTTCAATCCTCCAAACTAGTTACCTCGCTGGTTCCCCCAGTGAGGTCATTCAATAGAGCGTGAGAGAGCTCCCACGCCCTGCCAAACTTGGTCCCTTGTGGACACCATCTGACTTCACCCTTAGAGAGTGCGCTATCTAGATCTTAATGGATAATTACTAAATTTAAGTCTCCAACACACAAAACACCAAATTTTATCCTATAACCCTAAACAAGAAACTAGATGACAAAGAAAATAAAATTAAACATGAAAACACGACAAGGAAATTTAAGGAAAAAACCTTTCGAGTAAAACATTTTTCCATTCACCACTGTAGAGAGTTTACAAAACTATCGACTAACAGACTACTTGATAATCGGTACAAGTATAATGCATAGTGCCTAGAAAATCTCTAAAAAATATGTCTCCGTATGGAGTCATCCACATGCGGCCTTCCATGCTTGGCATCCACTGATCAACCCTTGTCATTAGCAGTGAATTTCCTCGGGTATCACAAGTCCAGCCATGAAGAAATCACTCCATAAGAGTTGTATGGAAGATACAAGCTTTAGGGTTCAAACTTGATTAACTCAAATATATTTTGGGGATGTGATTTATGAGTCAAAAGGTTTTCTCCAAATAAAAGGTTAAAACATTTTGCAAAGGATATGCAAAAACAGTTCTTGCAAAAGTATTAAATTAAAGAAATCAAACATGAAACCAATATTTATTAGATGAACACAAATTTTAAGGCGGCGACAATATTCGAACGGAATCATAGGCTCGTTTGAACGAGACTTGTTTGATTGAAAGTAAGGTCGTTTGAATAACAAACTAATCTCATTTGAATGAGCTTTGATTGAGCTAAAACAGTACGCCCTTGTGAGAACTTCTAGCGAGAAGAAATCTCATTTGAACGAGATTCCAATCTCGTTTGAATCAGAAGCACGTACAAAAAATATCATTAAATAAGAAAAAATCTCCTCGATTTAAAAAAAATCATGTTTACAGTTTTAATAAAAACAACCATCCCAAAATAAATTCAAGGAACATATTTAAACTTAATTGCATTCAACCTTCAAAGTATGGAGATACTTGAATGTTGTATATGTGGGATCTTCGGACTGTAATAACCCTTACTTTTGAGTAATTGATTTTATATTAATTTTCCATGTGAAGTTATTATATAAAATATTGAATAATGGAGTAAATATTATTTAAGGGAGTTAAAAGATAATATTTACTAGATTCTTGCATATTTATTGTTATGAAAATGTAAATAGCATTTTGTTATGATTTAAGGTGTCATTGTGCTTTAAACGACAATTATGGTTTAAATGAGGTTGGAACTTGAAATGATTTATATTATTTCGGATGCCAATTTAGAGGGCGCGGTTAGTCCCGAAATGTTCGAGATAGTCAAAATAAATGCCATATTGTATTTTGGGTCCCGGGAACTTTTGACAGGTTATAACTAAATTCTGTAGTTACGAATCATTTTAAGAGTGTATGAACAATTAAAAGATGGAAACAAATGCTAAGGTACGTTTAAAGTCTTCCAACCCCATTTTTAATTCTACCTTACACATTACAAACCCTAAAGAGAAAGAGAGAGAAAGAGAAGTGTGGAGAAAAGAGAGAAAATGAAGAAAATTGAAGATTGGGCTTTGGATTTGTTGCTACCGGAAGGAAATTCGAGACTACAACCCTAAGGCAAGTTTTTACTTGCAAATATATGATTTCTTATGGATACATTGCAATGGTAGTTGTGTATTTGGAAGATTTGAGCAAATGTTAGGTTTTGATTTATATATATTGATGTTTGACCCTTAGATCTTATGGTTCATATGATTTAAGTTGGTTATGAGAGTTTGGTTTGGTTTGGAGAGGTTGTAGTTATGTTGTAGGTTAATGATAATGAAAGAGATGTAGGAATAAGGAGATTAGATTTTGGGTTTTTAGTTATAGAAGAAGAGTGATTCTTGGGTCTGCTAAGCGCGATCGACCGCGGTCCCAGGACCGATCGACCGGGCCTTCGGGGGAGAGCCTACAGCTTTTCCCATATAAGTATAAATTTTGAGCGCGGTCGACCGCGGTACCTGGACCGATCGATTGGGCCCCTCGAGATAAGCTTTCTGCATTTCTTCCTAGGCAAAATCCTTGAGACGCGGTCAACCGCGGTCCCAGGACCGGTCCACTGGCCCCCTATTTTTCACTCTTCAAATCCTATTTCTTTCTAGCCTCTTTCTTTCAAGATAGGTACTTTGGAACCTTCTTAATTGAAGTAAAACTAGGGTATTAGAGTTTATCTAAGGTTTCTTCGAAAGTCTATGTTGGAATGAGAGTTGGGGTTTAAGTTAGGGATGATGTGGTTAGTTAATTTGGAGGAAGATAATGATTCTCTTATAGAATGAAATAGTTTAGACCTAGAGAGAAATAGAATGAGTTATCGTGGACTTCTAGAATTGGAGGGAAGAATGTCATTTCATAATGGGTTATTGAGGGTATTTTAATTCCTGGAGACTTGTGTTGAGAGATAATTAAACACTAAAGTTTATGAGGAATATGTTAAACGTTTATGGCTCCGGATATAATGAAATGCATACTTGATAAATTAAATAAATTGCGATTAAGAATTTGTATGTACACACCTCTCTAAATGCTATCATAGGGGATGTTAGGCGTATGAGGTGAAGTCCCCTGGCTAGTGAATGCAGGGTGAATATAGTCCTCGTCCATAGGACCGGTTATTATGTATTATGTGATTATTGTGCGAAGTGAGGTAATTTCGGGTATGGTTATGACTCACTGTTGCAGGTATATGGCCACTTCCCGACGTCACGCAATATAGGATGCCCAGGTTACCTTGTTTGATAGGCCCTGGAAGATGATATACATTTAGGGGCGCGTCCAGTGGGGAAACTCGAAAGGACGGTCTTAGAATCGTTATATATTGTGTAATATAACTATTCTTGTTAAAGTGGAATCTTATTGATGATCTGACAATTTAGGAAATAAATTTCCTTAAAACGTTTCCTAATGAGAAAAAGGAACGGTGAATTAAGATGATGAAAAACAAAAATGGAAATCTCTAAGTATCAAATTATTCCTATTCTCTCGCATCATTTGAATTGTGATCATGGTCATCAGATTTGCGTTAGATCATGCTTTTGAATGGAGATGTTAGATTCCTTATCATTATTTTGATGGTTGTAATTAGCTCATTCATGATAATTAAGTTGCCCATAACTATCAAGAATTTTATTCACTTGGTGATTATATCAAAATCGGGCCCTAACCCGTTTATATCTTTTTGTTTTGCATGAATCTTATATACGATCAGGTGCTCCACCGCAAGGATGCCCATATTGACTTTTTCGTCCCAGTGTCATGGAGGTGTAACACCTTGTGGATGTTACGGGATATTTGGATATAGACACTTCCTTTTTTGTACGTTCTGGCGTTTTGCCTATGTTTGTACTTGTTTCAGTATGTGATATTATACTGTAATACTCGGTGTAACTCAAATGGTATATGTCTGTAATCGACGCTTATTCGGTTATTTTGTTGAATATGATTGCTGATGCATTTCTATCCTTATGTTTATCCACCTCCTTTTCAATTGGATTGTTTAAATGTTTTTCATTAACTTACTAAACAAAAAATTTGACAATCCATTTTCTAAAATATTGGGTGGTTATCTCGTATACTTATGATATTATTGAGATGCTGAGAATGGTCCATCTATGATTGCTGTTATTATTGGATTATCGGGCTAGACACCTCTTATTTTAATAAGTGGGGTGTCACAGATGGTATCAGAGCGTCAGGTTCTAGAGTATTTAGGATCTATGAGGACTTATCACGTTCTACCGTAGCATTCTTTCATATAGAGCCTAAATGTTATGACTATTTTGTTTGCCTATACATGCTATCTTCTGCAAAATGGATTGTTCTTATAGTATTCTAATTTAGTTGCTTCTTCGTCGCAGATGTTGCCCAAGAGAGGTCACCCTGCGAGAAGTAATAGAGTTGTTGAAGATGATGTAGGTCCTCCACTGCCACAGCAAGGGACTATAAATACCACTGAAGTAGCCAATATTATGGCCCAGGCGGTCAATGCTACGTTGACTGCCATGGTTCAGCATTTTTCCTAATCCCAACAGTCGAGGGTTCAGGAGGTGCAAGCCCCCGCGGGACCTTCTCTATGTGAATGAGTTAGAGAATCTTTCTTAAAGGGTCACCCACCGAAATTTTGGGGTGGTTTCGACGTGATAGTAGCTAATCAGTGGGAAAAGGATATGCAACGCCATCTTCGCATGGTGGAATGTAGTGAGGAACGGAAGCAAATCCTGGATACTTTTAAGCTAGTTAGAGCAGCCTTACATTAGTGGGAGTCTATGACCACGCCAGAGCAAAGAAATACCATGACTATCACTGACTTCTGGGTCTTATTTGATCGAAAATATTTCCCTCCGACGGTCCAAAGGGAAATTAGGAGAAAGCTTCAAGATATAGTTCAAGGTGAATGTTCGGTGGAAGAATATGAGGAGGAATTCACTCATTTGGCCAGTTTTGTGTCGGATGAGGTAATCTGGAGGAAAGGAGAATGTTCAAGTTTATTAGAGGTTTACATTAGAGGATACGATAATATTTGCTGGGTAATCCATCTTTGCAAACTTTCGGGGATATGATGAATGCCGCGTTACTCCATTGTCAAGAAAATCGGTTGTATGTTCAAGGTAGTAAGAAAGCTTCAGTTGTGGGACAAGCAAGTAAGCCAGGAGGCAATGGTGATGGAGTAGGATCACTACCCTCATCCCAATTATCGTGAGGTAAGAAAAAAGAAAAGGATGCCCAACAAGGAGACTTATCCAAAAGACAGCGTTTTGGTGGATCTAATTTTGGTAGTGGTGGTTTCGGGCACGGTCAAGGTGCCCCGCAACAGCAGCAAGAAGATCAGGGTAACAATGGGGGTCGAGGCCAGCCGGGCCAAGGTTTTGGAAAGTTTAGAAATAATAGGGGCCGTAATCAGGAAAATCCGATCGGCCGTTGCTTTCAGATTTTCCTATTATTATTGGAGGATCGGGCTGACCACCTCTTATTTTAATAAGCGAGGTGTCACACGGACTTCATCTCTACTTGAATCAAATGGTGGAGGGAGATGCCTAAAACTAATGTAAGCCTAAGATATTTAATCAATGAGATAAAATATGCTCTTTCAAATTTCTCCTTTTTTTACTATTGCAATACAAACATAAAACCAAAATACAAATTACAAAAGAATCCCCTAAGATGAATACAATATCCTAATACCCTCCTAAACCCAAAAATGGATAGGTACAAAGATAAAGTTGTCTTCAAAATAAAATTCTTCAAATCTTCACTTCTTCATTGTCTTCTCTTGGGCACTTCGTCTTCATCGAGTGTAATCCAAATATGATCTTCCAAATACCTACACACATGAAACAAAGAAAATACCCCGTGTTGCAATGAGTTTGAAATATATCAAATAAAATTCATAAAGATATGGAAATTCTCCCCCATAAATCAAACTCACCCCCATAATTTGTTCTCCCCCTTTTATTTTGTCTGAAATAGATTAGGAGTAGAAACTAATCATGAAAAATATAGGGAACATCACTAAGAATAAAAAGATATCATCACAACATGATATGAATGAATGATCATGCAATGAAATCTCAAAAGACAGCACAAGTTTTCAAAAAATTCTCATGTAAAAATAATTTTACAAAGACAACACACCATGGAGAAACAAAAAAATAACTGAATCACAAAAACGAAATATATGGGTGTGAACACATTCTATAGGTTAATAACCGTAGATAAACTTATCATATGTTCACTAAGGAATGATACACCACTAACTGAAGATCTCAAAGTCAACCTTAGGTGTAAAAAATGGTGAACTCAAGTGAAATCGATTTAACCTATTCAACTAATCAAGACTGTGAGTGATTTTCACACCAATAACGCCCTAAACTATGTAATGCTTTACGATATTTTTTTAAGACATGAAAAGCCATTGATCTTCGATTAAACTCCCTCACAACTCACATATTGATTTTTTCTCAACTCTTTTTGTTTTGAAGAAATCAATGCTCCTATGTAGCGAAGCATCAATGTACTTTGAAATTGGCCTGACACTTTATATATTTTTCTTTATATGTGCCTTTAATCTTTTAGGATCTTTTATTTTTGCAAATGGTGGCTATTCACACAAAGTCAACCTGCATTTTGCATCCCGATTCCATTGCTTTAAATATATACCATATTTATCGGAGTTATTATTTTTAATTTTTCGAATCCAGGCAAGGGTTCTAACAAAAACTACTTTCATTATCTCGTTTTATCGCATTAGGTTCGTTTTAAAAGAAGGAATGGGATGAAAATACTACAACCAACACGTGAAAGGTAAGTTCATTACTCAAATAAGTTCGTACTCCTGTGCATTAATGGTGACAATGAGTCAAACATGTAGCAAGTAGTCATCATATCACATCTTAATGACTCCAAAAATTATAAAGCACACAAATGTAATGATGTCACGTCTCAAAACTATACAAAAGATCCACGTGGATATTTAATGAATGGGTGACTCGAACATCTTTAATTTTCATCCACATATGGTGTAAAAATTAAAATCTTTTTTTTTATTTTTCAAAAATTTTATAAAAAAAATAAAACATTTTTGCCTTTTTTCACTTTTTTCTTAATAAGAAATCGAAAATCTTTTTGTATTTTTCCAAAAAAATTTAAGCAAAACAAAAATCTCTTTGGATTTTTTGAAAAATATATCAAAATGAAAAAAATATAAGTACAATTATAGGGAAATAAAGCAGAAAATTTTCATCCACATGAATCTGAATAAGCATGAAAAACATCATATCAAAAACTTCCATAAAATCTTGTGAAGTTTTGACCAAATACTCTCCTTACTCTCGAAAAATCTCAAAATCTCTCTATGATGCGAGGGATTATGCGGGGTAATAAGTGTCGAAGTGCGCATGGGAACATGAGTAGTAGAATATCCTGGACCATACACATATGTCACTTTACCTAACTTAAAACAAAATTCCATAAGGTGACCTCTTTGCTTGCAATGGGAACAAACATAAATGGTCTTAGGTACACCTTTCTCAAAGCATATAGGACAAGATCTCCTATGTGTAATTGGATGCCTAGATGGGTTAGGTCAAGTGCCTTATGGATCAAACACAAACTCAGGAACTGGATCGGGTACAACATGGGAAGTGGATGAACTGTCGTAACCTATTCCTAGCCTCTCAACATTACCCAAAGAGGGACCTATGAGCATCTTTCGATCCTTCTTAGATGTGTCCTCTAAAGTGACCTTTACCTCCCGATCATGTTCGAGATTTTTCTCAGGTTAATATACCCGGGCTTCAAATTTCACATGGGTCTCCAATGAAGATCGAAGATCTCCAGTAAGACTAGCCAGGGTGTTGGTCAATTATCTATTTTCTCATCCTACAATGATCAACTAAACCTTAACTTTGTCTAGTTAACTCACTAAAGCCTTACGCACCCTTAAAGCTTTCATATCTCTCTCCTAATTTAACACCCCAAGACTCAAATCTGCGTTCAACTTTTTGGTTTTCAACCTCTCGGTGTATAAATAACTACAGGATTTTTGGAGATCCCCTTCTGCCTCACTTAAAGTACCATCCTCACTTTAACTATCTCCCGAATGACTCGAAACTTCATTGAGGCTTTCATGTTTACAACTATGTACATGACTAGACATGAACGCGATGCACGGTTCATGTGGTGATTATCCTCCTGAATCAACCGTACTCGATATTACTATCGCTAAGAGTGGATTTATTTACAATCTCCTCACCCCTTCTCTTTAGCCTAGTAGGAAACTCATGTACCCTATACCCTTTGGCCTCGCACTCATAACACCTCATATCTTTCTTTTTTCTCACCGTTATCCTTAACCTTGTCTTTATTTTTATTTTTCTCAATGCCCTTTTTATGGGAAGACTTCTTATTCTAACTTTGAGAAACTTTTTAAATAAGGCCATGTCATCTACATCAAAATCTCCCTCAGATTCAGACTCAAAAACTCTTTCTTTTCCCTCTGAGAATGCATGATATCAATTAATTATTCAATTTGCAAATTTCCAATTTAAAACTTATTTAATTAGAGCCAATCTTCAATCCAAATTTTAATAAACCTTAATCATGCATCTATGTGAATAAATCAAACATGTAAACAAAAAATAAGTGACAAACAAGATTCAAGAAAAAAAATCTTTCGTGTAAAACCTTTTATTTCACTATCTAACATAAATTGCAACTTACAATTACATAGAAAAATCTACAATGAGTCTCCCATAGAAAATCCACATAGACTGCAGCCTAGCACCATAAGTTGTTTTAGGTTCCAAATTGATTCACAAACATATATGGGATCTTTGGCTGAATAAAAAAACAAGATTTTTTACCCTAAAAGTGAAGACTAAAATTTTACAGATTTGCAGTTTTCGTTTGGTAAAATCCTTAATGAAAAAGTCTTCCCAAACAAGTATTTATATAAAAACAAAACATTTGAAGAAAAAAAAAGAATGACCCTTCGCACGACCTATCGAACGACATATGATGTTGTTAGAAGGGGTCGCTTGAACGACTTGTCATTGTCGTTTGAACGACATTGCCTTTTCGTTTGAACGACAGAAGCGAAAAATTAACATTTTAAAAGGTTCGCCTACATGACTTCCAAAAAATATTTTTACTCAAAAACTGCCTCATTTTGATTTAAAAAGACTATTTCGAAAAATATCCCAATACAATCGTAAACCAAATTTGAAATTTAAGCACAATCCTTACCAAAATCAATCTTGTAGAAGTCCATTGTTGAGGAAACTTGATATTCAGATCCGTCGTCTTGAACAAATGATCATGAACTTCTATCGACAGTTATAGCAGTATACGACATACTTGATGTAAAATCAAGACTATGGAAATTATGTCCTTACAACTCTCCCTCTATGTCTATGCCGGTACAATATAAAAACAATTCTAATTATCCATCAAATACCTATACAAATCTAAAATGCTCCCATGAACCTAAAAGTGGAAAGATACTAAAAATGTAAGTCTTCAAAAATCTTCAACATTAAATCTCTTTGTTTTCCTTTCACTTATTGTTTTGTATGCTTTCTAAATGATCATAAAAGTCCTACACACAATAAACAAAACAAATACCTTTACGGCATATCGAGTTTGAAGAAAGATAAGCATAAATCAAATCAAGTAAAATATCAAATCTCCCCCATAATTCAAACTTTCACTCACCCATAATTCATAATTCGTTCTTCCCCTTTTTATTTGTCCGAAATAGACAAGGAAAAGAATCAGCAAAATAAATATGGAGTGTCACGACAAGCATAGCAAAAATAGGCAATTACACTCATGCAAGGATATACTCAAAAGGCTTTCACAATCTTTTTTTTTTGAAAATTTTCAAATAAAGATAATTTACAAAAATAGCACACACAATGAATGTACACTAAGAAAACAAAATCATATAAACTAAATGAATGGAAGTGAACATGTTGGATTGGAAAATCAACTCAGACATTCAACATATGTGCACGGTGAATATGGATACTCCTTACGAATGAACTCAAAATCATCCTTAGGTGTAAAAAACGTTAAATTCAAATGACATCGATTCAATCTAATCAACAAATCACAGTCATATAATTTTCACATCAATAACGTCTAAAACTATGTAATTCTTTTTCAAGACTTTGGTAGGACGTGCAAACATTAACCGTTGATATACTTTCAACCAAACTCCCTCATGTATAATAATGATTATATTTTTCTACTCAATTCTTTTTTTTAATGAAAATATCAAGCTAAACTATATTGGCTTTCACTACTTTTTACAATGCCGCACTTTTTTTTGGCTCTTTTCAAATGGTGGCTTTCATGCAAAGGTTATTTTCTGCTTTCGTTGCCCTTTTTCGTGTTCACTCATCATTTTTTCATATTAAACAAATTCTTCATGGGCAACGGTTCTTGCATACACTAATTTCATTGTCAAGTTTTATGGCATTTGGTTCGATTTAAAGACGGAATTGAGATAAAAACACTTCGACCAACATGTGATGGACAAGACCAATAATCAATTAAAGCCATGCAAGTGTGCATTAAAGGAAATCATGTGTCAAGCATGTAAAAAGTAATCTCGAATCTCATCTTAATGACTTCAAACATTATAAAGCACGTGGATGAAATGATGTATCATCTCAAAATACTATCAAATAGTCAAATGGATATGGAATGATGTTGTGACTTGATCATACTAAATGCCCATTCCTAAACGGTGTAAAAGAAATACAAAAATCTTTTTGTCTTTTTCAAAAATTTTATCAAAATAAAATCATTTTGGCCTTTTCAATTTTTCCTTAAAAAATAGAAAAACTTTTTTTATTTTTCCAAAAAATTTCAAATCTTTTTGGGTTTTTTAAAAAATATACCAAAATGAAAAAAATAAGTACAAAAGTGGTGCACACTAGCAATAGGCATAAAATATCATCATGAAAATCATCTTATGCTAGCAAACAAGTCTAAACCTCAACCATTTGATACGGACGAATTTTCCAAAGGTGGTAACATCCTATGAAAAACATCCATTAAATCATGTGAAGTCTTGACTAAATACTCGACTTTCTCTCTAAAAAGATCAAAAGTTTTCATGTGATATACAGGAGATTGCAAATTATTAAGTTTGGGTGTGTGGATGGGAACATGTGTAGTAGCATAATGAGGTAAAAATCTATGAGACACACAACCCAACTTAAAGGAAAATTACGTAAGGTGGCCTCTCTTCTTGCAATGGGAATAAACAAAAATGGGTCTAGGAATACTTTTCTTAAAATGATTGTCCTATGAAGAAATGGACGCCTAGGTGGGTTATGTCGAGAGCCATATGGGTCTATCAAAAACTCCAGAACTAGCTCAGGTGCAACATGGAAAGTAGATGCACCGTCATAACTTATTCCTCATCTCTAAACATCACCTAAAGAGGGACCAAGGATCATCCTTACAACCTTCTTTGATGTAT
This sequence comes from Sambucus nigra, assembly GCA_949130495.1. Taxonomy (NCBI): domain Eukaryota; kingdom Viridiplantae; phylum Streptophyta; class Magnoliopsida; order Dipsacales; family Adoxaceae; genus Sambucus; species Sambucus nigra. The sequence continues at coordinate 356,123,722 of OX422222.1, read as the reverse complement.
CCTCTATAGTAATCTTGACCTCCCGAGCACGTTCTAGATCTTTCTCGATATGGGACACACAGAATTCAAGTTCACTCTTTTCCCGGCCTAAGACGATCAACTGCTCACTTAAAGAAACCTTTACCTTCTCGAGTTGACTCGCCGATGCCTCATATCCCCTCAAAACTTCTATCTCTCTCTCCAAATCTAATACCTTAAGACCTAACTCTTTATTCAATATCCTTCTTCTTTAAGGTCTCCACGTATAAATCTCCAAATGGTTTTTGGGGATCACTTTCACCCTCTATTTCAATCTCACTCTCACACTTACTAGAAATACTCAAATCACAATTGGATCTCTCACGTACACAAATGTCCTCGTCGTCATGGGATAAACTAGATGTGCTCACATGACTAGCCCTAAAGGCAACACACATAACATGTGATGATTCATCCTTGGAATCATTCACCTCATTGTCCCTATCGCTAAGAGTGGCTGGCATATCAATTTTCTTGCCCTTTATCTTTAGCATAGTGGGACATTCAAACATTTTATGCCATTTGCCCTCTCACTCAAAACACCTTGCCTCTTCCTCTTTCTCAACGCTCTTTTTGGCCTCTTCTTTCTTTTTAATTTTCTCAAACATCTTTTTATTGGAAGAATTTTCTTTGAAAAATATAAATTATTTTAAATTTTTTTAGCAAACATGGTCACATCATCATAATCAAACTCTCCTTCAGACTCTGACTCACAAACTCTCTCTTTCTACTTCTTATTAGACACGTCCCCATCTTTTTTAGACTGTTCCCTAATTTCAATCCCTCTATCCTTAGGCTTAAATATTTTGGGAAATATGTCGATCTCATAAGATTGAAGGTCTCCTACGAGTTTTTGTAACCTAAGTGAATCTAATATTCCCAAAGAATTTAAAACAGTGACCTTAGGAATAAAACGGGATGGGAGTGACCTCAAAATATTTTTAACAACTCCTGTCTCCACAATTTTCTCACCCAAATTAAAACTCATATTGACTATGTCTCACAATCTAGTATAAAATTCGTTAAAACACTCGGACTCTGACATGGTGAGAGTCTCAAACTGGGTGGTCAAATTTTATAACTTAGACGCCTTAATCGCATTGGTACCCTCATGGTTAATTTTGGGATATCACATGCCTCTTTAGACATGTGCACGTCATAATACGACGAAACTCGTTAGAGGTGACGGATTTATAAATAATGCTAAGGCCATGGGAGTTATAGGAACTCTATTTATAATCATCCTCAGTCCAATCAGACACATGTTTAGGGTTGGTGACATTATCAATGGTGACAGTGGGAGGAGTTCACCCTCCTTCACAAACAATCCAGACACGTTCATCAATGGCCTTTAAACCATATATTTATGCGGGATTTCCAATTCATATAATTCATGCTATCAAAGATAGGAAGCCAATTATATAAGTTCACCATCTGAAAAATTGTAAAATTTTTAAAATAAAATTTTCAAAAAATCGTTATCACAAATTTTTTGCGGAAAAAGAATTACTCGATAATTTAGAAAAAACGGCTCTGATATCAATTTGAGAATGAGTGATATTAATTAATTATTTAATTCGCAAATCTCCAATTTAAAACTTATTTAATTATAGTCAATCTTCAATCCAAATTTTATTAAACCCTAATCATGCGTCTATGTGGATAAATCAAACATGCAATCACAAATCAAGCGACAAATAAGATTCAGGAAAAAAAACCTTTTCGGGCAAAAACTTTTGTTTCACTATCTAACGTAAATCGCAACTTACAATTACGTAGAAAAAACTGCAATGAATCTCCCACAAAAAATCCACATAGATTACAACCTAGCACCAGCGGTGAATACCCTCTAGTATCCCCAATGACTGCAATCGTTAGCAAATAACCCCCGCAAGAACTATCAATTCAACCGTAGAGAAATTCTTCTCTACAAAAAAAACTTCAACAAGAAGTGGTTTTGGGTTCCAAATTGATTCACAAACATATAAGGGATCTTTTGGTGAATCAAAAAATAAGGATTTGTGCCCAAAAAATGAAGACTAAAATTATGCGAATTTGCAGGTTTCGTTTGACAAAATTCTTAATGAAAAAGTCTTCCAAAACAGGCATTTATAGCAAAACAAGACATTTTAGGTGGCAGAGGTCATTTGAACGACTTCTTAATGTCGTTTGAACGACATTGGATGTCGTTAGTAATGACCTAATAAACGACCTTAAAAACTAAAATAATATGTGGTAGTTTGAATAAATAAAGGAAGGACCCTATACACGACCTATCAAACGACATGTGATGTCGTTAGAAGGGATCATTTTAAAGACTTGTCAATGTTATTTGAACGAATTGCCTTGTCGTTTGAACGACAGAAGAAAAAAATACAGGTCTTCAAAAATATTTTTTTACTTAGAAAAATAACTCATTTCGATAAAAAAACATTTTTGAAAAATATCCCAATGCAATCGTAAACCAAATTCAAAATTTAAACACAATCCTTACCAAAATCAATCTTGTAGGTATCCATTATTGAAGAAACTTGTTATTCGTACCCGTCGTCTTGAACAAATGATCGTAAGCTTCTCTCGATGGTTGTAGCGATATATGACATACTCAATGTAAAATCGGGACTATGGAAATTATGTTCTTACATTCTCCTTATCAGTTTTAATCTTTAAAGAAACCCCAATATCCTTAGAATTAATTATTTTAGGGAAAATATCCATACGTTTAAAGATTTAATAAAAGTTCTTCTAACCTAAGAGTTTCTAATACCCCTAAAGAGTTAAGAATAGTGACCTTATGAATAAATCAAGAAGGTATTTACCTCAAATCTTATTAACGACCCTAGTCTCAGGAATTTCTCACCCAAATTAAAACTAGTATTAACAATGTTCGAGAACCGAGCAGAAAATTCATCAAAACTCTTGGAATCTAAAATAGTGCTGGTCTCAAATTAAGTGGTCAAATTTTTAAGCTTAGACGCCTTTCAATGTTGGTACCCTCATGTGTTAACTAGAGGATATACCAAGCTTCCTTTGACGTAGTGCACGTCATGATGCATCGGAACTCGTCAAGAGTGATGCCTCCAAAAATCGCACTAAGGTCGCGGGAGTTATAGGTAATCCATTTAAACTTATCATCAGTCCAGGGAGAGACAGGTTTTGGAATTGTTACAATATGGAAGGAGTCCACCCTCTTTCACAAACTAACTAAACTCACTCATCTATGGCTTTCAAGACATATCTCATCCTAGCTTTCAAGTATGTATAATTAGTACCATCAAAGAAAGGCACTCGATTATATAAATTCTCCATTAAAATCAAATTTTTCAAAGATCAATAATTTTCAGGAAAAAATGATATCAAGAAAAAAATATTTTGTGAAAAATATCACATAGTATATTTGAGCAACAGACTCAGATACCAATTTGAGCGTGTGCTATCTCGATCTTAATGGATAATTTTTATAATTAAGTATCCAGTGCACACATATCCAAATTTGATCTTATTACCCTAAGTAAGCAACTAGGTGGCAAATTGGATAAAATTAAGCATGTAAAAACAACAAGGCAATTTAAGGGAAAAAAACTTTAGAGTAAAACTTTCTTTACAAGACTATCGACTTACATACTACTTGATAACTGCCACAAGTATAATTCGCAGTGCCTAGAAAATCTCTATAGAATATAGTTCCGTCCATAATCATCCACACATGACCTTCCATTCTCGGTCATCAGAAGTGAATTCCCTTCGCTATCACAAGTTCAACCGTAAAGAAATCAGTCCATAAACGTTGTATGCAAGATACAAGATTTAGGGTTCAAATTTGATTCAGTCAAACATATTCTAGAAATGTGATTTGTGAATAAAAAGGGTTTTCTCGAAACAAATGTTGAAAATTTTTGCAAAGGATATGCACAAACAGTTCTGGAAAAAGTCTTAAAGAAATCAAACACGAAACAAGTATTTATAAGACAAACACAAATTTCAAGGCGACGACAACGTTTGAATGAAATTATAAGCTCGTTTAAACTAGAATAGGCTCTCATTTGAATGACTGTAAGGTCGTTTGAACGAAAATCTAATCCCATTTGAACGAGCTTCAAACGAGCTAAAACAATATTCCCTCGTGAGATGATAGATTGAAGAAACTTCAAATGACCACTTCTAATGAGAATTAAATCTCATTTAAACGAAAGTCCCATCTCATTTGAATGAGATGCATGTACACAAAATACTTTTAAATAAAAAAAACTTCCCAAAATAAATTCAACGAACAAATTTAAACTTAACATCAAAATGTGGAGATGATTGAACGTTAGAGATATCGAATCTTTGGACTTTATCTCGGCTTGAATCAAATGGTAGCGAAATATGCCAAATTATAAATTTAATCCTAATCTATTTGAGCCATGAGACAAAATATGCTCTTACACCCTTACATTACAAACGTTAGAACTTGCAAGCTACAATATACGTTTACAAATACAAAAATTAAATAAATACGAAAGAAAGAAAAATTGCGCTTCTTCGAAGAGTCTCCTAATTTATTAGCCCCATATAGCTCCTAAGTTTGCTCGCCTGGTTCTCTCTAATATTCCTATGTTAGGAAGCGGAGTTATCTATAATTGTGAGATTATCTTTAGGCTCTCCCAATACTCATGGTATCTGGTCACGGTCCCCAAGGGCGTGACCATTTATTTTTTTACACGTCACTAACATGGGCATAGCTCATAGTATTGGGTTGTGACCATGTTGATCACATGTAAAAAAGAAATGGTCATGTCATTGGGTCGCGGTTTAAGACCGTGGCTAGACACCAGTATGTATAAACCTCCTCCCCCCATCTATGGCAACATTTCTCTCTCTCTCTCTCTCTCTCTCTCTCTCTATATATATATATATATATATATATATATATATATATATATATATATATATACACATACATACCTTAAACTCTCTTTCCTCCTATCTCCTCCGGCTACCAAACTCTCTCTCTTAAGTACTCTCTCTCTCTCCCCTTTACCATAGCTTGTATTATAATCTCTTTACATGGTGTTTTTCAATTTGTTTTTACGTATTATGTGTTTCTTGAATTCATATTGTTATTTCAATTAGGAATTGGTTTTTTTAGTAGTGGTAGTAATATTGGTGGGGAAATAATTGTTTTTAGGCATTATGGTTTACATTTAATTTCTTTGTACATCGACATAAAATTGTAATATTAAATTTTCGTTAATGAAATAAGAGTTACTTTTACTTTTTTTGTATTAAGAGCGGTCATGCGGCATGGGTTTAAAAAATTCATGATTATTAAAATGGTTTTTTTGCACTAGGAAATTTGTAATAAGAAACTTGACGAAGTCTTATATTTGTGAAAGGCCTCAAAATAAGAGGAATAAATTTATCCTTCTTTTGGCAAAGCAAGGTTGGGAAAATTTTACTTCTAATATTTCATAAGAAATGTTAGACGTTACCATATGTTTAGCCAATATTTCTATTTTCATCCATTTTTAATAACAAAATACCACATATGCATTTTTTTGTTACATAATTAAAGAATCCGTTTGTTTTCATCTAATTTATTAACATTGTTGGTGTTTTCATGTATGAAGTTTCCTTTGAGAATTATTTGATTTGTGATAATATCACCTTTTAAAAATTATTGGGGTTTTCATGTACGAATAAACATTGTTGCGGTTTTCATGTATAAGTTCAATAGGGTTCAATACATCATTTGTTTAGTTGAGGTTTTATACCCCCTAGTTGGATATTAAATCTTGGTTATTTCTCTTACTCTTTTCAATTGAAATGTTCATGTGAATTACTATATGAGTTTGTGAGAGGTATTATGAATTACTATGTGTATGATAGAATGGCAATGTAGAAATTGTTTGAGTGAGACACACACACACACATGCACATAATGGATTGACTGTGACGCGTAAATAGACGATTTGATGTGCCCCATGCCTTATATATACTTGCATGTGTATACCACATATAAACAGACGCACATGTATAGCACATACAAATAGACGCACTTGTATAACTCATACGCATAGACACACACATACATACTTACACATGTTTTCTCCTTATTTCATGTGAGCATGCAATTGGAGAACAATAACTGAATTATAACTAATTATAGGTGCTTCCTCTATTCAGTTAACTTTACTTATCTTTTTTTTATTTAACATACACTACACCATAATGGCTATTTTACAACTAATAGAATATTTAATTTGTAAGCGTTTTTAACAGTTACAAAATTTATAATGGTTTTGGACACTTACAAAAGTTGTAAGTGTTTAAAACCATTATAAAATTTGTGATCTTATTAGTAACCAAAGATAAAAGTGTTAGATCCTCCAAAAAAAAGTGTAAAGAAACTTTTGGCTCTCACAATTTCCCTTCCCCGCATCTCCCTCGCCTTCTATTCACCAAATCAAAAACCTCCACAATATCCCTACCCCGTATCTCCCTCGTCTCCAAATATAAAACCCTCATATACTGGGAACTGAATATCAATGCTCAAAATCACATTGAAAAAACTAGGGTTCTTATTTTTTTCAATCTCTAGCTTCCATTCTTAAGAAACAAGTAAGATTAGTGAAGTATCTAAAGCGGGTGTGGAGTGTCATCAGGGTATTTGGATCTCGGCACCAAAACCCCTATTCTATATCTCCATTTCCCCCCAGGTACACAATCATTCAATCTTACTGATTGTTACCAAATTTTTTGTGTGGTTTTGAATAATTGAACAATGCACAAAGGGTATTTAATTAAATGTAAAAATTGCATGTTTCTTGCATTTTATTTGTGTGATTTTTTTCTTTATTTTTTTTTTAACCCTGTTGGATGATTGTATGTTTTGTGTTTAGGGTATGCAGATGAAATGTAAAATGTGAAAAGTGTTGATGAGATTAAAAATGTGAGCAGGTCATATGTTTCTTTCAAGGTATATGTTTTATTTGGTTCTTTACCCCCTTTCTCTATTGACTGTACACATGGTTTTCTTAGATTTTGAATGCAAGTAGTTTTAACTATTAGTGATATGGCCTAATATTAACGAATCCCTATTGTCTGATGGGGGGTCAACATTGGATGATCTTCTGCGGGCTCCCTCAAAGATTATTTATCGAAATACATACAGATGCAATGCATAAAGAATGGAGTGTACTTGGTTTAGTTTACATCCACATGTGAAGATGGCCGTTCTTCGAAGCATTTCTTCGACGGAGGCATGTGGGAATCTAAACATGAAATGGTTGGATTATGTTTTGTATGGACTTCGTGAAATGGTTGGATGACGTATTTCTTGAATCTAAACATGTGATTTTGTATAGTGAATCTAAACATGTGATTTTGTATGGACTTCGTGAAATGGTTAGATTCATACCCCTAATTCAAGAAATACGTCATCAAGAAATACGTCAAGAATTCATTGTAAGTTTATTTATCACGCGGTGCATGGAGCGGAGAGAGCCCGAATCTGAAAATGGAAGAAAAGGTACACTGATTGATAACTCCGAATGAACTACCCTTAGATCCAACATGCTTATTCATCACTTATCTTGACAAACTCACACAACCTTTGAAATGTCCTTCACACCAAACAAAGTTATATATTTTGGGCTACTATAGTCTACACCAATTATATATGACATTTTCAACTTCCAAGTCTTCACTGCTTACTTATAATAAGGCTTGCTACTTTTGCATCATTTGTACAGGAATCTCTACGTTCGCTTATGTAATAGGTATTTTTTTCTCTTTTGAAGTTCAAAATGTTTATTTTGTTCTGATTTCATCCGGTTCTTTAAAGTACATGTAAAAAATATGTAACCATGTGCATCAATTTCAATATTCTTAGTTAGATTGGCTATATTATTAAATCGTCATTATTTTTTGTTGGATTGGCTATATGATACGATCTGACTCTAATTAGTTTTTCTTAATAATGCTATCTTGAGGTTTTTGTGGTTAAATAGAGCTCAGTGAAAATTTTAAGGCACTCTGTAATATCTCGTATTTTTGTGGCTTTTAAATTTAGGGATGTATTAAATTTAATTGAGATAAATTGATTTAATATTAATCCAAAAAATTGTTTATTATTTACTAGCATGACGAGAGTTAGTAATTATTAAAAATTTGTTGAATATTACTACATGAGTAAAGTAATGTATAAGATTGATTTTATAAAAATTATCACGAGTGAATAAAATGACAATTATGAAACTTTAAGTCGGGACGCGCTTGTGTCGTGTTAGGACTAAATTATGATTATTAAAACTGAATAAATTATAAATCACTCGTATGGTCGTTTTGAGTTGGCCAATGTGTCCGGAAGGGTCGAGATAGTCAAAATAATGTACCCGAGGGTTTAGTTTGGGTCTCGGGGCGTTTTTAGGCCTAATTGGCATCCCGGGAGGGCATTTTGGATATTTCATATTTTTGAGTAATTAAACCCACGAATTTACCAAGGACATATCAGATGTTAGGGGTTGTCATCTAGGGTTAACACAAGAAAAACCAAAGAACGGCCATTGGAGAAGAAGTGGAGAAGCTTTCCAAGGAGTTCTAGGTCAAAAACTCCGTCGTTTGCACCGCTGTCACCGCCAAATTGTAGATCGCGCGATGAGGAACACAACCACACCACTTTCTTCCACAAATCAGAAACAAAATTTCCAGGCAAGTATCTATCTTGCTGATTTCCAGTTAATGTTCCTTCCATGTTAGTCTAGGAATGAGGATCATACATTTTATCTCAAGAATTATATGTTTTAGAAGAAAAATCACATGTGTTGTAGGGAGAATCTATGTAGCCTGAATTTTGATCATATGTAGAGGTGTTATCAAGAAATTGGAAATAATATTGATGAACGAATTGAGGTTGGTTGAGTCCTATAATTGAAAATTTGGAAACTAGGGTTCTTATGAATTAATTTGGGGATTTCAAGTAACCTTAATGATTTTTGACGAATTAATGATTCTAGGAGGTTATGAATGATATATAACCATGTTACTATTGATTGGGATTGAAGATGATACGCTGGGGATTAAACTGTTGAGGTTTTTAGGCTTAAAATGGTGAAAAACGAAACTGCAAAAGGTTGAAGACGAAATAATCCATCTCGGGCGATGTCGCGCGAAGTCGCTCGAGCGAGATGCCCATGTTGCGCGAAGTCATTCGAGCGACACGTGAAAGTCGTTCGAGCGAGATCCATTCTGGTTCGAGCGAGACTTCTAATTTTTAAGGAATTTCCTATTTTACCCCTATTTTAGTGAACGGTTAATTTGAGTGAGGAAAACCAGTATCCGAGGAACCCAGAGTAGTACAAAATTATTAGGAGTTGTTTAGGTGTAATGATTTAAATATTTGGGACGATGAGTTTACTCTGAAGATCATGAGAGTGAGATAATCATAATTAGGATTTATACCATAAGGTAAGTGAGAGTATACCTACTGAAATTATACTTAGTGAGATAGAATACTTCGAGAGATGAGAAGTAAGTATGAAATAAATTGTAAATGAGAATAAAAGAGACGAATCCTTTATGCGAGATAATTGAGTAATATGTGCTAAGAACGGATAATTATAATTATGGGTCATGGGTGAACCTAATTTGGGAAAATGTGAATAATTACATATATGACTATGTGACTCTGCATATATTATGTATCTGTGTAAAAATCATGCCCGCGCTACTTGCTATCACGGAGATTACCGCGCCGGGACAATCATATCTCGATGAGACCTTTATGGGGGATATTGACTTGTACCCTAGAACATAGGGCTCCTTGGTACAGGCTATCTGATTGATAGTGAGACGGTCTTAAGAGATGTGAGGGTATGTGCTGACCTCTTAGTGACTTGGAACTATGATTCGCCTCCATTTGTATGTGTTTTGTGTTAATACAGTTCGAGAGTGATTCCTAACTAGTATTTCCCTTAGTTTGTGTGATACGGGGACTGGATAGCAGAGTATGCCAACACCATAGATCTTATGTGGGGTGCCGTTAGTATATATATTATATGTGTGACTAATATATATACGTATATTTATACGGGAACTTTCTACTATGCGTATAAGTATATAAGTATTGAATAAATGCTTCAACTTTATTATAAGTGTTAGGGAACTTTATAACGGTAATGAGTTGTTTTAAATAACGTAAGAAATCCTGAAGAGAATGATTTCCTAAAGTAAATATCATAACCTCGCTTTTCACATGATAAAACCTTATGGAGAATAAGACAGAGAAATTGATGAGATTTATTAGTACGGTAGGCGTGCACACTAGATGAGAGGTGAGAATTCTCAAGAGAGTGTCGCATATTAATATGGTTGTTTCATTTGAAGGTAAGCATTTTAAATACTTGCTAAACTAATTTTAAACTGTTTTACACTCGGGCTCTGACCCGTTTCCTGTCTTTTCTCTCTCTTGTATATATATATATATATATGTATATATTTCAGGTGTCCAGCCACAGGGGCGTCTTGCGTAGATTCTTTGGACCGGACGCGCTGCAGCTTATGTGGGAGTTGCAGGACATTGCTTAGACGACCTCAATATTGAATCTACTCTCATTCTAGTTCTGATTAGTTAGGGCATGTACCGCTCGTTTCCTTATTCAGTTAGATTTGTCAGAGATTATGTTCTTGTATCTTTAGCATTTTTACTCTTTGGGATTTAATTACTGTCACGATGGTTTATCCTTTGTAGTTTTAAAGTTGGTATTGGATTATCTGAATGATTAAATTCATGGGTGTTTATTTCTAGTCTTAATAATTGTGTGAATCTTAAACTGTTACTTATTAAAGAATTTCATAATTGGATTTAATAAATGGAAATAATGTTTTAAATGGTTTTGACACTTAGTTTAATTATTTAGGGTGTTTATATTGGAAAGTTTATTTTGTGACAGTGATGCTAAGAATGAACCAATCGTTCACCTTGATTATAATGTAATAAAGGACTGATCCCTCGGTATTTCATTAGGCGGGGTGTCACACACTCCTTCCATGTTTTTCATTTTTTCCTTTTAATGGTAGTTCACATTTCCCTTTTCCATTGTATATTCTCTCATTACTTTTTTTTAGGTGAAATTATTTGATCCTGATTACTTTTTTTTATAAACTTGACACAATCCATGTAAGCTTGATCATTACTGATAACAATTTTATGAATTGTTTGTTGATCAAAGTTTCAAAATCGATATACAAGTGACTCAAGACCCCATATATATTGGGGTGGGTTGCATATAAGAGTTGGGTCGGAAGTATTTCTTCCAAGCCCAATTGGAGGAACTTCTCCAAAAATGCGAGGAGCAAAATATATGATCTTTGGGGTGAAATTTGATCAACCTCTGTGGAAATAATTTGTATTTCCCAAGCTTGGGTCTTCTGAGTTTTGGGTGCTAAACTTATATGTAGAAAAGTGAATGTTATTATATTATAAAGATTTTTTATAATCTATTGGCTGTAATTATTAGTTAACGTGATATATATTAAGAATTTTATCTGGCATGTTACTCTCTAGGCGCGCTTACTCCTGCCCAAACTCTTGATCGTGTATATATAACAAATCACATTATGATTGATATTAGATCATAGCAGGACAAGGACAAGGCTGGTATTCCTCACCTTCCCTCTAGTGCTAAGAACAAAATAATAGTATTCCCATAAATCAGTATTATTCGCCAACCTCATTTATCCTATCAAACAACATTATCACGGTATATAAGCATTGTGGCTAATCATAAATATCGCGTAAGTTAATATTTTTCACGCACTCAGACAGAGCAGAAACAATTGCTAGAGCACTAACAAGTCTTGGCTTAAAGAACTTCTAGATTGTGGCTAATTATAAATATTATTTTCAGGATGGTATTATGACGATGTATATAATCATTGTTGTTTTATTAACTAATCAAACAACAATCACATATGTATTTTTTGTTTCCTTTTACGCGTAGTATATAATAAGTATGATAGGTATGCCCCACCTGAAGCAATCACACATATATTCGACAAAATTATACAAAACCCTATTGTAGTATGTTTGTACTAATTTGTGATCATTCTTTGCTTTCTAATAGATTGTATTATCTCACTTATCCATGTGCATGGTCATTATCTGTTTTATTTAGGATGTTATTAGTATTTGTTTTAATTGCTCATTCTGGTTAACTGTAACTTATAATACAAGTTATTTATCTTGCAGGCTGACATATGTCTATTTTTATGGTCATCGAGAAGTTATTGTGCCTGCAAGAGAGTTTTGCGATATCAAGAGGAAAAACAATCCTATCATATTATGTCATCATAGGGTTCTTTTGAGTTGTTTGGCACTTTACACTATTTCCCTAGTTTTCTGTTGTTGTTAAATTCTCGTTGTTACTTGACATTCAGATATGCTTCTTGGTTTGCTATAAGGGTAATAAAAAGATGTCAAATAGTGATTCTTCATCTTCCGTCTTTATGGAGGATATTGAGGTATTTTTTATCCCAAAAGTTTGATATTTGAAATATTATTATTAAACGAAATCCATCTTCTTTGTAGTTTTGAATCCACTGATATGATGTCATAATATGTGATTAATATTGTAGGAAGATGAAAATAGAAGATAACGTTAGCCAACTGTTTTTCAAATGTTATTGACGGAAATCCATGTTTTTATTACGTCAAGTACCTTATCTTACCCTGGTTTAACGAATTCAAGGTTTAAAGAAGTGCTAACAAAGGTGATGACAAGTGAGTATATGTTTACTTTTCATGAGCGCTAGTTTTTATGACTGATATCATTGATCCAACAATTATTTTCCCCATCTCTATTAAGATGGGTTAAGACAAGCATACCAATTTTGAATTGGCTACATTTCTATAATATATTCCATTTTATGAATCGTTTTGTGTTCTCAACCATAGTGACTAATGGTAACGGGTTTGGATTTTGATATTTTTATTATAATTCATAACCTTCATCAGTTTGAAGATCTATCTACGGACTATGAGTGTGGGGTGCTGGATCACAAATACCTGAAGCCCACTTTATCAAAATTCATAAATGATATTCTACAGGGGCCTAAAATTTTCTAGTATTTTTCATTCACATATCTATGCCTTATATTTATGAAGCTACGTTCAACTACATTTGGAATCATTTTGGTTACACTCATCCTTTCTTATTTTGTTTTTGTCTTGATTCTTCTTTACCGATGTCTCATCTATAGAACACATGCATTTCCATGTGAGCAGTTAATTTATTCATTGTGTGCAATCATGCATGTACCATGACCTTTTCATTCTGTCATTTAGGCATATAATTCTTCCAGAATCATCTATTAGTGAATGAGACAATCACCAATATTTTTTGGTCTCCTTTCCACACAACAACCATACAACTTAATGAGTTTTCCATCCTCTAAATTATAGATCACAATTATCTCTATCAAGAACTCATACAAGCTCTGCATCAACTCAGAGGAAAGGAGTTTCAAAATCCCGATGGTGCTATCTTTTAGTATGCCCTAGAGAATAGAAAATAGTTGTGTAACAAATGTGAACTATGAGGGTGTGGCTGAAATAAATCTTTTGCGTATGGGGACAGAATCTTAAAATGTTCAATTACCATGTAGACGGAACCAAAACCCCCATCACCAATTTTATTTTTCGGACTAAAATGTTCAATGGAAATTCGCAATTATTTGTAAGAGTACATTTTAATGTTTTATAACCGGAACTTTTGTATCCATAAGAGAACAACTACTTAGATGTTTATCCACATATATAAAGGGCTAAGAAAATATATGTATGTGATTCGAAGAAATCAATAGTCAATTATTTATCTTTCAAGTCCTTTATTTACTTGACGTTGACTATGATAGTACACATTTCTTTGATATGTAAGCCGATACCAAACTCAACATAAATAAAAATCCTAGTAACTGGGGTAATACTAACAAGCCTTAAATAACACAATAACTAAAATAAAAAGTATCTACAATTAAAAAAGCATGTCAGGAGATGTGCCGACCATCATAATTCTTGAGATATTGTATCTGGAGAGATGGATTAGCTTGGAAGAGCATTCCCTATATACTTTGTGGGTTGAGTTCGTGTATGAAAAGTTCTTGTCGATTCGGTCGAACCCTGATCCATAAATATGAAGGTCTAGAAATTTTTATTTTTGGCTGATGTTTGGGACTGATACGACTCCATAAGCACCATTTAGACATGATGACAAGACGAAATCATGTTTTTATTAAGTAACACGAACATAATCCATTTGAAAACCCGACACGAATGACACAATTAATATCTTTACACGCAATTAAACACGACAATATACAAAAACATGAGTAAAATACGAACGACACGAACAAACACAAGAGTCATAATTTTGACATGACACAACTTCGTGGTGGAAAACATCTACACAAGCACGACATATAGGGTTTATTTAGTTCAAGTTGGTGTCATGTCTAAAATTGACAACCGAAGCTATGTTGCTAGGACATTATGAATAACATGAATTATCTTGTGGTTTCAACAAATCACCAACAATGGAGGCCAAAACAGCGCAAATGACGGTATTTTACATTGGACAAGTATTTGTATTCAATGAATTTTCAATTCAAAGGGCCAGGGAGGTTATGAACTTATCAAGCAAAGTAAGAGATAACTAAATTGATCAAACAAAAGATTCAGATCTTCCAATCGCAAGATGAGCTTTACTTATTCGATTTTTCGAGAAAGAGAAAGAAGGTGACAATTAGGAGATTTTTCAAGAACAAATCTGATTAGATTTTGGTTAAATTGAATTTGAATCTGATGATATTTTGTCATTTGATTTTCTATCTACATGGATACTTCAAGAGGGCCATACCAATTGTATAATCCAGCTGCAGAGTCTCATAGGAATGATCAAGAAGAATTCGACCTCAACTTATAATCGCTTACTATTAGGAAATTAGAATTTATGTTGACGTTAATTGTATATAAAAAATATGTATTGGAGTCACCAATTGTGATAAATTTCAAGAGATGTTAGCAGTATAGTGTAGTATTTATAGGTAAACTGTAGTTAGGTTTCAGTTTTGACCAGTGTATTAGTGATCCCAGTGAAGCAAATATATCAATAGATTCATACATATTTCATGAAGTGCAATTTCATGAAGTGATAATTATGACTGGATTTAGAACTTAGAATGAATACTATCCATAACTATTGGTATACATAATATTGTGATTGTTTTAGATATACAGGCGGTGTAGCTTATAGTGGATATTTTTTATTTTTTTCAAATTTTAATTTATGCAAAGGTTCATAACACTTACAAAAGGAATATTTATTTTTACATATTATCATTTGCAAGTGTTTTGAACTGTTACAAAAAAAAAATCATTTGCATGCTTGCTGAATTTTACAAGTGTTTAGAACACATGCAAATGAATATTTTCAAGTGTTTAAAACACTTGCAATGTTTTTTGTAAAGTTTATCCAGAACCGACATATGTTCTCAACAAACACTTGCAAATGATATTTGCAACAATTTCAACACTTGCAATTTTTTTGTAATGCACCAATTTGCAAGTGTTTAAACACTTGAAAATTCCATTTGTATGTGTTTAAAACACTTGCAAATCATTTTTTTTGGTGTAGTGATAGTTTTATTACTATTTTTTAGAGCTATAAATACTTGTACTCATATAACACATATAATTCAACTTGTACATAACTTAGTTGAGTTTTTGCACATTTGGTGGACATATGGTAATTTTAGGAATAATTTAAATAAGATAAACTTAATTTTGACTTAATGATATTGTGCAGGTGAATAATAACTATATGGTTTACTGTTGAGATCATGTTCACCCCTGCTTAATTGGTTGTTGTTTGGATGAACACAAATTAGTGGTAGGGATTGCACTTTGGTGGGCATATATTAATTTTAAGATTAATTTAAATAAAGTAAACTTAATTTGGACTTCCTAATATTAGTAGGGTGAATGCAAATAGGCGAAAGGAAGCATAACAATGTTAGGATTATATAAAATAAGATAAACGTAAATTGGATCGGTTGAGAAACAATAACTAGTTAATGATTAATTAGAGCCATTACGTATAGGACTCACATTTACACCCTCATATATTTTTCTCAAGAAAAATGAGGCACGATGATAATCACTTGCAACAAGAGTACAAGAGGTTGTAATTGAACCACACTTGTACATCTTTTATTAGTTCATGCCATATAGAGGGTAATCCTATTTACAAGTATAGGAATAGAAAGATTGAAAAGTTTAAAAATCTTGTAAATCATGGAGTTCATCTCTCACAAGATTTCCTATTTGATTGTATTATGTTTTACCTACCAGAAAACTAGGATAAGGCAGTAGAAAATATATTTTGCTTATATAATCCTGATGTATCCTTGACGTTATTTACATTGTTAGGAAGGAAACAAACATTCACCAATTGTGTATCTAACTATGTAAAAAGATCATTGACCAATACTGTGTTTTCTCCCAACATATGTACGGTAAATTAAATCTCACAAATAAATTGAAGAAGAAAGGATTTTGAGTTCATGTCATGAACATCTATACGTTAATAATAAATAAGCTTCGCGTTAGTTGGACACGTGCAAAAATCCATACATTTTTAAAAAGTAATATTGAATGGATGGAGATCAGACACATTGAACTTATTTTAAAGTCTTATTATCAAAAGGAATATACATATATATTGTTATAAACATTTTAGTATAATTAATTCGTCGGTTATTTTTTTTATTATAGGCAATGTTGAACCTCAATGGAGATAACATACCAAATGATGATAAGATACCTCCTAGATTCTCATTTCTCCTCCCCCCCCCCCCCCCCCCCAACCTAGATTATCATCACCACTCGGTAAACAATACTCTTCTCCGCCAATGGTTCACTCTACCACTCCATCTATGAGTAGGAAACAAATACATATTAATCCAATATCCCCACCCCCCGCTTGCGACATCTCCCAAGCAAATGAGCAGATGCCCATTGGGTTCTCCCTTCTCCGAAATAATCATACTGGAAATAAAAAAATACATCCACATCTTTAAATATATGTATTTCTTGATTGGGAAAATCCATGTGGGAGTCAATGCAGTAGATAACTGGAATGCAGTTGATCAAGCCATCAGGATGATGTTTCCAAATAACTTTCTCAGAGTTTTTCATTTTTCAATCGTTCAAAGAAAAAGGTTCTTTCCCGAGTTGCTGAATAAATGAGAACATGTCTAAGGAACCTTTGGCTAAGACATTTACGAAAGGGGCATAGAGCTCCGACATTTTGTCTATGAAAGACAGAGTCCCTCCGAATGTTGAAATGTTGATCTATTATGAGAACAACTTTTTAAAAACTGAGGCAATGGACAAAAATTTGGTCCAAATGTAGAAAAATTTATGAAACAGAGCGAAGAAAGAGCGTGTCCACATGTTGTAGTCTTAATTATATAAATGTTTGAGGAGTGAACTGTCATATAGTACAAAGGGTGGTCCAGATTTTGATAAAACATCTAACGGGGGCAACTTGTACATGCATGCCCGACATGACAAAGATAATAAATTTCCACCACACTTGGCTCCGACTATGGTGAGTATGACCCATTATTTATTTATTTATTTATACATATACACATTATGTAACATAATGTTAAAATCATAAGACTAAATATAATTCATGCTACAAGAATCAATTAGAGCCATAACAGTCTCTCTGTTTAAAGCCGTTAAGATGCCATTGAAGATGAAGTCCTAACCAGGGCCTCTAAAATGACAAAAAATGTAGTACAAGAGGTGTAGGATCACATATGCTGAAAATCAAAGTAAAACACAATGAAACTCTCGTGGATGAGCTCTCTTCCGTGAGTAATCTCATCATCAGACAAAATGCAAGTCAGTCAAAGATATATGGGGAGGTACAAGAGATTAAGAGTAACCTGGGAGTGTTGGCGGGTGAAATCTTGAGCCTTGTGTCCTTATTTACTCAAGGTTTTTGGCCTTAAATATCTCCCCAAAGGATGACCCTACCCTCTTTTTCAAGGTTTCCCCTATCCTCCGTCTCAAGGTTTCCCCTCCCAATGATGCCTCCTTCAACATTCCCTTACCCAGTGCCTCCTCCCGCCACAATCCCCTCCTAAATTCCTCCTCCTGCCACAGTCCTAGATAATCGTCATTCACTCACACTGACTATGGCAAGCAGTACTATATAAGGGAATTGACGAATACCAGGATTATTAGCACGTACACACTCATTTCCTTGAATGTCGAAAATCTGTTCATAATCGCCCTTTGCAAGGGGGTAAGGCTCAAATAATGGTTAATAGCGTATACACCAAATGCGCAGAAATTCTTATAAATGTTGATAGTAAAGAAGGGACCTTGCTGAAATACTATCATAATTGTTTTATCACATGGCCAATTTATTTGTTGGTCAAACCTAGGACATGAACAATGTTTAATTTGAGAACAAGTAGTAACATTTTGTTTATTTAAGTTATTTTAAGTCGATGGGTCATTTGTTGACAAATTTAACATATGCAAAATGAACTTAAATTTAAGTTGTTTAATTTGAGTTTAAGTTATGTTGAATAATTTATATGAATTATGATTTGTGTGTTCTTGTAGGTAACATGACCTTTGTTTCAACCTACAAGTATAGGTGAATTGAATCTTGAATATTATTTAATGGATTTTCCATAATACAAAGAGTGGATGGGGGAGAGTAACCAAATATTTGATAAACATGTAATGGGCATTCAAGAACTTGTTAAATGCGTATATAGGAATCTTAAAACGGATAAGATTTCGTGTCGGTGCATACGTTGTATGAATGAAAAATATAATTCTTCAGAAGACTTGAGTTGCATTTACTAAATTAGGGAACTTTGAAAGACTATACGATATGGACATACAATGGTGAAAAGTATGTACCTTATGTTTCAAAAGAATTACCGGTACCCGACTGCGTAACGAAACCTCACCGAGTGGAAGTGGTACATTATTCTCCAACACATACCAACACATACCAAACTAATTGTTATTTCTTACAGAGTCCACCACAATCAAAACCACAAACCAATATATACATATAATATGCATTATAATCAAGTCAATGAACAAGTTGATGCTGAATTACCATAATATCAGGAATACATATGATTGAAAGTTGACGCGAATATTTTGTTGTATAAAGATTGTGATGAATACCACTCAGTATTAGATGCAATCATTGATTTGTATAATTTGAAAATTCAATTTGGTTTGTGGGGCAACAACATAACCAAAATTCTTAAGTGGGTTAAAGACATTCTCCTAACATAGAACACGTCACCAGAAAATTATCCTAGCATGAAGATAATCTTGAAGGGTTTGGGTTTAAAGTATAAATATATTCATGCATGCAAGTATCATTTCATATTGTACCACAAGGAGAACGAAAAGAGGGATGAGTGCCCTATATGCATCGATACTATATATGGGGCTTGTGAGAATGAAAAACATAAGACTTCAAAATATCACGAGTTCTCACAAGTCCACATAAGGTTTTGAAGTATTTTCCCCTCGAGTCACGATTAAAATGGTTTTCCACTGTATTGTGGATAGCAAGGGCCGTAGCATGGCATGCTCGATGCAAGTTGGGTTGGAATATCATGCATCATCCAATTGATTCACTCATCTAAAAACTTTCAAATGCAGGACACCCTAAATGTTATTAAGGGAAAAAATCCAAAATAACCACCAAATAGCCCCGTACGAGGCACGAACACCTTGTACAGGACCAATGTAACTCATAGGAACTGAGCGCATAGTCATGGGACTCCCTATTTGAGAATATGACAATAATTTGAAAATCTCAAGACTTAGGCTTAAAAACATAATGCTAGAGGGGAAAAACTCAAAACAACAACTAAACCTCCCCGTAAGAGGCAGAAACATCTCGCAAGAGATCAATATAACTCGCAGGAGCTAACCGCGTAGTCATGAGACCCCTAGTTTTGGAGTATTTGGAAATATCTATGTCACACCCCACCTATTTCAATCACGGGTGATCAGTTCTTTACAAAAATAAACAGAATTCTCATTTGGTTCACTATTAGCATCACTGTCGAAAATATTTTTAAATTACTAACCTCCTAAGTTAAATATGTTAGTTCCAAATTTTATCTTTCATTAAAAGACAAAAAGTGAAACGCTAACTAAAACCAAAACAATAATAAAGCTAAATAAGCAATCACACTAATAAGGAAAATCTAAGATCATATAATTAAAACGAATGTCGAATAAACTATCAGTTGCCCAAAATTCGAAACAACATCTAAATAAGATAATCAATACAACTGACTGAGTCTGAAAATAAAGGGGAAACACGATCAACTAATAATTGAAGAAAAGAACCTAGTCTAGAATGAAATAAATGAAGCAGGTACTAACAACCTGCAAGACACCACATCAGCTACAACTACGTGTCCCTAGAAAGAATAGTTATCCTTGGCTTCCCTGTGGCTAGACAACTAAAAGGTTTTGAAAAATATTTTTGACACAAGTCTGTGCCCAAAACTTTTGAAAAACATTTTCAAGTGATTAAGATGCAGTAATTAAATATGAATGAACACTATCCATATTTAAGCCAGTGTCGCACTCTCATGAGATACCCCCCACCTCACAACTATTATGCACACCTAGTGCCAACATCTTAACCTACCTAGTTATGCTACCCCGTTTAACTTGTTCTGTTGTCATTCCCTATATTACACTACTCTAACTCGACTACTTTCTATCAATGATTCATATGATATTCTACTCATTAGCTTAATTAATTATTTCAATATTAATTGAGTATATAACATCCATTCTAGTTATATATGTAACACATTCACACTTTATGTCTTTAACCAGTATATAATTTATACATTATTATATACATAATAGTGTACTACAAAATTCATACGTATATCACGTATAATAAGAATCCCTCAGAGTCATAACACAATAGATGTAATCCCTGAGAGAAATAACTCACTGGATACTTTTGTCTAAAATGCAATCATATCCTAGGTATGCTCACTCTAACCCGGTTACCACAAGTCAGACTAGCTCACACTGAACTTTGGTAAAATATTCCCAAATGTAGCGGAGGTGGAATTTTATCTCAACACTTACGTATTTTTTTCTCCAATAATTTCTCCTTTAAAATATATATTTTCTAGGGCGGGGTATTACAAACTTCCCTCCTTACGGAATTTCTTCCTCGAAATTCCAGGTTCTCAACTTTAGGATCCAGTTACCTACAAGTCGTTTCCAATCCTAGGGCATCCCCAACACTATGGTCTAAAACCCAAATATCTCGTGTTAATCATTCACTAAAGTTAACCCAATCATGATGACCATAAGGTTTTACTGTAAAATCTTAAGCATGCCTAACATTCCTATCTAATCAAAACCTTGAGATGGTCGATTTTCTTCAAGTATCACACTATTGTTAATGAACTCATTATCATGGGTCATCCTTACGTTAGGATTCATAACCTATGCTTCCTCGAATGAATTTTGTATCACGCCTAGCCTAGGATAGCACAACCTCAACATTTTTTATCATTCACATCAACAATCATGAAATAGTCATCAAATTCCATTGGTCTACCGAATGATATCTCCCTTCAGATTCTTACGCTAAGCTGGAGTCGTCTTAGGTATCACGACATAGTTATACATGAGCGATCATATCCTCAATCAGCACTACTCTTAACGGAGTGCAAAACTAGCGCTTAATATTTTATCAAGTCCTAATATTCAAAATATTCTCAAACCTCGAGACACACGACCAAGTTGTAACTAGTTATACCGATTAACTAATAAACCATGTTAACCTATAGAAATCAAGTAACATATGCAAACTACATGCAATAATAAGAGACCACGCGTACACAAATTAGTGTAGAATAATGGTGCTTTTCGAAGAAAAGCGCACTCTTATACCGTGATGCATCAACAACAATTAGCCTAACCCGCATCACTACTGAGCTTATATAGTGCCATACCCAAATCATAACTAATCTATAACTTCCCATTACCAGGATAAAAGAAGACACAAGAAAAGCATTGAATCAGCGAATTAATACAACAAATTGAAATAATCAAATTCCGACAATGAATTGACCCACACGAAGTTCGAACCCACAACATACACCTAAAGTCTATAAATCTTTAACGACACCCATGGAGGTCTTAGCCTTGCCCCATAACCCGACTTGGAAAACAAACCCTGACGGGTTCTAACCATGAATCATCCACCCATATCGGACTAAGAGAATACAACTTTCTTCAGGGAGCTAAAACTTTAGGCTTCCCTCCTTAGGAATAATGCTAAATTTCAATCAGTGGTAAGTACGACCACTGAACCAAATGAAATTACGTTCTTTAAATGCTTATCCCTAGTCACTTACCTATCATACCTAGGCCTCCATAATTTGAAGTCAGGATAACTAACTTTAGTTTTCGAGATCACCCTCATCAAGAGAAACACCACGCTCACATGGTTTTAAATGTTTAACTCATAGACCATTGCTAAAATTCTCAGCACAACCTACAAGATCCTAAATCATAATCACTCTAATGGCTCTTCAATATTGCAATCATTACCCATGCCTAAGACCTAAAGATTTCTCTCACCAAAGTCATTTCTTAACCATAAAGGTATCACACACCGGTGCTATACTCAGTCCTAATACCCCATCCCAAATTTTATCTCTAAAATAAAAATGAACATCATTGTGTTTTAAGTCTCCCAGGTGCTTATCCTAGCACTTATCTATCTATTATCGACATTGTCCTCAAAGGTAGTATCACGACACCGACTTATAGAAAAAATCCACGGTACTAACTAAAAGCACCACCACAAGTTAACATGAACTAAAAACACTATAATCATCAATGATTTGCCATCACTTATGTACACTCCAATGTACTCATAATTCCCGAATCCTTAATGGGTGATAACACTGCACTCAGTTATCTCTCAAAGTAGCCTGCACATTTACCATGAAGAATCACAAGTCATATCGTGACCTATGCTATGCGACCTGGAGTTTACCATGACGAATGTATATTACCACGTGAATCTTGATGCAATAAGGATTCTCAAAGTTCTCTAGGTGAGACACTATTGTAACACACGATACCCAACCATAAATTCACTATTACTAGGGAACGCCCACCACTCGCATTACCAACTCACTAGATAAACCTTAGTATATATTTCTAAGGAATTTTTAATATGGCTTTACAGGCCTATCCTTGTTACTATACCAAAGTCAATATCACTAGTATACATCATTTCATTCTCAATGAGTATTCAACCATGATACTAAAAATGCCTTACTATGTAAGCACCACATTACGTGCTAACGCACCAATCAATACAACTATATTTTTTGGTAGGATACGAGACGTAGAGTATTGCCTATAAGCACTAAGGCCCATACCACGGACACCACATAAGATCATTTTCCTCAATTATACATTACAACCCAAAATACATTTAAACCTAAGTCCTCAACCAAGGAAGTAGTATGCTCTCACCACAAATCAATACTTATTAATGCCTCACAACTATTTTGTCTCCCTACATGAGATACACAACGTTTACCATAAGGTTGCCATGAAGACTTATTACTGTTTCCACTAATAAGGATACTCTCATCATCAAAATTATCATACAATACATCTCACATGGATCATCATAGCGTTGCCACTATCTACCTACACAACTTCATTTGTTCACTGAAATACTATCAATTGCGGTACCACCCCAAGGATCGAATTTTTTCTAATTACATTACCGACATTAACTACCTATAAGCATTGTACCCAAGGGTTACATGCATACCCTTTAATCACAAATCATTAGTGTCCAGTAGAGACACACTAACCATCAACATCTACTCTCGACTATATGCAACCCGTGCCACTTGCCCATTAGGCGTAATTTCATTCTATTGGCATCTCAAACGATTCTATACCATTAAAAATTCAACACATGCACCTCACACTAAAAATTACGGTGTCACCACTATAGGCTTGCATGAACACCCGTGAATTATTATAACTTGAATTAGTAATGCGGAAGCGATTAATAACCATCAACTTAACTGTGTGCCACTTGGCACAAACTTAGCTATCTAGCTGACCTATTTGACTTTATCATCGAGGACACGAACTATACCGTCTCAAGCTAGCATGACCGGCCCTACCCAACACCAATGTCGAAGGATCTAATACCAACCTCACCACATCACACCCGAAAGGACCCTTAAACCTAAAGCTTTGATACCATTTGTAACACTCGACTCGAATTTGTGAGTTACCCGTGAGTCAACCCGATCTGAACCGAGCATTAGGTGCAAAGTGCAATGAAACAACATATATAATACTGCTAGTCCAGTTTTATTTTAATTAACATGTCACTTGTTTAGCTTTGGATTCCAGTTTCAAGACAAATTACGTATGGGACCTATGGGGAGTACGCCGAAGTCGAAGTAAATAGAGCTGCTAACGTAAAACAAATAAAGTACACTTACCTTTATAACGCCCTCAAAATAAGAATATGCACCCATCCTGTCATAACAAAGTGAGGGTGTGAGCCTATGGCCAGTGGGAATATAGAAAGTAGTGTAAAAATGAACGACATAATGGGTACTCACACTCTATAACCACAAGTATGCAAAAATATATATGCATATACATATATTTACATATATCATTAAAAAAATACATATTCCAATTCATTAACTGTTTCACTTTCGAAAACCTTACTTGTTTAGATTAATTAACCTTAATCTTATATAATACTTCCTTTACTCATACTTAGCATTTCTCACAATGTTTAACACGCCCGGTTCAACACTTGATACCACTACACTTGATTTATCCAACTACATTCCGGTACCAGAATCACTCTTTTTATTCATTTCAATATACCTTTAGTATGTTCTTTGAAACTCACCATTTCAACTCATGAAAACACCATATTAGAAAATAATAATTTAATCTTTGAAAACCTTTTTACAACACATTCTTGCATTAATTATAGATTTAACCGTCTAGGTTGCTTACTCACCCATTTATCCACTTATTTTCCCCATCCTTATCTTATGTACATTAATTGATTTACTCATTTACTTGTCCATTTCATATTTATCGGTACATTTATTATTTTCATTCAAGTTAGGTTGTATTAACACATTTTACCACACAACCCATTTCTTAACATGTTCTAAATTTCCTTTATCTTTTCTAAGGATCTTCCTATACCACATACTTCCACGTGCTCCACACCGTCAACTATGTGCACCATATTCTATGGCCATTGATTTAGATCTTTTCACCCAAGGGCTTCGGGCCCTTCTTGCTTTATCCCGGTGGCATCCAACTTCCTTTTACGTGTTTTTAACATTTTATAAATGTCCACATTATTCCACTTTCCTTTTTTCCCGTCTGAAGCCAAAACTTGGGACTTTATCGTCCCAACTTGTGTTACTCTTTGAAAATTTTGCATTTCATGTCTTGTACACTTTAACCTTGATTTTATTCCAAAAATCATATTCCTTTGGAACCACTTTGTGTAGCACCTATTCCAATATTTTTATTTCATAAAAATGTTCCACTTTTACTAAAATTACCATTTTACCCATTTATTTCCAAAACCACATTTCCCTCCATTTCTCAAGTGTCAATTTCACTAAAAACACTATGAAGTTATACATACCAACTTCTTAAGTAATTTAACACTTTTACACCGTTCACACTAGGAGTAATATCTTTGTTAATTGGAAACACTTTTATACCTTTATTCCCTTTTTAATTCCATTAGTGTTAATCCTTTAAACATTACTAAGTTACACTCCAACCTTTCCATGTTTATCCATTAACACTAAATGAATACTTTTATTAACTCTTTTAAGCACACATTTCTTTACTTTCTTCATTCAAGAAATCCATTTGCACCTAAGACTACTTTTATAAGAAAACTCCATTTTTTTATATCAATATGTGTAGTCTAATAATCTCATGTTCATTATATCTTTTAGTCCCAATTTCACACACTTTGAATACTAATTTTTAAATTTCTTATTTCAGACCTTTAATATATAAAATAACAAATTTTTACATATTAAAGTCCCATATTTTAGACATCTGTAATACATACATTATTTTTGAGATTTTACACCTTAACATCCCCTTTGTTACTATTCACACCTTTTCACTCTTTAACTTCCATTATTAACTTTTACACCACAATACATGTAAAACCTTACTTTTCATACTCACTTTACTTTCTACATGAGTTTTACATAGTTTAAAAATCAATTTTAAGTGAAAACCTCCCGTTCTTATTTATCTTCATTTGTTCATATAAGAGATCACCTTTTAATTTCACAAAATGGCTCAAAAAAGCCTAATACATTTTATTGCATAAAATCACATTCTATACTTCAAAACATCATTATAACACATTTTATTGCACAAAATGTTTAATACATATATTCCAAAAATTTCTACATTTCAAAACCCATTTTTAAATCATCCTTTTTTATACCCATTTCATTCAAATGTCAAGATGATTAATAATCAACACTAGGATCCAACTACTATAAATGTTTATCGACAACCGATAAGGTCTTAGCCTTGCACATAACCCGACTGGGCTCACAAACCCTAATGGAATCGAACCATGAATCACCAACCCTTGCCGGATTAACGGAATACAACCAATTTCTTCAGAAAGCCCAAATGCTAGGCTTCCCTCCTTAGGAATAATGCTACATTTCAATCAAAGGTAAGTACGACCACCTGCACTAAATGAAATTACGTTCTTTCAACACTTATCGCTAGTCACTGACCTATCATACCTAGGCCTCCATAATTTCAACTCGCGATAACTAACTTCGGATTTTGAGATCGCTCTCATCAAGTGAAACACCATGCTCACATGGTTTTAAACGTTCAACTCACAGACCATTATACAACTCTCAGTACAGCCTACA
Organism: Sambucus nigra; assembly: GCA_949130495.1. Classification (NCBI taxonomy): domain Eukaryota; kingdom Viridiplantae; phylum Streptophyta; class Magnoliopsida; order Dipsacales; family Adoxaceae; genus Sambucus; species Sambucus nigra. The sequence goes on along the minus strand of OX422222.1, from coordinate 356,096,602 downwards.
TGATCCCAAATTATAATCACTCTAATGGCTCCTCAATCTTTCAGGCATTACCCATGCCTAAGACATAAAGATTTCTCTCACCAAAGTCATTTCTTAACCATAAAGGTAGCACACGCAGGTTCTATACTCAGTCCTAATACACCATCCCAAATGTTATCTCTAAAATCAGTATGAATATCATCGTGTTTAACGTCTCCTAGGTGCTTATCCTAGAACTTATCAATCTATTCTCAGCATATTCCTCAAAGGTAGTATCACAAGACTAGCTTATAGACAAAAGCCATGGTAATAACTCAAAGCACCACCATAAGTCAACATGACCTAAACACACTATAATCATCAATGATTTACCATCACTTATGTACACTCCAATGTACCCATAATTACCAAATGCTTAATGGGTGATGACACCGAACTCAGTCATCTCTCAAAACAGCCTACACATTTAACACGAGAAATCACAAGTCATATCATGACCTATGCTATAAGACCTAGAGTTTACCACTACGAATGTATATTACCACATGAATCTCGATGCAAAAAGGATTCTCAAAGGTCTATAGGAAAGACTCTATTGTAACACATGGTACCCAACGTCAAATTCACTATTACTATGGAATGTCCACCACTCGCATTAACAACTCACTAGATATATGTTAGTATATATTTCCTAGGAATTTTCAATATGGATTCACATGCATATCCATGTTACTATCCAAAAGTCAATCTCACTAGTCTACATCATTTAATTCTCAATTAGTATTAAATCATGCTATTAAAACTGCCTCACTATGTAAACACCACACTACGTGCTAACCTGCCAATTAACATAACTTTATATTTTGGTAGGATATGGGATGTCGAGTATTGCCTATAAGAACTAACGATCATACCACGGACAACACACAAGATCCTTTTCCTCAATTATACATTTAAACCTAAGTCCTCAACCAATGAACTATTATGTTCTCACCACAAATCAATACTTATTAATGTTGCATAAATATTTAGTCTCCTTACATGAGATACACAACTTATACCACCAGGTCTCCATGAAAACTACTCACTATTTCAACTAACAAGGCTACTCTCATCATCAAACTTATCGTACAATATATTGTAATACTCCGTATTTCTGCGTATTTAGAATTTAATTAATTGAGTAGTTAAATTAGGAAAATATGCTTAATTTAAATTGCGTGAGTAGATTAATTTAATATTAGAGTGTGTTTAAATTATGCGAGTAGAGTAATTTAATGTGATTTAATATTTAAATTTTGTGAGTGAAGTAATTTAATGAGATGAAATTTTAGTTATTATTATTAAATGATCGAATAATAATCGTGGTATTCAAATATTAATCAAGAGATAGAGACTGATTAATATATGATTTAAATTTACTAAGAGTGAATAGTAAATATTGACAGTTAAATATGATATACGTCATTGCGAGTGATATGGGCGTATTTTATGTTATCTCACCGAGAGTCGTGCATTAGAATATGGTGAGGTGGGAAATGAGAAATATATTGTAGGTGATTTGAATGTTGATTTAGAGGTCACGGATGAGTCCGTAAGGGGCGAATTAGTCAAAATAGTATACCCGGGGATGTTGATTGAGTCACGGGTCAATTTTGGACCAAACCGGCACCTTTGGAGGGTAATTTGGTCATTTTAAAAATAGAGGTTAAAGGACCTACGAAAATTATAGCCTTATAACTCATGATTATAAATGGGGGGCTAGGGTTCTTAACACAAAAAGCTTAGAGAGGCCATTAGAAGAAAGAAAGGAACCATTCCTAAAAGCTTAAGGAGGATTCTTGAAGGTTTGAAAGAGTTCTTGCATACGAAGAACCTAAGAAGTGAATATTTGAAGAGGGAAACATAAAATCATCATCCTCACCCACGAAATCATACCCTACAGTGAATAATGCAAGTGTTTATTGCAATTAATTGAAGTTATAATACCCATGTAATTGGGATTTCAATTATACAAGGTTCTAAAAAATGCGGGGCGTGATCGAGGAGTGGAGGCCAAGCCTTAAGCGTTAGAAGCCTAGGCGGGCATTAGGCGTAAAAAGGCGTTTAGGCCTTCTTCATATATTTTAATATTTTTTTACCATAACAACTCTATTAAAATACTAAAATTTTACATATCATAAAAATATGTTTGAATATATGCAAATTAAAATACTATTTGATTATTTTGGATGAGATAATGGTTGGGTTAGTAAAAAAATAAAAGGCGATATCGTTTTACTAAAGAATTATTTATTTTAGAAAAAAATGCGCCTTAAGGGTTTTACCAAGAGTAAGGCATAAAAAACTTAAGGCGAGGCGTTTCTCCCAAACCTTAATCCTAGGCATGCCTATGCGGAGCCTAGGCGGGTTTTTTAGAATAGTGCAATTATATGATGATATTGATGAATTCTTGAGAAGAAAACTTTAATTAAATGCATGTTGGGTAGGAAACTGCATGTAGAATGATTTGAAATCTGTAGAGATATTGATATTGGAAGATATGGGTTGTATTCCACGAAATAAATATGGGTATTGATGAACAATCATGGATGAATATGAAAACTCAGGGATTTAGAGGATAGAAAGAATAAATCCCTTTTTGCATGATTATTGTATTATTTTGAGAAAAGAATTACGTTAGAATCTGTCCTAATGCATGTAGAAATGGTTATGAATGTTTAGTTGAAACCTTAGTGTAGATTAATGGAGGTTGGTACTAGATCATGGGTGAAAAATGCATGAACGAACGAGGCTAGTGAATTGTAGAAAATAGGATCGATTTGGTTTAAAAAAAAGGATCGATTCGGTTTTTAAAAAAAGGTATCGATCCGGTAATTGGTCAAGTTCCCAAAAAATCTATTTTTCCCCTTCTTGCCTTAGTTCTTCTAACCGATTATCGTGTAAACTTTGGAACCTTACTAAGGGATTTTGGGGGAATTTTAGTACTACAGTAGGCCTGATTAGGATTTGTAGATCTGTTTTAGCAACGGAAGTAAGACGGGAATCAATTGAGACAAATTTGTGTCGTAAATTATCGGGTAGTGAAATAATAATTTACGGGAACTTCAGATGGACGATAAGTATACCAGTAGAGTAAGTTAGGCTTAGCTACTGAAAATTCAAAGGGGTTAACTAGGTCCCTTAGAGTTGGGAGAATACTTAAGAATATGCGATAACGAGAGAAATCATAAAATAAATTGTACAATGAGTATTAGAGAAATATACTACGTACTAATGTGAACAATTAGGTTTTGTAAATACCTATAAATTATGTACTTAGGTTGTGTGAAATACCTACAGTACTTATATAGTATTGGAGTCGATGATTAGACCGGGCCAATACTTTTATATAAAATTTACCGTTGGAGTCGATGATTAGACCGGGCCAATGTAAATGAAAGGAGAATTGGAGTCGATGATTAGACCGAACCAATAATCTGTATAGTGTATATTGTGAGTGAAATATACACTATATTAATAATCTACTTGGGTGAGATAGTAGATATTTAGATGACGTGCATGCATCTAAAAATATAAATTGGGAGAATTGGAGTCGATGATTAGATCGAACCAATGATCCTTATAGTCTATATTTTGTGTGAAATATATACTATATGAACAATCTACTAGGGCGAAGTAATATATAGTTAGATGATGTGTGTACATCTAAAAAGTAAATTAAGTGGAGAAAACTTAATTGGAAAGCTATAATATTAGATAGTGAACATCTAATGAATAAGATTAAGTGGTCAGACTTAACTTTCAAAATAAGGAACTAATATATGTGAAATGTTACACGGGAACTTAGACATGTAGGTAAGTTCAGACGATTAAAATAGTATAAACAGCTTAGGTAGTGTAGCTTAATATGCTATTTTGGAACGTTTGGTGTGCTCTATAGATGAGAGGTGAGGAAACTCAAGGGAGTGTGCGTAAACCAAACATGTGTAATCAATAACTAATTTTTACTACAATAAATTACTTGCTAAATATTTTCCAAACGTTTTGAGTACTAACTCTTGCTATGTAAAATATTTTTCAAAACCTTTTAGGTGTCCAGCCACAGGGACGCCAAGCATGACTTCATTCCAGGGACTTCGTAGCTGCAGCATAGGTGGATGTTACAGGGATTTGATTAGACGCCTCTATCACTTTCGAATCTAGTGTAGGATTTTAGATTTCAGTACGAACATGTTGTTCCTCAATACTTTCATTTTTGGAGTTTGTTTTTGGCCGATGCATTATTCGGAAAGACTTTGTTTGATATTAGTTGTTATATTCAAACTCTTATGGTGGTATTTGATTTATATATTGTTTCGCATGTTGTTGTATATTTAATTGAAGTTAAAATTTGGCAACCGCATAATTTTAACTTAGGTGGTTAGTAATTAAAAAGTTTTCGACAATGATGCTAAGAATGAACCAGATGAGAAACCTGTTTTAATTTAAGAAAGGACTGATCACCCAATGTTTAATTAGGCGGGGTGTCACAGATGGTATTTAAGCATCAGGTTCTAGTTTTCATAGGATCTGTACGGCTTATTACGTTTACAGCAAATCGTTTGATTAGTATAGAGCCCTATTTTAGGATCGTTGTCTTCCTCTACATATGTGGCTTACGTTCTCCTGCTAGTAAGTAGATGATGTGATTCATATACGAGTTCGATTGGACTTAGTACAATGAACTCTTTAAGATGACCAACAAACGCGTTTGAAGGACTGCAAGAGGGAAGGGTTCAATATGATTCATGAACTATTCGGGAAATGGCAATCGAGTGGGAGATCACCATAAATACTGTTTGAATAGATGACGAGAGTGTTAATCACTCGGGGATGTTAGTGTCCCAAACACCGTTGTAGAGAATGGGGATACAATTTTAAACTTCCACAGAGTTGTAAGTCGGGAGAGAGAGTTGAGGGAGAACTCTTCCAAAAGGGTCACCTATAAGAAAATGGGATAGAGATAATGGGTGATAGACAAATGGATGGAAGAAATCCAAAGTATACTGCTCATAGGAGCAGCACTATAGTGACGTGAGTTAGGTACCCCACATAAGGATGTATATATAGAAACGAATTGAAGAATTCGGGAGAGAGCCTGAGGGATCTTTGGAAAGGGCCACCCGTTGGAATTTGTGTAAATAAGGATGTTATATGTGTCAACCAAATGGATAGAGAACATCCATAGACAGTGACATATGGTCGGGTGTAGAAATACCGGGAAGTGAATATTTGTAAAATTTTCTTAGCTGAGGGGAACAACATAGTGATAGTGCGGGAAAATATTCACCACATTTATAAAGAGGAATATTATACCCTTGGAGGAATCCTAGGTACAATTTGACTGCAAATTCCTTCTTTTCTTTTTGTTCAGAAAGGGATGCGAGAGAAATTTCTAAACTTATCACATGAGGGTCGGACAGAGGCCAACTGTGAGAAAGAATTTATATTGTTTGGTGACATTGTAACCGATGAGGTAGTTACAATAGAGAAAAGAGTCCTTAGTGGAATAATGGTCTCATAAGTAGCCATCGCCAACATTTATGGTAACAATTGTGCTTGTTTGATTAATGTAAATGGCGACAATGATGTACTTTTACAAGATAATATTAGCACTTCCATGAGAAGGGAGTTAAGAATGTTGAAGAATTCAGTCTGGGAGTAATACTAAATATAATAGTATTAATGAGACACCACATGGAAAGACACATAAGGGAACTCATTTAAATGATTCAAATACCTGGATTCATGTCAAGTGATGATGGATTTAGTTGGGACTGGTAAGGCTACAAGTGTGCTCCCTAGGGACATCGGATCTAAGGGAACAATAAAGGTAACCATCTGAGATGAGGATACCAAGGTTCGAGAGAAGGACAACTTTAATATGGCTAGTGTGGCTAGAGATAGAAGGATTCTATCAGGTTATATTTCATGGAAAGCAGGACCACACGCCTTGACTCCACCCAAAGTGAGAAAAGGAACCAGAGCATGCTGCCTGGCAGGGACAATGATTAAAATAGTTATTTGTTCAGTGTGAACAAACGTTTTATGTCCGGGAACCATTTAAATATCCATGTGCTGAGCAAGGTAGAAAAATGATTTTTATCCTCGGGCGAAAGAGGTAAATTTAGTGTGATGCAAGCGAGTCACGGTATTTTGTTTAGACGAGATTTGCTTGAGAGATTAGTATGTTGTAGAGGATTTATCTATGGTTTCATCCGCAGGGGAGAGGGTGTAGATAAAATGGTGATACTTTATATAAATTACTCGTTATAGTGATGTATTATACGAGGTTGATGTTATCATGCGTATGGACTGGTTAGCGTGAATTTAGAGAGTAGAGATGTCACATTATAGTTGATTCAGGTGCGTAACGACTTTACTAATGTGATCCAGAGTATAAAGGATGTATTGTCAAGAAGAGAAATTGAGCTCAGTGTTAGGATCTTTAGTGTTAATGACTAGCGATAGTGCGGGCTCAGTGATATATAACTCCTTTAGTTTTTGACAGTGATGCTAAGAATGAACCAGATGTGAAACCTATTTTAATTTAATAAAGGACTGATCACCCAATGTTTAATTAGGCGGGGTGTCAAATACATCTCACATGGACGATCGCCGCATTTCCACTATCTATTTACACAACTTTATTTGTTCACCGAAATACTATCAATTGTGGTACCACCCCAAGGATCAAATTCTTTTCTAATTGCATCACCGACACTAAATACCCATAAACCTCGTACCAAAGGGTTATGTACATATCTTTTAATCACAAATCATTAGTTTCTAGCCGAGACACACTAACCATCAACCTCTATTGTCGACTATATGTAACCTGTGCCACTTGCCCATTAGGCGTAATTTCATTCTATTGACATCTCAGATGATTTTATACTATTAAAAATTCAACACATGCACCTCATGCTAACAATTATGGTGTCACCACTATAGGCTTGCATGAACACTAGTGAATTAATATAACTTGAATCAGAAATGCGAAAGCAATTACTAACTTTCAACTTAATTATGTGCCACTTCCCACTAAATTACTTATCGTGCTAACCTCTTTGACTTTATCGTCGAGGACACGAACTATACTGTCTTTAAACTAGCATAACCGTCCCTACCCAACACCAACGTTGAAGGATCTAATACACGTCACACCCAAAAGGAAATTTAAAACTAGAGCTTTAATACCATTTGTAACGCCCCGACCCGGATTTATGGGTTACCAGTGAGTCAATCCGGTCCGACCCGAGCATTAGGTGTGAAGTGCAATGGAACAACCTACATAATACTTCTAGTCCAATTCTATTTTAATTGAAATTTCACTTGTTTAGCATGTGATTCCAGTTTTAGGATAAATTACGTGTGGGGCCTATGGGGAGTACCCTGAAGTCCAAGTAAACAGAGCAGCTAACGTAAAACAAATAAAGTACACTTACCTATATAACGCCTTCAAAATACATACCCGCACCCAACATGCCATAACAAAGCGAGGGTGCAATCCTAATACCAATGGCAATATACAAAGTAGTATAGAAATGAATGGCAAAAAGGATAATCACATTCTCCAACCACAAGTATGCAAAAATATATATGCATCTACATATATTTACATATACCGTTAAAAAATACATATTACAATGCATTAATCGTTTCACTTTTGAAAACCTTACTTATATAGATTTATTAACCTTAATATTGTATAATACTTACTTTACTTATACTTAACATTTCTCACACTGTTTAACACACCCGGTTCGACGCTTGAAACCACTACACTTGATTTCTCCAACTACATTCATGTACTAGAATCACTCTCATTATTTATTTCAATATACCTTTAGTATGTTTGTTGAAACTCACAATTTATACTCACGCGAACACCGTGTTAGAAAAATAATGATTTAATCTTTGAAAACCTTATTACAACACATTCTTGCGATAGTTATGGATTTAATCGCCTAGGTTTCTTACTCACTCATTTATCCACTTATTTTGCCCCTTCCTTCTCTTACGTATGTTAATAAATTTAAGCATTTACTTGTCCATTTCACATTTATTGGAACATTTATTCTTTTCATTCAAGTCAAGTTGTATTAACACATTCTACCACACAACCCGTTTCTTGACATGTTCCAAATTTTCTTTATCTTTTCTCCGGATCTTCCTATTCTGCATACTTCCACGAGCTCCATAGCGTTAGCTATGCGCACCATATGATCTGGCCAGTGATTTAGAGATTTTCTCCCAAGGGATCTAGGACCTTATTGCTTTATCCCGGTGTCATTCGAGTTCTTTTTACGTGTTTTTAAAATTTTATAAATTTCCACATTATTCCACTTTCCTTTTTACCCGGCTGAAGCCAAAACTTAGGACTTTATCGTCCCAACTTGTATTACACTTTGAAAATTTATCATTTCATGTCCTTTAAACTTTAACCTTGATTTTATTTCAAAAATCATATTCGTTTGGGACCACTTTGTGTAGAACCTATTCTAACATTTTTATCTCATAAAAATGTTCCACTTTTAGTAAAATTACCATTTTACCCATTTATTTCAAAAAACAACTTTCACTCCATTTCTCAAATGTCAATTTCACTAAAAACACTATGAAGTTATCCATACCAACTTCTTAAGTAAGTTAACACTTTAACACCGTTCACACTTGGAGTAAAATCTTTCTTAATTGGAAACACTTTTACACCTTTAATACCTTTTTAATTCCATAAGTGTTAATCCTTTGAACATTACTAAGTTACACTCCAACCTTTCCATGTTTACCCATTAACACTAAATGAATACTTTTATCAACTCTTTTCTAAGCACACATTTCTTTACTTTTTTCATCTAATAAATCCATTTTCACCTAAGACTAATTTTATAATAAAATGCTATTTTTTTATATCAACATGTGTAGTCTTATAATCTCATGTTCATTTTATCTTTTCGTCCCAATTTAACACACTTTGAAGACCAATTTCTAACTTTTCTTATTTCACACCTTTAATATATAAAATGACACCTTTTTACATATTAAAGTCACATATTCTAGACATTTGTAATACACACTTTATTTATGGGATTTTACATCTTAACATCCCCCTTGCTACTATTCACACGTTTTAACTCTTTAACTTCTATTATTAACTTTTACACCATAATACATGTAAAACCTTACTTTTTATACCTTTAAACTTGAAACTCACTTTAATTTCTACATGATTTTTACATGCTTTGAAAAATCCATTTTAAGTGAAAGTCTCCTTTTCTTATTTATATTCATTTGTTCGTATAGGAAATCACCTTTTAATTTCACAAAAATGGCTCAAAAAATCCTAGTACATTATATTGCATAAATAACATTATTTTCCTTTAAAACGTCATAGTAACACATTTGATTACATAAAATGTTCAAGACATGTATTCTGGAAATTTCTACCCATTTGATTATATTAAATAATCCTTTATAACACCCATCTTATACAAATGCCAAGATGATTAATAATCAACACTAGGATGCTAACTAACATTTTTCCTACACATATTTATCTAATATATGTAAATAAAATGAAAAATTTATACTACGCATTATATTGGGATCAAAGATAGTTTTTCCCACCTTAATGAGCTCTAAAAATGGTGGAGATGTTGAATAATATGGAGGACCCCCCACCTCCAAAGGTGGCCTCAAGCGGGTATCGAAAAGCCCTCCTAGGCTTTTGTCCATTGTCACTCCAAGAATGCTCTTACTGAATCTCCTACTAATTCCTTCTTCATCCTTAAAACACCTTCCTCAAATACGCATCAAGAGATCAAGCACACCAATATGGTGATAAAGGTGACTAGAGGTTTTCCAGTGGTGGTTTCATGGTGGAAATGGTGGTAGGTATTGCCCATAAGTCTGGGGCAATAGTGGCTAGAGATTGATAGTTTGGGGGAGAGGGAGATAGTGTTTAAAAATCGAATGGAGTCTCTCTCTCCAAAACCCATACGGTTCTATCTTCTTATAACTTAAACCAAAGAGTTATTACCTTTAAAGGGAACCTAATAATACCAAAAAATTTCTATATCGGGTATTAGTTTGCCCATAAATCGACAACACAAATGATCCTATGGTTACCATTTAGACAACACACAATAGCATATCTAATGAAATACCTGCTCGATCGATCGATCGACTAGGAGTCCTCGATCGATTGATGTCCTCCCAAAATATTCCATTTTTTTCTAATTTGACCCCAAGGTGTGTATATATATATATATATATATATATATATGATTCTAATTAAATGTTCAAACTATATATATCACCAGCGGGGTATTTTACAAAAATCCGTGCAAACTTATACTTACATGTGTCATGTACCAGCAAACATGGCATTATATTATTCCTACTCATTTTCGCCTCTTTTCCTTAAGTAATTCACATCACACTCTAGCAATGCATTAATTATAACTACTTGAACTTAGACGTCTCTCCATGCGAGCCATTGAAATGTGAAATTTCCCCTTTAGTTCTTATGTATGATCCGTCACTTTATATATAATTTCGGATCAACACTTATGTATTTTTTTTCCTTTGAATCAATCACCTCAATTATCACTAAATATCTATTTTCTAGGGCGGGGTATTGCTATATGTGGCAGGTCTGTTAGGGGTAGCAGGAGCTTTCTTATTGCCCTTCTGAGGAACATCAGTCATAGGGGTAAGAGGGGGAAGTTCGGAGGGAGGAGCTTTTTGGATGGTGCTCAGAGGAAATCAAACCCTAGAACAGAGTTATTTTTCAAACCCATCTCATTCGCATGAAATTTTTGGACCGATGGTTAGACTGGTGGAGTTTGAAACACTCATTAATTTGAGAAAGTTTCATCGGTTAAATTTTCATCTGCCAAACAGTAGTTAAATCGACCTTTCTATAAAGATCAGGGAAAGAAATTTTTTCCATTAAGCTCCACACAAAGTACTGAGGCAGCAATAGTTGCATAACATGAATAGGCCTGAAAAAAGGTCTCTTCATCATGGGAGCTTTGAAAGACTGGAGAAGGGGCACCTTGGCCATACCGAAACTAGTGAGAGCATCGATTGGGTTATAGTGTTTAGTAGAAATACCTCAATATATGAAAGAAGGAAAATATCCAAGGGTTAATACAAGGGCAATGGAAAGGGAATGATTTTCTGAAGCCATATCCTCTGTAGCAGCCTCAACTGTGCGATGGGCCTAGGAGAAGAAAGACTATGAATGAGTGTATGATTACTTGCTGTAAGGCCTTAGAACGAAAGATGAGTACCAATCAATGAGAGGGAGAATTTCCTTTTGACTTTGATTTTTTATTCCAAGGAAGTAAGATATAAGGCTTAAAGGCATAAATGGGTAGAGGAACCTCAGCAGGAATAATGTTTGGAAACCCAGAGTAGAGGAGACCAGTCAACAAAATGTTATTTGCAAAGTTAGGAATGTCGTTGCTACCAAGTGAATGCTCCATATCCAAGTGAGTCCTATCAAACCAAGTGTATAGAGAACCTAAAGTCATAAAAGCAAGAGGAAGCTTGAATCCATGAGCAAGCCTAATAAAAATTGTGATAAGGTCCCTTAATGGCTGGTCATTACGTTTTCCATGATGGAGAAAACGTGGGAGGACAGATAAGATGTAAGCATCCATATCTAAAGGGGAACCTTTGACCTCCCCATAAGTTACATTAGTCATGGAACCTTCTTCTAGAGTGAGCTTGTGGAAGTAGTAGCTAATCAGGTGGGTAAAAGTGGCCTTGTTTGAATCTCTAACACAACCATAACAGATCTGATCCAAGTCCGAATAGGTAGAAGTCTCCTCGGTATCAAGAGCTTCATCATAACATGTTGAGGCCATACTGGGATCAAGTCCCATCAGCTCATAAATGCCCTCAAGGGTGATTATGAATTCATCCCATGAAGTACTAAAAGTGTGGGAAACCACGTTCCAAGGAGAGATTAAAAATTGAAGTGCATCATTGTGTTTAGCTAAAGTAAAGTCTCCAAAATAAAAAGCATGATTGAGACATACATTGATATGAACTTTAGTGTAGGTGGATAGGATATAGTTAGACCAAGATAGGAAATAGTTTGGGTGACCTCTAGGACCCTCGAAGTCTATTTGGGAATAGGGTAAGTCTCCATGGTCCAAACAAAAATGTAGAGTCCCTTTTAGGGGTAGGAAGCCCCAAGCCTCTCTATCTATAATATCACCACCCAAGGTCAGGGGATCCCACTTAGCACTCAATTGGGCAAATATATCCTTACACTTAGTTGGAAACTTTTCCTCCTTAGAAAAAAGAAGAATGAAGGTATGATCAAAGTTGTTCTTGATGTGCCACCATGTTGATAAGGGCACCTTGGCCAGAAGCATGGCCAAAATTATCAGGAATGTTTCTAGAAGAACCCATTGGAAGCTTAAAAGTTGTGCAAAAGATGATAAACCCAGGAAATGCGGAAAGAGGGCCGAAGGAAGAGGAAAATGGTTGAGAAAGTGGATTTTAGGACGATGGAAAAAAGTTTCACTTTCTAAGACAATCTTGAAGGAGAATAGTAGAGTGAAGAAGAGAAATAAAGGAAAACATTTAAGTGCCAAAAAAGATTTAGCCATTTGAAAAATTCAAGTTAATCGTTTGGATTTCCCACGTGTGGGAAGTGGAAAAGGCATGGTGACGTTTGGGTTATCAGAACTAGCAGAAATCATCCCAACTTGACACATGGCACTTTAGGGGTGGCTGTGTCAGTTAATGGGATGCCAACAATTAATAAGCGCAAGCATGAAGGAGAGAAAAAAAAAAGCTTTCGGGAGAAGAAAAGATTTTGGTTCTAGTTTGGGTTTGAGATGATTTTTCATTGGAAAATTCAAAAAATTCAAATTCGTTATGCCCCCTCACTAAGAAGTCCACTCGGTCCTACATAATCCAGAATATACAAGAGAAGATCGAGAATAAGGGAGGTTTATCGGCTAGAGATGTTTCGTGCAAATATTTCTTGGCCACACAATAAATATCTACATGAAGTGGTAAATATGAGGGAGCCAAAAGGTAATGTCACGATTAAAGATAACCCCCTCCTAATAGAGGAAGGTAGAGAGCCAGGATAGTATGCTCAGAGGTTAACTAGGTCAAAGAGGTAAGAAGGCAGCGAGTAAGCTCTCCCAAGGAGGTTATTCGAGGAAGCTCGGTTTCCTTTAGTTTGTACTTGTTCAATTTATGTGTTTGTAAATGTATATTGAAACTTTCAAGTTGACATCTTATAATATGAGAGTGAGGTCAAACGCTATCAGTGAGGGACCTAGTCTTGCAGGGCTTGGGAAACCTCTCATGATCTATCGAATGACCTCATCGAGGGAACTAGTTTTGGAGGATTGAAAATCAGGGCAATGTTAAGGCTTAACTTAGTCATTCTCGACACACGTGGTAAAATACCAATGGACCATAACCCGAGAGATCTTAACCATAGCAACCATGAGTTCCATTTCATCTTAGGCCAAGTGACAAACGACCCTGTACCAAAAGTAACACATGCGTTGAGTGATGTCATGTCTGACTGACTTGTTGTCCAATCTAAACTTGAGTAAATCGTAGTGGTTTGGGATTGTCAGAATGTTTGGTGGATTATCACTCTTACGGTAACTAACCGACACATAGTATGTAGCCAAAAGTTATCTGTTGGCATTTAATTACTATGATGTAGGGGCATGCTAGGACATCCTTGCATTTAATGCGAGTGATGTAAAGGCACTAGGATCTATTTTTCACATTAATTGGGCCTCAGACCACTCAATTGTTCTTAGTGACTATATATCCATCTCAACCACTTCAAGTGATAGAGAGAGAGTCATTTCACAATCGAGAGATATTTTTTAGAGATTAAGAAAGACATAGAGAAAGAGCTATTACAAACTAGATCATTTATTCACCCACCATTGACATTTTCCCAAAGCTTTTATTACCATTTATTGATGTGATACATGTTTATGGGACCTTGGTGTTTGAGTTGCTTACCAGGGGTCTATCTGAGAGTGCTTTCTTTTCTATCCCTCTTACTGAGTTACTTTAGTTGTTCATTTATTGCTTATTTTGAATTACAGAAGAGGGATGTTGTGAGTTCATACTAAAGTGTTTGATGTTATATACTTGAATCCATTTCATCGGTGTTGATAACACCTTATTTAGTGATTTATTTCCATTTTAATAGAGGCTACACCTTTATTTTTATTGTAACACCCCATCCTCAAGAGGACTCCCCTCATAAATTGATAATTATTTGAACATGTTTTGTATTGAGAATCATATAAAAGCCTTATGTTTAATGGAATCAATCCATGAAAATTTGTAGAATTTGATAGATTTAGGGTTCTTGAATAAAAAGTACTTCCTTCCTTTGAATCTTAATGTAGATTTAGGATTTTATTATGGAAGTAGATTCCAATTATGTCGATGAAGTGCTTTTATTATAAAAATGTTGGTTGGGTGCTTTGTTGAAGTTTTTAGGTTCATTAATGGGGGATTAAAAGATAAAAATGGGGGTTAAAAAGGGAGAATATCATAAAAAAGGATAATTGGGTTGATTTATCGATCATCCATAGGTTATCAATCGATCAACAATAGCAGATTTGGCCTAATGTGAGATTTTGTATTTTTAATTGATTATTGGGTTTTTGGTCCTACGGATAGAATCTGCAAGCCAATAGTTTTCTTATAATCCTAGAATAGAGTTATATTCCTATGTTTTTAATTGTTGTAAAATAATACTTGGGGGAATTGGATAATTGGATAAGTTATTGATATTAAGGGATTAATTTCAGAATTGGTATATTTGTTGGTAAACCTAAGAGTATGATGGATTATTATTGGGAATTCTAAAGTCATAAGACTGGACTAGTTATCCGGGATTATCAATGTAGTGGGGTTTATATCCTTGGGTGAGTGTAGGTTTCAGTTAAAATTCCCTAGGGGTAGTTATTTTGTTCAATGGTTTATATAAATTAGGTGTGGGTCGATACCTAGACGCGATGCCTTTGGGAGTTTGGAATATGGCTAATTGAGTTTGGATATAGTTTATATGCGCATTTTTGTGTATAGTAGGGTGATACTACCTAGATTTAGGAACCCAAAGTGTTAAGGTTATTTGTAGAATGTGTTGAATTTAAGGTTAAAGATGTGTTATACCTTTTCATAATAGCAATGCAATTGGGTTAGTATGTCCATATGATTTAGATTAACCCGTTAGTGGGGGTTATGTGTGTATGTATTTACTATAGCCCATTAGTGAGAGTTGTAGTTTCTTGTGTGTTTTATGTAATGCATACCATGTGTGAGTTCTATTTGGCATACGTACTAGAAGGGATTCCTTTAGAGGCATGCATAACGAGGACAAGTTTGGTATCTCGGTGAAAAGACAAGTTTGTCCTTTTGGTACGGATATGGATAGAGTAATCTATTCCTCTATCCAAGAAAAAGTATTTATAGTTTGCATTATCCAATCATTGATCATTCCTACCTTTAGGTCACATGTCTAGTACCCGCGACCAAGATGGTTTACAGGGACTTTCTTTCATAAGTCTTGGGTATGGTAGGCTTTATGACTGAAGGGTAGTCGTTCTGATTTATACCTTTTTGAGATGATGTATTAGCTTTGACATGACCTAATATTATACTAGTACGTTTGAGAGATCCAATAAGGAACTAAGAGTAGGCTGTAGGTCCCTTGTATATACCAAGTGAGGAAAATATGTGTTTTAAACAAAAACCAAGTTGTGATCAAATTAGCTTAACCCAGTTTTATCTTGTTTGACTTTAAATATGCATCTAGCGAGTAAATAAAGTAAAGATACTCACAACGCTGGATGTACGAGGAAAAAATCAAAATGGGAAAAAACCTCGGACGGCTCAAACCAGACAATCACTATGAACAAAAGTTTTACAAAGTTAGATTAGCCTTACTCAATCACTTGATCCCCATGGATCTTGACGCTCCTTATGATCTTCTACCGTTCTTCAATAGTACCCACGCAGAAATTCTATCTTCCACGATGCTCGTCCACAACACTCAACTCCACGAATGTCTCGGTGTCCTACGATATGGCTTATATGTCGTCTACGATGTTGAAATAGGTGTCCGCCTTTTATTCACCGCAAAACCCAGATAAACAGGTTGTTAATGAGTTTGAATAAACTAAACTTGGTGCACACAATATCACATAAACATATACTAATGAAAGCTCGAATCTTGTAAACTCTAAGGATGTGTTTAAGTCTTTGAAACCTTAGAAAACATATGCAGAAAAATGTACTGTTTGAAAAGTGAATTCATTCTCCACGCACACCGAGAAAAGGACTAGGACCTGACTTAAATAAAAAATTCAAGTCGATACAATCTCGTTCGAGCGAGATGCCACGTCATTCGAACGATAGTGGATCTCGTTCGAACGACGTCTAAAGTCATTTGAACGATGTCGTTAGATAGAGTTCCAAACTGTTCCAACTTTAATAAAAGAGTTTTATTTAAAACCAACTCTAATCCAACACAAATTCGTCATTTATCTGATGTGTAAACATTTAAACATTTTAAAACCATTTTCCTTCGAAAAATTACATCCTTATTTTTATAAAATGAATTCTGACTTACATTAACATTATGCATTCATATCTGTGTGATCTCGAAATGCAATTAAACCTTGAAGATGCAAAATTGCACCAATTAAGCTTTAGCATGATTAATTCCATGTACCTTTGCCGCAACATCTTCAATCAATCTTCGATACTTCATAGACTCGTGGGATCATACAATAAAAAACTAAGTATATCTCAAACATGTTTTGTTCCGAGAATAAGTCAAAACAACATTAAGACTCAATTGGAAATTTGGTCCTTACAAATCTCCCCCTTTGACTATTCCGGGACAAAACGCCTAAACCATACCGTCAAGCCGTATGATGCCTAAAACCCATCCCATAAAACCCAAAATGAAAAATACATCATCGGTATAGGATAAGGTTCTTCAACAATGGAACGACAAGTATAAAACTGTCTCAAATGTCTGAATGTGATGTAGACTTGAAATCTCGTATATCATTAAGTGTACCTACACACATGAAACAGACAAATACCAAGTGAAGTATGGAACAAATGATGGAAATCAATAGGAAAATAATCAAATTTGAATCATTTTTTATGTGAGTAAACATGATACCAATATGTGAACATGATATACACATGATACCAATTTGAAAATAAGCAATTAAATCAGGATATCACAACCTCACAAAACTCCCCCTACATCACAGACATCTCTCCCCCTTTTTATCTCAAATAGATAATTCGGTGAAAAGATAAACACATCTAGCATGCTATACTAATATGAATGAATTAAAAGTGAAGCACGACTAGATAAACAAGAAACAACCAGCTAAATATGATCAATAAAGGACAAATCGGTAGATAGCAAATAATTAATCATTCAAAAATATGTCAGTCTAAGAAGGTGTGATAAACGAAGAATATGCAGCAAAATATGTCAATGATTAAAGTGAACTGCATAAACAAAAACCAGTACTAAAATATGAATCAATATGCAGTAGGGTACTGAAACAGAGTAACAACCTGAAAAAGTCAAAATCAGGTCAATCAGAGCTGTCGTTCGAACGACCTAGTGATGTTGCTCGAACAAGAAGCAACATCGCTCGAAAGAAAAAGTAAGTCGTTTGAACGACATACACAAAACTTCACAGTATCCCCAGAAAATCAAGCAGAATTGCCCAGAAGAAAAATATCATAAAATTCAAACTAAAAGGGGCTCAAAACTGCGAAACAGTAGCAAAACAGAAAAAACTCAAAACAAACAAATATGAGTAATATGCTAACATAGTATCGATGTGCCTAAACATGAACATGGAATGTATGAGCGTGAACTAAAACAAATGAATGATAACTCCAACACATCAAAACGATCAAGAAGCCCTAACCAATAGCAATCTATCATCAAACTTTAGTATAGCCATATGTGATAATTAAAGTGTGAGATTAATGAACTAAACAAACATCATGCACATGAATCTAGAATATTGACGATTCTAAAAACAATAGCATCATGAAAAGAATTTTTCGACGTTAGGATTCTTTGTGCAAACCCGTTTAAATTTTTTAATCCATCCAAACTCCCTCAAATATATATCAAATTTTCTTTTGAATGAACTAAACTAATTTGGCCCATTTTGGCATATGATTCTTTAAATTTCCTTATGATTTTTGTCGGGTTCTTTTAAATGGTGGCTTTCACGACGAGTCAATTTTACACTCTCACGGTCCTTTCCCGTAAACTCGTCATATTTTCAATGAAGATTAAAATGCTCACGGGTAAACGGTTATTACATCCACACTTCCTCCATAAGTCTACTTATGCATAGATGCCAAAATTGAGATAAGAACGTCTCACCTCACTCAAATGTGCAAGAGTAGTCAAACATCCATATAAACTCGTGCATGTGTGCAAAGATGGCATATATACAAAGTCGAATCAAAATGCATATCAACTACGAAACAACTCCACAGTACAATGGTTAAGATCAATCTAAGCATCGATAATAATGATCAAATATCCTAGCTACGTGGATAATGGAAGGAAGGGGGTACAAACACACAAATATGACATATCATACGTGTTAACTCATGACACAAAAACAAAACTGAAAATCTTTTTGGCTTTTTCAAAAATATTTTGACAAAAAAAACTTTTTTGTGTTTTTCTCAATTTTTTTCAAAACCAAAAACTTTTTGTATTTTTCAATGAGACTAAAACAAGTGAAAATAATACAAAAGATAAACATATCATAATACTAGAAAGGAGTATATCATGAATGCAAAGACTAACATATGACAAACATGTAAGCAACTATCGATAAGAAATAGCAAGGGATGAATCATGTGCATGCATGTGAGAATCAACCAACGAAGCATTTAGCATCTCCAAAATGGACTTCCTGACTGACACAGGTGTATACCTAACAAAATGAGTTTTGGGAACCAATGGGACACTACGTTTAAACTTCCTAGGGTCTTTTCTAAGATCAAAACAAAAACCCGTAAGGTGATTTTTCCTACCACAATGTGAACATGTGAAAACACGATGAGGAAGGTGGACCTTTAGGTTGACCTTTTTTAACACCCTCAGATGTGGTTGACGCTCTAAAATAAACTATGGTTTTGTCTTTTACATTCGAACCACTAGAACAAGATAAGCCGCTGCCATCACTACTCGAATAATTTAAATCATTTTTTAACTTCAAAACTTTCGACTCAAGCAAACGATTAGACTCCTCATACTTTCGGGACTCCTTCTTTAAATTTTTAATTACTCCTAGAAGGTTATCTCTCTCCCCCTCAATATGAGCGAACGTATCCCTAAGAGTCTCCTCACGGGCCTTAAATTCATTAATCAAACTATTTTCATTAATGACACAAACACTTGAATTTTTCAAATTGTCTAACTCTCTCTCTAAACCAAGAATTCTATCATCACTCTCCTTTTTGGAAAAAACTACAGATTTAAAATTATTATATAAAGCTCCAAACTTCTCACGGGTCATATCTCTTTGAATTTGAAAAGTTTGCAAATATTCAATCATATTTTTAAAACGAGAATTTTCTTCCTCTAAAACTTATATTTGTTTTGCAAACTTTAAATTTAACGGATTTAATTCGTTAAAACTTTAAGAATCCATCGAGAGAAAAAAAATAAGAGTGAGAAAAAAATCAGGAGTAAAAACCAAACAAATCCACACAAGGATCTACACAGTAAAATAATGTTTTTAGCTTTGATACCAATTTGTAGGTCCCTTGTATATGCCAAGTGCGGAAAATGTGTTTTTTAAACAAAACCCCAGTTATGCACAAATTAGCTTAACCCAATTTTATCTTGTTTAACCCTAAGCACGCGTCTCGTTATTAAAGCAAGTGAAATAAAGTAAAGATACTCACAACGCCAGATGTACGAGGAAAAACCCAAAATGGGAAAAAACCTCGGACTGCCCAAGCCAAACAATCACTATGAACAAAGGTTTTACAAAGAAATATTATCCTTACTCAATGACTCGATCCCCGTAGGTCTTGATGCTCCTTCTGATCTTCTATTGTTCTTCAATAGTGACCATGCAGAAATTTTTTCTTCCACGATGCTCGTCCTCAACACTCAACTCCATGAATGTCTCGGTGTCCTCCGATATGGCTTTGATGTCATCTATGATGTTGAAACAGGTGTTTGCCTTTTCTTCACCATAAAACCCATCTAAACATGTTGTCCAATGAGTTTTAATCAACTAAACTTGGTGCACACAAGATCACATAAACATGTACTAATTAAATCTCGGATCTTGTAAACTCTAAGGAGGTGTTTAAGTCTTTGAAACCTTAGAAAACTTATGTTGAAAAACATATTGTTTGAAAAGTGAATTCATTCTGCAAACACACCGAGAAAAGGACTAGGACTTGACTTAAATAAAAAATTCAAGTCAGTGCAATCTCGTTCGAGCGAGATGCCACGTCATTCGAACGACAGTGGATCTCGTTCGAAAGACGTCTAAAGTCATTTGAACGACGTCATTAGATAGAGTTCCAAACTGTTCCAACTTTGATAAAAGAGTTTTATTTAAAACCAACTCTAATCCAACACAAATCCGTCCTTTATCTGATGTGTAAACATTTAAACGTTCTAAAAATATTTTCCTTTGAAAATTACATCCTTATTTTTATAAAATGAATTTCGAGTTACATTAACATTATGCATTCAGACATGTGTGATCTCGGAATGAAATTAAACCTTGAAGACGCAAAATCGCACCAATTTAACTTCGACAGGATTAATTCCATGTAGATTTTCCGAAACGTCTTTAATCAATCTTCGATACATCGTAGACTCGTGGTATCAGATAATAAAAAACTATCTATGAATCAAACAGGTTTTGTTCCGAGAATAAGTCAAAACAACATTAAGACTCAATTGTGTATAGATTTTAGATATGAGTATTTTAATGGTATCGGGTTTATTTTATGATAAGTACCTTAGGGTTTTCACTACACCATATATTGAAGATGGTCATGGACCTCAGTCGTGACTAGGTCCATGAGTCACAGACCTTGGTCATGACCAAAACCAGTGGTAACAGACATAATCTGTGATCTTAAATGGGGGTCATAGTCTCTCCTGTGAGATAATATTGGCCCCATGGTAATGGAATTATTTCGTGACTTCGTGAATACTGTTGCAACCCGCTTAAAATAATAACGGGTGGCTAGCCCTATACTAAATTAAAACAGGAATCTCAAAAGGATCATTCTTAGCATCAACTGACGATACTAAAATTAACATCTGCTAGCTACCCAAAACCATAAAAAGCGGATGCCAAAAAAAAAATATTTTAAAAACATATGAAAAACAAAATGCCAACAATAAAGTAACTAACGAGTAAGACAAAAATAAATTCACTCATGAACAACTATTAAAGGATGTACTCATAAAAAAAATGTAACAAGTGCAAATAAAAGAATTATACCAGAATCTACTGTCGGGTAACAGATAACACAACAATCAAGAGGAGAGAAGTATAAAAATGCTAAAAGTAACTTTAGGGTATAAACCCGATACACCAAAATGAATCCTATCTAGATTTACAACCGGTATGAAGCGACTATAATAAAATCCCGCAACAGTGCGCATCTGCTATAGCTCTAAAGAAACTGGATAGAATAACATCCTCGGTATCCTTACGGTGGGACACCTATAGTACAATATATATATACATATATAGCAAGAGAGAGAGAAATAAACGGGTCAGAGTCCGAGGTGTAAAAATGTTTATAGCAAGTGCATAATAGTGCATAATAATTATAAATGCACAATTTCACAAATAAAGTGGAATCACACTCCCTTGAAACTCCAAAACTCACCCCTCAACTAAAGCGCGCACCTATACGTATGTACATAAACTTAAGTGTATCTGCCCGATATCTTCTAAGGATAATCCGAAATCCTCCCATCCTGTCATACCTTAAGTTTACACCCAAACTATATGTATATATATAAATCACATAAGCACACCCATGTGTACCTTACTAGAGTTCATCCAATTTAATATATAACTTATGCAAGTCCTTAACGACAGAATAAGCACACATTACATCCTAATTTTATGAAACTTCTATCACTAAACAACATACACACAATTACTAAGGACAAAACTTCTCCCCACTCCCAACATTGCGCGGCGTTTCGTGCGTGGGGCGTCTCGCAAAGCGAAATCCAAACAAGGAACCCCCCCCAAAATACTACTCCTTGACAATGTTGATCGTAGGGATCCATTTGTCCTCCACACATATCCTATAACTTCAACTACTTAATTATTGAATACTATCTCTAAGTACACAGTTAGAATCTCTATTTAAATCCTTGGGGTTGATATAACCGCAATTGTATCTAAGTACGATCGTTCGACCCTGATAAACTAGTACACCAAAAAACCACAAGATGTACATCTTAGGAAATTCATATCACCTTCACCTATAGGATATATATATATATACAATCATTCAATCCTATAACCACATATACATTACACACATAAAGCACACTTTGCAATACTCATAACATAAACGATTATAGGATACAAAATACGGCACCATGCTATCATCTTACAGGAATTACTCACTTTCTCCCGGGTTACTACATATCGGACTATTATCACATTGCCATGCTAACAAAATCAATCCTAATGTATGGTAAGCGGTCATAATTCCTAACCGAAAAGTGACAACGAATCATACCCAAGACTTTTCACCCCAAAAAATAAAATCACACAAATAATACTGGACGACTATGACCTGGGGACTATACGCACCCTTCTCCTCAAGTCAGGGGCCTCACCCGCATCGCGCAACCTCACATGATATCAAGTGTCGGGTATGCTCACACAATAAGTATATATATCATTCACACCACAAATATATACATGAAATTACATCATATGTATAAATCATCACACAAGAGATATATTCGCACCATATATATACCCATTCAAACATATATCTCTCTATATATGTATACCCTATCTCCAATCATTACACATAAAGTAAAAGAAGCCGGCGATATATATATATATATAACTCTCATAATATTCACCCTTATAATAACGCATGCCTTTTACAGTCCCTCACTTGAAACATATACATCAAATTCACCTATTATATGAATATTCTTCCAATATGTCCACCATTAAGGATATTCTCTCAATATCGGACGTATGTATTCGTCCCTATACACACCTTATATATCCATATGCCCATTGATAGATAATAATTTCTCCGGCTATAAATATACATCTCACTAGAAATCGATAATTTTTTTAATCCTTTCAAACTAAGATCTCGGTTCATTTACTCAATTGAACCCTAAACAATACTGCTCTTCCGATTTAATCCCCAAATTCATCATTACTAAGGATATTCGACCTATCTCTCATTGGTCTACCCGTAATATCTAAATAAAATCCTATCGCTTGAAGTATTCGACACCAAAGTCGGCATAAAAATCTCTCCCCATATTTTCACAACTTCCTCAAAAAGTCTTTAACATTACATCCTATGTTAACTCCCATCCCTAATGAAATTTCCCACTATATCGATACAACAAACTCCAATACATATTTATTCCCAAACTACTTCGATACGTCCCCGCGATCATAACATGTGAGAGACCCTCAATAAAACTCCAAAACATAACTATCGCATCATATATATATAAGTTCCAAATCGAGAGACCCAACTGAAATGGAGTAAAAATCCTAGAAAAATCCATCCAAAACTGTCTTGTTTTCGAATCGATTCAGTCTGGTCCGAATTGATTCGGTCTCAAGGGTGAATCGATTCGCCCCTTATGTGAATCGATTCGGTCCAAAGGACCTAAAAGTCTCTCTTAATCTGAATTGATTCTCCTTGGGTTCGAATCGATTCGACCTATTGAGCAGGCTACGAAATGGTCATTTCTCTCCAAAACCTAAATTTCCTAAAAATCAATTCAATCATCTTCCAAGCCTCAATCTTCAACCCCAACATATCTTTTAACATAAAAATCATTATGCAAATCATCCCTACACTTAATACAACCTCAAATCCATTTATAAAACTCAAATGCAATATTTATTCCACAAAATCTAGGTTTTTGATATTTATACCCAAAATCCATATTTTTTCGCACAATTCATGAAATCAAATACACATATGAATTATTTATCAAGATTAAACACTTTCCTCAAAATTTTAGGGATTGAATCGTCCTCGAGACCGAGTATTGACCAGAAATATCAAAGCTTTCTCCTCTCTCTTCTTCCTTTCTTCTTCTTCTCTCTCTCTTTCTTTCTCTTTCTCTCTTTCTCACAAATGAGATAGGCTGATCCGTAAGCCTCTTAAGCCTTTAAAAACATAAATCCCAATTTTAAATTTAATACACACTTTAAATGACTCGTTTACTCCATTTTGAGTCAAACTAACTTAAAAATATTCTGGAACCGAAATAAATCTCAAGGACAGTCATTTTGACTATCTCGACCCATCCAAAATCAATCGCGCACTCAGAATCATCATCCAGAATACTTTATAACATCCTCAATTTTTGGACCTCAATTTCCAAATTAAAAAATTCTCCAATTTAAATATATTTTAGTTCTCCCAAAATTTTAATTTCTCAGTCCCAAAAATCACGGATTATTACAATCACGACCCAAATCAGTGACCAAAGTGGGATAATATTGACTTCATGGTCACGAGGATAATCCGTGACCTTATGGTCACAGACCTAAGCCATGACCATGGGTGGGATAATGTTCAAATTGGGTCACGACCCAAATCGATGAACCCTGAATTTTTTTTAAAAAGTAATAAATAAATAGTTATGGTCTTGGACCTTTTTGAAAAAAATGAGGGTCACGGAGTTGGGCCATTACCATATCAATTTAATAAAATCATTTTTTTTAGGCAACCCCCTTCCCAAAAAAAGCATGTCTTCAACAACCAATTCTTATACAATTAATAAATAGTGTTATAGTGGAGTGGACAATTCAAAATAAAGCACCGTTCCATCATAGGTAATTCATAAATCATACTAAACATTCATAATTCAAACTAGATATTTATAATTCAAACAATACATCCATAAATTAAACTAACGAACAAATATAATGCCATTGTCATAATAAGATAAAATTTGAATACAAATAGGATTGTCAAGGGTCAATATAGTAATAGGATACAAATAGTATTGTCAATGGTAAATAATGTTTGGATACTAAATCTTCCTCTAAATCAACTAAAAGATCCTTCAAATTAGGGTTGTCATCAAGAGCAAATTAGAACTCTTTAAAAACCTGTAATGCATCTGTTTGAGTAGTCATACCTTTTGTTTCAAGCACAATAATTTACCAATTTCCATCGTTTATGCACTTTGAGTAGAATATCTTATTTACGTTCTGAAAAGCATAAATAAAAGGCTCATCGACTATGAAATTTTTACTCCTAATCTTAGATAAATCTACTGTAGGCCCCTTTTTATTTTGAATGTGTTTTATGGATTTCAAAACCAACTTTCTTTTTATAAAACCTTTTTCCAAATTTTAAACTTCACCAAGTGTGTGAACCAAATTTAACTTAGCCCAATTTTATCTCGTTTAATCGTAAACATGCATCTAGGATATTAAAGCTAGCAAAATAAATAAGTTCACAAAGGCAACACCGGATGTACGGGTAAACCACTAAGGGAAAAAACCTCAAACGACCCAAGCCAAACAATCACTATGATATGGTATTACGAAGTACTAAGATAGACTTACTCAACGAATCGATCCCCACCAGTCTTGAAACTTCTCTGATATTCAAGAACTCCTCCATAGTGCCCACATGAATATCCTTCCGCGATACCTATCCATAGCACATGCATCCTCGAATTCCTCGGTGTCCATCTATGGAGCTTGGAAAAGTATACAAATTACGAATACGAACTCATTTACTTGGTCATCGTAAAACCCAACGATGTTCAAAGTGATATACAATTCCAAATGGAGCAAACAAATATCACTTTTGCATATGTGAATGAAAGCTCGGATATTTGAAACTCTAAGTATGTTTTTAGAATTTGAAAACCTTCAAAAACTTGTGCAGAAAATGTAATGTATGTAAATTGCTTTAATGAACTACACCCTTACAAAATTCTGAGAGAAGCACACCTTAAATAACAAAATTATGTGCACATTGTTTGAACAAAATCATCCCGAAATAAATACACATGTCTCTCAAATGACATTGATATCTCGCTTGAAAGACAGTCAAAGTCGTTTGGACCACTGAAAAATAAGATTTTGTGATTTACACAACTCTAAACCATCTTTATCTCAAAATAAATGAAGTTTAACATTTTAAAAACAATTTTTGACAAAAATAACATCCTGCAAACATTTTTTGAGTCCATAAACATTACGCATTCATACTTGAGCGATCTCATAATGTAATGAAGATGTGAAACATGCACGAAAATAAGCTCGACATGATTTATCTTTGAAGCTTGGCCGCAACGTCTTCAATAAACTCTATGTCATAGACTATATGGGATCGTGACAATAAAATACTTATCACTAACTCAAAAACATGATTTATTTTGGGAATAAGTCAAATACTACAATTGAATCAATTGGAAATTATCTCCTCACAAATCTCCCCCTTTGACTATTTCGGGATAAAATCCACACAATGAAATGCCTAAGTCGTGCGTCAAGTCGTATGATGCCTAAATCCCATCGCATAGAACCAAAAATCAAAATTACATGACAAGACTAGTAAATGATGGTCCGACAAGCATGAGCTATCTGAAAGTGATGTAGACTTGAAATCTCGAATCTCTTAAGCATAACTACACACATGAAACAAACATATACCCAGTGACGTATGGAGGAACAAATTATATATAATCATTATGATACTAATATGAAATGTCACTACCAATATGTAAAAACAAAATCAAACCATTTGTTAGACTAGTGAGCAAGATTGGATAGCATGATACTAATATGTTTAAACTAACTCTAAATGCTTATCATCACAAAAATGATACCAATGTGTATGCCATAAACATATATGCTCATCAAATAAACTCTCCCCCTACATCACATACATCTCACCCCCTTTTTGTTTCGAATAGAGAATAAGTGAAAAAGATAAACAGATCAAATATCTAGAATCAAGTAATCAATGAAGTATATCTAAATAATCTTGAAACAACTAGCTAATAATGATCAAAAGATACCAAATCCGTAGCTAGTAAAAAAAAGTGATATGAAATGAATCATCAAAATCAGCAATGATGTGACTAAACGAATTATGCAGTGTATGAATTAAACATGAATAATCACTAAATACTACATATGAACAATGCATAAGTACCAAAAATAGAATGATATGATCATTAATATGAAGAAAGTAATTAACAGAAGAATCCAAAAATCCTCAGCAGGTTGCTCGAATGACTTAACCTTGTCGTTTGAATGACATAGGCCGGTTGCTCAAACCAGGTCATCAAGCAACCTAAACGAGCCCAAAAAAGTATCCTCTCGCTTGAAGAACCACATCTCACGACCCTTCAAGGAACCATACCTGACACTTTCATTTATATTTCTTGAACCTCGCTTGAACAAAACTTCACATGACATCAGGTTGTCGCTCAAATGAAGTCTGATTAACATTTGAACGATATTGAAAATTCTCAATTCCAGTTCTATAAAACATGAAGTTTCGTCGAACAAAAAAAATTATGAACACGTTAACTGAAAAGAGCAAACATCAGCAAAACAGACTAAAAAAATAAGTAAAACAATGTGAATTTCATGCCAACATAGAATCAATGTGATCAAACATGGATATGGAGTGAATGGTTTTGAACTACAATAAATGAATCATAACCCCAACATATTAAAATGGTCAAGAAGCTCTAATGGATAGCTAAATGTCATCAAACTTAGTTTTAACCATATGTGATAATTAATATATTACGCTAAATGAACTAAACAATCATCATATGCACAAATCCAGAATTTTGATGATTCTACAAACAATAACGTCATGATGCGATGTTTCATCATAAGGATTCATGGTATTTTTCCATCAAAACTCCATCATATATATATTCTATTTTTTCAATCTCTTTTGAGGTTTCTATTTTTCTCAACTTGGAGAATTCCTATTGACCCTATTGTTGATGTAAAAAATTAGATCATGTCTAATTATTCAATCACAGATAAAATAAATGAAACAAAGAGTTTTTAAAGTGATTCAACCTTATAAGAATGGCCTACATCCACTGTTATGTTATTGATGAGTGTTTGGGAATTCTCGATTACAAGTTGTATCAAGAAATTCTGGTCCCCTTCAAATGAGGATTGTACAATGTATTTATAGCCCTGAGGCTGTAATGTGAAAGGGTAATACATTAAATGATGTACATATGAAAGGGTAATACATTCAATGCCCCTTAAGCGTGTGCGTCTGAATGATAAGCATTTAATGAACAGTCAAACTGTTGGTTATCCTGCTATTAATGCTTTATTCGAGGTGCAGCTTGGATCGCCTGAGTTGCTCGGACCGCCTAAGCTTCTCGGTACTCAAGAGTTCCTCGGAGAGTTCTTGTTCCTCGGAGTGCATAAGTTCCTCTGGGAAGCAGTGTTCCTCGTTGTAGTATGGTTCCTCGGAGCATGTGAGTTCCTCAAAAGTGTTTGTCGTTGCCACGTAGATTGCCACGTGTCTTCACTTTATTGAGCCATGTCAGCAGACTAAATTTGGTATCAACAGAAGCCCCCAATGTTTCATAGTTCAAAATTTGAGGAGTAGGGAACATTGTTTCTAGGAATATGGTAGCTTTAAATGGTCCTCCTGATTTTTAGGAGTGTTTCCTTTAATATTTATTTCTCCTTCCTAATTCGTAGAATTAGGATTTTTGAATTTTTATGTCCGCTTCGATTCTCGCGCCCCTTTTCATCTTTTTAGCCGCCGGTAACGTAATCGTCTCTTTTTGTAATCATTACTTTTCCTTTTCCCAAGGTAGAGTATTTAAACGCTGCAGAATCCCATCGTCATCTACTTTTTCAAATTTGTATCTTCGAGTTTTCCGTCGTCTCTTTCTCTCCTGTATATTCATCTCTTCCATCGTTCGTTGTCATTAAATCCACTCTTTTTCTGTAAGATTTTCTTCCTTCTTCTTCATTTCCTTTATTCATCATGGTTTACCCTGTTGAATCTCTTGATAAGTTTCGCTCTGATTTTTCTATTCCCTCCTGGGTTGTTCTGGAAGAGCTTTCTGAGCCTTCTGATTATTTTCGTTTGGCTGAGGGACATTGGTTCCCCGGTCTCTTTGTTGCTGAGTGTGGATTTTCTTTTCCACCAAATCCCTTATGTCTGGAATTTTGTCAATACTTTGACGTTGTTCCTGCAAGAATTTCCCCCAGCACATGGAGAATAGTTAATGGGGTTCATAGATTAAATCAAATCCATAGAACTCGCATAGGAATTCCAGAAATCATGTTTTGTTATAGATGGGCAGTTGGTGATAACACCTTTTATTTAAAAACTAGATTTTTAAATAGGGCCTTAGTAGTCAATCTCCCGGACGCCAATAGGGACTATTTTGAGCACGGGGTTGTCATAAAAAATTGGCAACATGATCCTTTATCTGGAGATGAAGTTTATCAGGGTCCCAGATGCCCTCCCTATGGCAATGGGATAGGTTATTTTTATTTCATTTTACTTATTTTGAAATCATGCTTCTTTTGTGTTTGATAAAATGTGCCACTGATATTTCAATGTTTATTTATTTACAGTTGATAGCAAAAGAAAGTGTCCAAAAGAAGCAGACATTAATATCAGGCATTTGAAACTTATCTGGAGTCTGCATCAGAGTGTTGCCAACGAGCACATTAGGTCAGCTTCGTATCTGCTGCAGTACAAGAGCTATACCACTTCTTTCACTGCTCGTCCGGTGATAAGTGAAGCAGAACCAGTACTAGCCTCTGCAAGTTCTTCGCCTGAATCACACATTCCTTTAAGTGAAAGGATGAAGAAAATAAGACCTCCCAATCTCTTCGAGAATCCTGCCTCTGGTGCTGGAGAGGCCAAAAGAAGTAAACACGATGTCCCAGAGGGGACAAAGAAAATTGATGCAGCTCCTCCAGCTGCTCCTGCTAAGGTTGCCGAGAAGCCTCCAGTGGCCCCGAGCAAGGCTGCTGCTCCAGGAAAGGTGATTGTCATATCACCGACCAAGGGCTCCTCCTTGGTTGAATCAATCCCTGTTACCACGAGGAAGCTGAATAAGAGCTCCTCAGTCAATTTGGCTGACACCATCACTCAGCCCCCAGTTACTGGAATCGGTGTTCCAACTTTTGTTCCTTCGAGCTCTGCCATGAGCTCGGTAAAGTCTTGGATCATTCCCGAGGTCCAAGGTACTGAAGAAAACCTTACTCGGGACATGGTCACTTCGTTAGCTACTCTCCATATTGCTTCTGTAAGTCTTATTACTTTGAACTTTTCATATTTCCCTTATCATTTCTATTTCTGACTTGCTTTCATTTTCTTTTTTACAGTTGACGAGCTGCTTCAATATAATTTTGAAGAAGGATGAAGCAATTAAAGCTTAAAGCTCCTCATCTGGGGTGGAGGAAGCTCTGGCGGGCCTGATGAAGTCTTTGTAAGATTCTCGCCAGAAATATGCTACTGACAAGGCAATCTGGGAGAAGAAACTTGCCTCCACCGAGCAGGAAAAAGCTCAGGTTGTTGAAGTCTCCAAGGAGTTGGAGAAGAGAATAAAGGACTTGGAAGGGAAAAATAAAGAGCTCGACGAGAAGCTCCAAAATGCTGGAGAGCTTGAGAATAAGCTCAAGGTTGCTGAAGAGGAGTTGGCTCAACTTTGGGAGGTAAATCGGCAGAAGGAGGAGGCTGAGAGAAAATTGAAAGCTGCTGATAACCTGCTGTCCGAGAAGCTTTCCTCGGAGAAGTTGAAGAGGAAAATGGTTGTAAAGAAGTCCTTCAGCGCTGGATGGGACAAGGGGTGGAACAAGGGCTTGGCTGCCATGATGTCTCAAGTAGAATATGGCAGCCTCAAGTATTTCAGAGATGGGTGGGTCGCTGCTCTACAGGAGATGAAGGTGGATGAAAATTCTGAGCTCTTCCAGCGATACATACCTGGTCCCCCTCTAACTCCTGAAGATGAAGAAGAGGACGAAGCTGCCTCCGAAGAGTCTTCTATGGTGATGGGAGATCATCCCCCAGCCATTCATCCTGCTACCGAGGAATCTCAGTAAATCATTACTTCTTCCGAGGAACTGCTGGCGCTCCCCGAGCAACTTTCTACTCCCTCTGAGCAACCTACTTCCTCGTCCCAGCCTCTCGAGAAGGTTTTGGGAGACAAGGAAAAGGTGTAGAGTTGTTCGGGTTTCTCTTTATATTTTTCTTTTGTCAATTGTAACCATGAATATGTAACTCTGAATCTTGTACTTCTGACCTTTATGATATAATAAAACTTGAACTTGTGTTTTTGCATACTGTTGTCTCCTCTTCGTGCTTTGTTTTGATTATTTGATTTTTCTCTTTCTACTAGTTTCTGGCCAGGATGGAATTATTATCTGCTCATGATACCAAGCTACTGAGGCAATGCAATGATTATTTTAAAGTTGGTCACACAGATCTGAGTTCAGCACAAGTCGTTGACATCCTCGACCAAGATGCTTCTGAACAGGCAGTTGAAGCATACCAATATCTGAAGTGTCTACTTGATCGAGCAGTGGCTAATAATGTGGCTTATTATGACATGATCGAGGATCTCCAAGGCACCCTCGAAGATCTTCAGCAACAATACAAAGAATCCACTTCCCTCTTGCACGAGGGTTACGAGAAGAAGTACCAGCAGATCATTGCCGACAAGGGTTACGAGAAACTTTTTGCTAGCTACGATGTGAGGGAGAGAACTCTGAAGGGTGAGGTCGAGGAATGCAGACAAATAGCTGAATTATTAGAGCAAGAGAACAACAATCTTCAGAGAGAGTTGTCACAGTTGAAGTCTGCAGCTTCTACGTCAAAAGCCTTAATCCCAGTGACTGATGAGGGATTCTCGTTCTTGGAAGTCGAAAACGCCAACTTGAGGGACGAGTTGGAAACCTTGAAAAGGTATGGCCAATCTACATCTTCTCGTGGTCGAGCAAGAGCTCCTCGGGGAGGAGCAAGAGCAGCTCGGATTCCTATCGAGGAACAGAGGACTCACTCTGCCTTAGAAAACCAGGCCTTCCAACTGATGGCGAAGAACCAGGCATTGGCTGAAATGTCAAAGAAGATCAGGGACCTGGAAGAGCAGCTTTCCACGCAGAAGTCTACCTTGGAGAATAAAGAGATCTTCATCAAAAATCTCCACGAGCAGCTGGAAAGACTAACATATCAATTCCACAAACAGCCCAGGGAGTTCTGAATGGCTGGATACAACGAAGCTCTCTATCACTTGGACGATCGTATCTAGAATGCCAATAATGAGGGCTACAAGGAAGGCTGGTTGAATACCTTAGGTGTGCTGCAACTCGAACAGGGTCATTACCTGTGGGACTATCATGATCCTGGGCTACTCGACCTACCTGTGCCACCATACAAACTGGATATGAGTTGGATCCCTGCTCGGGCCATTCCTCGATGCTTGATTTCCAAATATCTCGGTGACTACAATCTCCATTCAAATGCCGAGATATCTCATCCCGAGCACCTCTTAGATCGACCATCCGTGATGAATATCAGGATGTTAAAGGATCTCAACTTCATAAATTCTCCTCTGGCTTTAAATGATATGCCTGCTGGCGAGGAACTTGTGTTAAAAGCAGAGGGGAAAAGACCAATAGAGTAGGAATTTTGATGCAATAGTTAGTATACATTTCAATATCAATGTAACTTTCATTTCATTATCAATGTAATTTATTTTTGGATTTAATGAAAGACTTTCATTTTTCTTCGCAATCTTAATTGCTATTGTCCTGTAACACTTTACATTTGTGCATGCATATCTATTAAAAAGATAACAATATTGTGTAGTTTGTCGATCAACTTATTGTCGACTAGCTTGAATTTGTGGTAATCATTTGGAAAAAATAATATTTTGTTTCTCGACCAACTTAGTGAAAAGTTATGAGTATCAAAAATGTTGCTCGATCACTTTCTCGTCTTCATAAAATGTTTCCAACCAACCAAGGTCGGTAAAGTTTCCTTGTCGAGTAACTACAGTTAGTGGGTTTTTATCCCCGACCAGCCATAGTTAGTAGATTTTTTCTTAAATGTTTCCGACCAACCAAGGTCGATAAATTTTCCTTGTCGACCAACTACAGTTAGTGGGTTTTTATCCCCGACCAGCCATAGTTAGTAGATTTTTTTCTTAATGAGGAACTTTGGCACTTTTTGGAATAATTTTTCCTCTCGACCAACTCAAGTTGGTATTTTCGAAAATATATTTACTTCCTAACCGACATAAGTTGGCATTTTTAGGCATACTTTTATTTTCCGAGGAACATATAATTTTACTTCCCGTAGGAATACAAGTAGCTTTACATCCCGGAGGAATATTGGTAGCTTTACTTCCCGGAGGAATATTGGTAGCTTTACTTCCCAGAGGAATATTGGTAGCTTTACTTCCCGGAGGAATATTGGTAGCTTTACTTCCCGGAGGAATATAGGTTTCTCGACCAACCTTAGTTGGCATTTTCGAGAAAAAATTTGAGTAGCCTGAGCTTTGCTGAGTTTTGCTGAGTAGTGTGTAGCACTAGTATTCCCCGAAAAACTTTCAATAAAAAGAAAGAATTCGGCAGAACATATTCATTTTATTCATCACTGATAATACTTGCGTAGGTGCTCTGCGTTCCATGCATTCTTAAACTCCTCCCCTTCTAAAGTTGCTATTCGGTAAGTTCCTGGTCGAACAACTTCTGTAACTCGGTATGGTCCATGCCATTTTGCCTCCAGTTTATTGTGCTTTTGAATTACTTTCTTCAGCACATAGTCTCCTTCTTTCAGGTCGCACTTCTTCACTCTCTTGTTGTAGAACAAGGTTGTTCGCTGCTGGTAAGCAGCATTTCTAATGGCTGCTTCTTCTCTAACTTCCTCGAGCATGTCTAAATCCAATCTTCTCATTAAATCGCTGACAGGGGAATTGAAATTCAGTACCCTGTGTGTTGGGAGGCCCAACTCGATAGGTATAACAGCTTCACTCCCAAACGCCAGCATATATGGTGATTCTCCTGTTGCTACTCAGGGAGTAGTTCGGTAAGCCCAGAGTACTGATTGTAGCTCATTGATCCAATTCGCTTTTGCATCATCAAGTCTTTTCTTCAAGCCCTTTAGTAGCGTTCGGTTTGTCACTTCAGTTTGTCCATTTCTTTGAGGATGGCCTGGTGCTGAATGGACCTTCAAAATATTTGACTCATGGCAATAGGCAGCGAACTCCTCGTTATCAAATTGTGTTCCATGGTCTGTGATGAAAGCATGAGGGAGACCATATCAACAAATGATGTTCTTCCAAACAAATTGGTACACCTTCTCGTACGTCATATCAATGAGTGGCTCAGCTTCTACCCACTTAGTAAAATAATCCACTGCGACGACGAGGTATTTGAACCTTCCTCGGGTCGTTGGCAGTGGCCCAACCAAATCTATTCCCCATATGGCAAAATGGCCAGGGGGAAGTTATGGGTGTTAACAATGCTTGTGGAGTTCTTCGGATGGAGGAAAAGCGTTGGCACTTGTCACATTTCTTGGCATAGGCTATACAATCAGCTCTCATCGTCGGCCAGTAGTATCCCTGCGTCATCACCCTTTGTAAAAGCGTCCGATCTGCTACATGGGCTCCACAGGACCCTTCATGGATCTCTTCAATTAATTCTTTCACCTCGGAGGTATGTACACATCTCTGGAAACCTGCCATAATTACTCGTCTATATAGAATACCGTTAGTTAATACATACCGAGCAGCTTTAAACTTCAATTTCTTGGTTACGAGCTTGTCAATTGGTAATTCTCCCTCCTCAATATATGCCCTGATGGGATCCATCCAAGATGGTCCTAAATCAAGGGTAATAAAGTTCATAGTCAGATCTTCATCTATACTCCGACCAGCGAACACTTCAATTGGGATTGTTCGTCGTAGCTCGGTACGAGTAGCTGATGCTAGTCGAGCTAGGGCATCTGCTCTCGCATTCTCCATTCTCGGTATTCTGACCAGCTGAATAGTAGCAAATTTTGACACCAGCTCCTTTGCCTTTGCATGATATTTGATCATTAACTCTCCTCTAACTGCATATACTCCCAACATTTGATTTACAATCAATTGAGAATCACTGAAGACAATAATCTGCTGCGCCTCCATAATTTTTGCCAAACTAAGACCTGCAATCATGGCTTCATACTCAGCCTCATTATTGGAAGCTTTGAATTGGAAACGTAAGGCGTATTCCATGTCGACCTCGTATGGAGTACTCAAAACTATCCCCGCTCCACTGCCTGTTGTGCAAGATGAGCCATCTACATATAGCCTCCATATAGGTAACTCGTCTTCAAACTTATGATCTGACAGTGTTCCTCGGTGAAATATTTGTTGCTTCCTTTCGTCCTCCCCTGATATCTCTTGCTCTTCGTTGATCATCTTTTCTTGCTCTTTTACCAACTGGAGTTGGTCTGAGCTCGAATTTGATGATCTTGTAACATCCACTTACCCTTTTACCAACCAGAGTTGGTCTGAGCTCGTGTTTGATGATCCTGTAACATCCACAGGTTGATCGGCGAGCAATTTTTGCTCCTCGGGGGTATCAGGATAAGTGAACTCTGCTATAAAATCTGTTACGGCTTGCCCTTTTAGCGATGATCTGGGTTCATAAACTATATCATATTCACCGAGCTCTATTGCCCAGTAAATCAATCTCCTTGATTTTTCTGGTTTATGAAGGGCTTGCCTCAATGGCATATCAGTATATACTACCATGGTATGAGCCTGGAAGTATGGCCTCATTCTTCTACTCGCCTCAATCAGCGCCAGTGCTAACTTTTCCAGCCTTGGATATCTGATCTCTGCTCCTCGGAAGGCCTTACTCGTATAATAAATTAGTTTTTGTACTCCATTATCCACTCTTATCAACGCCGAGCTAACTGTATTCTCCGATACTGCTAGATACAAGTACAAATTTTCTCCCATCACCGGGCTGGACAACAGTGGAGGTGCTCCCAAGTATTTCTTCAAGTCTTGAAAAGCCTTCTCACATTCATCATTCCACTCAAAAGTCTTTCGGAGTGTCTTAAAGAATGGGAGACATCTATCAGTTGCTCGTGACACAAATCTGTTGAGTGCTGCTACTCGTCCTGTGAGACTCTGTACTTCCTTCTTCGTCGTTGGAGATCGCAGCCCTAATAGAGCTTTGATCTTTTCAGGATTTGCCTCAATGCCTCGCTGATTGACAATGTACCCGAGGAACATGCCTTCTCGTACTCCAAATATGCACTTCGTCGGGTTCAGCTTCATTTAATATTTATCCAGTTGATCAAAAGTCTGGTTTAAGTCAACTAGATGATCGGCAGCTTTCTTGCTCTTTGTTAGCATATCGTCAACATAGACTTCCATATTGCAACTGATTTGTTCAGCAAAGACCTTGTTCATCAGCCGCTGATATGTCGCACCTGCATTTTTCAAACCAAAAGGCATAACATTATAACAATAAATTCCCCTAGGGGTAATGAAAGAAGTACTCTCCCTGTCTTCAGGTTTCATTTTAATCTGATTGTAACCAGAATAAGCATCCATGAAGCTCAACAGCTCGTGTCCCGAGGTAGCATCCACTAGTTGATCAATTCGGGGCAATGGAAAGTGATCCTTTGGGCATGCTTTGTTGAGGTCGGTGAAGTCTACACACATCCTCCATTTGTTGTTGTTCTTCTTTACCATCACTACATTGGCTAACCAGTCTGGATATTTAACATCTTCAATGAAGCAAGCTTTCTGAAGCTTCTTGATTTCCTCCTGTATAGCTTGATTATTCTCGAGACTGAATACTCTTCTTCTCTGCTTCACAGGCTTGATCTCCTTATTCACATTGAGTTCGTGACATAAGAAATTTGGGTCTATCCCAGGCATATCCTCATGACTCCACGCAAAAGTTTGTTTTCTTCTTCTTAGGAAAGTTATCAATTCTTGTTTTAGTGAGGCTTCCAACGATGAACCTACTTGAGTAATTCGCTCAGGGTGCTCGTCGTCTAGAATGATGTTTTCAATAGCTTCCACCACTTGACCCTTCACGAGTTGCGACTCATCTCTAGGATCCAATGTTTCAATTTCGGCACCTTCATCCACTTGATAGGTAGTAGTCTTTTTCCTTGATTCCTCCAGTTCTTCTTGCTCGACGGATGAATAATAGCATTCCCGAGCTACTTTCTGATCACCTTTCACAACTCCTACTCCAAAATTTGTTGGAAATTTTAAGCATTGATGCACTGTAGATGGTACAGCCTCGAACTTCTTCAATCCTACTCTTCCCATGATTGGCCTCATACTCAACTAGATTTATTCGTTGAATGTACGAGCAAGCTTGAGCCTCACAGAGGTAAGCTTTTCTCTCTGCAGTATGTAAGGACACAAATTTCCAATTGAGTCCATATATAGTTTTGGCTCAATTCCGAACAAAAACATTTATTCATAGGATAGTATTCAATTGTAATATTCTCAAGCCTATGAAGTGTGTGTTGAAGACGTAGCGGCAAAGAATTCAAAGCTTCATCAAAATGTCGGTTTGTGTGCCTCGTTTCTACGTTATCAACTAAGGTTCCATGCTCCCAAGGTATGAATGTAATTATATTTATATAGGAGCTTGGAACAAAGTTTATTGGGTGTTAGGAGTAATAAAAACTGCATTTTATTTTCAGAAAGAATCAATTAGAAACTTTAAATTAAGTATATAAAAGTTTATAAAAGTTTTGGGCCAAAATCGAATTTTTCAATCTTTCTGGTCGTTCGTTAGAAATGTCGTTCGAACGAGTTTTTTCGTTCGAACCAGATTTCGTTCGAACGAGTTT
Source organism: Sambucus nigra (assembly GCA_949130495.1). Lineage (NCBI taxonomy): Eukaryota > Viridiplantae > Streptophyta > Magnoliopsida > Dipsacales > Adoxaceae > Sambucus > Sambucus nigra. The sequence goes on along the minus strand of OX422222.1, from coordinate 356,058,406 downwards.
TGTCATTCGAACCAGTTTCGTTCGAACGAGTTTGCCAACGATCCTAAACTGGTCAGTCGTTCGATATGTCGTTCGAACGAGTTTTCGTTCTAACGAGATTCTAACGAGCCCAGGCTGGTCGCTCGTTAGAAGTCTCGTTCGAACGAGAGTCAAGTTCGTTCGAACGAGACGCCAGGCGGGAACGGTTTTCAGCAGTTTTTTGGCAGTTTTCTCCCACTTTCCCCACTTGGTTTTTAACCAACTTTTTCAAGACTTATTATGGACGGGAATCACATTTTTCTAAGTAACTTTTCCAACTTAGTTTATCTCCTAGAGAGAGTTTGAGAGCAAAAATAGTTTTAGGAAAATGTTCAAGTTTTGAGTGTAATTCTTTCAAGAAATTTTTTATACACACTCTAGTTTACACCCAATTGTTTATCCAAGTTTCTATATAAATATTAATTGCTTGGAGATTGTTTTGGCACCGGTTTTTCTCTACACCGAATTGAAGAGAAGTTTGTTTCATTTCTATCCATTTGGAGAAAGGCTCCATGTTAGGGTGACGGTGTGCCTAATTGCCCGATCGGTGGGAGTCCGAGACCGCGGTGGAGCTCCATTGGTTATCCGCTAATTGGAGGTCGATACAAGAAGAAGCATCACGGCTTGAGAGGGTTCGAGTTTAGGAAGTAAGTCTTTTGTCTTGTATTTTGTAATACCGTTTTTAGTGGATTTGAGGCTAGGGCCGTCCCGAGGTTTTTTCCCGTTAGTGGGTTTTTTCTCGTACATCGCGGTGTAGTGTGACTGTTGATTTTATCTTGCTCTATGTCACTTAGAACGCATGCTAGATTAATTTCAAGATAAAATTTGGTTTTACAATCACACTAATTTAAATTGGGAATTTAATTTAATATTGGGTAAATTTGGTGTATTCTTGTCATTTGCATTAATTTGGTTTGGCCTAACTTGGAAATATGAACAATCATAATTTAGGCAAATTCTAGGACTTGAATTTTGTTTTAATTTGTCTTGAGTTAATTAAAACTTGTTGTTGTTAATTTTTTGGAAGTTGAACCATCACCTCATTTACAACGCTTCCGCATCGATTTACATAAAAGGAAATTAAATATTTTTAATTGGGATCCAACTGCGTTTACACAGTAAGGTCTCCTCCTCCTGCATCTCCACCTGTTATAACATTCCAGTCAAATGACCCAAAGCGTATTGAAAATACCTCTCGTTCTGGCTGCCTTGGTCTCTTGGGAAGATCGGGGTCGTCTTCGGGACCAACTTCATGATTTCTTTTCTTGTTCTCCTCTGCTCGACGAGGAGATCTAGACCTCTATCTTTCTCGGTCGTTGTTTCTTCTTTCGTTTCCACGATCAACATACTTTGACAGCTTTCCTCGTCTGATGAGTGTTTCAATCTCATTTTGAAGAGCTATGCAATTTTTGGTCATATGGCCATGATCTTTATGAAACTCGCAATACTTAGCCTTATTCCTCTTGTCAGGGTCTGCCTTCATTTTCTCTGGCCAATTTAACTCCTCGTTGTTCTTGATTTCGTCTAGAACATAGTTGATATCCTTCTTTAAAGGAGTATAATTATCAAATTTCTTCATCACGTCCCATACCGACCTGTTTTTTGAATGTTTGTCATTACCATTGTTCTTATGCTCTTTCTTCTTATCTTTATCTCCTTCCACCTTGGTTTCTTTGGCATCCATATTCTTCTTCGCAGCCATAGCCTCCTCGGCATTCATAATCTTGGACACTTTTCCCATCAGGTCCGACATGGTTCTAGGTTGATGCCCTTATACATTTGACTCACTTGAGTCTATATTGTATAAGTGCTCATCTAGTTTGGAAATTGTGATAAAATTATGTCCATCCTAGAAACCAAAGAGCCTCAGAAGTTGGATTGCCTATTCATCTCTCTTTCTTGCTTTGATCAAGAACCTATTGCCAACACTCACACACAGTAGAATTCATTTTTTGCATGTCACATTGCATAATTATGTGTGTACATGTGTTGAGTGTGTTTAAATCCCTAAGTTTGATTTTTAATAATTTTTTGGGATTTTTTAAACAATTTTTTAAACCATGTTTTAATAATTAAAACTTGATTTAAAAGTTTTGGGGTCAATCTCTAAATATTACTTGTTGTATTTTATGGCCTAATGTTACCTTGGGTAGAATCCAAAAGCGGCAGAGACTTCAGGGTATTCTTTGTAATTAATTTGGACGCACGTTTTATATCCCTTAACTGGCCAACACCTGTTGCCCCCTGATTGGTTAGATATGTGTTTCTTTACTGAGACAATAGACGCGTGTGTTATCAGCCCTTGGATCATTTCTTATCAATGGTCTGCATGTTGCCTTGATGAATCCCCGTGTAACTTTTTAAGCCAATCAGCGTTCGTTTAAGCACCGCCTTGTGTGAGCCCTTAGATTCAAGTCAATTTAAATTGACTCGATCTCAGCCCTTGGTTTTGATCAGATATCTCCAACCTTCTCCTCTCACTATAAAAAGGCCTCTAATTCTCAGACTTTGAAGACTTTTTGCCATTTCATTTCCTCTGAGAAATTGAGAGAGAAGAAAGTAGAGAGAGAAGAGAGAAACCAGAGAGAGAAAAAAGTTAGAAACCCTAACTTCGTCCAAATCCTCTTCAAACCCTAACCCAAACACTTCTTCAAAACACCATATCCAAAAACACCATCCTGAGTGTTCTTGAGGGTTTGAGAGTTTGAGTTGAGTTATTTTTGGTTGCTGTAACCTTGTGTTCGTGAGATCTTGTTTCCAACTTAGACTTATACTTAGATCTAGTTTATGTTTCCATAGAAATCTCAGATCTGAGTTATTCATGTTACATTACACTTAGTTTCATTTTATTTCTCATCTTGAGAAATATATTGTTGATTATTTTCTCTAAAAACGTTTTCTTCTTTGAAATCAACAATAAATGCTTTCTGTTTCTTGTTCTTGTAAAACTAAACCTTTGACCTAGTTTGGAATCTCACTTGGAGGTTTTCAATCTTAAAAAGTTTTTGTTTTAAATTCTGAGATTGATTAAGACCTTTTCTGTCTTCCTAGCAAGGTATCCGTGGATTCTAGGATAGATTGAAAGGTCAAATAAGGTTCAAAAGTTTTCTAAGAAGAAAGAAAAAGAAAAGATCACTGCATATAGTGTAACTGTAATTTGTTAGGACTGTTTGTACTTAATAAGTGTGTGTGTGTGTGTGCATGCATGTGTTATAAAGCACCTTCACAATCACTTTCACCCTACAACACGAAAAGTGTTGGTAATAAGATCTTGAGAACATAAGTCGACGTAAAGTGATGGAACAAATCAGAAGTTGACAAACTGAGAGAACTACATCTACAATCAGAACTGAAGAGAAGTTTAAGGACACCAGAGGGTACATTCCAAAACTTATATAGGTCTGAGTTGTTTGCATGTTAGTTATATAGTTTGTAACTCATATATTTGTTTTAGTGGATTTTTCATTTTACTCCGTAGAGGGAGTCATGAATGTTTCCTCAATTGGTGAGGTTTTACCACGTAAAAATTGTGAACAGAAGCCTTCTACATTTTCTCATCTCATTCTTGGTTGTGCTGTGTTTAAAACTTGGTTAAACTATCTTTTAAACTTGTTGCCTAAATCTTGAATAAGATCTCGTACATATTGTTTTATTAAACACGTCTTGTGATTAATCCTTTTTGATTTAAGAAAAGAGTTTCTTCAAAAAACAACTCGGAGTTACTTAAATAGTTTATTTTCATAAACGGCTTTAGTAACGCATTTTTCATAGGTGGATCTTTGGCCAAAGTGTAATACAACTTGTTTGGCAGTAGTCCACTCATCAAGGCGGTAATCGTTGTCTTCTCCTCATAATCAATGACTTCGAGTTTCTCGTTATTAAAACGAGTTATATAATCTCTGGTGCTCTCACCAGCTTTTTTGTCTAACACTTAACAAATATGCTACTCGTTTAACTGGCTTTGCCCCAAAATAGAAATTCCCAATGAATAACTCGGCCAGTTGAAGAAAAGTTGAGATCTTACCCCGAGGAAGATTACTATACCATATTTGAGCAGATCCGATAAGAGTTCTCGAGAATGTCCTGCATCTCATCTCATCTGGAACAGCATAGATGTCGGCTGCAGCTTGGTATTGTTGTATATGAAGGACAGGGTCAGTCTTTCCATCATATTTGGGGTCACAACAGGTGCTTTGAATTTTGATGGTGTTGGAAAATCTACAATGTCCTGGACAAAAGGTGTTCCTCGAACAAAGGTTCGTTGTAGGGGGTTCTTAGCTTTAACCATTTCCCCCAATCTATCCTCCATCCTTTGAATAGAGCCTTTCCATGCATCATTTCTTTCCTCGGGCCTATTGGTTCGAGCAACTGATCGCGTTGATGTGGCTTCCTGGGATCTCTCTTGACGAGCAGCTGGTCGCAACTGGACAGATCCTTCCCTTAAGTCTGATGGTCGTCGAAAATTCCTCGATGGGGCTCTAGGAGGACTTTTGCTCCTCCTAGGACCTAATCGATCGAAAGGAGATACTCTGCTTAATCTTTCTAGCGCACTGGTCCTTTCTGGGGAGAGAGTGATACGTTGTTCAGTATCTGTGGCTCGCACTAACGAAGTTCGTCCAGGTTGATAAGAAAAATCTTAAGACTCCTCATTGCGATATGAATTAGTACGCGAAGAAGGCGCACGGGTATTTCTTTGAATACTCCGCAGCCCTGAATGAGTTGGTTCACTGCCATGGAGGGTTTGTATGAGTTGTCGCATAGTTTCTTGCATGACGGTCTGGCCCTGAGCCAGATTTGTCATTATTCCAGCTAGATCTGGAATGTTTGGCGGAGCAGATGGATTTGGAGGGCTTCCAGCGTTTCGATTGCTGGATTCTGGAATATCAGCCATTTGTGATGAATTATTTTTGATGAAAAACGATATTACCAGTCGTTTCCCACAGACGGCGCCAATCTGTTGATGTAAAAAATTAGATCATATCTAATTATTCAATCACACATAAAATAAATGAAACAAAGAGTTTTTAAAGTGGCTCAACCTTATAAGAATGGCCTACGTCCACTGTTATGTTATTGATGAGTGTTTGGGAATTCTCGATTACAAGTTCTATCAAGAAATTCCGGTCCCCTTCAAATGAGGATTGTACAATGTAGTTATAGCCCTGAGGATGTAATGTGAAAGGGTAATACATTAAATGATGTACATATAGAACGGTAATACATTCAATGCCCCTTAAGCGTGTGCGTCTGAATGATAAGCATTTAATGAACAGTCAAACTGTTGGTTATCCTGCTATTAATGCTTTGTTCGAGGTGCATCTCGGACCTCCTGAGTTGCTCGGACCGCCTAAGCTTCTCGGTACTCAAGAGTTCCTCGGAGAGTTCTTGTTCCTCGGAGTGCATAAGTTCCTCGGGGAAGCAGTGTTCCTCGTTGTAGTATGGTTCCTCGGACCGTGTGAGTTCCTCGGAAGTGTTTGTCGTTGCCACGTAGATTGCCACGTGTCTTCACTTTATTGAGCCATGTCAGCAGACTAAATTTGGTATCAACACCTATTTTTCCATATAATAGTTTTTATTGCCTTAATTTTTCTTGGGCTCTTTTAAACGGTGGATTTCATGACGAGTTAATTTTGTACTCTCGCAGCCCTTTCCCGTGGACACTCATTATTTTTTTCCAATTTAAGCATTATTTCGCAGTAAACGGTTCTTACATGCACACCTCATCCTAATTCTACATACGAATTTATGAACAAATTGACATGAGAACGTCTCACCAAATTCAAATATGCGTGAGATGTCAAACATTTATATAAACTCGTGCATGTGCGCAAAGATGGCATATATACAAAGTCGAATTCAAATGCATATCAACTTCAAAATAAGCCCATTAAGACAATCATTAAGATCATCCAACGTATCAATAATTATGACCAAATGTCCTAGCCACATGGATAATGAATAAATGGGAATCCAAACACACTAGTATGCCACATCAAACATGAAACACTCACGATAAAAAAAACAAAAAATCATTTTGTGTTTTTCTAAAAGGTATTTTTGAACCGAAATGAAATCTTTTTGTACTTTTCTCAAAAATATTTATAACTAAAAATATCTTGATATTTTTCAAAAAATTTATCAAAAACAAATTATTTTTGTATTTTTCAAATAAGTCTCGATAAAAGAAAAATAAAATACAAAAGATAAGCATGTCATAATACTGGCAAGATATAAATCACGATGCAAAGACTAGCATATGACAAATATGGCAACACAATCATCCTTTAGATTTAGCATGGGAATAATCAAGTGAAACCTAACAAGAACCATTAAGTTTAATTCCTAAAACCTCTAACTTCGATTTCCAAACCCAAGCAGGTGTAAAATTATGCATGGGCATTTGGGGAACCGAAATGACTTTATTCCTTAACTTCCTAGGATCATTCCTAAGGTCATAGTAAAAATATCTAAGGTGACTGATCCAACCAAGTGTAAACACGACGGGATTGATTACCAAAATGTTGACCTCTCCTCACGTTCCTAGTCGGCGCCCTCACATGATTGGTATTGGTTTTGGGAATGGGAACAACTCTATCATCGTAGCTTATAAAAAACCTATCTCCCTTGATTTGGGCGGTGCCTAACATCCAATCTCACTTCTCCGACCTAGATTCCAAGTCAAATTTAACCTTCCTTGAGTCTTTCAATCTCTCCTCTAACTCACTACTCATAGACTCAACAAAACGCCTAGACTCCTCAAACTCTAGTATCTCCTTCTTTAAAGCCTCCATCAAACCACGAAGACTATCTCTCTCTTTCTCCACATATTCTAGCTTCTCTCTAAAAGTCTTCTCCCGTGCCAAAAGATCCTCAATTAAAGCATCAGTATTTTCTAAGGCATGCACATTTAACTTATCTAACAATGTCAAGTTTTCCTTTTTAACCTTTACCATTTATGCATACAACTCACCAAAGTCAACTTCTAACTCTCCTACATCGATCTCCTCATCCTTGATAGCTTCACCCTCACTCACTTGGGATTCGACGGCCTTAGAAGTGTCATGCACATGAGAATCTTCATGTGAAGATTTATCATCATCGTTCACATGACATGCCATGAATACTACAAAGTTACGCTCAATGGGGGATCTCTCTCCCTCTTTCGGTTCACTATCACTTAAGGTGGCATTATATGCTATTGATTTCTTTCCCTCCTTCTTAAGTGTAGTGGTACACTCGGCAACCTTGTGACCATACCCTTCACACCCAAAATACCTATCCGACTCAACCCTCTTGAAATTCCCACTCTTATCCTTAGGGGTGGGATCTACCTTATTGTTCTTAAATTTCTCAAATCTCTCGGCATCTTTCGACTGCTTTTGGAACTTAAGAATTTTTTGAACTTCTTTGCCAACAAGGCTACATCCTCACAATCGAATCGTTACCATCATCTAAAATTTTAGTTCCCTCCTTCCAGGCTTTCAAATCAATGCCCTTTTTCTTTCTTTGGCACTTGCTTGGAGGTAAACATATCGCGTTCATAGGTTTGTAAGTCACCTAAATTCTCTTTAAGTTTCGTTGAATCAAGCATAGATAAGGAGTTCAAAAATATCACTTTTGCATTAAACCTACTCGATAATGATCTTAGAATTTTCTTTATAACTCGGTTGTCGGGTATTTTCTATCCTAAGTTAAAGGATGAATTGACAATATTGGATAACCTAGCATAAAGCTCATCAAATGACTCACTCTCAGGCATTTTGATCACCTCAAACTATGGAGTGAGATTTTTATGGTAAGACACCCTAACTGTGCTAGTGCCCTCGTGACTTAGTACAAGTATATCCCAAACTTCTTTCAAAGTTTCGCACGTCATGATTCTATTATAATCTTTAGGTTTGACATGTGATGAAATAACGTGAAGACCTTTAGAGTTGTGAAGTGCAAGTCAATGTTCATCTTCGATCCATGACTCAATGAGTTTTAATGTAGCCGCCTCACCCTCTCGTGTAACTGGTGGAGTCCAACCCTTTTTGACTGCTAACCACACACGCTCATCAATAGATTTCAAATCATTTCTCATATACATTTTCCAATAACCATAGTTAGTTCCATAAAAATAGGAGCTTTAAAACTTTTATAGTTTTTAAAATTCATCCTAAAAAACACAAGGTATCAACACAATAAAAAATATGTTTCTAGTTCTAATACCAATTTGTAGGCCCCTTTTTCTTTCGAATGTGTTTTCAGTATTAGACCAACTTTCTTTTTGAAAAACCATTTTCCAAATATTAAAATGCGCCAAGTGTGGAACCAATTTTAACTTAGACCAATTTTATCTTGTTTAGTCCTAAACATGCATCTAGGAGATTAAATCAAGTAAAATAAATATGTTCACACAGGAGACCCTAGATGTACGAGGAAACTACTAAAGAAAAAAACATCGGACGACCCAAGCCAGACAATCACATTCACTACACCAAAAACAGCAATTTGGCACACCCTGATATTAAAAATCTGGCACAGTTTAAAACTGTGCCAGATTTTGGCACGGTTTAATAGCAATTTGACACACTTTAAAACAGTGCCAAAATTTGGCACTGTTTAAAAGTGTGACAAAATTGAGCACACTTAACTAAAATATAAAATGCCCTAAAAAAATACCAATCTTTCCAATTTTTTTGGTCTCCCGCTATCTTCTCTCTCAGGTCTCCCTCTCCCTCTCACTCCCTCTCTCACGCTCGTCTCTCATTTCTATCATCGCCATATCTCTCATCACTACCCTGCCCATCGTCTCCCACCTCCACCCAACCGGTAACTCTCTTCTCCATCTCGTTTTCATTTCTCTAATATTAAATGGCTGAGACATCATGGCATTTAGATCTTGGATTATTTTCGGTTCTGCTTATATCTCTACTATCTAGTTAGTTAGTATATAATAGTCTCTAAAATATTGTTTTATTTGTGACTAAATGTTTATAATTGTTAGAATGATTCTTTTATTATTTTTCTTATTGTGCTTGTAGTTGTAGATTCATAAAATTGAAACTATTAGTTTTTTGTTTACCATGAACAAGAAATGAATCGTTTTTTGATGATATCCTGAATAAAAATGTGTTTCTTGGACTGCCATCATAAGTGGGTACATTGGCATTGGTCGATTTAGGGAAGCCATTGATATGTTTCATGGGATGCTGGGGATGGATTTGAGACCTGATAGCTTTACACTTGTTCGAGTTTTGTTTGCGTGTACTCAGTTGAGTAATTTGAATACTAGAGAGTGGGTACATAACTATATATCAGGCATTGTCATGGTGGAAAATTTCTTTGTGGGTACTTCATTAGTCCATATGTATGCTAAATGTGGAAGCATGGAGAGAGCTCGAAGAGTGTTTGATGATATGCCGGAAAAGGATGTTGTTACGTGGAGTGCTATGATCCAGGGTTATGTGTCGAATGGGCTTCTGAAAGAAGCCTTAGACCTCTTTTATAGAATGCAGAGAGAGAATTTCAAGCCGGATTGTTATACAATGGTTGGAGTTTTTTCTTCTTGTGCAAGATTGGGAGCTCTAGAATTAGGTGAATGGGCTAGTACCCTAATCAATAAAAGCGAGCTTTTGTCCAACCCTGTTTTGAGCACAGCATTGATTGACATGTATGCAAAATGTGGGGAGATGGATTCAGCTTGGACAGTCTTCAAAGAAATGACAGTAAAGGACCTTGTTGTTTGGAATGCTGTAATATGTGGGCTTGCAATGAACGGTCATGTCAAAGCTGCATCCGGTCTCTTTGGCCAAGTAGGAAAAATTGGGGTACGACCCGATGAGAACATATTCATTGGCCTGCTCTATGGGTGCACTCATGCTAGTCTTGTTGGTGAGGGTCAAAAATATTTTAATAGTATGAGTCGTGTATATTCATTGACTCCTACTATCGAACACTTTGGATGTCTTGTCGATCTTCTTGGACGAGTCGGTTTATTAGATGAAGACCATCAGTTGATAAAAAATATGCCAATGGAGGCTAATGCCATTGTTTGGGGAGCCTTGTTAGGTGGATGTAGGTTACATTGGGATACCAGTTGGCTAAACACGTATTAAAGCGCTTGATTGAGTTAGAACCCTGGAACTCAGGGAATTATGTTCTCCTATCAAATATATATTCGACCAATCATAAATGGGATGATGCAGTAAAGCTAAGATCAATTATGAATAAAAAGGGCATCCAAAAAACACCAGGGTATATAGTTGGATCGAAGTAGATGGTATTGTTCACGAGTTTCTCGTGGGAGATAAGTCCTATTCATTGTCGGATAAGATTTATGCTAAACTTGATGAAATGGCCGAAGAATTGAAAGCAGTGGGTCATGCTCCAACAACTGAATTTGTGCTATTTGACATTGAAGATGAGGATAAGGAGCATTTTCTTGGATGCCATAGTGAGAAGCTCGCTATTGCATTTTCTCTGATCAGTACCAAACCGAATGATGTAATCCGAATAGTGAAAAACCTCCGTGTGTGTGGTGATTGTCATACGGCCATAAAGCTCATCTCGAGAATTACGGGTAAAGAGATAATTATGCGGGACACTAACCGTTTTCATTGCTTCATTGATGGGTCATGTTCCTGAAAAGATTACTGGTGAGGTAAGGGATAAATAGTCCCTTATACGGCAGATAAAATAGCATGATCTTCTTACAGTTTACTTGACAATTTATTGATATTTATATACATTATTTAAAGAGAGCTGAAGCCATTTGAAACCTGCAGTCGCAAACAGACCTAGCATTCAGGGTCCTCACAACAACTCGAAGGTTAAATCCATTTGAAAAAGGAAAATGTGATATTCTAGGTCACACACCCCCCCACCCCCACCCCGGTGGTGCTTATGTAATTTGGTTTCTATTAAGCATCTCTCTCCATCTCTCTTTCTCTACTGCGACTGCAATAATGAGATTGGTATTTTTAAGCAGGCATTGACCCGTCTTCTCATATAAGTTCAACGATTGTCATTACATCTCATATAAGACTTCATTCAAACAGGTCAATAGACTTCCCTCAATCATTTATCACTTCTTTCCCCTCAATTTATTCAAATATTATGTCTATTCTTCTTTCTGTTATTGATTGTGTTCTGGATGTGTTCTATGTAATGTGAGATGGAGAGTTTGAATCATCTTTTTGTGGAGTACGCATACACTAAGTCTATTTGGCATCGTATCTTCTTTAGATTTAACAAGTTTCTAGACACCATATCCTCTTTTTGTAATCAAGCTATGTTATTTAAAGGCAATACTCTCATTATAAGAATCTGGTATGCTTCTATTTTAGGATCTTTTGATACCATTTGAATGGTTAGGAATCAAGCTATATTTGAGAATAAGATTCCCACCATCAGTGGTTGTTTGAAATCTGTCTAATATTATTATATTTATGAGTAATTTGGTGAAAGGACATATTCATTATGACATTGCTGATTTGTTAATTATTCATTCTTTAAATGTTACTCCTAAACTGAGAAAAGATCCCAAGATCATTGAAGTTAGGTGGTTCTCTCCCCTCATTTTATAGACTAGACTTAATACAAATGGTCTTTCATATAAGGATGGTAACATATCTTCAACTAGAGTAGTTTTTAGAAACTGCAGAGGCTTTGTTAAAGTTGCCTTCTGTAAGAAAGTTGCTTTAATTCATCTTTTATACTGAGCTTTTAGTTGTTATTTAAGGGATTGGATTTTCTTGGTCTTATAATTGTCATTATATATGGTTGGAAGTGGATTCTTTATTTGTTCTTCAGTGCATTAATAATGATGATTTCATTGATCATTGGGACAATAGAACTAGATGGATGAATTATAAATTCTATCAATGCAATATTTAAATCAATGCAATCTTAACGTAAATCGAGTAATGATACTAATTTAATATTAAAAGGTCCCTCTGTTTTATCACATTAAAGCAGGTACCTGGTCAAGAAAAGTGTCAGGATATACATTCCAAACACTTGGCGAGTGATACATAGATAAAGTTTGTTTGCCCTGTTCAGTTTTACGCATTCATATTGTAAAATTCAATATATTTTTAACGATCTTGACTTCAAATAGTAGGGAATTTGGGGTTGATTTGATCATTGATGGCAGATTTGAGAGTTTTTTTCTCAGTGTTGAAGTCTGAGCAGATTGTGCCTAAATTAAATGTTGGCTTAATATAAGGGCAATTTCTTTTAACTTGATTATTATCTTACCTAGCATCCATGTTTAAGAAATAAATTGTTATTTCATGAATTGTTATATAATCATCCATTTTCTATATTTCGTGTACGATAATATTTTTTTTAAGATTCGGCAGCCATTCCACCAACATGCTCACGAGCATACACACATTTATCTCCCAATATGATATATCTGTAATTTGTAGGACCACTTATACATGCTTAATGTTGCCGTAAGTTTTTGTCACCTATACTAAGTTTTACAAATTCAACATATTATTCAGTTCACTGAAAACAGTTTCGATCGTTCTTCAGAGATCCTAGTGTACTTAATCCTCATGTTGCATTTTCTTTTTCAAATTTACACTTTATGCGTGTATATTACCTTTATCACATTTAATTCCTGTACAACTTGTGTGTGCCTCGATCAAAAGTTATCCTTAAGAGAGGAGGTGATTTATATGACTTTGGTTTCAAACAAATGATACGTACTTTGTTGAACATGAACTTCTTGACAAAATGGGCAAGTAAATATTGGGATTATTGGTTGGAATTTTTTCATTGTATCGATTTAGACACTATGTGAATGAGTTTATGGATGTGAAAATACTTACTTTTTTATTTGATTTCATTTGTGAAAAGATAGGGAATGTACCGGGCATCTGATATAGGGCAATCACGTTCTGCACAAATTGGTCCTTTTACTATTACTGGAAATGGCACTACTATCGATAACAACACTATAATATCAAATTCAGTGGTTGGGGAAGGCTTTATTATTAGATCAAATGTCTCGATAGAGGGTTGTTATATATGGCATGATGTCACCATTGAAGATGGATGTAGACTACGGCATGCAATAGTATATAATGGGGTGATAGTGAAGTCTGGATCAGTTTTGGAACCTGATGTTGTTTTATCTTTTAAGGTTGTAGTGGGAGAATAATTTGTTGTTCCTGGTTACTCAAAAGTGTCTCTACTTCAGCAACCCATCAAGCAAGATAGTGATAAGGAACTGGAATATGATGAGAATAGCACTGCGACAATAGAAATTCAAGGGATCACTAAAGCCTCGGATAAGATGAATGGGGAATTAATGAACAATTTATCTGAGACACATTGTCGGTCTGCATCTGAGGTTGGTAATAGTGGAGTTGGTTTCATTTGGTCAGTTTCTGAAGGATGGCATGAAGAAGAATGGAGGCATTCAATTGCACCCATTCCTGCAGAGAAACTCGTTGAGGTCACACAAGCTTCAAATGTTGACCCGAATATGTTAACTCAGGATAGTAATGTTCTTCCACACTCGGGAGAGTTTGAACTTGATTCTGTCGCAAATGATTTTGATGATGATGATATTGAAGATATAAGGGATGACTTTGTCTACTTTGAGAAAGAGGTCAAAACAACTTTTCTAAGGGCTGTTGAGGAAAATGTGAAAGAAGAACATGTAATCTTAGAAGTGAACTCACTACGGTTGTCGTACAATATGACATCTGTAGACTGTGCTAGTGCGTTGTTCTATTCAATGATTAAATTGGTGGTAGATACACCACATAGTTCAGCTAGTGAGTTGGCTAAACATTCTGGCAACGTACTTGCCAAATAGAAAAAACTTCTGAAGTATTACTTGCCAAGCATAAATGAGGAGATTAAAGTGATAATGAAATTCAAAGAAATTTTCCTGGAATCTGCTAAGGAGTAATCTCCCTTGTTTGTACGGATTTTACATCTTATCTATGACAAAGATATCATATAAGAAGAGGTTGTTCTCAATTGGGCTTCTGAGAAAGAAGGGGACGATAAATCGGACAAAGTTTTTGTCAAATAATCAGAGAAATTCATCCACTGGCTAAATGAGGCATCTGAAGAAGAGGACTGAAACCGGAATTAAGTTGGTACATCTATGGTCGGTTAAGTACTTATTCAGTGTTACTGTTTGACAAGAAATTTTGCTCATATTGTATGATTTCTGTTGAGGTACTTGTTCAGTTTTCAAACAATAGCTGATGAAGCAAACTTAAAGCTATGAATGAGTTTCTATAATCAGTTGTATATGAATGAGTTTCTATAATTAGTTACATGTGACTAAGTTTCTATAACTATTTAGTGTAAATTAATTGCCTATGACTGAGTTTCTATAATCAATTGCATATGATTGAGTTTACACAACTGATTAGTGTAAATCGGTCTCAATCAATTAATCAAATTACCTGCTGATTTAATCAGTTGCATATGAATAATTTTAACATTCCCACTTATGTTAAAAGGAAGGTCATGAATTGTTTGCACTAATAGGTTTTCATCGGTTGCTATTATTGATTTACACTAATCAGTTTCTATGACTTGTTTGCACTAAGTTTATTACAAGAGGCATTTATCTAATTTCACTGAAATTATTTCCAGGCAGAGTTGCATGTGGAATTGGTATTTGTGCAGAGTTGGGTGGATCTGTGTTCAAAGTTCATGTTGGAGGTAATATTGTTATAATATATTCATTTACGTGATTTAATTATTTATGAAAGTCTATTTTTCTGAACTAAAATTATTACTGTCATTTCAGAGGCTCTTTTAAATCTAAAATATATAATAGAACATGATAATGTGATGGCGTATGAGGGCCCTCTTTCTGCTTATTACAACTATAATATGGATATTACAATTATAGTACGCATATTATAGTGCATATTACAACTTTGAAGGCATCTAGGAGTTTCTTGTAGCAGCAACATTGAAGGCATCGAGGAGTTTCTATTTAATAGGCCAAACTTACTTTGCTCAATCTTTGAATTTTCCAAGTAGTGAACATCATAAGTTACGAAGTAACTTTTTTCTATCCCATACACAAGCTCGAGCGTGGAGTGATTATTTGAGAATTCTCATGTTTTCATTCAGGTGTATTTGGACATTAATTTATTTGGACACAGAATTATATCTTTAAAATGATTTAATTAGTAATGTTCGGTACTTAATTTGTAATTATTTACTCTAAGGATGACAAGCTAGATGCCTTCAATGCAAAGTACTGAATTCCCACAACTAACACATCTAATTCTTATTTGTTGTGAAAGAACTGAATTGCCATAACTTAGGCATAGAATAGTGGCTAGACAGGATATATTATGATGGAGGCTATTATCAGCAGGCCGAGGATGCCTTGTCTCAAGGGGTAAATAAAAGTCAGAAAACTCATGGACCTATTATCAGCAGGTCGAGGATGCCTCGTCTCAAGGGATGGAGGCTTTGCAACAACCCTTTGTAGAGACACTTTCTTCCAACTCTCTTGGCCTTGCTGGTTTTGGAAATGTGGATGATTACATGGGATAAATGGACATCGCAATGGGCAAACTCGCTATTCTCGAGAACTTTCTTCATGAGGTAATTATTTCCTTCACCTCATCCCCTTTACTTACATGTTATTAGCAAAATTTGAGATGCCTCTTTCTTTTCATAATCATTTGACTCAATCCCCAATTATTTGGGATATCTTAAAATATATTAACATAGCTTGATATTCGATCATATTAAATGCCAACATTTTCCTCATTTATGCTACACTTGGAATTTGAGGGTGCTTTCATTAATCCACAAAGAACTGCCAAAATGCCATATATAATAACTTTTGTACATTGCAGTAAATGTTGAAGGATGTAGTGAGAACTAAGACCTACTAAAAATGACATATATACAAATTCATTTTTATTTAAAGACAAGGTTGTTCTTGATGTAGGCACTGGGACAAGAATTTTATCCATGTTCTGTGCAAAAGTAGGATCAAAATGTGTTTACGCGTAATCATTTCATTTCTCTTTTACACATTCTCGTTTAGTCTCGTGTACATTAGCCCTTAGATCAAAATGTGTTATCCCTTAGATCTATTATTGTTTTGTTTATGTTCATGTTTTTTGTTCGATTTCATTTTCAAGGTTAAATAGGATGTCGGTTCTACAATGTTAATTTTGAAACGTTTAATGTTCATGTTTCTATGTTTATATGTTATCATAACAGGAAGTAAAAGATGGAAGTTTTCTTTGCAAGAACCTTTCGAAATGGCCGCACTTAAGGTACTATTTAATGAATATGTAAAGATCTTTAGTATTTATGTAGAACTAATTGAATGGCTTAGATAATAACCAATGTGACTCGTAGGAACTCGATAATTTATAAATCACTAGACCAATATGATTTGTAGGAATTAATCGTGTCGTCACGGGTCTCCCGATTTGAGCATATGACGATAATTTCAAAATACGTAGATTAGGCTTGAAAACAAGCCTTTTGAGGGTGAAAACCCAAATCAGCCCCCAAAGGGCCCCATAAGAGGCACGAACACCTCGCACTGGACCAATGTAACTCGTACGAACTGACCGCGTAGTCACGGGTATCTCGATTTGAGAATCGGATGATAATTTACAAAAATCAACACTTAAACTTAAAAACAGGCCGTTAAAGGGTGAAAACCTAAACCAACCCCCAAACGGACCCGTAAGAGGCACAAACACCTAGCACGGGACCAATGTAACTTGTAGGAACTGACCGCGTAGTCATGGGTCTCCCGATTTGAGAATATGACGATAATTTGCAAAAATAACACTTAGACTTAAAAACAGGCCGTTAAAGGGTGAAAACCTAAACCAACCCCCAAACGACCCCGTAAGAGGCACGAACACATTGCACGGGACCAATGTAACTTGTAGGAACTGACCGCGTAGTCCCGGGGTCTCCCAGTTTGTGAATATGATGATAATTTGCAAAAATCAACACTTTAACTTAAAAACAAGCCGTCAAAGGGTCAAAACCCAAACCATCCCCCAAACGACCCCGTAGAAGGCACGAACACCTCACATGGGACCAATGTAACTTATAGGAACTGACCGCGTACTCCCGGGTCTCCCGGCTTGTGAATATGATGATAATTTTCAAAAATCAACACTTACACTTAAAAACAAGTCGTCAAAGGGTGATAACCCAAACCAGCCCCCAAACGACCCCGTAAGAGGCACGAACACCTCGTACGAGACCAATGTAACTTGTAGGAACTGACCGCGTAGTCCTGGGTCTCCCGATTTGTGAATATGATGATAATTTACAAAAATCAACACTTAAACTCAAAAATAAGCCGTCAAAGGGTAAAAACCCAAACTATCCCCCAAACGACCCCGTAGGAGGCACGAACACCTCGTACGGGACCAATGTAACTTGTAAGAACTGACCGCGTAGTCTCGGGTCTCCCGGTTTGTGAATATGAAGATAATTTGCAAAAATCAACACTTAAACTTAAAAATAAGCCGTTAAAGGGTGAAAACCCAAATCAGCCCCCAAACGACCCCGTAGGAGGCACGAACACCTCGCACGGGACCAATGTAACTTGTAGGAACTGACTGCGTAGTCCCGGGTCTCCCGGTTTGTGAAAATGACGATAATTTGCAAAAATAAACACTTAAACTTAAAATGAGTCGTTAAAGGGTGAAAACCCAAACAAGCCCCCAAAAGACCCCGTAGGAGGCACGAACACCTCGCATGGGACCAATGTAACTTGTAGGAACTGACCGCGTAGTCCCGGGTCTCCCGGTTTGAGAATATGATGATAATTTGGAAAAATAACACTTAGACTTAAAAACAGGTCGTTAAAGGATGAAAACCTAAACCAGCCCCCAAATGGACCCGTAAGAGGCACGAACACCTTGCACGGGACCAATGTAACTTGTAGGAACTGATCGCGTAGTCTTGGGTCTCCCGGTTTGAGAATATGACGATAATTTGCGAAAATCAACACTTAAACTTGAAAACAAGTTGTCAAAGGGTGAAAACCCAAACCATCCCCCAAACGACCCCGTAGGAGGCACGAACATCTCGTACGGGACCAATGTAACTTGTAGGAACTGATCGCGTAGTCCCCGGTCTCCCGATTTGTGAATATGATGATAATTTGCAAAAATTAACACTTAAACATAAAAACGAGCCGTCAAAGGGTGAAAACCCAAACCAGCCCCCAAACGACTCCGTAGGAGGCACGAACACCTCGTACGGGACCAATGTAACTTGTAGGAACTGACCGCGTAGTCCCGGGTCTTCCGATTTGTGAATAAGACGATAATTTGAAAAAATTAACACTGAAACTTAAAAACAAGCCGTTAAAGGGTGAAAACCCAAACCAGCCCCCAAACGACCCCGTAGGAGGCACGAACACCTCGCACGGGATCAATGTAACTTGTAGAACTGACCCCGTAGTCCTGGGTCTCCCGATTTGTGAATATGACGATAATTTTCACTATTATATGTAATTTTTTAGTTTGAGTAAATTTTTTTTGTAAATTACTGGGTTACTAATATCGTATCTTTTTTGTATCCTATTTTTTTTGCAGGATAACATTTTATCGTTGGCATTTATTCACGACGGAACACACAGAGAACTCAATGGTTTACAAAAAGGGGTTTATTCATGATTCCATTTTTTTGTGTTATGGCCGTGCGGGCTTTTGTAGTTTTATTGTTAAATTTTATAGTCGTTCGGGCTTTTGTAAGTTTATTTTTTATATTTTGTGGTTGTGCGGGCTTTATGTTAGGTAAGTTTTATATTAGCAGGTTTTGGAATGTCCAGAAAATAGAGGAAACTCTGCCCAATTTTTTTTTGGCCTGTGAACTATTAAAGACTTGTAATATTTTAAAGTTTGTATGTACATTAGTTTATCAACAACGTGCAATATTTTCAATTTGTGAATTTTTGTTCTTTCAAATAATTAATTTTTTTTTCCTTTTTATAAAAAATTTGGCACAGTTCAAAACCGTGGCAAAAGTGTATCATATTTTGGCACGGTTTTGAACTGTGCCAAATTTTTTTCAAACTGTGTTGAATTTGGCACAGTTAAAAACTGTGCCAAAAGTGTGCCAGAAATATCAAATTCTGGCACGGTTTAAAAGTGTGCCAGAAGTGTTCCTATTTGACCAAATCTGGCACACTTTTGAGCCGTGCCAGAAAAAAATGGCTATTTTGGAACACCTGATTCTGGCACAGTTCAAAACCGTGCCAGATTTGATCTGGCACAGTTTTAAACCGTGCCAGATTCCTTTTTTTAGTGTAGTGTATGAAATGGTATTACAAAGTACAAAGACAGACTTACTCAACGACTCGATCCCCACAAGTCTGGAAGGTTCTCTGATCTTGAAACACTCGTCCACAGTGCCCACGTGAATATCCTTCTGTGATAACTTTCCACAAAACATGCATCCATGAATGCCTCGATGTCCACCTACATAGCTTGGATACGTCTACGAATTTCGAATACAAACTCCTTCGCTTCTTCATCGCAAAACCCAACGATGTTTAAAGTGATTAATAACTCCAAATGGTGGAAATAAATATCACTTTTTCATATGTGAATGAAATCTCGGATCTTTGAAACTCTAAGGATGTTTTTACACTTTGAAAACCTTAGAAAACTTCTACAAAAAATGTCATGTATGTAAATTGATTTTCTGGACTGCACACTTATGAAATTCTGAGAGAAGGTAAATAATAAAATTAAGTCAGCATATAGTTCGAACAAAATCTTCCTTTCGCTCGAACGAAATACACATGTTGCTCGAACGACATTGGTATCTCCCTTGAACGACATTCAAAGTCATTTGACCGACATTCAAAGTCGTTTGAACCACCAAAAATAAGAGTTTGTGATTTACACAACTCTAAACCATCTTTATCTCAGAAGAAACAAAGTTTAACATTTTAAAAACCTTTTTTAATAAAAATAACATCTTAAAAACATTTCCCGAGTCAATAAACACTACACATTCATACCTAAGCAATCTCGGAATGCAATGAAGGCGTGAAACGTGCACCAAAATAATCTTGGCATGATTTATCTTTGAATCTTAGCCGCAACGTCTTCAATAAACTATATGTCATAGATTGTGTGGGATCGTGACAACTAAAAATCTATCGATGACTCAAAAACATGCTTTGTTATGAGAATAAGTCATATACTATAATGAACTCAAGTGGAAATTTTGTCCTTACATCTATCATGATAAGTTTTAATCCAGGATCAACTTTAAAAGAATTTAGAGTTTCCTCCACCTTCACCCAATCACAACAGAATACTCTATCTTTGAAATCTAAATAATAGAGTTCTAGTATACGTTAGACAATCCCATAATAGGTTAAGACCATATATTTTGGATTTTTATCCCATAATAGGCTAGTAATGTATCTTCTGGATGTTTTTGAGCCTAACTTTAGATATTTACAAATTATCATCATATTCTCAAATTGGGAGTCTCGTAACCACACAGTCAGTTCTTACTAGTTACATTGGTCCCTTACGAGATGTTCAAGCCTCTAAGGGGACGTTTAGGGGTTGTTCTGGGTTTTCTCCCTTTATCGGTATATGTTTAAGCCTGTCTTGATATTTCAATATCATTGTCATATTCTTAAACGAGAAGTCTCATGACTATTCATTCAGTTCCTACGAGTTACATTGGTCCAGTACGATGTGTTCGTGCCTCTTACGGGCTCTTTTAGAAGATATTTTAGGCTTTCACCTTTTAACGACATATTTTTAAGCCCATGTATAGCTATGTTTAAATGATCCTCATATTCTCAAATTGGGAGTCCCAAATGATCCTCGCATTTGGGGGTTACTTTGGGTTTTCGCCCTTTAACAACATGTTTTTAAGACTAATTCTAGGTATTTCCAAATTATCGTCATATTCTCAAATTATTAGTCCCGTAACTATGTGGTCAATTTTTACAAGTTACATTGGTCACATGCAAGATGTTCGTGTCATTTACAGGTCCGTTTTGGGATTATTTTGGGTTTTTTCCCTTTAATGGCATATTTCTAGGCCTAAGCCTATATATTTTTAAATTATCTAAATATTCTCAAACTAAGAGTCTCATGACTATGTTATCAGTTCCTATGAGTTACAATTGTCTCGTGCGATGTGATCGTGTCACTTATGGGATTATTTGGGGGTTGTTTTAAGTTTTCTCTATATATGGTCATGTTTTTACACATAAGTCTAGATTGTAACACCCCGTATTTTTATATAATTATGAATTTAAGTATTTCGGGTATTTTAAATTACACGTGTTCAGCAATTAAATTAAAATGAAATAGGACGTATTTAAAAAAATTTAATTGGGTGAGATTAAGACCAATATTTATATGGTCAATTTACTTAGTTTGTAGTAAATAACATGTGATAATTATTCTACGACGTAGTGAGTAATAACAACTGGACTATGTCATATCTCAACTAGGGATTGTGTGTAGGCTATATTAAGGCCGAGATGGGAAATTTATGAAAAGTGACTCGAATTATGATTTCGAGCTCACGGTTGTTTTCGAATGGGCCAAAATAGGCAGAATAGTGTTCTCGAGTGTATTATTTGGATTTCAGGAGAGTTTTAGACTATACCGGTCTCTTACGGGGGTATATGGATCAAGTGGGCTTGGTGCGTTAGGACAATTTTGGGATGAGAGAGTTTATGACCTAAGATTAGAAGTGTTGGCAGCCATTGCCATTAGAGAAAAATCCTAAGAGAGAGAAAGAAAAATAGGTAAAGACTGGGAGAAAGCTAGAATGGCCAAATTAGGAGATAATTCAAGGGAGATTCGGGCATTCAATTGTAGATTCATTGCCTACAATAGATTTACTGACTCTACAAAGCATTTAAGGCAAGTAGTCGACTTGTAATTATCCCATGTATAGGGATGTTTTATTCATATCATAGTAGAAGTAGATCAAAACAATTTTTTGTAAGGGTTTCACGTGTAATTCAAACCTTGTTAAAAAATCATAGATTGATAATAATTAATTGGGACTTTGAATCAAATCTAGGGTTATTTGAGGTGTTTATCGTGTAAAACCATGTTAATGGATTAATTAGGTGATTGTAGTTAATCTTTGGTATTAGGATACTGATTTGATGTTAGAATCATCTAAGAATATTTTCCATATGTTCTTTTTGATTGGGCAAAATGTATAATATCATGTAGAAGGTGTTTGGGTTGGATTTGAACAAGAAAAATCAGGGTTTCTGCACTGTTTTTGTTAATCTCGTTAGAGCATAGTTAGAAACTCATTCAAACGATATGGCTTTCTCGTTCAAACTAAGATGAGATTTCATTCAAACGACCCTTGGGTTCAGGTCATGGAAATAAATCTTTTTGGTACGAACGCATAGCCGCCAGTTTCGTATTTTTCTAATTTTTTTTAATCAGTTATGAATTTTATATGGAATGGTGTATGAGACCAAAATCTTTGGTTGGTAATCTACGGATGTATTTTATCTTAAGCATGATTATGTTTTGGACGATTAGAAAACCTTGTGGATATATTCCCATTGTTAATATGAATTCATAATTGAGGTTAATTTAATGATTTTTAATACTTATGGAGATTATGTTCAGTAAGGGAAATTTTGGGGAGATGTGGATTGACTCGAATTATATACGTACGGTATTTAGGAGACAAAATACTCGGGTCGTGGGATATGTAACACGATAGAGTGATTTACGATTTAGAATTTTAGGGATGGTTGGTAAATCCAAGATTATTAGCAGAGCGAAGATACTTTATTTAAATTATAGTCTAGAACTAAAATAAATTTATGTGTCAATATTGTAAACTCGAGATAGTAGGCAAGTGATTTGGGCGATAGGCACGGTTTAGACGGATTTGTGTTTATATATATGGGTATAGAGACAAGTTATTTAAATGTGTATTAATATTTGATAAATATTGGTATGTGTGATATTTATGTGAAGCATACCCCTCTAGTACTATCATGGGAGGCTGCGTGACGTCGGTAAATCTCCTCGCTAATGAATGCAGAGGGTGAGTATTGTCCAGAGGTCATAGCACTGCAGATTTTATTATGTGATTTATTTTTTGAGGTGAGATTATTTGGGTATGGTTCGGTCTCACTATTAAAGGATTATTAATTAATCCACTACGTTTACGATGTTTTCACCAAAGTTCGGTGTGAACTAGTCCGACTTGTGGTAAGCGAGTTAGAGTGAGCATACCTAGGATATGATAGCATTTTAGAGAAAATCATCCAACGAGTTATTTTTCTAAGGGATAGCATCCAGTGAGTTGTGACTCTGAGGGATGGCATCCAGTGAGTTATGACTGAGAGGGATGGTTATTATACGCAATAGATGTGAGATTGTTGTAGTATACTATTATCTATATAATAGTGTAGAAATTATATTCTGGTTAAAGACATAAAGTGTGAATGTATTACATATATAACTAGAGTGGAATTTATACATTCAATTAATGTTGAAATAATTAATTAAGCTAATGAGTAGAATAACATATGAATCATTAATAGAAAGTACTCGGGTTAGATTAGTGTAAAAGGGGTCATGGCAACATAAGTAGTTAAACGGGGTAGCATAACTAGGCGAGTTCAGATGTACGCACTAGGTGTGAACAATAGTTAAGAGGTGAGGGTAATCTTATGAGAGTGAAACACCAGCTTAAATATGAAAAGTGTTCACGCATATTTAATTACTGCATCTTAATTACTTGCTAATATTTTTCAAAAGTTTTCGGCTTTAACCCTTGTAAAAAATATTTTCCAAAACCTTTTAGGTGTTCAGCCATAGGAATGCCAATGATTAATATTCTTACTAGGGACATGTAGCTAGAGCTGATATGGAGGCTTGCAGGTTATTGAGTAGTCGCTTCATTTATTTCATTTTAGAATAGGTTATTTACTTCAATTATCAGTTCGGGATGTTGCCCCTTTATTTCCAGACATAGTTACTTGTATTGATTATTTTATTTAGATGTTGTTTTGGATTTTGGGCAACCGATGGTTTATTAGTTATTTAGTTTTGTTATATGATGTTTAGACTTTCCTTATTGGTGTGATTGGTTAATTAGGTTAACTGTTTTGTTGGTTTTAGTTAGTGTTTTACATATGAAAGATAAAATTTGGCACCGGCATATTTAACTTAAGTGGTTAGTAATTTAAAAATATTTTTGATAATGATTCTAAAAATGAACCAAATGAGATTCCTAGTTATTTTGGTAAAGGACTCATCGCCCGTGATTGAAATAGGTTGGGTGTCACAGATGGTATCAAGGCATCCGATTTTAAAGTCCTTAGGATCTGTACGAACTTACTACAATGATATAAGGCCCTATGATTAGGATTGTTGATTCATAATGCGACTTACATTCTCTTATTATTGATTATCGTGTATGCGAATCATATACAAGTTTAGTTGGGCATCACACACCGAACAATATAGGACGACTAACGAGGGCTATTAAGAGGACTGCAGGAGGAAAGGCTCAACTGAGGCAACAAAGGATAATGGGAATGGTGATAGCAATAGAAGTCACCACTATTATAGTTTAGGTAGTTGACGTTGGGATAATATCTAGGGCACAACAGTTTTCCCCAAGTACCGCTATAGTAAACGGAGATAGAATTCATACTGACCCAATACAGTTGGTAAGGGGGAGAGTGGAGTTAGATTTTCTTAAGGGCCATCCGTAAGAGTTCAGGATAAGTGTGAAAGTGTGATAGGCCAATGGAAGGATAATATCCTAAGACAATTGCATATGGTAGAGTGCAGTGACACTCAGAACAAATTTTGGCAACTTTTGAGCCCGTAGGAGGAGTTTTGCTAGGGTGGGAGTCATCAACCACCGAAGAGAAGAGAGATACTATTTTAATTGATTGTGAGAAATAATTTACTTATTTTGCAAGATCCGTTCCAGACAAGGTAGTTACGTAGGAAAAAGGAGTCCTTAAGTTGGATGATGGACTCATAGGTAGAACACACCATTATTGAGGAAATAAATCTGGCTTGGATGACTGATGGTGATGTCTTCAATATCGTACTTTTGCAAGGGAAATATAAGTGCTTCCATGTGAAGGGAGTTAAGAGATTTGAGAGTCTAGTTAGAAGTACAAAAATGAATGTAATTATTGATAGCGTGGCACCACAAGGGGATGCCTAGAAGGGGACCTATTTGAATGATTCAGGTCAATGGAATTCCTACCAAGTGATGATGGATTAAGTTATGGACATCAGGGCCAATAATGTGTTCCACAAGGCCAGCAGAGCCAAAGGAACAACAGGGGTAGCAGTTAGGTCCAAGACTACCAGGTCCGAGAGAAGCACAACCCTTACATGGAAAGTGGGACCAGAGATAGGGGATGACACAAAGCGGTGTCCTCTGTGGAGAGTAGCGCCACATGTATTGTCCTTATTCGCAGCGAGTTAGAGGACATGAGCGGTATGCCCAGCAAGGGAAAGAGTTATAGAAGTTTTTACTTCGATTTGGATGAGTGTTATGTCCAGGAACCAATTGAATCGCCAGTGCTATTGGCCATTGAAAGTATGAGTTTGTCCTAGGGTGAATGGGGTATGTTTTATGTGAAACAAAAGAGTCACGGTATTTTGTTAGCATTAGATTTGCGTACGAAATGGGTTTAATAGATTTATCATTAATATTACTATAATGTGTATATAGTTATCGTTGAGTAGCGGGGCTCTCGTTGGTTCCATCTGCAAGGGAGCAGATCTGGACACTGAGAAGATATGTTTTAATGGGTTAGCTCATTTTGAGAGATGATATTTGAGTATGATGTTATCTTGGATATGGACTGGTTAGCTATTTTTTGAGCTATGGTGGTATGTTATAGCAACGCTATCATGTTCTCTATTCTAGAGCATGATGTGTTATTTTGCGATGTCTCACCTGAAAGAGGGAGGAGCTCGCGTTTATATTATATTTTAGAGAAGACTTCAGAGAGTATTGTTGCCTCATTATATTTGATCCCAATGTGTATGGACTTTACTTATGTGATTCAGTGTATATCGGGTTTTCTATAGAGCGGAGAGATTTAGCTCGTTATTGATTTAGCGTTGGGGACTTAGTGACAGCGGGAGCGCAGTGTATATGACTCCTTTAGAGATGCGGGAGTTTATGATTAGACTTATAAAATGGGGGACATGATTTTGAGTGTCCCAATTATATGCTTCGGGACTAAGAATCTCGATGATCGAGAATGCCACGTAGTAGTTTATCGGGGGGGTTCCTTATTTGGATTTTGTTTGCGAGACATCCCACGCATAAACCCCAAAAAATGTCGGGAGTTGAGAGATGTGTTGGGATCTAGGGCGTGGTTATAATTCTTTAGTTATTTAAAGTGTATGTAGATCACACGTTAAGAGGAGAGCTCTTATACTTTATAAGGCCAGTGGAGTCAGGCAGTGCTGTGTGGGGAGCACTAGGGAAAATTTTGCACAACTAGTTGACGGGTGAGGTAGTCTCGAGGAGAACTAAATCATTTTTTAGTATTGTATCTGAGTATAACTTTACGGTATATCTATGCCAAGAATGCGAGGTCGGGCTTGTGATAATTATGCTATGTATGTGACGTTAGTGATGATTGTGTAAAGGTGTACAAGATATAGGGTGTATGGTTTGACTTTTAATATCGTTCGAGATAAGGGAATTTGGTTATAAATATTTTAAAAATATGCCAATGGGACAGTTATAAACATAAGTGAATTTGTATATTGGACTGAACTTCATTTTAGAAAAGGAGATAGTCTGACTATGCATATGTCAAGGAGAACTATCACAACCATGGTGAGTTGAAAGACGGTGGAGGTACATGTAAAAAATATCCATTGACAAGGGAGGATCCCATAATTTTGGAAAGTAAAACGGAGTATCACTTAGTCAAATGCCTATAGTGGCTTGCGCTTATATAAGATATTGATTTCTACCAGACAAAAAAGCACTCAATTAGTGCGCGGTTTTGGAGAAAACCTAATGCCATGATTTTTGGTATATCCCAAAAAAAGGGGAGTAAGATGTGACACATGATGTGAGACATAGTGAAGTTGTCTCCAGGTGCACCACTCGTGGATGGAAAGGTTAGTCTGAGATGATCAACCAGAATTTTGTAATAAATTGATGATTCTAGTGACAAAATGGATATGTAGACATATAAAGTTAATTATTAGGTTATCAAAATCGCGGAGAGGTCGTGATTTCCTTTGGGGTTTTGGAATGAATTGACCAAAAGAAAATAATTGTTATTTATTTGGGGTAATTATACTATTGGGCAGTATGCCCAATAAATCCTTGGAGAGAACATCTGAACCGGCACAAGGCTCCGTCCAATATTGTTGTGAATCAGGATGAGACCCTTGAGTTCCACCTCTGATATGAAGTGTTAGGAGGCAATGGGGACGGATTTGCATTTTGAGCCAACGTGTCACCCATAGGCTGATGAGTAGATGGGAGGTGAATAGGATGATGAAAAATATGACAAATGCGTATTTTAGTTTATAGGGTAATTGGGAATAGTAATTACCACTGGTAGAGTTATGTATGGTAACTCGTAGTAGCTTATTATTTGTGTGACTCTTTATGGGTCTTCGTACGGTGATCTTATCATCCACATTTGGTAAGTTAAAGGAGGGGAATAACAAGATTCACGGACCTGAAGTGATTTACGGTCTATCGACAAGGAGTGGGTTAGTCTACATTATTTTTCATATGGTCCATGAACGTAGGGAGAGCATGTCACCGTGAACCGAAGCTTTGAAGTTTGACATGACTAGTCAGGGGTTATTGCGGATATCTCCCACGAAGGGAGCTGCATGATTGGCAACAAGGGAAATTGACACCTATGGATGTGAGGCCTTTTTCGAAATAAAGATAATAGATCTAGTGAGGTATATGCTTGCCTTTTAAGTATCATTAGTAGATTCACGATAGTTTTGCGTATCATCATGTAAGCAAGACCTTAAACATGAGGAAATATATCGGTATGGAAGAATTTGAATGGATTTATCGCTAACCTTGGGATGGAGTAAGTACATGTCCATTAAATGATACCATTGGCGTGTGTATAGTGGACACATAAAAATATTATTGCGAGTTAAGTTTGAATGCATTTGGATGCATTGAGTGTAAGGATCTGAAGTTTTTAGTACCAGGCATATCCGAATTTTGAGGACAAAATTCCTTCGCAAGGGGGGAAGTATATAACACCCCGTATTTTTGGATAATTGTGAATTTAATTATTTTGGGTATTTTAAATTACACTTGTGCGGTAATTTAATTAAAATGTAATATGTCGTATTTAATAAATATTAATTGGGTGAGATTAAGACCAATATTTATGTGGTAAATTTACTTAGTGTGTAGTAAATAACATGTGATAAATATTATACGTCATAGTCAGTAATAACGACGGGACTATGTCATATCCCCATCGGGGATCGTGTGTAGGGTATGTGAAGGTCGAGATGGGAAATTTATGAAGAGTGACTCGAATGGAAATTTTGAGGTTACAGTTATTTTCGAATGGGCCAAAATAGGTGAAATAGTGTCTCTGGGTGCATTATTTGGGTTTCGAGGGAGTTTTAGACTATTCTGGGCTCTTACGGGGGTTTATGGGTCAAATGGGATTGGCCCATTAGGCTAATTTGGGGATTAGATATTTTATAATCTGATATTAGTGTTGGAAGCCATTATCATTAGAGAGAAACCTAAGAGAGAAAGAAAAAGAGTCAAAGTCAAGGAGAAAGCTAGAAAGGCCAAATTAGGAGAGAACTCAAGGGGGATTCGAGCATTGAACCATAGATTCCTCGTCTACAATGGATTTTCTGACTCTACAAACCATTTAAGGCAAGTAATTGACTTCCAATAATCACAATGTAGGGATTTTTGATTCATATCATAGTAGGTGTAGAACAAAATAAATTTTGGGAAGGGTTTCACATGCAAAAAGGGGATTTTGAGAAATTATCCCATAACTTTTAGACTAAATGCATATTTGATGTTTTTGAATGAATCATAATTGTTGGAATTCGATCGTTGTTAGAGATTCATATATTGATCATGAGTAATTGGGACTTCGAATCAAATCTAGGGTTATTTGAGGTGTTTATCATGTAAACCCATTTTAATGGATTAATTAGGCGACTATAGTTAATCTTTGGTATTAGGATGATTATTTGAGGCTAGAATCATCTAATAATATTTCTATTATGTTCTATATTATTGGGCAAGTGTAGAATATCTTGTAGAAGGTGTTTGGGTTGGATTTGTAGAAGAAAAATATGAGTCCTTGCACTGTCTCCATTTGGGTTTCTGCATTGTTTCCATCAATCTCGTTAGAACATAGTTAGAACCTTGTTCGAATGATGTGGCTTTCTCATCGAATGAAGCTTCTATCTCATCTGAACGACCCTTGGTTTCAAGTCATGGAGATAGATCTTTTCGTTATGAACGTGTGGCCTCTAGTTTCGTATTTTTCTGATTTTTTTAATTAGTTATGATTTTTTTACGAAAGGGTGTACAAGACCAAAATCTTTGGTACGTAATCTAGGGATGGATTTTATCTTAGTCATGATTATGTTTTGGACGATTACAAAACCTTGTGGATATATTCCTTTAGTTAATATGAATTCATAATTGATGAAATTGAGGTTAATTTAATGATTTTTAATACTTATGGAGATTATGTTTAGTAGATAAGGAATGACTCTAATTATATACGTAGGGTATGTAGGAGATAAAATACTCGGGTCGTGGGATATGTAACGGGATAGAGTGATTTTTTATTTTTTATTTTAGGGTTGGTTGGGAAGTCCGAGCTTATTAGTGGAGCGAAGATATTTTATTTAAATTACAGTTGAGAACTAAAATAAATTTACGAGTCAAGAGTGTAGACTCGAGATAGTAGGCGACTGCTTTGTGTGTGTGTGTGTGGATTAATATTTGATAAATATCGGTGTATATGATATTTATGTGAAGCATACCCCTCTAATACTATCATGGGAGGTAGTGCGATGTGGGTGAATCCCCTCCCTAGTGAATGCAGGGTGAGTATAGTCCCTAAGTCATAGCGCCGGAATTTTATTGTGTGATTTATTTTTTTAGGTGAGACAATTTGGGTATGGTTCTTTCTCACTATTGAAGGACTATGACCATATAAAGTGACGCATCGTACGTAGGGATTAAAGAGGAAATTTAACATTTGCATGGCTCTCATAGAGAGACGTCTAAGTTCAAGTAGTTATAATTAATGCAATGTTAGAGTGCGACATGAATTACTTAAGTAACGGAGGCAAAAATGAGCATGAATAATATAATGCGACATTTGCAGGTATGCAACATAGGTAAGTATAAGTTTGCACGATTTTTAAAAAATACCCGGTTGGCGATATATATAGTTTGAACATTTAATTAAGGTCCTAAACATATATATAAAAATACCTTGGGGTCAAATTAGAAGAAAAAAAAGGAACATTTTTAGAGGACATCGATCAATCGATGACTCCTGGTTGATCGATCGATCAAGAAGGTATTCATCAGATTTGTTCTATTTGTGTGTTGTCTACATGGTAACCATAAGCTCATTTTTGTTGTCGATTTATGGGGAAAATAATACCTAATGTAGAAAGGTTTGGGTGTTATGAGGTTTCCTTTGAAGGTAGCAACTCTTTGGTTCGAGTTATAAGAAGGTAGAACCATATGGGTTTAAGAGAGAGATACTCCATCAGATTTTCAAACACACTCTCCCTCTCCCCAAACTCTCAAGCTTTAACCACTTCTATCCCAAACCTTATGGGAAATTCCTACCACCATAAAACCACCACTAGAGAACCTCTAGTCACCTTTATTACCATATTAAAACCATAGACAAATTTGTTAGGTGTAGAAGATGGTGTGCTTGATGTCTTAATGGGTATTTGAGGAAGGTATTTTGAGGATGAAGAAGGAATTAGCAGGATATTCATTAGGAGTATTCTTGGAGTGACAATGGATACAAGCTTAGGAGGGATTTTAGAGACCCCCTTGAGGTCGACTTTGGAGGTAGGGTGGTCCTCTATCTTCTTCAACATCATAACCATTTTTTAGAGCTCATTAAGGTGGGAAAAACTAACTTTGATCCAAGTTTAATATGTAGTATAAATTCAGCATGTTATTTACATATATTATACTAAATAAACGAAGGAAAAATGTTTAGTTTGCATCCTAGGGTTGATTATTAATCATCTTGGCAATTGTATGAAATGGGTGACAAAAAGGATGGCTTAGAAATGGGGTTTGAAATGTAAAATTTTCAGAATATATGTCTTCAACATTTTTTGTAATAAAATGCGTTATAATGATGTTTTAAAGGAAAAGAGTGTGATTTTATTCAATAAAATATATTAGGCCTTTTTAAGCCATTTTGTGAAATTAAAAGGTGATTTCCTATACGAACAAAATGAAGGTAACTAAGAAAGGGAGACTTTCACTTAAAATGTATTTTTAAAGTATGTAAAACTCATGTAGACACTAAAGTGAATTTAATGTTTAAAGGTATGAAAGTAAGTTTTTACATGTATTGTGGTGTAAAATTTAATAATGGAAGTTAAAGTGTGAAAATAAGTGAATAGTAACAAAGGGGATGTTAAGGTGTAAAATTCCATAAATAAAGTGTGTATTACAAATGTCTAGAATATGGGACTTTAATATGTAAAAAGGTGTTATTTTATATATTAAAGGTGTGAAATAATAAAAGTTAGAAATTGGTCTTCAAAGTGTGTGAAATTGGGACTAAAAGATATAATGAACATGAGATTATAAGACTACACGTATTAATATAAAGAAAATCAATTTTCTTATAAAAGTAGTCTTATGTGTAAATGGATTTCTTGAATGAATAAAGTAAAGAAATATGTTCTTAGAAAAGAGTTGTTAAAAGTATTCATTTAGTGTCAATGGATAAACATGGAAAGGTTGGAGTGTAACTTAGTAATGTTTAAAGGATTAACACTTATGGAATTAAAAGGGATTAAAGGTATAAAAGTGTTTCCAATTAAGAAAGTTATTACTCTAAGTGTGAACGGTGTAAAAGTGTTAAATTACTCAAGAAGTTGGTATGGATAACTTCATAGTGTTTTTAGTGAAATTAAAACTTCAAAAATGGAGTAAAACGTGATTTTGGAAACAAATGGGTAAAATGATAATTTTACTAAAAGTGGAACATTATTATGAAATAAAAATGTTGGAATAGGTGATACACAAAGTGGTCCCAAACGAATATGATTTTTGGAATAAAATCAAGGTTAAAGTGTAAAGGACATGAAATGGTAAATTTTCAAAGTGTAACACAAGTTGGGGCGGTAAAGTCCGAGTTTTGACTTCGGTCGGGTAAAGAGGAAAGTGGAATAATGACGACATTTGTAAAATATTAAAAACATGTAAAAGCAACTCGGATGACACTGGGATAAATCAAGAAGGGACCAAAGCCCTTGGGTGAAATGCCCTAAATCATTGACCAAAGCATATGGTGCGCATAGCCGGCACTATGGAGCCCATGGAAGTATGCGGTATAGGAATATTTCGAGAAAAGATAATGTAAATTTGGAACATTTCAAGAAATGGATTGTGTGCTAAAATGTGTTAATACAACCTGATTTAAATAAAAATAATAAATGTTTCAGCAAATGTGAAATGGACAAGTAAATGCGTAAATCTATTAATGTCCATAAGATAAGGAAGGGCCAAAGTTAGTGGATAAATGGGTGAGTAAGCAACCTAGGCGATTTAACCATAATTAAGGCAATAAAGGGTTGTAAAAAGGTTTTCATATATTAAATGTGTATTTTCTAACACGGTGTTCGCGTGAGTTGAAAGGGTGAGTTTTCAACTAACATACTAAAGGTATATTGAAATAAATAAACAGAGCGATCTCCCTAAAGGAATGTAGTTGGAAAAATCGCATGTTGTGGTTTCAAGCGTTGAACTGGGTGCGTTAAATGGTTTGAGAAATGCTAAGTATGAGTAAACGAAGTATTATACAAGATTAAGGTGAATTAATCTAGACAAGTAAGCTTTTCAAAAAATAAACGGTTAATGCATTGGAATATGTATTTTTAAAAGGTATGTGTATATATATGTAGATGCATATATATTTTCGCATACATATGGTTGTAGCGTGTGAGTATCCTTTCTCCCATATGTTTCTATACTGCTTTGTATATTTTAACTGGTCATAGGCTCACATCCTCCCTTTGTTACGGTAGGTTGGGTGAGAGTTTGTATTTTAAGGGAAATATACAGGTAAGTGTACTTTATTTGTTTTATGATAGCAACTCTGTTATTTGGACTTTGGGGTACTCCCTATGGGTCGCACACACAGTTTATTCTGAAATTGGAATTGCATTCAAAACAAGTGAAATGTTAATTAAAATAAAACTAGACTAGAAGTATTATATAGGTTATTCCATTTCACTTGAAACCTAAACCTCAGGTCGGACCGGGTTAACTCACGGGTAACCCATAAATCCGGGTCAGTGTGTTTCACTTCCACCCCCTCGTAGATCCAATCTCAAGGGTGTTTCCATTGTACCTCCTAAGAAAATAAAATCCTGTAAGTCCCAAGTCCAAGTCATAACCAGTTGATCCTGATCTTACTGAGATTCCCCCTTCAGTTACTCAACCCATTGATCCGACTGAGAAGGTTCGTGCAAGGCCGATCATGTATTACATGCATTTAGGGAGGTTAATCTCATGATGATATGGTTACCCCACTTCCCCTAGTTTCTTTATCATAATCTGCCAGGGGAATGAGTTCTCATGCTGGGACTTTTAAAAAATCCTCTATTGATGCCTTTTCGTAAAGCATGAAGCAATCGAGAACAAAGAATTAAAATAAATGTGCCTATGAATTATGTGTTACCCTTCCTTCAAATCCAAGTTATTCTCCTCCACCTCCTGATTCCTCTGAGCCAATCATTCTTGATGATAGTTCTCTGATGGAACAGACACCTATTGTATTAACCCAAGTTGTCCCAATGCCACCTCCTTCTACGAATCAAGAGGTAACTGCCTTTAGTAACGTTGCATGAGGAATTTTTTTAAGAAGTTAAAATTTCTTCCCTTGACACTTAACCAAATTTTTTTTTTATCTTTAGGAACATCAATCCCCTGGATATTCTCCTCAATCATTTACGGGCCCCTGAAGTTTAATTGTAAAAGAACATGTTCGCTAAACATCCCCTTCTCCCCATTTTTCCATTATTGTACTTACATAATCTTATCGTCCTTCTTCTGGTCGTGCGATTGAGGCTGCTCTTAGACTATATTTGGGGGAAGATGGAATTTCTACCTCTATAAGTATTGATGTATCCACTTCATTGCCAGAGGAGGCTCGCCCCAATACTCCTAAATTATCCACCATTGAGAGTCCTTCCTCTAGCTATTCTACCAGCTTCTAGTCCACCTATAATACCCCACCATAATGTTTCATTTAATTTCCTCGCATAATTTTAAATGGAGTGAGAACCTTGGGACTTGGATAATTATGAGTGGGACTACATTCTAATTTATTTATTTTTGGATACTTGATGTTAATTATTGGATTTTATGGGTAAAGGTTGAATTAAATAAAATAAAATGGAAAAAAAGGGTCGTTCGAGCGACATGGATGTCGTTTGAAATGAAAAGAAAGGTCGCTTGAAATAGGGCCCACTGCATAACTATTCAGGGTCACGCAAAGTTCGCTCGAAGTTGGAGATTGAACGAGCAGCCTTTCTCGCTCGAACGAGGGGTGGATCTCATTCTAATGACGGCCTTTGAAATTTATATATTAAACTTCCCTTGTGCGCTATCTCGATCTGGACCGTTGGATGGATGAGTTGTCAAGCTCTGGTGATCCCAGATTGGGCAAAGACGGGATTTTAAGGCTTTGGGGTGTTTTATAAGGCTTTTTTGGGTTCATTTTACTTGTTTAAAGTTGGAAGGAGAGAGAGAGAGAGAGAGAGAGAGAGAGAGAGAGAGATAGATAGAGAGAGAGAGAGAGAGAGAAGGGTTATCTTACAACATTGTTGAGCACCTCTCCACCTCAAACCACCATTCCACCACTAAATATCCAACTTAAACCATCATATTCTTCTAGTCTTCACCATATCTAAGCTTTAGATACGCATTTCCTCCATTGTTTAACATAGCTACGAAATTGTAGAGGTGTTTTTGGGGGGGTTGGAGAAGATGATGATGGAACTTTCATGGAGTTTGAAGATATTTTTTAAAGGGGTTTTGCATGGAATATAAAAGGAGTATGTTTTCAAGTGGGGCAACTTCCTTGAGGCCACCTTAGGAGGTGGGAGTTTGCTATCTTCTGCGATCTTCCATGCCTTCCATTAATGGTGCTTCATTGAGGTGGGAAAACCTACTCTTAGTTTAAGACTACTTTATGTGTTGGAAGTCTTGTTGTTAGAATGTTAAGAGTAGACTGCTTATGAAATTGATGATGGATTTTCTACCAAGAATTAATAATAAAA
This sequence comes from Sambucus nigra, assembly GCA_949130495.1. Taxonomy (NCBI): domain Eukaryota; kingdom Viridiplantae; phylum Streptophyta; class Magnoliopsida; order Dipsacales; family Adoxaceae; genus Sambucus; species Sambucus nigra. Next base: position 356,022,839 of record OX422222.1, on the reverse strand, counting down.
AAAATTATTTACTAAAAATGTTAGGAAACTGTCAATTTGTTGAGATTAAATGAAGAATACATATTTGAAAGTTTCTTGAAAAAGACTGAGATTTTTCTGCAAATGTTTCATTTTCAAAAGGTTTGATGTTAAACATTTTATGAAATATTATGTTTGGAAATGATGTTGATTTCACTATAATATTTGGTGAAATATTGTTTCAAAGTTTCTTGCAAAGATGAAGATTTTATGAAAAATGGGCATTTGTTGAGTTTTAAGGAATAAAATGTCTTTTATGAGTATATTTTTTCAAGTATTATGAATTTATAAAATGAAATATGTGTTTAACCCATTAATAGGATTTAAAATCCATCTTCTCATGCATATAAACCTGTAGTATTTTGATAATGGACATATGAACAAGTTTAAAGAAGGTTTGGTTAGGTTTAAATATGAAATAAGAATAGTAAAAATTCTTGTCTTCAAAGTGTATGAAAAAATGGTTATAGGTGTGCTAGGTATATAGTTGTAAGACTACATGTGTTAATATAGAAAATGGTAATTTTTTTACAAAGTAATCTTATATGTTCAATGATTCTTGAAAATAAAAGTAATGAAATAGCTTGTTTCCAATTAAGAAGAATACTACTCGAAAGGGTTAAAAGGGTGCTAAGGTGTTAAAACATGTAAGAAGTTAGTGTGAGTAACTTAATGGTATTTTGATAAATTCACACTCGTGAAAATGTAGTGAAAGATGAGTTTGGAAATAAATGGGTACAATGATAAGTTTACATAAAGTAAAACATTTTTATGAAATAAAAATGTTGGAAAGGGTGTTACACATGATAGTCCTAATGAACATGATTTTTGAAAAAATCAAAGCTAAAGTGTAAAGGACATGATATAATGATTTTCAAAGTGTAACATAAGTTGGGGTGAAACCCCAGGTTTTGGCTTCGGCCAGGTAAAATGAAAAGTGGAATAATGTGGACAATTTCAAAATGTCAAACACATTAAAAAGGAACTCGGATGACATCGAAAAAATTAAGGAGGGCTGGGAGCCCTGGGGTGAAAGACCCAAAATCACTGGCTAAAGGATATAGTTGCTTCGTCGCTGGTGTGGAGCTCGTTAAAGGACGTAGTGTATTGGAAGATTCTGATAATAAGATAAAGGAATAAGGAACATGTCAAGAAATGTGTTGTGTTGTAAAAGGTCTTAAGACAACCTAAATTGAATAAATTAATGAATGTTCCAATATAGGACAAAGTGGACCATAAATGTGTAAATTGATTAATGTCCATAAAGTAAGTGAAAGGGGGAAGTGTAATGGTAAATGGGTGAGTTATGAAACTTAAGAAGGTGTAACCCGTAATTAACACAAGGGTGTGTTATGAAAGGTTTTCAAAGGGTGAATAAGTATTTTCTAACGCGGTGTTCGCATGTGTTGAAAGATGTATTTTTCAATGAAAATACTAAAGTTTAACGCTTTAAATGAGAAGGGTAATTTTGGTAAAGAAATGGTCTTGGTTAAACAAAGTTTAGTGGTTTCAAGTATGTAGTCGGGTGTGTTAAATAGATGGATAAATGTCAAGTTAATAAAGAAGAAGTCATTATAAGATTAAGGTAAATTAATCAGATTAAATAATTTTTTCGAAAGTAAAATGGTATGCATTAAGTATATATAAGTATCTATATATGTACAAGGTATTTGCATGTGTGCGTAGGTATAACGTGTGGAGTCTTCTTTGTGTCGTTCATTTCTATACTGCTTTTTGTATATTCCCACTGGGCATTGTCTCACACCCTCATTTTTGTTACGGCGAGTTGGGTGTGGGTTCATATATGGAAAGCGTTATATAGGTAAGTGTTCTATTTAATTTTACATTAGTAGCTCTGTATGCTTGGACTCCAGTGATTCTTCCTATGGGGCCCTCACGTAGTTTGAACATGTTAATTAAAATAAAAGTGGACTAAGAACAATATATAGGATATTTCATTGCACTTCACACCTAACGCTCGAGTCGGGCTGGGTTTCTTATGGGTACCCTTAAATCCGGGTCAAGGCGTTACACCACCAAAGGTAACTCTTTTTGCTTTAAATTTCTAAAAGTGCACTTCCCTAATACTTTGCTTGATTAAAATATAATTGTTGGATATGTTTGTTTTCCAGATGGATGTTGTATTAATAGTTAGGGCTCTCACTAAGTCTTTGCCTTCATTCCCTTTGATAAGGCCCTGGGTAGTCTTTTAAGAGGTAAATAATAGTGATCAATTTGATTTCTCCATTTGTTCATTTTTCATTAGCCCTTCTTTGTTAACACTTCAAAAAAAAATATGTTTTTCCTTCTCTCTTGATACAGCTCACATAAGTTGGTCCCTCTACCTTCAACCCTAAGGTAACTATGGCCCCAATAGGAGTTGGTCCCTATAATGTGAATGAGTATGCTATTAAGATGTATCTTGTGCATTTAGGTGGTGAAATTATATTTCCATCACAAGAGGAAAACAACCCTTTCTAAGCCTGCCATGAACACTGGGATGGTAGCATTCTCCCAGCCCTGACTGTGAATGTTCAAGCTCTTGAGGTATGTTCTAGATTCATCTAAATTATTTTCTCTTGTTGAAATATACATGTATGTCAAAAATATAAACGACAATTAACACCTTCTTGGTGACTTAGCAATAAAACTTACTAAGATTTTTTTGTTAACTCATAATCTCAACTAGGCCTAACTATCCTAAATTGAGGCAAAGTTACTGCTCTTGACACTTATCATTACTTACCGATCTATCACAACTAATCCTCCAAAATTTCAACACGTGGTAGCTAACCTCAATTTTTGAGATCACTCTCATCAAGTGAAACACAACGCTCGCGTATTTTCAAACCTCCAACTCATGAAACATTGTCACTACTCATATAACCATTTATATGATCCCAAATCATAATCACTCTAATGGTATCTCAACTTTCAAACATCACTAATGACCAATCATTTCCCTCAACGGAGTCATCACTAACAATACAAGTAGCACACGTAGGAGTTATAGTCAGGCCTAATACTTTATCCCTAGTAGTATCTCCAAACGCCATGATGGACACCATCGTGTTTTAATTTTCCCACGTGCACCACCTAGCATTGATCAACTTATTTTCAAAATCATCCTCCAAGGTCATATCGTGACACATGCTTATAAGCAAAAGCAATAGCACTAACTCTAAGGCACTGCCACAAGTCAACGTGATCTAACCTTACGCAATAATCAATGGTCTATCATCACTTATGTAAACTTCAATACAATAATGATTCCCAATGCTTCATGGGCGATGATGTCAAACTCAGTTATACCTCTAAACATCTTATACGTCTATTACCAGAAACCACGAGTCATACCATGACCCGTGCTACGCAACCTCGACACACTATTACTAGGGAATGACTATCACTTGCATTAATATCTCCATAGATAATCCTTTGTATATATCTCCAAAGAATTTTTCAACATGACTTCACAAGCCTATATATTTTAATCCTGAATGAGTGTTTAACCATTATAACCTAATCACCTTACTATGAAACCCTCATACTATGTGTTAATCTACCAATTAACACGACTATATATATACTAGTAGGATAAGGTTCGCCAAGTATTGACTATAAATACCAAGGCATGTGACCACGAATGCCACAAGGGATCCTATTTCTTAATGCCACACTAAAATCACCGAACACCCTTACAGTCTTGGTAGGACACAGGACGTCTGGTATTACCCAAGAGGAGGCTCCCCTAATGACGACGCAAGGGGTACTATTCTGAAACATCACAATGTATATACTTAATACTAAGTCACCACAATTATCTAGGTTCACTCCTAAGTTACCTCAAACCATCATGATTCTCTAAATCCACATTATAGTCAAGGAACACGAATCGGGATATGATAATCCCAAGCCCATAGCTGATGGGCAAAATCCTTTCTCATCACGTAGACAACACTTACAAACACACTCATCGACTAACAACCACTAAGGTATTTACCCATCAGGATATCATTCTATCAACTAAGTGTAATACACCGTATTTTCGGCATATTTGATATTTAATTGATTGAGTAATTAAATTATTTTTATTTTATTTTAAGCGGGATAAGTAATTGAATGGAATGGAATAATGATGTAATTATTAAATATTAATCGAGAGTGAAATAAAGATTAATATTATGAATTAAATTTACTGAGTGAATAGTAAATGGTTAATGATGGGAAACTACGTCATAGCGAGTGATATGGATGTAATTGGAATTTATCTCAACCGGGAGTCACGTGTACACTAACTTGGGGTCGAGATGGGATATTTATTTATAGTGACTCAAACGATGATTATGAGGTTACGGATGAGTCCATAAAGGTCGAATTAGTTAAAATGGTATACACGTGGATGTCGATTGAGTCACGGGTCAATTTTGAGCTAAAACGGGACCATATGAGGGTATTTTGGTCATTTTACATTATGGGTTTTAAAGACCCGCGAATTTTAGAACTCTTAATCAACTTATAAGGATTGGGGCTAGGGTTAGAGGTTAGATAACATAGAGAAGCCATTAGAGACCAATCTTGGAGCTTAAGGAATGGTTCTTGAGAAATTCAAAGGAGTTTTGCACCATAAACACTTGGGAAGCAAGATTGGAGGAGAAAAATAATCAACTTAACTTCTAATCCACGAAATCAGACTCTACAGTACTAAGGCAAGTGTTTATTGCAATCAATATGAAGTTATAATACCCAAGTGACTAGGTTTTTAATTATATTGATTACTTTGATGATTTTTGGAAGAAAAGATTGATTTAAATGCATGTTTGGGTAGGAATTGTATGTAGAAAGATTTGATATCTGTAGAGGATAATAAAGTAGAGATTTTGTAAGATTATGTACGAATTAAATTTGGGTTTTGATGAATAATAGAGGAAGAACATGAAAACCTGGGGTTCTAGAGGATTAGTTGTTTAAATCCTATCTTGAATGTTATTCGTAATGTTTTGATGCAAAAATTACGTTAGAAACTGTGCTAATACATGTGAGAAAGATTTGGGACAATTGGTTTGGAATTTGGTGGAGAAGCATGGAAGTTATAGGTGTATTAATGGTGAAAAATTCATATGCGAAACGAAGAAGACAAAGTTCAGAGGGGCGAACCAGGTCGGATCAGAGGCTAATCGGGTCGGTTCCCAGAAAAATGTAAAATCTCCCTTTTTGCCTAGAACTCCTAAATTGTCATCGGGAAAACTTTTGGGAGATTGTTAGAATATAATGAGGGGTATTTTTTATTGCAGTAGGCCATGACAGGGATTATGGGAGTTTAGTCGAATCGACATAATTAAGATGATGATTAAACGGGATTTAATGACAAAGTAATTAATTTACGAGAATGACAATGTAATTACGGGAAATAGTGAGTGAGATTATGGCCTGAAGTAGTAGGGCAAGGAAGATTTAACTACTGAAATAAAGTAAGGGGTAACTAGGACACTTATAGTAGAGAATAATACTCGAATAATACGATAGTGAGTTAAATCATAAAATAATAAGTATGGGGAGTATGTGAGTGAATTATACTACTTACAAACAATGATAATTAGGTTATGTGAATATCACTGAATATTTATATAAATAGGTTGTGTGTGTACCTATATGATTGATGTTATGAGTTAGCATACCTATGCTTCTTGCTATCAACGGAGGTTCTCGTGTAATGGAGGATCCCACATTGACGACTCCAGTGAGGTCTGGATTGGTGCCCCAGAAAATAGAAATTAGGGCGGGTCGCTATGTGACGGATATTAGTGAGACTGGCGTGTCATTTGGGTACATTAGGTATGTATGTAGCCAAAAGGTTCAGAACTATGTTCACCTCCAACATTTGATATTTGATTTTGGGTTTGAGAAGACATGCCGAACCAATAGTCCCCATTTAGTACGAGAGGTACTTGGAATGATAGCAGAGTATGCCTAATGTTTCACGGTGCGCTACACCAAAACTGGCGAATGGTCACGGCCAAAATCCCTGTGGGTCGCGGACTTGGGTCATGACCATTTCGGGCGCGACCAATTCCGTGGGTAGTGGCCCAAGTCCGTGACCCACAACGGTGAACAAAATTGGTCACGGCCAAAGTCCAGGACCCACACCGCGACGAAAAAAATGGGAAAAATGGTCACGGACCAACTCCATAACCCACAGCCGTGACAAAAATTGGTCGCGTCCAAAGTCCGCGACCCACATCGCGACGGAAAAAAAAAGGAAACAAATGGTCGCGGCCCAAGTCTGTGACCCACAATCGTGACAAAAGTTGATTGCGGTCAAAGTCCGTGACCCACACCGTGACGAAAAAAAATAATCGCGGCCCAAGTCCATGACCCATACCGCAACGAAAAAAAAAAGGAAAACAATGGTAGCAAACTTTGGCCGCGGCCATTTTTCGTCACGGTTGGGGGTCATGAACTTTGGCCGCGGCCATTTTTATGCGTGGCGGAAAAAATAAAAATGGTCATGGACAAAGTCCATGACCATATTTAACTATAATTTAAAAAAAATGTCTTTTTTTATCCAAACCTAAAATTGGGGGTCCTGTGACTGCACGGTCGGTTGCTACGTGTAACGTTGGACGCATACGAGGTGTTACAAATATTTATTATTGGAAAAAAAATAAAAAAAATCACAAATTGCGAATCGGGAACGTTGTTAATAAACTAATATGTATACAAACTTAAAAATATTACACGTCTTAATAATTTGCAGACCAAAAAAAATTGGGCAAAGTTTCCTCTATTTTCTAGACATTCCAAACCCTGTAAATATAAAACCTGCTTATTATAAAGTCCGCACGGCCATAAAATTTAACAATCAAGTTATAAAAGCCCGCACGATCATAAAACTAAACAATAAAAGCCCGCACGGCTGTAACACATAAAAAACATAATCCCGAATGTCCACAACATTATATAAACAATCTTCATGTTGTAAACCATTGCCTCCTTCATTTGTTCCACATGCAAAAAAGTAAACGATACAACGTTATCCTGCAAATAATTGGATACAACAAAAAAATGATATCAGCAACCAAGTAGTTTTACAAAAAATTTATTCAAGCTGAAAAATTGCATATATGAATTATAATTATCAACATATCAGCCTAAGACTAGAAATATGTAAATTATCGTCGTATTCTCAAACTGGGAGTCATGTGATCGCGCGATAAGTTCCTACGAGTTACATTGGTCCCGTGCGAGGTGTTGGTGCCACTCACGGGGCTGTTTCGGGTTTTCATCGACTAACGCTATGTTTTTAAGCCTAAGTCTAAAATATGCAAATTATCATTGTATTCTCAAAATGGGAGTCCTGTGATCGCACTGTCAGTTCCTACGAGTTACGTTGGTCCCATGTGAGGTGTTGGTGCTACTCGCGGGGCTGTTCGGGGACTAATTTGGGTTTTCACACACTAACGCCATATTTTGCTTAAGTCCTTATATCTTTAAATTATCATCGTATTCTCAAACCAGGAGTCCCGTGATTGCGTGGTAAGTTCCTATGAGTTACATTTGTCCCGTGCGAGGTGTTGGTGCCACTCACGGAGCCGTTCGGGGGCTTTTGGGGATTTTCACCCACTAACGCCATGTTTTTAAGCTTAAGTCTAGAAATATACAAATTATCATCGTATTCTCAAACTGGGAGTTTTGTGATTGCGCGGTCTATTCCTACGAGTTACATTGGTCCCACTCACGGGGCCGTTCAGGGGCTATTTTGAGTTTTTACCTTCTAACGTCATGTTTTTATGCCTAAGTCTAGGAATATGAAAATTATCATCGTATTCTCCAACCCAGAGTCCCGTGATCGCGTGGGAGGTTCCTACGAGTTAGATTGGTCTCGTACGAGGTGTTGGTGCCACTCACAGGGCCGTTCGGGGGATGTTTCGAGTTTTCACCCGCTAACGCCATGTTTTTATGCCTAACTCTAAAAATATGCAAATTATCATCGTATTCTCAAGCCGGGAGTTCTGTGATTACGCGGTCAGTTCCTAAGAGTTGCATTGGTCCCGAGAGAAGTGTTGGTGCCACTCACAGGGTTATTCGGGGAATATTTCGGGTTTCCACTAATGCCATGTTTTTATGCCTAAGTCTAAAAATATGAAAATTATTGTCGTATTCTCAAATTCGAAGTCCCGTGATCGCGCAGTAAGTTCTCACGAATTAGATTGGTCCCGTGTGAGGTGTTGGTGCCACTCACGGGGCCGTTCGAGGGCTGTTTTGGGTTTTCATCCACTAATGCCATGTTTTTATGCCTAACTCTAGAAATATGCAAATTATCGTTGTATTCTCAAACCGGGATTTTCGTGATCATGCGGTCAGTTCCTTCAAGTGACATTAGTCCCGTGCAAGGTGTTAGTGCCACTCACGGAGCCGTTCGGGGGTTGTTTCGGGTTTTCACCCACTAACGCCATGTTTTTAAGCCTAAGTCTAGAAATAAGCAAATTATCATTGTATTCTCAAACCGGGAGTCCCGTGATCGCGCGGTCAGTTCCTACGAGTCACATTGGTCCCGTGCGAGGTGTTAGTGCCACTCATGGGGCCATTCGGGGGCTATTTCGGGTTTTCACCCACTAATGCCATGTTTTACTTAAGTCTTGATATTTTTAAATTATCATCGTATTATCAAATCGGGAGTCCCGTGACTACGTAGTAAGATCCTACGAGTTACATTGGTCCTCTGTGAGGTGTTGGTGCCACTTCGGAGCCGTTTAGGGGTTGGTTCGGGTTTTAACCCACAAACGCCATGTTTTTAAGCCTAAGTCTAGTAATATGCAAATTATCGTCGTATTCTAAAACCGAGACTCTCATGATCGTGCGGTCAGTTCCTATGAGTTATATTGGTCCCGTGAGAGGTGTTGGTGCCACTCATGGGCCGTTCAGGGGCTGTTTTGGATTTTCATCCACTAACGCCATGTTTTAAGCCTAAGTCTAGAAATATACAAATTATCATCGTATTCTTAAACTGGGATCCACGTGATCGCGCAATCAATTCCTACGAGTTACATTGGTCCCGTACGAGGTGTTGGTACCACTCACGGGGCCGTTTGGGCGCTGTTTCGGGTTTTCACCCACTAACGCCATGTTTTGCTTAAGTCGTGATATTTTTAAATTATCGTCGTATTCTCAAACCGGGAGTCTCGTGATCGCGCGGTAAGTTCCTACGAGTTACATTGGTCTCGTGTGAGGTGTTGGTGCCACTCACGGGGCCGTTCAAGGGTTGTTTCGGGTTTTCACCCCCTAACGCCATGTTTTTAAGACTAAGTCTAGAAATTTACAAATTATCATCGTATTCTCAAACTGGGAGTCCCGTGATCGCGCGATCAGTTCCTACAAGTTACTTTGGTCCCGTGTGAGGTGCTGGTGCCAGTCACGAGGCCGTTTGGGGGCTATTTTGGGTTTTCACCCACTAACGCCGTGTTATGCTTAAGTCCTGATATTTTTAAATTATCGCCATATAATCAAACCGGGAGTCCCGTAATTGCGTGGTAAGTTCCTACGAGTTACATTGGTCCCGTGAGAGGTGTTGGTTCCACTCACGGGGTCGTTCGGGGGCTGTTTATGGTTTTTACCCACTAACGCCATATTTTTATTCCCAAGTCTAGAAATATGCAAATTATCGTCGTTTTCTCAAACCACATGGTCTTATTGAGAGACACTATATATATATATATATATATATATATATATATATATATATATATATATATATATATATATATATATATATATATACGATCGTGATTATTCTAGTTATGTGTGATAGTTGACTGATGGATAATGTATATATGGAGAATGAATTAAGTAGTGAAACTTAATTAATGGAATAAAAGAGAAGATAAATGAAATGATAATTTTAATGCTTAACATACGACAAATGTTAATTCGATTAGCATACTGTATAGGAGGTACGGGGACTCAATTGAGATTAGTCTAGATAGATACTTATGTCTAGTTAGCTTAGGTAGTATAGTTAGGTGGGCTAAATAAAGAATGTTAGGCGTGCACAATAGTTGAGGGGTGAGGAAACTCAAGAGAGTGTACGTGAACCTAACATGTGTAATTAATATCCGATTTTGAACTGTGATAAACTCTTGCTAAATATTTTCAAAATTTTTTTAGTACTAACTCTTGTTATAGAAATATTTTTAAAACCTTTTAGGTGTCCATCTACAGGGATGCCAAACTTGATATTCTGCTTCAGGGATACACAGCTGCGGCACAGGTGGATGCTTGCAGAATTTTGGATTGGACGCACCTATTCTTCATTCCTAGTGTAGGAATCTATTTCGGTTACAGTTTCAGTCGGGCATATTGCCCCTTTCAGATTTATAATCTCAGTTCAGACTTGTTTTGGATTTGGTTATTGGATTTTATTTGGTTTGGATTTTAGACAATGGTTTATTCGGCAAGTCATTATTTATTTATATCTTGTCATGGATTAGACTTCATATTTTACATTAGTTTTCTCATGTTATTTGTTTAATGAAATAATTTGGCACCGTTTTAATTAACTAATCGGTGATTAGTAATTAATTTTATTTTTGACCGTGATGCTATGAATGAACCAGTTTGTAAATCTTTATTTAATTTAATAAAGGACTTATCAACCGGTATTTAATTAGTCATGGTGTCACACTATGGCTGACTTATCCTCTAGCATTGACCCATACAATTTACATGTTCATCTTATTACCCATCAACCACGGTATTACCCCAAGGATCAAATATTCTAACTATAATTAATATATATCCCTCCTATGTATCACACCTTAAGATTACATATAATTTAAGATCACAATTTCCTATTACATAGTTATAATACTAACTATAAATCTCTATAATAGGTTACACTCAATTTGGTACCACTATCCCGATGGGCGTCATCTCGTTCTATTAATATCTCCAAAGACTCTATGTCATTAAAGGTTGAAACAAACACCTCACACTATAAACCACGACGTCCCCACTTACTAGCTTGCGTGGACACTCGTAAATTATTGCGTACTTGATCAGAATTGTCGAAGCAATTTATGACAAATAACTTGATCTTATGACACTTGGCACTAACTTACTTATTGTGCTAAACTCGTTGACCTTACCGTCGAGGACAGGAGATAAACCGTCACCCAAACAAGTATGACTGGCCCCAACTAACACCGACGTCGAAAGATCCACTACCGACCTCATCACGCCATTGTCAAAAGGAAACTTGAACCTAGAGCTCTGATATCATTTGTAACCATCCGACCCGGATTTATGGGTTACCCGTAGTCAACCTGATCATGTCTGAGCATTAGGTGTGAAGTGCAATGAAACAACCTATATAATGTTGCTAGTCAAGTTTTATTTTAGTTAACATTTCACTTGTTTAGCATAAGATTTTAGTTTCAAGATAAACTACGTGTGAGACCCATGGGGAGCACCTTGAGTCCAAGTAAATAGATCTACTAATGTAAAATAAATAAAGTACATTTACCTCTATAATGCCCTCAAAATATGAACCCACACCAAACCTTCCATAACAAAGAGAGGGCGTGAGCCTATGCCCAATGGGAGTATACAAGCAGTATAGAAACGAATGGCATAAAAGAATATGCATGTGCCACAACCCCATGCATGCGAATATATATATATATATATATAGTCGATGCATTACCCGTTTTACTTCCAAAACTTTACTCATCCAAATTAATTTACCTTAATCTTTTAAGGACATCCTTTATTCATACTTAGCATCTCACTTTACTTAACACACTCAGTCAACACTTAAAGCCACTATACTTGATTTAACCCGACACATTTCCTTTACCGAAGTCACCCCCTTATATTCATTTAAACATACTTTAACATTTTCTTTGAAAAGTACCATTTCAGCATACACATTCACCGTGTTAGAAAATACTTGTTATCATTTGAAAACCTTTTCAATTCATACTTATGCAAATTTGAGTTTAACAACTTAGGTTACATAACCACCCTTTTGGCCACTTTACTTTACCCTTTTTACCTTAACTTGGGGACATTTATAGATTTACGCATTTACTTATGCATTGCACCTTTACCGGAACATTTATTTCATTCATTCAAGTTAGGTTGTATTAACATATTTTACCACACAACCCATTTCTTGGCATGTTCCTTATACCTTATACATTTTCTCAGAATCTTCCTTTACTGCATACTTACACGGGCTCCACACTGATGACTATGCGCACCATATGCTCTGGCCAGTGATTTAGGGCTTTTCACCTAAGGGCTACGGGCCCTTCTTGCTTATTTCATAATTGCATCTGAGTCCTTATTAATGTGTTTAATATTTTACACATGTTCACATTATTCTATTTATTTACTTTTATCAGGCCGAAGCCGAAACCCGGACTTAACCGTCCGTTTTTTCATTAACACTTGGGAAATTATTTATTTTCTTCTTTAAGTCTCTAATCCACACACACGTGATTTATAACAATTCATTCACACTTTAGGGCTTAATTTATTTTTACACATATTAGTGTAAAGACATTCTTTAATATTTTTATCCCATAAAAATGTTCCACTTTAAGTAAATTACCAATTTACCCTTTGTTTATAAAACTTGCAATTTATTCCTTTTAACAAGTATTATTTCTCAAAGTAGTCATTAAGTTTTCAACTTAATATTTAAAACACTTTAGCCATTTTAACACTTGTTTAATATCACACTTTACACAATACTACTTTTTCTTCCTTAAAAATGACCATTTCTTTCATTGGTACGTGTAGTCTTATTCTCTACATCATTCACATTCTCAATATACTTTTGTCTTATTTTATGTTAAAACCCAACAAGACTTTTTTTAAACTTGCTCACATATTTATTATCAAAAATACTTAAAGTTATTATGCATTGAAAGTGGACTTTAAATACCAAAATCCTACCAAATGGATTAAGCACACATTTCATTGTAACAATTTATTCCATTTGCAACAAACATACTTTTCAAGTAATAAAAATATTTTATCAATTTCTTTAAACTCCTCAAATGTCCATTTATTTATAAAGTCTCCATTTTGCAAAAAAAATAGAAATATTTATTTCATAAATATTTTGACAAAATCAATATCATCCCATTTTTCATTCCATAAAAATATCCATTATTTCTTTTTACTATAAATATACACAAAAACTATTTTCTTAAATTTTTATCCCATAAAAATATATATTATTTCTTTTTACTAGAAATATACACAAATACTATTTTCTTACATTTTTATCCCATAAAAATATAAATTATTTCTTTTTACTAGAACTATACTAAAATAATATTTTCTTACATTTTTATTCCATAAAAAATTCTTTTTACTAGAAAATACACTAAAATAACATTTTCTACATTTTTATTCCATAAAAATATTTATTATTTCTTTTTACTAGAGATACACCAAAGGATATTTTCTTACATTTTCGTTCCATAAAAATATTTATTATTATATTCTGAAATTTATTCTGTTTTCAAGACCTATTTTAAATCATCTTTGTGATACCATTCCATACAAATGCTAATATGGTTAATAATCAACACTAGGATGCAAGCTAGTATCCTACATACATATATTTAATTGAATATATATATAAATAACATGATGGAAATATACTACACATTAAACTTGGATCAAAGTTAGTTTTTTCCACCTTAATGGAGCCCAAATCGGTGGAAGGCATGAAAGATCAAATGAGATGACAACCCTTCACCTCCTAAGAGGGCCTTAAAGGGGTTGTTCTTCACTACCAATTTTGATCCAAGAAAACACCATTATATCCCTCTACAAAACACCAGTAATTTATTCATCTTCTTCCAAAATATAACCCCCTCAAATACACATCAAAAACCCCACAACCAACTTCTATATTTTCGAATCTCTGATATATATAAATGGAGGAAATAGGTATTTTATGGTGGTCGTCACAGTGAGAAATGGGAGGGGATACAGTGGACGTTTGAGAGGATGATGTAATAATATTTTGTGGGTTTACTACCCACCCCTTTCCTATACTCAAGCTGAATTCTTCGAATCATATGTGAGTATATGTTATCTACTACACCTTAAGTCATCAAGCTCTAGGAGCATACACGGAGGCAAGATCGATGATAAGAAGGTTGACAACATTTGTGGCAAGTGGGTTGTAAGATCTATCTTTATACACAAAATGAAAGAATTCCACAATTTTAACCTGTGTTTATTATTTTCTCGTCAGAAGGTCGGGCCCAAGAGCTAACTGAAATGAGTTCAGCGATTGAGAAGTTGACGACACATTGCTAGAACGACGGTGATATGTCGTTTAAACGACAAGAAAGTCATTTGAACAACCAGCTTGGACGGTCCAACCTTCTCTTTAGAAATCGTATATTTTCTTTATTCTAGATTCACACATTTGCTCCCAATAGTTTCCAATTGTTCAGAAGGGTATATATATAATTTTAACTCAATCAGTATCCAATAAATCATATTGTCTATGATCCTCTAATTCTCTTTATTTAATTCAATTTGTTACCCATAAATTCATATAATTACAATTGATTCTCCTCATATATAATCCCTATATAATTTAATAAATTTATTGGGACGGGATATTACAGTATGGGGTATTCCACTAAAAAAATCCATGGTAATATGATCCCATTTCCATTCGAGACTAGGTGTGGGTTGGAGAAGTCCAGTGGGGTGTTGGTGTTCTATATTTACTTGTTGACAAGCAAGACATCTCCTTACAAAATTCTCGATACCATTTCTCACGTTTGGCCACCAATATTGCTTCTTCAAAGTATGATACATATTTTAGCTTCCGGGGTGTATCATAAATTTCAAACAATGAGCTTCTTGCAATAATTCTTCTCATAGAGATGCATCGTTGGGTACATATAATCTATTTCTAAATCATAGTCATATTTCTTTATCGTAGGAAAAATTTGGATTTTTGCTCAAACATTTTTGTACGAAATAATCTTGGGTCTACTAAATTAAGATTTTCTTTCTTAATTCGGGATAAATGATAATGCTAAAAAAATTGTACAAGGGGTAAGTAACTGTAGATCATATTGCTCTATAGAAGCAGAAATATCATAGGAATTTAAAGTATGAAGTCTTTCTATGGGATTTTGACTCAAAGTGTCGGCTACTACATTTCCTTTGCCTGGATGGTAATTGAGTTTAAATTGGTAATCTTCCAAAAATTCTATCCAACGTCTTTGTCTTAAATTCAAGTCCTTCTAGGTAAAGATACATTTCAAACTCTTGTGATCTAAAAAGAGTTGAAAACTTACACAATAAGGTAACAATGCCAAATCTTTAACGCAAAAACTACGACTTTTAGTTCTTGATCATGGATCGGATAATTACGGTCATGCGTATTGATTTGTCATGAACCGTATTCTACCATTTTTTTATTTTTCATTAACACGCATCCTAACCCTTTTAATGAATCATCGGTATACACCTCGTAACTTAAGTCACTATAAGGCATAGTAAGGATAGGAGTAGTAGTTAACTTTTCCTTTAACACTTGGAGTGATTAGTTACATTCTTTAGTCCATACAAATGGAACTTCCTTACCAGTTAGTTTAGAAAGGGGAAGAGAAATGCATGAAAATCCTTTGACAAGATGTCGATAGTATTTAGCTAATCCCAAAAAACTCTTTATTTCAGTAATATTGGTAGGGTTTTTCCATTCCAAATTGACTGAAATCTTGGCTGGATCGACTTGGATTCCATTTTCATAAATCACATGTCCTAAAAATTTGATTTCCTTCATTGAGAAATCACATTTTCTCTTTTTTGCATATAACTGATGGTTTCTAAGAGTACTTAAGACTATCTTTAAATGCTAGATATGTTTTATCAGATTTTGAGAATATACGAGAATATCGTCAATGAAAACGATAATGAACTGGTCAAGAAAAGGTCTAAAACTTCTGTGCATTAGATCCATAGAAGTTGTTGGGGAATTGGTTAATCCAAATGATATTACAGTAAATTCAAAATGTTGGTAACGAGTTCAAAAAGAAGTTTTCAAAATGTCTTCCTCTCTAACGCGTAACTGATGATAATCGGATCGTAAGTCTATTTTAGAAAATACCCTTGCTCCTCTAAGTTGATCAAATAGATCTCCTATTCAGGGTAAAGGACACTTATTCTTAATAGTTACGAAATTCAATTTATGATAATCTATGCACAGTCTAAAGCTTTCATCATGTTTCTTAACGAATAACACTAGAGCTCCCCAAGGTGATGAACTTAGTCGAATGAAATCTTTTTCTAAAATATCATCTAATTGGGTACGAAGTTCTCGAAGTTCTAAAGGATCCATTTTATATGGAGGTATCAAAATAGGAAGTGTATTGGGAGAAAGATTGATACTAAACTCAATTTATCTAGGTGGGGTTAATCCTGGTAAATCCTTGGGAAAACTTCTTCAAATTATTCCAACAAATTTGGAGTTAAAGAAGAAATCTGAATTTGGAAATTTGAAGGTTCTGACGGACCTGATTCATGAAATATAAAAGAACAATTATTTCCATTTAGAAAATAAATTTTCTTAGCATGACAATTGATATAAGGTTGATGTTTGGATAATACATTCATTCCGATATAATATTGAAATCACGAATATCTAGGATTGTCAAGTTAACAAAGAGAGTTTCTAGACCAAGCTTAATTTTACAATTTCTATAACCTTGCGTTGGTGCATTGATTTCACCTGTTGGTAATTCAATATCCAATGGACTAGTTAAGGATGTTGGAGATAATTGTCTTAATTTAGCTAGTTTAAGACTAATAAAGGAATGCGTATATGTTGTATCAAAAAATATTGTGTGGGAACATATTGAAAGATAATCATACCTCTTAGCACGTCATGTGCATTTTGACCATATTGCATAATTCCTTGCACGACTCGAAATTGGCTTAACTTTTTGGGTTGGTTTGGAGTGATTTAGAACATAATGGAATTTTGAATTTTATCGGGGTTTATTTGGTTAGCGACGGATTGGAGCTAACTTTATCTTAGGACATCGGT
Organism: Sambucus nigra; assembly: GCA_949130495.1. Classification (NCBI taxonomy): domain Eukaryota; kingdom Viridiplantae; phylum Streptophyta; class Magnoliopsida; order Dipsacales; family Adoxaceae; genus Sambucus; species Sambucus nigra. The sequence continues at coordinate 356,005,726 of OX422222.1, read as the reverse complement.
GCCTAATATATCCTACTTCATGACATTCGTGACAACGGATTTTGGAACGGGTTGTTTTATGACGAATCTTAGAATAAGCTTCTCCACTCGAGTTCGAATATAGCTGAAGTCTAAAATGAGATGGAGTTCTGATGACATGGTTGTTTCTGATATTTAGAGTGAAGATCGGATCATGGTAGAAGAATTACGTTCCACAATGGTTGCAATGTCAATTAATTGAGAGTACTCGCGAATTTGTGATAGAGGGATCGAATTTTTAATTTTCAGATGTAATCTTCTTTCAAACTGCTTACATTTCTTAATCTCAGTATCCACATATTCCAGGGCATAAAAAGATAATTTGGTGAACTTAGCCTCGTATTTGGCTACTAAGAGGTTAGTTTTTTGCAATTTTAGAAAATCAACGATTCGTTGGTCTCGCTCAGTCTCGAGAAAGTACTTTTTTTTTTTAAATCTCCTCAAATTGTTCCAAAGTAAAATTAGCAATACCTACTCCGTTTAGAGATTAGTATCTATACCTACTCCGTTTCACCTTCAATCATATAAGCGGCTAAAATTATTCAGAGACTAGTAGCTATACCTACTCCGTTTAGAATTTTCATAATATGGTGTATCCATTTCTCGCACCTGACTTTCCAAGGAAAGACGGGGGTCGTTGTCTTAGAAATTCCTTAAGAGCATTAATTCTACAAATTTCTTCAAAACACCCTCAGGAGTAGAATGAGTAGTCTCTTACAGTCAGGCTAACATATTAAGTTTCTGGAGACACCGCATGATTCCTTCAGTCTGCATCTGTTCAGGTTGAGTTTTAGTAGAAGGGGTTCAATTACTAACCATCCTAAAATAGAACGGTTTAAATAACAAAAGTTATAAACAAAAATGAAGTAACAAGACTACTAAATTTCATATAAAGTTATATGGTACAATATTATTATACATCATAACCTGTATCAGTGCAACCAAAGTTATATTCTACAACATTTAAAACAACTTTTAGTGTTAGATTCTTTTAACTAGGAACGATTGCTTCATCACTAGATGAACACTCTCGGACGACTAGATAATCTCCCTAGTATTTGTCGTCAGTCAAGTCACCTATGGTGATGGAAGAATACCCTATATGTATTTCACCATTAGATGTCGCTTCAGGGTAAATTGGTAGAGTTGGCAGATCGTCTGCAAGTGCAAAATTTATTGCATCTTGAAGTATGACCGAATCATTGGCAAAATCATCCACTTTTTACATTACCATCATCTCGCCCAACAATCTATTGGTCAACACCAGACTTTTAATGTCATTGCTTGACCCTACCCAGTCTTCTTCAGCTCCACGAATCATTTCTCTTAACCTGGCCAAAGCCTCTTATCTTACACGCATTTTCTATCTGTTATCTGGATCGAGATCTATGTTAAACAGGAATGTATCCCATGCGTCAACACTACAAAATGGGTTTACCATATAATAATAGTAATAAAAGAAGTTATGAAAATATCAAATAGCTAATATCTTATCTATTTCTCGTATAGAATGCTAACTCAGTGATATGTTTTAGATTTAAAATATTCTCTGATACCTACTTATCACACCCTGCTTTTTGGTGTGAATGAACAAGAAGTACACATCAATCAATGAATTAAAGGTACGGGAGAATAACATAACTTTATTCATTATTAATATGTTTACATAGGACTGAACCACTGCAGGGGTGAGTTACACGTTTTTAGTACACAATAATATAAAAAATTAAAAAGCGCCACTCATTGATCCCATCTGGTTTAATCTCTGCCCACACGATCACATACACAAATAGGTGATCGATTTCTATCTCTAGTGGGGAAGAGATTCTATCTTCTTTCTCTTGGCGTCTCGAGAATGAAGGAATTAGCACAAATTTGCTAAGCATGTTCTACCAGTTCTATAACAATGATATAAATATAAATGAGAGTTGGAGTGCGTATAAAATCAATGTTTAAAATGTTTACAATAATAAGTTGATAACTCCACATTTATCAGGTTATAAAACATCAAAATGTTGGAACTCACAATTCCATAGTGATTAGTCCGTTTAAGAAATACAGTTCATTACTAGTTTAGTAAGGATCACATAAAGATTGTCAAAGAGTTTTTATAATAATACCATTCTTACTAGTTCACTAAAGGGTATAGAAGTAATTAATCCAAAACTTAACTTATAATAATAGTAATTCAACCTAAAACTTTTGGAAAAATTTAACCTTCTATGCACACAATTAAAGTGGCACTTATACATATGTAGCAATAATCATGGTTCTCAATCATCTAAGACCATTAGGCCAAGTAGAACGTTTCGCAGAATTAAATGTCAATCTACTTCTGTAGGCCCCTTTTTCAAAATGTGCTTTAGGTGAAAATAATTTTTCTTTCAAAAACCTTTTTCAAATTTTAATTACGCACCAAGTTTGTGAACCAATTTTACTTAAGCCTAATTTTATCTTGTTTAATCCTCATCTAGGTGAGTAAAGTAAGAAAAATAAAGTAAAGTTCTCAACGTTGGTTGTATGAGGAAACCATTAAGCTTTGATGATCTTCTTCTCTTTAACCGCTCCTCCATAGTGCCCATGCAAAAATCCTTCCATGATACTCGTCCATAGCACACACGTCCACAAGTGCCTTGGTGTCCACCGATGCAGCTTTGGCAACCGTCTAAGATTCGAAATAAGGCCTTCATCATTTCTTCACCGTAAAACTCGAATGAAACATTTTGTTCAATATTAATGAACAAACCAATGATGCAAACAAGATCTCTCTAACATATGTTATGTAAACTCAGATCTTTTAAACACTAAGGATAGTTTTAGCTTTGAAATCCTTAGCAAACTTATGCAAAAAAATGAAACTGTTCTAAACTATATTTTGGTTTTGCAAATCTCAAAATTCTGAGAGAAAAATGCCTCAAATAAAAAGTTAAGTCAGCAACTCATTCTAACGAGATCCCCATATCGTTCTAACGACAGTGAGATGTCGTTCAAACGATATCACATGTCATTTTAAGTCTCTAAACACAAGGAGAGAAATTATACGACTCTAAATAGTGTTTATCTCGGAATAAACGAAGTTAAAAATATTTAAAAATATTTTTAACAATTTAATATCATTTGTAGACAAAATAACATCCTTAAAACATTTTTCGAGTCCCATAAACATTATGTGTTCATACCGGAGATCTCGGAATGCAGTGTGATATAAAGACATTAAAAGAGCACCAATAAAACACAGCATGATATATCTTGAAGCTTGGACTCTACGTCTTCAACACAATACGTCATAGATTATGTGGACATCGTGACAATATAAAAAATTAATCTATGACTCAAACAAGTTTTGTTCCAAAAATAAGTCAATGACATACAAATTAACTCAATTGGAATTTTTCCCTTACAACTTCTTAGTTAATACTGATGCTTATAGTAAAAATGGCATAAAGTGCTAGGGTAAACTAAAACCATAAGGTATATGATATCAGGTGTTAGATGAGAAGGGTTAAAATAAATCCTTAATTTTAAATATTGGTGATAAATTCAAATACTATTGATGGTTAACAAAATATGTAGTATAGAAGTATAATAACATACACACACTAAGAGTAAATGGGGCTATCACATAGTGACATCATTAGCATTATCTCAAATACGCAAAGTATCATACTAAAAAGGTAAGAAAAACGTACTTGTTTAGTATTCGGTTGGCTTGCTATCATACTGGAATATTTGGAAGGACTGTGGCTTAATCTTCTGTTATACAATGTGTGGTATATAAGTATTTTGGGTTTAATCATCTAGCTTTGTATTAAAACTATCTTTTTTAAAGTTTCAAGGGCTTATTTGTAATTATCTTGGGACTTTAAAATATTGAACTTAAGATCATTATTGAACTTTGGTGAAAGAGAGTTTTTATCTTAAAATAGTTTGATGTATGTAATTGGCAAAGTTTGGCGATCAAACTCATATGTTGGAAAAGTTGATAAGGGTTAATTTATAATTTTGGAAAAGTTTCTTTAAATAAAAATCTTGTTTTTACATAACTTAAGCTAGGAATATCCAAACATGGTCTCATCTTATACCATTTTGATCAAAAAATTTTAATAAAAATTTTGAGAAAAAAATTAGAATTTCCTGATTGGCCACGCGCCCTCACACACGTGGTCAAGGTTTCTGAAAAAAGTCTTCATCTTCAACCTCTCGATTTTGACATTTTAGGGTTTCAATTTTTGATCGAGATTTCTTACTTTGTTGCTATACCATTTGAGATTCCTTAACATACTTAACCTAATGTTTCATGAGGAATCTAAATAAATGTGTTATATGGATTAACATTCAATATAACTTAAGTTCTAAAACTGTGTTTTTTCATGAAAATTTGACCTAATCTTCATGGATTTCCAGATCATTGCAAGGTCTTTTATGAATTGGGTTTGATTTCTGCTATATGTGGGAGTAATTTGGTTTTGATTTTAAAGATTAAGATGGATTGTACATGGAGAACTTTGAGTTTTTAGGTTTTGAGTTCAAAAAACACTTTCGATTGATTCGAGCTCAACATGAACCTTCACTGTTTTTACCATTACACTCGAGATCATTACGTTAAAATGAAGTTATACATGTCTTCAAGTCAAATTTTAAGGAAATATTTCAAGTTTCACCATTAAAGCTCAAGCTTTAATGGTGTTCCTACTAGTTTTTACTATCTTAGGCCATTATATACGTAAAATCTTGCATATTATGAGTGTTCTAACTATATTAACTATGCAGAAAACTACTAGAATTTAAAGAATTGAAAATGAAGAATAAAATGATAAGATACTTGAATTGAGGGAAATTTGGAGATTTGAAACTGAACCATGGGGTGAGTTTTTACTACTTGGGTAGAGGGGTATTTATACAATTTCATAAGAGGATTTGATTGGAGCTAAAGGGAGGTGGATTTAAACTAGTTTAGGTGAGGTTTTAGTTATGTGTAAATAGGGTGCACATCGATTCATGGGGTTTTAACTTCTTATGATGTGGGGAAGCATGTGGACAGGGGTTAAAGTATAATTCAATAAGGTTTTGCATTTTGACCTTTATTCTTTGTATAGTTACTTTTATAGCTCTAAAAAGTATACTTTTGCAATGTATATGGGTATTTTGGTAATTTCAGGGTCGAAACTATAATTTTATATTAATTAAGTCTAAAGGATTAATTTGATATAAGGTTGGAATTTAAGGATTAAATATATCTCAAGTTATCTTACTTTGAAAATTTTAGGAGCTCTTTTGTAATTTATTAAAACTTCAAGGGGCCTAAGTTAATTAATAAAGTTGTAGATTTTTAAACTTAGTTTCTTTCCTCTTTAGAAAGCCTTTTGATTTTACACAACTTATAAGGGTTTAAATCAAGGTCGCATGTAGATTAGGGTATGGGTGGCAAATCGTGCTAATGGGTCGTGTTTTCGCCTAACACGACACGACATGACAATGAATTAGTGAACACAAACACGACACGACATGAAGTCATGTTTTTTTTAAGCGCCAAGAACACGAAACACGTAAAAACACGACACTGCACGATTAACACGGATTTTCTTTTTGTTCCAATTAACACAATAAACATGATTTTTCCAATTACACGAAAACTAATTTTTGTACAAACTAGCAAGAAATTGATCAGTTAAACACTATTTTTTTTTTTATTTCACATTCATGGTACATTCATGGTGATGGGAGGAGATTAAACCAAAAATCAATAGATTTCTTCTTCACGGTTTGCGCTGAACCAAAAATTAATAGCACCAAATTAACACTACTACAGTAGCAATAAAAAAAAAAAGCTCATATATCTTCAACAGACGCAACCAAAAATTACAAGATCTGGTTCAAACCTAAAATTACAGCACCAAAAACCAAAAATTACAACCAAAAACTAAATACTACAACCAAAAACCAAAAATTACAAGATCTGATTCAAACCTAAAATTACAAGATTTGGTTAAAAAATTACAACCCAAAACCAAAAATTATAGCACCAAAAACCTAAAATTACAAGTGGCTGAGTTAGAGAGAGAGAGATAGCGATGCATATCTGAACTAGAACATCTCCGAAAACAACAACAACATGAGAAGCTTAGGTGAAACATATTTATCACCCTCATCTTTAACTCCGTGAATTAAAGAGAGAGATAGCGATGGTGTGGCTGAGTTAGAGAAAGAGAACTGTTAGATGTGGAGGAGTTAGAGAGAGACATCTGGGGATAGGGGTGGTGGGGAGGTGAGTTGGAGAGAGAGAGGTCTTAGATGTGTGGTTTGTTTGTTGTTGTGTGGCCGTGAGTGAGAGAGATGTTAGATGTGTGGGTGTTGTGGTTAGATATTTAGGGTTTTAAGGTTTAAAATGTGGTAGGTTTATCCTTTGACAAGTGTTGGGGCAGAATTTATTTAGTTTAAATGGGTTTAAGCAGGTGTAATTGGGTCGTGTCAATTATGTTCAAATCGTGTCAAATGGGTAGTGTCAATTGGGTCAATTTCGTGTTAAATTTTTTGACATGAACACGACATGACACGACTTCGTGTTAAAAAAAACACGAACACGACAAGTCGTGTTTTTCGGTACAATTTCGTGTTGTTTCGTGTCGTGTTATCGTGCGGTGTTAAAATTTGTCACCCCTAGATTAGGGTTTAAAAAATTCCCGGTTCTTACAGAGAAAACCTCGATTATGCTTTTGGGTGATTTTTAATTGGTTTTCCTTTCTTTGTTTTTTATGTTAAAAGGGGTTAGTTAAGGTTAAAATGAATGCAATGTATCAATTCCTTATTGGACAAAATAGCTTTTTTTCCACGTAATCCATTTAGTCAGCACCTCTGTTATATTTGTTAACATAAATATAATGACGGGTCTAATTTAATCAATTTTTAAAGTTCAAGGCTAATTGTGTAGCTTTTGTAATATTTGGTCCAAAATTGAAAATCACCCCAAGCTTTATGGCAAAATTTGTATTTTTCCATAAAAATAAATAAATAAATAAATAAAAAGTAAGCTTTCCTAACAGCATAATTAGATAAACTAAACTCCCTAACATTTTTTTTTTACACTCGTGGTATCCAATATATTTGTTGCTTAATAATATCATATAGTGGGATCCTCCAAACTTTATAGAAAAATGTAGGGCCCATTAAACAAGGGTCAAATGAAACTGATTAGGTTTTAAGTTGCTTTTATTAAAGCTAATTTCAGCCCATACAACTTAATGACCAAGTTTAGTTCACTTTATCTATGAGCATCTGCATGTTAATGCATATAATACTTTTTTATAATAAGTGGACAGCGTAGTAGTAACCAAACGATATTTTTAAGCTTGCAATTATTGAAATTTGGCTTGAATCTAGGTTTATTATAATTTAAAAAAATGAATATGGGAAGAATAGTTTGATGAATGTTCTCCATTTATTTACGTCACAAAAACTAAAAGGTGATAACTCAGACAATCATGTGTTAAGTAGATATTTTCTTTTTTTTTTACATTTACATAAAATTTAGAGGGGATCAGCGATCCACCTTTGGCATAAAACATTTGGAACTAATAGCCCCGTCTCAATGCATGTTTCGTCTAAGTCCCTTTTCAATAAAAATTAAACTCTTAATTTACTAAAATAGCCTTGAAAAGAGTGCAACATGTGATATAGAAATCCACAGTTCAAGGTGTTATTTGGGAATAATCAGTTACCATAACTAAATGATTATCCCCTGCATGTGTAATGAATTTTCAAAAATAACTAGTTGTAAACTCGCGCGACGTGAGGGATAGGTAATTGTGTACACATGATTAAAAATAAATATATTTCTTGGAAAAAATGTAACTATTACATAAGCAAGGTAGCATACTACTAAATATAATAAAAAAATATATATATACATAATTAGTCCACTACATGCGAATTGTTGTTAAAAAAATATCAATGAATTTTTTATTAAAAAATATATATTTCATTACATTATGGAAGAGATATAAACCATATGTGACTATCCAATTACTTAGTAGAAAACTCTCAAATACATGATAATATAAATGTTGAACATATGGAATAATGGAACATGGGCACTAAATTTGAGTTTGTACAACTTCATTTATGTTATAAAATACATGGTAATATGTTGTCACCTATACAAAGGAATAATGGAACATGGGAAGGAAGTTTTCTAAAAAATACGATATGAAGTGACAATGAGAAGGTACCAAATGTTATTGTGTTATCACTGACAAATCCCAAATGAAAGAAGATAAGTGATTGAAAAAGTAAGGTAATAGGAACCATTATTCATGAAATTTATATATCCTAATAAGCAAAAAATATAAGTTTTAAAAATTAAAATAAAAGAACCAATATATTATTTCATGTAGGTGCTACGAAAACATGAAATCATAAAGTTGAAGCTTAGTATCTAGAAGTATGGAAGCTAAGTTCTTTACGGGCACCCCTCGTCAATAGCCTTTTCAATTTTTTACGAAACAAAAAAGGGCATCCTTGTGATAAAAATCCTTTAATTTTTTTTATTTGATGAAAATGTTGAACTATTTTCTAATGCAAGTGTAGATCCATTGAGATTGTTCTAAATGGAATTTCCTATGTTATGAAGTCATAGGTTATTGGTGAATTCAGTCGGGGTAGAGAGTTACATGATAAACTCAAGGGCCAAAATGCAATTAAATAAATGAAAATAAACAGCTTAGCCAACAATAGAAAAAACTAAACAAAGTATACACGAACACATTAATCTACTAATTTGAAACTATGTGACAACATGTTAAGGATCATACTACACATTATATCCCCTGCAGTATCCAAACTAACTGAATCAAAAAACATTGATCATCTTAATGCGTGTTACATATCTAACTTGAAAGATGAAATAATGAGACTTGGATAAAATGGGTACTATTCTAACTTTTCTCATTCTTCCAGTCATTATCCCCATTGCCATCAATTGTAGGAGATAATGAGTTCGTTTTATTTATTATATTCATTCATTTGTTTATTTAGTTATTTTTCACTTTCATAAATTGTATTTTTTTAAAGTAAAAGATTAATCCAACCATAAAACAATTTGTCTACAAAACTCACACCCCCACCAAGTAGGATACACAAATTGAAATATAAAATGAACACCTTTTAGCATCAAAAAAATAAACAAATTATTTTATAAGTGCAATTCCCTAAGAAATAAAGAGGAGAAAAAGTCATGTTTTCTCAATGTTTCGCTATTATTGTAGCTAGTAGTACTCCACTAGTGGTTTTCAAACCATTAAGAAAAATATATGGGCTCCGTCCGGACCTATTTATGAGCATAAAGTTCTCAACCATATATTTTGAAGCTTGAAAATTTCTTTACAAGCTATTATTTGATTTAGGGGAAAAACTTTGTTAAGGAAATTTGACAAACATCTCAAATGCAAAACTCAAAATGGATATCATGGTGGTGGATTACCCAATTATCAATAATCAAAATTTTGAATACAAACCACAACCAATCATTCAAATTACAATAATTAACTTTAACAATAGCGACGTGTGTCCACATGTGGTTATGTGAGTGGGGTGAATTTAAGTGATCATGTGTGTTTATGCGGCCATAGTAGGTTAAAAATAACATATAAACTCAATTACGTTGAGTAACTTAGGGAAATAAAATATACCAATAGACATTACCGTTAGCCACCAAAATCGAAATGTGAAGCCCAGTTGTGAAGTGCAAATAGTGGACGCCGGTGAAATTTTCAGAACTGGAATTGGAATTAAAACACCTCCATTCCATTTAATAGAAAGAGATGAAATAAAAGGATTGAGAAATTACAAGATGAAGAGGGACGGATGAATTAGCTAGGGAAGATGAATAGAATGGGAGTGGGGAAGACGATTATAATGGGAAAGAAAAGAGACGAGCGTGAATTTAAACAAATTTTGAAAGGGAAGAGAAAAGGGCCATTTGGACAAGGGACTGGGTTGTCGTTTTAGATAAGAGAGAGAAAGATAGGCGAGCTACACAAAAACATGTTGTATTACGCTAGGCTGATTTTTTTTGTTTAAATTTAAGCTGCCACATGGACTCTTGAAAAAATAGGAGTATTTAATACTTGTAAAGTATTTTAATGTATACTAGTTGGAAACTCGTGCGATGCGCGAAGTATACGTTAGGTTATACAAAATTAAACAAATCATTGGTAATAGTAAGAAATGATAAAATAAACTCGATAATAGATAAAAAAATGCAGAGTAATTGTGATAACCAAACATTTAGTAGGAATATAACTACTTATACCTGGCAGTATCAGAGAATGCAGTCAGCTCGACATTGATCAGATTGGAGAATGGAGTCCAGAAACCAATTTATTACACAAGTAAGGCTTTCCGAGGTGCAGAGATCAGGTACCCAAAGCTGGAGAAATTGGCATTGGCATTAATTGAAGCAAGTAGAAGAATGAGGCCATATTTCCAGGCCCATACCATCGTCGTGTATACTGACATGCCATTGAGACAAGCCCTTCATAAGCCAGAAAAATCAGGGAGACTGATGTACTGGGCAATAGAGCTCGGTGAATATGATATTGTGTATGAACCAAGATCACCATTAAAAGGGCAGGTTGTAGCAGACTTTATAGCGGAGTTTACATATCCTGATACCCCCGAGGAACAAAAATTGCTCGCTGATCAACCTGTGGATGTTACAGGATCAACAGACATAAGTCCAGACCAACTCCGGTTGGTAAAAGGGCGAGAAGAGATGGTCGACGAGGAGGGAAAATTACTAGGGGAGAATGAAAGAAAACAGCAGATATTCCGTCGAGGAATTCTGTCAGATAAGAAATTTGAAGACGAGTTACCTACATGGAGATTATATGTAGATGGGTCATCTTGCACAACAGGTTGTGGGGCAGGAATTGTTTTGAAAACCCCAGACGAGATTGACATGGAATATGCCCTGTGATTCCAATTCAAAGCCTCCAATAATGAGGCTGAGTATGAGGCCATGATAGCAGGTCTTAATTTAGCAAAGATTATGGAAGCACAACAAGTGATGGTATTCAGTGATTCTCAATTAATTGTGAATCAGATGTTGGGAACATATGCAGTTAAAGGAGAATTAATGGTCAAGTATCATGCAAAGGTGATGGAGTTGCTGGAAGAATTTGATGCCATTCAGTTGATCAGAATACCAAGAATAGAAAATGCACAAGCAGACGCACTGGCCCGACTATCATCAGCTACTCGTACCGAGCTGCGAAGAATGATACCAATTGAAGTATTAGAAAGTCGGAGCATAGATGAAGACCTGACGATGAATATTATTACCCTTGATTTAGGGCCATCTTGGATGGATCCCATCAGGGCATATATTGAGGATGGAGAATTACCGGAGGACAAGCTCGCTGCCAAGAAATTGAAGTATAAAGTTGCTCGGTATGTGCTAATTAATGGTGTTTTGTATAGACGAGGAATTATGGCAGGTTTGCAAAGATGTGTACATCCCTCCGAGGTGAAGGATTTGATTAAAGAGATCCATGAAGGGTCATGTGGAGCGCATGTAGCAGGTCGAACACTTTTGCAAAGGGTGATGACGTAGGGATATTACTGGCCAACGATGAGGGCTGATTGTATAGCCTATGCCAAGAAATGTGATAAGTGCCAACGTTTTTCCTCCATCCGACGAACTCCACAAGCATTGTTGACACCCATAACTTCCCCTTGGCCATTTGCCATGTGGGGAATTAATTTGGTTGGACCATTGCCAACGACCCGAGGAAGATTCAAGTACCTCGTCATTGTAGTGGATTATTTTACTAAGTGGGTAGAAGCTGAGCCACTTATTGATATGACATACGAGAAGGTGTACCAGTTCGTTTGGAAGAATATCATCTGCCGATATGGTCTCCCTCATGCCTTCATCACGGACCATGGAACACAATTTGATAACGAGGAGTTTGCTGCCTATTGTCATCAGTCAAACATTTTGAAGATTCATTCAGCACCAGGCCATCCCCAAAGCAATGGACAGACTGAAGTGACGAACAGAACATTACTAAATGGTTTGAAGAAGAGGCTAAGTGAGGCTAAAGCTAATTGGATTAATGAGCTACAGTCAGTATTGTGGGCTTACCGAACAACTCCCCGAGCAGCAACTGGTGAATCACCATATATGCTGGCGTTTGGTAGTGAGGCTGTAATACCTGCCGAGTTGGGTCTTCCAACACATAGAGTGCTGAATTTCAATTCCCCAATCAGCGACTTAATGAGAAGATTGGATTTGGATATGCTCGAGGAAGTTAGAGAAGAGGTAGCCATTAGGAATGCTGCTTATCAACAATGCACAGCTCTGTTCTACAACAAGAGGGTAAAGAAATGCGACTTAAAAGAAGGAGATTACGTGCTAAAGAAGGTCATTCAGAAGCACAATAATTTGGAAGCAAACTGGCATGGACCTTACCGAGTTACAGAAGTTGTTCGACCAGGAACTTACAGAATAGCAACTCTAGAAGGAGAGGAATTTAAGAATGCATGGAATGCTGAACACCTACGCAAGTATTATCAGTGATGTAAAATGTAAAGCAGTTCCATCATTATGAATAAAACGATGATGTTTCGCCATCTTCTTTCTTTTATTGAAAGTTTTTCGGGGAATACTAGTGTACAACACTACGCTGTTCAGCAATAAAAGCAACATTGATAGTTCAAACCCACGACCAACTTTGGTTGGTAAAAGGGCGAGAACAAACTATACTCCTTTGGTTAGGAGGCGTACACTAGCGTGACCAACTCAGGTTGGTAAAAGAGCTAGTGGACATGATAGTTTGAACTCATACCAACTCCGGTTGGTAAAAGAGCAAGAACACGATATTCCCGAAATACCAACTCCGGTTGGTTAGGAACCCATACTCCTTTGGTTAGGAGGCGTACACTAGCGTGACCAACTCAGGTTGGTAAAAGAGCTAGTGGACATGATAGTTCGAACTCAGACCAACTCCGGTTGGTAAAAGAGTAAGAACACGATATTCCCGAAATACCAACTTCGGTTGGTTAGGAACCCATACTCCTTTGGTTAGGAGGCGTACACTAGCGTGACCAACTCAGGTTGGTAAAAGAGCTAGTGGACATGATAGTTCAAACTCAGACCAACTACGGTTGGTAAAAGAGCAAGAACAACAATGCCAATCTTGGTTGGTTAAGAAACAAGATAAGCTCTCAAATACCAACTTATGTTGGTCGGGAGGTAAGATTATTACAGAAAATACAATAAGATCTTCGAAGAACAAAATATTCCAAACTGAACCAAGTATAGTTGGTCGGGGATAAAAACCCACTAATTGTAGTTGGTCGACGAGGAGAATTTATCGACCTTGGTTGGTCGGACACATTTTAAAGACAAAAAGTTACCAAGTATGGTTGGTCGGGGATAAAAACCCACTAATTGTAGTTGATCGACAAGCATAATTTAACAACCTTGGTTGGTTAGAAAAATTTTAAACATTTATTTTACTCATTACTTTATTATTAAGTGATCGAGCAACATTTCTGATACTTGTAACTTTTTATTACTAAGTTGGTCAATGAACCATACAATATTGTTATGCAAGCACAAATATAAAGTGTTTGACAAGCACAAGACAATAGCAATACAGATTTGCAAACAGAAAATGAAAGTCTTTCATTAAAATTCAAAACAAATTATAGGTTACATATGTGTACTAACTATTACATTGAGACCCCTACCTAATTGGTTTCTTTCCCTCTGCTTTTGAGACAGGATCCTCGCCAGCAGGAGGATCTTCCAGGCAAAGAGGAGAATTAATGAAGTTAAAATCTCGAAGCATTCTAACGTTCATCACAGAGGGACGATCTAGAAGATGCTCAGGACGAGATACTTCAAACTGAGAATGCAAACTGTAGTCACCAAGATAATTTGCAATTAAGCTCCGAGGAATGGCACGAGCTGGTATCCATTCCATGTCCAACTTGAACGCTGGAACATGCAAGTCAAGCACTCCGGGCTCGTAGTAGTCCCACAAATAATGTCCCTGCTCGAGCTTCAACACACATAAGGCATTCAGCCAGCCTTGTTTATAACCCTCATTATTGGCATTCTGGATACGAGCATCTAAATGGAATAGAGCCTCGTTGTATCCAGCCATCCAAAATTCCCTGGGCTGTTTGTGGAATTGAAATGTTATCCTGTCCAGCTTCTCACGGAGATTGTTGATAAAAAGTTTATTGGTCTCCAACGCTGATTCTTTCGTAGATATTTGTAGCTCCAATTCTCTAACTTTCTTGGACAGTTCAGACAAAGCCTGATCTTTTGCATTCAATTGGAACGCTTGAGTTTCCAATGTTGACTGAGAACGAGCTTCTTCAATAGTACGGCTAAGAACTCTTGATCGACTCCGAGCAGGTGGAGAACTTTGTTCCTCGACAACATTTTGAGCAGCTCTTCCTCGTACACGAGAACCTCTTCCTCGTCCCCGAGTAGCAGGCCCAGCTCTTCTTAAGGCCTCTAATTCTTCACGCAGCTTGGCATTTTCCACCTCTAAAAATGAAAATCCTTCATCGGTGACCGGTACCAAGGCAGTGGAAGATGAAGCTGCAGACCTCAACTGGGCTAGTTCATTTTGCATATTATTGTTCTCTTGTTCCAATAATTCAGCGATTTGTCTATGCACTTCGACATCTGTTTTCAGAGCTTTCTCTCTCACTGCATAGCCAGCAAGCATCTTGTCAATTCCTTTTTCAACACTAAGTTGCTTAAGTTTCGTCTCATACCCTTCATGCAACAGAGCAGTTGATTCCTTATACTGATTTTGGAGATCTTCTATGGTACATTGAAGCTCCTCGATCATTTCGTAGTACGCCACATTATTGGCCACAGCACGGTCAAGTAAATATTTCAAGTACTGATAAGCTTCCATTGCCTGCTCTGAAGCACCATGGCCAAGGATGTCGGCAATTTATGATGCACTTAGTTCTGTGTGACCAGCTTTAAAATATTCATGGCATTGCTGCATCAGCTTTGTATCATTGACAGGCAGTAATTCCATTCTAGCCATAAACTAATAAAGAGGAGAAGGCAAGAGTTAATAAAAGAAGCAGACATAACATCAACAATGTAGAGGAACAAAAAAGGTATTTTTATTACATCATCAAAAGGAGTACAGTGTTCAGAATACAAAGTACAAGTAAAAGAAAAACAGAAAGAGAATACCGAACAACTTAACACCTTTTCCTTGTCTCCCAAGACTTTCTCGGGAGGCTGGGACGAGGAGCTTGGTTGCTCGGTGGGAACAATGATTTGGTTGGCAGAAGTTGCGACTTGTTCAGGAGGAGTAGGCAAAGATGAAATCTCCTCGGTGGCTGTCTGATTGGGCTGTGGAGCAAGGACTTGATCACCCACTGTCATTGAAGACTCCTCGGATGTAGCTTCATCTTCATCCTTATCTTCAATTCTAGGAGGAGGACCGGGAAGATGTTGTTGAAATAGTTCAGAGTCCTCGCTTACCTTCAATTCCTGCAGGGCAGCAACCCAACCATCTCGGAAGTATTTTAAACTCCCATACTGCACCTCGGTCATCATTTCTGCTACCCCCCTATCCCATCCTTTGTCCCAACCAGTTCGAAAGGATTTTTTCACAGCCATTTTTCTCTTCATTTTCTCCGAGGAGAGCTTCTCGGATAGAAGATCCTCGGAGGCTTTCAACTTGGCCTCCACCTCCTCCTTCTGGCGATTTACTTCTCGCAGAAGGGTCAGCTCTTCCTCAGCTGATTTCAACTTATTCTCGAGCTCCCCAAAGTTTGTGAGCTTCTCGGCATAGTTTTTATTCTCTCTCTCCAAGTCCTTCACCTTATTTCCCAACTGTACCTTCTCTGCCTCAGACGCAGAAAATTTCTTTTCCCATTCACCCCTATCCTCGTCGTATTTTTGACGGGATTCCTTGGCCAAACCCTGGAAAGCATCCTCTACTCCGGACGAGGAGCTTGAAGCCTTGAGCGCTTCATCTTTCTTCACTATGGTGTTAAAGCAACTCACCAGCTGGAAAAAGAAGAAAATAATGATAAGTCATTGCAGAGATACTTGTATTAATGAAAAGAAAGAAAGTTCAGAATAAGAGAAACTTACTGAAGCAATGTGACGAGTAGCTAGGGATGTCAGCATATCCCTAGATAAATTCTCCTCAACTCCTTAGACTTAAGGAATAGTCCAAGTCTTTATCGAGCTCATTGCAGAACTCGGGGGAATAATGGTTGGAACACCAGCTCCACTAGCTTGGAGCTGGGGAATGGTTTCAGAAAAACTGACCGAGGAGGATTTCTTCAACCTCCTCGGTGGCACTTCAACAGTCTCAACCAAAGAAGAGCTTTTGGTTGGAGAAATGATGATCACTCCTGCAGGTGCATCTTTCTTACTAGGAGCCACTGGGGGCTTCTCGGCAGCCTTCTGAGGAGAAACAGAAGGGGCAACATATACTTTCTTTGTCCCCTTTGGGACATCATTCTTGTTCCTCTTCCCATCTCCAGCAGAGGAAGTCTCCCCGAAGATAGCAGGAACTCTTCTTTTGCCCATCTTTTGACTCAGAGGTATGTGAGAGTCTGGTAAAGAATCTTCAGAAGCTGGCAATGGTTCACTGATGTTGACCACAGGACGAGCAGTAAAGGACGATGTATAGCTCCTGTACTGCAACAAGTATGAAGCAGACCTCACGTGCTCGTCTGCAACTTTCTGATGCAAGCTCCAGATATGTTTCAAATGCTTTATATTAACTTCTGATTCTTTGGGAGTTTTTCTCTTGCTGTCAACTGCAAACAAAAACATATTGAAATGTCAATCATGCATTTATTCAAACATAATGAAATCATAGTTTCCGAAATAAAATAAAATGAAAATAACCTATCCCATTGCCATATGGAGGGCATTTGGGACCTTCATACACTTCGTCTCCAACCAAAGGGGCATGTTGCCAATTTTTTATAACTACCCCATGTTCAAAATAATCCATGTTAGCATCAGGGAGATTGACTACTAAAGCCCTATTCAAAAATCTAGTTTTTAAATAATAAACATTGTCTAGAATAGCCCATCTATAACAGTACATAATCTCAGGAATTCCTATACGAGTTCCATGAGTTTGATTTAACCTATGCACCCCATTAACTATTCTCCATGTATTGGGGGCTATTTTTGCAGGAACAACATCGAAGTGGTGACAAAACTCTAAGCATAAAGGGTTTAGTGGAAAAGAAAATCCACACTCAGCAATAAAGAGGCTGGGGAACCAATGTCCCTCAGCCAAACGAAAGTAATTTGAAGGCTCAGAAAGATCCTCCACAGTTATCCAAGAAGGAATAGAGAAATCAGAACGGAATTTCTCAAGAGATTTAATAATATAAACCATGGTGAATAAAAGAAATAGAAGGAAGAAGATCTTACAGGAAAAAAGGAGATATGTTGACAACGAACGAAAACAAGGATAAACGCACAAGAGAAAGAAAGGCTATGGAAAACTCGAAAGCAGAAAATTAGAAAAGGTAGAATACGGTGTGATTGCCTAAGAAGCTTAAATACTTTGCCTTGGGAAACGGCGAAAGAAATGATTACACAAAAGAAACTATTACGCCACCGGCGGCTAAAAGGACAAAAAGTGCACGAAGATCGAAGCGCTCATAAAAATTCAAAAAGGCGGATTCTTCGAATTTGGAAGGAAATTCAAATATAAAGAAAATGCTCCTAAAACCCAGGAAGGTCATTTAATATTGCCATATACCGAGAAAGAATGTTCCATACTCCTCAAAGTTCGAAATATGAAACATTGGGGGCTTCTGTTGATACCAAAATTAGTATGCTGATATGGACGAATAATAAGAAGACACGTGTCAATCTACGTGGCACAATAGCAACGAGGAAGTTCGTTTCCCCGACCAAGTTATGTTCGCTCCGAGGAACTCCAGTGCTCCGAGGAACTCCAGTTCTCCGAGGAACTCCTGAACGACGAGCAACTAAGGCGGTTCGAGATGCATCTCGACCCCAGCATTAATTGTCAGATAATCAACAGTTCAACTATTCATTTAATACTTATCATCTTGACTCACACGTTTGAAGAGCATTAAATGATTTACCCTTTCATATGTATATCATTTAATGTATCACCCTTTCAGATTATAGCCTCAAGGCTATAAATACATTGTATTACCCTCATTCAAAGGGACCGGAATTTCTTGATAGAACTTGTAATCGAGAATTTCCAAAACATTCAGCAATAACATAACAGTGGACGTAGGCCATTCTTATAAGGCTGAACCACTTTAAAATTCTTTGTCTTATTTATTTATCTGTGATTGAATAATTAGAGTGATCTAATTGTTTACATCAACAACGGCCATAAAACCTTGAATTTCTTACAACTACTTCAAAACACCGGAATCATTCATTCCAAAAATTCCAATCCCTTTCAAAAACCCTCTTCCTAAAAAATTCTATTTCAAAATCTTTGTCCTTTGGTAAACTAGTCTGGACAAAAAATATTGCAAAAGCATGTAAAGAAATTATATCTCTACTACTGCGTGACTGCCCAACAACTCTTGTTTCAATAAACCTCGTCATAGAATAAATATATTTGATGTCATTTTAAGACTTGTTATTCCTAATATGGATCCTGTTTTTCAACAAGTCACTATTGTTGAAATTTCAATAGGTATATCTTCCATGTAAATTGTATCTAGTGTATCACCATGTAAACGTAGTTTCATAATTTTTTTGGATGTAGCAAGGGCCTTCAAAACATTAATAATGGACAAAAGTAAAAATATCTTAATTAGCAATTCATCACTAAGATTAAAATGTGTGTCATTTTAAATGTAATTTCTCAAAATAGAATATTTTTTGAATGATAGAAAAAGAGATAGTGACATATCATGAAAAGTTTAGCAAGTATTTATAAAAGCAGATAATATCACACTCCTTGAAAAATATGTGGTTTGCATTGAAATTGATTATTAAGAATATACAAATTGACTGTAGTTCAAAAGCTTATCTATAGGTAATGATTTCTTATAACAACCTCCCTACGAATCCTCAATTGGAAATATCACTACAAAATGACAGTGTGAACTCTCAGTCCAAAATATCACATCTTTGTAACTACACTTAATTGTACTTAATTAAACTTTCATATTTATTTGTGGAATATTAATCTAATTAAAAATGAATTACATTAAATGAACAAAATTCTTACGTTAAAATGAGGATAGAGTAATAATGACGATTATCAGCCTATTTAAAGAGGTGAATGGATGAGTAATAATTAAATTATGTGATGTGTGCGTTACCCATATCTCTTTATGCATTTATATGTTATTTTTGTAGTTCTCGCTAGAGGAAATAAAAATTTATTATTTTATATTGATCATAATTAAAATATTGTTTGGTAATATCGTAATATTTTATGATATTTTAGTCAAAATCTATTGTCTTATACTGATAAAATTAAAATTTTGTTTGTTAATATCGTAATATTTTTATTGTTTTAATTAAAAATATAATCTTTTATATTGATAATAATTAAATATTCGTTTGATAATAACGTAACGTTTTATGATGTTTTAATCAAAATTTATTATTTCATATTGATAAAATAAAAACTTTGTTTGCTAATATCGTAATATTTTTTATTATTTTAATAATAAAAAATATATTATTTTATATTGATAATAGCAAGGACTACTTAAATAACATATATATTTATGTATGTAACAATATTTTTCTAAATGGTAGATTTCATTAAATGAACCGTGAGGATATATGACACAGCATATATAGAGTACTTATGGCAAGCTACGTATACAATAAAATGAATGAATAGTCTATGCATAGGCTAAAAGGTGGATTTGATATCTCATAATTCAGATGATAAAATGATATGACGTTTGTACTATCCACTTCTCTACACACATTCGTCTATAAATATACATTAGTCTCCTTATTTCATATTCACTTACATCTTCTCTACATAATATCAATTTAAAACCCTAATACGCTTTTAAGTTTTTATGTCAATAATGGTTCACCTTATCAAACATTTGCAAGACTATATGGATATGAAAATGAAGTGGAGATAACAACTTGAAGACATCAAGGATGTTATTTATCAATACAGTTATGCATTCCATTAATTCTTCATATATATAGGACAAGGTTACATTAGACTTGCAACTTTGATGATGTTTGGTCTTTTTATGTTCAACAACTCATACCACATTATGAGGATTTGGTTTCATAAAGGAATTCAAGAATACTTATATAAGAAGAATGGATTCCAATTGCAAGAGAGTAGTTTAGATTTTGGGAAGCACCACATTTAGCATATTTTTACTTAAGCAACGATGTTGTGCCTACGTATCCGTCTCTTCGCGAAATCAAAATCAACATAGTCCGTGGGTCCGTACGAGGTGCTAGAAAACTCTATTTAGTGGTTTTGTAGCGCGAGGGGTGCCTAATCGAGCTAATCGCCTCTAAACTTGAGTATATCGTATAAAACTATGAAACTTGTGATTAAACTGTGGGAAATTTATGGGGAAGAAGAGTATAAATCTCTTTCCTAAAACTTGCCCAAAAATTATCATCCTCTCAAATTAAGAGGAACCCTCCTTTTATAGCCAAAGTATCCCATGTGGTCCTGGCACATGTCATCTTTTCTATGGAAGCAAGTGTTAAATATTTAAGTTGCCACTTGTCACAGTATATTTGGTGGTATCCCAAATAAATAATTTAATTCATTACTAGAGTATTGTCTAGTTTAATCCGTCAAACTCGGAGTATACGCGATATGTTAATCGCACGTAATAATATTATAGTCAATTTAGAGCCCAGATATCAGTGAAGCTTAATAAATCATTTAATCTCATTTTATCAAATCTGTGAGGTTGATTTATATAAGCCCATCCTACATTTGCCCCCTCATACGCATAGTTGGTGTGTTGATGTGTTGGCTGAGACATATCAAATAGGTGTACAAAGTATCATTCAGTATGTTTCAATTTATCTAAGCCATCATGTTATCACATTCGATCAATACCATACATATAACATTTACATATAGTTTTGAGGTCTATCATTGTTGCCTCTGTTTTTCATTTTGGGGAGTATTTTGGGGGTTACCACCATTCCTCTTGAATGAACATGTCTCCACAGCTTTTATTGTGGTTTTAAATATTTGAATAATAAACTTTCCAGCTTTACTAGTCACCCCCTTGGTGCTTTATCTAAGTATAATGGATCTTTTGCAATCATAAGATCAAAACATGCCAAGATACTTAGTCGAGCAACCATTTGTGTTTTAAAATAATTGGGGTTTTAAACCAACATATTTTGCAAGTGTTCCCAATTTACTTGTTTTAGCAATCATAGAGGTCCTTTAAGTAAATTGGGACTTTAAGCATGTCTGTGAATCAGGGTCTTTAAGGATGCCCAATAAATTAGGAATTTTATCTTCCATAATCGAGGGTCAAGCCTTCCTAGCAATATAGGACTTTAATCTCACATAAATGAAGGTCGAGCTAGTTTAGGCGTGCCTAGTAAACTAGGAATTTAATCTCCCATAAACGAGGGTCAGACGCATCTAGTAAACTAAGACTTTAATCTCCCATAAGCAAGGGTCAAGTGCTCCTGTAAACTCAGACTTTAATCTACCATGAGCGAGGGTCAGGCTCGCCTAGTAAACTAGGACTTTAATCTCCCATGAGCGAGGGTGAGGCGCGCCTAGTAAACTAGGACTTTTATAACCACTTAGGACAAGGTTTCTCATAACTTTGATGCACCACTTTGGGCGACTTACCACAGTATCGGTAAGGTTTATCAGGACTATAATGCAACATTCTCTACATTTCGCGGGCAATTGTTTACCCCCTATTTGTTTTGTTGCAGTAATGCCATATGGATGATGCCAAAAATTGACTGAATGGTAGTTACACCGAACAACTTTAGTACTTCTATTGGAGATGCCTCATCAGTGATGGCCATTCTAGGACTATCTATGATCATGGTTGTCACCTGAGTTTATGTGTAACTACAAATAGTACATCATACGGTACTTTTCCCCTTTTTTCTTTATATTATCTTTTATCTCAAGATAAAGGAAAGTAAAGAAAAAACTCATATATCAGTTACAACGCCACATGGAAACAATTAAATACATTTTATTGGGTGATATCTCAAATCTAAAAAAATCTCTTGAGCATTTAGTTTTGACATCTGTAAAACCTGTTGGAATTGCTGAAGATTGATTTGATCATGTGCGTTCAATATCTGTAAGCATAAAAGAATCATCTATGATTCTGGCACAAAACCATTAGTAACTTGTGAGATATATGTGCTATAATGCCATACATAATCATTTGGGGAAATGTCTCGCCCCTTTTATTTTATTTTATATTAATTGAATAAAATAAACTCAAAATCATGCCTTGAGGAATCATAAAACATATTATTCAGTGCAATTTCATGATGACAGTTTGGTATGATACAATATTCAATTCACGCTTTTTCAATCTCATTTTTATAGCCTAAAATGATAGAGTGCAAATATATCACATGGTGAATTATTAATCTCATGCCCCCGTTATTTTATCAAAGCTGAGAAAAATCAGAAGTTTGGGGATCTATTAAATCATATATAAAATAATTTAGTCAATAATCATGCTAGGTCACCTTAAGGTGAATAATAAATATAAGATTTTGATTTTCATGTAACGAATATCACGATGTGTGATAAGTACCTAAGAGTGTACAATTTATTCTTCAAATAGAAGAACTCTAGTCACTCGTTTTAATTAAAAATGACCTTATGTTCGTGTTTTATCATGTTGCAGGTCAATACGCAGTCACAGTATTAAATGATACTAAATCAGCGCAATTGCGATAAAGTAGTGGTCAAAAGCGTGCATCGAAGAAATCCAAAAGATCACGAAGTCCGAAGTCCTTTTTGATCTTGTCCAGATGAGTTTCGATGCCCTAAACCCAGTCCCGTATCAAACCTAAGCCTAAAACAGTGCCCAAACCATTACCCGAACCTCATATGTGTTTAGTTTGTATTTTTTTAGATTTTTATTTGAGTCATATATATTTTTAGGATTTAATTTATATTTTAATTGTGAGCGCGTAGTTGTATGTGATAGGGTCCATTATTATGTGTCGAGTCTTTTTATCTAAATATTGTAGGCGTGTTTATTATAGTAGGCTTTTCTTTATTTTATTTTATTAATTTTAATTTTATTATATTAGTATTAGTATTATTATTTTAGTTTAGTTTAGTTTATTATTGAGTCTTTTAGTAATTTAGAGATAAGGATTTTAATTTTTAGTTTTAAATTTTTATAAATTTTATCTTTTTAAGTTCATTTAATTTTATAATTGTAGTTGAGTTTTTAAATAGATTTTATTTTTTTATTGGTGAAACACTAACACACACACACACACACACTCACACACATCTTACCATACACACCACTACACCCCATCATTTCCCTTCATCGTCTTCTCCACCCAACACCTTCTCTCTCCTCTTACCTCCATTAGAACTTAACTCCACAATCCAACATAATCAAACCTCGTACTTACTGTAACCCATACCCGAAACCATCCAAAACCAAACTCGTAACAATTAACTACCCACTCCGACCCTTAATTCGATGAAATCGGACCTGCCCATTTCCTGGCCTTAAACCCGTCGACCCCGATACCTCATGAACCCATTTCAAAATACCCGAAACCCGAACCTAGCTGCCCATCTTCAGAACCCAAGATCCAATCTGGACAACCCTATCAATATGTTGCCAAAGACCCATATCCAAAGCCTTCACCATTTCAAATCACCACTAACCTCCATAAAAATCAGAATCTCTCCCAAGTAGGGGTGGGCACGGTCCGGTCCGGTCCGGGTTTTGCCTATTTTTTGGATCGGACCGAATATTCGGTCCTCAATTTTTTTGGACCGAGACCGGACCGATTAATTCGGTTAACCTACTAATTCGGTCCAGGCTTTTTTCGGTCCGGGCCGGGCTAAATTCGGTCCTGACCCTATTTTATATATAAGTACATTTTATGAATTTTTTTATCTATTTTTCTCACAAATATATGTCCAAAAAAATAATACTCGAAACTCCAAGTGATATTTACGTGGGTTTTTTTAACCCAAATAAAAAAATGTTTATACATATATAAAATGTTCCAAATTAAATTCATAAGTTATATACATTAATTCAAAAACTATACATAAGAAACACAATAACATTATTTTTATTATATATATATTGAAATCGGTCCGGTCCGGTCCGGTCCAAATCGGTCTTTTAATATAGTGGACCGCGGATCGGACCGGTTTAATCGGTTTTTAGGTTTTGTGAACCGATTTTCGGACCGATTTCAAAATAGCCTTAATTTTCGGTTCGGTCCAGTTCGGTCCAATCGGTCCATTTGGGTCGGTCTTTTTTTTTGTCCACCCCTACTCCCAAGTAAAATATCCACGTGCTTTCATATATCGAAACCTATTTGACTAGGGCAAAAGGAAATCCCACAAAAATCTCTCTTCAGTCAACACTTCGTGGGTTATAAAACAAGAAAAAGCATCTCATTTCAAGTAAGGGGGCTCTCGTACACAGATAGCAACGAGAAACACAGAATGAAAAAAAAGTGACTTCATAGGGTAAAAAAAATTCAAAAAAAAAATAGTTTAGAATTAGAAAAAATTTGTAGGTCCAGTTTTTTATTTTAGTTTTGTAATCCAGCTGAGTTTTTTTTTACAAGTTTGGACTCGTGTTCATGCACACAGTTGACACAAGGAATTAATGCGCATCGTATCTCTTTCTTTCATCTTTAACTAACATGTAACCCGCGCAATGCGCGGGCGTATTACAATATTACTTATGAACTATAATTTTAAAAGATATAAAAAAACAAATAAATTATAATTATAAAAAAAATGCTTCAAAATAAAAGGTTTACTGGAGGATTAATAAATCATAAATTCAAAAGTCACAATGAACAATCTAAACCCATATAATGATATAGTTAAGTTTGAATAAAAATACAAAGAAAACGAATCGCACACCTTGTTAAGTAAATTGTACATTTATACATATTGAAATATATCACGAATCCAAAGCTCATAGTGAACAATTCGATGAACAGTGAGAGTAGAGTAAATGTTCCATAGGCATCCTTATAGTCTTTAGTTTAATTCTAAAAAATATATTTAATATTTTAGTGTTAATGAATACCCGTTATAGAATCCAAAGCCACAAGAGAAAAAATATAAGGTAATCAGTTATTATGATACCACATAAAATCAAAATCAATGCCCTATATCGAATACAAATCAAACGCTAATTCACTTAAGTTTTGTTCCTCATCAAATTTCATCCAGCAATGACTTAGTTCAATCGCAACTATATTAAGACATGTAAATATCACCAAATTTCTCAAGGAAAAAGAGAATTTAGAAAAATATAACATAGAATATTTGAAAAGAGAATAACATATAAGATGTTATAAAATCTAAAAATAAGAGAACTACACTCTATCATCCATCAATGATATTATTTTTTCCTTAATTTCGCAATATCGTCAATTACATTATATCATCCCTTAATAATGGCATAGCATAATTGGTGATAAGAAGAAGAAGAAGAATTATTGATACACCTTATAGTCTAAAAGACTTGTAACGTTGTTGATAGGTATCTATAATTGGTAATTAGAATACTCCTTATGATTTTTCATAACAATTCTATCATTACTCTTCTTCTCCCACTAATCTCCCTTCTTTTTCACGAAAAATATAACTCTAAATTCTTATCATCCCGGGATCAAAACCAAATCTGAAATAAAATCAAATTGTACCAAGATTAAAAGTAAAATCAAGAAGATTCTCAAATGGGTATTAGTAATAGAGTATGACTAGAGTTTTGAATCATACATAATTAGTTGACAAAGGATCACATATTTGACAAAGGTTCATTTTTCTTCCAATGATACATAAATGAATATTCAATTAGACAAAGAGAAAGAAATATTATTGTAGCTATCCACGCTTGTATCTTACATGAAAAACGTATGATCCTTGTATGAAAGAAGATAACCATACTCATATTTGATAAAAGCAACATCCAACCCCAACATATATATTGAAGAAAGGAAGCAAAAATAATAAATTACTAAAGCTTATTGTTAAATTAACTTGAGGAACTATTAACAAATGATAAGAAAAATTGAAGAGCGATGTTTTAATTTTTTGGTAACCATACAAATAGAAAGGAGGAAATTCATGATAGAAATTTTTTAATCTTTTCTTTAATTTTGAACAAACTTCTCATCTTAAAAAATATAACAAATTCATTGGAAACTCAAAAGATAAAAAAATTAAAGCTTCCTTCAATTTTAAACAAATTGTTCATCTTCAACAGTGTAACAATCAAGAACAAAGAATATAGAGATATACATATACCTAAATGCCCAACTGTTAATGAAGATGTGATAAAAGCAACAATATAAAAAGCAAGAGAAGTACTTTTACATAATAAAAAATCTATATTACCTTAAATAGAAGTAGCAATTATTTTTATCTAATAAAGATGGAGTTTTTCTCATTGAGGCATATTACCAAACAATTTGTTATTACAGTCTGGTTTAGGTTACAAAATACCTCTCAGCCAAGATGGAGTTCTTCCAACTATCTCTACTCATTCCATCTTCTTTTTTCTTCTATTCTTTCGATGCTTGAGACCTCCGAGGAAAAGATTCATCAATATCATACTTCTTACACAATACAAAACACAAAAAATAAATTCATAAAATAAAACAACCCATCTCCCCAAAAAATATAAAATGAAAACCTCGAATTACTTTACTCGGACTAAACATATTCAAACTGAGATATATTGAAGAAACTCAATTCTTTATTATGCAAACAAAAGGAACAAACGTCAGTTGAAACATATCAAATGAATTTGTCTTGAACTTCATTTATAATCCTACAATCTCGAATCAGAAATAAAAAAAATTAACATCAAATGAATTTGTCTAAACCCAGTTCAACACAAGTGTATAAATTTTTATCTAAAAAGGATAGTTGCACAAAAGAATTAACATTAACAGGGGATCAGCTCAGTGAACCATCTAATTATTTTAGTGGGCAGCTTAATAAGAGATGTTCGCTAGTCCAGTGTAGCAGCACCACAGTCACAAACAACTCACAACGGTCCTGCAAATTAATCAAACAAAATTGCGATTTTTTTATAGAGAAGTATATATAGAATGAATACATACCCAAGGACCTAAATGACAACACCAAGTATAAATAAAATCAATGCAAGAAACGCAAATGAAAATCCCACCGAAAAGCCTAATGGCCTGTCGTCTCCCATTTTCCAAAGTTTTCCCTAAAACCCCAAAAGGAATCTTAGAATAAAATGTTAATGGGTTTCTGAAGAGATACTAATTTAAGGAGGAAGAGGAATCAAAACCGTCCTTCTACGCAACCTTCAGAAAGTTGGAATTTTACTGTGTCCATATGGACACGTTGTTTGATTAGGAATAGCGAATAATTATAAAACATTTTATATTAATAAACATGCAATAAATGATCCTCATTAAACAGTCTTTCTATTGTTTTATAAGTATAATATAGATTTCTTGTTTATTGATTGTGCTTGTGATGAATTTTTAATCATGTCTGGCCAAACACCCCATTCAAGGGGTGGGATGATACGCGTGTGTTGAGTTATTTAATAAATTAATTGTTCATTGATGTGTTCTAGACTAATTAAATTGGGAAAAATCACATATTAATTTATGTAACGAGAGTTAATAAATTAATGTTGAAAATTGAAATTTGATTTTTGGATTTGACTTGGAGATAGGTCCTATTCTTAAATTCAAGTATTAATACCGTGTGCAATTCAAAGATACGTACAATTTTTTATGGATTAATCTTAGCGGATAATTTGTAAAAACAAGTATGAATCTTACATTTTGTATGTAGTGACAATTTCAGATTTAATTGCTAAAAAAGATAAAATTGAATTTAGGATTGTAACAAGAGTAAAGTTTTAAATTCAATATTATTTCGAACTTTTCAAATGAATAATAAGGACATTAAATTAATTTAACTACGCGGTGTAATCCAATATCTTGTTTCTTCTCATAAATTCTAAACTATATTACTTTTTAATTTTTCGTAGTCATTTTAATTGCATAAGTTTTCGTTTTCTCCCTTGAAATTGTTTTTAAATATAAAAAAATTATAAAAATTGAAAATGCAAATTTTCACGATAACGGTTTCGACGTTTGAAATTGGATTGATACCCGAATTTACTACGATACTGGATTTTTAACAAGTTTTGTAGGTGATTTCAAGAGAATTTTGATACTCGACATTTGACCGTAATGATTGACGAATAAAGAAAACAAGTCACACAAAAGAATCAGTATCAAATGGCGCCGTTGTCAATTTCTTGAAGATTGAATCCCATGAAGATTTGTAATTTTTATTTTTATTTTTTATTTTTTAATTTATTGTAACTATTCCTTTTTCTCTCTCCTTAGACTGGTTGTTTAGGATTATTGAGGCCTTGTAATTAATTGGGGTGCAATTTGACACCATTTTATTTTTTGTAATAATTATTTAGACATTAAAAAAGCGAAAGGGAAACCAGACAAGGTAAAGAGAGGGCGTCCAAAGGTGAAATTTTTTTAAGCCTTACTTTGGGTCGGTAGGACTCCTAGGGATGACTGAAGTAGGCGTACTTCCCCCCGATCGACTCAATTCGGTCTTCACCCCACGCGTGTAAAAAATGTGGGAGGTAAACTCTTTATCACTCGCGAATCTCCTGCAAGCGAGTCAATTTTGTGTTCTACTTGATCCTATGTGCTTTTCATTTCTGTATCGCACTTAAATTGGATGGTTTGATTAATAAATTTACCTAAGACCTATACCCGGTCATTGAAACGAGTTGGGATTTCATCACCCACTCAATCACATCTCCATTTGCTTGTTACCCATGCTCTCACTTAAATTAAAATCAATCAACCGGCAAGCCAAGTAGGAACGTTGTTCATTAGGACCCTTTCAGAATGAGACCCTCGTAGGTTACTCTAGTGAGCCATTTCCACTCCTGCAAATCTTCATTCAATTATCTTAAGACTTTTGTCTAGGGAAACTAGGTTTTAAGTGAGGTCGCCCAGTAAACGGGTTTGTGCTTTTCCCAGCGTGGTACCGGATAGTTATTTGTTGCAGTAGCTAGTTTGGTGAGACTTAACTAGTAAGCCTCTTGTCTCTTGGGAAGAAAGTAAGAGCACACTTTTACCGGTGAGGCCTAAGCTTATGTGTTTTTCTCGCCAGTGGACTAATTAAAATTGACTACCCACTCACTTAACTTGAAGATAATAATTTGGTTATGTGCTCGTTCGGACTTGTTCCCTTTGTGTACGTGTATAATTGTTCCTTTAGGTAGTCAAATTTTTGCTCCATCTGTCAGTTTTTCCAACGTAAGTCCATCGCTCCTTTTTCTTGCTTTTTCTGAATTTTTTTTACAAAAACTAAAAATACAAAAATATTTTCCATTTTTCTTCCACCTCATTCTTTTCCTGTTTTCTCCAAACACCAAAAATATTTTTCATTTTTCCTACCTAGATTTACAAAAATCCAACAAGATTTTTCCTTTTTCAAAAAATCCAAAAAAAAAATCGTTGTTTTTATGCCAAATTGGCACCGAATTGATCATCGATTAACACGTTCCCCTAGTGCTCCATATGTAAATTCCCTTTTAGGTGATCGCGCTCTTCTCGTTGATTTTCCTCCTCATCTCCCTGATTCGTGTTCTTCTTCATCGGAGACACCTAGTTCTCCCACTTCCCTTGGTTCCGTTACCCCACCCTTCATGGCCGACGAACACACTTTAAGGGACTATTTTGCCTCAATTACGGCCACTCCACCTTCATGTATCTTTCTTCCGCCCACTCCAGTCATGCAATTTGAAATTTACCCCTTGACTATTTCTATGTTGCCCAGTTTTCGTGGCCTTGAATGCGAGTCTCCTTATACTCACTTGTGAAAATCTCTCACTGTGTGCACTACTTTTAAAAATCAAAACTTAGATGAAGAGAATGTTCATTTTCGGTTATTTCACTTTACTCTCCATGATAATTCATCCATGTGGCTCCATTCCTTGCCCACGGATTCTGTACAAACTTGGGAACAACTTTTCAAGAAGTTCATGTCTAATTCTATCCCATGAACAAAACAAATGAAATGCGCCAAGCAATTTAGGATTTTAGACAAAAGCCTACCGAACGGTTTTGTGAAGCATGGGGCCATTTTCAAGACTACATTAATAGTTGCCCACATCACGGTCTTGAGAAAATTCGCTTAGTCCATAGTTTTTACAATGGTCTTATCCCTTCTTCTCGCACCACGATTGAATCCATGCATAAAGGGAAGTTCATGCATTTAACTCCCACTGTCGCCTATAATTTTCTCCTTGAATTAGGTGATGACTCCCAAGATTGGGAGGGTACAAATGCATTTTTTAGATTCAATCCACCACGTGTAAGGAACACTTCTAAGGTAAAAAAATGATCCAGATTTTAAAACTTTGCTACAGAGCTTACACTCTTTAACAAACCGTTGGCGCTCTCAGTTGTACTATGCAACAAAACGTTTCACTTTCTAAACAAGTGATGAATGTTAACAATTCTAGTCCATCTTCTTCCAGTGCTTGACTAAGTCAAGATCATTTATCTCATTTATGTCCCTCCGTCTTGATGATCCTCAACCCACTATGTCCCAAGAGTGTGCCTTTGATACCGCTAGGAAACTCGTTCCCCCGTCGTTTACTTACAATCCTAATAATAGGAATCACCCCTATTTCTCCTATAAGTACGACCATAACCCCGCTCCTTCCCCGCTACAACAACAAGTTGGTGGTCCCCCTGGATTTCCACACAACCCACAAAGGCAACATCACCCTCCCGTACCGCATCCGTCTGCGTCTTACAATCAACAGTACTATCCCTTATCCTTTGTCCTCCACGATAGACATTCAAACAACAACGATCATCTTGTTCCTGTTCCCCCTCCTTTGTATGAGTATTCATATTCTCTTAATTCTCAGTGCGAGTTGGTACCCCAACCATCTTATGCCTCTCCACCCAATTGATCCACCTCTTCTCTCGATAATCTCCTCACTCAGTTTATGACCACTCAGAGTCAAGTCCTCCAACGACTTGAGTAGATTTTCAACCAAATTGAGTCAGGCGAGAGAAAGGTCATTTTCCCAATCAACCCATTTCTAACCCTAAGGGGAATGGAAAAGAGTCGGCCTATGAGGTTGGTTCCACTTCCACTGCACCCACTTACCAAGCGGCTATAAAAGTGGTGTTTACTCTTCGCTAGGGAAAACAAATTAATAATGGTGTTAATGATCCCAGTGATGTCCCAAATCCACCCATCCCATCTTTAGATCTTATTCCTCCGATTACCTCATCGTCCAAAACCCCATCTAATGCAGTGCCCAAAGCACCTTTCCCTGATCAGTTGGCTCCCACTAAGAAAGACCAGCAATTTCATGAGATCAAGAAAGTCTTTTAGAATTTTCACATTAACATTCCCTTCCTCACCGCCATTCAACAAGTACCTTTGTATGCCAAATTTTTGAAGGACTTGTGTACTGTTAAGTGTAGGACCAATGTTCCTCGTGATGCTTTCCTCGGAGATCAAGCTACGTCCCTTCCCCATGATAACGATGTTATGAAGTACAAAGACCTTGGTCATCCAACTGTCTCTTACATGTTAGGCGATAAGTTCACTACTAGTGATTTACTTGATCTTGGGGCCAGTGTTAATCTGTTACCTTACTTCCTCTACCTTGAGTTAGGTTTACAAAACATAAAACTTACATGGGTTACTCTTCAACTTGTTGATCATTCTGTGAAAGTACCTAAAGGAATAATTAAAGATATTTTGGTGAAAGTTTTGGACTTTTACTGGCCTGTGGATTTCATCATCTTAGACACTCCTACGCTCGACCTAACCAATACTCCTATCATATTGGGTCGCCCCTTTTTGTCCACTGCCAATGCCATCAGCAATTGTTATGACGGGTCCATGAATTTACCTTTTAGCAACATAAATGTCTAAGTTAATATCTTCCACATTATGCAACAACAGTCTGATGTCGATTTTATTAATGATTTATGTGTGTGATTGACTCCTTAGTTAATGAATGTTGGACTAAACTTACCCTGTCGATCCTCTCCAATAATGTTTGGCTCATTTTGGATCCAACTTTGACATTAATTCCTCCATCTCTGAACTAAATTCCATGTTAGATTCCACTCCACTGATGGACACTTCCTCTTGGACTCCTCCCTTCGAGCCCCTCTCTGTTGACACTCTTCACTCTGTGGATCACCCTATTCCACCTTATGAAATCGTTGCTACATCAGATTCCTCTACTTTATTCACGGATAGTTCTTCAGACTCTATTGTTGTGTCTAAGTACGATGTCACTCATGTTCCACCTACTACTTTGGATCTTAAGTCCTTACCTCCTGAGTTGAAATATACTTTCTTAGGCCCTAACAACCATCACCCTGTCATCATTACTTCTGACTTGACCCCTACACAATAAGAGAAATTAATACACACTCTTACTCATCATAGAACTACTATGGGATAGACCATTTCAGACATTCACGGTGTGAACCCTAATGTTTGTAGTCATCGCATTCATTTGGAGGAGAATGCCAAGACTTCTAGTGAACCCCAACGTCGACTCAACCCTGTTATGAAAGAATTCGTGCGCACTAAGATTTTAAAATTCCTCAATGCCGATCTTATCTACCCTATATCAAATAGTCGATGGATCAGTCTTATTCATGTAGTACCAAAAAATTCTAGTGTCACAGTCGTAAAAAATAATGAGAATGAGCTTGTGCCCACCCGTATGAAAAGAGGCTAGCGAGTTTATATTGACTATCGAAAGCTCAATATTGTCACTCGTAAGGACCATTTTTCTCTTCCCTATATTGACCAAATGCTCTAACATTTAGCTAGTCATGCCTATTACTGCTTCCTTGACAACTATTTAGAATACAACTAAATTCCCATTGCCCCTGAAGATCAAGAGAAAACTACCTTCACATGTCCCTTGGACACTTTTTCCTACTCTAGCATGTCATTTGGCCTTTGTAATGCACCCGTGACTTTTCAACGGTATATGATTAGCATTTTTAGTGACATGGTAGAACGTTTTCTCAAAATCTTTATGGGTGATTTTTCTATGTTTGGTTCTTTCTTCGAACAATGCCTTTCTCACCTCACTATGGTCCTCAAACGTTGTCAAGAAAAGAAGTTGGTCCTCAATTGGAAAAAATGCCACTTCATGGTCAAAAATGGAATTATTCTAGGTCACGTAGTCTCTCGCGATGGTATTGAAGTAGATAAAGAAAAAGTCGACTTAATTTCCACGTTTCCCATTCATAAGTCTGTTAAGGACATTCGCTCCTTCTTAGGACATGCAAGCTTCTACCGTCGTTTCATCAAGAACTTTTCTAAAATCGCTTGACCTTTAACAACCCTTTTATCCAAATATGTTCCCTTTGTCTTCTTCTTTTGAGCGCCTTAAGGCAAAGTCCACTTCTGCTCCTATCATTTAGCCTCCTAATTGGTCTTTACCTTTTAAGCTCATGTGTGATACCTCTAATTTTTCTCTAGGTGTTGTACTTGGTCAGAGGGTTGACAAGCGCCATCACGTCATTTATTATGCTAGCAAAACCATCCATGACGCTCAACTTCATCACACGACCACCGAAAAGGAATTGCTATATGTCGTATTTGCACTAGATAAGTTTAGGTCAAATTTCATCGATTCCCCTATCATTGTTTACACTGACCACGCCGCCCTGAGGCCCCTTCTTCAGAAGAAGGATTCTAAGCCATGCTTGATACAGTGGATTCTCTTGCTTCAAGATTTTGACCTCGAAATTCGCAATAAAAAAGGTTGTAAAAATTTAGTTGCAGACGATCTCTTCCGCATTACTATTATGTCTAAATTTGATCCCATCCCTGTTTCTGAAACATTTCTCGATGAGCAACTTTTTTCTATCTCCACCTCACCTTGGTATGATGATATCATTAATTTCCTTGTTATCGACCAACTGCCCAATCATTGGTCTAAACACGAGCATTCTAAGTTCATGGCACAGGTGAAGTTTTACTCTTGGGAAGATCCACTCCTTTTTAAGTATTGCACTGATCAAGTCATTCGTCGATGTGTTCCTAACCATGAATAGTCTAGTATTCTCTCCTTTTGTCACGATGGTGCCTGTGGTGGCCACTTTAGCTCCACGAAAACCGCCACCAAAATTTTGCAAGGTGGTTTCTACTGGCCCACTCTTTTTCTACATGCCCATCACTACTTCCAGGCTTGTGCCAAATGCCAACAATTTGGGCATATTTCTCGTCGTCACATGATGCCTCTCATACCTATTCTCATCATCGAAATCTTCAATGTGTGGGGCATTTATTTCCTAGGTCCTTTTCCATCATCTTATGGTTTCCAATATATTCTAGTTACAGTTGATTATGCTTCCAAATGGATAGAAGCCATCGCTTGGCGCACCAATAACCATCGCATTATGGTCAATTTTCTTAAGGAGTATGTCTTCACACATTTTGGAACTCCCAAAGCTATCATTAGTGATGGAGGTAAACATTTTTGTAATCGAGTCTTTGAACATCTCGTGAAAAAG
This sequence comes from Sambucus nigra, assembly GCA_949130495.1. Lineage (NCBI taxonomy): Eukaryota > Viridiplantae > Streptophyta > Magnoliopsida > Dipsacales > Adoxaceae > Sambucus > Sambucus nigra. The sequence goes on along the minus strand of OX422222.1, from coordinate 355,970,883 downwards.
TATGGTGTTACCCACAAAGTTGGTCTCTCTTACCACCCTCAGACTAGTGGTCAAGTTGAAGTTTCTAACCGCGAAATCAAACAAATCCTAGAAAAAACAGTTAATCCTAATAGGAAAGACTGGTCCTTATGCTTGAACGATGCTTTGTGGGCATACCATACTACTTTTAAGACTCCGATTGACATGTCTCCTTATCGTTTGGTTTTTGGTAAACCATGCCACTTACCTGTCTAGCTTGAACATCATGCCTATTGGGTTGTTAAAACCCTTAATTTTGATATCGATGAGGCTAGCATCCATTTAAATCTCCAACTTAATTAATTATAGGAAATATGGAATGATGCCTATGATTTGTCTAAGAAGTATAAGGACAAAATGAAGTGGATCCATGACCAAAGCATTCTACGCAAATAATTCCACCCTGGTCAGAAAGTTTTGTTATATAACTCTCGTCTTCATCCCTTTCCCGGGAAGTTAAAAACCAGGTGGTCTGGACCCTTTGTTGTTGAATCTGTTACTCCCTATGGTGCCATCACAGTACAAAATCCTAAGGATTGTAGCCTCTTTCAAGTCAACGGTCAACGATTGAAGACTTTCTTAGAGCTAGGCCCCACTCACATAGAAGAAATTGACCTTATTGACCCCATTTATGAAGATTGACTCTTCAGTCTTGTTTGGGGGTGATTATAATCACCCCAATTTTTTGCCACCCCTCGCTTTCACAGTTCTTATCTAGAGGGTAAGTTACCGATCGTTCTGTCTATAGACGTTAAACTTAGCGCTACCGGGAGGCAGCCCGTCTTATATTTTTTATGAGTATGAGCCTTATCTTGTTTGGGGGTGGTGTTTCAGATCACCCGCTGATTTTCACATGCTTTATAGACTTGTACATATTTTTGTGTCGCATATGTTCTTCAGGTCTCATCCATGCTCCACCATGCGATATAATTTCATAAGCGATTAATTATGGTAATATCTTTTCTACCTTGTGCTTTTCATTTTCTATATATAGTTTTAAACATCGGGGACGATGTTCTCTTTTGTTTGGGGGTGGAAAATTTATTAAAATTGTAACTCTTTTGAAAAAATTTCAGAAACAAATGATTTTAAATTTCTGTGCAGTTAAAAATAAATTTTTATGACATGAATTGTCTATCATCCCTCTTTTATAAATCTCGGAATACTCGTGATCAACCCTAGAATTACGCTTTTACCATAAAATTAAATAATGCCTCTTAAAAGCGTACTTGCACTATGAATTCCTAAACTCGGCAATTTTACACTATCACATTTATAATCAAAGTTGAAGAGTAACAACATTCTTAAGAGAACCTTAAAAGATCACTAGTGGAGACTTAAAACCGGTGAGATTTGAGTTTTTCATCTTTTTGAGGGTTTTTACGTAACTTCGAGTCACGAGTTGATTCAACTTTCTTTGGGTATTGCATTTAGTCGTTGCATGGTCTCATTATTTTTTAAATTTGGTTAAATCACTGAGAATGACATTACTTTCGAGTTGTAAGAAACATGTGTCTTGTAGTTTGTCCCGAGCACTAAACCGATTTTACCACACACTTACCATTTTCCCTTATCACACTATCATTCACCCATTATCCTTTTCCATATTATCCATATCCCTATGTCCATTCTATATACCATCCATATATAATTTTCTCATCACTACCATCATTTTTTAGAAAAAGAGTTTTTGAAATTATCAATGTAAATTGTCTTCATTTTTGTTATGAAAAGAAAAATTCATCACAATAAAAAAAAAAGAAAAAAAGTTAAAAAAAGAAGCAAAGAAAAAAAAATAGAATAGAAGAAAAAGACAGCATGTGATCATAGATTCAAAAGATGAAGACATTAGTCAGTCAAAATGTGTCACACTTTTCTCAAAAACCCTTTTATTCATCTTCTTCATTTCAATATCCCCTTGTACCTTTCATAAACCACATTTTCACCCTCGGTAAGGTGTTCGGGTAAACGAGAAGTCTATATGGTGAATAACTCTACATTCTCGACATAGTGGTTAGCATTCATTTATGAGATCAATTTTCTTTCATATATCCGTCATTTTTTGTAAGTGTGTGAGACGTTTGAAATTGTTTACATTTACTCACATCCTCACACACTACAGATATACACTTACCCAATTCTCAGAGAGTTCGATTCAGAGAGATATATCCAGGGAGAATGGAAGTCAAAGCTTTGATTCTATAAAGGCGATCTAAGAATTACTCAAATGATACTTAAGATTGTTTCACACTAACACATGTTGAGTTTTAGGAAGAATTACGCTTTTTGGTATTAAGTAATTTTATATCTTATTTTGATAGTTGAACACGGTGTTCCTTGACGTCCTTCTTAGTTGGGTTGTATAGTGTTTCATCATCTACTCAAATACAACATTTATATAAGTTTTTAAATTTTATGGATAGATTCACTGCAAACCCTCACGAGACACCACTTGTCCTGTAGAACAACTTATATGTTTAACGGCTTGTTGCACATGCTAAGTGCAATTACAAGTGCTTGCGAAAGTGGCACACTTTTGGTTACTTATCTATTTTTTCTCTCTATTTTTGCTCGAGGACTAGAAATGTTCTATTTGGGGGCGGTGTGATAAGCATCCAAAAGTGTATAATTTATGCCCCCAATAGAAGCACTTTAGTCACTCGTTTTAATTAAAAATGGCCTTATGTTCGTATTTTATCATGTTGCAGGTCAATACGCGGTCACGGTATTAAACAAGGTTCTAAAAAACGCGGGGCGTGACCAAGGCGTGGAGGCCAAGCCTTAAGCCTTAGAAGCCTAGGCGGGCCTTGGCGTAAAAAGGCGTCAAAAGGCGTTTAGGCATTTTTTAATATATTTTAATATTTTTTAACTATGACAAGGCTATTTAAAATACTAAAATGGTACATACCTTAAAAATATGTCTAAATATTTATAAATTAAAATACTATTTTTTTAAAATATAAAAAAAAAACAAAAAAATTTCATCATTTCACGCCTTACTTCTAAAAAACTCGCGTTTTTTCACGCCTTACCCCAAAAAAACGCATGTTTTTTCACGCCTTGCCCCAAAAAACGTTGACCATCGTTGACCACGCCTTGATCCACGCCTAGGGCCAAAACGTGGCGTATCTAAAAAGCTTCGCGCCTAGGCGCGCCTTGGCGCCGCCTAGGCGCGTTTTTTAGAACACTGGTATTAAATTATGCTAAATCGACGTAATTGCGATAAAGTAGTGGTCAAAATCTTGCTTCGAAGAAATAAAAAAGATCATGAAGTTTGAAGTACTTTTTGAGCTTGTTCAGATGAGTTCCGATGCCCTAAACCCAGTCCCGTATCAAACGTAAGCCTAAAACCGAGCCTAAGCCATTGCTCGAACCTCGTGTGTGTTTAGTTTGTATTTTTTTAGATTTTTATTTGAGTCGTATATATTTTTAGGGTTTAATTTATATTTTAATTGTGTGCACATAGTTTTATTTGATAGGGTCCATTATTATGTGTCGAGCTTATTTATGCAAATATTGTACGCGAGTTTATTTTAGTAGGTTTTTCTTTATTTTATTTTATTAATTTTAATTTTATTAGTATAGTTTTAGTATTATTATTTTATTTTATTATTGAGTTTTGTAGTAATTTAGAGATAAGGATTTTAATTTTTAGGTTTTAATTTTAATAAACTTTATCCTTTTAAGTTCATTTAACTTTATAATTATAGTTGAATTTTTAAATAGATTTTATTTTTTTATAGGTGAAACACACACACACAAATCTTACCATACACACCACTACACCGCATCATTTCCCTTCATCATCTTCTCCACCCAACACCTTTTCTCTCCTCTTACCTCCATTAAAACTCAACTCCACAATCCAACATAATCAAACACAAGTACCTGCTGCAAACCATACCCGAAACCATATAAAACCAAACTCGTAACCATTAACTTCCCACTCCGACCCTTAATCTGATGAAACCGGACCTGCCCATTTCCTGTCCTTAAACTCGCCGACCCCGGTACCCCATGAACCCATTTCCAAATACCCAAAACCCGAACCTAGTTGCCCATCTTCAAAACCCAAGATCCAATCCGTACAACCCTATCAATATGTTTCCAAAGACCCATCTCCAAGACCTTCACCATTTCAAATCACCACCAACCTCCATAAAAATCAGAATCTCTCCCAAGTAAAATATCCGCGTGCTTTCATATATCCAAAACTATTTGACTTGGGCAAAAGAAAATGCCACAAAAATATCTCTTCAGTCAACGCATCGTGGGTTATAAAACAAGAAAAGTAGCTCATTTCAAGTAGGGGGACTCTCATCCACAGATAGCAACGAGAAACACAAAAAGAAAAGAAAAAAATCTGCTTAGGGTAGAAAAAAATTCAGAAAGATTCCAAAATAAAATTAGTTTAGAATTAGAAAAAATTTATAGGTTCAGTTTTTTATTTTAGTTTTATAATCTAGCCGAGTTTTCATGACAAGTTTGGATGCGTGTTAATGCACACAGTTGACATAAGGAATTAATGTGTATCGTATCTCTTTTTTTCCTCTTTAATTTCTTATTTATTGATTGTGCTTGTGCTGAATTTTTAATCATGTCTGGCGAAACACCCCATTCAAGGGGGGATGAAACGCATGTGTTCAGTTATTTAATAAATTAATTGTTCATTGATGTCTTCTAGGCTAATTAAATTGAGAAAAATCACACACTAATTTATGTAACGAGAGTTAATAAATTAATATTAAAAATTGATATTTGATTTTTGGATTTGACTTAGAGATAAGTCCTATTCTTAAATTCAAGTATTAATTATGTGTGTGCAATTCAAAGATCCGTACAAAATTTTATGAATTGACTTTAGCGGATAATTTATAAAAATAAGTATGGATCTTACTTTTTATATGTAGTGACAATTTCGGATTTAATTGCTGAAAAAGATAAAATTGAATTTAGGATTGTAAGTTTTATATTCAATATTAGTTTGAACTTTTCAAATGAATAATTAGGACATTAAATTAATTGAACTACGCGGTGTAATCTCATCTCTTGTTTTTTCTCTTAAATTATAAACTAGATTAATTTTTAATTTTTCGGAGTCATTTTAATTACATAATTTTTATATTCTCCCTTGAAATTGTTTTTAAATATAAAAAAAATTATAAATTTGAAATTGCAATTTTTCACGATAATGATTTCAACGCTTGAAATTGGATTGATACCCAAATTTACCATGATACTGAATGTTTAACAAGTTTTGTAGGTGATTTTAAAAGAATTTTGATACTCGAAGTTTGACCGCAACGACTGAAGAATAAAGAAAATAGGTCACACAAAAGAACAAGTATCAATGTGAATAAATTATATTTTAGCATAAATCGAGTACAAGGTTGCGTAGAAGGTTGCTTCGACAACCATGATAGAGGTTGCAAGGAAGGTTGATCCAAACGACCATGGATGAGGTTGCGCAGAAGGTTCCTTCAAGCAACCATGAATGAGGTTGTGCGAAAGGTTGCTCCGAACAACCATGACTGAGGTTGCACGGAAGGTTCCTCCAAGCAACCATAACTGAGGTTGTGCGGAAGTTTGCTCCGAGCAACCATGATTGAACAAATTGCTAAAATTTTAAGAAAAAAATCTTATTTTTCCATGGTCATTAAAAAAATATCATTTTGACTAGGTCTCTCAAAAAATATGAACGTATTTATTTGAGTTCAGTCTTTGAATGGTTTACCCTGAGAGAACACAAAATATTCATGTGATTTTAAAGTGGTAGATGGATTCTCCAAAAATAAATGTTTTTTTTACCCGAACCACTTGAATTTCTACAAAGAGGTATATATATATATATATATACAGAAAGGGTTTCATGCATAATCAGTTTGCGTACCCTTCGTACGGACCATCTTTTTAAAATAGTAAAAATAATAATTTTGGGCGGATTTTTTTTTATGTTTTTTAAACATTTCCGTAGGACCATAAAAAAATCAACTCAAAATGAATTGTTTTGCTATTTTAAAAAAATCGGTCAAACTTTGTCAGTTTTTAAGTTGTTTTTAACTGACAAAGTTTGACCAATTTTTTTAAAATAGCAAAAAATTCATTTTGAGGTGAATTTTTTTTATGGTCCTACTGAAATGTTTAAAAACCATAAAAAAAAATTAGCTCAAAAATATTTTTTTTACTATTTTATCAAAAATGGTACGCGCCAGGGGTATGCAAACTGGGGTATGCATGAGAACCGTTCTCTCTCTCTCTCTCTCTCTCTCTCTCTATATATATATATATATATATATATATATATATATATATATATATATATATAGTACTGCTCTTGTGCATACGAGTCTGTATTTTAAGAGCGCAAAAAATATATATATATACACATGTACGGTCCGCACTCTTAAATGCGGACTGGTGTGCACAAGAGCAGTACTGTATATGTATGTGTATATATATACATATATATATATATATACATATATATATATATATATACATATACAGTACTTCTCTTGTGCACACCAGTCCGCATTTTAAGAGTGCGCACCGAAAATGTGTCACCTGGCGGTGAGCGCAAAAAAGAGAGAGAGTACCTATAATTTATCCTATAATTTCTAGGCTCACTGACAGGTGACACATGTCTGGTCATTACGCCAAATCTGTCGAATTGTCACGGTCATTGACCTTGACAAGTTAGACTTGTCAAGGTCAATGACCGTGACAATTCTGGGGGTGATAAATTTTTTTTTCACGGTCAATGACCGTGACAAGTTCATTAGAATTGTCACAGTCGTGTCACCGTCTATGACCGTGACAATTCTGGGCAGAATTAAAAAAAAATATGCTGGGCAGTATGGCCACTGCCACTGTCCAGCAGTATATTTGTACCTGTTATAGCAACGTTGTACCTGTTCAAACATTATATATCCAAATAAAAAAGAGATAATGCAAATATACATTCAAAACAATATGCATCATAATATAATCCAAATATAATTCAAACGTAAGAACTTAAAATAATTCAATTCAAATAATGTCACTACATGTCTAGGGTAAGGTTAGCTCTGAGGAGGTGAGTAGGCCACACGATATACGAATTGACACACCCAACGATATACATCGTGCCGCATTATTCACGCAACTACAAGGGGGAGTTCTCATTCCTAGGTATCACATGCGTGACGAGCACCTTGGACTCGATGTCTTGAAGCAAATATCCATGAACTGGCATACCGTAGATGGTATTCGGGTCCCTCAACCCCCGCCATATCCGCTAGCCATCAAATATGTCCAGTATAAACACGCTCGGCCAACCAAGTGTCGACATCGATCGGTTGAAGGGAGCCAAATAGGGGAGTGGATAATTAAAGTCCGCACGTATTGGCGATGAAGCAGCGAGGTCCACATCCTCGTCATCCTGCACCTCCTCCTCCACCACCTTCTCCTTCCCTTTCCCCTTACAGTTTCTGCCCAACGAACGCTTCATGAATGAGAACATATCTTGGACCGTCGCCTCCAAATGGTACATCTTCGCGTCATGTGAGTCCACCATTCGAGTCAACCCAGTGTCACTCGTCTCTAATCCGATGATCCTAGATTTGGCCACCCGCGAGCTCACCCCCTTATCCTCCCCTTGTGGTCAGTGCCAAGCACTTGGCTGAGTGCGTCTGTGAACAAAGATATCTTGTTGGCATCAGACTGCGACTCATGTACTTCCTTCAGCTTTCCCTGAAACGACAAAAATCACATGATTAGTAACATAAGTAAATAAAAAAATTATAACGTAATTAAAAAAAAGTAAACTATCGGATTACTTATAATCGTGGTCGCGACTCTCGGGGACACCTCCTTATCCTTCCCCTTCTTCGTTCGAATAGCCACATAAGTATCGAGCCTATGTGGCCTACCCCCAGGGTCACTCCTTGTCCCCTGAAATAAAATAAAATAAAATTAGTATCGGCCCCGCAAAGTAAAATAATGCAGAATAATATATTTCTGTAGTTATAGAAAAATTAAATCTTACCATCATCCTATGCTCCACCTCGGCGTAAGACGTCCGCCCGGAGTAGTGCACGTCCATCTTTTTTTCCCGATTTTCCCTCCCCGTTTGGCAAGATGCCAATTGTCACTCCCCAATCTCATTGTCAATGAACTTTTGCCATTATGCCAATGAGATCGGCTCATTCGACGGGATGGATTCACGCATTCGGATAACGGACTCTCGGGACTTCCTAAAGTATCGGGTCCGCATATTTTTCTTCCACGTCTTGTGTTTCTCCCTCAACTGCTCCAAGACGGAATCGCATAGCTTTGGATCCAGGCTGAATTTTTCCTGTCCAACAAATACAATGTTAGTTGCAAATAAATATAAATATAAATATAAATATAAAATGAAATCGAAATTGAAATTGAAATATTCATATAAATATAAATATAAATTCGTTACATGTAGTGCCACCCAAATAGCTAGCTTGAGCTCATTTGGCACCTCCCTCTAACTAGTGTAACCCAATTCGATGATCGTCTTTACCATCTCGAGGGATCTCGCTAATAGCCCCGTCTTGTTCTCGATGGCCATCCCCAATATTTCATATTTGGGAAGCCTAGGGGCCGAGGAGCCCTCCTCACCTCCGCTACCATCGAGCCCAGACGACATCATCACAATCAGCATCATCATCCTCGCCTTAATACCTGAAGGAGACATTTGTTGAAAAAAAATGTTGTTATTAGTACAAATCAAAATGAATTAGAAGAAGACATGCAAATATGTACAATCACTACAAATTCAAATGAATTGTTACTGTTTAACACCTCACTTCTGAATTCCAAAATAATAGCATCTAGCTCATAATATGTACATAACCATTCAATTGATACTTTCCTCATACACTTTTGCGCCGAATACATAACCGTTCAATTGATACTTTTTGTACTATTGTGCCACGAACAAGGGTCCGGTGGCTAGACGAGCAAGCCTTGATGTCGCATCACCCGTCTTTAAGAGCTGAGAATATAAATAAATTAATTAGATTAGTTGTAAAGTTTGAGTGTAATGAAACGTTATATAACGACCATTTTCATTATAATTACCTCTTGTGACAACCACAGCCTAAATTCATTATCTGATTGTACCATTATTTTTCGTCTTTTATTGTTCTCACAGGCTTCATATTTTCTGCATATTACAAAATTAAACTTACTAAAGTATTCTAAAATAATTTTAAACATTAAAATATTCTAAAATAATTTTAAACATTTAAATAATTTAAACTTACTTTTTCCATTCTTCGACATCTTTATATGTGTCAATTAGATAACGATTTACTTGTTCATGTTGCAAACTCGTTAATTTCGCTCGTTTTCCCATCACATGACCACCATCATCGACAAACTCATTAGTGTCATCAATGTTGGTCGAGTCAGGCATATATTCCCGATTATATATTGATGACTCCATGGTGATGTATTCCTCTGCAATTGATCCTGTAATGTATCGCGTATTCTTGACGTAATCTTCAAAAACTTTCATCAATCTTTCAAACGAATACATTCACCGATATCTAACTGGACCACAAAGAAGTGCCTTGTCGCATAGGTGTACCAATAAGTGAACACGTATGTCAAAGAATGCTGGGGGAAAGTACTTCTCCAACACACAAATCGCTTCGGTCACCGCCAATTTTGCGGCCACTATGTGTTCTCGATTTACTACCTTCTGACACAAGAGTGAGAAGGTAATACTAATTTTTATAATAGCCCTCCGCAAATCCTTGTGCTTGTAGAAACTGTGCTTAAATAATAGAGGAACCAATTGCATGATCACATGCTAATCGTGGGACTTACACTTATGTAAATCATGAGTAGAATAATTCACAATCCTTTGCAAGTTGGACGAAAAAATAGATGTGCCCTTCAAATTATATATTGTGTCTAAAAGCACCTTCTTTCCCCACTCGTCAAAGTAAACGCAGCATGGGGAATTATTGTCCTTCCCCTACTATCTTCTTTCAACCATATTTGTGCTTAAGTTTCAATGATTTAAAGTCTTTTCATGCATTTTCTCTATCCTTTGAATGATTCCTCCCAAGGAAAGTGCCCACAATATGTTCAGCGAAGTTCTTCTCTGCATGCATCACATCTAATACATGGCGCACCGGGTTATTCTTCCAAGAAGGCAAGTCAAATAAAATTGACCTCCTAGACCATGCCTTTATTGTCTCACTTTCATTCCCAGTTGGGGTCTTCTTATACTTGAGATTCTTAAATTTGGGATTCTTACCTGGCATATTAGGGCCACATTCAGAAGATTTACTTTTAATTTTTGAACCTGAAAGTTGTCTCGACGGTAGCCTACGTTCAACCCCGCCCAATAAAAAATTAGAACCTTTCTTAAATCTAAAACTATGAGCCGGGGGTAAAAATCTCGTATGGAAATGGTATACATTTTTTGAGCTAAAGGATATACGAAGATTCAGTCTCCTCTTTACAAATAGAACACCCCAAATAACCATGTACTACACAACCGAATAATGTCCCATAAGCTGGAAAATCATGAATTGCCCATATCAACATAGCTTTCAGCGGAAACTCTTCTTTTCTAAAATTGTCAAATGATTGCACCCACAACTCATTTAAGTCTTCTACCAAAGGGGCGAGGTAGACGTCAATGTCATCACTTGGTGCCTTTGGCCCAGGTATCAATAAAGACATCATCGAAAATTCAGGTCTCATACACTGTGAATGAGGGAAGTTGAGTGGGGTTAGGATCACTGGCCATACACTCTGATTGGTGCTTAGATTTCCAAATGGATTGAAACCATCTGTTGATATAGCCAAATAAATGTTACGCTGTTCTCGAGAAAAATTGGGATATTCATAATTCATCCTCCTCCAAGCTGTAGAATCAATAGGATGACGCATGAGATTACCTCCTACTTCTGCCCTAGCATGCTAAGTCATTGCCTTCGCTATCCATACTGTGAAAAATCGCTTTAATCTAGGCCCAACGGGAAAATATTTCAACAATTTTTTAGGCACTTTTGAGCTTGTGCCTTCTTTACTAGTAGATTGGACATATCTAGGTTCATCGCAAACTAGACAACAATCGAGATTTTCATACTCCTTTCGGTATAGTATGCAGTCATACACACAAGCATGAATCGATTTACACTTCATAACCAAGCCTTTTAAATTGTTCTTAATAACATGATAGCTATTTGGAAGTGTATTCTCCTTGGGTAGTAACCCCTTCATCCATTTCAGAATTAGTGTTACGCTATTGTTAGATAAATCGTACTGCGTCTTCAAACTGTGCAAACCAACTATGGCATGTAAAATTGTTTGATCTTTCTCACAGCCAGAGTATAACGATTGGGTCACCTTAAATTTTAAACTTTGGTAGTCATCATCAAGTTTTATCGTGATATCTTCACGAGCACTTGAACCTTATACATCATCAGTAACCTCATTCTCCTCTGCTTCATAAACTCTGTACGCATCATCAACTAAATTCTCTAACATATTATAATCTACGCCATCCCCTTCTACATCTATCCTACTTGTTGAAGATTGTTGTGAAGGTTGTTCGGGGACAAAAGGAACTTTTAATTCACCGTGAAAAATCCAAAATCGATAACTATCTTGCATACCCAATCTTAACAAATGTAGTTCAACTGTTTTCCACTCAAACACCTTACCATTCTTACACCTAGCACACGGACACGGAAACTCTTCATCATTATGACATCTCTTTGCGTATTTCACAAATTCATTAGCACCTATGCGAAACACATCCCCCATTCTATTTGTCTCACCCATCCGCTCTTTGTATTTCGGATATCCCATCACAGCTACCACAACTAATCACCTATTAAAGGTAAGAAGCATATATTCATGGATTAGTATAAACAAAACTTAGATTTATAATATGTTTCATTTAATTATGTCTTATTTATATTCAATTTTTAAATTTTAAATTCAAATTCAAATTTAGATGTTTCATTTAATTTCATTTAATTTCTATTTCCTCCATCCCCTCTAAAGTATGAGTGGTCATATCACATTCAAGACCGCATATTTTTGTAATATACTTAACAGCTTATGCACATTATTACGATTTGAAAAAAATTCGGAATCATATCCCCGTAGTTCTCCAAGTACACGATGTAGATTGGAAAGTATGAGTATTATTTCAATTGATCAATTGAAATAACAATCACACTTGTCAATCTAGTATGTACCCAGAGAACATTAGGATAGAACTGCAGAACTTTCTCCAAAAGTAACAACTCTAAGACACTAAGAATATTAATATAGAGAAATTATGTAGTCCCAAACTATCCAAACGCGACAATTCAAGAGATCTCATTACAGGGGTAATGACTCTCGAACAGGTCTAAGGGCTATTGAATGCGTACGCATAAGAACTAGAAGATTGGTATCTATGCGCACTATATGTAATTTCAAGTATGTTTCATGTAATTATCATATTATATCTATATTGTTCGTTATACAAAGTAATTTTCAAAAAAAGTTGAAAAATCCCACCCGCATATGGACAATAATCCAGTGGTCACGCCACTTTTAAAAGTAAACAACCCAACATCAATCCACTATAATTCAACCGCAATGGCAACAATAAATGTGTATCCCGTACTCCTTATAATTCATCTACTCAATTACTTCTTTTCATCAATTAAACTAACAATTAAAGTATACAATTATTAATTTACTAATTTACAATGAGGGGCAATCCTACTTGCATATGAAAGGGGCACTAATTATTAATTTACAAAAAAAATTAACAACCAATCAATATTAAATCAATCAATTCTTTTACAAGGGGTACTACAATATGAGGGACAATATCTAATAAACCAATAAAAATTTAATTAAAGAAAATACACACACGCACATATACACACCCTGCTCCCTCCCCCTGCCCACCACACGCACACACACACATATATACACACGCACATATACGCACACACATGCACATATACACACACACACGCATACACAAACACACACACACACACATACCCCCCTCCTCCAGACCTACTGCCTCCCCACCACCACCACACACATGCATATACCACACACACACACACACACACACACACACACATTTACAAACACATATATACACACACGCACATATACATACACATATACAAATATAGAGGAGAAATAGAGAGTAAATGTAATGACCCCACTTTTATATGTTCATATATAGTTTTAAATGTTTTATTATTTCATACATGATATGAATAATTTTAATTTATTATTTTAGTCTAATCCTCCCTTTATAAATCATGAAATATCAAATTAGTTACAAACATAAAATTTTAAAGTTTTCGGTAGTAATGCTCATATTAGAGACTAGTTTTGACCATTATAATATAACAATTGACTTGAGGAAAAAAAAACTAAAAAGTTGTAGATATATCAATTAGGTTTGTAACAAAATAAACGGTGTGTTAAACAGAGGTCCGAGCAAGAAGTTATACCGAAATTACGAAATAAGGGCATATTTGCCCATCCTTTAAGTCATATTTTGGTCTTATTACCACACCATGTGTAATATTTTGATTCGTTGAAGGGAAGGCTGGTTTGGCTGACTTAAACACTTTAAACTAACCTTCTTATTCATCAAAATGGATTAAATCAAAGTCTTATAGCATATCCTAAGCTAAATGATAAGTTTTGGGGTAGAAAGTAAAATTTATGAAACTTTGGGGACTTAATTTTGAAATAATGAAAGTTTTAGGGACTAAAATGAAAATATATAAAGGACTATTTTGTAAATAAAATATTTCAAGGACCTCTAAAAAATATTGAAAATGTATGGTGTAAAATTACTAAAATACCCTTCATGTGTAAAATGACCCTAATACCCTTAATAACTTTACATCTCGTGCTTGACACCTCGTGCTATACTTTTTCCACCACACTGTACACGTGTCACCTTTAAAGGAAGGGACAAAACACATGTCATGCAATTAGATAAAGTTAAAACACGTGTCGCCATCTGGTGAATTAAGGTTGCAAGATAGCCTCGTTACGCGACACGCGACATGCTGACTCGCCAATATGAATGCTTAATCATCGGGACACATGTCCACACCCTAATACCTTTGGAAAACTATAAATATAAGACTTATGATCAGTTATTACACGAAATCCATTCCAAATATCAAAGATAAATAGTGAGAGAAAGTGTGAGGAAGTTTAAGAAGAAGTTTCGTCTTAAGATTAACGAGCGATCCAAGACTCTGTATCTGTAACTTCGGATTTCTGTTCTAGGTGAGTAATCTGTGACATTCCTTGTGTATTTTGATTATATGATATTATTCAAACTACATATATTTTGTGAAATGATTTTATTCTCAAATACATCTGATACCGATGATTCCGTCGTTTGTTATATGTGTATATCTCTTGATATATACATCTGATTTGAATTCTAAAATTATTTATTCGGCCGATGGAAACTCTCTTACTATGTTGGCCTTGACTACCGGGTGGAAATATTTGGATGGTACCTTCCCAGCGGGTTTATCGCTGGTGTGCCCTAAATAAGGCGTTGTTTCAGATATCATGATTTTCTGTCTGTGTTGTTGCCGGGTGGAAACATTTGGTAACACTATCTGTTTATCTGGGTATTAGAGCGTCCATGGCCATTAAAATAAAATTGAATAATTGACATATTGCTCAATTGTTTTATCTGTTTTGTTCTGAACTGTTTATTGTGAAAATATATACTGTCAGTTTGCTTTATATATTTTACTGCAAATTCCTATCCATATATGTATATGCCTTATGTTGTAAATTTAATAGGTATCAATTTTCTGAAAAACCATGGAATGTCTGGAGATTAATTCTCACTCGGCTTTTAGCTGATGTTATATAAATAACCATTTTTCAAGAAATAGGTAGGTTCGCGGAGGGAACAAAAAAGGACTGTGTTGAAGATTCAGCTTTTAGAGCACTTTTTGTTATTATGTTTGTTTTAGCATTTTGAGCCTGTTTGGCTCTCTTGTAATAAGTTTTAAATTTTATCTTAAGTTGTAACGCGTTGTCACTTTTAAAATAAATGAAGTTTTCTTTTAGAAAGCTCTGATGACGTAATTCTTTTACTTTCAGTAGTTTATGATTCATAATCATGTGATTATATTTTCGTTGCACTTATTTAAGGAAACAATTTAAGTCAGAATATATGTTGCCTTGGTGGCATGTCAAGACACTCGTTCCCTACTACTAATTTTGGAATGGGATCGTGACAGTAAACATACCAAAGTTCTAGAGAGAGAGAGCAACCGCTAGAGAGAGAGAAGTGGAGGGAACAAAATCGATGGGAAAAAAAGAAGGGGGAGGGTTTTTTTACTAACAGAATTGTCACGGACATGTCACGGTCAATGTCCGTGACAAGTCTTTGTCACGGACTTGTCATGATCATTGACCATGATAAAAAATGCGTATTTTTTTGTCACGGTCATTGACCGTCACAAGCCTAGCCACTAAAAAGGTGACAATTTTACCATTTTGGTGTAGTGGGTCCGCACCACAAGAGCAGTACTTTATATATATATATATATATATATTAAGTTTTGAAAGGCAATTTTCAAAATATGCCAGCAAACTATGCATCAATTAATTACTTATTACAATTCGTTTAAATAAGAGTAATTGACTTTTCTCATAAATCCTACTTGTGGTTAGTATGCTGGCTAGGGTCGTACAATACATCATTAGAATATCTAAGCTTTATAAGGTCATTATTAAGTGTGTGCACGTGAAAAATTATTTGGAGGGCCTCTTTTAAGAGCATCCACAATGGTGGATGTTCGTAAAAGGTAAGTTTACATATTGAAAAGAAGGTTTAGCTTTCCTGGGAGTAAGATTCCACAATGGTGGGATATAAAAAAATTGCATCCAAAGTTGTACGAAGATTGTAGGAAATAATAATAACACTTCTTAGGCCATCTCCAATGCATGGGCTTATAGTCTAAATTTACACATTTTAGCTTCATAGTGGGTATAGAAAGATGTACATTCCGGTGAGAGAAAACGTAGAGAGAATGTAAATGTATATTGTGTCTAGACGGTGGATAAGTGGGGTTCAGGGAGCTGGATGGTAGACAGTTGGTCGTCCAGTCCCCAGACAGTTAACTGTTGTCCGTCCGAGCTTTTTTTTTTTTTTTAAATTTGTTTGTAACGGCTCTAATGTAACGGCTATTTAATTTTTTAACGGATATATTTAATCTTTGTATATAAATATCTAACCCCAAAACTTTTAAATTACAAATCCAATATTTATAGTTTCAAATATATTGTATGGATTCTCCCTCTCAAAGTAATCCAACTAATTCATATCGGTTACCAAATTTCACTTCGCATGAAGAGATATTATTATGTCACGCGTATGTAAAATATTCCATATATGGAGTTGTCGGGACAATCCAAAACTCACTTACGAATAGGGAAAAAATTACTACAGAATATAACTCTAGCGAGGGACTTAACTACAAACGCATCGAGAATGCATTGCAGGGGAAATTTTGAACAATAAATAGAGATTGTTTATTGTATTCAGCGAAGTTGTCTCGAGCATACGGAGACGGTAAAGATAGCGGTACGACGAAGTTAAATGGGTAATCACACTTGGTTGCGATTAATTTATTATTTAAATTTAATATTCTTAATTTATATAACTAATGCTACAAATATTTTTTGTAGCTACAACGTGCTAGTGATAACTTTCGTGCTGATACGGGTCATAAATTCGTGTACGATCATTGCTACGAGGTGCTCAAGGATTTGCCCATATATACAATGTCAACCACGGGTTCATAATATACGGATGAAGACATAAATGAGCGTCCCAATGATTCGAACGATCCTAAAAATCGCAACTTCAATAATGGCTTACAACGGCCGGTGGGACGTAAAGAGGTGAAACTGAAAGGGAAGAAAAGAGAGACCACCAACAGGGTGGCTGCACACATGGCTCTGTTAGATAGCAATGATGAATTCAACACACTTTATTCCAAAAATTATGTAGAATCGCAATCAATCAAAAGAAATCTGAATGGCAAGATTGATAATTTAATTTCAATTCACAACAAAGAGTACAAAGCACAAATCCAACGCGATGAAGATCAAATTATGTACAAGGATACCAGTAACTTCATGCCCCAGCAACTAGATTTTCATGAGATGCGAATGAATCAGATAATGCATCGTCGTACTGAAGCATATGAGAACATCTCTCAACAATAGAGTTACATGATTTTATTTGTTAAGCAATTTCATTTCATATTAAGTTATGTTCAATTGGTGTCAAATACTATTTGTTATTTTTAATATTTTAATTGCATGGATAATAACGTGAATAAGGATTAACTCAAAATAAAATATAAAAATTTGCATAATAAAGACATAGTTACAAAAGTTACATTTTAATGACTAGTTAATTCAATTATATCCTAGGCAACCATGAAACACAACATAAGGCATGCCCATTAACATGGTTAGTATATGATGTACTAAATCCATGTCTGACTCGACCCATTTGTAATCCGATAGGTTCGAATCCGATGCATACATCAGATCGTCAAGTTCAGTATTTATCGAATATTTAGCGTGCCATAGCTCTACCCTTTTTTTCCATCTGTGCAATTTCGCGTTGCAATAAACATATACATTTATCATTATCTTTGTTTCGATCTTTTCAATATCTTATCGATTTTTCTTGTGGCACGGCTATACAATGCCAATGATAGTAGCACTCCAAATCGCAACATCTATTAAATAACCTAGGCCATTTCAAATGATCATCCCATGGAATATCTCCCTTTGTCAGCGTTAACCATTTCAACACATGATTAACATCGCCTAAAGAATGGAGTTTGCAAATAGGGATGTTTTCAAAAACCCTTTTCTCGCCAACCCAACTACCTCCATGGGGATCTTGGTAGATCCCTGGGTTAGTCAACACTAGTTTAGCATTTCTAATTGTTGCCTCACCATGTTTAACACCAAACGATGTTGATGCTTTAGACTTACCCTTTGTATTCGTGACATGTTGCTTCTTGCTTCCCCCACCTGTTAAGAGGTAATCACATCGCACTACTCTTTTAGGTGATGACCAGTTATAATAGGGAAGTTTTTCCCCGGATAGAGTTTTCCTAGGAACATGTGTTAGGTAGGGTGAATCTTCATCAGATATGTAGACATGGTTATGCATTATGAAGTTCATGATATTAAGGAAGGATACCCAGTATTGTGGCGGAATACCCAAATGAGACCATATATTTATATGGAAAAATATGGACGAATACCTACAAAGACATTGCGTGGTCAAATCATAAAGGAAGTATAACTGTTCAAGCATGCGGGTGTCTTTTTCTCGCATTATGACACACATTAAATTCAATGATGTGTTTCATTAATGTTCAAGTGTGCGGGTGCCGTTACTGTTTAAGCACACGGGTGCCATTACTATTCAAGAGCGCGGGTGCCATTATTGTGCATTATGCACGTAGGTGTCATTAATGTTCAAGCACAAGGGTGTCGTTAATGTTCAAGCATGCGGGTGCCATTATTGTGCATTAAGCATGCGGGTGTCATTAATGTTTAAGCACGCGGGTGCATCAATTAATCAAACCTAAATATTTAAAATATTTTTGATGTTTTATTATAACATTACTAAATGGGACATATTACAAACGAACCACATTCAAGTTAATGATTCATCATGACGATTCCAAATATGTTCCATCAGGTCATCACATATCTGGTTATGGGCATCCCTGTTCCTCATCTTTGCCTCCCAGACCTGGTACTGATAATGGCCAGTGATACTTTGCCTGCTTATGCAGGGTGGTGGCTCACGTAAGGGTTGTTCGGTTCGCCAACTCCCGTCCCGCAACTCCTCCTCGACAATCATATTATGTAATATGACACAGGTCTTCGTTATTACACGTAAGTCTTAATATTCCCAAAAATTTATCGGGTTCCTAATAAAATGGAACTGCTGTTGTAAAATGTCGAACGCCCTTTCCACATCCTATGCTCGTGTCGAACGCCCTTCCTATGCTCGTGTGAACACGCTTTGTTTTTGAGTGGTTGTCCTCTTGAAACTTTTGATAATAGTTGTGAGGGGCGGATAAATACCATCTGCGAGGTAGTACCTTGTGTCGTACGTGTTTCCGTTAATTTCGAAGTGCATTGGGGTCCAATTTCCTTCCAAAAGTTCTTCAAACACGTGATATTTGGCAAGAACATACAAATCATTGCATGCACCTGACATGCCAAAGAACGCATGCTAAATCCATGTATCATAAGATGCCATGGCCTCTAAAATAATAGTGGCTGCATGGCAATGACCTTGATATTGTCATTTCCAGGCATGTGGACAGTTATTCCATTCCCAATGCATACAGTTGATGCTACCGATCATCCCGGGGAAACCTCGCTGCTCATTCTCAGGCTGGAGGCGGGCAATATCTTCGACTGTAGGCGTGCGACAATAATCCGGGCTAAACACCTTCACTACAGCCCTACAGAAATGTTTTAAAGTCTCTATCGCCGTTGTCTCAGTAATTTTTAAGTATTCATCCTGTAAGTCACCTCATCCACCGTACACTAACATACGAAGTTCATATATGATATTCTGGTGCGAGCTTAATCCAAGTCGACCCACGCAGCCGGGTCTTTGGATGAAATATGGATCTTTTTTGCAAACGGCTTCTAAAATGTGATTGAAGGTCACCTTGTTCATCCTGAAGTGACGCCTAAACATTTCTCCAGTATAAGTTGGATTATCTTGAAAATAATGTCTCTATAAATTTTGGTGAGCCGTAAATCTATCGTGGTGAATCGTTCTTCGCTCATAAATTTCTCTACTACTCTGCAACGAACCGGATTGATAGATTCTCCATAGGATTTTGTTATGAATCGTTGCGGCTTCATCATCAGAGTCGTCATTATAAACTGCGGTAATTTGCGCTAGTATCATTTCGTCCATATCACTTTAAGACATAATTTGTATATAGTTGAGAAATATATTTTCCCCGGCAAGTGTAGATGGGAGGTGAAGATGTATCATTTCCTCTACATCGCACTACTCTTATAGTATGGGATGTGAAAAAAAATATTATCGATTGGACAACACAAACCAACCTACTCATTTATTACCGATTGTACAACACTGACCCACCAACTCATTTATTACCGATTGGACAACACAAATAAACCCATCAACCTACCATGATATGGACAACACAAGCAAACCCACCAACTCATTTATTACCGATTGGACAACACAAACCAACATACTCATTTATTACCGATTGTACAACACCCACTAACTTATATATTACCAATTAGACAACACAAACAAACCCTTCAACCATTAACAGTGATGTGGACAATACAAACAAACCCACTAACTCATTTATTACCGACTGGACAACACAAACCAACCTACTCATTTATTACCGATTGTACAACACTGACCCACCAACTTATTTATTACCGACTGGACAACACAAACAAACCCATCAACCTACAGTAATATGGACAACAAAAACAAACCCACCAACTCATTTATTACCGATTGGACAACACAAACCAACCTACTCATTATTATCGATTGTACAACACTGGCCCACCAACTCATTTATTACCGATTGGACAACACAAACAAACCCATCAACCATTAACAGTGATATGGACAACACAAACAAACCCACCAACTCATTTATTAAATGAACAATAAATGGAGCAGGAATTTTATTATAACAACATCCATTAAAAAATGAACAAGATTTTATTATAACAACATCCATTAAAAAATGAACAAGAATTCAGACGATATTTTATATCACCCAAAAAAAGTGTTGAAAATTCCAAAAGCATCATCGGCAAGAGATACTTGTGTAGCCGATCCTCCAGGATCTTGTGAGGGTGGCTGGGCAATATTAGGAGAGCCAAGAGGATATTTATCTCTGTATATGTAAGGTGGTGTGTGTTGGTGAATGTGGTAGTCTCCCACAGATGAGGGTGGCTGGGCAACACTAGGTCCTGCGCCTCGCAGATGAGCATTCTCTTCATCTTTTTCTCGCAACATCCTCATTAACATAAGCTCACGTTCTAACATTATAGATTTAGTTTTCTGGATGTAGTCCTCTCGTAGAAATACCATTTCACACCACTGTGATCATGGGTAGAATTCACTAGGCGGTAAAAGATTTGGCGTATTGGACGAATGTACTTGAACAACTGTTGTGCCATTCCCACTTAAATCGACAACTTCAACATCATGTGACGAGGGTAGCAAATCTGAAGAGGTAGATTATCCCTGTGTGTTATACGTATGTGGAGACTCCCATCTATCTGATGGTGCGATGGGTACCCGTACATCATCTGGTGCAATCGAGGCAAACCCAAACCCATCATGGTTTTGCCATCGAAATACAGCGGGTAGAATTGCGGAATCTTTCAGTATGTAAGCCATTCCTCCAAAGATGACATTGTCAAATGAGAAATTTTAGGGTCCCAATTTCCGTTGTGTTGTATATATATGTTTCTTGGAATGAATGACATTGGATAAGGCGGGTTATCGAGAATAGAAATATGGCTTGTCATTTGACGATAATAGCGGTCTCCGAGGTACCAAGTTCCACCTAACTCAGGATCGAAAAGCATGTACCGTCTCTGAGCCAAATCATGCGCAACTACAGGGCCTTCTAACTGGTTTTCTGGCTGTCCCATAAATGGTTGTCATATAATTGACTCGGGAGAACGCATTTCTAGTTCCTCCTGTATGGTACCATACTTAAATCGCAGTTGGCCGATTAGAGCACCACGTTGATTTGTCACCCATCGTAATATTCTTAGCCACCTTTCCAATGCGTGGTCGAGCAAGAGTGGAGCCATCGTATGGAGATACTCATACCCTAGGTACTGCAAAATTAAATAACAACTCATTAATAATTGGTTACTCATAAATCAAGTATCTTTATAAATTATCGAGAAAACTGAAATGTGGGGACGGTAGACTTTACCTCTACAATTTTCCAGAAAATAATTTTGCTCATTTGTGGTGCATGCATCGAGGGCGTAGTAAACTCGTGCAAGAATGACAGAACTCCAATCCCTATCATCCATGTCATTTAGGTTGTGAAAAAAGGTGCCCAATCCAAACTTACTCAATTACCTGCAGTGGGAAAAAATATGGAACTCATAACGAAAACAATAAAAGAACGAGCGATTTGTTCCGCGCATGCTAATCTGTCCTCCGGAGCTTGCGCACTCCACTGAAACATGTATAATTTTAGGGTCCTGTAGGATATGTTTCGTCCTTTGCGTTATGGAGTGCCTATTTCGGGAAAATATAATTCGAATATTTCATCCACGGTATGCGGACTACTCGTAGGAAACAGGGGCAAAATTGGATGGATACCAATTTGAATTCCTATAAAATTAATAAAATCTAATAATTACTAATTATCGAAAAATTCTTTAAATAATATAGGAGAATAAAATAAATTGCGTAGAATTATATTCAAATATTAACGAATAAATGCACAAAATCGAAAGGGGTAATCCCCAACTCCACACAAGGTAGGTGAAATGTATGCGTTATCTCTGACCACCTACTCATTAGCGCTACCTTCATTTGATTGTCCGAGTTAGGAAAAGTTTCCCTAAACAAATTACTGAATCTAAAATTGTCGATGATATCTCGAACTTTCGAAACATTGGCTAAACGAGCGTATACTTCTATTAGACCTTGTAGACTCCCGCGCATGTGAAATTGACTCTCGTTTGCATGCGCATTAGGATCAATTATTGCATCTCTCGCATGTGGTCTACTATTGTCATACACTCGAACCAAATTTCTATACACGATTGACAAGGTCGGTTGGGGGGGGGGGATTCTCGTTTGGTTTAGCAGTTTTGCCACACCATTTCCTTTGAATAACATGCATTTTGGATAATAAAATTGATTAATAATATAAATAAATATGAGTGTTTAAAATTGGACTGAAAATATGAAATTTGGTATGGTAAGTTCTAATATTGGTATGAAAATAAATAAGGTATTTGGAATTGATATGGAATGAGAATGAGATAATTTTGAATGGTATTTATAGGGGTTGGTTTTTAATTATATATATTTTAACGGATACATTTTATAACGAACGGATTGATAACGGTTGAATTTTGGACCGTTAAGGGTGTGTGGCCTGGACGGGTGTCAGTTATCTGTGCAGGCTTGGATGGTTGACTATTCCCCGTCCAGCAGCTGCCACGTCTACTTTTACATCTTCGTCTACCCTCTCCACTGTGTACACTCATCCCATAATTAACCTCCAAAGATGTAAATTTACATATTTTTTAGCCTCTCCATTAAAGATCGTCTTACAAACAATATTTATTCGTAGAAAATGTTGTTATGTCTACTATTTATTAAAAATAATTGTATAGAATTACAAATAATAATATAATTACAGAAATGAAACACTTACTTGATTTGCAGAAATAATATTTAGAATAGAAGAAAAAATCCGAGCCCTGTTTAGAACAGTCTCCTTAAGATAAATTTATTCCCTCCACAATTTTCTAAAGGTAATGAATAATTGTCTCACAAGATAGAACGGATTTCCAAATTAATCAAGTAGCACAACAATGATTAATTTCTTCGAACACAATTCTGTGTTTATACTCAACCAGACCAAAGAAATAATATGAAGGAAATGTATGCAGCAGAAGTGAAAGAGGAATTAAATTTCGGATTGGGAGGGCAATTTTTCAGTAGTTAAAACAGGAGGTAAAGGTTTGTATTTATAGCTTTTGTGTTGACTGTTGGAACAGTTAACCGAAGTTAACTGTCAAAAACAGTTAATTTGTTAACTGTTGACCTTTGGCATTAACTGTCAAATAGTTAATTGACTATTAATTAATTCCATAATTAATTAATAAAAGCCCAGAAAGTTTAATTAATTCGGCCCAAAAATGTAGGAGAATTTTATAAGCCCAAGCCCGAACCGAACCGAGCCGAGCCGAGCCGGTCGGCCGAATGGACAGTGCGTGCGCGTGCGTGTGGGCTTTTGGCCCAAGCCCAACACATGCATAGTGTAGGCCATATCCCCTTCAAAGAGTTGGGATTCCCCAAGGCATCCAAGCCTTATTCCATACTTGGGGTGTTATTAACTCATCAACTTTCCACTACTCTTCCAATGTGGGACAAGAGTTAAAACATACCCAATTCATTAACTTTCATTGCTTTGTGAGTCACTTTGGGGACATATTTATCATTCATAACTTATTGAAATTAGACATATGAATATACTATGTTAATCTCCTTGTGGAGGTGAACGCGTTCGTATATTGTCCCACAATAATCGTAGTGTGGGTCCCACCTTAATTTGAGCTCAAAGTTGCTCAAAATTCTGTCCATAAAATTCTGGACAGCTCCAATTTTCCAACAATCCCCTACATGAATGATATATCACTATAAATAAAACAGAACAGATGCTAATGCAGATGCAGACAGAGGTTGAGTAAAACTTAAGACTTATTGCATCGGGAGATGAAGCCTAGTGGCCTTGAACTTTCCTTAGTGATATACTATCGAGTTTACTTGGTTAATCAGTAGACTTCACGTCCTTGAACCGTCAACCATTTTTGTAAACTTAGACAACAGTATTCACACAAAAATTCTTCAACACAGTTGGTTCTCACATTTGTGTTCATTTTGGCCATGAACACCACTTGGTTCCGTGAGTATTTTAGAGAATATGCCTTTCATTATTCTCATAGAAGTGTCCCCCTTCTTACTCACATAGGTGACTTCCATAAAGAGTATCCTGCAATACCCTACTTAGACGTACTAAGATATAGATGTCATTAAAATCATAACTTATCCTAATTTCGCGGTAGATGCGCACTGTCTCATCTTTGGAATGGATAGGATTGAATATCCTCCAGTGCTTACTGAATACAACGTAGTTCGGTTTTCCCATTGAGCCTAGATCTTGGGATCTCCAGTCAGCTAGGTTGGGTTGCCACTATATTGATTCTTATTTATTTATAGGCTTTAGACCCATTCCTCTCGATGATCTTTCAACTTGCTCTCGCTTTAAACCTTTCGTTAGTGGATTCGATATATTATCTTTTGACTTTACATAGTTAATTGAGATAATTCCATTTGAGAGAAGTTGTCTAACGGTATTGTGTCGACGACGAATATGTCGTGACTTTTCGTTATACATGTGATTTTGTGCCTTCCAATCACTGATTGGCTATCGCAATGTATACATATTGCGGGCACAGGTTTAGAACAATTTGGAACATCCTCTAAGAAATTTCGAAGCCATTCGACTTCTTCTCCAACTTTGTCTAGTGCAATGAATTCAGATTCCATTGTCGATCTAGCAATGCACGTTTGTTTTGAGGATTTCCAAGATACGGCTGCACCTCCAAGGGTAAACACATACCCATTCGTAGACTTAGAGTCTTTTGTATCGGATATCCAATTTCCATCGCAATGTCCTTCAAGAACAGCTGAATATTTTGAGTAGTGCAGTCCATAGTTTTGAGTATATTTTAAATAACCCAAAACTCTTAATATTGCTTTCCAATGATCTCTTCCTGTATTACTCGTAAATCGACTTAGCTTACTTATTGAGTATGCTATGTACGGTCTCGTACAGTTCATGATATACATTAAACTGCCGATAATATGAGAATATTCTAGTTGAGATATGCTTTCACCATTATTTCTAGCTAGATGTAAATTTACATCTACAGGTGTCTTGGAAGGACTAATATCATACTTCTTGAATTTTTCAAGTACTTTCTCTATGTAATGAGATTGAGATAATATAAGTCCATCCGATGTTCTAGAAATTTTAATTCCTAACATAACATCGGCGATTCCCAAATCTTTCATGTCAAATCTACTACTCAACATTTGTTTTATAGTTTTGACAATTTCCAAGTTACTAACCATGATAAGCATATCATCAACATAGAAGCATACAATGACATATCCATTATGAATGTATTTAAAGTAAACACATTTATCGCATTCATTAATTTTGAAACCATTTGATACCATTGCATTATCAAATTTTTCATGCCATTGCTTTGGTGCTTGTTTTAATCCATATAGTGATTTAACAAGCTTAAATACTTTTCCTTCTTGTCCGGGAGCCTTGAACCCTTCAGGTTGCTCCATATAAATTTCGTCATCTAGTTTACCGTTTAAGAATGTAGTTTTTACATCCATTTGATATATTTAAAGTCCATTAATAGCAGCTATTGCTATTAACATCCGAATGGACGTTATTCTTGTTACCGGTGAATATGTGTCGAAGTAATCCAACCCTTCCTTTTGCCTATAGCCTTTAGCTACAAGTCTAGCTTTATATTTATCAATTGATCCATCAGCCTTCAATTTCTTTTTGAAGATCCATTTATAACCTAACAGTTTTTAACCTGGTGGAAGATCCACTAGTTCCCATGTATGATTTTATAATATGGATTCAATTTCACTATTAATTGCTTCTTTCCAATTGGAAGCATCGGGTAAGGATATGGCTTCTTTATACAATTGAGGTTTATTTTTTAGCAAATATGTTAGAAAATCCGGACCGAAAGAAGTCGAGGTTTTTGCTCTTTTACTACATCTTGGTTCATGCTCTATTGGTTCAATAGGTTGATGAGTACCACTTATAGTAGCTTGATTTATCCTTTTAGAAGGACCAGATTCTCAGGTCATGTTATACGAGAATTCATTTTCAAAAAATAAAGCGTCCCTCAATTCAATAATCGTATTTACATGAATATTCGAAATCTCAGATTTATAAACTAGAAATCGATATGCACTGCTATTAGTAGCATAACCGATGAATACACAATCCACGGTTTTTGCCCTATCTTAACTTTTTAGGTTTAGGAACCATCACTTTGGCTAAGCACCCCCACACTCGTAAATATTTATAGGAAGGTCTTCGACCTTTCCATAATTCATAAGGTGTCTTGTAAGTCTTTTTGTGAGGTGCTTTATTGAGAATGTCATTAGCAGAAGGTAAGGCTTCCCCCTACAAATTTTGTGGAGATCCTGAACTTAATAACATTGAGTTCATCATTTCTTTCAAAGTACGGTTTTTGCGTTCAGCAACACCATTCGATTGAGGAGAATAAGGAGCGGTTGTTTGATGAATAATCCCATTTTTAGAACAAAACTCCTCAAATGGATATTCATATTCACCTCTTCTATCACTCCTAATAGCCTTTATCGTTTTTCTTAATTGATTCTCAACTTCATTCTTATATTGTTTAAATGCATTAATAGCCTCATCTTTACTATGTAACAAATATACATAGCAATATTTTGTGCAATCGTCAATAAAAGTAATAAAATACTTTTTTCCACCTCTAGTTTGAACAAATTTTAAATCACAAATATCGGTGTGAATTAAACCTAAAGGTTCAGTTATCCTTTCAATAGAATGGAAAGGTAATCTAGCTAGTTTAGATTCCACATAAATTTCACATTTATGATTTTTATCAATATTAAATTTTGACAAAAATTTCCAAGTTAATTAATCTACGCAATGTATCAAAATTAACATGTCCTAATCTAGCATGCCAAATATTAGATGACTCAATCAAGTAAGAAGAACTAGCAATTTCATTCATTGAAACAAATATTTTTGGGGTTACAGTAAGAACACTGATTTTAAAGAGCCCCTCATTTAGGTATCCCTTTCCTACATACATGTCATTCTTAGACAACACAAAGCGATCAGACACAAACACAAGCTTGAAACCATTTTTAGTCAGGAGAGATTCAGAAATCAGATTCTTTCGGATATCAGGCACGTGAAGAAAATTGTTGAGAGTAAGTTCCTTTCCAGAAGTCATTTTTAAAATAATCTTTCCTTGTCCCACCACCTTAGAAGTGGAAGAATTTCCCATGAAAAGGTTCTCCTCATTTTTCAAAGGCTTATAGGTGGAGAACATCCATTTGTATGCACAAATGTGTCATGTGGCTCCAGTGTTCACCCACCATTCCTTGGTATTTCCAACCAAGTTACATTCAGAGACCACGGCAGAAAGATTCATATCAGCCAAATCATTGGTGATATTCTCACCCTCAATTACATTTGCTTGAGAGTTATTTCGATTTTGCTTCTTAGGCTTACGACACTCGCTTGAGCGGTGTCCAGGTTTACCACAATTGTAGCATTTGCCTTTGAACTTCTTCTTGTCCTGTTTGCAAGTGCCTTCCCCATCATACTTTTGCTTGTTCTTCTTAGGACCTTCAACAACATGGACCTTCGTTTCCATTGGATTCTTCCCACTTTTCTTTTGAGACTCACGGTTATCTTCTTCGATTCTCAGCCTGACCACCAACTCCTCCACATTCATCTCCTTTCGCTTATGCTTGAGATAATTTTTTAATAAAGTCCAAGATGGTGGCAACTTTTCAACAATTGCAGCAACTTGAAAAGTTTCACTAAGTGACATTCCTTTAGCATGAATGTCGTGGATGATCACTTGGAGTTCTTGCACTTGCGAGATCACAGATTTAGAATCAACCATTTTGAAGTCCAGAAAATACCCGACGATAAATTTCTTCATCCCAGCATCTTCAGTTTTGTACTTCTTTTCCAAACAATTCCATAATTCCTTGGATGTTTTGATCGTGCAGTAGACATGGTACAATGTCTTGTCCAAGTAAGCCAGAATATAATTACCTGCATAGGTAGTCCGAATGCTTCCAAGCATCAACAGCAGCAACCTTTTCAGAGTCATCTCCCTCTTGAATAGAGGGGCAATCTTCATATACAAACCTACCCAGTTGGCAGGTAGTGAGATAGAAGTACATTTGTCCTTGCCAACGTTTGAAGTCAGCCCCAATGAACTTTTTCGATTTCTCCCCGTGTGGCATAGATACGGGTGCAGTCACATTTGTGTTGGTAACAGTCACTTTAGTAGGAGTAGTGTTCGTACTTTGTGATTCCATTTCTGTGACAAAAACATAATTTTTATCAATGACAAAATTTATATATAATAAATTAATCAAAACAGAATACAAAATTCTGTGCACCAATTTCCTCCAAATATAATTCATAATAAATGAATTCCAAAAGAATTCCAAATAAAATTTAGAATTAAACTATAATATAAACAGAAGTTTATACACAATAAAATCTGTGTCACACTAATTTTTAATAATAAAAGGAATTCCGTACAAAATAGAATTATAATTTTAAGATTAATTTTTTTTACATAAACAGATTTTAATAAAAATTTACAAATAATATTTTATATTCTAAAACAGAATATAAAAACAGTATAGAAATTAATTTATGTACCAAAACTGTTTTACTAATTTCTGCAATAAAGCAATAATTTAATTCATTTTTTCTGTCAAAACAGATTTTAATTTCAACAAATAAATTTTTGTAATAAAAAAAATTATGTACACTATAAAACAGTAGAACAATAAATTTGTCTTAAGATTGTTATGTCTACTATTTATTAAAAATAATTGTACAGAATTATAAATAATAATAATAATAATATAATTACAGAAATGAAACGAAATTACAGAAATGAAACACTTACTTGATTTGCAGAAATAATATTTAGAATAGAAGAAAAAATTCGAGCCCTGTTTAGAACAGTCTCCTTAAGACAAATTTATTCCCTCCATAATGTGCTAAACGTAATGAATAATTGTCTTCTAAGATAGAACGAATTTCCAAATTAATCAAGTAGCACAACAATGATTAATTTCTTTGAACACAATTCTGTGTTTATACTCAACCAGACCAAAGAAATAATATGCAGGAAATGTATGCAGAAGAAGTGAAAGATGAATTAAATTTCGGATCTTCAAAGAGTTGGGATACCCCAAGGCATTCAAGCAGGGAAAGGTTTATATTTATAGCTTTTGTGTTGACTATTGGAACAGTCAACCGAAATTAACTATTTAATTTGTTAACTGTTGACCTTTGAACCAAACCGACCGGCCGGACAACGCGCGCGCGTGTGGGCTTTTGGCCTAAGCCCAACACATGCATAGTGTAGGCATCTCCCCTTCAAAGAGTTGGGATACCCCAAGGCATCCAAGCCTTAGTCCATACTTTGGGTATTATTAACTCATCAATTTTCCACTACTCTTCCAATGTGGGACAAGAGGCTAAACATACCCAATTCATTAACTTTCATTACTTTGTGAGTCACTTTAGGGACATATTTATCATCATAACTTATTGAAATTGAATATATGAATATACTATGTTAATCTCCTTAAGGAGGTGAACGCGTTCGTATATTGTCCCACAATAATCGTAGTGTGGGTCCCACCTTAATTTGAGCTCAAAGTTGCTCAAAATTCTGTCCAGAAAATTCTGGACAGCTCAAAACGAGTTGGGTTGATTTGTATCTAGGTCAAATTCTATGGTGGGTCGGTAACAACCATTTATATGGAAAAACTTTCGTCGCATTCTTGCCAGGTTTTCCACCTTTGGTGTGGGTTTTGATGGCCATACTTTGTGGCTTACGTTTTTTTCTCTTTTTTGTTGTTGGGAGTTTGTTGATGGCAACCAAAATAATGATGGAGTTGGGCTTTGCCAGCGATGTATTTACGCTAGTCGGAGGTTTAAAAGAGTAGGACCATTGTAAGATCGTCGACCATAATTATTTGATAAGCATACGCATACACTTTTGTACACGATTTTAATACAGGTGCATTAAAATGCTATATCTTGTTGTTATGGATCCTTTCAGGACACAAAATACAATTCCTTACGGTCTTATTTTATCCAGCGTGTATAAAAAATGCGTATAAAAATGTGTATGTACAGTTATACTCTAATTATTTTGCATAGTTTAAAAGCTCGTATACTCTGATCGTGTCCTTATCTGTCAGTCAAATGTTACTGACTCTGAATTTGCATGAAAGTAATATTTGTTCTCCAATTTTTAGTCCTAAAATTGTATTTTATTAATAAATTTCTGAAGCCAGAACATGGCAACTGGCAGCCTTTATCTTAGGCCTAGTAATGACAAAATTGAACCCTTTACTTATTTTACTTTTGGCTCTAATAAAGGTACAGCATTTTGAAAGAATTTGAACAGATGTTATTAAAATTTGATTCATAATTTTTTTGGAATAGAGAAAACAAATAATTTGGACTTGGGTTTCAACGAGAATTAGAAATCTAACCCCGAAGGAAAGGCTGGTGACATATGGGTTCTATGGAAGGAGTCCGTTATCTCTATCCAACCTATTGTTATCTCAAAGCAAGCTATCCACCGACTTATTATGAGGAAGAACTATGATGACCGTCTTCTAGCGACAATTTATGCGAGTCTCCTCCCTAGTCTTAGAAGAAAACTTTGGTAGAACCTTTTCATCCTTACTGAAGAATCAAACATCCCTTGGCTTGTCGCAGGAGACTTCAACGACCACCTGGATAGTAGCGGAAAAAAAGAGCCTCTCCAACTCGCAGGCTAATAGCAGTTGCTCTACCTTCGCAAGGCACATTGACTGATGTACATTTTTAGAACTTAGCAGCACGAAGCCGAGACTCACCTAGACTAATAGTCGTCGGGGAATCGTAAACTCTATATTGAGACTGGACAAATCTATGGCTCATGAAGATTGGCGTATTAAATTTCAGGAAGCTGTCGTGGACAATTTTCTTAGAACCTCCTCGGATCATAGCCTTATGTTGATCTACACGGAGGGTAAACCTTTTAGACTCCTTGCTAGTTGGTTAGAGATGACTGATTTCGACGAACTTGTTAGAGATAGTTGGCAAATTTCCTCAAGTATTGACTTTAATATCAAAACTAGGGGTGTTCATGGTACGGTAAAAACCCGTACCGTACCATTTTGTACTGAAAAAAATTGGTAATGGTTTACTTTTTTTACTTACTAAAAATTGAAACTACCGAAATCGAAATTACCAATTTTTTTGTGGTTGGTTTGGTTTACACATTTAAAAAAATCGATTTACCGAAATTACCGCTTTTAAAATGCAAAAAAATAAAATATCAAATTTATTTTAATAATGTACCTAAATTATAAAATAAATATACCAAATATATTTTGATATAATATACCTAACTTAATAGTTATGTATTGTGGTTGATTTTTTTGTTTTATTTTAAAGGGAAGTCCAAGTCTCTACCTTGTATCAAATAAAATATCATTTTTTTTTATTTTATCGAGCTTATATTGAAGTTATATTTCCTTTGTTTACCCTAAAGAAAGCTAGACCAAACTCTGGACTGCTTTGGTAGCAGTAATTAATCGGCTGAATTTATGCTGAAAATATTATTTAGCTAAAACTATGAAACCCGATATAATCAAACCCTTCATAGCTTTCAATTGTCTATGTTTATTCTATGAATTCATTGTTTACTACAAGAAGGATCGTGATTGTCCAATTTAATGATTTTTTATATCAGGAAAGAAGTGCGGCTTTAGTTCGGGCATATGAAGGATGGGAAGATGTTGAGAGAGAAGGAATGCAAATGAGAAATTTCCTTTTCTTTTTAAGAGTCCCACGTCGGTTGTATTTGAGGAGCTCCTTACTATTGCTCCTTATAAATAGTCTTGAGTGCACTTGAACAAATTACTTGGGCAAGCTCTAAAAAGCTAACCCATTTTAAGTTCAAAATTTTGGTTGGGCATTACTAATTTGGTCAAAATAATTTGATTAAATATAAATGATGTTAAGCCTTATTTTTTTAGTTATTTTTATCAAAGAATTATGCTATTTTAGTGATCATTATTTTTTTTGGCTAAATAAAAAATGATGTAACCTAGTTAGTTTTTAGATCTAATAATTTGAGCTAGGCAAGTTGTAAATAGAAATTTTACTGAAATTATCGATTTTACTGCGATTTATCACAAAATATGCGATACGAGTTTGGTTTAAGTAAGGTCGTACCGAGTGGTACAAGTGGTAAATTTGGTTTAAGCTTATTAGAATCGGTTTGGTATTGGTATTCCCTATTTACTGACTAAAACGACCGATACCCAGCCCTAATCAAAATAGTTACTCAAAATGCCATGTTTTGGAATAAAAACATTTATGGTAATATTTTAAAAGAAATAGGCATCTCTTTTTTTAAAGATATATTTTTATTAATAACCAATGGGATAAGCCAAAGAACTTATAAAAGCAACTGAAAGTAAATAAGGCCCTTTACAAAGTAACTAAAGAAATTTAAAAGATGGGATATTCAATCTATCCATATGAAGAATAACTTTAAATTCCTTAAGAAGAGAATCAACTTGATGAGTGAAAAATGAAATATCTTGATCACTTCCTCTTTTAAAAAGATAATCAGCTGCCCAATTAGCCTCCCTAAATACATAATAGAAGGAATAATTAATGTATGAGGATAAAATCACTATTTGGTCAACCATCCATTTGATTCTCCAAGGACACTTGCATTTGTTCAAATTAACTTTAATTAAAATCTTTGAATCCGATTCAACAATCATCTCATAACCTTTATAATCTTGCAAATGTTTTAGACCCATTAAAAGAGCTGCAACCTCTGCTTCCAAATTGTGCATCTCACCAAAATGATCATGAAAACACCAAATAAGTTGACCTTGATCATTTCTAAGTGGGTTGCATCGGGGGGGGGGGGGGGGACCCTTATCTCTCTATTTGTTTGTCTTATGGAGTACCTTTCATGCTACATATCGATGAAAGTAGAAAGTAACGAATGGAAAGGTCTAAGAGCCTCCCCTGGGGCCCCTCTTCTTTGCTAATGATTTAATTCTGTTCACAGTGGTGTTGAACTCTGCATGTTATTCGGTTATGGAGACTCTGGAAGACTTTCGTCACATCTCCGGCCAGACCATTAATTTCACCAAGTCCAAAATTTTTATGTCCCCCAATGTCCCCAAGAGGGAGACACTTGATCTTTCTCCCATATGTGGTATGAGATATACTAATAGCCCAGGTAAATATATGGGCACCCCTCTCATTAATAGGCGCATGTGTAAAAGTACCTTCACTCACATCCTTCATAAAATGAAGAGAAAGCTTGTATGGTGGAAATTTAATTTACTATCCATGTCCATAAGAGCTACGCTCATTCAGGCCACCACCTCTGTCATCCCGAGTTATAATATGCATATTATTCCCTTTTCTATTATTGTATGTAAGGAGATTGATAGGATAAATCATAACTTCCTCCGGGGAGATAACGACACCCAAAAAAAGGTCCACCTAGGTAAGTGGGACATTGTATGTCGTCCTAAAAGGCAAGGAGATATGGTAATTAGGAAAGTTGCATTGAATAACATGGCCACCATTTCTAAACTTAATTGGATACTTATAAATGAAGAGATATCATTCTTTGGGTCAAAGTCACGAGGAAGAAATATGCTAAAAATCTCAATCCTAGGAATTGGGCTGGGAAGACTAAGGCCTTTCACATTTGGTGGGGAATTTTTTAAAACAAAGCGACCCTTAATAAAAACATCAAGTGGAATATTTGTTAAGGGAAATCTCATTAACCTCTTTGAGGATTTGTGGTGTGGTGATAACTTCATCAAGCCACACATGGGGATTGACGCTAGGGAGGATACGAGAGTGTAGGTTCTGATTGACCACCATGGTCATTGGGATCGAGTGCCATTAATCACTGGATTCACCCCACGGAGATTAGTGTCGTTCTCAGCATGGATATCCCTAGGATTAGAACTTGGGAGGACAAACCTCTGTGGACTCTTAGCTCGGATGGTAAATTTTCGAAAAAATCCTATATTAGGTCGTTGGTGGGTAGAGATCTCAATGTTCCTGGACATAACGAGTGGAATCTTATATGGAAAAAGAAAATCCCCCCAAAATTGAAAACCTTCTTATGGACCATCCTCCACGATAAGCTACTTACTAATCATCACCGATTGGTAAGAAGTATGACTAACGAGCCAAGTTGTAACATGTATTATAGAATTGAGGATATGGAGCATGTGTTTCGTGAATGCTATATTGCCAAGATGACTTGGGACGTTTTGCGTCGTGAGGTGACTCCTTTAAGTAAGGGTACGGAGAGTTTTGGAGAGTGGATCATTAAAAATGGTTTATGTAATAATAAACATGATATTTATTTTAACAAGAACTCTCGGTATTATCAAAGATAATTCTTCTCTGCCTACTACGATTGCCAAGTTAAGTGTAAACTATGCACACGAGGTTATTCGTGCATACACTAAACCTGATAGTCATAGGGGGGCCTTATATAACTTCTTTGATATCTTGCGTGTGTCCTTGTGAAGGTATGTTAAGGATCAAAACGGATGGCGGGTGGG
The DNA here is from genome assembly GCA_949130495.1 of Sambucus nigra. NCBI lineage: Eukaryota > Viridiplantae > Streptophyta > Magnoliopsida > Dipsacales > Adoxaceae > Sambucus > Sambucus nigra. The sequence continues at coordinate 355,935,482 of OX422222.1, read as the reverse complement.
ATAATAACACCAGAGTGGGCTTTTTTGGACGTATTGTGCGCAACTATAGGGGTGAGTGGATCACAAGTTTCTTTGGAAAAATTAGTGGGGATCCCCTGCTACATTCCGAGCTCGAAGGCATTTTCTATGGTTTGATCATGGCTAAGGATAGGGGATGGAGGAATATCATGTTGGAATCGGATTGCAATACGACAGTGGACATGATTAATGAGGGAGGTTAGGAGAATCACCCGCACTCTGCCACCATCCTTGACTGTAGTGATATGAAGAAGGATTTGAACATTGAAGTGAGGCACACCCCTGGAGAGGCAAACTGTTGTGCATACTGGTTAACTCAGTTTACTAAGTCATGTGCAGAGGACTTTTTCATTCCAATGGAATCCCCAGACTAGTTAAGAGTGATCATTGCTGAAGAAAATAATAAGAACCAGCTCGAGGATGTCGATTCTAATTAAGCTACTTGCTCTCTTTGCGTGGAGTTTGTGCTATGTATTTTCTGTCTTGGTGTTATGGCCTTATATTTCCTTGTTGTACTGTCTTAGACTCTGTGGTTGCTAATTTAATTTAATTCCTCTTTTCACAAAAAAAAATAAAAAAATAAATAGGTAGTACTTTATACATTTACGTGATTAATATTATAGAGCATAATTTTGAAGCGAAGTGTAGAACACAAGACTCTTTTTTTTATTCATCAATCTTTATTAATCAAAATTAAAATGATAAGACAATAGCACTAATATTTGTTTCTCTATAACAAATTAATTATACACAATTTTTATTCCGTCTATCTAAAAATTCAAACTATTTTGATTGGAGATAAATATCAATATGTCTTATATCTCAATATATATGAGTTATGATACTCATAAAAGAAAGATATATGGAATATTCAGCAAAGCAAACGAAAGAATATAAGTAATAATTATTAATTTTGTTGATTCAAAGTGTCTCACCTCCGTTAAGTTCTCCGTATGCGCATGAGGCGTTACGCAATCGGAATCACGAATACGTCCTCAGCGGAGTCGCCAAATCTAAGAGAGTAGTCTAGATTTGGGAAAGCATCGCATCTTGCGTATTTTGACTTGAGCAACGATGTTAAGTCGACGTATCCATCTCTTCACGGATTATAAGTCAACGTAGTTCGTGGGTCCGTACGATACGCTATAAAACTCAGTTTCGATGGTTTTGTAGTTTGAGGGGTGCTGAATCGAGCTAACCACTGCTAGACTTGAGTATATCATATAAAACTTGAACATTCGTTTTATCACTATGAAACTTAGGATGAAACTCTTAGAAATTTGTGGGGAAGAAGAGTAAGAAGCTCTCTCGTAAAACATGCCACAAAATCATCATCCTCTCAAATAAGGAGCAACCCTCCTTTTATAGCCAAAGTATCCCAAGTGGGCTTGCCATAAGTCATCTTTTCTATGGAACTGAGTGTTAAATATTTAAGGTGCCACTTGTCACAATATATGTGATGGTATCTCAAATAAATAATTTGAATCATTACTAAAGTATTGTCTAGTTTAATCTGTCAAACTCGGGGTATACACGATATATTAGTTGTGCATAATAATATTGCTGTCAATGTAGTATCCGGATATCACTGAAACTTAATAAATCATTTAATATCATTTTATCAATTCTATGAGGTTGATTTATTTAAGCCCATCCTACACCAATAAAGGACCATCATTATCAATTTGATAGAATCTCTTGAAGGTTTTGGGGTTTCTTACATTGGCTTCCCATATAGTCTTTTCCCTTTTTAGATGTATTTCATTTTATTGTATAGAAGGTCTAAGGAACACTTGAGAAACTTTGTCACTTCAGATGGAGACCAGGATTGAATATTTCTTTAGTGGTGTCCATTAGAAGTGCCAAAATTTATGAAGTGGTCTTCATATTCCCAATAATAGCAAGATATTGCTCCATCTGAAGTACGCGAGTTTCTCCATTATGGATAGTTACTTAAAATTAATAAATATTAATGAGAATTATTCTTTCTCATTTATTTCACACTCCATTATGTCCTCCTTACATGTCCTGTTATTATGAGGTGCAAATTTTTTACACCTACCACATTTAGTCAACATTCTATTCTCTCCTTCGGATGGAATCATCTTATTTCTTGGAAGACCAGGTTGCTTCTTTGTATTTGATGGTATAATAAACGCATCTTTTAACATGAATTCAGGTTTGTTAATATTAGGGATTGGAGCAATGTAATCTCTATAATCATTACTAAAAGTATCGGTATAGAGATATATGTCCACATAATTATAGTAGTTTTTTTCACTCTTTTGCATCGTTGTAGCAACATAAGCACATGAAAATCCATGTATATGCCACTTCCCAAACGAGAAAGTCTTATTCTTGATGTTAACATACATGGAATAAGAAGGGTAAACCACATCGTATATGCCATCTGTGTATTGGTCTACACACCAAGTACGACCCTCTTTTATATAAAGTCACAATCTATTTTCATGTCAGGACACAATACACCAGTCCATTATCTCGTTTGTGGGCGCCTTTTTGACATCATGCTCATCATTTTCGTTCTTATATTCTCAATCATTCTGGTAACCAGTAAATGAAGAGCATCCATAATCTACGAATTGAAGGATTCGGTCACATTTGAATACATCTCTCCATACCGTTTACTAGTGAACTCTACATTTGCCCAGTGTTTTGGATCACAGTCCTCCAAAAAATGTTTAATCTTTAAAATTGAGTAACATCAATTATATGAGACTTTTAGGGTTTTAACCATAATCGCATAGTGAGGAAGAAAATCACCACCATACTTTATTATTTCATCAAAACTCTTCTCATATACCTATATTGTATTTACGTAAGATGCAGCTTCAAACTTCCTAAAAATTATTTCACGTAGAATCTTAGATTATGGATGACCACCACTAAATAAATTCCTTACATTTTCCTTAATATGTTGGACACAATATGAGTGGTGACTCCGAAGGAAAACTTCGAGAAAATATTCTTTCAACCCATAATTGCGATCATAAATGAATGTTAGTTCTCTATTATAACCAATAATGTAACGAAGTTGGTTTAAGAATCATGTACAATTTTTCTCATCTTCTGAACTATTATAGCAAATGCAAGGCATGACAAACCTGCAAATTGTCCAAATTAAAGAAATTGCAATTAATTTTGCATTGAGAAATATTCTTTTCAACAATGTGAAATGATACATCTCTCAGTGAGAAATAACCCATTTCTCACTGAGAAATAATAAAACTCACAGTGCAAAATTATTCAATCACGTTTTTTACGCTCATATGTAACACTAACTTATTAATAATTTTCCTGCCAATTCAACACATTTTAATCGCATGTTGAAAGAAGTATAAAATACCTAGTGTAATGAGTTGTATAAACTACACAAAAGAGTAATGTTTAGCTACAAAAAAAATGGATCCTTTTATGATGATCTAAATAACATGAAGCCGTTCACCATAATTGTCAACCATGATAATGGCGATGATGTTGAATTTCTTCTTCTACTCAATTATAAGTCTCGAAAACTGTTAGGTTTTTATTACTTGTATGGAGATATCAGATGCACATTCTATCCTTATATCATTGATATAGGAAATGCTAAAAGCATCGCAAATAGAATCGAGCAAATCTGCGTGGTTGGACTAAAAAATTGTGGTGTGTTTAACATGGAATTGATGTATAATTTGTTCTCTGAATACGTCCATAAGAATCATAAATGGTTCATATCTATTGTAACAAGAAAAAATACATATTTTCACATTAGAGATAAAAGGGAACATAAAATCCTATTCGGATATATAATAGCTTCATCGTTGGACAATAATGTAAATTCCTTTAGAGAGGACTGCAACAACAATTGATTCATTTCGATTATTTTTATATTTATACATTCTCAATTACATATTGCAACAAAGTATTAATTTTTGGCCCGCATATTAATACTCACATTTCATAGTTTTATTTCTCAATGCTACATTGTAGGGTTGTATTTACTCTTTGAAGTTCGAATTTAACATTTCACGTTTCAACTTCGCAATGCATTTCGCATATAAGAATATTAAGGAATGAGACTTCACATTGCAATTTCGCATTACGTACCATTTCGCGTTGCGAAATCACAATGCGAAACCGCAATGCGAAATTTCATCAGTATAGAGCTCTGAAATATGAATTCTAAAATGCTACACATATCATAGCTTGGTTTACATTCTTTCGAGTAGCTACAACTAAATTCCCTTTGTGTCTACTTTTCAAAAATGTATCATCTAGAAGTAACATTGGTCGAAAAAAAAATTCAAAACTACTGATGCATGCACCAAACAATACAAAAAAAAACATTGAATATATTTGTTGACGACTTTCAACTTAAGTCAACAACATTTCCAAGATTTGTTGTCCTCGCAGCATCAGCGTACCACCTAAGTTAATCTAATGACAGACATACATCACCATATAAATGCGCCCTTAACTTTTCAACACCCAACCAAGCAGAATGATATGGTATTTGTACTTAATAATTTGAATTTAACTCCTGAATTACATCGCAAGGTCTAGTTAAAGGTTTTGAACATATTTCATCTACAATTATCTCTGAAACTATCTCCGATGTAACACTTGACTATTTTCAATGTTCATAGCATAACCATAAGTATGATTGTCATTTCATCTACAATTATCTCTGAAACTATCTCCGATGTAACACTTGACTATTTTCAATGTGCATAGCATAACCATAAGTATGATTTTCATTGAAAGTCCTTAAAATAAAAAAACCATTACATTATTCAATTGAAGCGTGAATTTACCATTTATAACTGGTTTCGACTTTCATTGAACATTCTGAAGTCACTATAGTATGTTCATTCTGTAAATAATCAATATCTAACCCAACTTTAACAGCGTACTTGTACAAATCCATTCTAAATTGCTTTGCACCACCTTCAAATATTTGACCAACTTCTACAATTAAATTAGCCTATACAGCTAACATTAATTTCCTATTTTGCAAAGCATTACAGTTGGTTGCATATATCTATTAATTTCAACATAGTGTAATTCATTGTCAGATAAGCTTCATCAGATTCAGAGTCAGAGTCCTGCCTTGCAAGACTCATTGTGATATCAACCTTGTACAAACCATTAATGTTTTTTTTTGTGTGTATATGTATATCCAAGCATGTTTTTCATATCAATCTCATCATCTAGCATACAACATGGATTACCTGAGACTTCATAACTCATATAAAATGATGTTAATCTCAACTTTTCTCATTTCACACAGATTTTTTCAACCAATTTCTCGTATGAACACGCTGCAGATATCACTATGACAGCACTCAATTTACCATGCTTGACAAAACATGTAACATTATTTCTTTCCATAGTTAACTTGTTAAACATGAGTGAATTATCAAGATTGAAATAATAAGAACCATAATACAAGCGTAAGATAGGAAAGTAAAGAAGAATTACGTAAATAAGAAGATCTGATATAACATAGAGCTCGCCTAAAATTGCGGAGGTAATCTTTTTAGATACTATAATTGAGATGATCGATGGCTCCAAAACGGTATAGGAGAAGTGGCTTGACGTTGCAGCTTGTTATTAACGAGTTACCATGCAAAGGGTACTTTTGAAAACTTAACTACTATAAACGCGTGCAGTGGGACTTGGACTAAAAATGTTTGCATGCTTGGGCAACACTTGTCCATGTTTGGCTACACGGGGACCAGTTAATCGCGCTAAAATTTAATCGTTTAGGAGGCAAGAAAGAGAAAAATAATAACAAATGAGGGAAACATAAAACGGGTATCACATATAATACCATTATTCACATAAATTATATTTACGATCAAGCACCATAGAAGTAAGAAATATGTGTTTTTCATTAAAATATGTAATCCCAATGAACACGCCATTTGTAGGTTAATGCATTTGTGTTTAGAGTGGGCCAACGAGTTTCATTGCAAGGCTCATTTTAGCTAATGAAGCCCATGCACATGGGGTGAAACCAACTCTCTGAAATGACAAAACTTTGTTATGTAAATATATTAATGCTCGAATTACATTAATTAATTTTAATTAGTGAACTCCAAGTAGGCACAAATTACTACTTTATCCATCACAAATTAATAGTCCTCGTTTAAAATCCACATTTAAATATTTTCGGATGGTGGGAATATTAACAATAGTGATTTCTAGTAAATTAGCAATTTGTCCCATCTCAGAGTGTCATCTGTCAGACTGTCACCCAGCCCGTGTTTAAAAAAATTTGTAATAAGTTCCAAATTTGTCTCTAATCTCCTCTATTTCATGACTCTTCATTTATACAGCATGACCAACTAAAAAAAGTAGGACATGGTGCAAATTAATCTTTATGAAAGGGCTAAACATTTGTGTTTGCTAATATTGCAAGTTTTGTGGCGCATTTGAATGACAAGGGAGAAACCAGCCAGTAGTTTGGGGAGGAGAAGATGGGTAAGTATTTTCTTGAGAAATGCGGATCCAAAAAATGTGAAGTACTCCTCTTATTTTCTATAAAAAAAAAGGTTGACTTTGGACTAACAAGTTTTAATTTACGAGGGAAAAAGTAATTTATTTTTCCCTAGTCCCATAAATCAACATCCATATTTCAAACCAATTTCACAATTATATGGTTGCCATATGTGATTGTTGATCATTTTCCTACTAGCATGCCATGATGTATCTGAATGTTAAGCTAAGTTGCAATGTTTGTACGGTAACAGGTCAATAAATTTCATTGGCTTTTATTTATTTGATTCAAAATAACCCATAGAACAAGCCAACAAAAACAAACAAAAAACAAGAATGAGTATAGTTTCTCTGACCTACCTACATAAATAAAATCTATACCAACAAAAGTGTGAACACAGTTAAAATTACCAACTCCACATGTGAGAGCCCTGCATAAGAAGAAGAAGACGAAGGGGGCAAAATTTGAATGCTAAAATTGCAAGTCCCTTGCGATATATTTTGCGTAGTCACCATAGCCAAACCTTCGAAATTACAGCTCAAATTTGCCTGATTTTGTACCTGGAAATACGCGTTAAATGCGTAAGACGCGTTCCCATTCGCATCTAACCCATTACATGATGACCCATACCCAAGCGCAGTACAATCAGCAAATGAGCACGCATAATTAATATTTTCAGCGAGCCTGCTCAGGTCCCTAGCATTCGGGTTAAACTGGCACCATGTACTATTGAGATATAGCACGTTTCGCGCAGGCACAAGATATCTATTTTGCCCCTGACCCGTGACATCAATGGAGTATTTCGGTTGCCCATCGTACTTAAAAATTCCCCAATGACGCTCAAAATTACCGGGGTCTATGCTCTTGGCATCCTCATCAATAAGGCCAAACAAATAAACTTCTATATATCCGGGCCGGAGTGGGGTGCCTCTACGAGCTGCGAGTTTCGCTAAAAGCCCATTGTAAAATCGGTTCGCAAAGTTTGAATTGGCATTTTTGTCCCCGTCCGTGGGCCACCCCACCTCCCCGACCACCACGGGCATTTGGCCAAACCCTGCAGCTCTTAAGGCCGAAACCAACGTGTCAAAATTGGCATCGAAAACGTTTGTGTATGAGATCCCATTGTCCAAAATGGGAGTAGCTTTCTCATCAAAAAATGCAAAGTCAATTGGGAAATTTTCATTGCTGTTGAGACTTAGGAAAGGGTAAATGTTTATTGTGAAGGGTGCTTTGTTTCGGTCTAGGAATTGTACGATTTGGGTCATTTCTGTGATGATATCTGTCCTAAACCGTCCAGCTGATGGGACGGGGTTGTCCACGGGTGAACCGTAAACGTCAGCATTTAGGGGCACGGTTGCCTTTATGGAGTCCCCAAACCCAGCTTCATTCAGGGCATTTTGGATGTTTCGAAGGGCTGGGAATGTTGTATGGAGAAATGAATTGTTGTAGGCGCTTAGGAAAGGCTCATTACCAACTGCAACATATCTGCACAAATATAGAGATTTATGTTAGGCATCATATCAATTGAGGTCACCAATTTTATACAATTTAAATATTAAGGAATATAAATTTTGGGGCCAATCTTAACAATTTAGCTGCAATAACAATTGGAATCCAATAACAATTCACTGATCATGCCTTAGGTTTTTGGCAAACAAAATCTCACACCCCAATCAATACACTTGTGCTATGTTATGGTGATATAAAACCTAGGCCAAAAAAAAAAACGAGTTATTTTGACTTTGACCAGCATTCATGTGTGTTAATTTAGTCTGGCTCCCAAGTTTTCATTATGGCCTACGACTTCTTTCCATACAAAATGTCAAACAAAGTGTGGGCAAAGGCAATGGTTGAATAAGTGCCACAAATAAATGAACTTCTAATCTAAATTGACACCCCACCCCCTCCCAAAAAAATATAAAAAAATAAAGACTTGGACAGTTACTGTAAAATGTGAAGTACCAGGCTCCAGCTGATCATAGCCAAGCTGCAGAGAAGACCAAAAATCTTGCATCTCGAGATGGTTCCACTAATAGTTCATTCATAGATTAATGTTTCATTCCTTAAAGTTAAAGATGTGGCGTTTAGTTCAACATTGGGAAGTGGAAATCATAATTAACTCAAGCAAACAGGTCCTAGCCCCAGCCCTGGGCAGCTACAGATCCACATATACCGCACTTGAAAGCTATGATTTTTGCTTTGAGATTCGAGGTAGTGTGGGAGAGGGGGAATTTGACTTGGGAGAATGTGTAATTTAAGCATTGTTAATTTTCAAGGTGTCTTAATGCACACCTAAACTTGTTTTCTCTCTCTCTCTCTCTCTCTCTCTCTCTCTTTTTTCCATGCAATCCTTACGTACGTTAAGAGATGCTCTGATTAACGGAAACACACGAATCAATTAAGAAATGTTATACGCCTCGGCAATGCTACTTAAACCGTTTTTGTGCACTGAGTTAGTGTAATCGGTGAACAAATTATTGTACATTTGACTCAAACAAACAAACATTTTCTTTCCAAATGTACAATGATTATTTTATTATTTTAATCAAATGTACAATGATTTTATTAAGAAATGTTACACTCTTTATTCAGGAATTTAAGTGAAGTGAGGCAAAAGTTTCGAATGGTATCGGGAGTTTGGGGGCGGGACCCTGAAGCGATTTTTTTTGGATTATTTTGAGTTTTATACAAAGTATAGCTTTATAATGTCCAAACAACTACTCTCAATCATTATTAACAATACCTAATTCATTTCAAAAAATAAACAACGCTTAATAAATAATCACAATACCCAAATTTTAGTAGTGATAACAATTGAATTTTGCTTAATATGAAGTACAAAAATGAGTTAACTCATGTAGCACCATTAAAGCTCAATCCAAGCACACCTGATGAAACAGAAGCAAAAACAGCTTGATAAAGACCCATCGTCAAAACTTACGCTGAACTTTGGAGAGGATCGATTGGATTAACCCTAAAAAAAATTTCTTTTAAAATCTCAACTGGGGCCGCCGCCCCACTTGGACATATAGTGAATTTGCCCCTACTCTTTGAGCAATGCTAAATACACCGGTTTAGTGTACCGGGTGCACAAAATCGTTGTCAATTTGATTCAAAAAATATATATTTTATTGTTTTAGTCAAATGTACAACGGTTTTGTGCACCGCTGCACAAAATATAGTGGACTGATAGTCTAAACTGGGTGATGTTTCAGTGCGAACAACTTCTAAATAAGTTTGTTTTTAAGTTATTTGAGCCGTCATTCTTTGGGGCATAAAATGGGTCTTTGAGTTGGGATTTCATAAGTTATTTTTATTCAAATTTAGAGAAATAATCATCTAGATATGTAAGAACAAGTTTTATAATTGCTCAATTTCGTTTTTATTTCGCTTATCCCATAACATCATTGCACCTTCATGACAACTTCCACGTATTCGAAGATAAGAAGTTGACATTTGAAAATTTAAAGATCGTTCGTCACAACAACATTCAGAAGAATCATGAGATGCTTTGATAAAATCTTTATTTATTAAGGGATTTTTTAAAATTAGAGTTTGCATTAAAAGTTTTCAAAATGTTTAAAATGTTTATTAAAAGATTTTTTGAAATCTCGCTAACTCATTAGAACGAGATTGACATGTCATTCAAACGAGTTACAACTGTCGTTAGAATGAGGTTCCATCATTCGAACAAAATCTAACACGACGCCTTTTGGTCAATTTCGAAATGTCGTTCGAAGTTTTGGTAGATGTCGTTCAAACGAGATTGGGTACATCGTTAAAACAAGTTTCCCACGTTCAAACGAGATTTGAAGTGATGCCTTTTGGCAAGCTCTGGATTGTCGTTCGAAGTACGTTCGAACGAAAAAGCGTATGTAAATCTGTCCAAATATCTAATGCCTCTCTCTTTGCAACAAACCTCCTTATAAATAGAGATGCGGGATTAGAGTTTTAAATAACTCATTTTATCCTTTCAAGAAGCCCTTTTAAAGTTCCTTTTGTGATCAAACTTTACCATTTTTCCATCCAAACCACTTGAATTTTTTAGGATCATTTTGCCCAATCAAGAAGAACATATTCCATATTCAAGAATCCTTGTAGAGAATTTCTCTACTGCTAATTTGTAGAGTCGAGGCTCTACTGTTGAAGAAGAAAGGAATTAGAGGTTCCTCGGGTTGATGGGTAATAACTGAGGGAAGAGTTGCTTCATGTGGACGATGTTGGACTGTACCGTATCTGTTGAAGATTTGAAGAACTGCACATTATACTTAGTGGAGGTCTAAGTAGTCTGTAAGTCGTCTAGTGTATGTCAAACTTTTTAACAATGCTGAAATTTAGGTTTTGCCCGAAAGAGATTTTTTCTTAATCTTCTTCTGTTTGGGTTGGTTTGTATATGTGGCTTGCCATATTTAATTTGAACTTCATCATTGCATGCACACTAAATTAAATCAAGATAAAATTTGTTAAAATTTGAATTTGTGTGCGTTTAGCCTAAGATACGAACTATCCATACAAATTCGCATTCTCAAATTAGTATCAGAGTGAGTTGGACTTAAATATCATGTGATCATGATTTATTACGATTTTTTTGGATATTAATTTTTCAAATTGGTATCAAAACCGGTTACACTAAAATTTTGTGTGATCTTAAAATTTTGGGTTTAAATGGATCATTTATCTAATGGCTACCTATTTTGAATGAGTCTAATTATGCGTATTGAAAAGCTCGAATGAGGTCAGCTTTGAAAGCGATTAATGAGCGAGTCTGGCTTGTTTGTGAAAGAGGGTGGACACCACCTATTGTGACTAATGGAGATGTCATAGGTCCTAATCTTGTCATTTGTTGGACTAATGATGACTTTAAATGGAGTACTTACAACTCTCTCGACTTAAGTGTTATTTCTAGAGCCATCACCCCTGAAGAGTTTCATCACATCATGGCATGCGCTACATCTAACGAAGCGTGGGATATCTTCTAACTTATGCATGAGGGTACCAACACCATGAAAGCATATAAACTTCAACATTTTACCACTCAATTTGAGACTATCACCATGAATGAGTCTGACAATTTTGATGAGTTTTATGTACGTTAGTCTGACATAGTAAACTCTAGTTTTAATTTGGGAAAGAAAATTCTTGAGACGAGAGTTGTGAAAAAGATTTTGAGATTCCTACCAGCTCGTTTTATCCCTAAAGTTATTGTCCTAAATTCGTTGGGAATATCAGATACTCTTAGGTTAGAAGAGCTCGTAAGAGACCTTCAAACTTATGAAATTGATATATATTTCAAAACTAAAAAGAAAAAGGAAATAGGGGTAGCTTTGAAAGTCCAGTCCAAAAAGAAAAAGGAAAAGTTCTTTTACTCTGACTTAGAGGTTGATTTTGAGCTTGATGATTAACCCTTTTTGCAAAAATTTCAAAATAATTCTCAAATTTAACAAAGAAAATTATCCCAAAGAAAAGATTTTTGAGAAAAATAAAAAAGGGAATTGGGGCGAGAATGTTTGTGAGAAGGATGAGGAAGAGAGTTTGAGTGAGGGAGAAGGTGGACTCCAGAAATATTTTCGTGGACTTTACACCGAGACTTTAAAAACGACAAATCTTAATAAAGATTTGTCTTTTAGGGTATGTGATTTAGAGAATGAGGTGAATGTTTTGAGAGAGTGTGAGGCGTAAGTGAGCCAAATCGAGAAGGTGAAAGTTTTTTCGTTTGAGCAATTGATTATTTTTGGTAGGGACAAGACCGATTTGACAAACAAAGTGGCTAGTTTACGAGAGATATTGAAGCATCCGTGGAGACTCGTGAGAAACTTGAAGTCCGTGTATCCCAACTCGAGATTGATTTCGAATGGGTCCGGGAGGTTAAGATCACTTTAGAGGACACATCTAAAAAGGTTGATAAAATGCCCCTCAGTCATGTGTTTAAGTAACGTTGAGAGGCAATGAATATTCTATAACAGTGTATCTACTTCCCTTGTCGTACCGGAGCCGGTTCTCCAGTTTGTAATGGAACCTTATGGCCCTCATCCTAGCCCATGTAAGAGACCGAACCTACTAAGAAGAGTTCATCCTAGGCATTTTGAGCAAGGTAGACCTAATCCTATTTATGTTTGTTCCCATTCCAAACAAAGAGGTCATCTTAGAGAGTTTTATTTTATGTTAGTGAGAGTTTCTCATATGTGTATTCCCTAATATGCTCCCACATGCGTTCTTACACATGTTCTCGCACGCACTCCCACACGTTTTACTACACATACTCTCGCACATCACCATAGATATTTTGAGAGTTTTCGAGAACAATTAAAATATTTAGTCAAGACTTCACAATGTTTGATGGAGGAATTTCATCGGATGGCTTCTCCTTTACATAACTCCTCCAGGCCTAATGATTGAGGTTGAAACTTATTTTTTAAAACAGGATGATTATGATGTTCATATCTTATATCCGTATTGCTAGATTATATTTCTATTGTATTCATATTTTTTTCCTTTTGATATATTTAAAAAAATTCCAAAATGATTTTTGGTTTTAAAAAAAGTATGAAAAATTGACAAAGATTTTATTTTGATAAAATTTTAGAAAATGACAAAAAGATTTTTGTATTTTCATTTTTCACCGTATATGGATGAACATTTAAGATATTCGGATCACCCATACATTCCATCCATTCACGTGACTTTTTAATAGTGTTTTGAGACATGATTTTGTTTCATTAGTGCGCTTAATAATGTGTGGATAACATTTCATTGATCTTTAATGATTTTTTTAAATGTTTGACACTTTATTAGCATTATTGCACACGTGCATGAACTTTTTGAACATTGTACTTGCTTATCATGTGTCGAATACGAAGTTCTCATCTTAATCATGCTTAATAACGAACCAAATGTAAAAGGAGATAAGTTGTGCTTGTAAGAACCATTGCCCGAATTTCGTTTCCTGAAAAATATTGATATATGTTAAGCAACAGAAAAGGGCTACGAAAGAGAAAAATTATTTTTGTGTTAAATGTTAGCATTTACAAAAAAATTAACGGCACACAAAAACGGAAGTGCCAAGTCCATTTATTTTATATTCATTGATGTTTCACTACATATAAGCATTATGATATCTTGAAAATATTTGAGAGTGAAATCTTATATATGTGAGATTTTGAGGGAGTTATGAAGTAGAAGATCAATGGATTTGCAGAACGAACTATCTTGAAAAGCATTAAATAGTTTGGCCTTATTGTTTTGAGAACCATTAAAATCCATGATATATTGCATAACTCGAGTCAATTTCATTTGAGTTTAATATTTTACACCTAAGGTAGAAATTGAGTTTTTTCTTTAGAAGTATCCCATAACTTCGTGCACGTATGCTATGAATGCTTACACTGATTTTCCTTTAAAAAAATGTTCACACAATTACATTCCATTTTTATGATTCAGATATTTTAGTGTATTCTATGGTGACTATGTATTTTTCTACCTATATATACCTCTTATACATATATTTCTGTTATACTTGAAAAATTGAAAAACTTAAAAAATAGTTATTTGATATGGGAGAACACATTATGCCTTTTGGATTATCATTACATATGCTTTATTGGCTATCCTTGTGATAATATCTTTGTTTCTTCATGTGATGAAGATTATTCATGTTTAGATTTAAACCCTTTGTCTATTATGGACAAAAAGGAGGGGAACAAATTGAGGGAGAGTTTATTTACTTTTTAAAACTCGTACGCATCACGGTATTTCTTTTGACTCATGTGTTAGGTCACTTCCACATTGATGATGATTTCTTGAACCGCACAAGATGACGTCTTTTAAGTTGAAGACTTGTATATTTATGTATTTTCGTTTCTTGATTTGGGAGCACATTAGTTGTATTAATCACAAGGGCTAATTTAGTTTCGATATATATTTTGTACCGCAATAGCCAAAGGGGGAGATTTGTAAAAGCAAGTTTTATAATTCCTCCATTTAGTTTTTATTTAGCTTATCTCATTATACACCACTGCACCTACATGATCAAAGACAAAAATTTAATGACATTTGGAAGATTGAAAATCGTTCATCACAACAACATTTAGAAGGTGGTTTGGAAATATCTTTATTTATCCAGGGGATTTTTTAAAATTAGAGTTTGCATTAAAAGTTTTCAAAATGTTTAAAATATTTTTTAAAAGAAATTTTAAAATCTTGTTGACTCGTTAGAACGATATTGGCATGTCCTTCAAACTAGTTTCACAGTGTCGTTAGAACGAGGTTCCATCGCTCGAACAAAATCTGGAACGACGTCTTTTGGTCAGTTCTGGAATGTCGTTCAAAGTTTCGGTGGATGTCGTTCAAACGAGATTAGGTACATCGTTAGAACAAGGTTTTCATGTTTGAACGAGATCTGAAGCAACATCTTTTGGAAAATTCTTGAATGTCATTTGAAGTTTCGTTGAAAACATGTTTGAAACAAAAAAGGGTACGCCGTTCAAACGAGGTACCAGGTCGTTCTAACGAGTGCGCGAGTTTATTTTTTAAACAAATATAATCACAATCTCTAATGCCTATATCTTTACAAACAAAAATCCTTATAAATAGAGATGCAGAATTAGAGTTTTAAACAACTCATTTTAGCCTTCCACGAAGCCCTTTTAAACACCTTTTATAATCAAACTCTACTATTTTTTCATCCAAACTCCTTGAATTTTTTAGGATCACTTTGCCAAATCAAGAAGAACATATTCCACGCTCAAGAATCGTTGTAGATAATTTCTCTATTACTGATTTGTAGAGTCGAGGCTCTACTTCTGAAGAAGAAATGAATTGGAGGTTTATAAAGTTGATCGGTGGATACCGAGGGAAAATATGCTACTTGTGGACGATATTGAACTGTGTCATATCTCTTCTAGATTTGAATAACTGCGCGTTATACTTAGTAGAGCTCTAAGTAATCTATAACTCGTTTAGTGTCTGTCAAACTCTTTAACAGTGCTGAAATCTAGGTTTTGCCTGAAAGGAATTTTTTCTTAATCTTCTTTTATTTGGGTTGGTTTGTTTATGTGGCCTGGTATATTTAATTTTCACTTCATCATTGCATGCACACTAAATTATCAAGATAAATTTATTAAAATTTGAATTTGTGTGTGCTTGGCCTAAGATACGAACTATCCATACGAATCCGCATTCTCAAGATAAGAAAATAAGAGGGACAGAAAAGAGTTTCTAAACTTAATTTCAATGTGATATTCGGGGTTCGAGTTGATAAAGAGTGTATATCGTTTTTATGATCATACACTATAACCTATGATCTCAAATGTGAAATCACTCTCTCCGGTGCATATAAAAATATAATTTTTTCGAATCACGTTAAATCTCATATGTTATTTTTGTGTTGTCTGTCTTTGGCAAGGAACACTGCAACTCTTGCCTATGGACTTCCTGCTTGTTATTCCTCAAAAGGCCTATCATTTACCTTCTTTGTAGTAGTTACACAGACCCCAAATCAAATATGGTCTTAACACCTCTTGTTTTAGAATGACTGATACTTATGTGCAACTAACCCGATCAAACTTGTTTGCTGCCTAAAAATTCCTAATAATGTCTTCGACTTATCCATAAACAAGACATGTCTCCAATTATATGACATGTGCACGCTCCTCCCCATTTGCAAGGACCAAACAACCTCATGTGAGTTTGGAATCCAAATGGTTAATGGATATCGAATTTCTCTACAACTTTAAGACATATGCCACACCACCTAAAGTGAGATTTACGCCCATCAAACATTTTGTGTTTCACTCTTCCGATACCTTAAGCAACACATATGTCCTTGACAAGAAAAGTTAATGGAATTTCTCATTTTTTTCAAAATACTATTTTTTAAGCAAATGCCCTAGCCTAAACTACGGTTAGTCTCGAGTTCGAGACATGAGACAAACCTCTTTATATATATATGAGAGTAAGGTCAGCCAACATCCGCTTCTCCCAGACCCTTCCTATAGTTAAGTCGGAGTCTTGTGCACTGGGTATGACCTTTTTTATTCTTTTTTAGATAAACATAATTCAAAGCACAAATTGAGTACCCATCCATCCTGAGAAATAGACTTAACCACCTTTGTCAATTGTGAGAGCGTTTTCAAATATTCATTATACTATCAAGCCACCAACATCCTTCTCCAATGTACAATCCCTCTTGATTGGACATTTTCCACTCTTGCACTTGTAACATTGTCTGCATTTCCAAACATCAATTGATCAACACTTACTACTTTAACTAGATACCTGATTGTTGTCCCATTTTTTAGACCATGAGCACACATGATTTTATTATATTTATAATATAGTTTTTTTTTTACTCTTTTTAGCAAAAATAGATTTCTAATAGACCATGGAGTAAAACATTTTTAGTTTTATTCATGTTTATTATATTATCTTTTATTTCCTATTTCTAGGGCAGTAATAAAGCATGGATGAAATTATTCTAACTTTATTCATGTTATTTATATTATTAGTTTATTTCTCTTCTGGTGAATGTCACTCCTCTAAATCGTTTTTAAGAAATCGGTCGGCTTAATTGGGATGCATCTCCAGTTTTGAAAGCTCGAGGATGAGCTTGATTTTAAGTGGGGGAGGGGAATGAAAATTATGATTTATATTAGCATTTTCTTGCACTTTTTTTTATTGTATTTTTTCTTTATTGGTTGTTTAATATTTTGGTACATTTTGAGTTGTAGCAAGGGTTGAGATGGAAGCTTCTAGAAAGTTTTTTTTTTACATGTGATGTATTTGGGAGTTTGTTATATCCCATGTGATATCACATGGGTTTACACCCTTTCAACCAACAAGAATTAGTCCCTTCTAGAATCGTCTCTTCACCTTATATAAAAGGCTTTAGTCCCTCATTTGTAAGGAATCGGACATTTGAAAGATATAAAGAAATTCTAATTTCTCCCTCTGGTTGTGTGTTTGTTTTAGTTTTAGGATTTTGACGTGCAATTTACATTATTACGATTCCTACTACGCAAGGCACCTCAATGCTCACTTAAGATTTGTATTAATATACCTCTATTCCTAATGACAACCCAGTCACTCATAAGATTTTAGGTAACCCGAAAGATGCCATTGAAATTCCTCCTTCGAGACTGAATCTTACCTCATACAAACATTGTACGATAGGAGGTGTTTAGGACTTATCTACTCTATGTCTCCTAGACCTCCAAGTACTAAATATAGGTTGCACCAACTAACGAAAGTCTTTCTAACATCTTATGCGGTGCAAGACGCCTCGCTACGATCCAACACTTCTCTGGGGCAATGGGTACCTTTTAAAGTAGGTACTAAACACCTTTGGAACATTTATTCGACGATTACAATGCGCATTCTCGTACCGTTATCGGCAGTTGTTCGTATCTCGAACACATTGTAGCATTAAATATGATGAGGCACAACCTGGGGACCAATACATTCTTATTTACTATTATTACCTTATACAAGGGTGGGTGACAAACTAAGGCACCTTCCCTGTGGGTTATGGGCCCAACGCACTTACAATACGCTACTCTGATAGACTAATTTCATAAATTTTCACAACTCCTACATGGACCCCTTTGTAAGACATTATTATATCTTTACTAAGGCTTAAACACCTTTTCACCCACTTTCCAAAAATATCAATGTTACTGCTTGCTTCCGAGGTGACTGTCCACTAGATCGTTGGCATCCTACCTGAGGTAACCAATGAGATAGTGCAACGACTAAAATCCATCCATTGACATTGACGTAGAAACTTCCAGCGATGTTTTAATCCTTACTGAAATGTTGCGATTGCACGTGAACAAAAATCGGAGTTCCCGCTCGCCTTATAAGGTCAAGCCTAAAGCTAAGTTTTCGATGATCAAAGATCAAAATCCGATCTCACAACTACACGTCACTCCCGTAAAGAATTTAAACATAAAGTTCTAATACAAAGTTGTAATGCCCTGACCTAGATTTAAGGATCACTCTTGGATCATCCCGAACCGGTCCGACTACGTTAAGTTTGGAGTGATGTGAAACAATCTAGATAATGTTTCTAGTCCATTCTATTTAATTCATTCAATCGAGTGAGCATAAAATTCCATTTTCGAGGCATACAAATAAATAATAAGTGTGAAACCCATTGGGTACTTATACCAAGGTATTCCTACTTCTTAGAGGATAAACATGGAATGCTTTTTTTTTTTTTTTTTTTTAATTTTCAACTTTTGAACAGGAACAATTAATTGCGATGAATGGAATATCTTTTATGTTGTCTTAAATATTTTACACATTTTCCCTCTTATTTTCGAATAATATATTTGTTTAAAACTTTGTACATCACCATCTTCACTGTATGTTTTAAATATAAATTAAGAAGAATATAATCTTAAAGGGAGGATCTTGTTTATTTGCTGTTTGAGCTGTGATTTGTTAGAGTTAAATTTTGTGTAGGGATAGCAACGGGTCGGTTCAGGGTCGAGGAAAGCATCTCCATCTCCGTCCCTGTTAGAAATATCATTCCCCGTCCCCGTCTCGTTCCCCATTACAACGAGTTCAGGGATCCCCGTCCCCCTTTAAAACAGGTATCAGTTTCCCCGCGGGGAATCTGTTTCTTTTTTTTTTAATATAAAAAAATTTGGGCATATACCAAATAGTTCCTCGAACTTTTTTTTAATACACGTTTAGTCCAAACCTTTTTATTTTGCACCAAAAAGTCCTTTGAGGGACTTTTTGGTAATTGATCCAAAAAAATTACTTATTACATTATCCGTTAAATCATAAAAATAAAAACATCAGTACAAATCAACAATCTCAAAAGTTATTCCAAACATAACAAACAAAGCGAAAACATCCGTACAAATCAAGTGCACTAAACAGATAGCTGAAATTGATCAAACAAATCTCAAAGAGACAACAGTACAACTTAAACAAAGCCTAAACAATAAAAAAAAGTTAAGTTGAAATTTACAGAGTCGTCGACGTGCTAAATAAAGCCTAAACAGTTATAGTACAACGAAAACCCAAACTTAATTGGAAGAAGGTCGCCGGCATGGGAGAGAGATTTACAGAGTCGCCGGTGTGTCAGAGAGATTTATAGAGTCGCCGACAAGAGAGAGGAGAGGAGGTTATTGATTGGAAACAGGTCGCCGGCGTGGGAGGCGTAGGTGCAGGTCGCCGGCGTGGGAGATGAGGGGTGTCATGGTAAATTTTGAGAGAGAAATGAGGGAGGTGCAGCAAGTATGATGAGAGTGGGAGGTTTAGGTTAGGGTTACACTAAAAAAAGCACCCTTTCTCATTTATTAATCATATCTTATATATTTATTATAATATAAACATATATACTTTATTATATATTAATAATTCGGGTATTCCCATGAAGACCCGACGCTATATCCGAAACCGACCCGAAAATTTTCGGGAATACTTTTAACTCCCCGAACCAGCCCCGATCCCCAAATTTTAGGGTATTTTTCGGGAATTTTGTTTCCGAATATCCGCGAGAACCCAAATTTTTTGGGAGAATTGCCACCCATAAGTTTGTGTTTAATAGAGTCTCTATATCTCTAATTACTCTAAAATCCCTGCTAATTACCAATTCAAGTTCAGAGAACCATTAGTCGACGAGGATAGTTATATCTGAGAAAAATAAGAAATAAATCTGAATTTCAATACAAACAATCATCACACATGGAGCATGAATAGAGTAAATTTACCGTAATTACCCAAAACCCAATAATATAATTCAATTTTAACAGCAATTAAAAGAAAAAGTCATTTAGTCTTTAGCCTTGTCATGTTATTTTCATTTAGTTTTAGCTGTCCAATTATGATATTGGCTTTAATAAAAAAACTTTATCAGTAAGAAAATAGTAATGAAAATGAAAATATCTCAAATTGTAAAACCCAATGACAAATAAGAAAGCTTACTTGATTTTAACACCTCCATTGAAATAATGTTTAGTGACGTTTCGCCTCACCCACTCCTTAGCTCGATCATAATTGTTCATGGCAGATAGCAGGTCATTAGGAATCCCAACCATAACCTGTATCCCAGACCCTGACAGAGCTGCCATAGTGGCCCCATCCGCATCAAACAACTTCACTTTCTCTATCCCATTATCTTTCATCATCCGAACCACCACTTTTGGCTCCAACTTATGTGTTGCCATAGTACCCCAGTTCACCCCAAGCCCTTCAACTCTCAAACTCAAACAGCCCATGTATAATGTATATATTAATATCACACAACAAACTGACCATACCCCTTCCATTTTTTCCAACCGGAACCTATACATGTGTGTGTTTTGCTAGTAGATAAAGAGTGGGAAAGGCAGTTTTCTTTTTTCTGGGCGGTTGGTTAATGGGGTCAGCGAAAAGCCTAGTGAGTTCTAATTTTTTCTAACTTAAGATGGTCAGCAAGCAAATATCGAATGTATAAGTGTAAGTGGTGGGGACATATATATTTATAAATATCGAAAAAGGAGTATGTGTGGAGACATAAATGTGGAGAGCAATAATATCTGTAGAAACAGCCAAAAGGTTATGTACTCTACCACGGAAGTCGACCGACATTGGGATGATAGGAGGGACTGAGAAGAATATGGCTTTAGTTCAAAAGTACAACGCCACTCAAACCAGCGAAGACAGTGAGTAGTTAAATGGTTAAAAAATGGGGCAAAAACAACGCGGTTTTTATGGCGTAAATAAGCATAAGGAAAGTGAACAACAGAGGGTGGGTGGGTGTATTAACACAGATGTAAAATAGGAGAGCTTTTAATAGAAAAGTAAATGTCGTGTTCAAATAAAACAATTTCCCTACGTATGATCTTTGTCTCTAATAATAATTACACCAACTTATAAGTATCAATAAAAAACAAGAGAGGTCACAACACAATATATTTGTCATATTCCCCCTCACTTTCTCCATAATGCTCCGTTTGATTTATGTTAGAAATATTTTTTATTGTGTTAAAAATAAAAAGTGAATTATTAATTTGATTATTTTGTTTTTATCATTTTCGTTTGGATGGTCAAGTTTTTATTAAGTAACATTTTTAACTTTTTCACCATTTATTATTTGAATGGTCAAGAATAGTATGGTGAAAAAATAAAATACTCATATTACCCTCATACTTCAAATGCACACAAAATAGTTATATTGAACTATTTGATTTTCATCACACAAATGTCATGGACATAAAAAATAAATTAATATGTTTTTACCTCATAAACTCAAATTTGACACGTACCCCCACCCCCACCCCACACACACTTGCACACACTTATCATGTATGAACATTACACTTCTATAAATTTGTATCAATATAAAATCACATTGAACACATTTATTAGTCACTAATCAAACATAACACTGTCCAAATATAATGAAAAATGAGTAAAGAAATATTTAACTTTTTCACATTGTTTTTAACTATTATTTCCTCTACCTTTTTTATAACTATTTTAAAAATAATTATTATATCCACTTTAAAACTGTTTTAAAAATTATTATTTAAAACAGCTATAAAAACGTTTTGGTATTAAAAATAATGTTTTATAACAGTTTTAAAAATAATTTCTTATAACCATTTTTCTAAACAAAATTAAATAGCAGTTTTAAAAATTATTTTCATATCCTCTTTAAAACTGTTTTAAAAATTATTATTTAAAACACTTATAAAAACGTTTTGTATTAAAAATAATGTTTTATAACTGTTTTAAAATAATTTCTTATAAAAAAATTTCTAAACAAAATTAAATAACAGTTTTAACAATTATTTTTTTCAAAACAATTAAAAAAATGTTTTTGTATTGAAAATAACGATTTTATAACTGTTTTAAAAATAATTTGTTTATAACTGTTTGAAAAACGTTTTTCTAAATAATGATTTTATTATCGTTTTAAAAATTATTTAAAAAAAAATTATAAAATCATTTTTGTATTAAAATTAACGTTTTTATAACTATTTTAAAAATATTTTTTATTACTGCTTAAATTTTTTTTAACAAATAATGTTTGTATAGCAGTTTTGAATTTTTTTAAAACAATTATAAAACTTTTATTTTTCAAAATAATTTTTAAAACAGTTATAAAAACGTTATTTAAAAAAAATTAAACAGTTATATAAAAATTATTTTTAAAATAGTTACAAAAATATTATTTTCGATACAAAAATGTTTTTATAACCTTTTAATTTTTTTTTGAAAAAATAACTTAGAATAACTCATTTAAAAGTAATTTTTAAGAAAATAACATTTTATAACTATTTAAAAAAAACATTTTTAAGAAATAATTTTTGAACAATTTTTTTCAATAAAAAAACATTTTTAAAACAGTTACATAAAACTTATTTTCAAAACGGTTATAAAAACGTTATTTTTAATACAAAAACTTTTTATAACTTTCTAAGAAACTTTTTTAAAAAATTTAAAATGTTATTTTTCAAAGTTTTTTAGAAAGTTATAAAAAGTTTTTGTATTACAAATAACATTTTTATAACTATTTTAAAAAAAATAACATTTTTTTGAAATAATTTTTCAACAGTTTTTTTCAATAAAAAATATTTTAAAAACATTTAAAAAAAAATTATTTTTAAAACAGTTATAAACTATGTTAGAAAGATATCGTAATAAAAACTATATCTATCACATATTAACAAAAATGAAAAGTAAGGAAGATGAAGATGGGTGAGTTATGATCCGAATCCACTAGGTTTATTTCATTTCGAATGACTTTCTATAGATGGATGTATGGGAGTTGGTGTGGATTAAAGTAATATATTGTAGTACTTACTTACTAAGATATGTATTAACATAAGATGTGTTTTTCCTATTTCATATCGCTTTGTCACGTTGATTTGTTCTGAAATACGAAGTACCAAAAACAAAAGGTAATACAAAAAAAAAATTACAACTTTTTTAAATTTTTTTACAAAAAGAACATTTTAATAACTATTTTAAAAATAATTTTTATACAAATAACTGTTTTATAACCGTTTTAAAAAAAATAACATTTTTAGAAATAATTTTTTAACTGTTATTTAAAAAAACATTTTTAAAACAATTATAAAAAAATTATTTTTAAAAAAGTTATAAAAACGTTATTTTTAATACAAAAATGTTTTTATAACTTTTTAAAAAAAAATAGCCTTTTAATAACTGTTTTACGAATAATTGTTAAATAAATAACATTTTTATAATTGCTTTTAAAAATATTATATTTTTTAGAAATAGTTTTTTAATAGTTATTTTCAATAAAAAAATATTTTTAAAACAGTTATAAAAAAATTGTTTTTAAGAGAGTTATTAATACATTATTTTTAATAAAAAACGTTTTTATAACAGTTTTTATATAAATAATGTGTAATGATCGTCTGATCTGATAGTTGGAAGTGAAAATAAGAAAGGTTAGTTTGGTAATAATATAAATTTAATTGTTTTCACCTGTTAAATTATTCACTTTACCCATAGTTAAAATGGTTAAAGTTTTGCTCCACTTTTCACCATATTCATTTTATTTCACCATGTTAAATGTCCAACCAAACACAACTTTTAGCTAGGTGAATTATTTTTTAACACGGTGAAAAATACTTCATCACGAACCAAACGGACCCTTAGGGCCCGTTTGGTTCAAATCTCAAACCTTAAAAAACGTCGGTTTGACCGTTGTGGTCACTCCATCGCTTTGTAGCAAATTAACTTAGTTTGTAGCATATAATTAATTATGTGTTGCGATAAATACACCAAAAATTTTACTCCAAAACACCACATAAAAATTAAATATAAATTTTACTAACCACACCCAAAAGTTTTGTACCTTTTTTTCCTTTCAAAATGTCTAATATACCCCCATATAAACAAGAAATTACACACATACTAACACCACATACTCAACACCACACAATACAAAATCTCAAAACTCTCCAACTCCAAAATAACTTAACTATTTTACCTTGTTCATTTGTCCGCCAAAGTCCAAAAATACATTTCAATATTCCTCAAAATACATCTACAAAGTATATAATGTATAAAACTATTTATATAACAAAGATCAGATTAAAAACTGGGTATGTTGTACTTACGGTCTCCCGTCGCCGTAAGTGATGAGTAATTTCGGTGAAATGTAACCATAATCCATTTTAAGTAGCCGTGAAAACAGTTGTTATGGTGGCAAGTAGCCGTGGTAAGTGGATTACGGTAGAAAGTAACCGAAACAAATAAAGAACGGTGGGATGCAACCGAAATGAACCCATATGCGGTGAACTTGAACCGAGTTAGATCAACACCTACGGCGACGTGCAATCGTAGGTTCTGGGTTCGCAGATTTTTTTTTTTGTTTTAAAATCCTAATTTGTTCATTTCCTTTTTTTCAGTATATTATCATGGTAGGATTTGTTAAATGGGTCTATGTTTGGATTTATAAGGTTGAGAGAGAGGTTTGGGAGGGAAGTTAGAGAGAAACAGAGAGAGAATAGAAAAAATAAGGTTTAAAATTGTTTGGATTTTTATATGGGATAAGGTGTAATACCCCGTATATTTTTATAATAAAATAAAATTTTAATAAGTATTAAATTAATTCGGTGAAATTAGTTAATCTAGGTTGTGAGTAATTAAACTCAGTATTATTTATAAATTTTAGAATTGGACTTTAATGATTTGAAAATAAATCAAAAGGGATTTATATTTTTTTAATAAAAATATTGGGGTGTGTCACGTCACAATAAATATTTTAGGGATAAAAATATTTTGAAACACACTTTGAGAGGTATTACGGTCTCGTTTGGGCATTTTAGACCCTTAGGAATGGTCCCGGGATATATATGTATATATATATATGAATTAGGTAATTATCGGGGGTAATTAGATTTTGTATTTGGGCTCATTTGGAGATCTAAAGTTGGGACTTAAAAGACCAACTCGGGAATTGAAGATTAACCTTATTTAATTAGAGTTAAACCACCCATTAGGAGTTACATCCAAGAACCCTAGCCATAACCACCCAGGAGGAAGAGAAAGGCCCACCCTAGGAGGAGGAAGAGAGTCTCCTCTACAAATTTCAGGTAAGGATTCTCTTGTCATTCTTATTCAAGTTGTACTACTCTTATATTAATGTTGATATCATGTTTAGAATAAGGTTTAAATTATGTGTTGGGACTACATATTTAGAGACCTTTTGAATTGTGTAGAAATTGATGATAATTGTGTAACCCATGTTTAGATCCGTAACCCTGTAATACCCCGTAATTTTAATGACTTTTAATATGGGATTAATTAAAAGTAAAATGGGGATTAATTAGAATTAATTATGAATTATAATCGAAATTAATCCGGATTGAATATTACTAGAGAATAAAGTAATATGTGATTGATACTGAATATTACTTAGTGATTAAAAGTAATATATGATTATAAGGTCGAGAGTGAATAATACGCGAATGATTGAAATTAAGTCAGGACGCGCGTGTGAGTCGTGTCGGGACTAATTAAAAGGGTAAAAAGGGAAATTATTTTTAAGTCATCCATATGGTCATTTCGACTGTGCCAATGAGTACGAAAGGGTCGAAATAGGCAGAAAAGTCTATCCGGGAGTTTGATTTGGGTCTAGGGTCAATTAAGAACCAAAAGGACACCCCGGAGGTGTATTTTGGTCATTTTCTGGGGGAGGTGAATAGTACCTGGGGGATTGAATTTTTATTATTTAATACTAGAGTGTGTTAAACCAATAGATCATTTACCAAAAGACTAAGGAGAGGAAGGGAGAGAACTCTAGGAAGAGGAGGGGTTTTGAGAACAAACCAAGGGTTGCACCACCTTGCACCACCACCGAAAAAATGATTAGAAAGGAGGAGGAAGCATCCTACATATCTTTACCAAATGATCAGGCCTACACCTTAAGGCAAGTGTAATTCTTGTTCCAATTAGCGAGTATGATATCCATGTTAAATTAGGAGTGGTAAACATCCATGAAAACTATAAATCAAAGATGAAAATTTGATGATTTTGATGTAAGTCTTGAATGGAAATTATTTAGGATCATTCCTTTGATGAAATTAGAATTAACACCATAAAAGTTTGGGTTTAATTGATGAGGGAATTTTAGGTTTATATGTATTCTTGAGAAAGAATTCTATCATGTAGATTTTCTTGAATTTAAAATAAGATTAGTGTGATTCATTAAAATTCCATGATGATTTTGATATGATTTGATGTTATAAATCATGTACATAGTTGGGTATATCATTTGGTATGAATTATAAGGAGTTTGGGATCATTTGGCGGAGGTTTTGAGGATGAATTATGTTACAACCCGTAGGTAGAAATATATAGAAAAAGGACGAACATTGTATGATAATTTTAGGACTGTTTTAAGCGAAATTTGGTAGTATGCTTGCAAGTTTTTGTATAAAATCACGTTCTGCACAACTTTGTAGTTTTAAGTTTTTTTTAAAATCGGAGCAGAAAAGCCTCAAAATTGTAATTTTTATTTCTGGGCAGATTGTAACTTTATCAAAAAAAGGGATTATTGAGAATTAAAATATAAATTCGGGCTTGTTAAAATGAGTCTGGGTTTTGGACTAATAAGTATGAGTTGAAGGTAGCTACTAGAATATTTAACTAAATCCTTTCAGTTAATAAGAGATGTTAGGAGTAATGAGAAATGTGAATAAAATGTAAATTATTAGTTAATGGGATAAACTTGAAATATACTACGTATGGGATTTGTATATGGGATGAGAGTATACCCATTTGTTAATATATATACATAGGTGGAGAGAATACCTATAATCTAATTGAGGTTTGAAATACCATGATACGTAGGATATTCGAGATATAAGTATACTACATATGAGACTTGTAATGTGGGATGTGCCTATGCCCTATTGTTGATATATATATAGGTTGAGTGTATACCTATTGTTTGATGATTTATGTATATGACATACCTAGCCTACTTGCTATTGACGGGAGGTTTGCACGTAGAGGGCAATCATATCCTAATGAGCCTTATGGAGGATTTTTGACTTGTTGCCTTAGAACATAGGGCTTAGGTCAGTTCACCGTTAGTGAAAATAATGGTACTGAGCAGTCTTTTTAGTGAGGTATGTATGTGCGTAGCCCAAAAGATCTAGGACTATGTTCGGCTCCAATACTTGTGTTTTGATATTTGTGGTTCGAGGGATACACCGAACCAACAATCCTTTATACAGTGACGAGATGCACTGGGACTAGATAACAGAGTAGTGCGTGCGCCGCAACTGTGTCTCGGGGGTGCAGTATTGTATATATATAATAGAGTGAATGCATATATATCCATGTGATATTATCTACTGTGCGATTTACGTAGACATAAAAGATAAAGAAATATGAAATTAATTAAGTATGAGAGCACTTAATTATATTGAGAATTGAAATAATATATTTATTTATTACATGTATTGTGAAGGAAATATGCGGGGAAAGATAAGGGCTATGGTTAGTTGATACAATGAGATGATCTAATAAAAGTGGAAATAGTAACTAGAATAATTTGGTTATACGCTAGGCGTGCACACTAGTTGAGAGGTGAGAATCTCAAGTGAGAGTCCGAGGATCTAACATGTATATAATAATTGCTAATTTTAGCATTTATTCACTTGTTGTTTTTAAAATCTTTTACAATCGGGCTCTGACCCATTTTCTTTTGCATATTCTCTTCCATCTTGTATATTCTATATCAAGTGTCCGGCCACAGGGACGCCCAACATAGAGGATTGGATATTTATTTGCTATGGATATTATGGAGTTGTGGACCTTTCATTAGACGCATCATTCTATTGATTCATGTACTCTGTAGTAATTTCTTTTACGACATGTTGCCAAAGGATTCGTGTCATTTCCATTCTATCTCAGTCGGTGGTTTTATTTGTGTCGGTGTTGGATACATTTGGCTTTAATTGGTTTATTGTATTGAAATGTTTGAAACTCGAAAGTTAATTTCAGTTACATTAACTAAGTCGTGTTGATATTTATTCATTATTCATTGTTGTGAGATGGTTTATATTATAACTTGTTGGTATTGTTAAAAAGGAATTTTATTAAAAATTAAAATTGAAAGTTTTAACACTAGCTTAATTGATTTACTAGGTGGTTAATAATGAAAGAAACATTATTTTTCGACAGTGATGCAAAGAATGAGCCAACCGAATAGTTTGAATTAATTGGACAAAGGATTGGCCAACCGGTATTTAATTAAGCGGGTTGTTACAAACCCCTTGTATCAACTATGTATTCATGTGGTTTAAATGGAAGGTTAATTGTAGAATATATGTTGTGGAACCCTCCATCTAGATACAAATGCAATAACATCATTCTAGGGATTGAATTGTAGAACAACTTTTTGAAATTGAGAAGTCTATAAAATTGGGTGAATTAAGAATCATTTAAAACTTAAACCGTTATCTTAAAGACTGTTTTGCGCTGTTTTAGTTAAAAAAAATGGCTATTCCACCCGCATTGCCTCGTAGAAAATGTTGTTTTCTTCAAAAACGGCTCCGAAATGCCTCAAAACGGCATTTTAAAATTTTGGGCACAATCGTGGGGTAAATTTTAAGAAATGTTATTTTTGGGTTGTTGTTCCATTAGAGGTTGTCTCGATTGATTGATTATGATCGTTTCTTTATACTTGGATGATGAACTATGAGTGTATAGGTCTTTGAAGATAGATTTTTTCCATTACGATCGCATATTTTTCTGATTTTTTTTGTTAGTTATGACTTTTTTACGAAAGGGTGTACGAAACCATATGAACAATATTTATGAGGGATTCTTGAATAGAGTTATATGAATTAAATACGTAAGGAATGTACCCAGATAATTTGAGAAGTTTTTGTAGGGGCATCTAGAGGATAAGACCCTAAAAGATACGATGAAAATATTATGATTAATTCGGGGAGAGTTTAAATAAAAAGAAACACTTATTTGAGATAAGTCGAATGTACGGGGTTAAAATTAATAATTAATTTCCTTAGATGATTACCGTACAACCTTGTTAATTAGGAATACATCCTAATCTTAGGAGGCTAAGTCTAAATGGTTAACGTTGGTTGTGATAAGAGGTTAAGTGAGATTACTTACTGTAAGGACATTTTTGTCCGTTATCAATTTATATGTCGTATACCACTACACCGTCGAAGAAGATCAAGATCACATTCACATCAAGACGGATCCGAATAATCAAGGTTCTTCAACAAACAGTCTCAGCAAGGTTAACTTTGGTAAGGTTACGTTTTAGAGTACCTTAATAATGCACTTAGAGTATTGGGATTATTTTTCATAAAAATATTTTCTAAGTGTTGGAGCGGAGCTTTTAAAGTTTTTATTAAATTTTTTTTGAATTCGTACTATCTAAAGATTTTGTTCTCGGACACCTTTCTATAGAAAAATCATAACTAATTCATAAAAAATCAGAAAAATACGAAACTGGTGGTCACGCGTTCGTATCGAAATTATCTACAATCACGGCCTAGTTTTATAGGTCATTCAAACGAGATAGGATCTCTTTCAAATGACATCGTATGTCATTAGAACGAGAAGAGTTATTTTCTGACACGTCACCGCCTTGGTTTTTAGTATTTAAAGGATGTCAGGCTACTGAATTTCGTGTGGAGAAACACTAGTTTTAAACAAAATATGATTTTTAGTGTTTTACTTAATTTTCCATCATTAAAAGAGTTCAATCTCTTGTTTGACAATTCACAAAATCCCAATATCTTTTTGTGTGAATTTTTTTGGAACCCAAGAACATAACTTTTCTATTTCATACTTTGTGGGGAGATCTCTACAACTGGAGGGCTGCGTGCTATTATGGAGGGAGTCTCTATAAATATTTTTGACTGTGTGTCATTGGGAGTGCTTGTGGGTATTCCTGGGTTGATCAGACTGCGTGTCCTTGTGGTATAGCTGCGCGTGAACCACTACAGATTTCTAGCCGACGCTTTGAAAGTTTGACGAAGGCACTGTGCGTTACACTTGAGAGAAGTTGCATGTAAGTCAATGGTCTTGTAGACTTTTCAAAGTTATAGAAATAAAAGGTTTTGCCCATGTGGGGGATTTTTCCTGTTATTTGGTTTTCTTTACATGCTTATTGCTTTATGGTTTCATATCA
Source organism: Sambucus nigra (assembly GCA_949130495.1). Lineage (NCBI taxonomy): Eukaryota > Viridiplantae > Streptophyta > Magnoliopsida > Dipsacales > Adoxaceae > Sambucus > Sambucus nigra. Next base: position 355,904,808 of record OX422222.1, on the reverse strand, counting down.
CTTAGATGCATGTGTTAGGACTAAATTAAAACTTGGGTTTCATTAAAACTGGTTTGGTTGGGGCATAATTAAAATTTATTTTATTTGAGAAGTCGCATTTATTCTATTGTGATGGCTCTTTCAAATTGGTATCATAGCCGGTTACTCTAAATTATCGAGTGATCCTGATTTTTAAAGTTTTTTCCGGATACAATTTGACTACTCACGTCGTCAAATTGGTATCAGAGTGGGTATCGCTAATCTATTACGTTTGATCCTATTTTCGAAAATTATGTTGAAAAATCAGTTTTTGATCCCGTTTCTCTCAAAAATGGCTTTTAGTGGTTTTGATGATTTTCGGTGTCAACTTTTTGAAAAATCTAATTCGAAAATTCACACGAACTCTTGTTTTAAATCTTTCATTGAAAAAAATTCTGAGAGGTGTTCAGATTGTGAGGGTGTAGGTCACACGATAGATGAGTGTCCCAAAAATTTGTGGATGAAATTGAATAAACCAACATCTCATATTTCTACACTTAGTGACAGTGATTCGGAAGAAGAAGTTTTTTTTTCTTCTAGGCGAGAGTTTCTCACCCGTGTGACTAGTGAAAGTGATGTAAGTGAGGACGACACAAGTGAGGATGAGCGTGACTTGTAAACGGCTTTCAATGAAGCTTTGAAAATAAATAAAGAAAATTTAAAATTGAAAACCCAATTGCAAGAGCGTCCCTTAAAAAATGATAATGATGTTTTAGTTGAAGAGTTTAGGGCATAAGAGAAAATTTTGAAAGAGAAGCTAGGATATGTCGAGGGAGAGAGAAATAGTCTTTGAGGGGTGATGGAGGCTATGAAAAAGGAACTTTTAGAGTTTGAGGATTCTAGGCGCTTACTCGAGTTAAGGTTAGGTGAGCTTGAAAAAAGTTTAAGAGATTCGAGTAAAGTGAAATTCGATTTGGAGGCTAGGTCTGAAAAGCTTGACAAAATTTTAGGGACTATCCAAATTAAGGAGGATAGGGGTGGTATAGGCTTCGATGAGAGTGTCTCACCCATTCCCAAAACCAACCCCACACTTGTGAGAGAGCCTCCTAGGGTTTTTAAGAGAGAGTCACCTACGGTTATTAAGAGAGAGACACCGAGGGTTGTCAAGGGAGAGCCACCTAGGAACATCGTGTGAGAGGAACCTAGAAATTTGAGGAGAGCACCACCTAGGGATTTGTGGAAAGGACCACCTTTAGGTAACATTCACTACGTGGGGTACACTTGTAGACATTGCGGTAAGCAAGGTCATCTTAGCCATTTCTGTTACAAACATTTGAATGGACCTAGGAAGTTTAAAGAGAGAGTCACACCAATTCCTAAAACCCCCACACCTCGTTACACATCGATTTGGGTTAGGAAATCCGATTTAGAGGCTTATGGTCTAATTGTTCACGACTCCCGTCTTCTTGCACATGATTCACCCCATGTGAGATCTTTTGGTTGATTGTGCTGATATTTGTCATACACTAGTTGTGCGTCTTAATATACTTTTACTAGTGTTATAACTCACTTTGTTTTAGTTTTCATTGCTTTTCTTATGTATGCTACAGTTTTAGACTCTGTCAGCACCTTCCAGGTATCTATTTCTGGGATTTTATTCACTGGACAACACTATATGACTTTCTGGAAAAATTGAAAAATTTGTCATCTCATTCGAACGAGATGATGTCTCGCGCGAAGAAGCTGTCGTTCGAACGATAAGCTATTTTGTTCGAGCGACCCCTAGAGATTTTTTTTCTCTGTTTGCAGTACCCTGTGTTCTTCTGCTTAGGTTTTTGGTACTGCTGGTTGCTTCTGAATAGTTTACATGCAGTTATTCTTAGTTTTCATGCTTAATTGCTTATACTGCATTGCTCATTTAATCACACCTACTTTGTCTGATGATCCATTTGTGTGATTTATATTTGCTAGCATAGGATGACTTTCATGTTGTTATTATATGACTATTGCTAGTTGTACTACTTTTGTCATATACTTTTCAAAAAACCAAAAAGATTTTCGGTTTTAAAAAGTTTGAAAAAGACAAAAAGGTTTTTGTATTTTGTTTTACACCGTATATAAATGGACACTTAGGATGACCTAGTCACAATTTCATTCCATTTATCCATGTGACAATTTGATAGTGTTTTGAGACAATATACTATTCCATCAATGTGCTTTACAATGTTTGAAGTCATTGAGATGTTATTAGTTGATACTTCATACATGTTTGATCTTTATGTCCTTTATTGCACACGGGCACAAATTTGCTTGATTATTGTACTTATCAATCACATGTTGGTCGAGTGTTTTCATCTCAATCCTATCCTTAAAATGAATCCAAGTGCAATAATACGAGAATAATAAAAGTAGTTCATGTAAAAACCATTGCCCATGAGAATTTTTTTAGGACCTAAAAAAGTGAGGAATTAAAAATTATCCGGGGTCCAACAAGGTTTGAAAAGAGCTCGAAAAAATAGAATGGAAATAAAAAGAATAGTACGCCAATAAAGGGCGAATAGGTTTTCTCTAAGTTGAGAATTTAGTACCTCATTAGATATAAAAATTGCATTATTTTATATGAGGGAGTCTGGTTGGAAAGTAATCAATGGGTTTGCACGTCCTTTGAAAAGTTCTCGAAAAGGCACTAAATTGTTTTGGACATTATTGGTATGAAAATCACTTAGGCTTTGATTTGTTGATTTGATTTAGTCGATATCATCTAAATTCAACAACTTTGCACCTACGGATGATTTTGATGTTCATTCATAGGAATACACTTATACATCGTGCACATATGCTTGATTGAGTTTTATTACCTATTGAATTTGTTCACACTCATTCATTCCATATCCCTGATTTGGTTGTCTTAATGTTATTCATGGTGTGTGATTTTTGTAAAATTATTTTACATTTTAGTATGAAAATATTGAAAAATTCAAAAATAATTTGTTTGCTTTGTTTCCCGTGACACCCCAATTTGCTTTATTGTGTTTATTCTTTCCTCATCTATTTCGAACAAATAAAAAGGGGGAGAACGAATTATGACTTTATGGGGGAAGTTTTTGAATTATGGGGGAGATTTGAGATTTTATTTATATTTTGATTTGACTTTATGTTTATCTCATTTCAAACTCGATATGTCATGAACCTATTTACTTTGTCTCATGTGTGTAGGTACACAAATGGAAATTAGTGTTTTGTACACCCTCATGAGAAAATCTTTGAGGTTTGAAGTTTGTTGAAGATTAAAAAAGTTGGAAGACTTGTTTACCTTTTCAGTTTTGGGTTCATGGGAGGGTAGATTTGTATAGGTCATATTTTGATTGATAATTCAAATATTTTTATTTTGTACCGGCATAGACATAGGGGGAGATTTGTAAGGACATTTTTATCCGTTATTAATTTATATGTCGTATACCTCTACACCGTCGAAAAAGATCAAGATCACATTCACATCAAAACAGATTCGAATATTCAAGGTTCTTCAAAAAATAGTCTCCACAAGGTTAACTTTTGTAAGGTTACGTTTAAGAGTACCTTAATAATACACTTAGAGTGTTGGGATTATTTTTCATAAAAATATTTTCTAAGTGTTGGAGCGGAGCTTTAAAAGTTTTTCTTAATTTTTTTTTGAATTCATATTATCTAAAGATTTTGTTCTCGGACACGTTTTCGTAGAAAAATCATAACTAATTCATAAAAAATCAGAAAAATACGAAACTGGTCGCCACGCGTTCGTATCAAAATTATATACAATCATGGCCTAGTTTCATATGTCGTTCAAATGAGATAGGATCTCATTCAAATGACATCGTATGTCGTTCGAACGAGAATAGTTATTTTCTGACACGTCACCGCCTTGATTTTTAGTATTTAAAGGGTGTCAGACTACTGGATTTCGTGTGAAGAAACACTTGTTTTAAACATAATACGATTTTGAGTGTTTTACTTTATTCTCCAACATTATAAGAGTTCAATTTCTTATTTTACAATTCACAAAATCCCAATATCTTTTTGTGTGAATTGTTTTGGAACCCAAGAACAAAACTTTGCTATTATTCATACTTTGTGGGAAGATCTCTACAACCGGAGGGCTACGTGCTATTGTGAAGGGAGTCTCTATAAAAATTTTGACCGCGTGTCATTGGGAGTGCTTGCAGGAATTCCTGGGTTGATCAGACTGTGTGTCCTTGTGGTATAGTTGCGCGTGAACCACTGCAGATTTCTAGCCGACGCTTTGAAGGTTTGACGAAGGCACCGTGCGTTACACTTGAGGGAAGTTGTATGTAAGTTAGTCTTGTAAACTTTTCAAAGTTCTAAAAATAAAAGGTTTTGCCCCTGTGGGAGATTTTTCCTGTTATTTGGTTTCCTTTGCATGCTTATTGATTTATGATTTCATATCACTTAGATGCATGTGTTAGGATTGAATTAAAACTTGGGTTTCATTAAAAATGGTTTGGTTGGGGCATAATTAAAATTGATTTTATTTGAGAAGTCGCATTTATTCCGCTGTAGCGGCTCTTTCACTTACCCATATTAGGGGATTTCTTATATATGTACATATATCCCTTATTCACTCTAGTTGACTCCTTATATATGTACATATAAACCTTATTGAAAAGGTAACAAGAAGCGAATAATTATTAATAATCAGGAATAATTAAAGTTTGAGTCAAGAGGACAACAAGTTAAGATTATTAAATGTGTGGGTAAGGTTAGTTAGGGAATAACTATACTTATTATGTTTTGGAAAGGTTAGTTTGGGAATAACTATGCCTATGTATTTAAAGAGTAATAAATTATGCAGAAAAAGTGATTTATGTCCCAAAAAAATGATTTTTATGAAACTTAATATTTATTTGGAAAATAGTCATTGGATAACAACTTAAAATGAGTATGGGATAATTGACTAAAATTCTATGGTTAAGCCAGGAAGGCTATAATCTATAAGGATTGGTATTTCCTTGGATTGAGGTAGTTATAGAGTAACTACTTATACATATTGGGCGATAATATGTATTTATATGTATTTGTGTGGACATACCAGTGGACCGTTCTATCGGCTCGGGGGTTCGCGCATTGGGGCTGTAGACCACACGTCGACAGAGGTGGGCTTGACGATATATAGGCCACATAGGTACTACGTATAGGCCCCACCCTCGAGGGGTAGGTGTGGCGCTAACCCTTCCTGTATCACTACTGGGTATGGGCCGTATACAGGTGTCCTGCATAGAGATCGCCCCCAACTTATGTATTTTTTATAGTGTCCGCTTAGGATGTAAGGATCCTTTGGATTTGCCGATAGAGCACGAACGAGACACCAATGGAAGATGCCTTTGTATATATATATATATATACCCTTTTACACATTGTGGTATACCTTTTAAAGGAATGTGGCATTTTAGTCTAAATATGTGGACAATGCTTAATGATAATAAAGTTGGGTAAATATGAATGAAGTGGATAATTAAGGACGAAGATGAGTCCTAATTATAATACGGCAGGCAATTACTAATAAGAATAATAATTTGATAGTCTAAGGAAATAGACAAACATTAAATAGAATAAGAAATTGTGTAACCAATTATTTATGGAAATAATAATTTGTTAATCTAGGATGATGAAACTTATAGTCTAACGGGGTAGACGACAAGGAATACGAATTTAATCATTAAACGTTCTAAAGATATAGACAAGGGTTACGGGATATTATGACGTAATAATATGCACCTAGTTTATGTAAATTGTGAAATAAATATTTTGAAAATTATTCGGGAGTTAGGGAGTCAGATATGAGTACCCTCTTTTAGTTATTACTTAGCTGAATTGATTATTCTTTACATGACTGATTAAATAATGGAAGTTACAATTGGCATTTTGGTTGAGGATACGAGTAAGGCTGCTTTTAGATGAGAGGTTAGGTACGCATTACATTTGAGCATCGATGGGGAGACATGAAGTATAAGTTAGTAACAAATTGCATATTTATTGGTGAAGAATACTTGCACACCTCAGGCTCTGACTAAAATTATAAATGTTTTTTCCCCCAGGTTTTCTTAATGACAGGGATGGCAGGACTGACGACGGATCTGACTTGCAGTTGCATTGGGCGTAGTGGATTTCGCTCCATTGATTTTAGTATAGGTTATATTTCAGCGTTTTGTTATTTTATTTCATACTGGAATTTGTACGGGCCTAAGCCCAAGGATTTATTTATATAAGTTGTACTTAGCTTTACATTATGGACATTGTATGATGATTCAGTTTTATTATTCATGTGTTAAGTTAGTTTGACTTAGATGTTTTTATTCATTCTGGATTTTGATTTAAAATAAAGAAAATCTTATTTCTTCAGTGCTGAGAATGGTATAAATTGTTGATAAGCCCCGTCTTCAGCGTATCATGCCTGGACAACCTTGACGTGAGAAAATAGGGGTTGTTACATAAGGTTAATATGCTGTTGTGTTTGTTTGGAGTTTTGTGCAAATATTGGGTACTTATGTGGTGTTTTGTACAAAAGGATGTTTTGGAGTAAAATTTTTGGTGTATTTATAAGGACCTATAATTAATCATATCTCGAATCTACCTCCATCTTCTTCAACGACAACAAATCATCGCAAAATCCGCATAGTCATTTACTCCACAAAACCTACAGCATATTTTGTTTGCCAAAACCTACAGCATATTACTACAACTTTGAATTACCTAAAATCCACATGCAAATAGACCTTTAAAAATCATAGTAAATTGTCATAAATTAATTTTATATAGACACACCAAAAATTAATTTCAGTTTCCATTTAATCTAAAACTTAATCGTGTATGATACCCAACAAATGAACCAAAACACACAATACTCACTATGTAAACAACTATATATAAAACAATATACAAAATAAAATCACTACGAATCGAGTAATCACATTTACTATAACTTAACATAAAGATTAAAACTATATGTGCAAAATTATAACGTAGTTAACTCTTCATACCTAACCCCAAACTTCTAATTACAATTTTCAAAACCTTAATACAACCAAATGTAAAATGAATTCACGAAAAAAACATAAACCCAAACTAAATCAAATATATGAGAACACATACACTTTCTAGCTAGTACCCATAACAATGTACGAATAATATTTCACACAATGAAATATACATTTAACAAATGATGTAAAAAAATAGACGTCGGATCAAAAAATTACACCCACATGAGTAACATATTATGTAGATAAAGCACTAACTACCAATCTATAACAATACACGCCTATATGAAAAAGTAAACGTGTGTAAATAAAAATTAAGCCTCATCACAGAAAATATACCCAAAGTTAACATCAACTAGTACACATAAGGGCAGATGCACATAGGGCCCAAGGGGGGAGGCCGCCCCTGTTCAAAAGTTGGAAAAAATAGTTTTTTTTGTAAAGATACAAACTTAAAGGTAACCTCTTATTATTTACAAAGATGAGGGTGTAAGTGCGTAATTAATTAAAAAATAATCCAACCAACGTTTATACCAACGCACACACGACCAAAACACATTTAACCTAAATCAACTCTTCCCTCTCTTCACTCACCTCACTGTTCTGTAACCCTACCCTCCCTGCTGCTCAGCTCAGCCTCAACTCTCTCGCCCCTCTCCTACTCAGCCGCTCACCTCACTGTAGAAACCCTGCTGAGCAGCAGCCCTCTTTCCTCTCCCTGATCTGTCGGACGTTCAATCAAAAAAATAGCCTACAGGTATATTTTTTTATATGTGTTGCATATTTTTTATGTGTTGTTTGTTTATATGTGCATATATTTATATGTGTTGTATATTTTTTATGTGTTGTTTGTTTATATGTGCATATATTTATATGTGTTGCATATTTTTTTATTGTGTTTAAATTTATGTATTTCAAAATTAAAACTCCTAGAGTGTGTTTAAATTTGTATGTAAAACTAGTCTAAAATTTGTATATTAAAATTAAAATCCCTAGATTGTGTTTAAATTTGTGTGTAAATTTGTAAATATAGGAAATCATTGAGAAAATTTTTAAACGGAAAAAAGGAGACAACACACAACCCGTTAGGGTAATATTATGTTGAAATATAATAAAAAAAATGCATGAACAAACTAGGAATCCAAATTTAGTTAATTACTACGTCAAACATTTTTACGGTTAAAAATTGCAAAAAAAAAGTAAAAAAACCCAAAAAAAATCGGCTCGGAGGTTCCCGCCCCCGAACCCCCGAGCTTTATCAAAAAATTTTGCCCCCTTGACTGAAATTCGTAGATCTTCCACTGAGTACACATAAGTATATACAATTTTACAAGTGTATATATATAAGGAGATGATCACAAGTGGACCTAAAAAGCGGATATTTTAATGGACCTCAACCAAAAACACCTAACAAACCCATTATTTTTAATTCATGTAGTGTAATTGGTTTGCGCCAGCGGCAATGGACATGCATGTGAACCAAGACCCCCTTACTCCTACCTTCACCCCCTACCCCCACCATGGCAGACCACTAGTTAAAAAAAATAAGTTGCGAGAATGTTTAAGGGAAAATTAAGTTGCTAGAATGTTTACTCAGGGGTAAGGGTTGTCATGGTAGGGTAGGGGGGTGGGGGGTTGTTGGGGGGATTGTAAAAAAAATATTCGATCGACACGCGTGTCCGTTGTCACTAGCACGGATCAATTACAACATAGGGATTAAAATTAATGGGTTGTTAGGTGTTTTTTGTTAAGACCCACTTGTGATGCTCTTGCTATATATATATATATACAGTATTGCTCTTGTGCAGACTATCCCGCATTTTAACGGTGCGGACTAAACATGTATCACCAGGCGGTGAGCCCAGAAGAGAGAGAGAGAGTGCCTATAATATATGCGATAATTTCTAGGCTCAACACCAGGGGACACATGTACAGTCCACACTGTTAAAATGCAGGACAGTATATATATATATATATATATATATATTAACCAGTAGTATATATATGGAATATATTCATATACAATTGATATCACACAAGTATCAACCAAATCTTATCATTCATTTAGATTACTAATTACAAATAATGAAGCATCGGCACTACTAAATCAATCTACCCATCAAACAATACAAATCATCTTCTAATTAATACTAATTTAATACACACACACATACACACACACACTATATATATATATATATATATATATATATATATATATATATATACTCGCGTATAATCTTACAAGTACAAGTGAAAAACAAAACATGAATGAACATAATAAATAGTACATGTTTCACACATCAACAATACACATGAACTCTAACATTTTACACGCCATATAAACTTATTTATAATCATTATATGAATACTTAGAACGCGAAAATTACCCATAATTTTTACCAAGTACCTAAATCATCAACAATAGAACCTCATTACACTTCTACAAATATATATATATATATATATATATATATATATATATATATATAGAGAGAGAGAGAGAGAGAGAGAGGATCTCATGAGGACCTATGTTTGCATACCGCTGGCGCGGACCAGTTTTGATAAAATAGTAAAAAAAATATTTTTGTGCTAATTTTTTTTATATAGTTTTTAAACATTTTAGTAGGGTCATATAAAAAAAAATCAGCTCAAAATAATTTTTTTTACTATTTTAAAAAAATCGGTGAAACTTTGTCAGTTTTTAACAACTTAAAACCTGACAAAGTTTGATCGGTTTTTTTAAAATAGCAAACAAATTCATTTTGAGCTTATTATTTTTTGATGGTCCTATTGAAATGTTTAAAAATCATTAAAAAAAACTCAGCCCAAAAATATTTTTTTTACTATTTTAAAAAAATGGTCCTCATTTAGGGTCCTCAAACTGGGACCTCACTTGATCCTTTTCCTATATATATATATATATATATATATATATATATATATCAATTGCCCATTTCACAAAACTACTATCATCATTAAATATGTTTATTAGGTACACGGATAAGAAATGTGGTTAAGTTACTAAGCAAACGCATTAATTCTAACTAGATTCATTATGAATCCCCCTATTTTCATTTTTTAAGTCATTGAATAACTTTTATAATCTTCAGTTAAAATAAACTAACATCTAAAAAAATCAATTCCCTCAACACTTAGGTGAATCAAAATAATATATGTACCTTTGAATAAACGAATAACATATATTCATGAAAAATTAATGAATCTAAATACAACATGTAAAGCATATAACACTTTATAATTCAAAAACCAACATTTAAAAAAATGACATATCAATGTATAACAAAAATGTTCGAACAACACTAATGTTTTGTGTCTAGTGATTAGTCACGAATATTGCATACTTGTGCCAGTTATCTTTATGCATTCTAGCATTTTTTGTATTCTTTATCCATATATTTCTGCTCGTTAACTAGACAAACTCTATTATGTATGTTTATATGCTTTTCAAGGGTTAATTGAGTTTTTATAGGTATTGGAACGCTTAAAGTGAGGATTGGTTGCGTTTCGAAGAAGTTCCATCGTTACACTCAACTTCAAGTAATTAGATTCAATGATGCATGTTCTCGATTTTAAAAGTTATTAGACTTTTAGTCCTCAATTATTGATATTATGAATAACTTCATGAATTAAACTTTAATCCCATGATCACATGCGCTTTTCTTGTCTTAATGATTTTTGCTTAGATTTTTATAACTCGGTAATCTTTTATTGGATTATATATACTTACACCTAGTGAGCTTTGTGCCTTTCTTCATTTTTGAGTGTTATACATTTCTCTTTCCTCTTTGAAAACGTTACAGTCATTGGTAATCTCACTATTCTTTCATTGATCGTTCATTAATTGAGTTCCTATATGAAATGTGTCCTTGAGCATGATTTTCAAAGTTTGTTTTGACTCGAGAATTGCGTAAACCTTAGGAAATGATCATAGGCCATCTTTGTTATATCACCCATATTGGCCTTAACCTCACCTTAAATTTTTTGCCTCGTCAAACCCTTAAAGCCTTAATATAGCTTTTTGTTTCAACTAACTCTGCATTGGAGTATAAACTATATATATCACCTTCCATACCTTTGTTTGGAGTATAAACCATAAAAAGCCTTAATATAGCTTTTTCCCTCCAATGCAGAGTTAGGGCTAGGGCTAGGGCTAGGGCCAGGGCTCATGCTCATAACACATGAACATATTTAGAGCGTGGGGTTAAGGCTCATAACACAAAAGATTAGAGATGCCATTAGAGAAAAGAGAGAACCATTTTCCCAAAGCCTAAGGAGAGAATTGTGAAGGTGGTGACGGGTTTCTTGCACCTCAAGGCAATTGGAAAGGAAGATTGGAGGAGAAAAAATCAATCATTAATAAAGAAATACAAATCAGATCAATCAATCAAAGGCAAGTGTTTATTGCAATTCAAATTGATGTTATAATACCCATGTGTAGGGATTTCATGAATAGATTGAGATTTATTTGAAAACCTTTTATGAAAAGAACCAATTGATTTTATATTTGGGTGAAATTTCATGTAGTTAGGGTTTATATCTGTAGAGAATGTTAAATTAGAAGAGTTTTTACTATTACTACGAATTTAAATCTGGGTTTTGAATTGAATATAATGGATGAACACAAAACTAGATTATGAAAGGGTTTTGAGAGTTTGATTCATTCTTGATTGATTTCGGTGAAGTTTTATTGTGTTTGAAACGTTAGAAATCATCTTAACTCATGTAGGAATAGTTAGGAACAATCGGATGTGAATTTGGTGAAGAATAGTGGGTTTTGAGTAAATCATAAAGGTTGAAAAATCGAAGAAGACGAAGCTGCACTTGTTCGATCGATCGATCAACCCATGAATGTCGATCGATCTATGGAGTCGATCGATCGACCAAATTCATCGATCGATCGATCGTGGCAGATTTTGGGTTCTTTTCTTGGTTTCATTTTCTAGGATTACCAATGAGGGGTGAGAATCTTATGAGTGATATTATACCTATGTAGGGACTTGATAAAGACCAACATGTGTATTAAAAAGGAATCTTAGAGTTGTGTGAACACCCGAATAATTATGACAGTGAATTAAATTCATAAATAAATGATAAGTACGGTGAATACTAGGGAGAACAATAGTACATACAAGTATAAATGATTTGGTTATATGAGTACATATTCTATTGATACTTAGGCCTTGTGAATACCTACAGTATGCAAAATTCTTTATTGGGGTCGATGATTATCCGGACCAATACATGAAAGCTCGATTTGGGGTTAATGATAATCCGGACCAAATCGAAGATGAATGATGTTGGGATCGATGAGTATCCGGACCAATATATATATACTTAATATTTATGTTGGGGTCGAGGGATATTCGGACCAATGTAAATGATAGTATGATTGGGGTCGATGACTATCCACACCAATAATCCCATAGTTTATATATTATGCGTGAAATATATACTTCATGATATTCTACTTATGTGAGACAGTAGACTTGTAGATGATATATATATAAATATACATCTAAACAACAAATTAAGTGGAGAGAAACTTAATTTCAAGATTTAAAAATGGATTGGGAATATCTATAGTAAATTAAGTAGTGAAACTTAATTATGGGGGTTGAAATGATAAATTTGAAATGCTTTATAAATCAAGTAGTGAGACTTACTTATGATGCTTAAATGTAACATATGTGAATGTTACCTAAGTAATGAAGGACATTACGAGATATTTGAATAATGAATTGTGCTGAGTGGGCGGTACATGAGAGTATGCTAGTGATGGGATCGGTTATATACTTTAGTCGAGATAGCTTGGGGTGGTAGATAGGTGGGCTAAGTATGGAAAATTAGGCGTGCACATTAGATGAGAGGTGAGGAAACTCAAAGGAGTGTGCGTGAACCTAACTTGTGTAATCAATAATCGATTTTAAATTGCGATAAATTACTTGTTAAATGTTTTGAAAATGTTTTGAGCAATAACTCTTGCCATATAAATGTTTTCAAAAACCTTTTAGGTGTCTATCCACAAGGGCGCCATACTTGATTTCATTTCAGGGATTCGGAACTGTAGCATTATGGATGCTGACAGGATTGTTGAGTAGCCGACTCTTTCATTTATATCTAGCATAAAATCTCATTCCTGTATCTCATATGTAGACATGTTGTTAGTTGACTACATTGCAGTTCCAGTTTTGTATCAGTTTTACTTAGTAGTTGGATTGTGGATTATTGCTTGGTTGTAGTTATTGCCAACGGTTTATTTGGCATAACTTTGATGCACTTACATATTAGTGATGGTTTGGATTTTAGTATCTTATGAATTGTTTTAGTTCTCAAACTATTCTTTTTACCTGTTTATTTGAAAGATAAAATTTGGTACCGATTTAATTAACTTAGGTGGTTAGTATTTAACTTGGTTTTTGACAGTGATGCTAAGAATTAACCACATGAGAAACTTATTTTAATTTGATAAAGGCCTGATCACCCGATATTTAATTAGACGGGGGTGTCACACATGGTATCAGAGCATCATCTTCTAGTGTCCATAGGATCGGTACGGCTTACTACATTTTCAGTGTATCGTTTGTTTGATATAGAGACCTATTATTAGGACTGTTGCTTACATCTTTGCGCGCTTTGAGATATCGTACTTTCCCTATTAAATTTTGTATAAACTATGTGCTCATACAATTCGATTTATTTTCAGATGCCGCCGAGGAGAGAGCGAGCTGAGAGGGCCTTAGTCAGAGATAAGGTGAGGGAGGATCCTCTAGAGCAATAGGTACCGCCACCACCACCACCAGAGATGATTTCTACTACTCAGGTGGCAGTGATAGTTGCTCAGGAAATAAAGACAACTATGAGGACAATGGAAGCCAACTTCTCTCATCCTCAAGCTCAGCATCCCATAACACCAGCTATTCTGGCCCAACAAGGGCCACCCACTTGGCAGAGCATTAGAGAGACTTTCTAGAAGGGCCATCCACCTGATTTTCAGGGTGGCACGGACGTAGTGGAAGCAAGCCAATGGAAGAAGAACATTCAATGCTACCTGCGCATGTTAGATTGTAGTGAAGTTCAGAGATATATGTTTTCCACCTTTAGGCTAGCAGGGGAAGCGATTCAGTGGTGGGAGTCAGCGACCACCACTGAGGAGAGAGACTCGATGACTATTTTGGAGTTCTGGGTGCGGTTTGACCGCAAGTACTTTCTGCCTGCAGTGGAGGCATAGATGAGGAAAAAAATTGGTGAGGTATGTAAGGGTGACCGCTCAATTGCTGATTATGAGGAGGAGTTCACCCGTCTGGATAATTTTGTGCAAGACGAGGTGAGCAATGAAGAGAGGAAGAGGTAAAGTTTATGGATGGCTTGTCCTGAAAGATCAGACAACATTTGATTGAGAATCTAGCGTTGATGACGTAATGTTATTAATGCAGAGCTTTTTCACTGTTAGGACTTCCGTTTCCATGGGAAGAGAAGTAAAAGGGGAGCAGAGTCTATACAGCAGAGAAAGACTGGGGGGAGAAGTGTTAGTATGGCACCACCCTAGCAGAAGCAACAGTAAATGGGCACACATGGGCAGAACTCCCGATAAGGGAACTCTCCCAAGAGAATCAGATTTGGCGGGAACAAATCGGATAGGCAGGGCCAGTAGGGTCCCCAGCAGTAGCAGGTTCCTCAGGGCCAGGTGAACCAGGGGTGGCCAACAGGGTCAGGGACACCAGGGCCTACGTTAGGGCCAGCAAAGCCAGAGGCAGTTCTAGGGGGAATTGTTTAACATATGACCAGTAGAGTCACAGGAGTAAGTCTTGTCCACAGCTTATCGGGGCGCACCGTCAGGGTTTCCAACAGGGGCAGCAGGCTCCGTTAGCTCCAGCGCCAGCCCACCCCAGCTATAGGGCCAGATGCACTACGTGCAGAGGGTATGTTTTCTATTCATGGATCTAAGGGTAGAGTACTTTTTGATACTGTAGCATCTCATTCATTTATTAAGACTAGATTTGCACGAGCGTCCGATTTATTAGAGACAGTCAATAGTCTCCTTATGTGTGTAGAGTCACAGATAGGGAGTGGTTCATTGATATATTCAATTTATAGAGACGTCGATATTATGATTGGGAGACTGAGTCTAGCAGCAAACCTCCTAGTGTTAGATATGGAGGGGTATGACGTGATTCTAGGTATAGATTAGTTAGCAGACTACAGAGCGATGGTAGATTTCTATGAGAGGACTATTGTGTTTTGAATTCCAAGACAGGAGATGTTCCTTATGGCAATGCCTCTTCCTGAGGGAGGATCACGCACTCATTTATATTACATCGAGGAGGAGACCTCACAGGAGGTGGTTATTCCCTTAGATTCGATTCCTGTAGTGAGGGATTTTGAGGATGTGTTCCAGGAGATACCCGGGTTGCCATCGAGCCGAAAAATAGAGTTTTTCATCAACTTAGCATCGGGGATGAGAGAAATTGACAGAGCATCGTATGGCATGGATCCTTCAGAGATACGGGAGTTGAGAGAGAAGGTTCAACATCTATTGGGCCAGGGTTTCATTCGTCGGAGTACATCGCCATGGGGAGCTCCGATGTTATTTGTGTAGAAAAAGGGATGCTTCGCTTCGCTTGTGCGTGGATTACTGGGAGATGAACAAGGTGATGACACAGAACAAGTATCCGTTACCTAGGATTGATCACTTATTTGATCAGTTAAGCGGGGCTGCATACTTCTCCAAGATTGATTTTAGATTAAGCTATCACCAGTTGCGCATTCCGGAGGAGGATATTCCTAAAACTGCTTTCCTATCGCAGTATGGATCTTACGAGTTCAGGGTGATGCCATTTGGGCTCACCAATGCACCTGCAATGTTCATGGACCTCATGAACAGAGTATTCCGAGAGTTTCTGGATTATTTTGTGATAGAATTCATTGATGACATCCTGGTTTACTCACGGACGGAGGAGGAGCACGTCGAGCATTTATGGATGGTTTTGCAGACATTATGGGACCATAGTTGTACGCTAAATTCAGTAAGTATGGATTTTGGCTTTGAAAAGTACAGTTTCTTAGCCACATTATATCAGACAGGGGCATAGCTGTTGATCCGAGTAAGGTATCGGCTGTGAGGGAGTGGGGGAAGCCCACGACACTGATCGAGATTCACATCTTCTTGGGGTTGGACGAATATTACCGTCTCTTCATTAAGGGGTTCTCAAAGATTTTTGAGACTTTGACGAACTTAACTCATAAAGGAGTACCATTTGTGTGGAGCGACCAATATCAGTCGGCTTTTGATGGGATGAAGGATAGATTGACATCAACACCCATACTTGTATTGCCTAGGAGTGGGGTGGAGTCGAGTCTACACAGATGCATCCTTACAGGGACTTGAGGGTGTGTTACAGCAGGAGGAGAGGGTGATAACTTACGCATCTCGAAAGCTAAAGCCCCATGAAAATAATTCCCCCACCCACGACCTAGAGTTGGAAGCGATCATCTTTGCATTGAGGATATGGAGACACTACCTGTTAGGAGAGTAGTTCACATTATTCATAGATCATAAGTCACTTCAGTATCTCTTCACATAGAAGGATCTAAATATGAGGCAGAGGTGGTGGCTAGAATTCGTGAAGGACTTTCAGTTTGACATACAATATCATCCTGTTAAGGCTAACGTGGTTGCAGATGCGTTGAGCCGACGACCTACTGGAGATTTAGCGGATGTATGGAAAACAAAGTGGATTGAGCTTCAGTAGGAGGATGAGGTTGTCAGAGCATACATGGCAGTTATGACTACCACTCTTGAGATTGTCATGTCGGTAGTGAAGACTCAGGTAGAGGAACAGTTCTGTCAGGATAGGGTGAGGTAGTTATTAGTTGAGGGTGCAGAGTCTAACTCAATCATCTCACAGGGAGGCCTGCACTTTAATGGGAGATTAGTAGTGCCCGTGCCCGAGGATGAGGAGTTGAGATAGGCAGTGATGATTGAGTCGCACAGTTCCAAGTTTGTGGTACATCCCGGTGGGGATAAGATGTACCAGGACATGAGGAGACACTGCTGGTGGGCCTGCATGAAGAGAGACATAGAAGAGTTTATCTCAAAGTCTGTTACTTGTTAGCTGGTGAAAGTTGACCATCAGAGACCTTTCGGAATGCTACAGACACTTGAGGTTCCCGTGTGGAAGTGGGAGAGCATCTCGATGGATTTTATTACCGGGCTACTTACTTCGTAGCGAGGTTACGATTTGATATGGTTGATAGTGGATTGACTGACTAAGGTGGCCCACTTCTTACTAGTTTGCACCGACTACGACACGATGCAGTACACGTAACTATTCATTTCGAAAATTGTTAAGCTGCACAGTGTCCTGATTAATATTGTGTCTGATAGAGACAAAGTATTTGTGTCTCAATTCTGGCAGATCTTTCAGGAGGCTATGGGTACTGACTTGAGATTGAGTACGACATATCACCCCTAGACAAAAGGACAGATAGATAGGGTGAATCGGATGGAGTACATGCCAAGGATGTGTATCCTATATTTCAGGGGAGGTACCTTCCATTAGTAGAGTTTGCGTATAACAACTCATACCAATTTACTATCGGGATGGCACCGTTTGAGGCAATCTATGGGAGACCTTATCGTTCGACTTCATGCTAGTTGGAGGCGGGGGCAACAAGTTATTAGGGCCCGAGATAATTCAGGAGACTACTACTAAGATTAAGTTGATTCGAGGACGCATTCGGATAGCCAAGGATAAGCAAAATAGTTATGCTGACGCCGACAGAAGACATGTGGAGTTAGAGGTTGACGAACAGGTGTTAGTTCGAGTATCTCTTATGAATGGGATTATGATATTTGGCAAGATAAGGAAGTTAGCACCGATGTATGTGGGGTCGTTTCCTATTATAGAGAGGGTGGGATCGGTAGCATACAGACTGGGAGGTCCAGAGCATCTTCAGCGGATACATGATGTGTTCCATGTGTCATCACTGAAGAAATATAGGAGCGAGAGGGCTTTCTGGCACGTTCCACCTCAGGAGATTGACCGATATCCAGACATCTCATACGAGGAGAGGCCCGTGGCTATTTTAGATCGTGGTGGCCTACATAGAGATATCCCAAAGTGGTGCCACTAGTGCGAGTTCAGTGGGGACACCACAATACTGATGAGTTGACTTGGGAGCAGGAGGATGACATGTGAGAATAGTATCCAGAGTTATTCACTAATTTCGGGGAAAAAATTCCTTTGTAAGGGGAAGCATATAATACCCCGTATTTCTGCATATTTCTAATTTAATTAATTAGGAAAATGCTCTTATTTAAAATACGCGAGTGAAGTAATTTAATGTGATTTAATAAATGTGATTGTAAAATATTAATCGAGAGATAGATAGTGATAAATATTTTGATGAAATTTACTAGGTGTGAATAGTAAATAATAAATTATTATTACTATACGACATAGCGAGTGATATGTGCGTATTCTAATTTATCTCACAGGAAGTCGCGTGTAGACTATTTTGAGGTGAGAAATGAGAAATATATTTTAAGTTACTCATATGGGAATTTAGAGGTCACGGATGATTCCGTATGGGTCGAAATAGTCGGAATATTGTACCCAAAAGTATAGTTTGGGCCCCAAATCAATTTTAGACCAAATCGATACCTATTAAGGGCGTTTCGGTCATTTTTCAAAAAGAGGGTGATGATGCTATAAACAGCACCACCAGTATGAGGTGTTAATAAGCTCAATCTAGTTTCTACAATGGCAGCACAAGACTAATAAGCAAGTAGAAGGAGATGAGGAGAAGAGGAGGAACACTTGTATTTAAGTGGTTTAGCCAATTTGGCCTACGTCCACTATAGGTGTGTGAGTGAATTTCACTAGAACAAGGGAACTAATGGCCTGTGATACAATCTCTCACTTTATCTCTCTTTTGGGTATTTCTTTAGAGCTCCCGCTAGGGTTGTAATTATGGGTCCTTTTCTAGGTAGAATAAGACATGTATATATAGTGCTTAGGGGTGTAGTGTACCTCCAAGTATGCCATGAGCATGTGTGTGGTGATTGAACCAATCTCATGTGGATGAAGCATCTTATACCTTTGACTTACTTAAGTCTATATTGTATAAGTGCTCAACTAATTTGGAAATAGTGACAAAATTGGTTGTCTAACCTAGAATCCAAAGAACCTCAAAATCATTCCCTCTAATCCTCTTCAATGATCCAAGAAGGTATAAATTGAATCACACTACACACATTAGAAGTGCATACATGTGTATATATTGCTTAAAATTGATTGTGTGATTAATTCTCCTTAAAATGTGGCTTTAATTATTTTTTGGGAATTTTTAAACATTTTTTAAATAATGTTTTTATTAATATAAATGCGATTATAAAATTTGTGGGGTTAATATTCTATTTTGGAAACTTCATTTTTCATTGGAATGTTTGATTGGGTAGAGTGTAAATGCGCTAGAGACTTCAGGGTGCTGCCTGTAATTAATTTTGACGCGCGTTTGTAAGCCTCTTATATGCCAACACTTGTCACTTGCCTGATGCATCAATTTGTGTTTGTTTTGTGAGAGGATTGCCTGGTGGTTTGCTGATCGTTAGATCATTCCTTATCGATGGCCTGCATGTGTTTTAAACCTATCCTTGTGCTATCACTGTGAACCAATCACATTCAACTTTACCACCGCTATTTTATAACCCTTAGATCAAGGCAAAATTAGGAAGACCTGATCTCATCCCTTGATTGCCTTTGAATATCCAGAACCTTCCTCCACTCCTATATAAACTCTCTACTTCTCAACATTTCAAGACTTTTGGCAGTCGTCATTTCTGAGAGAAAAAAATAGAGAGAAGAGAGAAGTGAGAGAGAAGAGAGAAAAGAAACGAGAGAAGAGAGAGAAAAGAAATTGTGTTAGCCAAACCCTAACCCTAAACACTTCATTTCTGATTCAAACCTTCGTATATTCATAACCCCAAACACAACCTTGAGTGTTTGAGAGAGAGAGAGAGTGGTTTGTTCATATTGAAGCTGTAACCTCTTAGTCTGTGATCTTATTACCAACTTAAACATTAATGTGAAGATCTGTATTTCTTCTTTATAGAAATTGTAGATCTAAACTTTGCATGTTATATTTCACTAGATCTGCATGTTTATTTTTCGTTTTAAGAAAATCTTTCCTGATTTAGATCTGTAAATATTTTATGGTTTCTATTCTTACGAAACTTAACCTTGACCTAGTTGGATTTACACTTGGAGATTTTCAATCTCAAAAATATTTTTAAAAACAGAGATTGATTAAGATCTTGACCGATTTAGAAGCAAGAATTCCTTGGAATCTGGGATATATTAAAGGTCAAAAAGGTTTCAAGTTCTGTGAGAAAGAAAGAAAAGAAAATCACAGCATAGAGTCTTTATATGTAATTTTCTAGGATTGTCTGTAAAACTAAGTGTGTGTGAGTTCATGCATGTTGATAGGAATCACATCACAAACACTTAACACACTACTACACTGGAAGTGTTGTGAATAAGATCAAAGATTATTGAGTCGACGTAAGGAAGCTAAAGCAAAGGAAGTTATCAAACTGGAAGAACATCATCAATAATCAGATCTATGAGAAGTTAGAAGGACACCAAGTGGGGTATATTCCTAAACTTAGAATAGGTTGATTTGTGTGCATGTATGTTGTATTGTTTGTAACTATTATTTGTTGTTAGTGGATTTTTACTTTCGTGACTTAGAAGTCACCGTGGATGTTTCCTCTATTGGGAGAGGTTTTACCACGTTAAAAAACTGTGTGTTCTAATTATCTTCATATACTCATCTCATTCTATAGTGTGCTGATTTTTTGAAACTATCTTGTTTTAAAATTGATTACAAAGTCTTGATTACTCTCGTACATAAGTTTTTGTAAACACATCTTGTTGTTTATAATTTTTATTTTCAAAAGAAAAGGGTTTCTTCAACAAACATCTCGGAGTTGCTTATACAGTTTAATCTTGTATTAAACGGCATTAGCAACGTTTTTCAATTGGTATCAGAGCAATGTAAACTTTTATTTCAAAAAGATCTTATGTTTCTGAAATCGTTTTCTGTAAAACCTAACTATGGACGAGAAGATTGAAAGGTTTGGTAATCTGTCCAGACCTCCACTCTTTGATGGAAACAACTTTGCTTACTGGAAAGTAAGAATGGTTGCCTTCATCCAAGGGACTTTAGGAGATGATGTCTGGGACATTATTGAAAATGGATATACTTATCCTACTAAACCAACCACTGAAGGAAATGATGAGAGGGTAAAGAAAATCTTAAGTGAGTTTACCCAAGAAGAGAAAACTGTTTCTCGTAATAACAATAAAGGCAAGAATGCCATTTTTATGTCTATTAATGAGTATGAGTTCAAGAGAATCTCATCTTGTGCCACTTCTAAGGAAGTTTGGGACACATTAATCACTGCCCATGAAGGAGACTCAAGAGTTAAAGCTGCTAAAACATAAATGCTTACCCAGCAGTACAACTCTTTGATTATGTCTGACTCTGAGTCTTTTGATGACTTTTACACGAACTTAACTGATATAGTTACTAAGTTGCATGCTAATGGTATAACATATGATAGGAATGAAATTGTTTCTAAAATTCTAAGATCATTACCACAAAAGTTTGACAGCAAGAGGTATGCTATTGAGGAAATGAGTGATCAAAACCTTACCCCTGAGTTACTCAGTAGCAAACTTAGAACTGTGGAAATGGAATTAGACTTTAAGAAACAATTAAATCATTCTCAAAGAAAACAGCCCAACTCTAACTTGAGTTTTGCCTCTAAGATATCTAAACTTGAGTCTAATTTGATCAACTCTGACTCTGATGAGGAGTGTGATATAGACAAACTAGATAATCAGATTGCCTTAATGTCTAAACAATTTAAGAAAATTGTTAAATTTAGAAACAAACAGGCAACTAAACAAGGCAAGCCTAATTATCCTACTCTGTCTAATCCCAAACCTCATGAGAGAGGTCTTGACAAACATCCTAAGGACAACAATTCCGGACCCAGCAGAGACCTTAAAAAGATTAAATGTTTTAGATGTGGGAAACTAGGTCACATTGCTCACGATTGCAGAGTTAATCTGAATAAAGCCAACACACACAATAGAGCCAATGTCTGTAAAACGTGGGATGACTCAAGTGACTCTGATGAAGAGGAACTTGAGTCATCAAATGTACTTGACCCTTGCATGTCCTTTTATGCTAAGATCATTTACAATGATGATATGCCTGTGTGTGATAATGATGCTCCTACTCCTGCTTGTGTGAATACAACTTTGACTGGCCTAGATGCCTTGTTATCTGAAAATGTTGCTAGTTCTAGTTCCGTGTGTGTGAGTCAAAGTGATCTCGATAACGACGATGTAAATGGGTGCGTGAGTACTAAAACTGAATCGTTAGGGGCCACCACACACACGTCACTTAGTGACTCAGACACTGATGACCTCCCAGATATCCATACTTTGTATGCTAAAACTCTTAAAAAAGGCACTAGACTAGAGAAGACTGTTAGAGACCTGACTAAGAAATTAGATGATCTAAGTCTTATTGTGAAAATGAATGCCGAAGAGTACACTAACCAGTGTCTGTCTCATCAATCTGAAATTGAAGCTTTTGATCAAAAATTAAAAGAGTTGACTAAAACTAATGAAACCCTGGAAATGAAATACAAGGGAACATTATTAGAACTGGAGGAAGCAAAAACAAAGACAGCTACTGTTTTCAAAAAAATTTCTAAGCTTGAAAACAATTCAAATTATTTTACTGACTTTGTTGTTGACTCCAAGGCCAATTCTGATGATAGAACCGGTATTGGATTTTGTCCTAAGAATAAACCACAAACTATAAATCTTGAACCTATTCAGTTTGTGTCTGGGGGCAAAAGACCAATTGAAATATGTCCAGATTTTCATTTTATTAAAAAGGAATTTGATCAAAAGCAACAACAGAAAGACATTGGAGAGTTTAGTAATTCTAAGGTTGACACTACACTTAAGACTAAATACGTCTGTCCTTTGATCAGAAAGGCTGAATCTACCTTTAAAACTATCCCTCCTAGGAATAGGACTTCTGAACAGAATGCTGTTAAACCCATCTTTAGAAGTTTTCCTAAGAAAGTTCATCCCTCAAGCAATCAATATTGCTCGTACTGTGACATTTATGGTCATTCCTTTGAAGGTTGTTATGCTAGGCGTCTAAACACCCCTGTGTAAAACACTTCTGTCTACAAGAACTTTAAGTATTCTAGGCAAAATCGTAACCATTATGTCCTTCCAAGACAACCTGACAAGAACTCTAACTACAGGAATAGAAAGACCAAAACTAAGAGTTCATTTAAGAGAAAGGCTCCCAGAAACTTTCCTAAACCAAAAGCTCAAATTTTCCACAATAATCAGTTTGTTGCTCCAAATGTTTTTCGACAAAAAGCTGTTTCTCGAAAATTTTATCAAATGAGGGCAAACTTGCGTAAAATTAAAACTAGAGCTATTTGGGTTAGAAAAGATGATCTTTTATCCCAAATGAAGTGTAACATTGTTATCACTGCTTTAAAAGCTGAACACACTTCATCTGGTTGGTATTTAGATTCAGGATGCTCCAAACATATGACAGGACATGAAACCAAACTCTTAAACAAAACCAGATTAGATGGAGGCAAAGTAGTTTTTGGTGACGGAGTTTCATCCCAGATCATAGGTAAAGGAACCCTAAAAGAAGAGGGAATACCTACTCTCGAAAATGTACTATTAGTTAAAGGCCTTAAAGCCAACCTCCTAAGTATATCACAATTTTGTGACTCTGACCATACAGTTACCTTTTCAAAGAACAATTGTAAAATTCTAAATGATAAAGGTGAATGCATTATTACAGGATTTAGAACACCTGACAATTGTTATACTGTCAAGACTGGTTCTGAAACCTGTAACAATGTCAGAATGGATGACAATGAAATCTGGCATAATCGTATGGGTCACTTAAGTTATGATATCCTTGGTAGATTGTCTAGTCAAGAGATAGTTAGAGGAATTCCTAAAATTAAACCTATTTCCAGTGTTGTCTGCGGTCATTGCCAGGAAGGAAAAATAGTTAAGACTTCGCATAAAAAAGTTAAAGATGTTCTCACCTCTAGACCTCTAGATCTCATCCATATGGACCTTATTGGTCCCTCTAGAACTGTTAGTCTTTGTGGACACAGTTATATCCTTGTCATGGTTGATGATTTCACACGATTCACTTGGGTTGCCTTCTTGAAACATAAATCTGACACGTTTCAGAATTTTTTGAAAATTTTATTAAGAATTGAAAATGACAAGGACACACAAGTCAATCGCATTCGTAGCGATAGAGGGGGAGAGTTCATAGACGCAGGAATAGTTGAATATTGTGACTACAACGGTTACAAACACGAATTCAGTGCCCCTAAGACTCCTCAGCAGAACGGTGTTGCCGAAAGGAAAAACCGAACTCTTCAAGAGATGGCACGTGTCATGCTGCATGCCAAATCCCTACCTAAATACTTTTGGGTAGAATCTATTAGAACTGCATGTCATATTATTAATAGGGTTTACCTTAGGAAAAACACTAAACAAACCCCTTATGAGTTGTGGTACGGTAAGAAGCCTAATCTGAAATATCTAACAACTTTCGAAAGTCAGTGTTATGTCTGTAAAGACAGAGAACATTTGTCTAAATTCGAGACACGTGGTGATAAAGCCATCTTTTTAGGTTACTCTCCAAACAGTCGTGCTTATCGTATATACAATCTGCGTACTAAGGCCCTTATGGAATTGATAAATGTAATTGTAAGCGACACTATTGTCGAAAATAAGATATCTGAATCACCTGTTGTGGTTGAATCTGAAAATGATTTCAAAACTGATTCACCAGAAATAGATGACTCATTATCTATTGAGAGTTCTGAAGTACCTGGCTGGGTCTCTAAAGATCATCCCATTGACAACGTGGTCGGTAATCCTAATGAGCCAGTTCGTACTAGATCCCAGTTAAGAAATTATGCTAATTATGCATGTTTCGTCTCCCTTATGGAACCGAAAAATGTTAATGAAGCATTGAATGACACACACTGGATTTCTGCAATGCAGGAATAACTTTTACAATTTGTCATTCACGATGTCTGGTATCTTGTACCGCGGCCTCAAAACAAAAATGTTATTGGGACACGTTGGATCTTTAAGAACAAATCTGATGAAAATGGGGTAATCCTTAGAAACAAAGCTAGACTAGTTGCTCAAGGTTACTCACAAATAGAAGGGATAGATTTTAGCGAGACATTTGCCCCTGTCACTCGTCTTGAATCTGTTTGACTTCTTTTCGCCATAGCGTGTCACTTAAAATTTACACTTTATCAAATGGATGTCAAGTCTGCCTTCCTCAATGGAATTCTATCCGAAGAAACGTATGTAGAACAACCCAAAGGGTTCATTGACCCTAAATATCCTGACCATGTATTTCGTCTAAAAAAGGCTTTGTATGGCTTAAAACAAGCTCCTAGAGCTTGGTATGAACGCCTTTCCAACTTTTTGTTGGATAAGGGTTTTAAGAGAGGAGGAAATGACCAGACTCTCTTTGTCAAACATTTTGACAAAAACATTATTATAGCCCAAGTCTATGTAGACGACATCATTTTTGGGTTTACTTCAAACTCTGAAGTTAAATCTTTTTCTGCTATTATGCATAAGGAGTTTCACATGTCCCTTATGGGGGAACTACAACTTTTTTTAGGATTTCAAGTGAAACAGAATTCTGATGGTCTATTTGTCTCTCAAACTAAGTATGCCTTAGATCTTGTTAAGAAATTTGGTTTAGATAATGTTAAATTTGCCAAAACGCCTATGAGTACTACTGTTAAATTATGTAAAGATGAAAATGGAAAGTCTGTTGATTCCACACTTTATCGTAGTATGATTGGTAGCCTACTCTATCTAACTGCCTCACGACCTGATATAATGTATGCTGTATGTCTGTGTGCACGTTACCAGAATAACCCTAAAGAGAGCCATTTATCGTGTGTAAAACGTATAATAAAGTACATAAAAGGCACTCTTAATCTGGGACTTAGGTATACTAAGGATACCTGTAGCACCATCATAGGGTATACTGATGCTGATTGGACCGGTTGTACTGATGACAGTAAAAGTACATCAGGTGCCTGTTATTATGTCGGTAATAATTTAGTTGGTTGGAGTAGCAAAAAACAAAATTGCACATCTTTATCTACGGCTGAGTCCGAATATATAGCAACAGGAAGATGCTGTGCTCAATTGTTATGGATAAAACAGATGTTAAGCGACTATGGGATTAAAGAAGATCAGTTACAATTGTATTGTGACAATCAAAGCGCTATTAACATCTCTAAAAACCCGGTTCAACACTCGCGAACTAAGCATATTAAAATAAGACATCATTTTATACGCGAACTTGTTGAAACTAAAGAGTTAGAAATCCATTACTTGCCTATTGATCTACAACTTGCAGACATGTTCACTAAACCTCTAGACTATAACAGATTTCTGTATTTGCGAAATTCTATAGGTATAGTATGTGCTGAATAAACTCTTAAGACCTTAAGTTTTACCCTTTGTCCATTTGAGACAAAATGGGGGAGAAATTTGAGTCTTACGGGTTCAATGTTTTGTCACATTTCATCTAAACTGCTTGATCTTAGTGTGCATATTTGCAGGAATCTCTTCTACTGATTGTCTACCATTTCTAGTGTACAAATTTTGTAAATAGTTGAGTTATGTAATTTTTGACTTTCTAGGAAATGGGTAGATAGTATCTTTTGTATAGGACTAGGTTTTATTTTTTTGGTTCCCTAAGAGTTTAAGCTAACTCAAAGGAGATTTTGTCTCATATTTCCAAAGGGGGAGATTGAAGCATCTTATACCTTTGACTTACTTAAGTCTATATTGTATAAGTGCTCAACTAATTTGGAAATAGTGACAAAATTGGTTGTCTAACCTAGAATCCAAAGAACCTCAGAATCATTCCCTCTAATCCTCTTCAATGATCCAAGAAGGTATAAATTGAATCACACTACACACATTATAAGTGCATACATGTGTATATATTGCTTAAAATTGATTGTGTGATTAATTCCCCTTAAAATGTGGCTTTAATTATTTTTTGGGAATTTTTAAACATTTTTTAAATAATGTTTTTATTAATATAAATGTGATTATAAAATTTGTGGGGTTAATATTCTATTTTGGAAACTTCATTTTTCATTGGAATGTTTGATTGGGTAGAATGTAAATACGCTAGAGACTTCAGGGTGCTGCCTGTAATTAATTTTGACGCGCGTTTGTAAGCCTCTTATATGCCAACACTTGTCACTTGCCTGATGCATCAATTTGTGTTTGTTTTGTGAGAGGATTGCCTGGTGGTTTGCTGATCGTTAGATCATTCCTTATCGATGGCCTGCATGTGTTTTAATCCTATCCTTGTGCTATCACTGTGAACCAATCACATTCAACTTTACCACCACTATTTTATAACCCTTAGATCTAGTCAAAATTAGGAAGACCTGATCTCAGCCCTTGATTGCCTTCGAATATCCAGAACCTTCCTCCACTCCTATATAAACTCTCTACTTCTCAACATTTCAAGACTTTTGGCAGTCGTCATTTCTGAGAGAAAAAAATAGAGAGAAGAGAGAAGTGAGAGAGAAGAGAGAAAAGAAAAGAGAGAAGAGAGAGAAAAGAAATTGTGTTAGCCAAACCCTAACCCTAAACACTTCATTTCTGATTCAAACCTTCGTATATTCATAACCCCAAACATAACCTTGAGTGTTTGAGAGAGAGAGAGAGTGGTTTGTTCATATTGAAGCTGTAACCTCTTAGTCTGTGATCTTATTACCAACTTAAACATTAGTGTGAAGATCTGTATTTCTTCTTTATAGAAATTGTAGATCTACATTTTGCATGTTATATTTCACTAGATCTGCATGTTTATTTTTCGTTTTAAGAAAATCTTTACTGATTTAGATCTGTAAATATTTTATGGTTTCTATTCTTACGAAACTTAACCTTGACCTAGTTGGATTCACACTTGGAGATTTTCAATCTCAAAAATATTTTTAAAAACAGAGATTGATTAAGATCTTGACCGATTTAGAAGCAAGATATCCGTGGAATCTGGGATATATTAAAGGTAAAAAAGGTTTCAAGTTCTGTGAGAAAGAAAGAAAAGAAAATCACAGCATATAGTCTTTATATGTAATTTTCTAGGACTGTTTGTAAAACTAAATGTGTGTGAGTTCATGCATGTTGATAGGAATCACATCACAAACACTTAACACACTACTACACTGGAAGTGTTGTGAATAAGATCAAAGATTATTGAGTCGACGTAAGGAAGCTAAAGCAAAGGAAGTTATCAAACTGGAAGAACATCATCAACAATCAGATCTATGAGAAGTTAGAAGGACACCAAGTGGGGTATATTCCTAAACTTAGAATAGGTTGATTTGTGTGCATGTATGTTGTATTGTTTGTAACTATTATTTGTTGTTAGTGGATTTTTACTTTCGTGACTTAGAAGTCACCGTGGATGTTTCCTCTATTGGGAGAGGTTTTACCACGTTAAAAAACTGTGTGTTCTGATTATCTTCATCTACTCATCTCATTCTATAGTGTGCTGATTTTTTGAAACTATCTTGTTTTAAAACTGATTACAAAGTCTTGATTACTCTCGTACATAAGTTTTTGTAAACACATCTTGTTGTTTATAATTTTTATTTTCAAAAGAAAAGGGTTTCTTCAACAAACATCTCGGAGTTGCTTATACAGTTTAATCTTGTATTAAACGACATTAGCAACGTTTTTCAGTGGACACCTGGCTATTCCACATGCAACTAATGATGACGAAATATTCCCTCACGTGAGGGGAATGAGTTGGTTATAACGGTTTAGTCCACGTGTTCCAAGTCTCCCAGGTGCTTGCGTGTGCTCGGACCTATGATGTCATCCATTATAATCTCGGCCCAGTCGAGTACGATGTTGGTAAGTCCGAGGGTTATTTAGATCTTCCAATCATAAGTATGACCTTGGCCTGATTGACTAGTCAAGGTTAGGTATTAAGAATAGCTTCAGTGTCGGCTAAAGCAGAGTACGACGGTGGCAGTCGCTTGAGCCCATGAGATACTGCTGACCTCGACTGATGGTCAGTCGAGGTTGGTCATTAATTTTCTGACCTTCGGAGGGACGACCTCTCTGATGGCCAATGTGATCTTCCTGTTGACTCGGCTATAATGTCAACCGAGGTTGTTGTCTCCATGTATGAGGGTACATATCGGGCATATCAATCACCCCTAGCCCTTAGTCTCCTATGTGAGCAGGTGGCTGAGGGGTATATAAGTTAGGATGATGAAGGGTCATTTTTGGTGTCTTAAGGTGTGGAATGATTCCTTGGGCACATGTCACTTTTTGAAGTGACTAGCATATGCCACAAGATATGACTGCACTGACGGTTCCTTTTAGGTTTTCTAGGGCAATGATGAGCATCTTAAAAATTATGCCCCATCGTTAGAGAAGGTTTAAATATATTTTCTTTTTCCTTATTCTCTTTCTTCTCTCACTTTTCCCGCCTTAGATTTCTTGCTGCAAAAATTTTCTCAAACCTTCCATAGGCAAAGCTTCATTCTCTTTCCGGTTCTCAGGTCATCCCGGGCTTGTAACCCCTTGTCTTTTATTTTTTATTACTCAAGCAACCATCTTGCTCTTTGCTTTTCTATTTTCTGACTTCATTTGCAAAACTCCATATTTTTTGGTAAGTTTTTCTATTTCCGGCGAGGGAAACCACCACTGTTTGATGGTTTTAAGTGAGAGCCATTGGGATTTAGGGATTATTTCAAGTCTACTTGGTCATTCTAAGGTTAGTTTAGGTCAGATTTTGGCCTTTTGGATTTTTCGGTTGACCTCCGATTATCTTCTTCGGTGGGCTGCTTTACACATGTTCTTAGTGTTCATGCTAAAAAGCCTTTGGATTTCAAACTTTGATCTTTAGTTTGGGTAGTATAAATTTTTTACCTGTTACCCTTTTTATTTCGAACTCTCCAAGTGTATCATCCTCTATTGGATGATACGACCCTTAGATAAACTTGCTGAAGAGTTTCCAACTCTGCGCGAGGAGTGTTTGAACAAGATCAGATAGATTGAGTTAGCCCAGGCTAAGGCTCGTAAGGCTGAGACTTTTCCCCTCAGACCAAATTTTCCTCCACCATTAGTTGTCGTTCATCCTGAGCCCGCCGAGGTTCCTGTCCCTATGTTAAAATTAGCTTCTTCAGACCCAATGTCAATGTCTGAGGCTGGTGAGTCAGTAGACTCCTTTCAAGAGGCTATGGATTACTCCCCTAGGCAAAGTGAGGTTTCAGAGGATGCTGAGGTTTCAAGCCATTCCTCGTCTCACTAAGATGCTAGCACTTCTCATCGGTCTTTGTCCATAGAAATCTTAGAGCCTAGTATGGAGATTCCTCCTCCCATTGATGCCATTCCTCTATCGGTTGCCACCGGTGTTGAGTTTGCAATGAGGTTTCCTAGTGGTTCCCCTGCGGGTGCCCAGACCGAAGTTGCTGGGGATGGTGATGATGATGAAGAAAGTGAACTTGATACCTCTGTAGCTGCAGAGTATGAGAGTATTATGAATGAGTACGACCTTTGATCTTCAGACACCTATATTCCATTGATTCCTCGATTACCTTTAGGAAACCTCTAAAGGATGAAAGGGCATTCAATGGTCGAGATGGTGAAATATGAGTTTATGAGTAGATGTTCAAGTTGTGTTTTTATCTTCCCATCCATCCAACTATCAGAGCCATACTCTCATACATAAACATTTCCCCTTCCCAATTATCCCTAAATGCTTGTAGGGTTATGATTGAGGATATTGTCCTTTGGAAGTCTGTTCCCCATTCAGACCTTCCAATTAGAGTTTTTACTAGTTGCTATATTCCCTCGTTTGCCAAAAACCACCCCGGCTACTACCACTTTATAGCCAGGAAATTCAAGAAGAAGATGCTCTTAATTACCCAGACTTCTAACCATAATTGGAAACCTCGATATTTCTTTATTTATGGGTCCTGGGAGTTTAGCCCAGACGAGGCTTGTGGAACGTCGGTTCTAAGGACCCCTCTGAAATGGGCTAAGGTCTCCTTTGCGGCTAAAGCTAACTCTGGCCTTAGCTTGGATAATTTTAAGAACATTGAGGATCTTCATAACCAGGGCGAGAAGGGTCGTCTTGTTAAATATGAACATCTGATGACTCCCTATTACCTTTCTCAAACAGGTCTGCGGGCTGGTCCTATAGAAGAACTTCATAAGTTTATTCATTTTTCTTCCCAAGTGATGTCTCATACTTTTTTTTTATCTGACTTGCTAACTCAGATATTTATCTTTCTGCAGAGTGACCAGCAGACATTTCTGACGATTTCTGGTAAATATCGGCCCCCATCCTTACAAATCTCATGGAAAAAATGAGGCGGTAAGAATGTACCCCCTCCTACCCAAACAAAGAAGAGTGTCTTCACTTCAAAGGCTGATGCTAGCAAGAAAAGGAAAGCATCTACTGAACCAACTCATACTAAGCCGAGCAAGGCTGCCAAGGGCCGTGCGATCCCTATTTCCATCGACGATGCTTTGGCTTCTCATCGATCTTAGCTTAAGATAGGAGACAACGTTATTGGCCATATCCTGTAGACTGCAGATGCTATTATCACCATCATGACGGAGGAGGATAAACGCTTTCTTCAGGCCTTAGATGTACCTTTATTGGCCGAGTTTGCACTCCACAGGGTGGTTCAGGTATCAAATTTTTTAATTTTTCTTCCAAGTGTTCTCTCTACCCTTTGAAAATTATAATTCATATGTCTGATCTTGTTCTACAGAGTGTGGTGTCTCTTCACTGCCTTGTTAACTGGTCTTTGAAGAAGTTTCCCCTTATACAAAAGGGAAAGGAAGCCGAGAAAATTGAGGCCAGTCTAAAGGTCGAGGTTGAAAAACTGAAAGGAGTCATCACAGATAAAGATAACCAAATTTCTCAGCTTAAGGAGGATCACGCTAAGGCTCTAAAGGCTAAAGATCAGAGTCTTTAATCAAAATTTGATGTTGCTATGAAAGCTACGTAAGAATATGCTACAGAGAAAACCATTGACGATAACAAATTCTTTGAAGAGTTCATCAGCTTCGGCTTTGAGTATTTAGAGAGGGGAATTAAAGCAACTAGCTGATGGGAGGATCTTAAGCAGGGTGAGTCTGGGAGCTTGACTGCCGAGGATTTTGTCAGTTTCGGCCTTAGAGACCCTCGTTTCGCCCAATCTTTAAAGGAAGTAGAAGAAAGTGATGCTGCCCTGGCCGAGATGGATCCTCTTGATGTCACGGAGACTGACGATGGTTCTCAGTGTGATGACAAGGTTAAAGTTACAAACATCAGCCTTGACAAGGCCACCACAGTTGGTGATGGGTTGGCCCTTGCCGAGGGATAGACTGAACTCTAAGGGCCTCTCTTACCCATCATTAACTGTTTCTTGAAGCTTTTTGTGATCCCTGTTTTGATGAACTTTGGTTATTTCTTTTTGATATTTTGATTGTAACTCTGTAACCTCTTCATGTTACGAATATAAGCAGATACACTTTTTATGTTTCTATTGCTCTTTTATGATGTTTTGTTGTTCTATAATTGTGATGTTCCACATACCATAAATTTCACCAAAATAATAGAAACATAATAAAGGTGTTAAGAGTCTAAGGTCACCAAATTATGATGTTAAAGGTTTGAGGTCACCAAATTATGATGTTTATCCTCATAATGTTACAAAATTAGTGATGTTAAAAGTTTGAGGTCACCAAATTTATGATGTTTAAGGTCTGAGGTCACCAAATTAATGATGTTTACCCTCATATTTTCACCAAATTAATGGTGTTTAAGGTCTGAGGTCACCAAATTTTGATATTTAACCTCATATTTTCACCAAATTAATGGTGTTTAAGGTCCGAGGTCACCAAATTATGATGTTTACCCTCATATTTCCACCAAATTAATGATGTTTAAGGTACATACACTAGTACAAGGATGCTAACAGAACATTGACACTTATTTCTCATAGATATTTTACTTTATAATTTGATGCCTGAATTACAAGAAAATAAGACAACTACAATATCATAGTTAATATTTCTTCAAATAGGCATTCCAAGGGTTTGAGAAAGGCTCCCCTTCTAAATTTTCTAGTCGATAGGTATAAGGTACAATCTCATTAATTACCCTCAATGGACCATGCCAATTTGGATCAAACCTATTAGGTTTCTGCCATGTCTTCTTCAGGACCAGGTATCCCATAGCTATCAACCTTGATTTTACCCTCTGATTGTAGAACCTCACAGTTCTTTGCTGATAGGCTACTTGTCTTATCTTAGCATCTTCTTTTCTTTCTTTAATTAAATCTAGATCAAGTCTTCTCTCTTCCCCATTCCTCTAAGGGTCATACGTGTGAATTCTATGTGTAGGAAGCCCTATCTCTGTTGGGATGACAGCCTCTGAGCCATGGGCTAACATAAATGGAGTTTCCCCTGTCGGTGTTCTCACTATCGTTCTGTAAGCCCAAAACATAACATATACGTCTTCTATCCATCTTCCTTTGGCCTCTTTCAACTTCTTTTTTATCCCATCAAGGATTATTCGATTTGTGACCCCACTCTGACCATTTTCCTGGGGGCGGCCCGGGGAAGAGAAGAATTGCTTGATTCCTACTCTTTCACAGTATTTTCCTAAGGAAATATTCTTGAATTGGGTTCCATTGTCTGAGATGAGGGTGTTTGGGAGGCCATACCTTCATAGGATGTTCTTCCAAATGAACTGGAAGGTTTTCTGCTCAGTGATTGTGATCATTGGATCAGCCTCTACCCATTTAAATAAATAATCAATTGCCACAATTAAGTACCGATAGTTATTTACATCCCTTAGCAAGGGTCCTACCAAATCAAAGCCCCATACTGCAAATGGCCAAGGGGAGCTGATAGAAGTCAGAGGTTGATGAGGCTGATGAGGAATGGTGGAGAACCTCTGGCACTTATCACATCTCTTCACATATGCAGCTGCATCTTTGGCCAAGGTCGGCCACCAGTACCCCTGAATGATTATCCTCTTAGCCAATGACCTTCCTCCAATGTGTCTTGAACAAGAGCCCTCATGTTATGGAACCTCTGAAGGATAAACACATCTGAGAAGAGGGAGTAGGAATCCCTTTTTGTATAGGACATCTCCCACAATAAAGAATTTAGCAGCTCTGAACATTAGCTTTCTCCTTTATAACTTTGACTCTGGCAATTCTCCCTCTCTGATGTATCTGATAATAGGGTCCATCCATGAGGCCCCCATATTCAGATTTAGGCAAGGTCTAACAACCTATTCCTCTTCAATGATCAGCCTAAGAAGAATCTTGACTGATACTGTTCTCCTTATATCGGTGCGTGTTACTGAGGCCAACCTTTCTAGTGCATCCACTCGGTTGTTGTCCAGCCAAGGTATCCTCTTAATATTTACCTCCTTGAATCCTTTTACCATCAATTTTACCATTTTTAGATATATGATCATCCTTTCATCTTTGGCTTCATACACCCCCAGGATCTGGTTTACAACCAATCTTGAGTCACTATAAACTTGGAGTTGGCCGACACTTAGGGCTCTGGCCAAAGAAAGACTTGCTATCAATGCCTCATATTCTGACTCAATATTGGAGGCTTTAAAGCTGAATCTCAGCGCACACTCAATATATGTATCATCTGGTGCCAATATTATCATTGCTCCACTCCCGTTTTCACGGGACGACCCATCAACGAAGAGGTTCTAAATGGTTCCATTTGAAGAGAAGTTTCCCTCTGTCAGGGTCCCTTGTTTGAAGAGGTACCTCTCTTCTTCATTCTCAACTTTTTTGTTCCTGGATGTGCTTGTCTCAACCTCGTATGTTCCTTAGCCAACGTTCTTTTCCACTTGCTCATCTGCAGCTCCAAGACTCATCTCAACCTCGTCCTCATCCCAGATAAGCTCGGCCACAAATTCTGTGAGTACTTGTCCTTTAATGGCAACCTTGGGTTGATAAATAATATCATACTCTCCCAATTCAATTCCCCAGGTCATTAGCCTTCCTGACTTCTCAGGCTTATGGAGGACCTACCTGAGTGGGGAATCAGTGAGGATGATTATGGAATGAGCCTGGAAGTATGGCTTCATTTTTCTAGAAGCATATATCAAAGAATAGGCCAACCTTTCCATCATAGGGTACTTCTGCTCTGACCCTTGGAGTGCCTTGCTGTTAAAATACACTGGTCTCTGCACTCCATCCTCTTCTCTTATTATTGCATCACTAATGGCTGACTCTGAGATAGCTAAATATACATACAGCTTCTCACCCTGAATTGGCCGTGATAGGAGTAGAGGGGTTCTGAGGTTGGACTTAAGCTCTTTAAAATCTTTATTACATTCCTCATTCCATTCGAAGGCTTTTCTAAGAACTTTGAAAAAAGGAAGACACTTATCTGTAGCTCTAGAGACGAACTTGTTAAGTGCAGCTACTCGTCCGGTCAACCTTTGAATCTCTTTGATCGTTTTGGGTGTCTTCATTTCTAGCAAAGCCTTTATCTTCTCTGGATTAGCTTATATCCCCCTCTGGTTTATAATGAAACCCAAAAACTTTCTAGCTCTGACCCCAAAGACACACTTGGCCGGGTTGAGCTTCATTATGTATTTGTCCATGGTATTAAAAGTTCTTTCAAGATCAGCCACATGAGTGTCGGACTTCAGACTCTTTGTCAGCATGTCGTCTACATAAACCTCCATGGACTTCCCTATCTGATCCTCAAACATCTTATTTATAAGACCTTGATATGTAGCCCCTGCGTTCTTCAAGCCGAAGGGCACGACTTTGTAACTATAGGTCCCCTTGCTCGTGATGAAGGCTGTCTTCTCCGAGTCAACCGACTCTATAAAGATATAATTGTACCCAGACTATGCATCCATGAAGTTCATGATCTCATGATCTCATGACCTGTTGTGGCATCCACCATCCAATCTATACGAGGAATAAGGAAGTTATCTTTAGGACAATACTTGTTCAAGTCATTGAATTCTACACACATTCTCCACTTCCTATTTATTTTAGGCATTATGACATCATTGGACAGACACTCTGGGTATATGACCTCTCTGTAAATAGCACCACCAGTATGAGGTGTTAATAAGCTCAAGCTAGAGGAGGAACACTTGTATTTAAGTGGTTCAACCAATTTAGCCTACGTCCATTATGAGTGTGTGGGTGAATTTCACTAGAACAAGGGCACTAATGGCCTATGATATAATCTCTCACTTTCTCTCTCTTCTGGGTATTTTGGTAGAGCTCTCACCAGGGTTGCAATTATAGGTCCTTTTCTAGGTAGAAGAAGACATGTATATATAGTGCTTGGGGGTGTAGTGTACCCCCCAAGCATGCCATGAACATATATGTGGTGATCGAACCAATCTCATGTGGACACCTAGTTGTGCCACATGCAGCTAATGATGACCAAATATTCCCTCACGTGAGGGTAATGAGTTGCTTATAACGGTTTAGTCCTCGTGTTCCAAGTCTCCCTTGTTCTTGCGTGCGCTCGAACCTATGATGTCATCCATTGTAATCTCGGCCCAGCCAAGTATGATGTTAGTAAGTCCGAGGGTTGTCTTGATCTGCCAATCATAGGTATGACCTCAACCTAATTGACCAACCGAGGTTAGGTATTAAGCATAGCTTCAGTGTCGCCTGAAGTAGAGTACGACGGTGGCAGTCGCTTGAGCCAATGAGATACTGCTGACCTCGGTTGAAGGCCAACCAAGGTTGGTCATTGAGGTGCCGACCTTCGGAGGGACGACCTCTTTGATGGCCAATGTGAGCTTCCTGTTGACTCGGCTGTAATGTCAGTCGAGGTTGTTGGCTCCGAGTACGAGGGTACATATCGGGAATATCAGAGGTGAAGCGGCCTATGAAATTTAGAGCCATATACATGATATTTAGAGATTGGGGTTAGGGATCATAACACAAAATATTAGAGAGTCCATTAGAGAAAAAAGAAAACCATTTTCCCAAAGCCTAAGGAGAGAATTGTGAAGGTGGTGGAGGGTTTCTTGCACCTCAAGGCAATTAGAAAGGAAGATTGCAGGAGAAGACATCAATCATCAATAAAGAACCACCAAATCAGATCAATGAATCAAAGGCAAGTGTTTATTTCAATTCAAATTGATGTTATAGTACCCATGTGTAGGGATTTCATGATTAAATTGAGATTTATTTCAAAACCTTTGATGAAAAGCACCAATTTATTTCATATTTGGGTGAAATTGTATGTAGTTAGGGTTTATATATGTAGAGAATGTTAAATCAGAAGAGTTTTGATTATTACTACGGATTTAAATCTGGGTTTTGAATTGAATATAATGGATTAACACAAAACTAGATTATGAAAGAGTTTTGAGATTTTGATTCATTCCTTATTGATTTCGGTGAAGTTTCATTGTGTTTGAAACATTAGAAATCATCCTAACTCATGTAAGAATAGTTCGGAATAATCAGATGTGAATTTGGTGAAGAATAGTGGGTTTTGAGTAAATAAAAAAGGGTGAAAAAACGAAGATGGCAAAGATGCACCTGTTCAAACAATCGATCGACCCATGAATGTCGATCGATCGATCGACCAAATCCTTCGATCGATCGACCCTGACAGATTTTAGGTTGTTTTCTTGGTTTAATTTTCTAGGATTACTAATGAGGGGAAGGAATCTTAGGAGTGATATTATACCTATGTAGGGACTTGATAAAAATGAGTAGGTGTATAGAAAAGGAATCTTAGAGTTGTGTGAACACTCGAATAATTACGAAAGTGAATTAAATTCGTAAATAAATGATAAGTACGATGAATGCTAGCGATAAAAATATTACATACAAGTATAAATGATTTGTTTGTGTGAATACCTATTCAATTGATACTTAGGCCTTGTGAATAGCAAAAGTATGCTCAATTTTGTTTTGGGGTCGATGATTATCCGAACCAATACATGAAAGCTCGATTTGGGGTTGATGATTATCCAAACCAAATCGAAGATGAATGATATTGGGGTCGATGAGTATCCTGACTAATATACATATGGTTAACATTTATGTTGGGGTCGAGGGATATCTGGGCCAATGTAAATGATAGGATGATTGGGGTGGGTCGATGGTTGTCCGGATCAATAATCCCATAGTTTATATATTGTGTGTGAAATATATACTTCATGATATTTTACTTATGTGCGATAGTAGACTTATAGATGATATATATAAATATATATCTAAACGACAAATTAAGTAGAGAGAAACTTAATTTCAAGACTTAAAAATAGATTGGGAATATCTATAGTAAATTAAGTAGTGAGATTTAATTATGGTGGTTGAAATGATAAATCTGAAATTCTTTATGAATTAAGTTGTGAGACTTACTTATGATGCTTAAATGTAACATATGTGAATCTTACCTAAGTAATGAAGGACATTCCGAGATATGTGAATAATGAATTGTACTGAGTGGGCGGTACATGAGAGTATGCTATTGATAGGATCGGCTATATACTTTAGTTGAGATAGCTTGGGGTGGTAGCTAGGTGGGCTAAGTATGGAATGTTAGGCGTGCACATTAGATGAGAGGTGAGGAAACTCAAGGGATTGTGCGTGAACCTAACTTGCGTAATCAATAACCGATTTTAAATTGCAATATATTACTTGTTAAATGTTTTAAAAATGTTTTGAGTACTAACTCTTACTATATAAATGTTTTCAAAAACCTTTTAGATGTCCATCGACAAGGGCGCCATACTTAATTTCATTCCAGGGATTTAGAGTTGTAGCACTGTGGATGCTGACAGGATTATTGAGTAGCCGACTCTTTCATTGAGATTTAGCATAGGATCGCATTCTTGTATTTCACGTGTAGACATGTTGTCAGTTGACTACATTGTTGTTCCAGGTTTGTATTAGTTTTACTTATTAGTTGGATTGTGGATTATTTCTTGGTTGTAATTATTGCTCACGGTTTATTTGGCATAACTTTGATGCACTTACATATTAGTGATGGTTTGGATTTTAGTATCTTGTGAATGTTGTTTTAAATCTCAAACTATTCTTTTATCCTGTTTTTTCGAAAGATAAAATTTAGCACCAGTTTAATTAACTTAGGTGGTTAGTATTTAACTTGTTTTTCGACAGTGATGCTAAGAATGAACCATATGAGAAACCTATTTTAATTCGATAAAGGCCTTATCACCCGATATTTAATTAGACGTGGTGTCGTAGATGGTATCAGAGTATTAGGTTCTAGTGTCTATAGGATCGGTAAGGCTTACTACGTTTTTAACGTATCGTTTGTTTTATATAGAGACCTATTATTAGGAATGTTGCTTATATCTTTGCGTACTCTGAGATATCGTACTTCCGTTATTAAATTTCGTATAAACTGTGTGCTCATATAATTCAATCTATTTTCAGATGCCGCCGAGGAGAGAGAAAGCTACGAGGCCCGCAGCTAGAGATGAGGCGAGGGAGGATCCTTAGGAGCAGCAGGTACCGCCACCACCACCACCACCAGAGATTATTTCTACTACTCAGGTGGCAGTGATAGTGGCTCAGGTAGTAGAGACAGCTATGAGGGCCAAATCATACTTCTCATGTGCTCACTTTCCTCCCATATTTTAAGGTTTCAATTC
Organism: Sambucus nigra; assembly: GCA_949130495.1. Lineage (NCBI taxonomy): Eukaryota > Viridiplantae > Streptophyta > Magnoliopsida > Dipsacales > Adoxaceae > Sambucus > Sambucus nigra. The sequence continues at coordinate 355,864,966 of OX422222.1, read as the reverse complement.
TACGAAGTAAATTCTATAATATTAATAATACATACTTTTTTGTGAATTCATTGACTTTGCTAAAAACGTGTTTGAAATCTTTGTCTTTATTATTGCGCTTGTCACATGTTGGTTGGGCATACTTTGTTAGGAAACTTTTATGTTTGTGGGTTTCATCCCTGAAAACCTCACGAGACAACACTCCTCCACTCGGGTAACCTAGGTGTTTAACGACTTATTGCATATGTTAAATGCAATCGTGTTGCCTACGAATGTGTCATTTATATATTTTTATGCTTGTATATGTTGTGCACCGCCTTCTATGGTCTGATTTTGTTTGTTTCATCACTAGGGACTAGAAATGTCTTAGTTAGGGGGTGTTATTAGTCAAGAATATTGCATACTCGCGCCCGTTATCTTTATGCATTCTAGCACTTTTTGTGTTCTTTATTACTATATTTATGCTCGTTAACCGTAAAACCTCTATTGTGTTTCTTTATATGCTTTGTAGTGGTCAATTGAGTTTTTGTAGGTATTGGAACGCTTAAAGTGAGGATTGGTTGCGTTTCGAAGAAGTTTCATCGTCGAACTCAACTTTAAGGGTATTTTATACATTTCATACTTCATCTTCAGCTCATGAGAATTCCACATAAGCATAGTTTATTGAGTTAGCTTCGTGTGGAAGTGAACGACACGTCATTTTGAGTTCGGACGAAGAAGTTATGGCTATTTTCGAAAAGCACTTTTCCTCCCATGTGAAGACCAAAAGAGACCAAAAAACAGGGGACCGTTCGACCAGCCCTGAGCCCCCATTTGACCGGTGATTAAACATTTAGCCTATGAAGTAAATAAATCCTTTTTTCCCTTGGTCCCGATCGATAGGCCCCCTGGTCGCGGTCGACCGGTTGTAGCAGATATCCGATAATTTTCCATTTTATTTTCTTTTCCCTTTTTGTTTTCCCACATACTATAAATAAAACCTTTGGCTTGTTTTGTAAAATGTCTATTATTTTAGTTAGTTTTAGGTTTTCGTTCTCTTAGGGAGGCTATGGTTTGGAGAAGACTTTAGGTGTGCCATTTCTTCCTCCTAGGGTTACCCATATAGGTTATGTAAGAACATTATTCATCTTCTTGCTCTGTAATCCAAGATTCCATTATTTATTTATTGCTTTGTTGTTTATTTACTTGCTTTGTAACTTAGGTTAATTTCTTTCATTTATTTTTTGCATTTAAATACATGTCTTCCATTATGTTGTTTAGCTAATTTAGTTTAGGTTGAGATTAATAGAACTCACCTTAAGTTGATTTGGTTGCTTTGCTTTGGTGATGGAGTTCATGAGTTTTTTTGATTGGGTTGTCCTTAACTTTACGCCTAGGATATTTAACGGGGTATATCATGTATGCTCCGTATTTATGACCTTGCGTGTGTAATTTTTGGGATATTTGTCAATGCCAAAATCATAGTAGGCTTTTATGATGATTTAGGGGGGTAGCAACTCTAGATTTAATTACTGGTTGAAATGAGATTTAATCTTGGTAAACTTATAGTCCCATGTAACTATTTATACTAATTAATCCGAAGTGAGGGATATTAGTCTCAAACTGTAGTTTTTATTCCTTTTGTTAATCGTAGTTTAAATATACATGTCTAGATTATCTTTTCTTTTTGTTATCTGATATCTTTTACACTTCCTGAAGTATTAAATCAATACAATTCTAAGAACCAGTCTCTGTAGATTTCGATACCCGAATTGGACGATATACTCCCTTAAAAGAGTGTAGTCAATAGTTTAGGTTTTGTTATTGAGGATGTGAAACGAACTCAATGACTGGCGTACTGACGCTGCTCCGCGGTTTTCCCCTGCGATCATCTAGGGGTTATGGTTAAGCTATCAGGGAATAAGGTTTGCTAATGAAAATCCTAAACCCTCAAACCTACACCCTAAACTCTAGTCCCTGGTAGAATTGTGAAATCCTCACAAATGAACAAAATCTTAATGGGAAAATGATAACTTAACAGTATATATAACTTATCAAAACACATATAGGTAAATTAAATCCTAAAGGGAACAGTTTCAATGTAATTTAGAGGCCATAAATGCCAAAAATATTTAAAAATGAAGGTGAAAATAAACTTTTAAAATATAAGTATATAATTATTTATAATTTAACCGTGACACCCCGTAAAATTAAAAAAATAGATTGATTGGGTCTAAAACAAAAATAATGATAATAAAAACCTTTAGTAACATTCTCGGTATAATAAAACAACTAAAATCTCAACAAGTAACAAAATAAGATAATGCAATACTGAGTAATATAAAATAAACTCTGATGCCAATCACCATCAATATAATAATTCAACTCTCATTCCAATAAAATATGCTCAAAAGTTGACTCGGGAATAAACTATAAAACTTACAATCCTGTTGTAAATGTAAATAATACAAGAGTGAATAAGAGACTCTGTTGCACTGCTACATCCTAGTAATAAAGGATAAAATGCCGTTATAGGTGTTCCTTCAACGATTAACTCTGACAATGGTAGGAACAACGATCTAAGACCTTTGAAAACACAGATCTAACAATGGAAGGCCTTCCAAACTCTATTTATAGTTTCACACAAAACTTATACTAAAAATACACATAATAACTATATTTAATCTCATATAATCCTATCCCAATATCCTCAGGCTATATGCCTAGGTATCAACCCTTCTAAAATCTCATTTTACAACCCATACCGCTCTTAAATTTTTTATCTAATATATCCTCACAATTCGACCCGCATAAAACAATCGAGGTCTAAACACCCAAACCCAATTTCCAAAACCTCAAATATTAGAATTCAATCGATTTTATAAGTATAATAAACCTATAGGCCAATCCATCCTCGCCTTAAGACCTAAAATACGACTATCATAACATAAGGCCCAAACCAAAATCACCAAATTAAAATTTCATCCTTTCTCACTTGGTAAAATATTCATTAGAAATGAACAAAATACAAAGATTACAAAACAATCTTCTACACGTTCATAATTCAATTTCAAAGATCCTGGGTTGTCGATCGATCGATGGTTACGTCGATCGATCGATCACCCATGTAGGTTTATACTTTCTCTTGTTATGGGATTCACATTCTCCAAAAATCAAATTCTCTTTCTAAAACATCATTAATGTCTTCTTAAGCTTTATCTAAGCCCCAACTAATAACCAAACTTTAAATCCACTTCGAATATATGATTGTAACCTAATTCTAACAACAATTATATAGGTTTCCATCAAGATTTAAAGGAAAATATCAAATTAAATCACAAGAATCCTTGTTTCATCAACTACTACAATTTACTTGAAATTTATATCGATTTATTTAATTAATCATATGGCTTTTAAAGGATTGTCAATATAAAATAAGTTCTAACAATTTTAGTTCAAGTTCATGGGGAATCATTCATAAAAGGGGGAAATCAGCCTAATTAATATCTTTATTAGATTAATTTTGAAAATTAACTATTTAATAATCTAAAATTAGATTTAAACATAATTAGGTCTAAATTTTAATGAATAGATATATTCTAACACAAAATCAACTATAATTAAAATCTTGGTAAACTTGTCTTAATGAAAATGTGGAGAAAACCTTGCATAGATCCTCTAAATTCATCTTCTCCTCTTTGAGTTCTTTCTCTCTAGTCTTAAGGTTCCTCCCAAATGTAAGATGTGACTTATGAGATCTTTAATGACTCATAAAACCCTTAATCTAAAAAATCAGGCTTCGGCCTTAACTAGGCCTAATCTAAAAGAGCTTAAAATAACCTTCAAATTATCTCGTTGTTCCTCAGTAGCTTAGTGGTAGAGTGGTCGGCTGTTAACCGATTGGTCATAGGTTCGAATCCTACTTAGGGAGATTCGATTCATTCTAAATTCTTTAATTTAGAAAAAGAAATAATAGAAAAAGAAATTCGTTTTTCCATTTAGACGAAAAAAATATTCTAATTCTTAAGAACTCAATGAGACCTTCCCCTTAAAATCAGATAAACAAAGAAGGGAATCTCGTTAAGTTCTTACTTACATAAGCCTTATGCTAACTCAATAGGCCTAAAACCCATCATTTTAAGCAAATAAAGGACATTTTACGCGTCCGAAAAACTGAGTACAAAATATATCAAATTAAATATATAATAACTCAAACCTGTAATAATCAAACGATATGGGTCAAAATATCATGTAATGAATTAATGAATTAACATACATAAAATCCGATTTCAAATCCAAATTAATTAATAGATAAAAAAATGTAAATAGTGACATCTCCAATCACAACAAGCACACATAATTAATTTTAAAAAAATTCCATACTAAATAATATGCATAAAATACGAGGTATTACATTCCTCCCCCTTAAACGGGAATTTCATCCTCGAAATTCAAATTCTTTATAGATTTACTATAAAGTCTTAAAGCTAATTCGCCCGTAGTGTCCTCACATAACTATAAAGGAATCTTTTCCCTCCACGACTTAATACACACGAAGGACTTTCCTATCACAACTCGTGTTTAGTTAAGACTCTGCACCATGATACTCTAATCATTTTTACAACAACTTGTTTCCCCATGGTGTATGCATTAATGGTGATTGGGTAAAGTCAAACGACACCAAGCATAACCGATCAAAAACTCCCAGGGTAACTTTACGTCAGGTTTCCTACCCCTTATTGGAACTGAACTCCATAATTTCCCACACCGAAGAGATCAATAACAGCTTCTGATCCATCACCCGAAACTCCAAACCAAGTCGTCGCCTGTTCTTAAACTCCTTAGATTGATTCGACAAAGTTCACACGCTCTATTATGAACACCTTATCCTAAAGATGTTTCGAAAGCGACTTAACACGAATAACTTGGTACTCATACCTCTAATCAACTTGATAAAACTAACTCAAATGCCCCAAATGGTCCCATGGCCTCTTTCGAACTCTCAACTCTCATCAAAATCAATTGGTTTTACCTCACACTTTTATGTTTGGATTTTAAATGTTGTACCTCCTCAAATGTCTCTTGTGTTCTACCGTATCAACTGGAAGGAACACCATCTTGAAACAAACCATACCAATAATTATTTCATTGTAATAACTATACGAACTCTCGTAAATATTTTACAACCAATCATTTTTGGAATGTATAGAAAATCACATAATATGCACTTAATTTGAAACTACTTGTCTTAGTTTGGGACCCGCCCCTCATAAAAAAAATCCTTGAGAAATGTAACCCCCTCCTATCTTTAAATGGAGAAATGACATATTCCTAATACTATTTGTGTACCCACTATCGGTAAACTTCAACATTGGAGTATAAACCACCCCTAATAAAAAATTTGGGTGTAATAAACACCGATACTACACCATTCCTTCTTTATCAAGATATCATCTCAAATCATAGTGGACTACCACTTCACCCGATCAAAAATCCACTAATGATGCGCTCGCTCTATATTATGCCAGAGAGATGCATTCGGGATATTCTCCACCCAATGAACCACTCATATAACTCACTCTTATTTCAATTTTTTAGAATAAACACTCCCCTTAACTGTTCCAACCATTCATTGTTACATGACAACAAACACTCATTTTGGATCTTGACCTTATCCTGCTACTGGTAGTCCACACATCCCTAAGTGAGGCATCCCTTTTGGATCTTCCTTAAGGTAATACCATTCAAGAATATTCTACCAGCTCAAAAACCATGGTGTTTTATCTCATGATACATCTACTATCCCAAGCAAAGTCAGTCCCATAAAATGTCCTTGCAGTGGATCCAATTCTAGTGCCAACTCCAAGGAAAAAGCTAAACTTTTATATAGGTGATAACTTAACACCCATACAACTACAGACTAAATGAATCTTGAACTATTATAGAAACCTCTACACAACCATAATCCCCTTTAATACACTCATATCCATACATGAACAAGTGTGCCAAACCTTCTTTCGGGTCTGAGAACAAGTACCCAAAGCAAATCTCGACCCAAAAATGGCATACAAAAGCCTACCCATGGAAGTCGATATAAGTATTCAATATAGTTATACTCACAAATTCAGTACTAATATGATGATATATCATCTAAAAGTTAACAAAGAAACTAAAAACCAGGTCGACTAAATAAACTGCCATGTCTAAAAAAATCATGACATAAAGCAGCCCCTACCCACTAGGGCATCCATATATACATAAATCTTAAAGATAAATTATATATACCTCATAATCATTGTACACACACACACACTATTAATAAAGAATAACAAATTTTAGATGTCTAATCTAGACTCATGCGTGTGAGACATAAACATGCCCATATCCATCCCTTAGTGGTACCCCCAAAAGACTAGTTTCCACTAAGGAATCTAATAACTATGTGGTCTCGCCCGTAAATTAGTGTAACACCTTCCTCTACATGAACAATCAATATAGAAGCCTTACTGGTGACTTTGTAGACCTTATTTCTTCGATCATTTCCTCTAAACTTATCTCGTTTGGCCCGTTCTCGCTGATCATGACTCTAATGGTCATAATTTCCTTGGCCTTACTGACCATAACAAATTATATAGTCTACTCTTGGAAGCCTTATAGGGGTCGTCTCCCCCTATGTAAGGTCTTTTCCTAGTGAGATTCCCTACTCGATTCAACGCTACACCATCACTAATAATTGGAACCACTTTGGCATCGGTCTTTAAAACCTTAGGTACTCTATTTATCTAATTGTTATAATGATACCATTGATGTAGGAGGGTAACTTCAACCACATGAGCACAACTAATGAAGAGAGGGTTACCGAGTAACATCTACCAAACCTTTCACACAAGATTTCTATCAAAGGCAAAAAAAAAATTCTCGCACTGTAACCGATAATGCAAACATCATTCTTTGCTTTCGTATCAATCTTTTTTGGTGAAGAAAGAGAAAGATAGTAATTTAAACTCCTCATCATACTGTCCATCATACGATTCTATAGACGGGGTATTCAACAACTTACTATTAAAGCCGTTGCAAATGGTGAGAAAAAATCCCCTTGAACCAAACGTTAAGCACGTATTAAAGGTATCTCATCCAAAGTTCCTAACTCCTGACCGAAGTCGACCTCGTAAGTGATAAATCTTATAAGAAAAATGAACACTCCCTATATACTTGGCCTTATTCGAATCGTTCATCTAGAACAATAGTGAGAAACCCCTAAGCGATCATCGTTACAGAGAATACAAGTCCTAAACTGCAAGGATTTAAAATTATCAAATAATGAAATGCGGAAAACCGACAGGTGCACACAAAGTCGTTGGACATTGTAACCTAGAATGCCCATATACCAACTTTGATGCCATGTAAAATTCATAAATGGATTGATCAAGTATAGAATAAAGATCACGAGAATAAAAAAAACATTTGGTATTATCCTCGGCAAAAAAAAAACTAAAATCTCAATAACTAACGAAATGAGATAATACAATACCGAGTAATAAAAAATCAACTCTGATGCCAATCACCATCAATATAATAATCCAACTCTCATACCAATAAAATATGATAAAAAATTGACTATGGAATAAACAATACAGTATACAATCCTGTTGTAAATGTACAATAATACAGAAGTGAATGATCGACCCTGCTCCACTAATACATCCTACCAATAAAGGATAGAATGTCGCTAGAGGTGCTCTTCCAATGATTAACTCGGACAGTGGCAGGAAGAACATTCTAATACTATGAAAACATATATATAACAACAACGTAAACAACATGTTTATAAAGAATAAGATTATAAGTGAATTTGGGATACACTAAGATAGACATCTCTAATCTTTTAGTGGATTTAAGTTAATAGTTACCCAACCTAATAACCTAAAATAATATGTGGTTATAATCTCGAAACCATATGTAGCCCATGTGAGTAAAGTTTTATCTCTCAATTATTTAATATTTACTTTCTCAAGGTTAGGTTAATCTCTCGTACAGTAGTCTCAAACCTATGATACATCTCACTAAACTACCAAAGTGCCACTCATAAGCTTAGATAATAAATCTCATGTTTATTTGTTTAGGACAATCGCATGCCACATAGTAATATATACATCTCTAGTATAGTTAACATATAAATCTCGAGTCATAAATATATAGGTATACATCCTTGTAATAAGCCTACATACGTCTCAAGTATAGTACGTAAACCAGTACAACTATATTTAGTACGATAACATATAACCACATAAAGCAGGATAAAGACAATTTATACGTCCAACATCCATACATAGGTACAACCCCCGAATGAACAAATAAATGGTCTACGCGCATGCACACACATAAGGAAGGCCTATGCTTACTACCTTTGGGGATCACTCGTGCGTACAAGGTGTATTATTAGGTCATCCCAAACCTAAATCCTCATCAAAATTGAGGGATAAATCACTAAGCCTACCCATCATTCATATAGCCTACCATATCCAAGACAATACGATGAAATCTCCCCGTGAAACCCCCTTGGGACACGGGAACCTAAGAATAGGACTCGAAACAAAAAGGACCGTGGTAAACTCGTCTCCTCATAGAGTCACTATCGTGGTTGACGTCGCACGCACCTGATAATGAAATCCACTCTAGAACGTTCTCTACGAATACTCACACATGGTATGCATTGCACATAATCATCCAATCAAATATAACCCTCGCTAAGGGGTAGAATCAAATAAATATAGATACGTACCGACCCAATGCTACCTAGTCATATTTACAACCCTTACCAATTGCTTAAATCAACACAAACATACACACACACACACACACACACACACACACACACACACACACACACACACACACACACATATATATATATATATATATATATATATATATATATATATATATATATATATATATATATATATATATATATATATATATATATATATCGGGTCATCCATAATAATCCTAACTATAAAAAGGTAATACACTTGTCACTCCTATTCGAATCTATATGTTATTAGCCCTACTTCCCAAGGCCTTTAAAATTCTAGTTATAGTTTCACACGCAACTTAAACTAAAAATATGCATAATAACTATATTTAATCTCATATAATCCTATCCCAATATCCCGAGGCTACTCGTCTAGGTATCAACCCTTTAAAAATCCCATTTAGCAACCCATCTTGCTCTCGAATTTTCAACTAATACATCCTACACAATTCGACCCCTATAAACCAACCGAGGTCTAAACACCTAAATAACCCGAATCTAATTGCTAAAACTTCAAACATTAAAATTTAGTTTATTCTATAAATATAATAAACCTAAAGTCCAATCCATCCTAGCCTTAAACTCCAAAATCTAAGGATCTAACTACGACAAAGACTCAAACTAAAATCACCAACCTAGAATTTCATCCTTGCTCACTCTTGGTAAAATATTCATAAGAAATTAAAAAACATTCAAAAAAAATAATGCCAACGCATTCGCAATTCAATTTCTATAATCTTAGTGGTTGATCGATCGATGATCCTTATAGGTTAACACTTCCCCTTATTACATGATTCACCTTCTCCAAAACCTAAATTCTCTCTTTAAAACACTATTAATAACTTCCCAAGCTTCATTCAATCCCTTACCAGCAACTAAACATCAAAGACACTTCAATTATATGATTGTAACCTAATTCTAGCAACAATCACACAAGTTTCTATCACGCTTAAAAGGGAAATCTCAAATTAAATCAAAATAAAAAATAGTTTCAACAACTATTACAATTAACTTGAAATTTATATGGATTGATTGAATTAATCACAAAGCTATTAAATGATTTTCAATTTAAAACAAGTTATAACACTTTTCAAAACATTTCAATTCAAGTTCGTGGGGAAATCATTCAATATAGGGGGGAATCAACCTAACTAACATCTTGATTAGATTAATTGTGAAAATATACTATTTAATCATCATAAATTATATTCAAACATGATTAGGTTTATATTTCAATGAGTATATATATTCTAACACAAAAGAAACTACAATCAAAATCTATGTAAACTTGCCTAAATCAAATTGTGGAGAAAATCATGCAAAGATACTCTGAATTCGTGTTCTCCTCTTTGAGTTCCTTCTCTCTAATCTCAAGTTGACTCCCAAATATAATATGTGACTTATGAGATCTCTAGTGATTCATTAGAACTTAGTCTTGGACCCCAAATGGGTCCCATATAAAAGTATCCAAAATCACCTCCCAATGACGTAATACATTAATGAACCCTTATGCTAACTCAATACGTATAGAACCGGTCATTTTAAGCTAAATACGGAAATTGTGTGCATCCCAAGTATAAAATATGTTGAATCAAACATCTAACAACTCAGACTTTTAATAATCAATCGGTACGAGTCCAAACATCACTTAATAAATTAATGAATTAACATACATAAAATTCGATTTCAAATTCGAATTAAATAATACATAAAAATGTACATAGTGACATCCTCAGTCACAAAAAGCATACATAATTAATGTTCACAAATTTTCAGAATTAAATAATACGCATAAAAATATAGGGTATTACGCTAATCCCTTCACACATTCACATAAACAAAATCCTACTTGGATTTTTACTTAAAACACATCCATGGTGACAAACCTTGTAGACTAAAAACATTGAGGATGAAATTTTCAAACTTTAAGATTATGAACCCTTCATGGATATCGTTTGATTGATCTCATCAAGATCTCTTGAAATATGTATTTTTTGTCGAATATAATTTGAATTTCAATAGATATTCCATTTTAAAGATTGAGGTAAAAAGGCAAACTAACTAAAATGACCTCATCATTTAAATAATATGAATCTAAATGAAAATCAAAGCACCACAAATGTTTAAAAATAATGTTAATATACCATGTATTCTAACAAAATTTAGCGAGGGATCTACTAGTGAATCTAAAAAAATGAATCTCCTTAGAAGAACACCCAATTTTGTTTTGGAATTTTTCTAAAAGCCTGGAAGGAATTCATTATTTTTATGAATAATGTGTCCTTATGTATTTCATTAATATGTAAATTTATGTCATTACGCTAGGAAAACCAAAGTCAAAACCAAAAATGTAACCTCAATATTAAGACAAAGATTATGTAAATATGGTTTTTTATGCAAGTACTAACCATTAAATTATAATGTATTGGAAACAAACATCGTAAATGGATGGGGGAAATTCACGTGACGGTGGGTGATCAAAAATCATTGAAAGAACGTAAATGAATAGGAAATAGAAATGATGATATATGCGATTCATCCATCTCAGGATTACATCCACATGGTTCAATTAAATCTTTCACTATAAGTGAAAATAATTACATAAGTTCTAGTTTCTTCTAGCCACGAGTTTTGCACAATAGAATCGAGGTTTCCTTTTCATATAGACATCGATATTACAATCACATAAGCATTATCCTTCCAGAGTAATACTCATCATAAAACATTATTCATTGCTGAAGCTGATCGCCCATCTTAATTATCCTTGACTCTTATTTTTCTCTATCTAATATAAGTTATCATTAATTCTAAGTTGATTCGATAAACGTTTCAAATATTGAGCTTTTACTGGATAATATTTATTTCTCTTACAATAGCCTCTACTCGCAGTGGAGCTAAGTCGGGCCACTAGCAGCAAGGAGTCAATCTAATGACCAAAGCATCGGTTGGTTGCACTTGTGGCCTTCTTTGACCTTTTTGAAATAATAAGTTTTAAAGAACCACCCTATATTATTCTCTTTGTGTATGTGGGCTGCCTGCCCTATCCCATGAGATGAGCTTGGAGCTACTCCTTAATTTTCGACATAAATATCCTTATTATTTTTAGCAAAACTTGTGTACTCGAACCTTTAGTCAATCTTCAAATCTCCATTATTGACCCATAAGCCTTGTTTCATCACAATATCACTTAAAAATATTTAGTCAATATATGTACCATCCCAAAGAAGGTTTATATGTCTATGTACCTTCAAGGGATCAGGCAATCCGTAATTTCACTTTGCACATATTGATGTCTTGTTAATTTGCATGTCTTGTTCTCATGAATTACTTTCCCATAAAAAATATTTGGCTAAGGATACTCATGTCTTACTTTGATGCTACTACATCCCCTTTATGTGAGTCTTGGTCTATATGAAGTCAATCTTGATCCGATAAATCGATATTTTATTTATTTTTCTTGTAATATAGACATCGGATCTCACAATGTGTCTAAAAGTTAATTAAACTCTATAATTTTAGATATTATTCTATGGGGCAATTAGATAGGTGGTCCATATGCCAAAATCTTTCAATTATAGAAATTTTTTCTTCATATTATCCATTCCATTCAAAGTTCAATTTGAAAATCTTGGAAAAATTTAGGCACTTATACGTAGCCATTGTGACAAAATGATTCAATGTGACCATTTAGGCAATCAATCTTTGTACATCCTTTTTATTATTAGGGAATACATGTTGGTAATTGACTTATTTTTTTATGGGTTTACTCAATCCCCTTTAGGTTTACTATAAACATAGGAATTTGTATGTTTGAACACTAAAGACACACCTTATCTCGTTAAGTTTTATACGGTATCTGCCCATCACATCGAATGTCTTTTCGAGGTGCTTGACATGGTCTTATGCTTTCATGTTTTTATTCATAATATCACCTACATATACCTCCTTAGACTTTCCTATCTTATTTTTAAAGACTATGTTTACCAAGCTTTGATAAGTACCCCTTAGCATTTTATCGAAGGTTATCACATTATAATAGTATGTTCCTTTTTTGTATTATTTATGTCTTTCCTTTCTCATCATTACACATGAAAATGTGTTTTCTAACTAGAGTATAAATTCATAAAGTTAAGTATGTGAAACACACATATTTTTCTTATCTAGGTATGTGAAATCAGAACACATTTTCCACCTACTATTAGGTTTGCATACCATTAACACATCCACCAGCTAGGTTTGGTATCGCACCTCCTTGATTTTCTTTATGAGCAAAATTTTATCAACTTCCACATCAATGGATACATATTGGTTTAGTGAAAATGAGTAATGTTTCTGTTTTACTCATTTGGCCTCAAAGTCCACATTCAACTCAAGGCATACCACGTGTGTGTATATGCTTGTAATATCCTTACGACCTGGGAAAAAAACATTTCACCTTTTAAAAAAAAATCAATGAGATCATTTTTTAGATATCTCTTTAGGTATGACTGTATTTCCATGGTATTATATGGGAATTTATCATCAAGGAGTATGATATCTAGTTGTTCTGTCACTCCCTCATTCTTTAATTCTATTCACCTTTAGGGTTCTATATATGTGGGTGTGGATTTTTCAATCTTGATCTATGTTACTAGAGTTAGGGATTATATCACCATACATTTGCGAATATTGTAGGTGATCCAATACATGAGACAAAAATGAGGATTATGATGTTGTTGATGATTCACCATTATAAATCCTTTCGTAGATGAAAATAATCCCTTTGATATTCTAGTATATAATCCACACAATGAAATTTATGTGTGTGGGGACTCTTTGAGATGAAACTATGTGAAATAAGAGATAACAAATTTTCTTTCTCATCACCCCCTCAAAAAATATAAATAGTGTTCTATCCCAACCCCTCTAACTTTTATAAGTGTCTCATGTAGCCTAAACCTCTTCCATATATATATATATATATATATATATATATATATATAGTGGCTTTGGTCCAATTATGGATTTTAGAGAGTTCTTGCTACTTAACTTATGGACTATACTAGGGACCTAAGGCAAATAATTATATTTGCTTCAGAAAAATATTAAAAATTCCAAATTACATCGTATTTTTTCCCGTTTCTATTTAATTATAATATATTCCACTAAATCATTATAACTGCACTCCAATTTAATTATCTCAAAAGTACTTGAATAGAGAGGCCTTGTTTGCAAAGTTATATACGACATAATATGACTCCTCGCATTAATCATTTAGTACCCATTTGATAAAAGTTAATTTGAGCCGAGTCAATTTTTACCAATATCTTATTTATTCCTTGATCGCAAACTTAACTTCTTTACTACTTTACCCGATTTTAAAATCTATCGGTCAGGTTTACTGGCACTATCAAAATTTATAAGTTTTATCAAGGGGTATCATAATTTAGAATATCTCTTGGATGAGGATTCCTCTGGAATATGACCTTAGACATATTGACACAATGACTTCCCAATGTATACAGGTTATTGACCTAATAAATTGAATCTCACCCATAACAAATCAAAGAAATAATTATGTCAGTATTCCAGTACTCATATCCCCCGAGATTATTAATCTATTTACCCTTTGTGAAATCTAAAATTGATAAGTCTAATCTAGTCAGCATTTAGACTCGAATCTCACCTTTGGTCGTATTCAACATATTCCATATGTAATAGTACAATCTTTTTTTGAAATATCAAACAAGTCTTGAACCATTAAACATGTTCTTGTAGTTAAGATAAATAGTAATATTTTATATGCAGCTTTATTGATAGGATATCAAGTCCCTATTTAGGTTGTGAAATATATAATCATACTAGAATCGAATTCTAATCTCATTTGATCAAGTCAAACCCAACTCACATGAATTCCTTCTAAGTATAATTGACCAAGATATATAATATATTTATAAACAAATATAAGGCATTCTAATAAACATGATTTACATTTTAAATGAGCTTAAACAAACCTTTAATAATAAATAATAAATGTCATAAATTATAGATTTAAGAATAAAGCGTCAACAATATCCCACTTAGCCTTAAATCCATGTCGTCATGCCAATTCATCTATGTAATAATCAATAGTCCTCGATGTAGAACGATTAACCAAGTTATTATTCAATGGATTCTTCATCACAATCTTATCACTTCTACTTTTTGATGCCTTAAACTAGATGATACTCATTCTCAATGTGATTAGATTTTTAATGAGTAATAGGTTCTCTCGTACTTTTAATCTCTTCGTATTATCATAATATAGTGTAATGGCTGAGAATAAAACACTACATGTTACCACACAAATTTTGAAAATGCTCTTTAAATCTTACTGAAAAGCCACATTTGTTACAAGACTTGTAGACAGGAATGTAAAAGTATTTTGGCACAACATTTATGTCATTGCAGTCGAGAAGTATATGTTTGGACATTTAAGGTTACAGGGTATTGAATCGAATTCATGGAGTGGGGGTGTTAGAATGGGTGTCTATAAAAGGATTATTTAAATATTAATTAATATTTACTCGAGTGAATTAATGGGTAATTTATTGGGTTTAATTGGTTCTAATTATTAACGGTGATACAAAATGCTAGTTTTAAATAATTTATAGACAACTCTTAAATTAAATTAACTTTTTTATAATTAATTTGATATTTTGGGTTGGTATGTTTGGACTAGGCCCTGGGAGAGTGCAGAGGCTCGAAATAGTATTGTTAATGTGGAAAATCAGGCTACAAGGGTAGGTACGCCTTTGGCCTAAGTTTTGGTATATTGGGTAAGTGTTTCTAGCTTAATTGGGGGTCCAAAAATGGGTTAATAGTAGACCTCCGAGTTTAGGGTTTAAAATAGGTTAACAGCCTCTTTAAACATCATAATGCATCATAGTTAAAATCTTGTAAGTAAGGGCAAATATTTGGGAGAAGAGGAAGGACTCGTAAGATGAATTAATCAAAGATTAAGCTTTATTTAAGGCGAGAAATACAATCTTGCCTACCGTATTAATGTAATCAATTTATGACGTTCTTCACTGCGTATGACTAATTAATTAAATGCATTTTATTAGGGTTTAAAATTTTGATTTTCGCTTGTATAATATAATTTCTAAATATGTTTATTGTAAATTCGAATTGGTTAAGTGATTAAACACATGTTCATGTCAAAAGTTGTGTTAACTTAGAACACTATTGCTTGTATTGTTAGAAGCCGTTAATTATTATGGTTTAAATCATTATATCTAATAAATCGGATGTTTTATAGTTTAAATAATTTATTAGTGCGTAATCACATGTTTAATGAAAGTATTGATGTTCATCACATGTTAAGTTAGCATACTTGAATGAAAAAGATGAAGCTAGGGTTATAATGTCAAGATTTGAATTCAACCCTTAATTATGTTAGAAACATATTAAATCCTGTAGAACGCTTGTTATGTCATTAATCTATGACTTATATGTATGGAGGTAAGTCTTCGGAGTGTTGTGGAAGCATTTGGATAAGTTTGGAACATTTTGTGATTCGCCATGGTTGAAGGTCAACGAATTGGTTTGAGTATATAAAACCTATAATTACTAATATAATCTGGTTTGAGGATTTGGATGGCAATTGGGTATATTATTATTATTATGTTATATCCTATTTGTTAATTATGATATGTATAAATATGTGTTTTACATGGTGAGTTTGGTTACTCAGCAAGACCACACAGTCGAGGTGCAGTAGTTCGAGTGTGGTTAGTCTTATTGGGGTGTTGTACCATACACTTTGGATTATATTTGTATACCTAGATATTGGGGAATTATTATTACACTATGGGTTTGTGTGTGTGTGTGTGTGTGTGTATATATATATATATGAGATTTGATACATATTAGGCTATGGGATTTGGCTCGATTATACATAATGAGCATATTAATATGTGTGGATATTTAGTCCGGTTGTGAGGACGATGTAAATATTGGTATGTTAAACACCTAGATATTGGGTTTGAGAGTAGTTTAACATTTGAATGTATGTGCTAAGGGTGTTATGATTAAATTGGTATGATTATTTGTATATATGTATAGGTATACATTGGAATCGATTATATATATATAAGGATAATTTTGAAATACATTTGTATTTGTAAAACATATTTAATGGAGGTGTAAATAAATAGTAAAAACGTTAAAATACACCACGGATGGGTTAATCATAATGAGTAAAGAATGGTTAACAATATGTATGGATTAAACGTGGGTCCTGAGTTAGGATGTCTCTTGGCCATTGGACGATTGGTTTTGATTTATTTGTTTGATGGTATATTATATGAGTTGGGTTAATATTCGTTCGTGAGATGTCCCACACATGGAGTCTAGTTCGGTTGGGAGTTAGAAGCTATTGGGTGTGAGATCCTTAAGACTTATTGGTTATAGATGATTGGTTTATGGAGATATTATTATGTATGCATGAGTCTTGGTCCAACGGATCTTAACGGCTATCTAAGGGAAAAAAGTGTATTAAGGGGTTCCTTGTTTAGATTTGTCTTGTGAGACGTCCCAAGCATGGGGATTAATAAGGTTAGAGGTTGAGAGACAGTGGGGCACTACACTATTAGCTTACTTTATGTGTTAACTTATGTGATTAGATAACCTTAGTATGGTTAGGTACGGTTAGTTTAGAACTGTATCGGGTTAAATAAGAGGTGAGGTATATATTGCACGAGTTTCAACGGGTGACGACATGGGGTACAAATGGGTCACATTTAATATTGTTAAGTAATATAGATATTTCTTGCAACTTCAGTTCTTGACCCAAATCTATACAACCGTTTTCCCCTAAGTATAATTATTTTTATATAGGAGTAGCAAGACTGAGAAGCTAAAATCGGACTGGGCAATCAGAGTTATAGTGATTAGAGATCAAGTTCATCATCCTTAGCATAGGAGTTGCTTTTATTTTCAGTTGGCATTCCACAAATCATTTGTATTCATGAGTTTTATATTTGAATCGAGGTGGTTTAGGTTCATTTATGTTTCAGTTGATACTATAATTTAAAAGAGATTTATTATAATGAATTATGTTTATTAGAGATTTTTATTTTATCATTGGTTCAATTATTCTATATTGTTGTCCATTATTATTATTATTATTATTATTATTATTATTATTATTATTATTATTATTATTATTATTATTATTATTATTATTATTATTATTATTATTATGCCGTAGATGATTTTTATTTAGTGTCATTTTTTATGTACG
Organism: Sambucus nigra; assembly: GCA_949130495.1. Taxonomy (NCBI): domain Eukaryota; kingdom Viridiplantae; phylum Streptophyta; class Magnoliopsida; order Dipsacales; family Adoxaceae; genus Sambucus; species Sambucus nigra. The sequence goes on along the minus strand of OX422222.1, from coordinate 355,846,928 downwards.
TTGATGCTGAGAATGATATAAATTAATTAACACACCGTCTCTTTGGCATGCCATCCTGATGAAAGCACATGGAAAAATAGGGGTGTTATCATTGGAATCAGAGCATCTAAGTTCTAGTATCCGTAGGATTGGTGTTACAATCATTAGGTTTCTATGTTTCATTCTTTGATGTTGGAGACCTATTATTAGGATGGTTTGTACCTTTCTTTAGTACTCAATTTCTCATGTGAATTTCCTTATTTGCTTTCTTATGATACGCATTCTAGGTTGGAAAGGACGGATTATTGGTAGTAATTTAAGGTGTGAAATATTGGTTTAAGACATGATTTTCCTTTAGGTTGCTTTTAATGGTTTCGATTGGAACACTTGGGAATATAATATTACTAAGGTATTTCGAGGATCTAAATCGGGAAATAAAGGACTTATCCCAAGGATGTATAAATCTGTTAGGTTTAGAAAGGTGTAACATATTAGTATCACACAATTAGCATGAAATAGCCATCTTAGCATATATATATGCCCTGTGTCGCATGAGACACAAATTATTTGACCCATCGGATGAGTTTTGGTACATATGTGTGTGATTACGTACTGATCCCCCATTCTTATGTGTGCATGTTCAAATTCGTTAGATCTAGGAGTCCGTCGAGTTTATCGATAGATGCATGATAAGGTCACCGAAGGAAGACGCCTTCATATGGTTATTTCGAGATTTGTAAAGTGTATGATAAAGTCTAGAGATGGATACTTTAATAGATAACCATATATTGCATTATCGTGTTTCATATAAATGTACCTCATTTTTAGGGAGGAAGACTCTACCGAAGAGGAAAAATGTGGGGCCAATAAAGGAAAGCACCTTTGTAATACCCCATAATGTTAAAGGATTTTTCTTGTAATTTTAAACAATTTTTAGTTATTTAAAAAAATAAATAAGTTTGGAAATCGATGAATTTGAAATATTTATTCTAAGGGAAACACAAATTCTATAATTATTTGAGTGACAAATAAAGTTTTATAAAAAAACTTTGAAATTGGAACATTTATATGGGGTTTAATTGTAATTGATAATTTTATTAATTTGGAATTGTATTAAAATAATATTTAAGTAAAAGAGAGAATTATACTTAAGAGCACATGTATAATGGTAACTATAGCATACTTGGGGAGAAAGATAGGGTTAGGGCATAATAGGAAAGACACAATCAGGAAGAGTTAGTAGAAAAAACCCTAATTCCTATACTTAACTCACAACTAGCTCCATCAAAACTTCACACCAAAACATATTTTCAGTCCAAATGATTTTGGGGATACCCTTGAAGAACAAATCAAGTAATTTACTAAGGAGGGCTTTTTCTACACAATTGGGATTCATATTCTTCATATAAGGAAAGATAATTCTAATCTATGATCATCTCATGATTGTAAATATGATATCTACCTAAATAGAATTTTCATGAAATATAAAATATATAGATATAATTAAGGTTTTCTCACTACACCAAATACCAAGTCACAAAGAAGGGGTCACGGCTCACGGCCCAAAACCGTAACTACGGTAAAAATGGTCATGACCAAATCCATGACTCTGTGTGGTCATAGGTCATCTTTGAACCGTGACTGGATGGTTTTTTAATCCCCGTGACAAGGTTGGATCACACAAAAAATTGGTCACGATTTTGAACCGTGACCAGATGGTTTTTTAATCTTACAAATAAGGTCAGGGCTATGGGCCGTGACCACATCTCTGACTATGGGAAATCTATGACCAGGCTATGGGTCAGGGATTTGGACCATGACCGCCAAAATTGGTAACGGACCAAATCCACGTCTCACACTTCTTGGTCAGGGATAAATTCCGTGACCATTGGCCCAGTTTTGGCGTAGTGTCTCATATATTGGAAATTTTAGGGATTATTGTATCAAATTCTTGAAAATTATTTTTTAAATTTAATTAAATTGAATTGGGGAAATGTTGGTTCTAGTAGAATTGGGTTAAACTATTTGATTTGGATTGAGTTAGGGAATCTTATGTTAATTGTATGATCCTATTAAAATTGGTTTAGATTAACTGAATTTTGTTAAGAGAATTGCATCCTTACATTAGCATGACTTGTTTTACACAAATTGTAGTATCAATAGACTACTCTTGTGAAAGGTCTTTATTATCTCACTTCCAAATTCTAAGGTTCAAGTTGATATGAAATCATGTGTTGTAATTTTCCACATAATTATGGAAAAATGATAGCTTTTGGTAAAGATTGACTCTTAAAATCATTTTAGGACATATTTGGGGACTATTAGGGATTGAGGTTGTGTTTGAAGATGAGAAATGGTGTTTTTCAAATTCTGAGTTGTAAGCTGGGTTGATCTAAAGATGTTAGGTTTCGTTCATCATGCACATGACTTGAATTAGTACCAAGGCGAACGGATCTATGCGCTCGGCTAAGATTTATACCGTTTGCACGATACCAGTAAAATCGTGTAAATTCTAGTTCAACGTTAAAGGGCTATATGCTGATCATAATTATGCACTTTTACTTATTGAACTCTCTTGATATGAGAGACGGCGAGGAATTATAACATCTGACTATTAGAAATATATAAGATAAAGAATGTGACCGTGTTAGTAAATACTTTATTAACCTCATGCTTAAGAGAGAATGGAGACTCTTAATAAATGAGAGAACCGTTTAGATACTTTTAAGCTAAACGCTTTGGCCCTAATATGAATTTACAAGAAATTTGGTGGGTCTCAACTCCGAGCCATGGAGTTTTTAAACTTGATGCAGACGAGTAGAGAATTGTACCGATATATGTGTAAGCATAGAAAATTTTATAACTGTGCATGATTTAATTATGTAGGGTTCTATAACATTTAACCTAATAATTGTAGGCATTATTTTTTTTTATGCATACTTTATAGTTTTACTACTTAAGTCTGCAAATATTATCTTGTTGCAGTGTGTCTAACCCATCGCGTTATTGCAAGTGCTCCAGATTACCCAACTTAGTTCTTACTCACTATCGTCATTTCCATTCACCAATGACTTTTGAAGATGTTGGGGTTACACCTACCTTTAGCTTTATTTCACGTACATTGAGTGATGTGAGATATTTAGTGATTGTATTCAAAGTAATTAGGAGATTTTGTATTTATCGAGTATTTATAAATTATTATAAATGTACTTGATTTATATATATATCAAAGTTGAAGGTTTTCTCATATCATTTTTTTTCTCAATTTGACTTCAGTTAGTGCCTCTTATTACATGTTAAGGATGATAATTAATTGTTTATATGACCTGTATAATTTTAATAAATATATTTGATCAACCTAATTATTAAAAATATACAACGTGTTATTGTTGGTATCAAAGCATGGTCTTAGGTCTCGAGGGTTATAAGTTTATTCTAGTTTTTCGCGTATCATTCCTTGATACATTTTGTGGATGTGTACTCTCTTTATACTTCGATTTGAATATACGTTTTGTTCTTATATATCTAGATGGAGAACACTAAGATGCGAGAATCTAGGAGAGAGTTGTCGATTAATGCAATAAAAGGTTTAGTAGAGCAGACTAGATAAGGTCAGTTTATGTTGAGAGCTAAAAATTTGGCAGTAGTCATTTGTGAAGGCACAATGACCATAGTTGAGATAGGAATCTGGAGAGTTAGAACTCAACTAGTACAGAAGGTGAGAAAATGTTTTTATAAGGGTAATTTTCCAATGTTATCAGGGGGTTTGACCAAATGGTGTCTCATCAGTAGAGACGAAACTTGGATAGATACCTTAAGATGGTGGAATGCTTTGCAATGGTGGGAGTGTATTACCACACTTGAGGAGAGGGAACTATTGACTTATGGAAGATTTACGTTCAGATTTAATATTTTCTCATATGCTATTTGATTTAAGAAGAAGGAGTTACTCACTCTAGATTAAGGTGACTGACTATGAACAATAGTTCAGATTTTAGCTACGCGTGTCGCATAAGAATGGAACACTGAGGAAAAATAGAAGAATTGTGTTCTTCGAGGTCTGAATTGGTCGATTAATAAGTTTATAGTAGGAAACTCGATTTTCACCAATTATACACAAGTAGTGAATGTCGCTTTAATGCATTGGAAGCATAGAGTAAATTCTCATAACAGATAATACATGAGGGTAGAAATGAATGTTCCCAATATGACCAAGATGTGGTTAAGTAATGATAGGATCAGATTATAGGGTAATTGAGTATTCGCGTCATGCTTTGATAGGTGTATTGGAGGACATTTTGAGTGGTTTTCTAGAAATACAGGGTACTTTTGGCAATAAGGTTCACCGTATCCTCTAAAGATTGGATCTTTTGGTACGAGGGATACAATGGTGCAATGGTGTTCTTTTGGGAACATAGGGATGGGTTACGAAAAGAATGATCCCTACTTCCTTAGTATTGACCCTTGGACCATGAAAAATTGGTATGGTCTCGCCACCCTGGATTGTCCGCATTGGAATATGGGTCATACTTTGGCCTATTTTGGTAGAGGGCATTGGATTGCTTGGTAAGTGCCTTATTGGCCAGAAGGGAAGGGAAATTCTCAACTAATTGGTCTAAGGCATTGTACAGTATATACATAGGTGAACCTACATATTGTACGACCACAAGTGTTATTCGATCGCCCTCTTTACTCGTCATTAAATCTTCTAAATGTCGGGTCAATGTGGACACTTTAGCATTTAAATCATAATATTATCCGACATGGTGAGTGAAACCTTTGGGTTCCCATTACTGGGACTTTTTTTCTACGGCTTGTGAGAATACACATGCAACAACCTCACTTTTGTCAGTAAAATTACCATTACATAGTAACTCAAGCATAGTTTGTCTATTATAATCGAACCCCTCATACAAAATTTGGACTTGGCATCACATTTCAATTCCATGGTGCAGACATTGCAGTAGCAAGTACTTAAATCGCTCTAAATACATCCACAAGGCTTCTCCCTCCTTTTGTCTAAATGTGTTGATGGCACCATGTATCGACATTGTCTTTTGGTTTAGGAAGAATTTTTGTAAAAATGCAACACTCATGTGATTCCATGTGGTTATGGACTCGAGTTCAAAGTAGTTAAACCAACTCTTTGCTATGTCTTTCAATGAGAATAGGAACAATTTAAGTTTAACAATATCTCCAAGAGGATGAATCGAAATATAGCTGCTACACCAAAACTATGCGCAAAGAACCAACCAGACTGACCTAAAGGATAAATCAAAAATACAAAAACAAAAATAGCAGAGAATGCGATTGCATTATAAGGTCGCAATTGGACAGATTCAGCAAGTTTGATTAGTATTTAATGGTCCCACAAATCTCTTTAAAGTCACGCATGTCGAGGTAGAGATCCTCTTTTTCAATTCCTAAAAACATGGATAAAAATTGGATTATTTCCAAGTGGAATTGGAAATCATTTGCATTATGCTCTAGTAAAAATATGCACAAATGATGACTAGACCTATTCGGATAAAGGTAGTCTTTAAAAGCACATGGTGCTAACACGTCTCCCATCTTAGTGAATATCAAAAATCTTCCGACAAAGTATCAGGAATGCTAGACTGCACACTCGACAAACGACCAGTATGATCTCGAAACCAACTTTGATTAGACTGAACTCACTCGAATTTCTCTTTTTTAATTATATATTTTTTGGTTTTTTTATGTGAAGAAAAGTAAAAGCAAATAATTTGACTCAAACCACATAATTCCGAGCTAACACAAAGCAAATTGAATTATCTAATTTAGGTAAGGGGAATTTTAATTTTAAAATCTAGTCTTTTCGAGATTAATCGACGGCAAAGAGAGTCTCTGAATTAATCTTCCTAATTGGAAAACTCCTACACTTTGACAAGAGAGAATTTAAAAATGACCAGCTACGGTTATCACCTCGAATCCCGATTTTACCTCCAGGTAGGTGGTCGGTTTGAAGACTCGTTAAAAATTACCAATCCTAGACAAGGTAAAACGGAACCAATTTGATAAGTTCGTGTTGGAGTAGATTTTAGTTCTAGTATCGTTAAGAGGTTTCCTATAATAGTTTTTCCAAATTTTTACTAGATTTTTAATTAAATATGATGGCTCGGGATATGTAAATGCTTAGTTAATTAGTGATTTTCGGGCCAAGGAATGGTAATGAAATCCCCACCTTATCTCGCACGAGTTTTTTTCCTTAAGTCAATTTATGCAACGTGCTATGTTAAATGTGAAATTAAACAATGCATAAACATACAAAAATGTACCTCCGACATGGACTTTTTACGGTCACTTGTTTACGTCGGGTTGAAGTTTAAGTTGAGGTCGATCGGGGAAAAATGTCATTTACGGTTCCGTCTTTCCCGAGAGTTCCTTATGCTTGTGGCAACATTGGACAAGTTCTCTTCATGTTTGGTCACCGTTGATAATTTTTTGAATTTTTCTTCACTTTTGCCTCTTTTTTTCTTGTTCTTATTATATTTTTTCCTGAATGTGCTACTGAAAATAAACACAAAAAACATTTCTTTTCTGGCGACTATTTACTAAAAAATATTTCTCTTCAGAGTTTTTCAAATTTTATGTATTATTGTGATAAACTAGTGCTAAAACTACTCTTTGCTAAAAGAAAAGGCTTAAATCTGATTTTTTTCCTCTAACTAGAAAAACATAAAATATTAGGTACTCATTTTTTTCTTCCTATTTTTCAATATTTTTATGAAATTTTTACTAAGATAAAATTCGAAAAGTAAAAAAAAATCTAGTACAAAAACCACTTCTTTTAAAAAATGAACAAATCCCTGGCAACTGCGCCAAAAACATTTTTTTTATCAATTTATAAAATACTGCAGATGCACTGGATGTTATAGAATATCAAAGTGTAAGAATGGATCGTACCCACAGAGATTTATCAATTTTTTTGTTTAAAATGATTATGACTATCGAATTGGAGGAAATAGGTTTAAAAAGGAGATGAAATATTAACTAAGCTAACACAAATAAAAAGTGCAATTACAAAATTAATAATCAAGTGTGCAAGAAAACTAGGACGTTAGATCGATCTATCACATTTAACTAATATTATGTAATAATTTAAATTCATCATTCCTGATTTTATAACTCAAATTAAACTGACTCTCATCGCGTTTAATTAGGAAAATAATATGATTAAGTTCACAATAAAATTTAATGCCTCTAAATTTAGACGGCTAAAATCCTTATTTCCTTGAAAAGTTCACTTTTAAATTTCAAGTATAGTCTTTAAGTATGAACTATCAAAACAATTGAGTGTAAACACAATCCATCAAAAAGTACTCACACTTAAAATAAAAAATGATTTTTCAAACAAACTCGAAGGTTTAAAGCATACTCTCGTGTCATTTTAAATCAATATCGAATTTTTAAAACAATTTAAACAAGTCGGGAAATAAAAAAAAATTAACTACACATGACATTAATCAAACATAATAAACATTACCTAGTTATAGGAAAGAAATTAAGCTAGCATAATTGAAGATTAAATAAAAGTGCAAGAATGAATAATAACTTCAAATAGTAAAACAAACTTACAAATTAATTATGCCTTACAATTGATCTTGACAAAATTTTCCCCACAAAAGAATAATTCTTGGACTCAAAAAATTTATTCTCAAAACAAAAGTACTTAAATTTATATCTAAAGGCTCTCTCTAAAACTCACTATGTAAAATAATGAACCCAATGGTCTTATTTATAGGCTACAAGGTGAGGTGTTTGGATTGGGGTGAAACTCCATTTGATTGGTTGTATTTGAGTTGATAATTATCTTATGAGACCTTGAGAATAGTTAGAAACAATTGGAAAGTCTTTTTTATTTTATTTTTTAATAATTATCCCTAATTTTTGTCACTATTCATGTCATTATTCACTGCACCGGCTTTAATTGCATTTTTGATCTCCAAAACTTCAAATTCTCATTTTTGTTCAAACTTTAAAGTTATGAGTCTTTGCAACACCTTTTCAAAAAGCTATAGCATGGCCTCAATGGACACTCCCATGTCGTGTCGCAAAGTATCCTAATAATTTTTACATATCAACTGCTTTGTTGTCCAAACTCCCACAGTACTTGTGAAAATGAAAAATTAAAATAATTAATTAAAATTGAGGTTCATACAAATTTAGAAAATTACATAATTACCCTTCAATTGCCTTTTAGCCTTAGAAATTCACAAGTTACTCGTTTTAATGCGAATTCAACCAAATTTCATAGAGAACTTTATTTCTCCTAGACAAACTTTAAAAACTATTTTCAGGCCCATAAATTTTCTAAAATTACGGTTTCACTCCACGAGACTATTAAAATTTCATTTTTAATATAAATTTTATTCAAACTTGCATTTTTCTTTTTATTTATCACAATGACTCTAAAAACTCATTATTTATGATACAATGGACCTAACAAAGCCTAGATTTAGGCATAATTCACACAAAATAATGCACTCATCAATGTGCACGACTTGAATTAGTATTCGTGCGAAGGACTCTATGCCCTCTACAAAGATTTGGTACCATTCGCACGGTACTAGTAAAATTATATGATCCTAGTTAAACGTTAAGGGCATGTATGGTAATCAAAATTATGCACTATTACTTAATAAAATCTCCTGATATGATAGACTATGAGGGGTTTTGACATCTGACTGTTGGAAATATATAACACCAAATATGTGACATTGTTAGTACATACTTTATATACCTTATGCATAAGGGAGAAGGGAAATTCTTAATAAATGAGAGAATCATTTGGATACCTTTACTTTGGTCCTAATATGAATTTACAAGAAATGTGGTGGGGCTTAATTACGAGCCATGAATTTATTATAGTTGGTATAGACGAGTAGAGAATTGTACTAGTATATGTTTAAGTATAGAAAATTATATAACTGAGCATGATTTAATATGTAAGTTTTTATAACAATCAACCTAATAACTGCAGGCTTTATTATTTTCATGCGTGATTGATAATGTTAATACTTGAATGCGTAGCTATCATCTTTTCGCGGTCGGATTGACCTATCGCATTATTTCAGGTGCTTTAGATTACCTGACTTACTTCTTAGTCATGATCGCCATTTCCATTTGCCACTGACTTTTGAAGATGTAGGAGTTACACCTACCTTTAGCTTTATTTCATGTACATTGAGTGATGCGAGATATGCAGTGATTGTATTCAGTGTTGTAAAGTTTGAGATTTTGTATTTATCGAGTACTGGTAAATTCTTATAAATGCACTTGATTTATATATATCGAGTTTGGAGTTTTTCTCATATCGTTTGTTATCATTTTGACTTCAGTCTTTGTTTCTTATTACACATTAAGGATGATAATTAATTGTTTAGATGATAATATAATTTTGATAAGAATATTTTATCAACCTAATTATTAAAAATATATGGGGTGTCATAACCTTCATCTCTAAGAGGGCAAGCATTCATAGCGTGAGGATTAGCAGGGAGACAATCTGTCGTGGAATAAATATAAAGGGGTAGAAGGGGAACAAAAGTTTGGGATTCATAATGGTTTCTTCAGGGTACTATGATGTGGATGTAGAGAGGATGATTTTTTATCCAAGCGGTATCTAAAGGACAACCCAGGACATTTCTTCGAGCAGGGTAATAGGATCCTACTACTTTAGACAATTTATCCAACACCACAGTTTCCAACACCAAATTATCTTCCCTTAGCTCAACCGGCACATCAAGAGCTGGAGAGACAAAAACTACCGCTCTAAGAGGACAATCAGCGTGGTGCATTATAATAACAGTTAACATATAGGATGGATGAGAGTATATCCTTATTGCAGTATTCTAGCATTGTTATTTTCTCTTATTTGTGTGTGTATAAGGTAATGGTATGTATATACACTGTATATGTTATGTGTAGCTACTATGATGGTTAGCATGGGTGATCTGCCACAACATGGGTTCTTTATTGATTTTGGCGTGCTAATGCATCGCGACTTGAGTGAGATGTTAGGTTGGATACTATGATTTGGCCCACCATGAAGCGAGTAAGTTGTTGAACATAAGAATGGTTGATTTGTGGTGGTGTGGGTAAGTTGCTAATTAGTATTGGCATGTTTGGATTACCGCAACATGGGTTATTTATTAGTTTCAGCCTTTTAATCCTTCATAGCATGAGTGAGGTATTTGGTTAGATAGTACGGTTTGGCTCTCCATAGTGCGAGTGAGCTATTGAGCAAAAGGGCGTTGTTGATTTATCGCTGCGTGGTGAGCTGATGATTGGTATTGTCATGTTCAGCTTGCACGACATGGTTGATTTGCTGCAACATCAACTAGTGCTAAGAAATTTGGACTTAGTTTAAGAATTTTTGTTTAAGGTATTCCATAGGGCTATTGGGTCTAATGCTCAAAGGTTAGGGGATGAGTATATACGGCGGAAGGGGGGGATCCTTATTTGGATTATTCATCCGACATATTAGTTTTTATCGAGTGTTGAGATCTGGCTCCAATAGCTTACCATTTCTATATCTTTATGTGTGATATGGGATAGGATTTGGGAAAATTCTGAGAAGAAAATTTCCATTATTAGGGGAAGAATGTAATGCCCCATATTTTTAGGAAATAAATAAGTTTGTGGACATCCTAACCCCTCCCCTCTTACAGTGATCTCGTCTAAGGCATCGTGGGTGCTAAACTAGAGATAAGGGGGCCTACAAAAGTGGTCATCGTTGACGATGTGACTTATGTAAATGTGTAGAGATCAGAGTTTCGAGTGTGTTTTGCTCAATATAGACAAGAGAGATAGCCATCTCCAAAGAGATAACATAAAATATCACCAGTGATTATGAAACCAAATAAGATATATGGGAAGGGGTTATGTACCCATTCTTCCCTTTCGGTCTCATATAGTTGAACAAAAATATTCTCCTTCTCCAAAATTGTGTGAACATGTGTATACTGTGTTAAAGTGTGCCATGTGTGTGTGTGTGCAAGGAATGAAATCATCGTATTCATATCATGAAAAAGTCAGGGACGAGTCATTATAAGGACATAAAATAAGTAAAATTATATGAAAACACAAAAATGTGAGTGGTATACCACATCATAGCACCAATATAGAAAAGTGAGCTGTCATGTCACAGGACTGCTAAGAAATGATAAACATATATAAGCAAGAAATATAAGTAAAATGAGAGAAAACAACTAAAATGGTATAACGAATCATGGTGCGACTATATAAAATTGAGCACGCATGTCAAGGAACCTCTAAGAAGCAACAAACATAAAGCAATATCTATATGAAAAAATGAACAAGTACATGGGTGAAATAACAACATGTGAATATGAAAATTAAAGAGAATGAATAAAGGGACTCGAATCTTGAAAGTAATTTCAGGACTCCTACGTAGCTGAAAATAAAATCAAAGTCCACATAGTTCGTAGGAAAAATAAGGTGGGGTCTAACCCATAGTCCAAATCTGTATATTATATATTATTTTTATGGAAAAGTGTGTAGAGTGTAGTTAAAGTGTGATAAAAGGTGAGATAACCTTAAATTGGGGACTAGGGTATACACCCTCTTTTTGGATTTTTTTTATTTATAAAAATAAGTTTGAAGCTATATATAATAAAGAGGTTGGTATTAATGATGAGAGAAACAAAATTCAACTAACGATGTAAAAAGGAATAAGAAGTATTTAGACCTTCAAAGCTACTTGAATTTGATTTTTTAGGACTATTGTAAGTTGATTTTTGAGTGTAGGTAGTAGTTGTGGAGTGGATAAGAGTGAGTTAATGATGATGTAAGATAATGTGAAAGGGAATGTTTTGAAAATGATATATAAAAAGTTGTAGCACTGATTTTGAGGCTGAATAGTGAGGTTGGGATTTCCTTAAATAAGTAACCCCAAAAGTAGAAAAAGACCATGCTTCTCCCAGGGGGATGCCAACCAGCATGCACCTTTATATAACTGCTGATAAGGTGGCACAACTTGGTGGCTAAGAAAACTCCTTTCTGCCTATAGACAAGTGAGGTGTCCTGCCGATAGGCAAGCAAAGTCTGTTTTACTATCATAAAATATGAACTGTAGGTCCGATTCGTGCACGTTCAGGATCGTTAGAAATATAATTCGAATCTCTATAAAATTTTGTTGAGATACTCTTGGTTCGAGAGGTGATCAAAATAAAATGGGAATCTGAGAGTTCATTCTCTAGTTATGATTTTAAGGAGGACATGGCATCCAGGATTTAAAGGGACTTTATATGGATTCTATGGAGAGTGTGGGGGTGTTAGAATAAGGTGTATAAAAATTAATTATCTAGTTATTGATTAATATTTACAGAGTTAAAAAAAACCTAGCAAGTTTTTATTTAGTTTACTTATCAAGTGTAAACAAACCTCAATAAGTTTTGTGCCACGTTGAGTTACAAAGTGTAATTTTGAGAAAATCCCTAGCAAGTCTTATGTTAAGTTTGTAAACAAATCTTACCAAGTTTTGTTATGATTTGCCTTACAAATTGTATAAAAACCATAGAAAGTTTTGTGTTAAGTTTTCTTACAATATGTGAACACACATTAGCAAGTTTGGTGTTAAGTTAACTTACAAAGTGTAAATAAATCTTAGCAAATTTTTGCTAAATTATCTTACAAAGTGTAAATAAACCTTAGCAAGTTTTGTCTATGTTACCTTACAAACTGTAATTTTGAGGGGGAAAAACTTAGAAAGTTTTGTGCTAAGTTGCCTTACAAAGTCTAAACAAACCTTAGCAAGTTTTGTGTTAAATTGACTTACAATGTGCAAACAAACCTTAGCAAGTTTTATGCTAAGTTACTTTACAAAGTGTAATTTGGAGAAAAAATTTAGCAAGTCTTGTTTTAAATTGTCTTACAAAGTATAAAAAACTTTAGTAAATTTTGTGCTAAGTTTCCTTACAAAGTATAAATAAATCTTGGCAAGTTTTATGCTAAGTTGCCTTACAAAGTGTAATTTTCAGAAAACCTTCGCAAGTCTTGTGCTAAGTTAACTTACAAATGTAAAAAAACCTTAACAAGTTTTGTGCTAAGTTGTGTTAGAAAGTGTAAACAAACCTTAGCAACTTTTGTGATAATATGTCTTACAAATTATAAACAAACCTTAGCAAGTTGTGTGATAGGTTGACTTACAAAGTGTAAATTAAACCTTAGCAACTTTTTTGTTAAGTTGCCTTAAAAAATCTAATTTTTAGAAAAACCTTAGCAAGTTTGTGCTAAATTTTCTTACAAAGTGTAAACAAACCTTAGCAAGTTTTGTGCTAAGTTGACTTATAAAGTGTAAATAAACCTCAGTAAGTTTTTGCTAAGTTGACTTATTAAGTGTAATTTTGAGAAAAACCTTAGGAAGCCATGTGTCAAGTGTCCTTCTAATGTGTAAACTAACCTTAGCAAGTTTTGTTTTAAACAAACCTTAGCAAGTTGTGCTAAATATACTTATGAAATGTAAATAAACCTTAGCAATTTTTGTGCTAAGTTTCCTTATAAAGTGTACTTTTGAAAACAACCTTTGCAAGTTTTGTGCTAAGTTTCCTTAAAAAGTGTAAAATCCTTAGCAAGTTTTGTGCTAAGTTTACTTACAATGTGTAAAATTTGAGATAAACCTTAACAAAATTTGTGTTGAATTTCTTTACGAAGTGTAAATTTGAGAAAAACGTAGCAAGATCTATGTTAAGTCACCAAGATAATGCATTTTTTAAAAAACATTAGCAAGAATTGAGCTTATTAAGTCACAAGAAGTTGTATTTTTTAGAAAATATTAGCAACAATTGAGCTTGCTAAGTCAACAAGAAGGTGTATTGTTTTAGAAAATCTTCACAAGAATTGAGATTGCTAAGTCATTATAAAGGAGTAATATACAGTCTTACCATCATATGTTGAATTTGACAATAAACAATAGAGTTACAAACAACCACAATCATGGATACATGTTCATTCGAGAGGAATTGGGGAAAACCCCAAATACTCTTCCAAACCAAAAAAGGGGGTAACCGAACAAACTCCAAGTATATCATTCACGTAAAAATAGTGACCATAATATTCGTTGAAATAACCCATGAGATCATAATATGATACATGAGATATGAGATCAATACCCACGATCCACAGGTTGATCGAACATATCAAAACCGACTAAAATTATTTTGTACATATAGTACTGGGAAGGGCAATGTAGTAGAAGATGCTTTGAGTCAAAAATCATCAGGGATTCTAGATTGCATACATTGTGCACGTGTTGGAAATATTCTTGAATTGGCATTGATGGGGATTGAATTAAAGTTTTCAAAAAAAGGGACTATTAATAGCACATGTTACAGTGAGACCTTTATTGGCAGAGCGCATATGAAATTTGCAGATTAATGATCCATTCCTTGAGAAGAAGAAACATGAAGTTCAAGATGGTAAAGTGAGTGACTTTAAGATTAAGAATAATGAAACACTATTTAAAAAATAGGGTTTGTGTATCGAATGATCCACTCTTAAATAAGGATATATTAGAAGAGGCACATAGTTATATTTATTATATCCATCCTGGAGGTACCAAAATGTATAGAGATTTGAAAGAGTATTACTGGTGGAACAATGTGAAACGTGAGATTGCAAAATTTGTAGCTACATGTTTGTATGCCAGAAAGTGAAGGTGGAGCATCAGAAGCCGACAGGATTATTGCAGTCATTGCCTATTCCAGAATGGAAGGGGGAGCATATAACACTGAATTTTATTACAGGATTACCACGATCACCAAAGGGGCATGATTCTATTTGGGTGATTGTAGATCGATTGACAAAGTCAACGCATTTTCTTCTAGCAAAGACCACCTATACTATTGATAAGTATGCGCGAATGGAAGTTGATGAAATTATTCATTTACATGGGGCACCAGTGTCAATTGTATTAGATAGAGATCCAACATTCACTTCTAAGTTTTGGCCTCATTTACAAAATGCCATTGGCATAAGTGCGAAGTTCAGTATTGTATTTTATCCACAAATCGATGGGAATCAGAAACGTCGATTCAAATATTATAACACGTGTTACAAACTTGTGTATTTGACTTCAAGGTTAATTGAGATGATCATTTTCCATCGATGGAGTTCTCGTATAATAATTGTTACCAGTCCACCAATGGTATCGCTCCCTATAAAGCTTTATATTAGGGGTGCACAACGAAACCGAAAATCCGATAAACCGAACCAAACCGACTGCATTGGTTTGGTTTGGATTGATTTTTTTGCTCAATGGTTCAATTTCGGTTCCAAAAAAACAAAATCGATACTTCGGTTCGGTTCGGTTCTCGATTCCAGGGGGAAAAAATTCGACCCAAAAATCGATCTGAACCGAACTAATCCGGGATCGAACCGATTTATAATTATATATATATATTTATTTTATATATTTAACACTTGTAATTTATATTTTTATGATCACCTGAGTTTCTAACTTATGTTATTGAGGATCAAAATTAATTTTTACCTTAAGAAAATTATTTATGAAATAAATTAATCTTAAGATTTCACTAAGTATAAAATATGACTTTGGAATCGAAAACCGATCCGATTCGATCTGGAAACCATTGGTTCGATTTGGTTCAATTCTAGATAACTGTCGGTTCGGTTCTAGTTCCAAAAATTTGGAACCGACCCATCTCGGTTCGGTTCTCGAATTAGTCTCAAAACTGACCCAAACCGAATCGTGTGCACCCCTACTTTATATGGGAGGAGATGCAGAACACCTTTGTGTTAGGATGAAGTAGGTGAAAGAAATTTTTTTGTTCCTGACTTGATAGATATGACAACTGAAAAGATTAAAATGATTCGAGAATGGATAAAAATAGCACAAAGCAGGCAGAAATTTTATGCAGATAAGAGGAGGTATCCATTAGAATTTCAAAAAGGAGATTTTTTATTCCTACGTATTTCACCGTGGAAAGGTGTCACGAGATTTGGTAAAAAGGGGAAACTAAGTCCAAAATACATTGAACTATATGAAGTGTCGAAAAGAATTGGGACCCTGGCATATAGATTAGCATTACCTCCAGAGTTGTCCCCTTTAAATGATGTGTTCCACGTATCGATGCTTCGTAAGTATTTGGTAGATCCATCTCATCAATTGAAAACTCAACCTATTGAACTAAGGATTCTCGTACATCGAGGAATCGGTGGAAATTCTTGATCGTAAGGCGTAAGTATTAAGGAATAAAGTTATTCCCTTAGTTAAAGTTATGTGGATGAGCCATGGAATTAAAGAAGAAACTTGGGAAATGAAGGATAACATGAAGAAACAGTATCCCCATTTGTTTGGTAAGTGACCTTTATATTAAATTTCGAGGACAAAATTTTCTTCGAGGGGAGTTGTCACGACCCGGATATAATTATGATAAATTTTATTTTAATCATATTTAACTTATTTGATACGGTTAATGTGTTATATATATATATATATATATATATATATATATATAATGTTAGCATATTATATTTCGTCTAATCATACCTCCAAATATCATGAAATATCGAACTGGCCACAAACATAAGATTTTGAAGTCTTTGGTGGGAAGGTTCCTGTTGGAGACTAGTTTTGACCCTCATAATATAAAAATTGACTCAAGGTGAAAACTATATAGTTGTATCTATATGAGTTAGCTTTATGAGACAACAAACGTCGCATTAAACGGATGTTCGAGTAAGAACTTATACCAAATTTACGAAGAAAGGGCAAATATATCCATTCCCTTTAAGTGGTAATTTATCTTTTAGTAAATCAAACGTTTTAATTTGATTGGTTGGAAAGGAGGGATGAATTTGACGACTCAAACCTCTCCATTTAACCAATTTCTTCAGAAAATTTAACCCTTGGTTCAGTTTTGAGAGTTTTTAGCTTGAGGAAAGATAAAGTAGAAGTTTAAGGAAGAGAGAATTCCAAGAAAAGATAGGAAAAATTCTAAGAAAATCCTTAAAGTGTTTCCAAGGTGTAAGGTCTAATCCATCAAGTTCATCTCCACCCTAAGGAAACATAAATACATAGTGGGCAAACCAAGGTGAGTGTACTCACTGTAAAGAGGTATTTGTATATTGTTATTGATATGATCATAATATAATGAATATGAAATTGTTCATTTCGATTTACAGAAATGGGAGGTTGCTCTCCAACCCGAAATGAGGGAGATTTGTGTATTAATGATAATGGCTTACTTCTCGACCAGGAATGGGGGAGAATTGTCTATTATAGACAGGATACGTGAATCACGATTCAAAAATTTAGGTCATTCATTATGAATGAACCGGATAAATTAATACATAATTATATAGACATGATTTATTGCATAAATTTAATGCAATATTGTGGCAGTGATGCATTCAGTGAGCTATTTTGCTCATGGTTCCTATGTTTATGTTTTTCAGGTAACGTGATATCACTGTCAAATCTAGGAGGTAAGGTTAGGTTAGCCCGAAATGGGTGAAACATTAATTTTGTTTAAATGTAAATGATGTCACTAAGCTAACCTATCCTTCAAGGAAGTTTGTATAAGCATGACTATTTTAATGGTGTAAAAAAAGTTTATAATTATATGAATTTACACTGATGAATCTATAGTTAAGACTCGTGTTTATAGGTTGGTCAGATTAATTATGGTTTGACTCACTTTGACTTTCAAACTTAATTATAAGTAACTAGGTTAGGGTGTATCAACAGATCTGCAACCTTTCCTGCTAAATAGTGGAATTCTTTTATAGTCCTATTGTATTTCATCTCCATAAGAAATCTAATCTTTTTAGGACTGGCTTCAATTCCCATTTGACACTAAAGGCTCATTTCTTTGGGTTAAGACTCATATTGTGATTATGTTGGATAGCCAATTTTCTCTTTGATGCTAGACATTATCATATGCCTCCAAGATTTTAACCAACATATCATCAACATAAATCCTTATGATCTTACCATTGGAATCTTTGAAGATATCTTTTACAATCCTCTAATAGTCCCTAACATTTTTTTTTATAACAAAGGGCATCACCTTATAATAATAAGGAACCTTATATATTATAAAATAGCTTTTATCTTAATCCTAAGGTACTATTTTCATATGATTATAACTATAATAGGCACGCATAAAGCATAAAAGATCATAACCCCTTATTGAATAAACTAAGGCATCTATTTTTGGTAATGGGTAAAAGTCTTTAGGACAGACCTTATTGACTATAGTGAAGTCCATGCAAATTCTCCATTTTTTATTAGGATTAGGTACTGTTATGACTTTGGACAACCGCTCTATATAGTATACCTCTCGAGTGAACTTGGCCTCTAAATTTTTTTATGCTTCATATTCTTAAGCTTGGATTCTCTTAGGAGCAATTAATATATTATTTTACCTCACATGTTCTTGATGAGGTGATGAACCATGACCAAGGGATACACTCTTGTCATGTTTGAGAGGCACCAAGAAAATATATCTCTATTTTCTTAAAGAAATTGGATCAGCATTTCCTTTAAGGGTAACCATTGTTGGATCCTATTTGAACTCTATTTTCTAAGTCAACCTTTTTTACATGGATGTTGATGAGCTTCTCGAAGGGCAACCATATTTTCTCCATGTTTTCATCCCATGGATTTATAGTATTTACATTTGGTATCCTTAGACTTGGATTATTTATGTATAATGATCTGCCTTCCTTATACCCACATATCCTAAATGAGGTTAAAGGAGTATTCGAGAGTACTCTTTCTGATTTAATTAAAGGTTTGCAAAATTAAATTGGATTATTTGTGGTACAGATAGAGGCTAAAGACTGCTTAAAAGGTATTTTTTATCCTTTAAGAGTGTTAGGGTTATAACATTATCTTCCCCTTTTGTCTTTTTGCACCTCCCCTATTTCAGAGGAGGTAAGAAGCATATTAACAGCCTTCTTGTTCTGACCACTTCACCCCATTGATTAATGGAGGGTCGGCCCAATATAATGAAGTGGACTAATTGAAAGTCCATAAGTTGGAAGTGTTCTCATATCATGGTGTTAAATTTTAAGACCCCAACCGTGAAGGGTAAAATGATGTAGCCCATAATACTTTTACTTTCAACTTTAAAAGACATTAGAGGAGTGACGATAGCTATGGGGTCCTTTGTTTATAACCCTGTGGCCATGTAAGCCTCAATGAAAATGATATTAGTTGAGCTTCTTAAGTCCATATGTATTAGATGCACCCTAGCAATCCCCATCACCATTATTACATGTAAGGTATCATCATGAGTCTTAAGAAGCCTGATGACATCATCTTTAAGATAGATCAATATTGGTACCTCCACTTTGGCATGTTTAGCCAGGTCAAGTTGTTAGATCTTCCTCAAGTGTGCCTTTTGGGTGGAAAAGGAAGTTCTTCCATTTCTGAACCCTCCTGAGATGCTTTGAACATCAATTAAAGTTATTTTATCATTGTATATACATTTTCCTTAAGTTTTTCCATCTTTGGATGTGAATTGTTTAACATGGTCCTTCCCGATAATCTTCTTTATGGCTTATTTAAGGTAGTAGTAGTCATTGGTGTTGTGGAAATGGTCCTTGTGGTAGGGAAAACATAAAGTTTTTTCCTTGTCTTTATGAGTTTTATTGGTTAGGGTTATAAATAGTAGGTTTTGAGGCTCGATGTCTTATAAGACCTTTTCAATAGATGCAACTATGGGAATAAACTCCTTAGCCATAGTAAAACTGACAGACCCTAACCCAGTTACTTATAATTAAGTTTGAAAGTCAAAGTGATTCAAGCCATGATTAATCTAACCAAACCATAAACACGAGTTTTAATTTCAGAGTCATCATTGTAAATCCATATAACTGAAATCCTTTTTACAACATCAGAGTAGTCATACTTATACAAACTTTCTTGAAGGATAATTTAACTTAATTACATCATTTACATTTAAACAAAATCTTTGTTTCTCCCATTCCTGGCTAACCTAACCCGACTTCCTAGATTTGGCAGTGACATCGCGTTACCTGAAAAATGTGAACATGGGAACCGTGAACAAAATAGCCCAGTGAATGCATCACTACTATACTACTGCAAGAATTTAGATGCAATAAATCATGTCCATATAATTATGTATTAACTTATCCGTCTCATTCATAATGAATGACCAACTTTTCCGAATCATGATTCACATATCCTATCTAAATAGATAATTCTCCCTTATTCCTGTCGAGGAGTAACCCCTTATCATTAATAGACAAATCTCCCCCATTCCGGATCAGGGAGTAACCTCCCATTTCGGTAAACCGAAATGAAAAATTTCATATTCATTATATTCTGATCATATTAACAACACGATACAAATATCTTTTCCCAGTGAGTACACTCACCTTGGGTTGTCAACTACGTATTCACGTTTCCTTTGGGAGGAGCTGAACTGGGTTGATTAGACCTTACACCTGTCAATCCAACTAAATCAATACTGAATCTCAATTATAAGTATTATCCTAACATAATTATGTAATGTTTCAAGACTATACACCAACAATATAATTTCACTTAAGTCACAATTCATAAACCATGAGTAAAGAGTAAAGACAAAATAATTCTATACATGTTAATAAAGTTATGAACATTCAACCGTAAGAAATACCTCATAAGGAATTTATTACCAAAACCAAGTAACATGAAAATGAAACATGTACTCAAAATACTCTTTGGAAAGAGGAGGTAACAATATTCTTTCATGGGGTATCCAGTATGGCCTCAGATTATTTCCCTCTATACTCAACCATCCTATACTCCTAAATTGTATAAATACAGGGGTCTAACCTTATCAATGTAACAACATATATGAATATACTTTCCAGTACAAGTGACAGTGTAATTTTTCAAGCTTCCTAGAGCAAGTTATGACCATTTCCTTACGACACAAGAAATCTTCCCTACAAGCTCCTCTATTGTTCCTTCGACTTCCAAGAATTTTCATAATTTTTTTCCAGCGTAACTTTCCATTATTTTCAACCCATCTTTATTACACATACTGAATAGTACAAAATTAAAGTTTCATGATTGTTTGACTTCATTTGCGATCTCAAAAGCTTGACTAAACTCAGGGCATACCGAAATGAAGTATACAAACAGAAACTATGTACCAACTTGAAATCATCATTACGGCCTAACTGCAAGGAGATAAATTCTTATTTTCGGATACGATATGAATCTAGGAGTCTACTTTCATATCCAATTGGAATTTCTCAATTCCAGTAAGAACAGAAAGAGATATGCAAGTTTGAATACAAGGAGTTTCAATACAAAGAAATTTGACCTATAAACACCACTCATCTCACATATGAACCAGTACATATTATCACAAAGGATGATGGAATTTCAGTCAATAATTCACGATTTATATACTTTGAAATAAGTATAATACAAGATTGAAACAATATTAACACATAATTTTACCTTGGAAATGCCTTTCTACAACTATCTAGTTTTTACCTCAAGTCAATTGTAATGTTATAAGGGTCAAAACTAGTCTCTAATAGGAACATTTCTACCGAAAATAACAAAATTTTGTGTTTGTAAATAATTCGACCTTTCATGATTTATGATAGTAGGATTATAATAAACATAATCACTTAACATTAGATAGACTAATAACACATTATTCATATCACATAATATAAGCATGATTTAAATATAATTTATCATAATTATATTCGGGTTGTCACAAAAACCTTCATTTCTCCCTTTTTTCCGGCTTGGCTTAGTTGTATGGATCTCGAAGGAGTAAGTGAGTAAATCCATCCTCTTTTACTATTGAGGTTAAGGTAATGGAGGGATTTTTCACTTCTTAACCCTCTCATGGAGTCTCGTCATAGAAGGAGGTGGTATGTTGTTGAATAAGCTTAATAGAGCTTATGTGGTCAAATCATGAATTAATGCACCCATTCATATAAAAAATTGAGGTTATATAATTATAGGGACTCTTGGTTGAATCTCTTCGCATATTCTCCAAGGATATCTCCATGCTTCAGTTTGAAGTTGAGGAAAGAGGTAGACAATTTATGTATATTTTTTGCCCAAAGAAATTGGCTGCAGATGATCTAGAAAGATAAGTGGATCTTTTTATGGTCTCAAGCTTGTATTTTTCAAACCAATGCCTAGATGTCCCCCTTTGAGTAGCCTAGAATTCTTCAAATAAGATATCATCTGGGGGATCTTTCAACATCATATGGAGCTATAGGTTTCAGCATGATCGATGGAATTCTTGGACACATCAAATGGTTTAATTGTGGGCATGTTACACATTGGAGTAGTATCATAATGTTTCACTTAGTTACAGAAAAGGGAGAGGGTCTTTTATAATGCGAACTCAATGATGTTAGGTTTTTGGGCTTGATCTTAGTTGATAAAGTTACCTAATTGATATTTTATCTTCTTTGTTTCATCATCCCAAAGTTCAACCACCTTGGATCCTCCATATGAGTGTCCACATAAGAGGGATAACATTTTCTTTGCTAGGATGTGAACTTTGGAATTCTAAGGAGGAGGAAGATATTTTAGGTTCCGCTCTGCATGGATTTCCCCATCTTGCCCCTAAGGATTCTGGGCTTGGTTCTCTTCTTCAACATGCTGAGGTTTTGGGGAAGCTAGTGTTGGAGCAACAAGAGGGATTTTTGCTACTATAAGAGTAATTTATTCTTGAATCTCCATTCATTGGGCATCCATTTTCTTTATGATTTTTCCAGCTTAACATTTGTAGTTATGATGTAAAGCACTAATTATCTAAGATGAGTAGTATAAATGCCTTTGGAGAATAGTCAGTCCCCCCATACACGATGTTTTAAAATCGATTAATACCTTAACCTCGCCAAATATTCCTAATAAGATTAGGAAAAGGTTTTCTTAAGTTAAAATGATATGGACACAAAGATAAGTAGTGGTTAGGTACTTAAAAATCATTTGATTGCCTTCTTAAAGTACTTCTAACTCACTAGACTGAAATAAAGATAAGTCACCTAAGTTTAGCGCTTATAATATAAATTCGGAACAGAATATGGTCATAACTCTATTTCAAATGATAAATATATCAGCTATATATAATAATACATAAAGATAACTTGAATTCAGATCACTATAACCTTCCCTAAGTATCCCTTATATATCTAACTGCTTGGAGTTGGTGAGAAGTGGCACATAAGGCGTGGGAAACCATGGTTGAGGTCTATTGCTAAAGTAGGGAGGTGGAGTGTTGGAAGAGGGAGTTGAAGGTTGGATGTGATGGTTGTTGGGAGAATTATGTATCATTTAATTATCTATAACAAACTAAACTTAGTCGATTGAGTGTACTTGTCTACCAACCTGTCAAATTGGTTAAAGAAGTTTTCCCTGATTTTTTGCATGAACTCTTAATATTAAGGTTATCGGTATAGATTATTGAGAACGTCTTAAATGTATACATGAAGACCTAGACCCTCCCGTGGTCTAGAGAAGATGGTGGAGGTAGATTATTCCTAGTAAAAAGATGTAACACCCCATCTAATTAAATACCGGGTAGCTACTCCTTTATTAAATTATTACAGAATATCAAGTTGGTTCAATCTTAGCATCACTGTTGAAACAATTAATTAATTACTAGCCACCTAATATTTAAAAAGAGAGATGTCAAATTTTATTAATTAAATTAACAATTACCCAAGTAATTAAATCATTAACCACCAATCGCATAAACAATCCCATATGAATAACCAACGAAATGAAATAAACTGAGTCTAGAGTAAACACTCCCACAATAATAATACCAGAGTAAATAACATCCCAACACAAGAGTCTGAATAAACCAATATCTGAAATAAAAAAAGTCTGTAACTACAACCTCTAAGAAGGAATGGGCGATATGCCCTAACTGATACAAATGCTTCTGATGGAATCAATGATAAATATGGAGGCGTCTAATGTTAAGATCATGTAGCTTCCACAGCAGCTACAACACATCATTATAATGGAACTCCTATGCTTGGCATCCCTGTGGCTGGGCACCTAAAAATGTTTTTACAATACAAATAGATTTCAAAGAAAACGGGTTAGAGCCCGAGGTGAAAACAATTTAAAAGTTTAGCAAGTGTTTAAATTACAATCAAACAACACATATTATAAGCACATTAGTTGCTTACTCTCACATGAGTTTCTCACCTCTCAACTAATGTGCACGCCTAACGTATACCCTTAACCTATCCTAGTTATGGCACTAACTAACTAGTCTGTACCACTCCTGCTTTCTCATTCTAACATAGGGTATCTACTCGTAGCACCCAAATAGGTCATATTTATAACCCATATTCACATTCATTAAATTACTTATCTCAAGTGTTAATTAAAATTTTCATATTCTTAGCCCATTCAAATATTTTAGTTATTCACATCTACTAAGCAACATAACAAAACATCACAAGTATATGTATATACACCAGTGTAATATCTCATATAAAAATCAGGCACCCCACAAGGATAGAACCTACGATGCCCTCATACTCTGCTATCGAATTCTGGTACATCACGTACGTGAGGAACACAAGTTTCGAATCACTCAGGAACCGTTTCAATAAAATCACACGTGAGGAACATAGTTCACGTACCCACGGGTCACGCACATACCTACGCTCCCAAGGTCAACAGACTTATCCATTCAACGATAAGCCCTTTCAAGTCCTATGTTCTGAGGTATCAATCTAAAGTCCCCCCCGAAGGTCACATCGAGACCAGACTACCTTATAACGAATGACCTCCCGTGATGGCAAGTATCGTAGGTATGCGTAAAGACACAATTCTCCAATTGAGTCTTAATGTTGTTTTGGCTCAATTCCGGACAAAAAACGTTTATGTCATAGGATAGTGTTCAAGTGTTCCTTTCAAGCCAATGATGTGTTTTTAATTGTAGACGTAGTGGAAAAGAGTATAAATCTTCATCAAATGCCTAGTTTATATGCCTCGTTTATACGTCATCAACAGTGGTTTCATGCTCCTAAGGTACGAATGCATTTTATATATATAGGAGCTTGGAACAAGTTTATTGGGTGTTAGGTTTTAAAACCGTGTTTTGTTTTCAGAAAGATTTCTATTAAAACTTTAAAATAAAGTATATAAAGTTTCTGGGAAAAAATAAAATTTTACAAACTTTCTGGAAGTTCGTTCGATATGTCATTCGAACGAGTTTTTCATTCGAAAAAGATGTCGTTCGAACGAGTTTGACTAAGAGTTCCCATTTTGGCTACTGGAATTTCGTTCGAAATGTCGTTCGAACGAGATAGTTGTTCGAACGATATTTCCAACGAGTTTCTAACGAGTTCACACTGGAACTTCGTTAGAAGCCTCATTCGAACGAGACTTCTTTCGAACGAAAATATTGTTCGAACAAGATGACAGGCGGGAAAACTTTTTGGCAGTTTTTAGCAGTTTTACCCCACTAACTTTTTGCTGAATATCTATGTGCGGGAAACCAACTTTTTCTAATATCTTTTTCATATCCTTCTAACTCCTAGAGAGTGTTTTGAGAGCAAAATCATAAAGACAAAAATATCAAGTTTTGAGTGATAATTTTCAAAGACAAATTCATCAACCACTCTAGTTTTCACCCATTGTTTTGTTTATCCAAGTTCATATATATACATCTTGCTTGGAGTTTGGCACCGGGTTTGTCTCTACACCGAATTGAAGAGATTGTTTGGGTTTTCTTCTAAATCCCTCAAAGAAGAAGAATTGTTTAGATGCAGCTTTTTCACATGGTAAAAGGCACCGTGTGTGGTTGACGGTGTACCTATTGTCCGATCGGTGAGTCTGAGATCGCGGTGGATCTATGTGGTTATCTGCTAGGAAGAGGTGGTTACAAGAAGACGTGTCAAGGATTGAGAGGGTTCGAGTTGAGGAAGTAAGTCATCTATTTTGTAAATGTAAATTCCGTACTTAGTGGATTTGAGGCTAGGGTCGTTCGAGTTTTTTTCCCGTTGTGGGTTTTTCCTCGTACATCGCGGCGTAGTGTGATTGATTTAATTTTATCTCGCATAATAACTTAGAACGCATGCTTAGGATAATTCAAGATAAAATTGGTTTTAATTGTCACACTTAACTTAATTTGGTGCTAATTAAATTTGGGTAATGTTTTTTTTAATTCAAGTCTATTATTAAAACTGGTTTGGCCTAATTTGAAAATATTGATAAATATGACTTAAGCAAATTCTAGGACTTGGATTAATTAATTGTGTTTAAGTAAAAACCTTTTAATGGATTAATTTTAATTTCACTTGGTTTAATTTTGATTTGAAAATAAAATTAAAATTTGGTAATTTGTTGTGTTTATTGAACCATCACCTTTACGTTTCTGCATTTCTCAACAAGGAAATTGATTTTAAAGTAAAAAGATTTTAAAATCGTGGGCCGATCATTTTCAAATTGGTATCAGAGCCAAAAACGATAAATTACTTCATTAAAGATTTTTTAAATAATTTTTGGCTAAAATAAAATTTTCCCCATTTTCAAAATTTCCTATTTTCGATGGTTCTAACTACGCGTACTGGAAAGCAGAATGAAATCGGCACTAAAATCTATCGACGAAAGAGTTTGGTTATCGGTAGTTAACGGGTGGTGTCCACCATCTCATTTAGTAGATAATGAACGTGTTTCCAAACCGGCCGATAGATGGAGTGAGGGTGAATTTAAACTTTCTAATTTTCATTCCCATACTTTAAATGCCTTGTTTAGCGCTGTCCCACCGGATGAATTTCGACATATTATGATGTGTGAAATCGCTAAAGAAGCGTGGGATATTTTACAACTCACTCATGAGGGTACAAGTGTCGTTAAAGCTTTGCAACTCCAAAACCTTACCACTCAATTTGAAACTATCAAAATGAATGAAAAAGAAATGTTTGATGAATTTTATGCTAGACTTTCCGATATCGTTAATTAATCTTTTAACTTGGGAGAGAAAATACCCGACAACCGAGTTGTAAAGAAAATTTTAAGGTCCCTTCCCGATAGATTTATCCCTAAAGTGACCGTTTTAAATTCTTTACCATCTTTAGCCTCTATGAAATTAGAAGAGCTCGTAGGTGATTTATAAACCTGTGAACTAGACATGTTTCCCTCTAAAACTGAAAAGAAAATAGAAAAAGGCATTTCTTTAAAATCCCGAAAAGATGTCAAACGAGTAGTAGAGAGCGAGAGTGATAGTGACTCGGAAGACATGGCCTTGTTTGCTCGGAAATTTAGAAAATTTCTTAAATTTAACAAAGATAAATTTAAAAATGATTTTAAGAAATTTGAAACTTCTAAGTATGACAAAGCCAAAAGGATCATAAAATCTTCTAACGAAAATTTAAATATTGGACGAGTCAAATAAGTGTTTTGGTTATGAAGGGTATAGTCATAGGGCTTCTGAGTGCCCCACTAAACTAAGGAAAGAGGGTAAGCGACCCATTTCATATAATGCAACCCTTAGTGATAGTGATAAGGAAGAGGGACCTGATTTCCCCACTAAGCCCAACTTTGTGACTTTTATGGCTAGTCATGTGAGTGATAGTGAGAACTCATCGATTGATGAAACTTTAATACATGACACTTCCAAGGTCATTATTTATTATTCCCTTATTTTTAATGATAGTGAGAGTGGAGAAGAAAGAGAGAGTGAAAATGAAGAAGATGTTAATGTGAGTGAACTTCAAAATGCTTTTCAAGAATTATATGAAGAATCAATTAAATTAAAAAGAGCTAATTTGAAGTTAAAAACTAGTTTAAAAGAGCGTGTCAAGGTCATTGATGATAGTATGTTGATAGAAGACCTTAGGACACGTGAGAGGACTCTTCGAGAAAAGCTTGAATATGTAGAAGGCGAGAGAGATAGCCCTAGAGGTTTAATGGAATCCTTGAAAAAGGAGCTTCTCGAGTTCGAAGAGAGAAATGTTTTATTAGAGTCTAACATCCTAGAATTAGAAAATAAATTAAAAGACTCTAGTAATGTCAAATTTGTTTTGGAGTGTCGTTCGGAAAAATTAGATAAAATATTAGGAACGGTCCAAATTAAAAATGACACTTGTGGTTTAGGCTTCAATACTTGTAATGAATCTATTCATAAAGACAAAACCAATGTTTTAGGAGAATCACATGGGAAAGCATTTAGAGATCATTCCTTAGGTACCAAATTTCGACGAATTTTACTTATACACATTATGGTCGAAAAGGTCATCTTAGGAAATTTTATTTTGATCTTAAACGAATTCCTAGAAAATCCCAACGTAAAGCAACCAAGGTAGTTAAAATTCCTACACCCCAAGATAGTCATTCTTCATTGATTTGGGTTAGGAAATCTGACTTGGTTGCCTTGCAAAATAGGGTGTTTAATTCTCATTTACTTTCACATGCTTCCTCCCTTGCTAAATCTAAAGGATGAATGTGTTAGTGTTTGAATACTTTAGCTTTTGTGCTTCAAGCTATATTATCATGCTAAATGTATGCTTATTTAATCATTTTCTAGTCATTACTTCATCACATATCTCATGCTAGAATAATGATTTTTGTATTATATTTGTTTATTTTTATTTGCATTAACTGAAAAATTGAAAAAGATTTTTGTTTATCATTTGTGTTTTATTTCTTTCATTTAAGCTTAATGAAAAATTCAAATGATTTTTGTTTGTCTTTTGAGTAATTTTTTTGGTTAAAACTTTCAAAAACTCAAAAAGATTTTTATTTTTTTGTGTGTATTTTAGTTTGACACACTTTATGTGGCATATACTTGGGTTAGAATTCCATCTTTTACGCTCCCATGTGGCTAGAATTTTTGGTTTAAATTGTCAATCCTTATTATGTTCTTTACCATGCTTACATGGAGTTGTTGGATTTTATGTTGATTTAAATGAATTCTATTTTTATATGCCTCTATTCACACATGCACGAGCTCACTTGAAATTTTAATGTCACATGTTATATTTGAGCTTTATGAGGTGTTCTCCTACCAATCTTGTCATCAACATATTTATGACCTAGGAGGATTAGTGCATGTCAAAATTCGTTGCACGTGAGTTTTTTAGATATAAAAATGTTATATAAATGTGCACGGGGAAGGGCTCCGAAAGGAATAATAATCCTTTGCGATTGTAAGCCACCGTTTGAAATGGACCTAAAAGAAATATGTGGTCCAAATGCCTAAAAATAGAAAAATGGCACTATAAGAAAAATAATTGCCAAGGCCTATGTTTAATTGATATATTCATTCAATATAAAAAGAATATATATGGTTCTTGAGGGAGATTGGTTAGTATATAAACGGTTTGCACAATGTTTGTTTATCCTAGTGGTCTTTATTGTCATGAGTCTATTTGATTCGTAGAATAATCAAAACTCTAGGCTTGTATGCATTGTGTATATTTATTCATTGAGTTCAATCTATATTGTCACATGAGGTTATATTCAAATGTGATGAAGTTTTGCAATCAATTGAGAACTCCGTGAATATGTTTTAAGTGACTGGGTCTAAATTTAATAGTTACTAGTTCACACCCCAACACTTCCATTTTCATATGACACATTTTTGCCATACGAGTGCGAAAGACTCCTATTATATTTTGTGTGTGTCATTTGTGTATTTAGATCTATATATGTGTACTTACGTCTATTAGTTATATCTTATGTATACATATATTTGATATTTGTGTTTCGTCTTTTGCCGTGCTTTCTAGTTCATATATTCTTTAATTCATAATTAGTATCTATCTTGTTGCAATCTTTGTTGATATCACATGTTTAATACTTTATGTATCTTTTTGGTATCATTTTCTTGCATCCTAGTTGGTATCTGTTATTATTTGTTGAATTAGTTGTGCTTTTGTTGCCCATATGTTTAAATCTTTATGCAGTTACATGTTTTCACTCTTTAGCTTTTGTTTATTCCTGAACAAAAAGGGGGAGAATGATAGGGGAGAAATGGTATCTAAACCTATTATAATCTCATCTTAGTTTAGTTTGGGGGAGATTTATCTTAGGGGGAGACGTCTTTCTAAGTTAAATGGAGAGAATTAATTTAGGGGAGTACTTACTTTACTTGCATTAAATATTTTGATAATCCCTATGCGTGTAATGTGTTTGCTTAAGTGTGCAGAAATTATATTATAAGTGGCAACTTTCACCGGCAAAGATCATGATCATATGGGTTGTTTGAGTCAAGCATTGTATTTTTATTTTGGGTGGGACATTTTATTAGTCTAGTAGAGCTTGACGGCCCTTTAGAATTTTTCGTTTGGTTTTTGTCCCGGAATAGCCAAAGGGGGAGATTTGTAAGGACACAATTCTCCAATTGAGTCTTAATGTTGTTTTGGCTCAATTCCGGACAAAAAATATTTATGTCATATGATAGTGTTCAAGTGTTCCTTTTAAGCCTATGATGTGTTTTTTATTGTAGACGTAGCGGCAAAGAGTATAAAGCTTCATCAAATGCCGAATTTATGTGCATCGTTTCTACGTCATCAACAGTGGTTCCATACTCCCAAGGTATGAATGCATTTTATATATATAGGAGCTTGGAACAAGTTTATTGGGTGTTAGGTTTTAAAACTGTGTTTTGTTTTCAGAAAGATTTCTATTAAAACTTTAAAATAAAGTATATAAAGTTTCGGGGCAAAAATATAATTTTACAAACTTTCTGGAAATTCGTTCGATATGTCGTTCGAACGAGTTTTTCGTTCGAACTAGATGTCATTCGAACGAGTTTGCCAACGAGTTCCCATTTTGGCTACTGGAACTTCGTTCGAAATTTCGTTCGAACGAGATGGCTATTCGAACGAGATTTCTAATGAGTTTCTAACGAGTTCACACTGGAACTTCGTTAGAAGCCTCGTTCGAACGATACTTCGTTCGAACGAGATGCTAGGCGGAAAAAACTTTTTGGCAGTTTTTAGCAGTTTTACCCCACTAACTTTTTGCTGAATATCTATGTGCGGGAAACTAACTTTTTCTAATATCTTTTTCATATCCTTCTAACTCTTAGAGAGTGTTTTGAGAGCAAAATCATAAAGACAAAAATATCAAGTTTTGAGTGATAATTTTCAAAGACAAATTCATCTACCACTCTAGTTTTCACCCATTATTTTGTTTATCCAAGTTCATATATATACATCCTGCTTGGAGTTTGGCACCGGGTTTGTCTCTACACCGAATTGAAGAGATTGTTTGGGTTTTCTTCTAAATTCCTCAAATAAGAAGAATTGTTTAGCTGCGGCTTTCTCACATGGTAAAAGGCACCATGTGTGGTTGACGGTGTACCTATTGTCCGATCGGTGTGTCCGAGATCGCGATGGAGCTCCGTGATTATCTGCTAGGAAGAGGTGGTTACAAGAAGACCCGTCAAGGCTTGAGAGGGTTCGAGTTGAGGAAGTAAGTCACCTGTCTTGTAAATGTAAATTTCGTACTTAGTGGATTTGAGGCTAGGGTCGTCCGAGGTTTTCTTCCCATTGTGTGTTTTTCCTCGTACACCGCGGCGTAGTGTGATTGATTTACTTTTATCTTTCATTTTAACTTAGAACGCATGCTTAGGATAATTCAAGATAAAATTGATTTTAATTGTCATACTTAATTTAATTTGGTGCTAATTAAATTTGTGTAATGTTTTTTTTAATTCAATTCTATTATTAAAACTGGTTTGGCCTAATTTGAAAATATTGATAAATATGACTTAGGCAAATTCTAGGACTTGGATTAATTAATTGTGTTTAAGTAAAAACCTTTTAATGGATTAATTTTAATTTCACTTGGTTTAATTTTAAGATTAATTTTAATTTCACTTGGTTTAATTTTGATTTGAAAAGGAAATTAAAATTTGGTAATTTGTTGTGTTTATTGAACCATCACCTTTACGCTTCCGCATTTCTCAGCAAGGAAATTGATTTTAAAGTAAAAGGATTTTAAAATCGGGGGCCGATTGTTTTCAGTATGTTATACACACAATAATCCATATACTAGAAAATCACACAACCAGTATTTATACAATTTCAATATAGCTATACTCCTCTATATATCAAGTCACACCCACAATATTTACGTTCCGAATATTCTACGTAATATTTATTTAACGTGATAAGTCTCGTCATACGGATTCGGGTACCTATACCTATCCCAGGTGAATACTAGGTCTCCTATTTGTTCCTAAGGTTATCTCAGCAAATATAAAATCCCTTAAATTATCTTTCATTCCACTTTCAGTCCCAAAATCGAAAGATCTCAAACCATCCTCACTCGGTAACCGTTCGTAATTATAACATTCAATTCCATAAGTTATAACATTTTTCGGCAGTAACTAAGACCCTACTGACCTTAACTAAGTCCACAATATCAAATTAATCACCCTAAGAATCATCATCAGCCTTGGGATCTTCATTAAACCTTAAGGGAAAACAATTACCAAAAATTAGGAGAGGTCGATCGATCGGCAAAAAGGATCGATCGATCGACATTCTTGGATCGATCGATCGATCAAGTAGGTATTGCGAATCTGCATAATTTTGCCTACGGTTTTCATCAAACTTAATCCTCAAATCCTCTACTATAATGTCCAAACTCCTAAATATCTATTCCTAACATCATACCAACATAAATACATAATTTCTAACGTTTTAAAATCATCAAATCCAAATGGGAACTCAATTTCTTGGATCAATTCACATAATTTTCATATAAATCCCTAGTTCTCCTACTTTCCTCAAGAACGCTATATAATTCATTACAAATTTATAATTCTCTACCCATGAATCATAATTTCGTGGATGCTATTATCTCAAACGTTAAACTACATGCAAGACCTACCCAGATTACGATTTTAATTCTTCAAATCCATTCAATTATCATTATTCAAGGTTATTCTCCAATTCTGACCTAACATGGATGATATATGCACTAAATTATTGCAATTTAAATCACTTTCCTGGTAATAAAGATTCTGATCCGATGAAGTAGACGGTTTGGGGATGATCCTTGCTTTCCGATTTATCCAGTGGTGGCGGCGGTGCAAAAGCCTCTAAGTGGTGGTTGTAGCCATGGAAACCCTTGGAATTTCTCCTATTTTCCTCTCTAACTGCCATGATGCTTTTTGGTTGTGAAAACCCTAAGGGACTCAAGTGTTGGCTGATAATTAAAACCTAAATTTCGTAGGTCACTGTTCACCAAAAATAGTAATGACTACAATACCCTCCCAGGTTGCCGGTTAGTAAGGGTGTAAAACGGACGGATACGGAGCGGATACCATTGTATCCACATCCGTATCCGTCAAGACTCCACACTATCCGTATCCATATCCGTATCCGCCCGGATAATAATTTAAGCTATCCATATCCGTATCCTCTCGGATTTTTCGGATTCGGATAATATCCTTATCCGTTTTTATTGTTTAAGATACACATAGCATATTAAACACTAATTTAATCAATTAATTAAATATATAATTTTTCATTCCATGTAAGATATAGAGAATCTGTGAAGCATAAAATTAAAGTATAAAAGAAGGTTTGAGCAAAAGTACTAACCTTTAATGTGCATTTTCTTATTCAATTTTGAGCCATTGAAATTTGTATCCTCTTCAGTTTCTCTAATGTTTGAACAAAAATGAAATGAAGCATCATCTTACCTGAAAAGAATAACTCAATTAAAATATTAACGGAGAAAACAAAGAATATATTACAATAAAGAAGGGATGTTATTTTTTACCCCTTAAGTTCCTGAAGTGTGTCTTTCTCATCTCCTTTGCTTTGTATCCTTGTTGAATTAAGCATTAAGCTAATTACAACTCGCAAGTTAGTAGTAATTCATAAAGATAAGACAATAATTGTTTGAACATACTAATTCACCCAAATAAAACTTCACCAATATATGGTACTAAAAAGATAAATCCATGAGTTTAATAATACATGTAACATAAGTTTTTCTTATACATAAAAGTTTCTTCCACCAAAATCCGCCCGGGTAACACAAAAATTATCATCTTCAACTTCCAAGGTCCCACAAAGCTGTATTGGATAAGAAGAAAAAAAAAAGTTATAAACAGATTATTAGCATTAGCTATTCATTATCACAAGAAGAACAATACTAACAAAAATATTCAATTAATAATAATACCTGAAAATGAATTTTCTAGAGCCTAGCTATTCATTATCATCAGCAACTTTCAAATTTTCTAAAATTTTGCAAACAAATAATAAGTTAGTGTTTATTTATGTTTAATAGTAATGACAAATATAAATTTTATTTTGACTTACCCAGTTTCTCTCCAAAAGAAGGCAACCAATCTTTCAAACAAAGAAGAGTCTCGACAGTCTCAGAAGCTAAAGATGAACGTGTATCATCCACAATTCTGCGCCCCCAACTAAAAGCTGACTCTGATGCAACAGTTGTAACAGGAATAGATAAGATATCACATGCCATCTTTGCAACTGTGGGGAACTTTGGCCCATTAGTCTTCCACAAATGCAAAATATCAAATGCAAACTCATTATCATCGTCGAGAGGGAATAAAGCTTCCTCCAAGTAGTGTTCTAATTCAGACTTCTGAACTATAGATGAAGCATTAGAGCGCTCCATAATAAACCTTTTAAATCCTCCTGTAAAGCCAGATCTTGCTTGGGGAATAGTATCAACTTCACGAGTAGACTGCTCACATCTATCCCCAAGTATGATGGGAGAACATGAAGATTCACTATTTAAACTTTTATATTCAGCATATAACTCAAACAAAGTGGTGCGGACTCTGCGAATGTAACTTTCTGCCAAAGAACCATAAATCTCACGATAAGCATAGTGAACAAACTCCATTTTGTACCGAGGGTCCAACACCAGTCCAAATGTTAACACCAAACTACAATCCTCCCAATACTTGTCAAACTTTTCTCGCATTTTCAACGCCATCAAATGAATATAATCCACATTACTTTGCATCCATTTATTCAACTGATAATTAATATTACAAACATCATTGAAATAGTAGTTTGCAGTTGGATATTTTGTCCCTGAAAGGCGATTTGTCATTTCATAAAAAAATTTCAAACATTCACAAATTTTTTTCCCTCGTTCCCAATCATGCTCATTTGGAAGAAACTCATAATCACGATCCAACTCTGCCAGACGCTCAAAAGATCCTCTCAATTCTATGGCACTCTCTAGCATAAGATACGTAGAATTCCATCTAGTTTGACAATCTAATTCCACATTCTTTTTAGAATTCAAACGAGTCTGTCGTAACGCAACATTCCAAATTTGATTTCTTTGAAGTGATGACCCAACGTGCTTAACACTATTACGAATTCTCTCAATAAAAGTATCAATCACTTTCAACCCATTCCTAACAATCAAATTAATAATATGAGCTGTGCAACGAGTATGAAACATATCGTCATTTTGGAGAAGAACTTTTTTACCATTCAACCATGACTTAATACGCTCTACCATTGGCTTATTATATCCAGCATTATCAACTGCAATAGTCATGAGCTTTTTATCAATATTCCACTCTAAGATTCAAGTCTTCACCCATTCAGCTACATTTTCAGCATCATGTGGACATTCGATCCAACAAAAAGAAATTATTTTCTTATGCAATTTCCATTCATTATCTATGTAATGGCAACTCAAACAACAATACCCAGTTCCTTGATGTTTAGGAGTCCAGATGTCTGTAGTGAGGCTAACCCTAGATGAAAGACTTTCAATGCTCTTGTAAAGTTTTTCTTTTTCACATTTAAAACCTCTTTTTAAATCATTTCTCACAGTAACTCTTGACCGAAATTTATAAGTAGGACAACAATAAGAAAGCCAATACCTGAAGTACTCGTGCTCGGCCATAAGAAAGGAATAATCATGTTTAGAAACCATTTGAGGAAATAAAAGTCTCTCCACATCTGGGTCAACTTTGTAAGTGCCAAACTTTGGAACCGGATCACTAGATGACTTAACTGCGTCAATAAGTTTCTGCTGAATGTCTCCTCCACTCGCAACCTTACGTTTACACGATTTAAGATGGTTGCCCTGCATCAAACTTTCTTTTGCAATGGGTGCAAGTCGCCGTAACAGAACTATCTGGATGAACCTCTCTATTAAAATCAAACCACACGTTAGATGTAAGTTTTTTGTTGTGCGCTTTGTTCTCACTAACTTTGTTCTCACTAGCAACACTTGCGCGATCCGAAGAAATACTCTCCACTGGAACAGGAGAAGATTCATGCGTGGAAGGATTGTTTTGATTAGCTTCTGTAGACATATTAAACTGCATCGTGTTGAGGGATAATAAGTGATATGCGATGTTCCCAAATATAATCTATTTTTTAAAAGAAAAAAAATTACAACGTAGAAAAGGCATAAAACTGATCTTTAAAAAAAATATGTAACTAATTTTAACAGAAATAGAATATAATAGATAGTTGGATATATTATATTATATTATAAATTACAATGCATACACTAATTTGTATGCCTTTTCTATTCTATTCTTTAAAAAAAATTATACAGAAACCATCATACATCAAATTTGAGCATACACTAATTTTCTTTGATGTAATCTATTTGAGCATACACTAATTTGAGCATACACTATTCTTTAAAAAAAATTATACAGAAACCATCATACTTCGTATCTTTAAAAAAAATTACAATGCATACACAAATTTTCTTTGATGAAAAGAGATAATAATACAATAATACAACGCATACAGTAGTTTTTCTTTATAAATGAAATGAAGCAATAATATAAGCACAACAAAAACCAAGAATCAACTCCAATAACAAAAACAGAAATAGGAGTGTTTCTTTATAAATGAAGCAAGAATAACAGTTGTTGAACAGAATAGATAATCACAAGATTCAAACAGAATTGAAGCAAAAATGAATCAGAAAGAATAAACTTCAAACCAAGGTAAAAACATTACCTGTTGTGTGTTTCTTCGGCTGTTGAACAGGGGAAGCGACCGACGGCTATTGGAGAGGGGAACAGGGGAAGCGGTCGGCGGCTGTTGGAGAGGGGAACAGGGGAAGCGACGGGGAATTAAATGAGGGTTTCGTCGGCTGTTGGAGAGGGGAACCGGGGAAGCGACCGGCGGGAAGGGTTTTGTCGGGAAGGGTTTCGTCGGCTGGAGAGGAGGGAGGGTTTGGGCGGGCGGGACAAGGGAGAGGGTTTCAGCTCTTGTTGTGTGTTTTTGGCAAATGAGGGAAACCGATTTGGGTTTTTAGTTTATTAGGTAGGTTAGATTTTAAAGTTTTTATAATTAAAGTTATACCCCAACTTTTATTTTAAGTGTTAGTTTATACCTAAAATGTTATATAAGTAATATTTTAAACTGATATTAGACGGATACGGATATCCGGTAAAATGGATACTCTGCATCGGATACTAGTACTATCCGTATCCGTATCCGTTTTCTCGGATATTTTTATAGAGTATCCATATTCGTATCCATTTCCATTTTTTCGGATAAATAACCGCAAATTCGGATTCGGATATCGGACGGATGCGGATTTTCGAATATTCGTTTACAGCCCTACCGGTTAGGCCTAAAAATGCCCCGGGACCCAAATTAAACTCTCAGCTAGTGTTTTCTGACTATCTCGACCCTTCCGGACACGTTGGCGCAATCAAAATGATCAGACAGATGACATAAAAATAAAAATACTTTTAAATCCATTAAATTGGGTCCTGACAAGATTGACACGCGCATCCCAACTAAATTATCGAAACTATCGTATTTTTAACTCACGACAATTTTAATAAATTCAATAATCACATATTACTATAATCACTCAGTAATATTCAACATTATAATCATATTTAAATACTAACTCTCGTCTCGCTAGATATTAAAATCCGAATTAATTTTCAATTAATTATCCAAAATTAATATAATTAATCCAATAATTAAAAGCAATTTCATTTAATTAATCTCATAATTAAAAGCCATAAAATTACGGGGTATTACAGAAGCTTTGTTGGCTATTTATAATCACAATCATGAGTTGCAGTCATTACATACAGGATTATGAATTTCTTAAAGGCCTTCATGACTTGTGTAAGTTCGACAGAGGATTGTTATGGTCTTTTATTAGCAGTACTAGCTCTTTTGGTAAGGGTTGGGGTTTAGTGTAGGTTTTGTAAGTTTAACACGGACTTTGAGGAGCCCTTGGGATTCATTTGTCTTAGTTGTGGAGTTTTAACCATTGCATGGGCCTTGGGATTTGAAGTTTAGGTCCTTCTCCTACTATTTTGACCTCGTCTCTAGTCTTGAGACCACTTCCCAATGTCTGAGCTTGGGGTATCATCACAGCTTATATTTTTTAAGCTAAATAAATTTAAAAATAAATGTAGCTATTTGCACTCAATTATTTACTAAGGCACTAACATATGACACTTTTGTTTGTTTATGGTGGGGTTATTTGAACGTTCATACCAGTTTGTATTCTTTTTCAAAACAAAACATAGTTAGAGGAAAATTTCACCATGTTGTTTGGAGAAGTTTTTAATAAAAGGTGTTATGACTAATTTTGTTGAACATCTATTTTTGTCATTAAAAATATAATATTACATTGTAGAGTCTCTCCCCCTCCCTCTCTCTTTCTCTTTCTCTTTCTCTCTCTCTCTCTCTCTCTCACACACACACACACATACATACATATAGATATATAAATATATAGGATATAAGAAAAGGATAGATTTTTAAGAGAAATGACAAGATGTCCAACAACTTAGATGCATGTTTTTCTATGTGTGCTTGGGCGTTTGTCCGTATGTATGTGTGTTAATACAATTAAAAAATATCCATTATTGGGAGTTAATGCAATACTCAAATATTATCAACCCTTAACAACTCATTAAAATTAGGTGCTCGTAACATTTTGAAGTTCAAATTAAAATAAAATTAAAAAGACACTTTATGTAGCCCCTAGTTTGAGAACTAATTATGATTAAGACGTCTCTTAAGCGAACTTCAGTTAACTGAACCTAAAAACGGACCAATTTTTTAAAGGTATTTTTTTACTTTGCTTAGACATGACCCTCCATTTTTCAAAAAATTAGGCTTAACTCGCCATGTGCATCATCCCGCTTGTATCTTATGCATTGACTCGCTTGTATCTTATGCATACATGGGTAAGTCTAATTGTTAAAATTCTAGGAGTATCTCTAAATATAGCATTATCTAAATGGGTAAAGTAAAAACCCTTTTTTAAATAGTAAAAAAATCCAACAAACCATGGTGAAAATGATCACCATATTGGGAAGATCATCTACAAATATTTTGATCCAAATATTCGACTCGAAAATGGGTAAGATGATTATTAAAAAATTCAACGACAGAACACGCACTTATTTTTAAAATTCACCTTTCTCCCACTTTCCAATCAATATTTTAATGAAATTATTCGTAGATGATATATTAACTATAAAAATCATTTCCACTAATTTTGTTTGAAAAATAATTTTTCAATTTTAAAAATTAATCCTTTCTTACAATCCGATTACTAATGTCCACTTAAATGAAAGTTTTGATTATTTCTGCATATGCCCAAAACACTTTAAAAATTATTTTTTTACATCTATATATTTGTAAATACCTATAACATTTTAATCTAAAATTCTTGATTGCATAAAAATTATAATATTTTAATCTAAAATTACCCTGAAATTGAATCCTAAAATTTTCCCTAATATTAACCTTAAAATTCACCTGAATGTTAAACCTAAAATTAAAGGCAAGGGAAATCGAGAGGAAGAGAGAGAAGACATACCCGTCAAAATGGGAGGGGTCACTAATGGATGAGAAATAAATTTTTATTTCTACAAAAATTGAAAATCTAGAAAATAAAACCATAAAAATAGAGTTAATAAGATAAATAATATTTATAGAAAGAAAAATATATAAGTTTCTTAACCTAGTAGAATAAAAAAAAAGGACATTGTGAACTTGTGTTGTGTTATAATTTTTGGGCCGGGGAGGAAGTGTGTGTATGGAGAACAAGTTAAGAGAATTTGAGAGCTTTAGAATGAAAAAAAGAACAGGAAAAAAAGCGGGTAGTGAGTTGTGCTAAAAAAAAATTAGCTTTTAATTTTAAGGTTTCAATATTTACATCTTTTTAACCTAGGTTTTGAATGTTCTAATTTTTACCCCTAAATTTCTTTACATACAATTTTTTTTAAATCGTGGGGGCTTAACCCCTCACATGCCCCCACCTCCCTCCATCCCTCACTATATATATACACACACACACAAAAGTGGTAAAATCATCCTTTCCAAATTCCAATTAAACCATATCCATCACCAAAAACACTTACGGGTGTTGTCATTTATAGATGGGGAGAAAAAAGAGGAGAGAATAGAGGAGAAAGTAATGGAGAGAGAGCGAGAGACTAATAAAGCCCAAATTTTCTCTCTTTATCAAAATGATTTTAGCAATTCTTAGATACTTTATAAAGTGCCATGATACCATCATGTTAAAATAAATATTTTTTTAAATAAAGAATATATACTTATTCATTATTAACTACTCTCTTAAATAAATTTCGATCGGTAAGAACAACCCTTATGTATAAGTCAAATATTTATTATTATTCTAAAACTAAACCTTATGGGTACCCAAACTCCACGTTGCTAATTGATACACACTACAAATATATCAAGAGAAAAGCAATGAACAAAAAAGTTTTTGTGGGTCCCATTTGAGGCGAAATAGAGAATTGGAGAAAGAAAGAAGAATAAATCTAGAGAGATCCAGAAAAAAATCTAATTTTGAAACCCACTGCATTAAAAGTTCATACCTTATTGTTGTGGGTCCCGCCAGGACATCAAAATGTGCATTAAAAATTTGTACCCATTTTTGTCTTATGTGTGGGCTTCAAAATTGGGTCCCAAAAGTGGCTCTCCCTATCAACACTAAAAAAAAAGAA
This sequence comes from Sambucus nigra, assembly GCA_949130495.1. NCBI lineage: Eukaryota > Viridiplantae > Streptophyta > Magnoliopsida > Dipsacales > Adoxaceae > Sambucus > Sambucus nigra. Next base: position 355,805,964 of record OX422222.1, on the reverse strand, counting down.
ATATATGTGAATGGAGGGTGGTCTAAATATGAATGGAAGTAGAATAGAAGTCAATCTTTGGCACAAAACATGTTATTCCATTTGAAGGAAGGACCGTAGGTCAAGTAGAAATGATGTTTTTTTAGGCTCATATAGTTAAGGATGTTCATGGTCCAGTCCGGTCCGATTTTGAGGCATTTTGTGGATCGGATCGAATTAATCGATCCTATAAAATTCAGGTCTGAGATCGAATCGGACCGTCGGTGTCGGTCTTATTCGGTTTCATGTCTGTCTGGGTTCGAACCCAGTCTTATTCAGTCTAAAACATAACTGTTTTATTTTAATAATAGTAGTTTTATTATATCATTACTTTTTACAATAACAAGCACTCTTTTTTAATAATATGAATTGTTTTTAATATATTTATATACATTTACTCAATACAATATTTACTCAAAAACAAAGCAAAATTTTTACTCAATACATTTGAATAAACTTTCTGAATTTATGTCACACAAATAAAAACTATTTGACTACAACATAAAACAATAAAATTTAGAAAAAAACACGAAAAAGGTTTCTCAAATAGAAATAATGTAAACATATGGTTTATCAAAAATAAGTAATGTAAAAAAAGTTATAAGCGTTGGTCGGCGGTCTGAATTTTTGGAGTTCGGCAATTTTATATATGAGCGTTGTTGGCGAGATGTTGTTTGAGGTCGAATGTTGTTAGGGTCTTTTTAGGACTGGGGTGGTGAGGAGGATGTTGGTGAGGAAGATGGCGTCATGCAGTTTCAGGGATGAATAGAAGATGGAAGAGATAAATAGGAGGGGGAGCTCATAGAGATGGAGAATGTAGAGAGAGAGAAAAGATGAAGAGGAGGAAGCTCAGAAAGGGAATGGAAGCAATAGAGAAGGGAAATGTTAAAAAAATTTAGGGCTTTTGTGTGTATAGTAAGGCCCGTTTGGTTGTCCCAAAATTATAAATTGATTTATTTATAAATTGATTTATTTATAAATTTATTCATCAATTGCATTTGATTTCATTAATGAAATGATTCAGTAATTGCCCAATTTTAGCTCATGTGTAAAACCTGAAATTGAATTATTTCACAAAAAACGTGAAACACATCCATTTGAAATAGGAGTTACATAAAGTGCATGTTGTTCTCTCTCTTTTCCTCCCTTCCCCCTTCCCCTCCCCCTCTTAATTTATTTTTATCTTTTTTCCTCATAAAACCTTAACATCAATTTCGGATTACCAAACATTATGTAAAATTGGATCTAAACTCATTTCAAATTGACTCATTTACAACTAATTCACAATGAAACAATTTACATAATCAAACAATTTGTGCAACTAAACAGGACCAAAATAAATGTAAAAAAAATATCTATTTTTTCAATATTTAATAAAAGTTGTCGGGTCACCGAACCGAATGAAGTGATCCTTCACATTTTAAGACCAAATTAAGACCGAATTTTAAAAAAATTGCAAAAGTAGGTCTGATCTGAGTCGATTTTTTTGTTTCTTCGATCCATTCGAATTCCTGCATATGCTCCATAAATAAATCATCCCATTTGAGGGAAATGGAAATGTGTTAAAAGATGTGTATTTAGATATATATACCCCGCGAGTGATACTGTATTGTCACAGTTGAAATGTGTGTGTGTGTGTGTGTGTGTGTGGTGGGGGACAATGTTGCACACATGCCGGTCTCCAACATGAGTTTCGATGGACTAAATGTAAACATTCAAGCCACCCATTCTGACTGACCTTAGCAACATCTAGATTTTCATTACACATCAGGGTTGTTCTAAAAGGGATATAATTTAGTCACTGGGAAAAAAGGATTCATTCATCCATGCATGTAATAAGGAGGCGCAGCTAATCCCACCACTGCCATGACTTGAATCACTGACAACTTGTCATACAGGAGGCGCCACCCCCACGTTGCTTTGCTTTTATATGCAAATGGAAGCCGTGCGCCCCATTATACATTCATTTTATAATATTTACGTATCAGATCTGGGCTCCATGTTAGGTTTCTATTTTTCTTTTACCCTTTTTGGGATCCATGTTTTATTTATTTTTTATTATTATTATTTTTTGTGTGTGTGTGTGTGTCTGGTTTTGAGTGGTGGTGGTTGTTGATCCATTCATGTAAGCTACCGTAAAGTAAACGTGTGACTGCAATGAAAGATATCTGATTCTTATAAATATTTCTTACAAATTCTTAACTTAAAGAGTAATGACATGCATATGTTTGTAGTTTATCATGGATTATATGTGCTGATGTTTTATCTTATATTGTTGTATTGAAAATGATGTATTGATCTGTATAGATTCAGAGAGATTTTTTTATCTAAATATTCTAAATATCTACGTGATAAATAAATTAATATTCTCCCAATTCGTAACAGCGATAGGTTTGCTTGTTCTAGTTGCTACAAACTAACTCAAACTAGTATGCAGTTCACGTGATGCGTGGGCGGGTTATAAATAAAATATTAGATTGCAAACGTAAAACGTATGTAAAAAGTGTTCTTGAACTTAAAAAACCGAAGTGTGGGAGTAATTTAAAAAAAAAAATTATCACGTGAATGGATCCATCAATCTTATACAAATTACTGGAAAAAAAAAGTGCACCCGCAAACAAAATCTCAAAAACAGGTCAATATCAATAACTAATAGAATAATATGCAAACATAAAGTTTTCACATAAAATTAAAGGTATTAAACCTATTACTATGTTCTTGCTAGAAAATAATAGTGTGTACATCTATGCTTCTTTTCAATAGGATAACAATTTAAGAGTAATACATGAGTCCAATTGCATTCCTTTCAGCTTCCTCCAAGTCTGCCAGAAGTGCAAAAAGGCAAAAACTAATTAATGATCTTGATTTTAAAAAAATATAATGTTCAAGATAAGAGAGAGAACGATAGTAAGTATTAAAGGATCATTAACTCTTTTAATATTATTGTATTAAAGGTATATATATTAAAGGGAAAGACACACACACACACACACACACACACACACACAGAGAGAGAGAGAGAGAGAGAGAGAGAGAGAGAGAGAGAGTAAAAAAACTTTACCATCACACAGAATAAAGGAAAGCCTATACATTACTTAGCAAATTCAAGGATATTAACTAAAGTCAACTTATTAGGAGAAAAAGGAAAACACTTTACCCACCTGCAATGGCTCTTATCATTTTTCATTGTATTTGCATTTACAATCACCAAAATCGATCTCATGTGCTGCATTCACTGAAATCCAGGTCTCAAGTCTTTGATATGTATAAGTCTAAAATCCAAATGTGAGTGGTTGTTTTAACATACAACTAATATGAATGCATCAATTTTTTATACTAAATAAAAAAGGATTAATGTAGTTCCTAAACCAAAATCAAACGATCAATGAATTCTTCAATTTCATCACTCACAATTGAAAATCAAATTTTGTAAATTCAAAATCGAAAAAAAATTAAAGCGGAGGAAACCGTAGTATTTAGGGTCGAGCCCCATCACACTAGGTCTATCAAAATTGATCCTCAGTATTTAAAAATGAGATATGAACAAACCCTATCAAATTTCATATAAGTAGCCTCATTTGGGGATGATACATTAATGGGTTTCGAATTTGTGGAAGATACAATGGTAACAATATTAATGTGATTATGGTTTGTGGAAGATACAAATGTAGTAACCAAGCCTCTTAGTACAGTGGTATAAAGGTGCCTCTAGGACAGACTTGTGGTCGACTGGGTTTGCTCCCCAGTTCGACTCCCGACACTTTCAAAATAATGTTTGGCTAGTAGAAACCACGAATCACGAACGGGAATTAGTCGAGGTGCACGTAAAGCTGGCCCGAACACCACATGGAAAATCATATGATTAGAAGGTCCGGGGACTCAGTTACGGAATAGGAAGGTGTTAGACACCCATTTCGTCCCTTCGGTCTCTCATGGGCTATATTAATCTTCTTTTTTTTCTCCGTGATATGTGTGTACATGTCTATTATATAAGTAAGGGGAGAATGTTATTATCTTACTCGCGTCATAGAATGGATAGAGTGGAATCATCCGTAGGAGTGTACCCAAAAATAATAATATATATATGATATAATTGTTCACCGAACCACGAATCGCTAGGGAAGAGCAATTGTACACATCTAATGAAACACAAATATGTAGGAGTCCAAGACTCACGAAAATAGATATAATATAATATGAAAGATATAAAATGACAGGGGAGGAGTTGAATCTTGAGATTAGTCCAAGATGCCTACGTAGCCTAAGGGTCATCAAAGTCCACGTAATTCAAAAATTGTATAGGGGTGGGGTTCAACCCATAAATTCAAAGGTAGGACTCATTTTGTGTACTTTTGGAGAAAAATTATATGTAAGTGTGAAAATGTGAGAAAATGAAAGTCTTACTTTCGGAATTTATGAATAAACCCCTTTTTGTCTTTTGGGGGGTTTTATGAAAATAAGTTGTGTGCAACACGACCAATAAAAATTGAAGATTATTATATGTGAGATGATAAAACCAAACTATAGGGTATCACAAAATGAGAATAAAGTGAATAATAATACTAAGATGAATAAACTAGAAAAAGAGTGAGGGGTGGACCTTCTTCATAAATCTTTATTGCTAAATTTAGAATGTAAATATGCTGATTTTTGTAATGGAATTAGGGTAGTATAGTAGGATGAGGTGGGTGGCTAAGTGAGGTAAGGAAGTGCAGTGAGGGAATGTTGGAAAATGGATTTTTTTGGAAAAGGGAAGGCTCTGAATTCGAGGAGAATGTTTGCTGACTGTTGAGAGCGGTCATTTCCAAGGGTGAGGTCATGGGTCTTTTATAGTGGATTTTAGGGTTAAGGGGGGTACCGATAGGCATGGACCTTGGCTTGCCTATTGGAATATGGCCTGCTTTGTTGGGCAAGGAAAATTACACCCTGGCGATAGGCAGGGTGTCTAGCATGCTTATAAGCGGTACGAAACGTATTTTTTTGAAATTCGAGCATAAAATGGTAATCGTAAGTCTGAATCATGCACAGTTAGATCAGTGCTTGGAGTAAAATGGATCATTTATGCGGTCCATGAGGCCGATTCTTGCACAGGACAAACCATTAGAAAGGGCATTCAGAGCCCTTCAAGGATTTATTGAGCTTTGCTCATATCAAAGAGTTAACCAGAGTCAAACGGTGCTCAGGAGCATCCGGAGACCTCCTAATCAGTACTCGGAGTATAACCTAAGGTTTCTGGTGAGTGGAGGAGTGTTAGGTACCTAAGGAGATGCTCATAGGGGTCCTAGGATGGGTTTTCTATAAAGCCCCTTGACGGGCGAGCATGGAACAAGCAAAGGTCATCAAAAGATAAACACCACATCGATGTTGGAAAAGAGGAGTGAGGTTAATTATACGGGCTTAAGGTGAAGGAGGTGATCGATTCAGAGGGTCGAGGTTGAGGATCTAGGGGATGAATGTGACCGATTCTGCAAGTCGAGGTCAATTCTGTAAACCTAGGGGACAGAGGTAGCTGATTCTACGGGCCGAGGTCAATTCTGCAAAACTTAAGATGTAGCGACTGATTATACAGGTCGAGGTCAATTAAGTGAACCTTCAGTTGTAGTGACCGATTCTACGAGTTGAGGTTAATTCTGCGGAAGTAAAGGAGAGATGATGAATTATGCGGGTCGAGGTCAGTTCTACGGACCTTAAGTTTTGCTTTACGGATAATGTCTTTATTGGGGAAATGAGTAGAGGGTTTTGTGCAGCTGCGCCATTGGTTTCACTGGGGAATGAGCTAACTTATGGTTCCTATTAGGGAAGGTGTAGAAGGTTTGGGTACAGGTGCACCTTTGGTTCCGCTGGGAAGTAGGTTGATAATAAAAGAGGGTGATATTGAACCAACCGGGGATTTTAACAGTCTGTAAGGGGATTAGTGCTCCAAAAAAGGGTTTCCTGAGGAAAATAACGTTCTGTGTTTTTATAGGGATTTTTAGAATTTTTTTGACAATTTTTGGATTTTTTTTGGCATTTTCGGGAAAAAATTTATAAGGGGGTGCTGATAGGAAAGTCTGGGGAGGTGCCTATCAGCATAGGTCACGATCTTATGGGCTTCATGAGGAAGGGTAAAAGGCACTGTCGATAGGCAAGATCAGGGGTCTATCGATCGACATCCCCTTTAGCCTTCTATAAAAAGAGGGCGACCCCACCTCATTTTTCACACTTCTAAGCAATTGACTCTCTTGATTTCTCTCTCTAAAATTCATTTTCGAGTTCCTTCTACCTTAATATTTCAAAAGGAGGGTACTTCCAGCATTGCTAACAACGAGCGGGTGTCTGTTGGAGACTAGGCAGGTTTGGAGTGGCGGGATATGGTGCCACTTGAATTGGGCAATGAGAATGCCTAAGACTCTTTCGAGTTGGTGACTGATGAGAGAATCTTGTTGCGCAAGCCAGGACAAGCCTGCACACCACCCTTTGTCGAGGGTGGAAAACCCTAACGGCTATGTGAGTACTTTTCTTTTCCATTTCTTTTCTCTTTTTCTTCTTGGGCTAATAAAGGGTTTTATTTGGTTTCTTACAAACCGATATGCTTCTTCTAGCATCCAATCATAGGGGATTACCGGGATGAAGGATATATGGTACCATCTCCCTGAGTCAGTGCAGTGGATAGTGGCATCCATCAGTTTTTGTACTTTAGCGGATGCACTGAATGACACGTCACGCTCTTCTGCAGTTTTGTGTATGCTTGGTGAGAGGTGGTTGGATACGACCCACACAATCCATATAGGGATTGTGGATATGAAAGCTACTCCCTTCGACGTCCATCAGGTAACGAGGATGGATTATGGTGGGCATCAGATTAAGGTGGACCGTACTTTACGAGTCACAGAGGAGGCGGTGTGGGCTGCCTTGGGGGATGTGGTAGAATCATGTTGGGGGTTTCTATCTATATTTTTGTGCTGAAAGAGACTCTATTGAATAGGTAAGTTGATTAAATGGACGGGCGATAGTTGAGACAAGCATCCTACTTATTTATTTTGCTTTTAGGGGGGGGGGGGGGGGGGGAGGGTTTGTAGTGGCGACGAGTGGGGACATCGTCCATCTTTAGTTTTTTTTCATATTTATGGATTAATTCGGACGTTCATCCGTATAATTGGTGGATCTTCACTTTATTTTCCCTTTATGCATCATTGGATGCATTCAGTCGGTGCTATCGACAGACATTCACAAGACCCAAGTACCTTCTAGAGGTAATCCTTAAGTTTAATTTCTTTTTTATTTTCTTTCAGTCCTTTTTTGTTTTCTTTTTCTAATTTTTAGGGTTTGCCTTTTGCAAAAGTGGTTTTATGAGGTGAGAGGGCTTATGCAGTACTGGTGTCCCTGAAACATAGCTGGTTAGATGACTTCTGCAGGATGTACCAATGGAGGAAGTCAAACAAACATTCGAACTAATCCCTAGCTTTGAAGGACGTGCGGAAGGTACTCAACGACCTAACGAGTGATCAGGTTAGGTTTTTTGTCCTTTGTTGCTTTATGAATTTTGGTAATATTTTTCTTCTAGGCATTTACTGACTCTTGGCTGGGGATATAGGTGACCTTATACCCTTGGAGTCTTCCTTTGAGGGTCGCGGGGGCTACGAGCATACATGCACAAATAAGCTTATTATTGGCGCATGAGTTTGGATACGTCTGGTACCATGAAAAACGAGTGGTTCATCAAATTATGGAGAGAGAGGTGTAGGTCCCACCATCATCATTCTCGGAGTATATGAGGCGAGTGAGAGAGATGAAGGATGAAATCAGGGCAACAGCGATGGAGGGGGAGCCCTACACATTCTACACTGATATAACGACGGGTTATGACTACCTGGACTTCGTGACCAGCTGGTTGATGCCTTCATGCATATATGACATGGATAATATGCCTCCTCATGCCACTACTTTGGGGAGGGGTACCAGTGTACCTGTGGCGTCGGTACATAGCACTGGAGATGACATGGCTGCAGCAGCGGAGGAGGTTTCATTTATTCAGGTCACTCCTCCTTCTTATCACTTCCGGTTGAGTAGTGGGGAGGTTTTGAGGTTTCCCCACCGCCCCATGCACCGATGGTCTGGTTGACAGGGCTCACTAAATATGCTTTCCGTCATGAGGTATACTTCTTACTTTCTCTTTTATTTTCAGTTCCTTCTTTAATTTTACCTTTATTGACTTGCTCGAATTTTATTATTTTGTTCTTTCTTCTTTGCAAACTATACGAGTGTCGACCACTTGGCTAAAGTACATTAAGGATTGGATGGAATCGACGTCTTCCTACATGAGAAAGTCAACCACTTCATGTATGGTTGTGTCGTCTTCCACATCTGATTAGGGAGTGGAGGGTCTACCGCTCGTTGCATCGGGAAACGCATACACCGCGGAGGTTGAGGGTTAGTTTGAGAGGGGTTTTTTGGGGGTTCATACAATGTCCCATTGTATCTTTTTCTTCTTTCCTTTTTTGCACCTGCCGGAGATGTATATATATATATATATATATATATATATATATATATATATGTGGAATGCATTTCTTTTTGGTATATTTCTTGATTTAGTGACTTAACCTACATGCATTTTGATTTTCTATTGATATTTCTCATTTATTTGCAACAAAAGTATGGAAAAATGGGCTTGAAGAAAAATGTTATTTTGTGAAAAAAAGAGTAATAAAAATGAATAACATTGGAGATTGACTTTTTCCAAATAAGAAATTTTGGAAATTGACATAAAAGATGAAAAAGGGATTTTTCTAAAAAAGGGGGCTGTCAATCGGCATGCCCCTTGTCCTGCCTATCGGCATAAGGGTCAATTCAAAATCACTCATTTGACTCTGATTGCACTTTCTTCGTACTTTGAGTACTATAAGGGTAGAGAAATTGATGAGGTTTTGAATGGTTCAATTTTGTGAGTATTATTAGTATAAAACGGGGCTTTGGGGGTGTTTCCTTCACCATCACTATTATCCACATTCTCTACTCTATAGCTTTTTTCTTCTTTACTAATAATTTTCCCAATGTATGAGGTCTTTTTTGCCTACCTCAAAGGTTTAGAGGCAATGTGACTCTACAATGTTGACTATAAAATCTTTAGTTTGCATCGGGTCTCCTTATAGGGTAATCGTGCCATAGAGTGGAATATTCTAGAAGTGGCGGTACAGTTCTGGTGCCCCAAAGATCATGTTTCTCGATTTGGCCTAGACGACATGTGCCATGCCTATGAGGAGTTTTTTGCAATGCTGAGTGTTAGCCCCGGTGCGATGGTAGCTATGCCTAACTTATCTCGTTATCCCCGGGTGTCTTTGGAGGAATTATTTCTTATCTCTTCTTTAGTTTCTCAGCCATTGGTACATGAAGTAAATATCGTCCTCCCGACAGTTATGAACTCGATGTGCTGGAGGAATTTTTCTGGTTTTGTTGGAGTTGTAGTCTTGGGCCTAATTATTAGGCTATTATTAGTGACAAGTGACATGACGTCTGATCCCCAAGTAGCCACAATAGTGGTGTGGATGTCTCACCGCTGTAGTCATGCGGTGGTGGTGTTGGCAGAGACCTTGAACGACCTGGATGTCTAGAAGGAAGGTCGTTATGACTTTCTGCAGGGGAGCCCTATTATACTGTTCATGTGGATTTTTGAGTGATTTCACATGTCCTCTGTAGGATGTCCCTAATTTCTTAACTAGACCATTCTTTAAGTTTGGCCCTTCAATAAAAAATCGGGTCAGCCTATTCATGGAGCACGAGTCTCACTGCCTTCGTTGGCTTGTGTCATGGTAGGGGGACTTGCAACCCATTTTACATTTAAGGGAATACTGATATATGAGGCAAGTTGGCCTTCGCTAGAATTTCTTCTATTTTCCTTGCCTGCTTCTGCACCAAGCCGGGTGGGAGAAGATCGTTCCTCCTCGTATAAATAATTTTTTTTCCAATGAAGGACTTGTATGTGTCTATGGATTATCTTAAATGATTATAGAAATGGGTAGTTGGGAATATATTGGTGGAAGGGACTGGGAGAAAAATGCTCGTTGATTTTGATACCATAGAGGAAGGTATTGCGGTTTCGTCAAAATTTTCGAAGCATACCATTGTATGGAGTGCATATGGAATACAAATTAGGAGTGGGAGATTTGGAGACCTCCAGAAGCATGCAATGATGATGAGGCAGGGTCGTCTGTAGCTGAGGGGAAGTCTTATGAAGCTAGTTTTGTTTGGGTTTTTGTGGGTAATTTATAGGTGTTTGGTATGTTTTTGGATTTTCTTATGAGGATGGTTATTAGTAAGGACTGGTAGGTTGTTAAGGGATAAATATAGGTTTTTAGGGGAGTGGTTTATTTGACTCCCATTATGTTATTTCGGGTAACAATCGTATTTCGTGATTTGAAATAAAAGTTATTTTGGTATGTTTTTTGATGAATTTTTTATTTAAATTATCTATACCAATCATTAAGGCATACATAATCCTTTTGTTCATGTAAATAATGAGATGGATAGTCATTCTCGGGGGAAGAAAAGAATGGCATTTTATGAAAAAGAAAGGACTGCACCTATGTGTCATATGGGCTGTCAACATACCTCTGTGGATGTTGAAAATTTACGAGCATCATTTTTAAAAGGGTTCTTTAAGAAGATCAGGTCCCATGTAATTTTGGGTAGGGTAAATGAAGATACTTGTTTTAGAATAGAAGGGGGATGAGAAGAGTTGTAGAGCGTCGAGAATTCAAATTAAGGATAGAATTTCTTGAGATGGTCCATATTGACTGGACGCACCATTTCTTCTCCATCGAGATCCATGAGTATAGTGGCATCGCCTGATAAAATTTTCTTTACAAAATAGGGGCTACTCTAATTAAGTTTGAATTTCCCTCTGGGGTCCCATAAAGGTTCTACGATTTCTTTGAGGGCAAGGTCTCGTTGTTGGCTACCGCGATCTATGACTTTCATATTGAATGATCTCTCTATCTGGCGATGGTACAAATGTTGTGTTATAGAGCTTTTAGACTCCTTTCATCCAAGAGTGAGAGTTTTTCATAGAGGATCTGATACCAGTCTTCCTCATTTCATCGCTTTCTGTGTGATGTAAATAATGTCTAACTCATCTAGCAACATCAACCAGTGGTCCATTCAAATTGACAAAAAAGGTTTTTCTAGCAGGTATTTTATGCGAACCATTCAAGAAACTATTCTGATGGGAAGTGCAGACATGTAATTTGCAGTTTCTGCGTGACCTAAACTAGGGCGACACACGCTTTTTCTAAGGTAATGTAGTTGACTTTATACCCGGCTAGCTTTTGACTAGCTTAATAAATGGCTCTTTCCTTATGGGAATCTTTGATGAATTGGGATAGCAAAAGTCTCTGTTGTAGTATCAGTGATGACCTAGCTGTAGAGGCATGAGCACCGGAGGTCAGGTGAGGTTTCGCTTGATCTAGTCAAAGGCTTCTTGGAACACCTCATTCTAAAATTTGGTTGAATCCTTCCAAATAAGTTTGAAAATGGGTTTGCAGATAGAGGTCAATTGGATAATGAATCTACAGATGTATTTCAGCTTACCCAGAAACCATCTTACTTCTTTTCCCATCCGTGGTGGTGGCATCTCGAGTATGGCTTTCAGTTTGGCGAGGTTTACTTTAATTCGTTTCTCATTGGCTACGAACCCAAGGAGTTTCCATTTAGTGATGTCGAAGACACACTTCTGTGGGTTGAGCTGCAGTTGGTACTGTCGCAGTCATTCGAAGAACCTTCTCAGGACGGAGATGTGACCTTCTTGAGTCTTGGACTTGATGATCATTTCGTCAACATAAACTTCAACCTCCTTATTAATGAGGTCATGAAGAATGGTTATGGTGTCCCTTTGGTAGGTAACCCCAGCATTTTGGAACCTAAACGGCAAGACGGTGTAGCAGAAAGTTCCACATGGTATGATGGAGGCAGTTTTCTCCTAGTAGTTAGGGTGATTTTAATCTAGTTGTAGTCAAAAAAATTATCAACAAATGATTTTAGGGTGTGGCTAGCCGTGTTGTCTACAGTCATGTCAATGTTGGATAATGGGTAATCATTTTTAGAGAATGCTTTGTTAAAATCTCAATAGTCGACACACATGATGGCTTTTCCTCTCGATTTTGGCACGGAGATGATGTTTACAAACCATGTAGGATATTTGACCATGCGAAGGAAACCCATGTTCAGCTATTTTACTACTTCTTCTTTGACCTTGAGGGGTCATTCCAATCAGAGATTCATCAAATTCTGCTTGACAGGTTGAATTTCTAGGAATTTTGGGATCTCATGCTGAGATATCTCTGGGTCAATGTCAGGCATGTCATCGTAGGACCACGCGAAGACGTCTAAAAACTCTTTCAGTGGATCTTCAAATTGCGCTCTCTCATGATCGTTGAGAGTTTACCCTATCCTTATCTCACGCGGATGGCTACTAGAATCGATGTCATCATTAGTTTGAATATGGTTATGTTGTTTATTTTTTCCTTATTAAGATTAGTTAAAAATTATTCATTTACAAAATCATCATCATCAAGAGTTTTATTAGAATCAATGCAATTAATATAAGGCACAACAAGATACTCAAAATATTCATTTATTTCATTATCAGCGAATACAACAATGAGAACCTCGTCAAAAGAGGCCTTAGTTACATTGACATCAGGAAAAGGAGAAACAAAAACACATGCAGAGGTTTTTTGAATGGGAAAAATAATAGGTTTGGCTAGGTTTGAACATGTTGGATTGGGATGGCATGCCAGTTTAGGATAAGTTCTTCAACAGTTATGATTTTGGCAAACTTGTCTGAAGATACAGCATCTTAGTGGATCACGCAGAGACTAAACCCCAGTATCTGCAGGTCAGAGGATTCCTCGGAGTAGCTACCCTCAGAGTTTTTAGTGATTTTCATGGTTTCCTCGATAAAGGTTTAACCTCATGCTTCCATTAATCACCCCATGTATTATCATCTTGGAAGAAGATCTTCAGCCCCGGTTTCATCTTTTTCTCAATGGGGTGATATCATAGCTCAGAAAATGTGCAAAAGGGGAGGTCTTTGCCTTCTTTGATAACCTTCCATTCAGAGAGTTTCCTAAAATAATATTTTCACCTTCCAGACTTATTTCTTGTCATGGTTATCGGAGTTCTTTGAGTATGGATGGTGAAGACTAGTACCCAGGCTGCATGGGGGAAAGAATTCTTTTAGGACTACATGCTTAAGGATCCCTTGTTGGTGTCGTCCTAACTTCATTCTGAGCATGAAGTTCATATTCTTGAACATATGGGTTACATTTACATTTCCATGAGGGTTGTGATCTGGACAAACCTAATCTTTGTGATTATCTCCCACTAGGACAGGGAGTGGATCAATTCTGAAGTCGAAGAGGATCATGTCATTGGTCCCGTAATAAATATCCAATACTAGGTTTCTAGTGCTAGCACTATCTGAACTGTCATCATCCCCAAGGATGGTAATGACCTCACCTTTAGCGAAGAACTTTAGTTTATGATGGAGAGAGGAAGATACTCCTCGAATGCTATGAAGCCATGAGCGGCCAAGGAGTAGATTAAAATAGGCAACTATATTGATGACTTGGAACTCGGTCAAAGGGTTGATAGGGCCAGCCTCTAGTGTACGCTTTATAAAACCCATCACTTCTAGAAAGGTGTTGTCATAGGCACGCACGACGCCAGATGTGGGAGTGAGATCACTGACTTTCAATCCTAGGCAGTTGAAGGTTCCGAGTTGATAGACATTGAGAGCGGATACATTGTTTATAAATGACAGCGGGATTATTTTCCCTAAAACTTTAACGGAGATGTTGAGAGCATAATTATGATTAGGGATAAATTTTGGTATTTCTTGTTTGGACAAATAGAGGAGTTTTTAGTGGTCAAGGATCCAACCATATTCAAGACTTCTTAGGGAGTGGTAGAGGGAGAAACTGTGGATCTTGTGAGGAGATTTATTAGATAATTTTGATGCAGCTGGGAGGACATAAGAGTCCCTATAAGGTGAGGTCTGCTTGGGTTTTCTTGAGATGGTCGAGAACTTTGCTTTCTTCAGCAACCATCTTTGGTATTGGGAGCTCTTTATCAACTCCCTTCCCTTTATCTATTTCGATTGAATGGAGAATTAGATCTTTAGAATATCACCCGGATCAGGTCATATGGTTAACGAAGGTGGGGAAGAATAAGAACCTCGTGACTTTATGTACTTTGGGTTGAATACACACATTTTTTATTTCTCCTAACAATTCTTTGAAAAGATCATTCCACATAAGTTGTTAACTAAACTGGCTTCTTCATGATTTGGTTCATCATTTGAGCCAAAATCACCCCTCATCCGGTGACGACGATGTCCTCTTGCCAACAATAATCGATGCATTTAACAACTTCCACTACATCATCAAACAGGTCTTACTGCTTAGCGTGGGAGTGCAAAAGTAAAGGGACCAGACGTCCCTGAAGTTTAAAGGTTGTGAGCAACTCAGGGGTGCTTCATATCTCCCCTTTCTGGAAAAATATATCGAACATGATCTGTATAATATCATCCAGACAGATTTCCCCTATGAGTACCACCCACTCATCTGATTCTCGAGCTTATTTTTGGGCTTCCATGAACAAGTCACTAAATCTATAATAGTTGATGGACATTTTAGTGGGAAAATTTTACCCCAAACCTTTGGAGTTGGTCTAGTATTGTAGGCAAATCCATGCCTCCCCCTTCTAATGGGGTGCAGACGGCAATACAAGCTTACATAAGGAGCGACAGGGCTTGGCCGGCAAAGCTTGTGGGATGCAGGAGAAATGACGGGCAAACCTTGAGTGGTTTGGGTGAGATCGGGGACATGTCGGGTATCTTGGCAGGCACAAAAGGGTTAAAATCTACATTATTTCCTAGAAATATAGCACTTGTTCTAGTTCCATGTGCTGGGAGAGTATTGTGAGTGGTGTTGGGCTTGAGATTAGCTAGTGGGGCGATGATACCCCGATTTATAAGGCCATGGATCACATTTTTTTAAGTGAAAGCATTGTTCGGTGGTGTGGCTTATGGCTTGGTGAAAGTCACAGCGGGTATCATGCTTGAAGTTTTTAGGAAGTGGGTTTGACAATGGTTAGGGCACCAACAATTTGATGAGGTTTGGGGTTAGCACGGCTTAGTATACCTTCAACAGGGGAGCATGGATCTCAGCGTACTCTTTTCTAATAGGATTTGGGTGACTTTTTGGTGCCCAAGAAGTAGTAGGTTGTGATATGTTGTTGATGGCTGAGACTGAGGTATTGACATCCTTGTCGTACTTCCTTGGTGTCAACTGTCCGATCAACTTCTTTGGTTCAGAATCCACTTTGGTAACACCTTATTCAATTTCCACACCAGCCACTCAGAAGGATAAAAAGTGCAGGTAGTACTATCCTCCCATAGATGCTCGGATATGAGGCAAGAAGTTCTTCTTAATAATGCTCACTTGTTCCTCCGTTGAGGGCCAGTTGGTCATACTGGAGGGCTTTCTCTCTCCACCTCCCAATCAAGTTACTGACTGATTACCTGGGATTTTTCTTGAGCAACTCTAGGTCTCTACGTGTGACCTCTATCTCTTCATTGTATTTGTATTGAGCCATGAATTCTCATGCTAAATCCTCTAAACTAAGAATTATAGATTATTTGAGCGAAGAACCATCGAAGAGAACTTTGTTTCAAGGTTTGTGGAAAAATTTGGGCCACTATTTCTTCTGAGGCACCGATAAGGGTCATGGCTCGGTGGTAGATGTGTAGATGCACAATTGGGGGCTCGTTGCCTCTGGACTTCTCGATGTCCCGAATCTTGAACTTTTTTGGTAATTTGGCCTTAGGATAGGGAGATATGTGGTTGTAATCCATGTAGTTTCTGGAGATCTTGAGTTGATCAAACTTCTTTGCCAGTATTTTGACGTCTTCCTTGACCTTGTTTAGCTCTTCTTCTTTAGGGTACACAGGTACTGGAAGATTACCCCTTGGTTAGGAAAGTTTCAAAATCAAGAGTTGCGCATGTGGCAGCCCATTTGTAGGTGGGGCATGCGGGACATGTTGGTATTCCTCTGGACCCAAATAGTCTCGGGGGCAGTGGACCCATAGAATAATGAAAGAGGACCTTAGGTTCATGAGCTTTAGGAGTTCGGGATTGAAGGTTATTAATCTTGGCACTGAGTTGGGCTAGGATGGCCATAAGATCTAGCTAGACATTTAGTGCTTGATCGACCTTCTCTATGAATAACTTACGGAGGTAGATCTCAAATTCGGTCGAAGTATAAGAAGAATCAGTGGAGCTTCGAGGTGGTTTGAAGGAAGACCGAAGCCAATAGGAGCCAGGCCAAAGTCAGGTATACGATCGACCATAGAGAGAAAATGGTTTTGGTTTATTTTTAAAAGAAAAAAGGAGTATTTTTGGTATTTTAAAAAAAGGGAAAATATGTTTTTGGTATTTTTTCTTTTGAAAAGAAGGAAAAGAGGGAGAAACCTCAGCATGATTATTATTATTATTATTATTATTATTATTATTATTATTATTATTATTATTATTATTATTATTATTATTATTATTATTATTATTATTATTATTATTATTATTCAGTTTTTACTTGTATTATGTTTTCTTAAATGGAAGAAAAATATCGGATAGGACCCAAGCCTGGGAAAAGAAAGGGTTTAAACTATAAGACATGGTTTGACTTGTTTGCAGTATCATGGACAGGGTCCTATTTTAAAAATGGGCAAAATAGCATGAACATTTGGGTGGTATGGCAACCCAGAATTTTAGTAGAGTTTCGCATGGTGACCAGTAAACTAATTATGAGTGCCCTAAGGTTGACGCATATATGATATTTATGCATCTAGTGGGTTAGTGGAAGGGTTCCCCCCTTTGGCATGAGTTCCATGATATAACTCTTGCCTATAAGGGAAATCATTCATCAGTATGTGTGGACAAGCCATTTGATATACTTGAGTGTAGGTGAATTACCTCACAATATATCTCATGGGGATGGTACGTGTGAGAAAAAATTTAATATACTCGATGTACGTGATGAGTTTCCTACTATATACCTCCCATCGTGAGTTCGAACAAACGGTATGATGCGGGGAGGGCTGTGTAGTGCATGTTAGTAAAGGTGAAACTATATACGAGTTTTAGTGTGTGAAGTGATCATGGAGAATATATACAAGTGTGAGAGAGCCTGATGGAGATAAGCATGAGATAGATATATATATAAGAAGTAACCAAAGGAGTAAAGGTAACATACACTTGGGAGAATATGGACATATGTAGAAAAGTATGAGAGTGAAGAAGTAACACCCGTGTAGAAATAGAGTCGAATCCTCTAAAAAATCCTTGGTAGAGTCGCCACCGTGGCCATCCCGGTCGAATTCCTCTGGAGCGGGCTCAAGCCTCGAAGTATGGATGAGGGGAGTAAGAAGGAAGAAAAAAGGTTCCCTCCCCCTCTCTCTTATTTTTGTCCTTGTGCGTATGGGGATTCGAGGATATGAAGATCCTCTTTTTGCCATTCGTGTTGGCATCTTCACGGTCCAGCCTTGGATATTAAATTGGTTGTCATCAAATGGGGGTAACATAAAGAGATAAAGTCTCCAGTTTATGTTTCTCAAAATAGGCAAAAAAATGTCGTCGCCTTAAGAGAACGGCATTAAGATCAAACTGATGCATGCGAAACCAAGTGATTTGAAGGTCGGGGGACTAAGTTGTGGAATAGAAGATGTTAGGCACCCATTCTGCCCTCTCGATCTCTTATGGGATATATTAATCTTCTCATTTGATGTGTGTGTACATGTGTATAATATAAGTAACATGAGGATGGAATTATCTGACTGGGTTCATGGAATGGACGGAGCAGATTCATCCATGGGAGTGTTCACCAAATCACGAATCTCTATGGAAGAGAAAATGTGCACGTCGAACGAGGCACAAATATGTAGGAATCCATGACTCATGAAAATAGATATAATATAATATAAAAGATATAAAATGAAAAGGGAGGACTCGAATCTAGGGATTGGACTAATATGCCTACTTTGCCCAAGGGGCATTGCAAGAGCATAAATAAATTGGGACTTCAGATTTATTTACATTTATAATGGGAGATATTTTATTTAATAAAATCGAAGACATTTTTTATGTCTAAATTTTTTTCAAAATTTGCTGACTTTTTTCGAACGAGAAGGCATTTTCATTCGATCGAGATGTCAAAGTCATTAGAAGCCTCGTTTTAAATTTTTATCTAACATTCATCTAACGAGGGCGTACTATCTGAAGCTCATTCAAACAAAATAATATTTCATTCTAACGACCTTGATGTTGTTTGAATGATATGTTATTCTCATTCGAACGAAGATTGTTTTCGTTTAAATGAAAGATGTCACCTAGAATTTTGTGACATCTTATAAATACCTACTTAGTACAGTTTTTTAGAGAGACTTTTGCAAATCGAAAACTGCATACCTAGTGAAAAATTCCTCACTTTTTTAAGGTTTAAAACACCTTTTGTTTCACAAAATTTATCCCCAATATTTGTGTGAATCCATTTGAAACCATAAAGTATTTCATATCTAAAGTTACTTTTATGGAGAGACATTCTTTACTACTGAGCTTGTAGTTCTAGAGGGGATCACTGCTGAAGGAAGACAAAGGCTGATCGGTGGATACCGAGGGTGGACTGCTACACGTGGACCACTCAGGAGAGAATCGTATTCTTTAAAGGTTTTATTAGTAGTGTCTTGTAAAACTCTAAAGTGTTGAAATAGGTTTTATCGACAAGGGATTTTTTCTCAAATTGGCTTGTCTGCTTGCATGCTTTTGTCACCTAGCTGTATGTCTTAGGATAAAAAGATAAAATTTGGATTTATATGTTAAAAATTTAATTATATAAATATTCCATTAAGCTCGCAAGCCCACTCTCAAATTGGTATCAGATTCTATTGCATAAAATTACTTTGTGATCTTTTTTCGCAAATTATTTTTTTCTTGGATATCAATTTTTTGGAAAATTGTTGATCTTTAAAAATCGGAATTTAATGGAGAATTTGTATATTCATGTGCCCATCTTTTATGGTACCAGCTATGTACATTAGAAAGATAGGATGAGGTCTACTTTAAAGGCCATAAATGAACGTGTTTGGATAGTCTGTGAAATAGGGTGGACTCCTCCCACTGCCACAGTTAATAATGTCGTCGGCCTAAACCTGTCTCTCACTAGACAGTGAACAAATATAAATGAAGAAATTTTAATCACACGATTTAAGTGCCATCTCGGGAGTCGTCACCCCTCATAAGTTCTTCCTCATTATTATGTGCACCACGTCTAAAGAAGCTTGGGATACCCTCCAGCTCGCTCACGAGGGTACCAATGTTGTTAAAGCTTCTAAGCTAGAGAATCTCAACACACAATTTGATGCTTAAATCTGAATCTTTTGATGAGTTTTATGCACGACTGTCTGACATAGTTAACTTGAGTTTCAATTTAGATGAGCAAATACTCGAGACGTGTGTAGTTAAGAAAATCTTGAGATCACTTCCCGCTTGATTATTCATAAGGTTACCATTCTTAATTAGTTAGGGATCTTAGACACTCTTAAGTTATAAGAACTTGTAGGAGATCTTCAAACATACAAGATAGATATGTTCCCTAAAATAGTTAAGCATGAGGATAAGGGGATTGCACTTGAAGCCAAATCTAAAAAAAGAGAGGAAGTGTCTTAAAAGAGAGAGGATGCGTCATTCGATTCTAAGTTCGATTATGATTTAGATGATTTGTACTTTTTTGCTAAAAATTTCAAGAAATTTCTCAAACTCAAAAAGCAAAATACTTCCAAAGATAAGAAAAGTTTTGAGAACGAAAAAAAATTTAAATCAGGTAAGAAAAAATTTGTAAAAGAAAAGAAAGATTTCTCAAAGAAAGACGGGGATGGATGTTATGAGTGTGAGGGAACATGTCATAAAGCTCATGAGTGTATGGCTAAATTGAAACGTTAAGGGAAAGGAAAAGTTACCTTAAATGTCACGCTTAGTGATAGCGAGGTCGAGTTGATAACTTTCGGAGAAGAATCACCGCATGAATGTAACTTCAATGCATTCATGGATAGTCATGATAGTACATCTAGTGCACCTCACGAAGATAAGGAAGCTACTAAACATGAATACCTCGATAATGAGTCTAGTCGTTCCGAGGAGAGTGAGGGGGAGAATGCTTTATGTGAGAGCGAGAGTGACCTTCATCACGCCTATGTTGATCTTTACGTTGAGTCCTTTAAAATGAAGAAACAAAGCAAAGGGTTAGCTATGAGAGTTTTAGCTTTAGAGAAAGAGTTGAGAGAGGCGAAAGAGAGCGATTCCTCAATGAGAGGAGCTTTGGGAGAGATATTTTGGTTTAGTTGAGAGAGAGAATGGGGACTTGATCAATAAGGTGGTTAGCCTTATGATATATCTCTAAGAATCCGTGGAGACTAGTGAGAAACTTGAAGCCCTTGTATCCTAACTCGAGAAAGATCTAAACCATGCTCAAGAGGTCAAGGTAACTATCAAGGATACATCGAAGAAGGTAGGTAAGATGCTCCTCGGCCCTGCATTAGGTAATGTCGAGAGGCAAGGATTAGGTTATGACGGCGCATCCACTTCCCATGATGCACCTGAGACAGTTTTTGAGCTTGTGATGTACCCTTATGGCCCTCGACCTAATCCACCTAGGCGGCCTAATCCACCTAGAAGATTTAAACCTGGAAAATCAAATTGAGGTAGACCCAAACATGTCTATGTTCGAATCTTTTGCAAAATAAGAGGTCACATGAGAGAGTTTTTTATAAATTAGGTATAACTAGTCGTACACGTACTGTTGTACACCACTTTAGTGACTTTTTTGGTCTTAGGGAGCAAGTTAAATTTCTAGTCGCGACTTCACATAGTTTAATGGAAGAATTTCAACGGATATCTTTGCCATTTGAGAATGCTTCCAACATTCTGACTAAAATTAACAATACTAAGGGAAAACAAAAGGTTACTGCCACTTGGATACCTAAGCGAGATGACAAAGCCCTTATTGTTTATATTTCTATCGAGGATCAAAATACTTCCCGATGGTATTTTGATAGTGGGTGTTCTAGGCACATGACCGGTGACGTCTCACTTTTTACCCACATTGAGGATCTTAAGTAAGGAAAATTCACCTTTAGAGATGGGAGTAGATCTAGCATTATAGGACGTGGAAGTGTTGAGATACCCGGATTTTCTAAGCTAGATGATGTGTTGTACAAAATTTTTTTAAAAGTGAACTTGATTAGCATAAGCCAATTATGCAACCCAAACTTTGTGGTAAAGTTTGATCAGTCTGAATGCAACGTTTATGACCAATTCGATAAACTTTTACTATAAGGTGTGAGGACAGACGATAATTATTATGGGATTGTGCCCAAGTCCTCTTTTGTGTGCAACAGTGCCATGATCTCCACTATGGACCTTTGGCATCAACGGCGAGGTCACGTGAACTCTAAAGATTTGATAGATTAGTGAAAAAGGACCAAGTTCTTGGCTTACCATCGCTTGGGAAACCAACTTTCTTAGTTTGTGGACCTTGCCAACAAGGTATACAAAATTGAAGTCCCCATCGAAAGTTGAATACCATTATTACCTCCCATATTTTGGAGTTAATTCATATGGATCTTATGGGTTCTACTCACTCGGGAGCTTAGGTGGTAAGAGATATATTCTCGTGATGATCGATGACTTTTTTAGATACTCGATTGTAGGATTCCTTTGAGAAAATTTTGATGCAATTGAGTTCCTTATAGCCAAGTGTCATGTCCTAAAAAACCAATACGGTGTCACTATTGATTGGATGCGTAATGACAATGGCACTTAATTTTAAAAATCTAAAGTAAATAGCTATTGTGATGGAGTGGGCATCAAACATTAGTTTTTTACCATTTGTACGCCTCAACAAAATGGAATTCTTGAGAGGAATAATCGAGATATACAAGAAATGTATAGATCCATGCTTATTGGGTGAAAAGTGCCTAGGCCTTTTTGGGCAGAAGCGCTGAGCTTCGCAAACTATATAGTGAATAGGGTATATCTTCATCTACACACACTTAACATGCCTTATGAGTTGTGGATGGGAAAGAATCCTAACCTATCATATTTTCATGTCTTTAGGAGTATATGCTACAGTTTGCGAGATAGAGAGCCCTTAGGAAAGGTCGACTTTAGGAGCGAGGAGGGGATATTTTTAGGATTTCATCGACGATTAGGGCCTATTAGGTTTATAATTTGGCTAGCTATAAGGTTATGAAGTCAATAAATTTCATAATTAGAGATAACGAGCCACTAGAATTTGTTGCTCCTACCCCATAATGTGAGGATGATGCACCCCTAGTGACGTTCCCATCCTTTCTCATGCTACCATAGTGGAACCTATTCTTATTTTGGGGGAGACACCATCTTGGGTTTAAAGAGTCATGACCTTTGTTCTATACTTGGTGATCCTACACTCGGTGTCAAGACTCTTGCTCAACTCGAAAATGTTGTTAGCTATCTGTACTACACATCCCTAGTCAAGCCCCGAAACGTGAAAGAAGATCTCAAGGATGAGCATTGGATATCGGCCATACGAGAAGAGTTTATTTATTTTAGAAAGAACAATATCTGGGAGTTGGTACCTCAACCAAAAAATACCAATGTGATAGGTACCAAGAGGATTTTCAAGAATTAGGTGGGTGAAAATGGTACCATAGTTCATAATAAGGCTAGGTTGGTCGCTCAAGGCTACACACAAATCGTGAGTGTAAACTTCGAGAAGAAATTTGGTCATGTTGTTAGGCTTGAGTCCGTTCATTTACTACTCACCATAGTATGTCATCTGCACTTCAAGTTATATCAGATGGATTTCAAGAGTGCCTTTCTGAATGGCATTTTACAGGAGGAGGTTCACGTGGAATAATTGAAAGGGTTTGAAGACCCTAAGAACCTGACACACGTCTACTATCTTAAGTAAGCATTGTATTATTTAAAACAATTATTCCACGTGAACCTCCTCCTGTAAAATGCCATTCAGAAAGGCACTCTTGAAATCCATCTGATATAACTTGAAGTGCAAGCATTGTATTATTTAAAACAATTACCCCTTGCTTAATATGAGAGGCGTACTTCCTATCTCTTAACTCGTAGTTTCAAGAGAAGGAGAGTAGATAAGACGTTATTTGTGAGGGGGAGAGAGAGGTGCTATTTTGGTTGCCTAGGTTGATATGGACGACATGGTCTTTGGATCCACTTGCTCCCTCCATGTTCAGACTTTTGAGGAGGAGATGAAGAGTGAGTTTGAGAGACATGTAGGTGAGTTTACAATCTTCCTAGGTCTTCAGTTTTGTCAACTTGAGGATGGAATATTCATATCTCAATACAAATATTAAAGAGACGTTGTAAACAAATTCAGTCTAGACTCTGCTATGCACGCTCGCACCACTATGAGTATATTGGAAAAGCCTAGAAAAGGAGATTTAGGCAACGACGTAGTGCAGATTTTATATCAAAGTATGATAGGTAGCCTTCCTTACCTTGTCGCTGGTCATCCCGATATAGCCTTTAGTATTAGAGTCTGTGTACGATACTAGGCATCCCCAAAAGAGTCACACATACATGCTCTTAAATGTATTATCAAATATGTGAATGGGACTCTAACATATGCTATTTGGTATTCCTTTAATAATGATGGCCATTTGTTCGCCTATTTGGATGTCGATTGGGCTATAGACATAGATGTATGTAGGAGCACTTTGGCTGGGTGTTTCTACTTTGGGAGGGATCTTGTCTCGTGGATGAAAAAGAAGTAAAATTCCATATCTTTGTCCACAACAGAGGCTGAGTATATAGCCGTCGGGAGTTATTGCACGCAATTCTTATGAATGAAGCAAATGTTGGAGGATTACGGCATTTCACAAGACACGATGACTATTTCCAATGATAATATGAGTGTCATATACATTTCACGTAATCCAGTCCAGCATTCGCACAAAAAGCACATTAGAATACGTGAGCACTTTATTGGAGACCTAGTTGACGAGAAGGTCGTGTTCTTGAGCTTTGTGAGCATCGATCATCAGTTAGCTGACATTTTCACAAAACCTTTAGATGCACTTTGATTTGAGGATCTTAGGAAATCTTTTAGTATTTGGACCGTTGACTGAGATTGGATATGTTATCTAGTATAGTAAGATTTTCATGATTATTTAAATTTATTTCTATTGTATATTTTTCAAAAAATCCATAAAGAATTTTGTTTTTCTTGAAAAATACAAAAAGATTTTCAGTTTCTTTTAAAGAAAAAATGAAAAAGACAAAAAGAATTTTTTTTTATAAATTTGTTGAGAAATCCAAAAAGAGATTAGTACTTTTTTTGACACCATATGTGGATGAATATTAAAGATGCCCGAGTCACCTATTCATTCCATATCCATATGACTATTTTTTGTGTTTTGAGATGTAACACCATTTCATTTATGCTCTTTATAATGTGTGAAGTCATTAAGATGTGATTTGATGACAACTTGCTACATGTTTGACTCCTTATCTCCTATAATGCACACGAGCACGAGTTTATTTGAGTATTGCACTTACCTATCATGTGTCGATTGTAGTGTTTTTCATATCAATTATGCTTTTAGAATGAAACAAATGTCAAAAATGAGATAATAAAAGTTGTGCAAGTAAGAACCAATTCCCGAATTGAGGGAAAAAATTATTTTTTTGGTAAAATAGTTATATATATTAAGGAGTGGAATCGGGCTACAAAACAAAGGTTGACTTTGTATGAAAAGCCACCAATTGCAATGAAAAGAGCCAAAAAAGATTAACGGCACATAAAAATAGAAGTCTCAGGCCAATTTCTAGAACATTGATGCTTCTCTACAAATGAGCATTAATTTCTTTAAAAGAATTGAGAGAATAATAGCAAGATGTGAGATTTTGAGGGAGTTAAGTCGAAGATCAATAGGTTTGCACGTACTATAAAAATCTCGAAAAGCATTACATAGTTTTGGGCATTATTGGTATGAAAATACTTACGGTATTAATTAGATGATTAGGTTAAGTTAATGTCACTTAAGTTCACCTTTATGAATAGGTTTGCACGTACTATAAAAATCTCGAAAAGAATTACATAGTTTTGGGCGTTATTGGTATGAAAGTACTTACGGTATTAATTAGATGATTAGTTTAAGTCAATGTCACTTAAGTTCACCATTTTTACACTTGAGGTAGACTTTGATATCTTTCACTGATGGTATCTCAATCCTTCATGCACATGTGTTATGTTTGTCTACATTGATTAACCTATAGGATATTTTCACACATCTATATTTTGTTTCCATGATTTGGGTATTTTTTGTGTTTCTCCTTGGTGTGTTCTATTTATTAAATTTTATACTTGAAAAATTAAAAAAATTCAAAAATAGTTTGTGGAGCCTTTGAGATTATCATTTCATGTTTGTTATTCATGTATTTTTGTGATGATGTCTTACTCTTATTTGTGATGCTTTGTGATTTATGCTTTAATTTCTACTCCTTGTTTATTTCGAACAAAAAAAAATGGGGAGAACAAATTACGGGGGAGATTGAGAATTATGAATTTTATTTTATATGTCAAACTCTATACATCACGGGCAGTTTCTTTGCTTCATGTGTGTAGGTACTTTTGAAAGATCATATTCACATTACACTCGGTGAAGACAAAGTGCCCAAAAGAAGAACAAGAAGAAGTGTAGATTTGAAGACATCATATGAAGACATCAATATCTTGTACTTATCCATTTTCTAGAGTTTAGGAGGGCATG
Organism: Sambucus nigra; assembly: GCA_949130495.1. Classification (NCBI taxonomy): domain Eukaryota; kingdom Viridiplantae; phylum Streptophyta; class Magnoliopsida; order Dipsacales; family Adoxaceae; genus Sambucus; species Sambucus nigra. Next base: position 355,780,073 of record OX422222.1, on the reverse strand, counting down.
AGTATACTTTCATTATCTTGGGGGTTTATAATGTAATTTGAATTTCGATTTTATGTTTGTACCGGAATAGCCAAAAGGGGGAGATTTGTAAGAGCATAATTTTTTTCCTTTGCTCATAGCTTAGGCTTACATACATTTTGACGTATCCCGTTACAATTTGACTCGAGTAGTCACGAAGAACTAAACCTCCAACATCTCTAAAATTCCAAATGATCTCCACATTATGAAGGTATAAATAAATTAGGAGTTTAAATTTATTTACATCTATATTGGGATATATCTTTTAATAAATCGAAGCAATTTTTTATGTTAAAAAAATTCCAAATTCGCTGACTTTGTTCAAACGAGAAATCATTATCGTTTGAACGAGATGTCAAACTCGTCAGAAGCCTCATTTCATTCTCGTTCGAACGAGATGCCAAAATCATTAGTAGCCTCGTTTTAGCTTTTTATATAATGTGCATTTAATGAGGGCGTACTGTTTGGCCTCATCTGAAGCTCGTTTGAAGCTCATTCAAACGCATAGTGTTTCTGTTCTAACATTATTATTGTGGTTCTAATGAGATGTTATTCTCCTTTGAATGAAGCTCGATTTCGTTCAAAGGAATTACGCTGCCTCAAATTTTATGATGTCTTATAAATTTCTGCTTCGTACAGTCTTTGAGAAAGACTTTTGCAAAATGAAAACTACATACTTGGTGCAAAATTCCTCACTTTGTTTAGGTTTAAAACATCTGTTGATTCATAAAATTTATCCTCAATATTTGTGTGAATCCATTTAAAGCCCTAAAGTATTTCATATCTGAAGTTGCTCTTGTGGAGAGACATTCTTCAATACTAACCTTGTGGTTCTCGATGGGATCACTGTTGAAGGAAGACAAAGGTTGATCCGTAGATACCGAGGGTGGACCGTCACCTGTGAACGACTCTGGAGAGAGCTGTATTCTTTAGAGGTTTTTGAAGTTGTGTTTTTAATACTCTAAAGTTCTGAAATAGGACTTTCCCACAAGGGATTTTTTCTCAAACTGCCTGTGACACCCCGCCTAATTAAATACCGGGCGATCACTCCTTTATTAAATTAAATCAAGGTAAACAGTTGGTTCATTCTCAGCATCACTGCTGATAAAAATAAATTTTCCAATTTAACACCCTAAATAATTAAGCTAAGTGTCAAAACCATTTTCATACATACTAACCAAGTTTTTAATTAAAGAAAAAGATTTATTTATTTAAAAACAACATTTCTACAATTAAGAATCACACCACAATAGACCAAATAATATAATACATTCGTCAATCGAATGTCAACATATGAAAACTAAAGTCACAAATCCATACTGAATCAATCCCATAGAACAATACCGGAAATAACGGAAATATAAATGTCCCAATAACAAATGAAATAATAGAAAGGGCGACACATGCCCAATAATGAGAATGCTAGAAGTGGAGTCAATAAAGGAAGCCGTCTACGCAAGTGACCTGCAACTCCCACCTAAGCTGCAGCACGTTCCTCTCAAGGGATCCTAAGCAAGACGCCCCTGTGGCTGGGCACCTGAAATATATACATATATATACAAGAGAGAGAGAGAAAAATAAACGGGTCAGAGCCCGAAAGTGTGTTTGATTTAAAATACGTTTAGCAAGTATTTAAATTGATACAGGCCAATGCAACAACATATTAGTGCGTCACTCTCTTGAGAAAATACTCACCTCTCTTCTAATGTGCACACCTATCGCATCAACCTTCCCAACGGTTTGTTTTAACATCTAACACGCTAGTCTTTCTAAAAGATTTAACTTAACTTAGATTACTCGTAAGATTTTCAATACAATGATTCCATTAAAAAAAGATGTTCCAATTTGTAACCAAAGTTCGCTATTTTTAACTTTATAAAATTAATAAAGTGTTCCAGTGACATATTATACTTTCTCAAAACAAGTATTTATAATTTGAGTCAACAACCATGTCCTACTTATCAAATCCCAGTAGGCAGTTCCAAATTTCATAATCTCATATATATATTAACTACTCGTATAGTATATATATATCAGCACCCCGAATAACAACTATGGTGCGTGCATACTTCCACTATCCAAACCCCATACCACTCAAATCAAGGGGAATACAAATTTGGAATCACTCTCGAATTGTATTAACACATACACAAACAATATCGAGGCGAAGCATAGATTCCAAGTCTCTAAGAGGATGGCACATACTCGCGTCTCTTAGGACCGTCTGAACTATCAATTCGATAGCCTGTACCAAGGATATATATCTTCTAGGGTACAAGTCAATATCCCCCATAAAGGTCCCATCGAGATAAGACTGTCCCAGCGCGGTAACCTCAAGGATAGCAAGTAGCGCGGTATGTTTGCACATGTATATAATATATGTACACACAATCATTTAAATATACCACTTTATCATAATAATAATATTGGTTCTTCTCGTCACCCATAATTATACCATTTATCCCTAAATTTCACATTTATAGAATTACGTATAAGGTTTCATTCTTAACCTTAACTCGAAGGGTTTTCTCACTTATTACCTAACACTCGTGGACTATATCTTCACAAATCTGAAATTCAGTAAGTGTCTTTATTAGGTTCCAACGTAACTCTCTTACGCACCTCACCCTTTAAATTTATAAGTTTACCAACCCTAAAGTAAATGTCCCATAAATACCATTCTCGTTGAAAATTAAAGGTCCCAACATTCACTCATATGCCCTACTGGTCCTCAATGTCGAACAAATCATTTTATCAAGAATGCCCAAGAATTATTTCACGACAATTTGAATTTAACTCATTTAAAGAGGGAATTAGGAGTCTGCCAGGAGGGGTCGATCGATCGAAGCTTGGGGCTCAATCGATCGAACCTTCGATCGATCGAAGCTCTAGGCTCGATCGATCGATCAAGCAGGTCTGCGAAAAATTTCTGCAGAATGCAGTTACGGGTTTCACTAAGTTTCTTCATCCAAAACCGTATTTTTCCATTCTAATCGTACCAAGAATCCTACTACTATCATTATAACAATATACCAGATGTTTATAACGTAAAGCATGTGTATATCTAACATTAAACATGGATAATTAACCCAAACTCTCATCTAATCATCAAGAACCCTAGAGTTTTTCTTAATCAAGGTTCTAATCTGTTTTTACCAGAAATTCCTTCTAATATATCATCAAAATTTCGTGGGTTATATTCCTCTACATGGCAAGGGTTCCAGAATTTCCATATAATCAAAACTACATGCATTTTCCTAACATAAATTGGGTTTTCTTCCATAGTTTACATCTCTAATCAATCCTAAACTAATATGAAGATTGCATCAACGAAAATAGCAAGTTAAACACTTGCTTGGGATTTTTGGTATATAAATTCCCGGCTGATTTTGGTATGGCTGCGTTCGTTGTCTCTCGATCTACGCGGTGGTGGTGGCGGCGGTGCAAACCGGTGACTTTTTGGCCTTGAATTGCCTTGGAGCTCTCTCCTCTCTTCTCCAATGGCCGTCACTTGATTTCTAGATATTCTAACCCTAAAGGCTAACCTAAATGGCTGATATAGGTTGCTGAATTTCGTGGGTTTAATTACCCAATTATGTAAAATGACTAAAATGCCCTCCTGGGGTACTATTTAGGCCTAAAATTGCCCCGAGACCCAAACTAAACCCCCGGGTACACTTTTCTGACTATCTCGACCCTTCCGGACGCGTTGGCGCACTCAAAACGACCATACGAACAACTTATAAAATATTCACTTTTTATTTAACAAAATTAGTCCCGACGTGACACGGGCACGTCCCGACTTAAATTTCCGAAATAGTCATTTAATTCACTCATGACATTCAATATAACCAATATAATATATATTACTTTGCTCATAAGTAATATTCAACAAATTTCTCATAATTACTAACTCTCGACACGTTAATAATTATAACATAATTAATTTCCGGATTTTTATTAAATAAATCATTCACGTTAAATTTAATAAATCCCCAAATTAATATAGCATGAAAATACGGGGTATTACATACTCCCCCTAATAACGGAATTTCGTCTCAAAATTCGGAAAATAAGGCATACCTGGTAAAAACTACTCTGGATATTTCTCGCGCATATCTGCCTCGCGCTCCCAAGTGGATTCCTCCACATTATGATGCTCCCACTGGACTCGCACAAGTGGAACTATCTTCGACCTCAATCTCCTCTCACTATAGTCTAGGATAGCCACTGGTCTCTCCTCGGAAGATCTATCAGGCTGTAAGTCGATCTCATCTATCGCAATGTGAGTATGGGCCATATCATCCCGAAGATATCGTCTCAACGACGAGATGTGGAATACATCGTGGATGCGATGTAAATGTTCTGGCAATCCCAACCTGTATGCAACCGGCCCAATCCTTTCTATGATGGGAAATGGTCCCACGTACCTCGGAGCCAACTTCCCCTTCTTCCCGAACCTCATCACTCCCTTCATAGGAGATACACGCAATAACACTTGATCTCCCACATTAAACTCCCGAAAGAACCGTTTCGCATCGGCGTAGCTCTTCTGCCTGTCCTGGGCTACCGGAATACGACTCCTGATTATCTCAATCCTCGCGGAGGTCTCCTGAATCACTTCTGGCCCTAGCAACTTGTTATCCCCCACCTCGAGACAACAAGTTGGATAACGACAAGGCCTGCCATACAAAGCCTCAAATGGAGCCATACTAATCGTAAACTGATAAGAGTTATTATAAGCAAACTCTACCAGTGGAAGATGTGGCTCCCATCCTCCTCCAAAATCGAGAACACACATGCGTAGCATATCCTCTAACATCTGATTAGTAAGCTCTGTCTGTCCGTCTGTCTGTGGGTGGTAAGCCGAACTCAACCTCAACTCAGTACCCATAGCCTCCTGAAAGCTTTCCCAGAAACGTGACACAAAAATCTTGTCTCTATCTGACACAATATTCAGGGGCACCCCATGTAATCTGACAATCTCAGCGATGAACAACTGAGCATACTGACCCGTGGTATAATCTGTCCTCACTGGCAGAAAATGAGCCACCTTGGTCAACCGGTCTACAATCACCCAGATAGAATCGTGGCCCCGCTGTGATGTAGGCAACCCTGTAATGAAATCCATGGAAATACTCTTCCACTTCCACGCGGGTACTTCCAATGGCTGAAGCAATCCTGACGGTTTCTGGTGGTCCACCTTCACCAGCTGGCAGGTAGAACACTTGGACACAAACTCAACAATGTCCTTCTTCATCCCACTCCACCAGTATTGTCGTCTCATGTCCTGGTACGTCTTATCGCCTCCCGGATGTACTGCAAATCGGGACCCATGAGAATGAGTCATCATTTCATGACGTAACTCTGCTCCTTCTGGAACCACCAATCTCCTTTTAAACCGCAAACCTCCATCAGAACTAACAGAATAGGACTCAGCACCCTCGACTAGAAGTCGTACAATCTGCTCCTGGCAAAACGGGTCTGTGGTCTGTGCATGTATCACCCTCGTAATAATCTCGGGTGTGACTAACATAACGGATATGAAAGAACGAGCTACTGCGTCCTGGTGACCCAACTCCTTCCACTTTGCTTTTTAGATGTCCGCTACATCGTCTACCGGTCTACGGATCAACGCATCAGCAACTACGTTGGCCTTCCCCGGATGATACTGTATTTCAAACTGATAGTCTTTCACAAACTCTAACCACCTGCACTGACGCATATTCAGCTCTCGCTGAGTGAACAGGTACTGCAGTGACTTGTGGTCTGTGAACAAACGGAATTTCTCACCCAATAAGTAGTGCCTTCAAATCCTCAATACAAAGACGACCGCTGCTAACTCCAGGTCGTGGGTGGGGTAATTCTTCTCATGCGGCTTAAGCTTGCGGGAAGCAAAAGCTATAGCCTTCTCCTCCTGCTGGAGTACACCTCCAAGTCCCCGTAAAGACGCATCGGTATTAACTAGGTACTCCACACCCAGTTTCGGTAAGGCAAGGACTGGTGCTGAAGTAAGCTTGTCTTTCAGCTCGTCGAAAGCCAACTGACAAGCGTCATCCCAAACATAAGGTACCCCCTTGCGAGTCAGATTCGTCAATGGACTCGCTATTTTGGAGAATCCCCAAATGAACCTCCTGTAGTATCCGGCTAATCCCAAGAAACTACGCACTTCCGTCGGTGTCGTGGGCTGTCCCCACTCCCTCACCGCTGACACTTTGCTCGGGTCAACTGCAATCCCCTGCTCAGAAACAACATGGCCCAAGAACTGTACCTCTCGCAACCAGAATCCACACTTCTCGTACTTAGCATACAACTGATGCTCTCGTAGGGTCTGAAGAACCTGCCTCAAGTGCTCGGCATGCTCCTCCTCGGAGTGTGAATATATCAAGATGTCATCTATGAAGACAATGACAAACTGATCCAAGAACTCTCTGAATACTCGATTCATTAAGTCCATGAAAACGGCTGGAGCGTTTGTGAGTCCGAATGGCATCACTCTAAACTCATAGGACCCATATCTCGACAAGAAGGCAGTCTTTGAAACGTCCTGCTCTCTAATACGTAACTGATGGTACCCCGACCTCAGATCTATCTTCGAAAAGAAGGTTGCTCCTCTCAACTGGTCGAACAGATCATCGATTTGAGGCAACGGATACTTATTCCGTATCGTTACCTTGTTCAGCTCCCGGTAGTCCACACACAATCTCAGTGAACCATCTCTCTTCTTCACAAACAATACTGGAGCGCCCCAAGGTGAGGTACTCCTACGGATGAAGCCCTGACCTAACAGCTGCTCTATCTAATATCGTAGCTCTCGCATCTCTGTCGGAGCCATACGGTACGGTGCGCGTGCTATAGGTCTCGTATCTGGCAATAAATCTATAACAAAGTCTATCTCACGACTGGGCGGTAGGCCTGGTATCTCCTGAAACACATCGGAATACTCCCTAACAATTGGGATCGAATCCAAGGGAATCACAACCTCCTTAGAGGTATCCTTCTCTATGTAATACAAATGAGCGGTCGAACCTCCCTCTGGGCGAGGCATCGCCACTACAAACATCTCTTGCCCCGGAATGGCAAAAATAATGCTCCCACCGAAGCAATCAATCATGGCTCTATAAGCTGCGAGCCAATCCATACCAATAATCACATCATGCTCGTGCATGTCTAAGACTAACATGTCTGCAGGTAATACCAAGCTACCAATCTCTACCCCTACTCCCCGGCATATAAAGAAAATAAGTTACCCACTCCCCAGTGGTGAGTCGACACACGTCACGGTGCTCTCTGCTGTGGCTAACAACCCTAAGGACTTTGCAAAATGCGTAGCTATAAAACAACGCGTTGCCCCCGTATCAAACAAAACTCGACCCATAGTACCATGGATAGGAAACATACCCTCAATCGCGGGTGGTGCCTGTGGAGCTGCTGCCTGGGGGACGTTATAGACACGTCCATACTGCAATTTCCCCTACTGCACTGGAGCTGCTGGAATGGCTGGTAGGGCTGGCACCTGGGCTGGAGCTGGGAGGGCAGGTGGAAAAAGCGGTCTCTGCGGCTCATTACGGGCTCCCTGCTGCTGTGGGGCCCTATCGCCCTCTGGGCAATCCTGGCGCCTATGGCCATGTTTACCGCACCCAAAGCATCGGCCTTTGAAGTTACCGCCCCTCTGACCCTGCTGTCCACGGCCCTGCTAGCCGTTACCTCCACGCCACTGGCCCTGTTGGCCCTGATGTGCACACTGTTGGCCTTGCTGGCCCTACTGCTGTCCCTGTGGTCGGTGTTGGCCCTGCTGATTAGGCTGGACCTGATGGCCCTGCCTGAAACCCCCGAATACCTGCCTAGAATCACCTGAACGGAATCGCTTAGCAGGGTCCCCCTGATGGGAACTCTTCTCGTGCTGACGAGTCTGTCCATGAGTTGGTGCCCCACTGGCACTATTACCCCCGGTCCTGCCCTGCTGGCTGGACTCCCCTGCTCTCTTGCTTCCCTGAAGATGGAAGCGGTGATCCTGGCAGTGTAGTAACGCTGCATTGAGTACATCAGTGAAAGTACTCAGGGATAGATTTCCGATAAGGTGCTGACGGATCCTCCAAGCTAACCCGTCGACAAACAGCATAATCTTCTTGCTCTCAGTGGGTGCCTCATCCGGCACAATAGTGAGAAGTCTCTTGAACTCCTCCTCATACTCAGCTACAGTAAGGTTCTTCTGCTTCAGATTTAGTAATTTCCGCCTCATCTCAGTCTGCACTGCGGGTGGAAAATACTTGCAGTCAAACCGCTCCCAGAACAACTGAATAGGGATCGTGTCATTCTCCTCCAAAGTAGTAGTGATGCGGCTCCCACCAGCTTAAAGGAAGCCAATAACTTCTTTTGCACGTCAGTGCACTCATACATACGGAGGTGCCGCTGGATGTCTTTCTTCCATTGGCTAACTGTAACAATATCGGAGCTACCAGAAAACTCAGGGGGATGCGCTTTCTGAAAAGCATCCCGAACCCTCTCCCATGTAGATGGAAGCTGTGCTGGTACTGGAGCCACTGCCTGAACCTGGGGTGGAGCCTGCTGAATCACCGCTATCGCGGCATTTATCGCCTGAGCAACAATGGCGGCTACTTCGTTTGCATTCATAGTACCCTGTGCCGGAGCTGCTGCCTGCTCGGCCTGGGCACGCCTATCTTTCGGAGCACGTCTCGGAGGCATCTGAAACATGAACAAGTTTATTAGTCTACAGTTATTATCAAATCTCTAATAGCTGAAGACTTAAACGTAAAAGCAAGAATACAATAATCCTAAAAATAGGGCTCTGTAGCAATAAAGTTAAGCTGAAAGCGAAATAAGCCGTACAGATCCTATGGACACTAGAACCTGATGCTCTGATACCACCTGTGACACCCCGCCTAATTAAATACCGGGCGATCACTCCTTTATTAAATTAAATCAAGGTAAACAGTTGGTTCATTCTCAGCATCACTGCTGATAAAAATAAATTTTCCAATTTAACACCCTAAATAATTAAGCTAAGTGTCAAAACCATTTTCGTACATACAAACCAAATTTTTAATTAAAGAAAAAGATTTATTTATTTAAAAACAACATTTCTACAATTAAGAATCACACCACAATAAACCAAATAATATAATGCATTCGTCAATCGAATGTCAACATATGAAAACTAAAGTCACAAATCCATACTGAATCAATCCCATAGAACAATACCGGAAATAACGGAAATATAAATGTCCCAATAACAAATGAAATAATAGAAAGGGAGACACATGCCCAATAATGAGAATGCTAGAAGTGGAGTCAATAAAGGAAGCCGTCTACGCAAGTGACCTGCAACTCCCACCTAAGCTGCAGCACGTTCCTCTCAAGGGATCCTAAGCAAGACGCCCCTGTGGCTGGGCACCTGAAATATATACATATATATACAAGAGAGAGAGAGAAAAAGAAACGGGTCAGAGCCCGAAAGTGTGTTTGATTTAAAATACGTTTAGCAAGTATTTAAACTGATACAGGCCAATGCAACAACATATTAGTGCATCACTCTCTTGAGAAAATACTCACCTCTCTTCTAATGTGCACACCTATCGCATCAACCTTCCCAACGGTTTGTTTTAACATCTAACACGCTAGTCTTTCTAAAAGATTTAACTTAACTTAGATTACTCGTAAGATTTTCAATACAATGATTCCATTAAAAAAAGATGTTCCAATTTGTAACCAAAGTTCGCTATTTTTAACTTTATAAAATTAATAAAGTGTTCCAGTGACATATTATACTTTCTCAAAACAAGTATTTATAATTTGAGTCAACAACCATGTCCTACTTATCAAATCCCAGTAGGCAGTTCCAAATTTCATAATCTCATATATATATTAACTACTCGTATAGTATATATATATCAGCACCCCGAATAACAACTATGGTGCGTGCATACTTCCACTATCCAAACCCCATACCACTCAAATCAAGGGGAATACAAATTTGGAATCACTCTCAAATTGTATTAACACATACACAAACAATATCGAGGCGAAGCATAGATTCCAAGTCTCTAAGAGGATGGCACATACTCGCATCTCTTAGGACCGTCTGAACTATCAATTCAATAGCATGTACCAAGGATATCTATCTTCTAGGGTACAAGTCAATATCCCCCATAAAGGTCCCATCGAGATAAGACTATCCCAGTGCGGTAACCTCAAGGATAGCAAGTAGCGCGGTATGTTTTCACATGTATATAATATATGTACACACAATCATATAAATATACCACTTTATCATAATAATATAGGTTCTTCTCGTCACCCATAATTATACCATTTATCCCTAAATTTCACATTTATAGAATTACGTATAAGGTTTCATTCTTAACCTTAACTCGAAGGGTTTTCTCACTTATTACCTAACACTCGTGGACTATATCTTCACAAATCTGAAATTCTGTAAGTGTCTTTATTAGGTTTCAACGTAACTCTCTTACGCACCTCACCCTTTAAATTTATAAGTTTACCAACCCTAAAGTAAATGTCCCATAAATACCATTATCGTTGAAAATTAAAGGTCCCAACATTCACTCATATGCCCTACTGGTCCTCAATGTCGAACAAATCATTTTATCAAGAATGCCCCAGAATTATTTCACGACAATTTGAATTTAACTCATTTAAAGAGGGAATTAGGAGTCTGCCAGGAGGGGTCGATCGATCGAAGCTTGGGGCTAGATCGATCGAACCTTCGATCGATCGAAGCTCTAGGCTCGATCGATCGATCAAACAGGTCTGCGAAAAATTTCTACAGAATGCAGTTACGGGTTTCACTAAGTTTCTTCATCCAAAACCATATTTTTCCATTCTAATCGTACCAAGAATCCTACTACTATCATTATAACAATATACCAGATGTTTATAATGTAAAGCATGTGTATATCTAACATTAAACATGGATAATCAACCCAAACTCTCATCTAATCATCAAGAACCCTAGAGTTTTTCTTAATCAAGGTTCTAATCTGTTTTTACCAGAAATTCCTTCTAATATATCATCAAAATTTCGTGGGTTATATTCCTCTACATGGCAAGGGTTCCAGAATTTCCATATAATCAAAACTACATGCATTTTCCTAACATAAATTGGGTTTTCTTCCATAGTTTACATCTCTAATCAATCCTAAACTAATATGAAGATTGCATCAACGAAAATAGCAAGTTAAACACTTGCCTGGGATTTTTGGTATACAAATTCCCGGCTGATTTTGGTATGGCTGCGTTCCTTGTCTCGCGATCTACGCGGTGGTGGTGGCGGCGGTGCAAACCGGTGACTTTTTGGCCTTGAATTGCCTTGGAGCTCTCTCCTCTCTTCTCCAATGGCCGTCACTTGATTTCTGAATATTCTAACCCTAAAGGCTAACCTAAATGGCTGATATAGGTTGCTGAATTTCGTGGGTTTAATTACCCAATTATGTAAAATGACTAAAATGCCCTCCCGGGGTACTATTTAGGCCTAAAATTGCCCCGAGACCCAAACTAAATCCCCGGGTACACTTTTCTGACTATCTCGACCCTTCCGGACACGTTGGCGCACTCAAGACGACCATACGAACAACTTATAAAATATTCACTTTTTATTTAACAAAATTAGTCCCGACGTGACACGGGCACGTCCCGACTTAAATTTCCAAAATAGTCATTTAATTCACTCATGACATTCAATATAACCAATATAATATATATTACTTTGCTCATAAGTAATATTCAACAAATTTCCCATAATTACTAACTCTCGACACGTTAATAATTATAACATAATTAATTTCCGGATTTTTATTAAATAAATCATTCACGTTAAATTTAATAAATCCCCAAATTAATATAGCATGAAAATACGGGGTATTACACTGCCATGTCTGTTTGCATGCTTTAATTTTTCTGCTTTATCACCTAAATACATGTCTTAGGATAAAATTTGGATTTGTGTGTTTGACATTTAATTAAATTAGTATTTCATTAAGATCGCCAGAGCACTCTCAGGATCAAACTCTACGTAGGGTGGGGTTCAACCCATAAATCCAAATATAGGACTCCTGTTGTGTGTTTTTGGAGAAAAATATATGTACGTGTGAAAATGTGAGAAAATGGAAGTCCTACTTTCGAAATTTATGAATAAACCAACTTTTTATCTCTTTTGGATTTTTATGAAAATACATTGTGTGTAATACTACTAATAAAAAGTGAAGATTGTTTTATGTGAGATGGTGAAACAAAACTCTAAGCTATCATAAAATGAGAATAAAGTGAATAATAGCACTAAGATGAATAAACTATAAAAATAGTGAGGGATGGACCTCCTTGATAAATGTTTATTATTGAATTTAGAATGTAAGTATGCTGATTTTTTTAGTTGTATGAAGGTAATATGGTAGGATGAGGTGGGTGGATAAGTGAGGTAAGGAAGTGAGGTGAGGGAATGTTGGAAAATGGACTTTTTTGGAAACGTAAAGACTTTGAATTCAAGGAGAATGTTTGCTGATTGCTGAGAGGGGTCCTTTTCAAGGGTGAGGTCATGTCCCCTTTATAATGGATTTCAGGGTTAAGGGGGTGCCGATCGGCATGGCCCCTATCCTACATTTTGCCATAGGGTCTGCCTTATTGGAAAAAGAAAAGTACACCCTTTCGATAGGTATGGTGTCTAGACTGCCTATAAGCAGTCTAGAATGAATTTTTTGAAAACACGGGCATAAAATGCAAAACATAAGTCTAAATCATGAACGACCGGAATTGTTGGAAAGGGAAATTAGATCCCTTAAAGAATCCATTGATCCACTCCTGGGTCCGGGAGTTGGCCGAAGTCAAATGGAGCACGAAAGCGCCCGATGGTCTCTAAATATGAGGTTTTTGGAGGAAAATGTGGATCGTTCATCTGAACTGTGAGTTCGATTCACACGTAGCATGTACCATTGGAAATGAAATTCAGTGTCCATCGATATTTCATTTAGCTTCGCTCGATTTGGAGAGTTGGCTGAGGTCAAATGGGGCTAAAAAATGCTCGATGACCCTTTAGAGTAAAACAAGTTATTCTTTCAAACTATGAGGTTGTTTCGCATATAGGAAGGACCTTTGGAAATATAATTAAGAACCCTTATAGGATTCATTGATATTTTCTTAGGTTGGAGAGTTGTTTAGTATCAAAAGGGGCCCGAGCACTCGATGGATTTCAGATCAGTGCTCGGAGTAAAACAAATCATTTGTGTGGACCATGAGGCCGATTCATCCACAAGATAGACCGTTGGAAAGGAGATCCAGATCCCTTAAAGGATTCATTAAGCTTCTCTCAGGTCGAAGAGTTTATCGGATTCAAATGGGGGCGAAAGCGCCCGGTGGTCTCCAGATCAGTACTTGGAGTATGACCTAGGGTTTATAGTGAGTGGAGGAGTGTTAGGGACCTAAGGAAGTTCTCAGGGTGTCCTAGGATGGGGTGTCTACTGTGATCTTTAAATATGGGGTCTTGCTAAGATTTGTTTAAAAAAATATTTACCTTATATGTATAGAATAACAAAAAAAAATAGACATTACTATGTCCATATACCGACTGAACCAATGACTATTCATGATTCCATCATTGAATAAATTCCATATTGGTTCCAAATTAGAGGAATGTTACAATAAAACTTCATTTATATCATGTTAGGAAGGGGATTCTTATTTGTACAAATGGTACTTAAAACTTAGAACGAGCATGAAGAAATTAACAATAGTTCTTTAAAGTATAAGATGCATTCATCATCCTCTTTATTTGATTAGTTTTCTTAGGATATTGATCCTTAGATAAAGATATTTCATACCTGAAAGGAAAAAATCATTTCTTGGAATCTTTCATACTAAACTTTGTGCACACATGATCGATATAAGTGTCTTGGTATAATCCCATTGTCCTATTTTCCAATCATGAATAATCTTGATCCCAAGGATATTACTAGTTTATCCCAGTCCTTCATATTGAAATGACTAGATTGGCACACTCTTATACTAGACAATATACCCACATCATTCCCGATTAGGAGAATATCATTCACGTATAGTACTACAAATACCACCATGTTTCCTTTATGCTTTTTATATACACAAGCTTCATCTGCGCATCTATTAAAACCATAATATTTGATGTACGGATCAAGATAGATGTTCCAAGACCTTGACCTTACATAAGTCCATAAATGGATCTCTTAAGCTTGCATACCTTGCTTTCCTAGCCATTTTATATGAATCCTTGGAGTTGCATCATATAAATGCACTCATCTAGAATATCGTTCAAGAACACAGTCTTGACGTCCATTTTTCAAATCTCGATATCGAGATGTGTTGCAATGGATAAAAAAATTCGGATATACTTTAGTATGGATACCGGTGAGAAGGTTTCTTCATAACCGATCTCCTCTTTGTGAGTAAACTCTTTTGCAACAAGCCTAGCGTTAAAGGATTTGTAATACCCCGTAATTTAAAGGGAATTAAAATTATTAAATTATAGGTTGTGAAATTATCTTGAGTGACTAGTGGCATCACTAAATTTATTTTATTTCGTATGTGTATGTATGTATTTTAGTTCAGAATTAAATTAGACTTAATATATGGTAATGAATTAATAAATAAATGTAATAAATTATTTTAGACTCGAACAGGGTAAATATTAATGTGATAGGATGGGTGATTTATGGGGCACATAGAATGTTCGCTTTTACCTTAAATGTTGGGTTTTATGTCCCAGGGGCTAATATATGGTTGGGCTAGGTTTTAGATTATTTGGTTATGATTTTGGGCTTAGTGGGTCAAGGATTATATGGGGTCTAACCCTAATTTCATTTTTAGAATTATAAAAATAAGATTAGGGTTAATCTAAATCACTTTAACACTTTTCGTGGAGAACCCTAGAACTAGAGAGGAGGCTAATTGGAGAAGAGAAGATTTGGGGGTTTTGGTTTAGATTGTAACCTACATGAATGGGGGGGAAAGTTTACTTAATATATTAAGATAGTTTTATGTGTTATAGTATAATTATTCATTGGATTCTAAACCTAAACTAATTAATATGAAAATTTATGAAAATTCATCAACTAATTAGGTTATTTAGCCATGTTATTGTCATATTATAAAATTATAGAAATTATTCATGGAATTGGGTTAAAATTAAGTAAGAG
This sequence comes from Sambucus nigra, assembly GCA_949130495.1. Taxonomy (NCBI): domain Eukaryota; kingdom Viridiplantae; phylum Streptophyta; class Magnoliopsida; order Dipsacales; family Adoxaceae; genus Sambucus; species Sambucus nigra. The sequence goes on along the minus strand of OX422222.1, from coordinate 355,764,855 downwards.
TTGTTAGATTTAAATTACGTACTAAAATTACATCATAAAACCATGTTAATTCTCAAATCTATGCAAATCTTCATACAATTTTAAAGATTTGATGAATTATTGTTCTTGATACCCATTTGAAGAGATTCTCTTAATTTATAATGATAATTGTATATAAACTTGTTGGATTTAGGTTAGAATCATATATTGGTATTGGTAATCATGTTTTGGATAATTTTATATTGTTGGGTTTAATCTTGGATAAACATCTATGGAGGTATAGAGAGAGAATGTGGGTTTTTAGGGAATATGAAAGGACAAGGTCCATCGGATCAATTCAATTTTATTTGGATCGATATGATCCAAAAGTTGTAGAAAATTGAATTACCAATGCATGGGCGCTGGTTTCGTAGTTTTTGGATATTTTTATTTATTATGAAAATTTTACTAAGAGTGCGCAAAGCTAAAATTCTGGATTGGTGATTTTGGTTTGGGCTTTGTCTTGTGATTGGTTAGTTGGAATTTAGGGCATACTGATAGGTTAGTTTGACCTTTAGGTTGAGTTTAGGTTAGACTAGGATGACTCCCAACTTAGTTAAATTAATGTAGGGATATATGAATGCTACGGATTAGAGGTCGGTACCTTATGGATTAAAATTTTGGATACCTAATTGAATGATATGTAAATTAGGTAATCTAGTTAAGACTTAGTAACCTTTATATGAGTAAGTTTACTTATATTATGTATTATGTGTAACATATCGGGCGTGACTTATCGTGGGATACATACTAGAGGAAATATCATTATGGGGCATGATCAATGACTACTACATTGGTACCCTGATGTGAAAGACGGGTTTTACCTTATTCATTTTACACTAGATACTACATGATGAAATTCCCATTGTATCTTGTAGGGGTGTACATGGGTTGATCATTTCATAGAGCTTTTGCAATATAATTAGAGTGAATGGGTCCTTTTTAATATGATTTCACGATTATAGGTGTGGAACTACCTATAATCATGCCTAGTACGCGCAACCGATCCCAGAATGCGGTAGGAATGGGACTCTCTTATGTAAGGGCTTGCGAGTATCCCATTTATGATTTACATGGAATGGACCATACTTTTATGTGGATTTTAGAAGTAGAGATAGTATTTATGCTACTATATCAGATTATACATTGCGGTACTACACATAGATGTACCTATTTATGTGATATGTTAGGAATGTACACATATATACTTATACACTTGAGATGTTTAGTGTAGAGTTAGTTTATATCCACTAGTTATACTCAATCGAGATGAATAATACTTAATCATGGGATCACTTGGTCTTGGGATTAGAGGCACAAGATAGCTAGGGCTATTCGGATTAGGACAATTTAAAAGTAACTAAAAAATAAGAGGGAGATGCATGGTTATATGATAACCCAAACTCCATTATATTCTTATATTAGTCTTTTTGTTAACGTTGTTGATTTACCATTTTTCAGGACATAGGCCACCGGCACTGCCTCACCCCTGATCCAGTCTTACTCTATCGAAAGTTGTAGTTCATCTAGGATGTAGGTATCGACCCTACATTCTCATCCTTCTACTTTTATTCATTTATTGAGTCATTTATTATATTTCAGTTTAATATGGGTTGTATTATGAGATAGTTGTGGTAGGCGATGATTCTATTATTTTACATGGTTTGGTATCAGAGATAATTTGATTCACCTATGCTATGTTTCAATTATTTATATTAGGAATTATTTTTTCTTTTCCTATCATGCTTAGAATAATACCCAGTTGTTTAGATTCCTATTTTATTTACTTTATACCTGATCAATTTGACTTTAATTTATGGGGTGTCACAGATTTACACCTTCCATCCACCCCTCTTTTCTTCTTGTTTATCCACTTGCATCTGATGGAACTTATCCCATCTAGCAAGTATACGAGCTTCCCAACCTGATTTGAATTGGGTTTATTTTGGTAATAATGGACTCTTTCCAAATCTCGGAGTCCTTGTCTTAGTTCCTAATAGGTGGTTTGTGTTACCCTAGGATCTCACCGAAGTGTCACCCAAATATACTCACCTACCAGGCTAAAAGCTAACTCCACAAGTGTTCCAGTATAAGTTACATGTATCCTGATCGTCGATCTCATTACCTCTAGGCAGTGCACTATCAATTTCAAGTTTTATTTCATCACGTACGGGTGATTCAGAAGCAATTACTTGGTCTTTCCATCTTAGCTCCTTCAAGATAATCTTGCTCTTAGTTGTAGATTATAATATAATTTTTCTTTAAGCATTAGGCATTTTTATTGACTAACACCCTTTGGTACTTAGTATTATGGAAAAAAAAACTTTAATTCCTTTCGGGTAACCTACAAAGACATACTTCATATTTGATTCCATCTTACAATTATCCTTGCTCAATACATGTACAGGCAACCCCAAATCAAACATGTCCCAGACTAGGTTTTCACCCATTCCACAGTTTTGTTGGAGTTTTTTAGACCGACTCAAAAGGAACTACATTCAGTAAATAAGTACCCGCCTCTAACACATAACCCAAAAAAAGAATCTCGTATATCCAAATTATTCATCGTGGTTCTAACCATGTCCAAAAGAGTCATGTTACTTCTTTTTGTTGCACCATTTTATTGTGGAGTCCCTATGGTAGACAATTAGGATGTAATCCCACCCTCTGACAAGTGATACCTAAACTCTCCCAAGATGTACTTTCCTCCATAATCAGATCGTGGAGTTTGGATTAATTTACCATGCCAACACTCCACCTCAATCGTGTACACTTTGAACTTATCAAAGGATTTAGACTTATGATGCATATGTAAACATATCCAAATATTTGGTAATCCTCCATGAAAGTGATGAAGTATTCATATCCACCCTTCACCCGAATTATCATAACGCCACACAAATCATATTCCAATACATCTTTGGCTCTACAGCCTTGCATCATGAAGAGACTCTTGGCCAATTTACCTTTAACTAAGATTCACAAATTGGAAGTGAGTCCACTTTCAATTAACTCAATTGTTCATTTGAAACTAGTCTTTGAATTATTTTTAGATTAATGTGACCTAAGCATAAGTGTTAAAGATACATTTGGTTCAACTTAGAATGTTTCTTCTTATTAGGTTATTTCCATTTAAGTTACTCATTTTAGTATTTAGTAGTGATGGTGAGACGTATTTATATAATATAAATATTAGTTTCCAATATACCAGAACACGTATGAGATTTTTCTCATTTTTAATAAAAACACATTTATTAAAATAAATCAAATATTCATTCATAACCGAATTAGAAATCGAAATCAAATTTATTCTAATACTATGAACATAAAAATAATCTAGTAATATTAACTTATTGTTTTCATTAAAATTTAAAGCTAAATTTCTTACTGCTAATATTGTTGTCTTGTTGTGATCTCATATGAATAGAAACCTTTCTCCCTCACCGAGCTCCTTGGTTACAGGGAACCCCTTCAAAGAATTTCAAACATAATTAGTTGCTCTCGAATCTACACACTAGGTAGCGGTAGATTGCACCACAAAACCTGTCTCAATGACTAAGGATAAATTATTTTTTACTGTGACACCCCGCCTAATTAAATACCGGGCGATCACTCCTTTATTAAATTAAATCAAGGTATACAGTTGGTTCATTCTCTGCATCACTGTCGATAAAAATAAATTTTTCCAATTCAACACCCTAAATAATTAAGCTAAGTGTCAAAACCATTTTCATACATACTTTCCAAATTTTAATTTAAAGAAAAGATTTATTTATGTAAAAACAACATTCTTACAATTAAGAATCACCCCACAATAAACCAAATAATATAATACATTCGTCAAACGAATATCAACATATTAAGACTAAAATCACAAGTCCATACTGAATAAATCCCAAAGAAACAATACAGGAAATGACAGAAATATAAATGTCCCAACAACAAATGAAATGATGAAAAGGGGCGACACGTGCCCAATATATGAGAGTACTAGGAGTGGAGTCAATAACAGAAGCCGTCTACTCAAGTAACCTGCAACTCCCACCTAAGCTGCAGCTCGTTCTTCTCAATGGATCCTAAGCAAGAAGCCCCTGTGGCTGGGCACCTGAAAATATACATATATATATACAAGAGAGAGAGAAGAAGAAACGGGTCAGAGCCCGAAAGTGTGTTTGATTTTAAGATACGTTTAGCAAGTATTTAAATTGATACAGGCCAATGCAATAACATATTAGTTCGTCTCTCTCTTGAGAAATGTTCACCTCTCTTCTAATGTGCACACCTAACGCACTAACCTTCCCAACGGTTTGTTTTAACATCTAACATACTCGTCTTTCCAAAAGCTTTAACTTAACTTAGATTACCCGCAAGATTTACAATTTGCGACTTTATTTTAAAAGAATGTTCCAAACAGTAACCAAGGTCCTCCATTTTAACTTTATAAAAACCCTAAAGTTTTATCGTGACATATTATACTTTTTCAAAACAAGTATTTAATAATAAGAGTCCACAACTATGTTCTACTTATCAAATTTCAGAAGATAGTTTCAAATGACATAATCTCATATATATACATTAACTACTCGTATAATATATATATAACAGCACCTCGAATAAAACTATGGTGCGTGCATACTTCCACTATCCAAAGCCCCATATCACTCACATAAAGGGGAATACATTCGGAATCACTCTCGAATTGTATTAACATAAATACACAAACAATATTGAGGCGAAGCGTAGATTCCAAGTCTCTAAGAGGGTAGCACATACCGGCGTCTCTTAGGACCGTCTGAACTATCACAACGATAGCCTGTACCGAGGACATCTATCTTCTAGGGTACAAGTCAATATCCCCCATAAAGGTCCCATCGAGATAAGACTTGTCCCAGCGCGGAAACCTCAGGGATAGCAAGTAGCGTGGGTATGATTTTCACATGCATATAATATATGTACACACAATCATATAATTATACCAATTTCATATTAATATAGGTTCTTCCCATCACCCGTAATTATACCGTTTATGCTTAATTCCAAAATTATAGAATTACGTATAAGGTTTTATTCCTAACCTTAACTCGAAGGGTTTCCTCACTTATTACCTAATACTCATGGGTTATAACCTCACAAATCTGAAATTCAGTAAGTGACTTTATTTGATTCCAACGTAACTCTCTTACGCACCTCACCCTTAAGTTTCATAAATCTACCAACCTAAAGTAAATATCCCATAATTACCATTCTCGTTGAAGATTAAAGGTTCTAACATTTATCCATATACCCTACTGGTCCTCAATATCTCCCAAATCATTTTATTTAGAATGCCCAAGGGTTATTCCACGATAAATTAATTTAACTAAATAAACAAGAGAAATAGGAGTCTGCCAGGAGGGGTCGATCGATCGAAACTTGGGGCTCGATCGATCGAATCCTTCGATCGATCGAAGCTCTATGCTCGATCGATCGATCAAGCAGGTCTGGGCAAAAATTCTGCAGAAATTGCAGTGACGGGATTGATTAAGTTTCTTCATCAAAACTCATATTTGCCAACACTAATCGACCCAAAAAGTCTACTGCTAATATCCTAACATAATTCCAGATATCTTTAACGTTCAGCATGCGTATATACATCATCAAACATGGTTAAACAACCTAAAATCTCATCTAATCATCAAGAACCCTAAAGTTTTCTTAACTTTTGTTCTAATCAGTTTTCTCCAGAATTTCCTTCTAATAAGTCATTACAAATTCGTGGGTTAATCATCTACTTCACATATTAATTTCCAGAATAAGGTTATAATGATTTCTACATGCAAATCCCTATCAAAATTAGGGTTTTCTTCCATTGATTATACTCCTAATCATTCCTACACTAATATGAATATTGCACCAACGAAAATACGCAAGTTAAACACTTTCCTGGGATTTCAGAGGTCTGGTTTCCTGCTGATATTGGTGTGGTTGCGTTCTCCTCCTCGCGATCTACGCATTGGTGGTGACGGCGGTGCAATCGGTGGTGTTTTGGGCCTTGAATCACCTAGAGAGCTCTCTCCTCTCTTGTCCAATGGCCGTTCTAGGGTTCTGAATGTTCTAACCCTAAAAGGCTGACTTAAATGGCTGCTAAGGATGGCTGAAATTCGTGGGTTTAATTACCCTATTTTGTAAAATGACCAAAATGCCCTCCCGGGTCACTAATTAGGCCTAAAAACATCCCGAGACCCAAACTAAACCCCCGGGTACACTTTTCTGACTATCTCGACCCTTCCGGACACGTTGGCGCACTCAAAATGACCATACGGACAACTTATAAAATATTCACTTTTTAATTAACATAATTAGTCCCGACGTGACACGGGCACGTCCCGACTTAAATTTCCGAAATAGTCATTTAATTCACTTATGACATTCAATACAACCAATATAATATATTACTATGCTCATTAGTAATATTCAACAAGTTTCCCATAATTACTAACTCTCGTCACGTTAATAATTAAAACATAATTAATTTCCGGATTTTTATTAAATAAACATTCACATTAAATTTAAATAAATCCCCAAATTAATATAGCATAAAAATACGGGGTATTACATTTACATTCTCATTTTTCAAGAAGACCGGTTACTAATTTTTCTAATGTCATAACTGGTTGCAGATATAATAGTTGCCTTTTAGCTTCTTACCCGCTCCTTAAGGCTTAAAAATAGTTTTAATAACCATAGGTTATTATTGATACTTTCCATTATTCTTAATCTTCTTGACTTTGGGGATAGAAGAAGATGGGTCTCTCTCACCAACTTGAATGACACCCTATTTCCTAATGATATTCTCCGTAACTTGGAGTTCTTAAGAAGTTGTGCCAATGAGTAATCAAGTTGGTTCACTAAATAATTTAGGTGAAACTATTTAAAGGTCTCAAATAGTTATTAGATCATAAAATCAATTTGGGTTTACCAATCAATTTTAGAACCAGTCACTTCTAATTCTCTCAAGATTGACATCATTTTAATAACATGATCACATATGAGAGTACCATCGATCTTCTTTATGTTTACCACCTTTTCCATAACATTCACACTTGAAACACGACTCTGATCCTTAAAAATGTCCTTGAGTTTTAAAATCGTGTCATAAGGACTTGATATATGTTGATGTTGGTGTCGTAACACATTAGTCATAGAGGTCAATATGTAGCGACGAGCCATTTGACAAGTCTTTTCCACTTCTGATAAGCCCAAATATCCTATTCAGAGGCCCCTTTATCAAGATTGACAGGACATGATTCAATTAAGACAAATTCATAGTTTTTACTATTTAAGACAATGTCTAAGTTTCTTTTCCTATAGATATAGTTCATTTCAGTTAACTTGTTATCCTTCAAGATTGAATTAAGTGGGTTAAATGTTAACTCCATTTTGAAATTCCAGAATCATCGTCTGAAAATGGAATTAATTAAACACGTAAGAATTAAATTAGATTAAATTTTAACTTGTTTTCCCTTTACTGCTAATAAAAAAAATAGGGGTAATAGTTACCAAGTCCCATTCACTTAATCAATGAGGCAAGAGATCCTTTGACTAAGTCAATTGTGTCAATGGTCCTATTTTGCCAACTCAATACGTTAAAATAACAAATACACGCTCAAAATACTGTTCATAACTATTACGTCATTTTTTTCAAAAAAATTATCAAATCTTTAGAAGTCCATAACTTCAAATCTACAAATCCAAAAATCACAAAATGTATATATTTGGAATCTACTCGTCAATATCTATAAAACAACACCCATATTCGATATTTTTGATGAAAAAATCAAAATAGATAAATTTACTGTTTCTGTAACCTCCATCTTTTCCGGCGAAAACTCTTCTTCTCTAGCTTAGGTGATGGTGTCGCTAGCGCAGATCAGAAAAACAAAGAATTAAAAGAATATATATATATATATATATATATATATATATATATATATATATATATATATAGAGAGAGAGAGAGAGAGAGAGAGAGAGAGAGACGAGGAGACAGAAACACTCCAACGAGAATTTTGGCAGCCTTTGGTGAGCTCTTTTCGACGAGTCTTCGATGGGGTGGGTGGGGGTGGAGATGGGGCTGCTAGAGAGAGAAAGAGTGTGGGAGTGTTTGTTTTTAGAGAGAGAGTAAGTGTGTTTAAAATGGGTACATGTGAGGGTATATTTATCTAATGGAAAAGGACTTGGTACATTAAAAAACTCAATAGGATTTAATTCATCTTTGACTCAATAAATGGAACTAGCCTTAAATTATCCTAAAAATATAACCCCATCGAGCATCATAGTTCCCTAATTAAGTGATATTTCTCGACTACAGCTTAAATCACCTCACCCTGAACTAGACAGATGTTCATCGTTTAGTTATGTTCTTTAGATATTTTAGAAATCTTATATATTATATAATTGAATAGCCAGTATCTTTTGGTCCCACATTTAAAGACAGTGACTCTGATGTGACGATATCATTAGTTTTGTTTAAGTGTATACATTTGGTTCGTTCATTGAAATAAAATCCGCTCGTATAAAAATTCTTTGATGAGAGGACCGAACTCACGCACATTTGATTTCAAGGAACTATTACTTAAAGATGTTGTGATTTAATTCCATCTGATAAGGTCCAGGACAAAGCTAAAATTAATTATTAACCTCATCTCAATTTTAAAATATCTGGAGATCGGTGGGTTTATGTGAAAACCTTTCTCCTGCTTAATATTTTAAACTTGAGGGTAATTTAAAAAATATTATATAATTTTAAATATTTGAATTAAATTCTTTATAATTTTCAGTTTACATTATGAATATCTCGACCTCACTTTTTTAATTTTCTAAAAATAAAACCATTTTTAAATTAAAATAAAACTTTTGTATCACAAAATTATTTATACCGTAAATTAATTAGCCAATTAAATTCAATTTAGAATAGAATAAATAAAAAGAGATTTTTTAAGAAACATTATGATCTAGGATGGTCTTCAAACTAAGAATCATGTTGTCCATAAAATTGGGTGTTCCTAATTAATCAATAAATTAAAAAACAATTATGTGACAAATAATTAAAAGACATAAGAAAATATAAATAAATGCAAATAGAAATCAAAATGAAATATCATGGCCTTAGCATCTTCCTTGAGTAGACTCATTGAATAATAAGCTCTCTTTTAAAAGAGTACATGTTGTAGAAGATTCCTCGAAGAAGAAGAAAAGTCTCAAAGCATTAAATATTAGAAGCAAGTGTTGGGTTTTCTTATCAAAACCATTAATAAAATATTTTATTATTGACAAATTAAGGATTATTTTATTCATTTTTAAATGAGAATCAAGTTTGTGAGAATGCTTTATATTTATTTAGATTTATTATTTCATATTAGTGTCGATCAATTCCAGTGGCTTCAGGTTGATCACAAGGAGATTGAAATTTTAATTCTAACACTATTTAAATTTTCACAACCTAAATAGGGACTTGACATCCTATTAAAACGATTGCGATGCAATCCTAGTAGTTTGTAACAACCCGTGCTCTTAGAGACAATTATATTCCATAATTGGGTGTAAATTGGAATTTTGAGGAATTTCTCGGAATAGTGATTTTTGGGATTTTCGAGGATTAGATGATTTTCGATGGTGTTGTATTACTTCTGGGATTAAGTAAATGAATTGGAGTATTTTAATAATATGTCGCCGCTGGGTAAAGCGACAGAAGATAATATTTTAATGGGAACACCGCATTTATTTGTTTTGGGTTGAAATAGTGAGTTGCTGTCAAGTACCTCGAATGGAAATTTTGACTGCGCAGTGAGTCTCGAAATGGCCGAGATAATCGAAAAAGAGTGTCCGATTATCGAAATTGAGTCTCGGGTAATTTTAGAGCTAAAAGTAACTCGTAATTGAGTAAACGAGTCATTTTTGGGTTTTAAGGGGTATAAACCCTTTGTCTCCCTATATAAGGAGGGAAAGGGGAAGAAAGAAAGAAAAGAGAGAGAAAAAGAAAGAGGAGAGGAAAGGAAGAGAGAAAATAGGAGAAAATGGGGGATTTCGTCCAAACTCCGCCGGATTCGACTCGAGGTTGTCGGATTTCATCCTCCAGGCAAGTGTATTCTTGCTTTATTTCATTTTGTGCATTTATTTCATATTATAGTTGGTAAACTATATGATTTTGGGTTAGAACCCTTAAAATAAATTTGGGAAAATTTGAATATGAGTTTACATATTGATGTAATGAAAACTCTTAATGATTTCTAGTGTTAAATCCATGTAAATGGAGTGAAGAAAAGGATTGAAATGGGGTAAAATGATAGGTTGGGGTTTTTATGGTTTAGGGTTTGAAACTAAGTAAAATGGGTTAATACCCCAAATTAATTGATGTGTTAGTTGTAAAACAGAGATTAGATGTTTATTGAGTTGTTGGATGAGGTTAAAAACAACAAAAATGGAGAAAATGGAGTTTGGGATTTTGGGGAAGATGATGAATAGTAAACCCGTAGCTTGTGGGGTCAGTTTGGCCAGGAAGAGAATTGATTTAACTCAAGGACAAAACACGAAAGTTGTAGATCTTTTCGATACGGTCGCGTGGGAACCAACCACATATTTTTCTGATTTTTTTTCGATTTGATATTATTTTTATAGGATAGAAGTTCCGGGGTTGAAATCATCAACTCGAAAATCAAATCGAAAATTGGAAAAATAAAGGCTAGAATTAATTGTGTAGATGTTTGGGATGATTTTTGGTGTAGATTAGAAACCATGAAAATGAATTTGGATTGTTGGATGAAGAATTTGGAGAATGAAGTTTTGAGGATTTGGTGTGACCGGTCGACCGCGACCCTAAGGCCTGTCGACCGCGTCAAGGAAAAAGAGCCTACTGGTTGGTTTTGTAGGCTTTTCTACAAACCGCGGTCGACCGGGAGTCCATGACCGATCGACCGGCATCCTATTTTCAGCCCAAGATTTTGGAGATTGTTATTCCTTATCCTCTTTGAGTTTAAAGCGGGCTTTCTAAATTTGAGTATTAGAAAGGATTATGATCTAAAGAGATAACATAATTATGTTGATTATGGATGAGTGAATCCGACGAGATTATTAGGATGAATCAGAGAATATACTTATTTAGTTAATGAAAATTGGTATATTTGGAGATATCCACTAAATCCCTAGATGAGAATAAGGTAATTATTATTTATAAGAGTGAGGAAATACTTTGGGTATAGTATCATGCGTATATGAATGCATGATTATGATTCTTTGAGAGAATCTTTGGGATTATTTGTCATCGCTAGATGTGATTGGCAATTGTGGCCATTTATATATATTCAAGGAGGAATATATAGTATGTATACTATGTGATTAAAGTATATATAAAATATGATGCGGATGTGTATTATATAGTATATTCCTTATGCATGAGAACAAGGTAATATATGTGTCTATAAGAATAAGAAATGCATGGTTTAAAACTTGGTACTTGACGAATAAGTATAAATGGTTTTATGAATGTAAAAATGAATGTTTTCAAAATGTAAAAGAAATGATTTTCATAAATGATAATTTATGTATACACACCTCTCTAAATCGCTATCATAAGGGAAGTTGCGCGCGTGAGGTGAAGCCCCCAGGCTAATGAATGCAGGGTGGATATAGTCCTAGGCCATATGAGCGATAATTATATGTTTTTCTGCGATGGTGAGGTAATTCTGGGTGTGGTTATGGCTCTCCCGCAGGCATATGGCCGCTTCCCGACGTTTCGATAGGATCCCAGGTTGTCTTGGTGATAGGCCCTGCAAGATGATAGCCATTTAGGGGCGCGCATAGTGGGAAAACCCGGACGAGCGGTCTTAGAAACGTTATATGATATGTAATATAACTATTCTCAATAATGTGGGACATTATTGAGGTTAAAGCATTTTATGATAATAAAATGGCTTTAAATACATTTCCTGGATGGAAGAAGGGAAATGGGATCTTATAAAACGAAAAAGCATTTTTATGATAATAAAACTTGCTTTAAATATATTTCATGGATAGAAGAAGGGAAATAGAAAGTTTTGAAATGCAATTGAATTGGTAAACATCTTTTAAAGTAAACCTCAGTCCGGGAGATAAATCCGAATGTGTATTATAAAAAATGAATATAGAGTAAATCTCAGGCCGGGAGATATTATTTGGATGTATATTGAATTATGTATATTAGAATAAGTATGTTATGTATATCATTATATAGTATGTATATACATTATGTACTGATGGTCTAATGGATCTCGACGATCGACCTTGCCGCGTAGTAGTGTATAGGGGGGTTCCTTGTTTGGATTTCGCTCTGTGAGACACCCCACGCACGAACATGGCATAGTGTTGAGACTGGGGAGAAGTTTATCCCTTAGTACTTGGAATAACTAGGGTTGTTAGAATATGGATTAACAGACTAGTTAGGCAGGGGTAGCTTGACTAGGGTATTTTGTTAGGATGCGCTTGGTGTGCACTATTTGAAGAGAGGTGAGGGGTATCTCATGGGAGTGCGATACCAATTTAAATATGAGATAAAACCTTTTTCTAAAAATAAAGCATTTATGCACTTGCTAAGTATTTTTCACACCGGTCTCTAACCCGTTTATCTACTTTTCCTCTCATGCTATATATATATATATATATATATATATATATATATTATATAGGTGTCTGGACACCTGGATGACACTTCATTCCAGTCAGACGTCTGCTGCAGCAGTTGTGGATGCATGCAGGTTCTCGATAGACACTCCTATCATTGTACTATATATAGGAGGTACTGTATAAACATTTGGGCCAATGGCCTAATTGCATTTATTTATTCTTTTCCGCTTTTTAGTTCGGCATTCGATATGGTTGTATCATATTTGAACCGAGTGTTCGGTTATTTTATTTCATTTCAGTTTCATTTATATAAACTGTGTGGATGTTTTAATTTAGTAGTTGTTTAAAAAGAGTAGTTAAGTAAAATTTTGACGCCAGCCTAATAGGTTATTAGTAATTAAATTGGTTTTCGATAGTGATGCTAAGAATGATCCATATGCGACTCCTGTTTTAATTTGGTATAGGAGTGATCGCCTAGTATTTTATTAGGCGGGGTGTCACAGATGGTATCAGAGCATCAGGTTCTAATGTTCTTAGGAATCTGTGCGGACGTACTACGCTTTCAGCGTTGCTCTCTATTTGATATAGAGCCTCGGGATTAGGATTGTTGATTTCTCTTGTGAGATTTTGTTCTCCTGCCATAGTATAAGATTATGGAAAATCTTTTGCGCGCTCGTTCGAGATTCGTGTGCTGATCGAGGAAGGCGACAGGAGGTGGGGCTTAGTTGTTGTTATGAGTTTAACCTCAGAATGAAGAGGTATATTTGGTGTGACTAGATAAAGTCACGGTATTCGCTAGCCCTAGACTCGTGTGTGTAATTTGAGCCTTGTGGCAGTATCGATAACATTATATAATGTATGTCTATGTGTTTTCCGCGGTAGCGGAGTTTTATTTTCCTTCATTCGTTGTAAAGGCGGGTGTTGATATTTTAAATATATATATGTTTTGTGATACTCATTTTATATGTGTTATATGAGTATGGTGAGTATAATATGTTATGGTATATTTGGAGCGATAGCAGGCTAATGATGGCAAGACTATCGTGTTCGCAGTTCCAGGGTGGAACAGGTTGTTATTGCGATGTCTCACCTGGATACAGGTTGAGTTCGCCTTTATTATGTGCATAGAGGGAACTTCGATGAGCAGAGGTTTCATTATCGTGATTTGAGTACGTGGCGACCTTGTAGATGTGATTTAAGGTATGCAGGGCTGATTGTGAGCTATGAGTTTAAGCTCATTATTGATTGCACAAGGACTGAGTGTAGTGCGAGCGCTTAGTGGTATGGCTCCTGAATAGAGATGGGAGTTCAGACCGCATTTGGTTGAAAGAGGGGATAGGATTATCCCGATTGCATACTCGAAAATAACGGACCTCCATGACTGACGAAGTTAAGCAGTAGTGTGTTGGAGGGGTTCCTTGTTTGGACTTCGCTTTGCGAGATGCTCCACGCATGAACCTTAACGACGTCAGGAATGGAGAGATGTTATAGGATGCGAGGATGTTGGTTTTGTTGATAAGTTATATAGTGTAAATGAAACACTATAGACTATGAGCCATGTGATGATGGTATGCTTATGGAAATGTTATGCTATGGAAAAGCGCTAAAGTGGTCCTTTCACCACAAGTGGGTGGGTGAAGTTGGACTTAGAGAAATTAATTCGAGGATTATAGCCAAACCTTAATGAAAAGGCAAATTTTGAGGAAGTATATTTTGGGTATGATAATCATAACGCTTTTACAGAGAGCAGACACTTCGATTAGTTAGATTTTCCTTTTCGCTCAGGTAGGAGGATAGAATAGTAGAAATGCATCCGTAGGTTAGGGAGGTAGGATTTAGGATGTCCCGCTGGTTTGCCTTAGGTCGTTATATCTCGATGACCGACAACGCGAGGGAGTAGTGTAACAGGAGGGTTCCTTGTCTAGATTTTGCTTTGCGAGAGGTCCCACGCATGAAACCAAGCAAATGTCGGAAGTTGAGAGAGGCCTTGGGCACTAGGGACATACTTAGGATTATACTCGTTTCGCGTAGGTAGGATAACGCATAGATCGTAGGATTATTAGGAAGTATGTTCAATAGTGTTGGTAGCAACGATATAGGAAGATTTTAGGAAGTTAGCCATGAGAGGATTGGTTGGTTAACCCTGAGGAGAATTGAATTTTGCGGGTTGGGAGGACCCATATGTGAGTATTACACCGAGGACAGGAGAACCTTATTTAGAGAGAGTGTTACGTGTCGAGTGGTTACAATGGTTGTGCAAATGTGCACGAGTTAGAAAGGTGTATGGGCACCTTAGGGAGTTGGTTTTATATACTGCCTGAAATAGAAGGGGCGTAGTATATAAAGTTGAAGATTATGCCGTGAGGCACTCACGGATGGATTTGGAGTGTGTTGAATGGAACATCGTGCCCAAGATAAGAAAGGACACTAACGAGAGTGGCCGAGCGTAAGAGTAATTTCTTTTAGGGGAAAATAAGATATCCATGTATTGAAAAGCGAACGTTTAGAATCGTGTTTGGACGTTAGAGCGGCGGCTGTAGGCTTGTCTTTCTACGTGAGGCACTAGAAATGATGGGTGCAATGTGATGCTATTGGAGTCACTTCATGACTGTGGTAGCCGTATAGTGGATGGTTGGAAACCATTGGGTTAGTATAGTTCCCCTTGAGGTATTAGGATTTGGAGCGATTCTAGGATTGGCGATGTAGGATGTATCTGAATTTCGAGGATGAAATTTCATTGTAAGGGGGGAAGTATGTAACAACCCGTGCTCTTGGAGACAATTAAATATCATAATTGGGTGTAAATTGGAATTTTGAGGAATTTCTCGGAATAGTAATTTTTGGGATTTTCGATGGGTGTTGTATTACTTCTGGGATTAAGTAAATGAATTGGAGTATTTTAATAACATGTCGCCTCTGGGTAAAGCGACAGAAGATAATATTTTAATGGGAACACCGCATTTATTTGTTTTGGGTTGAAATAGGGAGTTGCGGTCAAGTACATCGGATGGAAATTTTGACTGCGCTGTGAGTCTCGGAATGGCCGAGATAGTCAGAAAAGAGTGTCCGATTGTCGAAATTAAGTTTCGGGTAATTTTAGAGCTAAAAGTAACTCGTAATTGAGTAAACGAGTCATTTTTGGGTTTTAAGGGGTATAAACCCTTTGTCTCCCGATATAAGGAGGGAAAGGGGAAGAAAGAAAGAAAAGAGAGAGAAAAAAGAAAGAGGAGAGGAAAGGAAGAGAGAAAAGAGGAGAAAATGGGGGATTTCATCCAAACTCCATCGGATTCGACTCGAGGTCGTCGGATTTCATCCTCCAGGCAAGTGTATACTTGCTCTATTTCATTTTGTGCATTTATTTCATATTATAGTTGGTAAACTATATGATTTTGGGTTAGAACCCTAAAAATAAAATTGGAAAAATTTGAATATGAGTTTACATATTGATGTAATGAAAACTCTTAATGATTTCTAGTGTTAAATCCATATAAATGGAGTGAAGAAAATGATTGAAATAGGGTAAAATGATAAGTTGGGGTTTTTATGGTTCGGGCTTAAAACTAAGGGAAATGGGTTAATACCCCAAATTAATTGATGTGTTAGTTGTAAAACATAGATTAGATGTTTATTGAGTTGTTGGATGAGGTTAGAAACAACAAAAATGGAGAAAAATGGAGTTTGGGATTTTGGGGTAGACGATAAATAGTAAACCCATAGCTTGTAAGGTCATTTCGGCTAGGAAGAGAATTGATTTAGCTCTTGGCCAAAACATGAAAGTTGTAGATCTTTTTTATACGGTCGTGTGGACGCTGACCGCGTATTTTTTTTATTTTTCTTTGATTTGATATGATTTCTATAAGATAGCAGTTTCGGGGTTGAAATCATCAACTCGGAAATCAAATCGGAAATCGAAAATTGGAAAAATAAAGGCTAGAATTAATTGTGTAGATGTTGGGATGATTTTTGATGTAGATTAGAAACCATGAAAATGAATTTGGATTGTTGGATGAAGAATTTGGAGAATGAAGTTTTGAGGATCTGGTGTGACCGGTCGACCGCGACCCTAAGGCCTGTCGACCGCGTCAAGGAAAAAGAGCCTACAGATTGGTTTCGTAGGCTTATCTACAAACCGCGGTCGACCGGGGGTCCAAGACCGGTCGACCGGCACCCTATTTTCAGCCCAAGATTTTGGAGATTGTTATTCCTTCTCCTCTTTAAGTTTAAAGCGGGCTTTGTAAATTTGAGTATTAAAAAGGATTATGATCTAAAGAGATAACATAATTATGTTGATTATGGATGAGTGAATCCGACGAGATTATTAGGATTAATTGGAGAATATACTTATTTAGTTAATGCAAATTGGTATATTTGGAGATATCCACTAAATCCCTATATGAGAATAAGGTAATTATTATTTATAAGAGTGAGGAAATACTTTGGGTATAGTGTCATGCGTATATGAATGAATGATTATGATTCTTTGAGAGAATCTTTGGGATTATTTGTCATCGCTAGATGTGATTGGCAATTATGGCCATTTATATATATTCAAGGAGGAATATATAGTATGTATACTATGTGATTAAAGTATATATAAAATATGATGCGGATGTGTATTATATAGTATATTCCTTATGCATGAGAACAAGGTAATATATGTGTCTAGAAGAATAAGAAATGCATGGTTTAAACTTGGTGCTTGACGAATAAGTATAAATGGTTTTATGAATGTAAAAATGAATGTTTTCAAAATGGAAAAGAAATGATTTTCATAAATGATAATTTATGTATACACACCTCTCTAAATCGCTATCATAAGGGAAGTTGCGCGCGTGAGGTGAAGCCCCTTGGCTAATGAATGCAGGGTGGATATAGTCCTAGGCCATATGAGAGATTATTATATATTTTTATGCAATGGTGAGGTAATTCTGGGTGTGGTTATGACTCTCCCGCAGGCATATGGCCGCTTCCCGACGTTTCGTTAGGATCCCAGGTTGTCTTAATGATAGGCCCTGAAAGATTATAGCCATTTAGGGGCGCGCACAGTGGTGAAGGCTGTCTTAGAAACGTTATATGATATGTAATATAACTATTCTCAATAATGTGGGACATTATTGAGGTTAAAGCATTTTATGATAATAAAATGGCTTTAAATACATTTCCTGGATGGAAGAAGGGAAATGGGATGTTATAAAACGAAAAAGCATTTTTGTGATAATAAAACTTGCTTTAAATATATTTCATGGATAGAAGAAGGGAAATAGAAAGTTTTGAAATGCAATTGAATTGGTAAACATCTTCTAAAGTAAACCTCAGTCCGGGAGATAAATCCGGATGTGTATTATAAAAAATGAATATAGAGTAAATCTCAGTCCGGGAGATATTATCCGGATGTATATTGAATTATGTATATTAGAATAAGTATGTTATGTATATCATTATATAGTATGTATATACGTTATGTACTGAGGGTCTAATGGATCTCGACGATCGACCTTTCCGCGTAGTAGTGTATAGGGGGGTTCCTTGTTTGGATTTCGCTCTGCGAGACACCCCACGCACGAACATGGCATAGTGTTGAGACTGGGGAGAAGTTTATCCCTTAGTACTTGGAATAACTAGGGTTGTTAGAATATGGATTAACAGACTAGTTAGGCCGGGGTAGCTTGACTAGGGTATTTCGTTAGGATGCGCTAGGTGTTCACTATTAGAAGAGAGGTGAGGGGTATCTCATGGGAGTGCGATACCAATTTAAATATGAGATAAAACCTTTTCCTAAAAATAAAGCATTTATGCAGTTGCTAAATATTTTTCACACTCGGGCTCTGACCCGTTTATCTACTTTACCTCTCTTGCTATATATATATATATATATATATATATATATATATATATTATAGGTGTCCAGACGCAGGGACGCCTAGATGACACTTCCTTCGAGTCAGACGTCTGTTCCAGCAGCTGTGGATGCTTGCAGGTTCTCGATAGATGCTTCTATCATTGTACTCTAGATAGGAGGTACTATATAAACATTCAGGAGAATGGCCCAATTGCATTTATTTATTCTTTTTCGCCTTTTAGTGCGGCATTTGATATGGTTGAATCATATTTGAACCGAGTGTTCGGTTATTTTATTTCATTTCAGTTTCATTTATATAAACTTTGTGGATGTTTTAATTTAGTAGTTGTTTAAAAAGAGTAGTTAAGTAAAATTTTGACGCCAGCCTAATAGGTTATTAGTAATTAAATTGGTTTTCGATAGTGATGCTAAGAATGATCCATATGTGACTCCTGTTTTAATTTGATATAAGAGTGATCGCCCGGTATTTTATTAGGCGGGGTGTCACATAGTTGATCTCGAACTATGGGGAACCGGTGTGATGGTTTGAAAATTATGTGATAGTTCAAGAGAGGTTTGTGATCGGTACATCCCAATAATATATTTAACAGGATCACTCGTGATATTTGAGTCTAAGGGTTGTCTAGATTAGGCTCGAGAAATCTCATACTGTTTGTAAAGGGTTCATAGATTCTCAATTTCAAGAATTATGAGGATTGAGATGCTTATGTAGTTATCTCTTTTATTGCTGAGGGTGTCAAATAATCTCAGCATATTGGGTGACAGTTATGTAACTAGGTTTGAGATCATAATTTAAAACAAATTGTGTCTAGGGATACCTATGATTGCACTACCCCCTTGATAGACTTATAAGATTTTATTTCCACTTGTAAACCTGATTAGTGAATTATTTATTATTTGGTCGAAGTAGCGAAATAGGTTAAGTATAAGAATTAAGAAAATTGATTAGATGTTGGTTAAAGTTGATTAACAGCGAATTGATTTGACTAAACGGGTATCGAAAGCTTAACGTAAGGAATCACATTATGTACCATAATCAACTTTACAAATAAGACCTCATTATATCCGAGTAATTTTTGAGATAATTTAATTGGAATGCAGTCATAATTATGTAGTGGAATTAATTATGATTAAATAATGAAAGCAAATAAATTATAATAATTATAATTGGATATATCCAAGTATTTATTTGAAGCCAATTAAATTATTTATCTTAGGTCCTCATTGCACTCCATATACCCAGGTAGTTAGGCCCAGACTCTCAAGAAATCCAGTTTATCTCAAGCCCACATTTTATACTTGTATATAAAGGTGTGAGAAAGGGTTTTAATTCATTATTCATCATATTTTGGTTTCAGAGGAGTGAGATAAAATACTATTCACATTTTTTGTGAAGACATATAGAGATAGATAGCCATATCTCATTCATAAGAAGGATTTTTTTATCCCAAAAGGTGTCCACCCACCTAATACGCCTATGTATCTACGTAGGCATAATCAAACTCAACATAGTTCGAACATGACCTTTGGAGCTAGATCAAGCTTTACACCAAAAAGAAACACAAATAAAATAGCTTGAGGGTTGTTCTGTAGCACAACACCACCCTTTTTGTATCAAAACTTGAAAATAAAAGAGTGATATCACATAACTACAAAATTGCGCGAGCTCCTTTCCATTTCGGCAGCGTTCCTACTTAAGATCAACCTTTTGGGGAATGGGTCTAAGTATAATATTAAAGAAAAGTACCTTAAAGAATAAAAAAAAGTAATAAAAAAGAGGAAATGGGTATTTTAGTTGATTTTGGACTTGGGTAATGAGAGAGAAGCTAGGGCTAGAAGTGAGGACACTAGATCTAAGCTTAAAGGGGATTTTAATGACAAACGAAGAGAGTTTCGAGGTTTTTTGAAAGGCAAAAGACTTCTAGAGAGAGAAATTTGGAATTAAGAGTGAGAAGTTAATACGTCCAACTGGTAGGTGAAGGCCTCCTTTTATTCGCAAAAATCTGAGCTCAATAAATGATCAGTCATCAATACTATGTGCACTTAACTAATCGGTCATGCACATTTCACCCTGGACTTTTAGGCCTAGTTTGGAATGTTTTGATTCTATTGGGCAATTTTGTGGGTTGTTTGAGATATTTGAACCTTTAGGAAGGTGTTCATGATCTTAGAGGAAATTTTGGGATTTTGGAATCCCACGGAAGGTCTAGATGCCTTTATGGAATAGAATGGGGTGTCTACATAACCCTTTAAAAGCAAAGTTCTTTTAGAGGAACGTTTTTGGAAAGAGAGACACCCATTTCATAACTATTGGGGATTTTATTTTACATTGATACGGTGATTTTTATTACTTCCCTTTCTCGAAAAGTTGGCCTAACTATTGTTAAGGAACACAATTCTTGTGTACAAATGTCTACAGGAGATGATGGCACGTCCTCATGGGGTGAGTGAAATATTAAGTTGAAACATTTGCCTTGGACGAGTTTTTTGTCGATAAAATGAATCATTTTGTAAAGTTGTCAACTTGGGTACAAGGTAATTGTCGATAGGCCGAATCATTTAGAAAGTGTGTTCGCATGGGAGAAGGTGTTTATTGATAGACCAAATCATTTTGGAAAGTGTGCAATTAGTACAGGGTGTTTTTTGATACACCGTATCTTTTGAAAAATATGTCTTGGGTGTTTTTAGATACACTGAATTATTTGAAATGGTGTTCATTTGGGATGGATCTTTATCGATACACTGAATCGTTTAGAAAGATGCTCACTTGGTACTGGGTGTTTATCGATAGACCGAATCATTTGGAAAGTGTGTCTGCTCAGGGTGGTTTTTTTTAATACACTGAAACATTTAAAAAGTCTGCGAGGAGGGCTACCACCCTGACTACCTCTCAGGTGTTCTTCTACAGTGAAGGTGTTATGTCTCTTGACTTTGGGGAGTGGGTCGTTCATTATAGCCCTTTTCGACTCAATTGACTACTCTTTTGGCACCTCTATCTTAAATGAGTGACCTGTATCCACTTCCTTAGATGAATCAGTAGCATATACATGTGCACTAGAGGTAGGAGCTTCCCACTTTGACTTAGCCATCCCTTTTGATGATTTTGTTATCAAGAAGCTGATTTCAGCGGTCCTCCATGGTCAAGAGGACATATTTCGAGGGAGGCTCCCCTTACTACTACTGTTATCCCACCTTCTGAGGGACTCGCTATGGGACCAGCTACAATTTCAAATCATTCTTCAGCACCTCCCTTGGTCATTCGAGGTTTGGGATTATCCATCCAATATACTGGGGATGATGGCATGGAGTGGGAGGTTCCGATCTTTCCTTCTCACCTTATTTTGTTGTTCCTGTAGGAATTGAGGTACGTTCCAAATTTTTATTTGATTTAGATCTTTTTGCTCTTATTTTCTTTGAGATTAAATTTATAATGTGTCATTTATTATTACAGGATTTCACTATCACATGGGCGGTGCTAGAGCAGATTTCTTAGATAATGGATGCCTACCTGGCCTATCTTCACCGGATGATGAGGACCCTAGGTAAGAAGAGCCTAGTTATAGAGGTTGTTGCAGGCTCTTTTCCTTATGGAGGTTTTGGATTTCGAGCACATGATATGCCCGAGTCTTCACAAAGAGTGTGCCCCGACATCGGGGATCTTCCTTTCATGTACCACCATGTGGAGGTCCAGTGATTAGAGAAGGTGCGTCGGTGTGGGTTGTAATCTTGTGAGCTGATTTTAGCCTTTGTGTTTCTGCTTTTTTATGTTTTTTCATCTTGTATTTGTCCTTTATTCCCGATATTATGTGCCAAGCGTGCATATTTATGATATTTTTGTGTTATTCGATTGATTTTAGTATAATGATGACAAATATTTTTGGATAGATGCGAAAAGATATTAGTAAGGCCCAGAAATGGCAAAGAATCCAATATACACGTTTTCAGCTTTGTCCCAGTTACAATTCTTGTATTGAATATCATCATTTGTCTCTCAAGCAATAGGTCTGACAAAGTCAGAATTAATAATTTGATTTGATGGGATGATCGATCGGTCTATTAAAAAACCAATCGGTTAATTCTACTTTTCTATATATTGGAAGGGACTTAGCCTTAGGAGCTTACATCTCATGTATCCTTCCTCTTATAATTTTAAACATTACATTGTGTTCATATTTGCTTCTTTGAAATGGCACTCTTAAATTCTTATTATCAAGTTTCCTTGAATTATCAGATAGATAATTTAATCCACATCTTTTATAACTGGTCTCTTTCGAGGTTAGACCGCTACGATTTGGTTTTATTGTTATCTTGGAGGACTATGTCGATTGACTAGTCTTTTTTGAAAGCATTTTCTAATTTTTAATATCCCAAAGATCGCCTGTTCCATTTTGCAAGGGAGGAAATATGTCCAACATTTAAGGATTACTACTGCTTAACCGGTTGTGTCATGGACCAGCACATTGCTACCCATATCTGTACTGAGGAGTAATATTTTATCTTATCGAGTTGCGGGAAGTGGACTATCCCACTGCAAAGGAGTTTCTCACTGAATAGGGGATTGGCCTAATGGTGGTGGTCTCCTTTTTTATGTATGATGTCCCTTAAATAAGGCATTGGGTGGCAAAAAAGGTGACATAGCCTTAGACTTAGTATTTCAATACTTCTTGGTTATTAGCACCATCTGTGTTGATATCTGCCTAGATGATGTAATGTTGCAAATTAAGGAGTACATGATCCTGACCCCTTTGATCCTATAAGAGACTATAATGGTCTTTCCACCATTCTCTATCGAGATTGCACTTTTTTTATAGGGCAATTCCTTGCTTTTATATATGTGGTTGTTGAAAAGGTTGAACCTGATAGGGACCTTTTATCTCTCCCTTATTGTCTAGTTGATTGCATCTTTTGGGAGCCTTTGATTCCTATGAGGGGGAGCTAAGGAGAATGGTTAGAGTGGATCTTTAAGTCTAGGCATTCTTATATCTATTGGTACCTTCCCTTGATGCTGTCATTGACCTGACTTGTCTTTGGGGACCTTCCCCTACATTCAATTATTTTCTTAGTGGTATATTTGTTTCTACCTTCGAGGTAGGTAATTCATCACATCGAAAAAGTCAAGAGATTCCACCACCGTTGCGTCAGTTGTACCCAATTACACCTCTGTCCCCATACCCTGCGAGTATGATTATGAACCTTTGGATAAGTGATACTATGATATTCCTTCCATTTCCTCCTACTCTGTTCGGCGTGCCGTTGCTTCTACCTAAAGAGTATTTGCTCTGGCTTTGGAAGAAATTAAATGATATCATTGTTATTAGAGAAAATGTCCTTCGTTGGATTATCGAATTGACAATTTCTGGATCTGCAAATGTTTACGGGATGGCTATGTTACAGGATAGGGAGCCCTGTTACAATACAGAGCCCAATCGTGGTTCCCCAGATATAAGCATTTTCAGATATGAAGTTGATAGTTCTGAGTCCGTTAACAGTAGAGGAAAAAACTCAACTTGGATAGTTTTTTGTGATTTATATTTTATTTTAATGATGCTAAATGAGTGTATTGTAAGGAAAGTATTTTACTATCAATGAAAAATGAGTCCCTTACGGTCTCCAAACCATTTTTGTCATTATAAACTACTCTTTGAGTGTTTCTTTGGAATCTAAAAGACAATATATGAATAGAAAGACTTGGGATGTGGTGTGGTTAACTAAACACCGGGAAGTTTCCTACTTACCTCCATCATGTGACTTTATTGACTTGGTAATGATTGTTGATGATTTTCTCTACCTTTAATGGAGGATTAGGTCATATGTTATTTTTGTTGGATGTTTGATGTCTTTTTTATACATATTACTTCTTGAAACGATATATATTGGTCTGTTTGGCTAACTCTATTTCATCGATATCAATAAGGAGGGTTGTACCTCCTGAAAAGATATTCTTTACCACATATGGCCCCATCCATTAAAGAATAAACTTTCTTCAGGGTACCATATAGGTTTAATGATTCATTGATCACTAGGTCTCCTTCTTGGACCCTTTTATTCTTGACTTTCTTGTTTAAAAATTTGGCGACCCATTTGTGATACCGTTGCATCTGGTAACATGCTAATAATCACCGTTCGTCTAGCAGTGTTAGTTCTTCATATTTTCTTCTCACCCAATCATCTTTAGAAATTTGATTTTCCAATAATACCCTCAAGGAGAGGATTTACATCTCGATCGGTCATGGTCTCCACCCCGTATACGAGTGAGAACGGAGTAGCTCCAGTGGGCATTCTGATAGTCATCACATACCCCTATAGAGCATATGAACACGATCGGACTTGTCTCTATATCCCTCAATCATTTTGCTTAATATTTCTTTCATGTCATTGTTTGTTGATTCCACAGCGCCCCGTTAGTTAAAGGACTATATGGATATGATATGTGCCTCTGGATTCCATACTCTTCGATAAGATCTGTGACATCTACTTCAAAATGCATCCTCTTGTCAAATATTACTTCAAATGGTACCCCATACTTGCAGATGATATACATCAATATGAATTGAGTTGCCTTTTTCACATTCATTTTGGTGTAAGATTGCACTTTGACCCATTTGGTGAAGTAGTCTATGGTGACTAAAAAGAAATCATGGTCGTTCGACACTTTTTGTGTTACTTTTTGGATAATATCAGTCAATCATGTCAAACAAGGTCGTGGTGACATCGTGTTGTATAGATCTTATGCAGGTACATGTTGCAAATTCGCAAATCATTATCACTTCGGGCATCTCTAGACGTACTCACTACAATTGTGTTGAAGAATATTCCAATAATATCCTTGGCGAATAATCTTTTTTGTGGTAACATGGTCGTTCATGTGGGGGGCACATTCTCCTCCGTGTATTTATTCCATTACTCTTTCTTCTTCACCCTAATTAAGATATCGTAAATGGATGCCATCAGTTGTACATACGTCCTACACATATGATAAATTGGGAAATCCATCATAAGAGTGCCATCTTATCCTTCTTGTTAGATCCAAAGGGGTACTTTCCCTTTTGGAAAATCTCTTTTATGTCTTGATACCAAGGCCCTTCGTCTACGGTCTCGATCATTCAGACTTTGTACACATCTATATGTACTTTCTCCACATCTTATGGGATGTCCATCATGGATTCTAGGGTGGCCAATGCATCGGCGAAGCTTTTATGATCCCTAGGAAGATAGAACAATTGAACACCGTCGAATAGGGTAGTAACATCCTCTAGGTGTTCATGGTAATGTAGGAGTTTTTCTTATCTAATCTTCTAATGTCCCAAAATGTGGCATATGATAAGGGATGAATCCACATATACATCGATCTTTCTAATCCCTCCTTTATGGGATGCCTTCATTCCTTCTATGAGGGCTTCGTACTCGATGATTAGGGGTGAAAATGGATATTCAAAAATCTGAATCCGTCGAGTATTTGTATTTGAATTTAGCAAATATTTATTTGAATAATATTCGAAACAGCGAATTTGGATTGGCATAATATTGGTATCCGTGATGGACAATCCGTATTCGAGACGGACTATCCATATTGACAGATATCTGTTTTCTCGGATATCCGTATTCGTAAAATAATTATATTTATTTATTATTATAATTAATTTTAATTATATAATATAAATATATTTTGTACTATATAATAATATTAAAATAACATAAGTATATAGGATTAAGCATATGTTTATGTAATATATTTTGTTTTATAATAATGGCCAATAAGGTAACGGATCAATAATGGATTTGTTGTTTTAAAAAAATAAAAATTAAAGGGCAGAATACATAATGGATTTTAATGATTTTGGAGTCCTAATTTCATTCTCAATCACTCATGCAGCCAAGTTCATCTCTCGCTCTCTTCCTCTACCCGTCCTCTCATTCCCTCAATCTCGGGCATCGTTGGCCCACCACGCTCTCTTCCATCGCTTGTAGGACCATCCGCTGGTACCACTAATTTTATCCGTTGCTACTACCACTGATCTCGCTAGTAACACCATCAACTTTCATCCTCCGTTGCTGACTCTTGCTCTCTCTACCCTTGTGTGTATGTGTGTGAAAATTGATTATATATATATATATATATATATATATATATATATATATGTATGTGTGTGTGTGTGTGTATGTGAACTGATTAAAATAGCTACAAAACATATTTGGAGATTGTGTCGTGCATACTATAAAAGACATATTCACTCTCATCCATCTACTACAAAACGAAAAAATACACAATGATATTTTGTTGATTGTGTCGTGTGTACAGTAAATTGGTTCTATAACTAGACAGAAAATACATTTTGTAACAAAGTACTGTAAATGGGTTTCATAACTAGACGATTTGGCTCATTGTTCTATTTATTTAAATGTTTTTCCACTTATTGTACTCTATTTTTCCACTGATTGTCTAAGAATGTTTTTATAATAATTACTCTATTTTTTTATAATAATGACTATTTTTTAAATTTTTTATGACAATGATTAATTGTGTAATAATGTTTTTTCCATTGATTGTAGTGTAAATAGGTTTTCACTTGTTATTGTACTATTTTTTACTGAGTGTACTATTTTTATGCAGTTCATATGTCTACAAAAGGTAATCAAAACACTACTTCCACACATGAGTCTTCCCCTACTCCATCGAAAGTTATTCTTCTTGTGATACTTTAATTTATGTAAGTGGCAGCATAAACTGTTTATAATTGTTTTGCTTGTTCTTGTTCAATACAGCTTTGTGGAACCTTGAAAATTGAAGATGGAATTTTTTTGTGTTTTGGAGGACGAATTTTGAGGGAAGAAACTTTTAAGTATAAGTCGTGCTCGACGTTGTTTTTATCCGTTTAATTTTTATTCTTCAGTCACTTATTTAAGTTGGTGCTTGCGTTTTATGATTATGAAAAAGTTAAGTTACATGTTTAAACTCACGAATTTCTCTTTCTAGTACAATTTATTGGTGAATTTTCACTCGGGTGAATTAGTATGATCAAATAATATATATATATCACTGTTCTAAAAAACCCGCCTAGGCTCCTCCTAGGCACGCCTAGGCTTAAGGCTTAGGAGAAACGCCTCGCCTTACGCTTTTCACGCCTTATTCTTGGTAAAACCCTAATGGCGCACTTTTTTCTAAAAACAACAATGCCTTAGTGAAACGATGTCACCTTTTAAAGAATTTGTTTACAAACCGGACCATTATCTTATCCAAAATAATCAGATAGTATTTTAATTTGCATATATTCAGACATATTTTTATGGTATGTGCAATTTTTATATTTTAATAGCCTTGTTATGGTTAAAAAATATTAAAATATATTAAGAAGGCCTAAACGCCTTTTCACGCCTTTTTACGCCTGGGCCCGCCTAGGCTTCTAAGGCTTAAGGCTTGGCCTCCACGCCTTAGTCACGCCCCGCGTTTTTTAGAACCTTGATATATATATATATATATATATATATATATATATATATATATATATATATATATATATATATATATATATATATATATCCTAATTTATCTTTATGTAATACTAATAACTTATGAGTTATGAGTACCTGAATGCTTAATGTGACAAGGGTACAAGGACACACTTGAGGAACCAAAGGGGTACGAAAAATAGCCGTTTATCTTTATTGTGTTATATTCTTTATTTTCTCAGTTAAAATTACATTTTCCAGGTAAGATGATGATTTTTTTTTTTCAAATGTTAGGAACTTATGAGGATACAAATCTCAATAGAGTATCACAATTGAATAAGATAAGCCACATTAAAGGTTAGTACTTATGTCCGCAACTTTTTCTAATTTTTTCATGTTTCACACATTTTCTATATCTTACATAGAGAATTATATATTTGATTCAATGGCTAAATTAATGTTTAATAATGGATGTATGTGTTAATATATATTAAATAAGAAAAACGAATAAGGATACGATCCGAATCTAGGAAATTTGAGAGGATACGAATAAGGATAGTTGTAATTATAATCCGGGCAATTACGGATACGGATATAAATACTACGGTATCCACTTTGTATCCATCCATTTTACACCCCTATCATCGATGTTATTGGTGCAATCATAATTTAGCGTTATGGCCATACGCTAGTGCCTTCTATCTGGTGCAATCAACAACATGTCAGTGCCAAAACCTTTTTTATTTGCAGGTCCGTTGAAGTAAAATTTCCATTTGTATTCTTCTTGACCTTCCATTACCAGAATATCTTCATCTGGAAAGTGGTCAGCGATCTTATCTTGAAAAAAATAGAGTGGTCCTATTATATGTAGAAATTGTATATTAGGCCACACGCACAGAAGCCAAATTTTATTTAGTCCAAATTTTATCTTGATAAATTAGGTGAATCTAAATAGTAAGATATTGAAACTAAATCAAAATAAACAACCCACAAACCAAGAAGATAGGAGATGAGGAAAAATCCCTTTCAGGCAAAACCTATATTTCAGCATTGTTACGAGTAGGTATTAAAAAATGAAACTAACAAACTTATCAAACTTAGACTCCACTAAGTGACGTAGTTTTGTCTTCAATCCTTATTGCCAACAGACAGCGATGCAGATCCATCAATGCCCACAACAAGCTCCACTTGCCTCGGTGTCCACCAATCAGCCTAAGAAAATTGTATTCGTATCTTCGGCAATAGATAATCATCCAAGGGTATGACAGTAGATTTGTGCATCTAGGATTTTATAAATTGTTTAAGAAATCATCCAAGGGTTTTAATAGAAAAAAAAAGTGTTTTAAAATAAATTAGGTTTTGGAGACCTTTTGGATAAATATGGGAAAGTGTTTTTCGATAAAATTCCTCTACAAAACTTATCCAAATACCCCTTTATATAAAAACATGATTTTTGAGGTGGCATAAATTTTGAGGACTCTGGTTCGAAAAAAAATGCTACCTCATTCGAACGAAAATGCTAACTGGTTCGAACTAAAATTAAACTCCTTCGTTGAATAGCTAATCTTTTTCAAACCAGCTTCGAATGACATTTGTTCTACTGATAATAAATGTCAATTGATATTCGTTTAAGGTTTTTTTAAACAGACTACCAATCTCATTCAAACTAAAACTTAAATACGTTTTAACGTGTCAAAAAATAAAAATATTTTTCTTTAAAAATCATTTTAAAATCAGTCATCGAACATTTTATAAAAACAAACCCTGAATAAAATGCTTACATAAAATCAAAACAATATACTTTCTTCGATGATTGAAGTGACGATCTCAACTCTTTCGATCTTTAATTGTTGCATTCGGTCATTAACTTGTTTCCACTTGAAACTCTTGAGAATATTATGATGATGAATTTGTAACAGAATATACCAAACATAAAACATGATAAATAATTATAAATCTTGATCTTACACATCTTGTTCATTCACAGGGGATTCAAACAGGTATCCTTTAATGGACAATCCTCCGATGGCCTTCTGATGTACATAGTCGATGTCAAACTCTGTAAGTAACAATAGTCATTGAGTCATTCTGCTGGTCAATACGGGTCTTTTGAGCAGGTATTTCAGGGGATCAATGCAAGAGATTATCTTATTTCAAAGGCGACCATGAAATGGCTTAAACTTTGTGTCGCCCCTACTAGGGTTGGGTAAGTCTGTATATCATTTTTCACATGAATTAAGCCTCAGACTAGAATATTATATAGCATGTTCCTTATGATATTCTTCAGCTTATTGAGACAAATTTTCTCCTGATGTGATGTTCATGACCATGAGATATAAGAGGAGGGGATGCCCGAGCCATACTGGGGCCAATACGAGTGGGTTAATTAGGTAATGCTTAATTCTATCGAAGGCTTCTTGAAAAGCGACATTCCATATGTGAGTGGAGTCTTTACGGAGACTCTTGAAAATTATTTCATATATTGACGTCATCAAAGAGATAAACCTGCTGATATACTTTAGCCTCCTAAAAATCCCATGAATTCCTTTTCAGTGCACAGTGGAAGATTTTAGAGGATGGACTTAAACTTAGCTGGATCAACTTTGATTCCCCTTTTGCCAATAATAAATACCAATAGTTGGTGATTTCGAAGACGCACTTTTGGGGGTTCATACGCATCTGGTATATCTTTGGTCTTTCGAATAACTTCCTTAACGTCGAAACATGTCATTCTCATTTTTTTGACTTAATAATCATGTCTTCGACATAGAATTCGACTTCTTTGGGTATCATATCGATCATTAAGGTGGTAGTTCCTCGTTAGTTTGAGGCAACGGTATTTTAGAGTTCGAACAGAATGACTGCATAGCAAAAGGCACCCTAGGGAGTAGTAAAGGTCATTTTTTCTAGTCCTCTAAATGCATTTTGATCTTAATATAATTGGCAAAGCCATATAAGAAGGACTTGAGATCATAATCTATAGTTTTATCAATGATCATATAAAGGTTCAATAGCGGGTAGTCATATTTAGGACTAGATTTGTTCAGATCTTTGTAGTCGACATGCATCCTCACTTTTCCCCCTATTTTTGGGATAGGCACGATGTTAGCCAACCATATGGGGTACTTGACTACCCTTAGAAAATCCTTGTTGAGATGCTTCCTGACTTTGTCTTTGAATTTGAAAGACCATTCTGGTATGAGATTTCTAAGCTTTTTCTTGACATGTTTGGCTTCCGGATACATAGGTATGGGGTGAACAATAATCTTGGGGTTGATTTTTGGCATATCTGCATAGAACCAAACAAAGATGTCGATGTATTATTTGAGTATTTGGATGAATGAGGACCTTTCTAGATCGTATAAAGAGGTACCTATTTTTATTTCTTTTGTCTCTTCAAAATACCTTAAGTTAACCATTTATGTGACATCGATAGGTTGCGCATGATAGTTTGTTTATTTTCTTACTCTTTTAGGCAGTTTTCTAATTCTCCATTACTTAAATTTAGTTCATCCCTTTTATTTTTCACATTTATCAGCATAAACATTTTGTACACGGGTATATCAAAGTTAAAGTTTATTTTAATAGCAAATGGGTTAACATGATTAAGTAGGTCAATGTAGTTTGTCGTGATGCCTTCTCTTCAAAAGGAAAGTTACATATAGTAGATGGGGGCTCTTCTTGCAGAACATATGTGACCTCATACTAGATGAGCTTGTCATTCTCTGTTAGGTGACAAAAGGTCCGGTTGATATCTTCCATCATTTATCCGAACATTTTAATGTTCCTCGAATCTTCAAGAGGGTCCCGACTAGAAGTGGGTTTATTTAGTTTTCTGATCCGATCTACAATCTCATGTACTTACCCTTTACCCATGAAGGATTGTCGTCGAAGGAAACCTCCCATCATAGCATTTGTTTTCTAGTGTCATCTTCTATCCATAGATCTGAAAATATGCAAAGAGGGAAGTTGTCCCCTTACTTAATGAAGTGCCCATTGAGGTTGGATCTATTATTTGAGGGGGATCCTCTGCCTTCTTGTATCCCAGCTCCTGGGTGTTGGATTGTTGTGGTATTGTGATATGTTCACTAATTCCTTGTTGATTTATCCTCGAGCCCCTTTATTGGCACAAACTTCATTATTTTCATAATGTGGGTGGCACTAAAGCACCTAATGGGATCTTTTCCTTCGTGTCTGATGAGATAGTATATACCAAAGGGTCTAGATGGAAGCCGCAGACATATATATCCCCACTTTATTTTTTTTCGAGGACAGTAGTCTTGGGCCCTTTCCCTTTGAGTATACTATAATCTCCGAAAACTGTGATATGGTTATCTTCATAAAAGAATTTCGCTCTCTAGTGTACTGATGAAGTAACTCCATCGATATCCTGGATCAATGGTCTTCCAAGAAGGAGGTTAAAAGAGGCACGTATGTCCCTCATTTAAAATCTAGTTATGCTATTAAGTGGGTTGATTCCAAAGCTGAGTCTTATGGATCCCATTACTTCCGAGCGGGTATTATCGCTTGCTCTCACAACCTTAGTAGTAGGTGTGAGATCTTAAGGTCTGATTCCCAGACATTTAGCAATCCTTAACATGAAGTTGTTCAGTAAAGAGACATTGTCTACAAGTAATATGGGGATTCGTTGTCCTTGGATGTTTATGGTGATATTCACGTTATGGCAAGGTTCTATTTTGAGTAGCTTAGTGTTGGCAAAGGAAATATTTTTTACAAAGTTTAAGGTTCCAAAAGTCTCCATGAGCTCTTCTAGGCTAGCAGAGATGGGTACAACTTTTTGGAAAAGATGTTTGAGGATGAAGTCTCGATTGTCTTGGGAGGACATAAGAAGTCCCTATATGGAAATGTTGTCTTGTGTTTTCTTTAGTTGTTCTAGGACTCGATTCTCCTCAACCTATTCTATGGTGTCGTCTTTGAGTGTCCCCTTTCCTTTGTGCTTTTCCTTTTCTCCTGTGGGAACAATGTTCAGGACAGGATCCTAATAAAATACCATTGTGAGGGTTACATGATCAACTTCCATGGTCTCCCATTCTGGAATGAGGACCTCGGCCATTATTTCATCAAAGTTTAAGGTGAAGATATAATATTCATCCTCTCGTTAGGGGAAATAAGCAGATCATCAAAGTGAAAGAACATTTCTTCTTTGACTAATATCTCAGTTGTTGAGTTGTCTTCAAATAACCATATCTATAAATATTAGTTGCCTTCAACTTTTAATTCCTCGCCCCACCCAATTGGGATGATTTCATGGTATGTCGATCCTATGATATATCCCGTAGCACATTTTTCTCCATCATACATTAGTTCCCAATGTTCATAAAGGTTCTCATGTGTATTCACCATATTTACCAGTAAAAGATGGATTTTTTCCAAAATACCCTAACTACATTAATTGATATAGGCTCACCTCTAGAATATCTCATCAGTAGCCTTTAAAACCCCTAGTGATCCTACCATAATATCCATATGGGCTTGTGTCAGCACCACATGATCTAAATTTTAGTTAATAAACTCCCTAAAATGAGATATTCCACTTCAATTACTAAGTTAATTGCCTTGATTAAGATGCACGTGTCCTCAGAATCATCATTCATAGTAAGAGCGTTCACCCCTGTGTCATGGTTAGGTAGATGGGTAATGTTAACATGATACTTTGTCTTAGTTGGATCCATGATTTTCCCATGGTCGATTAGGTATTGGATGGAAAACTTCACATCTCAAAACCCCTCTAAATTATGTCCTATTATCTGGTGGAATTCGTAATAGAGATCATTCAAGATCAGGTAGGGGTTTGGGATCTTGGGATTTGAGGAGCCCATTCTTCTTGAGATATTAGTACATTACACTTATAGGAGAGTACAGGGTATGGAATGGAAGTTGGACCTTATCATTACTCCAAGGTGCTGGTACAGGTGCATAGGTTAGGTTTTGAATGGCATTAATAACGATCGTTCCTGGATGGACGATCCTCCAATTTGTGAATGGAAGGATATTTTTGTGACTATCGATTAGACTCTCATGCGTTTGATTCATGAGGTCATCCTCTAGTTGCGCTCCCATGTCCATCAAGGCTTTGAAGTAGGGTAGGTATCATGTCTTTAATTGGTCCCGATAAGGTTAAATCAGGTTCTTCTTCACAATAGCTACTTTTTCTTCCTCTGATGGTCATTTCACTATTTGAGCGGATTATTTCCTTCAACATGATATAAAGCTGCATGGGTGGTCATTAATCTCTTGCATCATCATATCCAAGTCTCGACGAGTAATTTTTAACTCATCATTATATTTTTATTGCCTCACGAATTCTCAACATATATCATTCCAACTGGTGGTCCTCCCATTGTTAATGGACAAACACCATTTGAGTGCTCTTCTTAATAATATATGCCCAAAAATTTCTACAATAACATCTTAAGAATCCCATAGTACTTACAGGCCTCGAACGTACAATTTGATGTGCATTGTCTATGGTCCCATTCCCATGAATTTTTCTATGTCTAGCATCTTGAATTTATCAGGTAGCCTGGCATTAGGGTATAGAGACAAATGTTGGATGTCTACAAAGTTATCGGCAGGTCAAAGATATTGTAAGTTCTACTAGAGTGTTGGAACTCCATTCTGAGGCATCTAAGATCCATTGGAACCTATTTTTTATCATCCACATTTATACTTTCGGTAGTTATGACTAGGGTTATTGGTATCTTGTATCATAGATGGTGGGGTTTTTATATTTGCAAGGTGCATTTTTCTCCCTTACGCTAGGTGTTCTCCAATCAATTTTGGAAGGAGGATTATTCCTAATTTAGGGTTGACATTTCTCCCCTTAATACGATTAAGCTAGATAATATTAAATGATACGGTTTATTCGTTTTGCATGTTGTTGGGATTATGAGATGGCGGAGTTCGAGAGATGCAGCTTACACCCCTTATCTAAAACGATGACAACAAAGTTATGCAAAATTATGGAACTAGGACTCTTTACCATGGTTTTATTAAAGGGAAAATCACAAGTTCAAACAAGCATGTATTTTCTTCTGGGGGTAATCTCAGGCGATTAAACAATTTCCCATGGTAATACTCACTTTGTCTTGTAGACACTGGTTTGGCATTTCAAAAAGTGAATAGATTCTTCAAGTCTTGGAGTTCCATCCTATGTTGGGAGACATTTCTGGGGATACAAAACCTTTTGGGTAGATTCCATCGTTTGGAGAATCTCTTGGATTAATTATTTAGAAGTTTCCTATAATTCTACCATATTAGATTATGGAAGGCATTTAGCGACGCTAAAGGCTCCCTTTTTTGGTTATGACTCCTCAACATATACCTCGAGGGTATGTGTAAGAGGGGCATTTTGATATACCCCAATGTACATGAATTTATCCTTTTGATATACCTCATGGGTGCAGTGCGTGAGAAAGCTGACTTGATATACTATAGGTACATAAGTGATGTTCATCGATAACATACCACTCTATATACATCGAGGTTATGAGACCAAGAGGGGTGGAAACTATGGCTAGGTACCTACATTGGTTAGACCCAAGACCATGGCTATGTTTCCTAGGGTAAGGGATATGTAGTGATATGAAGATGTTATGCATGTGAAGTAGCTTGTGTCTTTTGGAAAGTCTTTTATTTTTTTGCGGTAGCCATTTTTTCTTGAGATTATTATGTATCTTGGCATAAATGTCACAAACAAGGTTCAGGGGATGCCTAGAGTGAAACCTTGTCCCTACGAGAGCATGCAATCCCAATATTTTTCTACCTAGTCAAATATCTTGAAAGAATAAGAATGTATGATATCTAACATAATATACAAGATTGCACAGTACTAACATGATGAGATAGATACAGATCTACATTAAATTGAGTTTAGTCATCTTAAAAAATTATCCCCAATGGAGTTTCCACTCTGAGGCCCCTGGGGCTCGTTTGCCTCCTTTGGTTCTCTCCTTTTTATTTCTTTTTAAAAACATAATTTTGGAGTCACCAGTTTATTTTACTCATAACAGAATAAAGAAAGTGGTTAACCTTCATAGAGACCTATTGCTGGCAAGTGGTCTACGTGTTAAACTAGAGAATCGAGGGTATAGGGACTAGGTTACGGATTGGAAAGGTGTTAGTCACTCACTCTACCCTTTTGATCTCAAATATCGATATAACATATGTGTTTTAGTGTGTTACTGAATGAAATAAATAAGAAAATGCAAATAGTTATTATATATATATTGGTTGTGTAGTGTAGTGTGGGATGTGTGTGTAAATTATAAGAAGGAAGAAATAAATATGTACAAAGTTGGACTCATTCATTCGGACTGCAGTTGGAGTGAGTCTACGTACTCTCATAGAGCGATTCAAAGTCCATGTGGTTGGGGAAATGGCCTGGATGGATTCTACCTCATGTAGACTCTCAATATGAGAGATATAGTATTTCCTTGATCATTTGAGATGTTTTAAGAGTGAAATAGTCAAATCCAAAAATAAGTATGGTTTGAGTTCACGAAAGAACATTTAACAAGCTTGATCACTAATGAGTTCACTCGATGATAAAGAAATGACCAAACTTCCAATATTAAGAACAAAATAGTAAACAAAATCCCCCGATCTAGTGATCCTCTAACCTAAGTGAAAGTGTTTCATGGTTTTAAAGATTTTTGTTTAGTTTTTTGCGAAAAAAATGAAAATGGTTAAATATGTACAGAATCTGACTTGAGCTTTACAAATCGAGCTTCTTTAATATGACTACATATCTAAATAACCAAAATCAAAGTCAACATTGTTCGGACATGACCTTTGGATCAAGATCAAGCTTTACACGGTAAAGAAACACAAATAAAGTAGCTTGACAGTGATTTTGCAGCACACCACCACCCTTTTGTATCAAAACATCAAAATAAAAGAGTGAGATCATGTAACAGCAAAATTATACGAGCTCCTTTTATTTTTGGCAACGTTTCGACTTAAGATCTACCTCTTTTGGAATGTATCTAAGTGTACTTTTAAATAAAAGTACCTTAAAGAAGAAAAAAGTAAGAAATGAGAGGAAATGGGTATTGTGGTTGATTTTTATACTTGGGTAATGAGAAAGAATCTAAGGCTAGAGGTGAGGACACTAGATCTAAGATTAAAGGGGCTTGTGAGGAAAAATGAAAAAAGTTTCAAGGATTTTTATAAGGAAAAAGACTTCTAAAGATCGAAATACACATTTAAGATTGGAAAGTTAATGCCCCAACTGGAAGGTGAAGGCCTCCTTTTATAGGCAAAAATCTGGGGTTAATGAGTGATCGATCATATGTACTATGCACGCCTGACTGATCGGTCATGCGCCTTCACCTTAGGCTTTGGGGCCCATTTTGAAATGTTTTGATTATATTGGATAATTTTGGGGGTTTTTTGAGGTATTTAGACCTTTTAGGAAGTTGTCCATGAGCTTGGGTTAGCTTTGGGGCCTTTAGTAACCCACGTAAGGTGTGGCTAACTTTATGGAACAAAATGGGGTGTCTACACCTTCATCAACAAATATGTTTCTCCATAATCGGATCTGCAAAGGTATTGTGTTCTAAACCCTAGGTTTATTTTTCAATCTTAATTTTTGATTTTTATGTTTTCCTATGTTTGATTAATGGAAGATCCATGGCTGAAATTTTTTATTTTGTGCATATTGATCCCCAACAATTGGTATCAAGGCCTTTGGTTTATATTAATCAGTGATAGGAAGGGTCAATACAATCCAAACTAGAAACCCCTAGTTTTGTATGTTGTGGAATGTTATATGTTTTCGTACTAACATGGTTTTATAAAGATTCTTTATATATAACACTTCCATCATGGTCAAACATTATTTTCTGTGTGAATGGATCCTATTGTGGTTTATTCGTAATTATTTCTCCATATTTTATTTGATATGGTTGTAATGATCAAGTTCTATAATTATTTCCTTTTCAATATGTTTGGAGGCGATTGAGAGGGGTTGTAATATTTATAATCACTTAGAATCCTGTATTGGGGTTAGTTTACTTGTTTAGCAAAATTTCATGGAGTTTCATGAAGGTTTAGATAGGTTATGGTGGTTATTGCCTGGAAAAAATGATAGGAAGAAGAAGTTGTCCCCTACAGGTCGACCAAATCAATCCAAACAGGAGACTGGATTGATCCGTCCGTCAGATTGATCCGATCCGTCACTGAAAAATGGTGGTTTTGGTTTCTTAGATATTTTCAATGGTTGTACATGATGGTTCTTTCCCTAAATGTTTTCAGAACATGGAAGATCAGTTTCTAATGTTCAATACCCTCAAGAACTCTTTTCTTTTATGAAGCCTACTTCAAGTTGGACTTTTGGTTAAATGAAAGTCTTCCATAATAAGGACTGTTGGACTTGAATAGTTTTTATTCAAGAAGAAGTGTAGGACATGATGGAAACTGATTCATGTCTTTTCATTATTTACTATACTTATTTATTTAATTGATTTATCTCATTATTTTATTATGTTTCATAATTTTTGTGCTAATTAATTGGATAATTAGGAACACCCAATTTTATGGGCAACATGAATTGTTATATTGGGACCAGCCTAGATTACCGATTATCTTTGAAATTTTTTGTTTAATTTATTCTTTTCAAAATTAAATTAAATTGGGCTGATTAGATTTTAAGGTGTGACTTAAATTTTGATCTCCGGATATTTTTTTTTTTAAAAACTTAAAAATTAAATTTTATTTTAACAATAATTAAAATGCTAGATCAAGATATTTAATTCAAACAAGTAAATTTAAAAATTGCCAAGGATTTAAATTCGGTCTTTTGGAATTGAATAAATCGCTTTCCAAAACCCTCAAGGATTTTTTCAAAATACTAAGTAGGTTAAGGGTTTCAACATAAACCCCACAATCTCTATCGGTAATTTAAAGTTTGTGATCAATTATTTCCTCAGGTCAACTTCATTTGGCCCCCCATCGAATGGTCTTAATTGCGGTATCACCAAAAACTTAAAATTCTTAACTGATGGTTTGGTGAAAGTAAATTTGAATGAGTTCGGTCCTCCCATCGAGGAAGCTCTACCCGAGCGGGTTTAATTTCATGAAATGAGTCGATGGTATGCTTAGAGATAACTTTTGATATCCTCCTCATTGGAGTCACTGTCATAAGTTATAACACTGAAAGTCGTCGACTGTTCAATTATGTTGGATACAGGATCCTAAATTGTTGAGGTATAGAATTGAAAGATGAAAATTTATTTATTTCAAGGTGAAATGATTTAAGCTCCCTTCGATAAATCTCACTTCATTAGAGAACTAGGATGTTCGATGGAAATTTACTTTTAAAAAATGGTGGTGAGGGATGCCATTTTAAAATAAAATCGAAGTTAAATTCTCACAAGTTATTTTGAAATTAATCCACTTTTCAAAATTTATAATTCTTATATTTCAAATGGGATAATCATTCAACCAACATGCTTCACTCTTAAAGGAAAACAAACTTATTGGCATGACCTATATAGACAGGAAAATAAATCTAGACATTAACCTAACTATTGAGGACTTTAAGTTTTTCTTGAAGGAGACTTGCCATTCCAAGCTAGAGGAAGAGGCAACCAAAAGAGATGTTCAAGCCTACCAAAGGTGGTAAATGGCTTATCAGATGGCTCACTTCTACATATGGGCCTCAATGAATAATGTGTTGCAACACTAGCATCAGCACATGTCCACTGCTTACGATAGGATTTTGAACTTCAGTGATATATATGCGGATCAGAACTGTGATGCCTGACGGTATTCTTATACACGAGAATGTTTAAAAGATGATGTCCATATTAGTAGAACTAGAGGTGATTGGATTTGAAAGTGATGGGGAAACCCAAGTTGATTTCATGCTCTAATTACTATCAGAGTCCTTTAAAAAAATTCTAAACTATTCTATGAAAAAAAATTATTACTCACTCGTGCAACTACTTAAGGAACTCCAAACTACGGAGAATATCAATACACATAAGATTGTGATTCAGGTTATTGAGAAAAGTCCATCTACTTATATTCCAAAAGGAAAGAAATCCCCATGGCGAAGGTAAGAAGCTTGTAGATGGTTGTTACATTTGCAAAAAAGGGAGGACACTGGAATAAGAAATACCCATATTCTTAGGAAGGAAGGAAGGATATTATAATTTCTACTTTATCATTAAGACATATTTTGTGGTGCAATCTATCGAAATCTAGTGTATAGATTCGGGAGCTATGAATCATGTATGCAATTCTTTACAGGGGTTCCAAGTAGCTATAAATCTCAATAATGGATAGATGTTTCCATTCATATGCGATCATCACAAAACAGCATTAGTAAATTTAGTTTTAAAACATGATGAAGACAATAAGTTAGTATTTTTAGATTTTTTTTATGTTCCTGGTATTAGAAGAAATTTGATTTCGATGTATAAGCTTGTGATGAACAGATACCTGGTTTATTTTAATAAAGAGTTTTTTATTAAAATTGAAAATTTCTTATATGTTCTGGAACACTGTAAAATGACCTTTATATTATAAGACTTACTTCACCGCTATAGCGTAATGCTGAAATGAATAACTTAATGGAAATAAAATAAAGAGAATGAACCTTCTAAGTTGAACTAAACAAATATTTGACATTTGTGATTAGGTCATATCAATCTAAAAATGATACAAAGATTAGTTTTAAATGGGAAATTGAGTTCATTGGAAGTGGAGGCACTTTTAGTATGTGAATCCTTTCTAGAGGGAAAGATGACCAAGAGGATGTTTATGGCCAAGGGGTATGAAACCAAAGATGTGTTGGACTTGGTTCCTTCTGATTTGTATGGGCCCATGACTATCTAGGAAAGAGGTGGGTACGAGTATTTCATCACTTTCACTGATGGTTACTCGAGATATGGGTATGTTTACCTCATGCACCACAAGTATGAAGCCTTTGATAAGTTCTAAAAGTATACATATGAGTTGGAGCGTAGGTACGTTAAACTAATCCATACTCTACGATATGATCGGGGAGAGGAACACACATTAGGAGAGTTTAGGAAACACCTATCGGATTTGGGCATAACAACCCAATTTTCTTCACCAGACACTTCAAGGAAATATGTTGTATCAGGAAGAAGGAACAGGGCTCTTTTGGATATGCTTAAGTACATGATAAGATATTCGAAACTGTCAGATTTGGGGGGGGTATGCATTAGACACGTTCACTTATTTACTGAACTTAGTTCCTTTAAATGAGTCTCAACAACTCCCACAAAACTGTGGACTAGTCTCAGACATGTTTGAATTTTGGGTTGCCCAACACACGTGCTGAGGAAGGAGCCGGGGAATTTTTAATCGAGGGCAGAAATGTGTCTCTTTATGGGTTACCTAAAATGAATCAAGGGTGGTTTTTTTAATAATCTTGGGGACTAAAGAGTAATTGTTAGCAAAAAAATTTTATACTTAGAGGAAGATTATATGATAAACCATAAGCCCAAGAATAATATTATCTTGTAAAAAAATGAGAGGAAAAGAGAAAGAAAATGCTTTGTGACCACCTCTACAGGAAGAAATACAGGTTGATCATAATAATACACTACTTAATGGTAGTGAGAGTTTTTTTGATGATCAGAATTCACACGTAACTTATATTGGACCTTAAGTGGAGTCAAGCCATAATGGGAGGGTCGTACGTCAACCTGATAGGTTAGTGCATTTAGGAGAGAACTTCTGTGAAGTCCTGAGTAAACACAAATTAGATCCCGATACCTATAATGAGGCACTCCAACACAAGGATGTCGAGCTTTGGCTAGAGGATATGAATACCAACATGGATTTGATGTATTCGAATCAAGTGTGGGGACTTATATACTTATCGAATGGGCCAAAACCCATAGATTTCAAGTGGATATACAAGAGGAAGAGAGGAGTAGACAAGATAGTGGAAAAATTCAAGGCATGGCTTGTTATCAAAAAGTTCACTCCAAAAGATGGGATCGACTATGAGGAGACATTTTCATCGTTCTCCGTGATTAAGTCTATCTATATTCTCCTATTCATTGTTGCACATATCGATTATGATATTTGGCAAATGGATGCCAATCTTGCGTTTTCGAATAAAATTCTTGACAAGTGCATCTATATGGTACAACCCGCAAGATTCATAAAAAAGGGCCAAGAAATTAAGATCTAAAAGATTAAGAGATCTATTTATGGACTTAAGCAAGATCCAAGGTCTTGGAATATTCAGTTTGATCAAGAAATCAAATTTTTAGGTTTTGATTAATGTTTAGTTGAAACTACTGTGTATAAGAAGAATGAAGGAACCTTAGTGGTATTTCTATTACTATATGTAGATGATATTCTCCTAATCGAGAATGATGTAGGTGTATTGACTAGTGTAAGAGTTTGGTTGTCTAGTCAGTTTGATATGAAAGACTTAGGAGAAGCCACTCATATCCTAGGGATTAATATTTTGCATAATAAAAAAATAGGATGTTAGGCTTATCCCAAGGCACTTATACCGACACAGTTCTCACAAAGTTTATAATATACAACTCTAAGAAAGGGTTTCCCCTTTCAAACATGGAATTTCTTTATCAAAGGATCGGTTTCCTAAGAGACGTGATCAGATAGAGACAATGAGAAATGTACCTTATCGTTCGGTGGTGAAAAGCCTCATGTATGATATGGTGTGTACTAAAATGGATGTATGTTATGTTGTTGGAATGTTTAGAAGATTCCAGTTTAATACATAGGAGGAGCATTGGACCGTTGTGAAGCACATTTTCAAGTACTTGAAGAGAACTAAGGATTATATGTTAGTTTACCCAATAGAGAGTCTAGTACCCATTGGGTAAATTGACTCGAACTTTCAGTCATATAGGGACTCCAATAAACCCGCCTCGGGATATGTTTTACCCTAGGAGGTGGATCTATAAGTTGGAGGTCGAAGGACATATTTTATATAGTCTGGTTTACATTAGAGTATGTCGTATACCGCACCAATCGTCAACGATTTATTAAAGTTCAAACATGCATCAAGACGGATCCGAATATCAACATTCTTCAGCAACAAAACCTCTGCGAGATAGATTTTGGTAAGGTTACGTTTAAGTCCCTTAACGGTTCATTTAAAGTGCTGGGATAATTTTTCTAAACTATTTTTAAACACCTGAGCCCTTGTTTTTTGTCAAAAGAATTTTTTCTAAGTGTTGAGGCAGAGTTTTATAAAATATTTTTTTGACGTTTAGTTCGTTTGAGTGACATCTTACTATCGTTCAAGTGATGCAGGCGTGTCGCACGATCTCCTCGTTCGATCGATAACTCATCCCGTTCAAGCGACTTCCTGTTTTTGTTCGAACGAACCTGCCGACTCAATTTTCTTATATATACCTGATTAAATGAGTCATTTTTTCTTAAGAAGACCAGACTTTTTTCAGACTACAAAAACTGCAAATTGCATAAATATTTTGTCTTCTTAATTTAGGGTTTAAATTTTTTTTTTCAATTCACAAAAAATCTCAATAGTTTAGTGAATAATTTTGGAGCCCAAGATACGATCTTACAGAAGTTTCTCTTGTAGAAAGGGTAAATATACGGCTAAAGATTGCGTGTTATTGGGAGTACTTATGGATATTCCTGGATGATTCAGAGTTACGTGTTCTTGTGGGTTATTGTGGTTGATCCATTATTGACTCTAAGCTGCATGTCTATGTGAGTGTCTGCGGATATTCGTTGCAAATTTCATTACGTATATAAGTTGCGATTTACTTTTGCATAGTGAAATAAAAAGGCTGACCCTTTGGGGTTTTTTCATGAAATCTGTGTGTTAGCCATATTTATTTTGTGATGACTTGATTTTACCCACCTAGATGCATGTGGTAGGTTTTAATTAATTTGGATCAAAAATTGACACCTAGTTAAATCAGTTTAAAATTAGAAATTTTCGAATCCAGAAATAATCGATATCACATAGCATTCTCAAATTGGTATCAGAGTAGGTTTCACCAAATTACT
The DNA here is from genome assembly GCA_949130495.1 of Sambucus nigra. Lineage (NCBI taxonomy): Eukaryota > Viridiplantae > Streptophyta > Magnoliopsida > Dipsacales > Adoxaceae > Sambucus > Sambucus nigra. The sequence goes on along the minus strand of OX422222.1, from coordinate 355,720,871 downwards.
GTGAGATCCTTCTTCCACAAAAATTTTATGACATTGATTTTTAAAAATATAATTTTGAAAAGTTTTGCAATGTTTCCATCTGAAAACTTATATAATCAAATGCCCGTCTTTGATGGCACAAGTCATAGTTTTGATGACTTAAATCGTTTGAACTTGAAGTTTGCTAAAAGAAATGAATTCTTGAAAAAAAGAATTTACGTTTTAAAACCGTTTTGAAACTTTTGCAAACACCTGAAAATCAAAGAGATTTATTTTGTGAAAGATTGGTGGGCATGGATCGTGACTTTATAAAATTAGAATTGTCCAAAAAGAAGAGTGATGATAAAGTCCTATGTTTAGAAAAAGAATTGGAGGACTTTAAAAATTCTAGGGTGGGTGTGTGCCAAAGAGGATAGTATTTTAATTGTTGATTATAAGGCACGTGAGAAGACTCTTAGGGAAAATTTTGCTTTTATTGAGGAAGAGAGAGATAACCTTCTAGGAATGATTGAACATATGAAGAAGGATTCCCTAAAATTAGAAGATTCTAATTCTTTTGCTTTAGTCTAAAATTTTGAAGTTAAAAAATTATTTACAAGACTCGACTAGTTTGTATAGTGATGGTAATGGCTTGTCGTGTTCTAATGCTTCCTTTGTCAAAGCCAAAACCATTGTTTGTTTTAAAGGGTCAACCAAATCCACGGACATTATAAAAGGTCAGCCCATAGATAACTTTCCTCGAGTTTTCACATGTTCACATTGTGGTAGGAAAGGTCACCTTAGGCATTTTTATTTTGATCTTGGAAGAGGTCCTAGAAAATCACTTTTGGAGATGCTAAATGATAGATTGGTTGAGTCTCACATGCTTTCACATGATGCATCACTTGCTATTTCATTTCGTTAATTTCTTGTATGGATGGTTTGTCATACACTTGTTATGTTTCTTGATATATTCTTGCTAGTGTTATGACATGTGTAATGTTCGTATTAGATTTTCTATTTTTTTTAGAGAATAATTGAAAAGGCCAAATAGGTTTTATTTTGATAATTTTTTGGGAAAAAACTAAAAGAGTTTGTATTTTGTTTACAGCGTTTATGGATGGACATTTAGGATGACTAGGTCACAAAATTATTCCATATCCATGTGACTATTCGATAGTGTTTGGAGACGATACATCATTTCATCCATATGCTTTATAATGTTTGGACTCATTAAGATGAGATTTGAGATTACTTTTTACATGTTTGACTCGTGATTTACTTTAATGCACACTTTCACGGATTTGTTTGATTATTGTACTTATCTATCACATGTTGATCGAAATGTTTTCATCTCATTCCTGTCTTTAAAATGAACCAAATATGATAAAACTTGACAATGAAATAGTGCATGTAAGAATCGTTGCCCGTTAGGAATTTTTTTAGTATAATAAAAAAATGATGAGTGAACATAGAAAAAGCTGAGAGTGAATAATAATCACATAGTGAAATCAACTGTTTAAAAGAGCCCAAGAAAAATTAAGGCAATAAAAATAATCATATGCCAAAAATGGGGCCAATAGGATTTCTCTAAGTTGAGAAAAAATAGATACCTCAAAAGAGCTTGAAAAGGAAATATATAGTTGAGGGATTTTGGTTGGAAATAAATCAACGGGTTTGCACGTCCTGACAAAATCCTAAAAAAGCATTAAATATTTTTAGACAATTTTGGTATGGAAATCATTTTAGACTTTGATTTGATTAAGTCAATGCAATTTGAATTCAACAATTTTTATACCTAAAGATGATTCTGATGTTCATTTGTTAGGATCATCCATATTCATCATGCACATTTGTTATGTATGTTTGAGTTGATTTACCTATTGAATATGTTTACACCCATTCATTTCGTTTTCACAATTTGGTTATCTTAGTATAAATTCATGGTGTGTGATTTTTTTTGTAAATTATTTTTGTTTGAAAAAATTGAAAAATCAAAAGTAGTTGGTGATTGCTTTCAAGCCTATTTTTGATGATCGTAGTTGATTTTCTTTGCTTGTTGTGGCAGTCCATGCTTATTTTATTTATTCTTTTCCTTGTCTATTTCAGACAAATAAAAAGGGGGAAAACGAATTATGATTTAATGAGGGAGTTTGAATTATATGGGAGATTTGAGATTTGTTTTGATTTATGTTTATCTCATTTCAAACTTGATACGTCACGGAGGTATTTATTTCTTGTCTCATATGTATAGGTACAAAAGTTGAAGATCAATATTTTGCACACCCTGATGATGACAATGAAACGTTTGCAATTTTAAGATGTTAAAGATTTTTGAAGAAATTTTAAAGACTTGCAATTTTAGTACCTTTTCAGTTTTGGGTTCATGGGAGGGTATTAGATTTGTATAAGACATTTGATTTGATAATTTGGATGTTTTTAGTTTGTACCGGCATAGATATAGGGGGGATATTTGTAAGGACATATTTTATATAGTCTGGTTTACATTAGAGTATGTCGTATACCGCTACAACCATCGAAGATTTATTCAAGTTCAATCATGCATCAAGACGGATCCGAATATCAACATTCTTCAACAGAGAAACCTTTGCGAGATAGATTTTGGTAAGTTTGTGTTTAAGTCCCTTAACGGTTCATTTAAAGTGCTAGCATAATTTTTCTAAATTGTTTTTAAAAACCTGAGGCGTTGCTTTTCGTCAAAAGAATTTTTTTCTAAGTGTTGAGGCAGAGTTTAATAAAATATTTGACATTTAGGTCATTCAAGCGACATAGGCATGTCGCGCAATGTCCTCGTTCGAGCTACAACTCATCTCGTTCAAGCGACATCCTGTTTTCGTTCGAGTAGACCCTCCGACTCAATTTTTTTATATATACCTGATTAATTGAGTCATTTTTTCTTAAGAAGACCTGAGTTTTTTCAAAGTACGAAAATTGCAAACTGCATAAATATTTTGTCTTCTTCATTTAGGGTTTAAACTTTGTTTTTCAATTCACAAAAAATCCCAATAGTTTAGTGAATTGTTTTGGAACCCAAGATACGATCTTATTGGAGTTTCTCTTGTAGAGAAGTGTGGCCATCCCCGATCCTCACCGCACGACGGAGGACCCTGAGGTCCCACGCGTCCCATCTCGGGAGCGCTTCGGTCGGCGTCATTTTGAGGTGAGGTGAAAGAATGTAGAGAGATTAGAGTCGCCAATCTATTTTACTCAAAATAGACAAAAGAAAAGGGGAAGCCATCCCGAAGGACAGCATCCAAAGACATACTGGTGCAAGAGAAACAAAAATGATTCGAGAAGGGTCCGGAGGCTAAGTTACGAAATGGGAAGGTGTTAGGCACCCATTCCTCCCTTTGGGTCTCTCATGGATTTTTGTTATTTTCCTTTTATTTTCCCCGTGATGTGTGTGCATGTGTATATATAGTGGAGATAGGAATCATCGACATGTACCATGGAAGAGGTAAAGTGAGTCATCCGTAGGAAGGTATAAAAGTATTAGAAAATAGGATTTAGGCGATCATCCTTACGTTAATCGGTATGAGGGAACGATAACGCACATGGAATGATACGCCCCTAAGAACAAATATATATATATATATATATATATATATATATATATATATATATATAGTGTAAGAGAATGGAGTTTAGAGAAAATAGAAAATGAGAGAAAAAGTAAAAAAATTAGGACTCGAGTCTCGGGTTTTACCCCGAAATGCCTATGTAGCCTACAGAGGCATCAAAGTTCACATAATTCGCATATAAAACGAGGGGTGGGGTTTATCCCATAAATCCAACCGGGGATTCTCTTATTTGTGTGTGTGTGTGTGTGTGTAGAAAAAGTGTTTTAGCTGGGAGAAAAATATGAGAATTCCCGTTTGGAATTTATGAGTAAACCCTCTTTTTCTTGTTTTTTGAGTTTTTATTTATATGAAAATAAGGGATGTGCAATAATACTAAATAAAAAGTATATTAGGATGTATGAGATGAGATAATAAGAGTGCTAAGTAATAAAACAAGATATTATGAATTTATGATAATTTAAGGAGAGGGTTGAGGAAATTGGACCTTCTTGAAGATCTTGAGCTTGATCTTGAATGTTGGAGAGCAGCCCTTAGACTTGGATGAGGATGGAGGGTAGTGAATTCACCAAGTTTGATGAAAAGGATGATGAAAAGTGAAGGTTGGAAAGGTATTTGGGTGTAGAAATCACGCTGACTTCGAGAGAGGTTTTCGGGATTTGCTGAGAGTGATTTTTATCAGATCTGGGCTCCTCTTGCAAGTGAGGTCAGGGCATCCTTTTTATAGGCCCGGGGCATTGCAGATCGTCATAGCCCTATTCCTCCCGTTCGACAGGTGCGTTTAGCTAAACTGCTGATAGGCAGGGTCTGGGACCTGCCGTTTGGCAGTGTCTTTCAGGCCTTTTAGAAAAATTATATGCAGAACGCAAACCGTTGATTAGAATCACGCACGGGGTAGACCACTGGAAAGGTAATTTAGATAGCTTCGAAAGTCCTTTGGACTGCTCCCGAGTCCGAGAGTTGACTTTGGGTCAAATATGGTTTGGAAGCATTCATCAGTCCATTGGACAGGGAAACTTCGAACTCAAATGGATCGTTCGTCCGCATGGTAAGTCCGAATCGTGCATGGGGCAAATCATTAGAAAGGTTAGGATATGTACCTAGACATTCCAAAGAGTTTGATTCAGTTCAGGGAGTTGACTTTGGTCAACTGGGCCCTGGAAGCATTTGGTGACCTTTCGGAGTAAAATGGATCGTTCGTCCGTACCATAAGTAGGAATCACACACGGGATGGACCATTGGAAAAGGGATTTAGTGCCCTTTTAAGATTCATTCAGTCTCGATCGAGATGAAGATTTGACTTTTGGTCAAACGGAGCCTGGGAGTGCCCGATGGCTTCTAGGTCAGTACTCGGGGTATGACCTGGGTTTGTAGTGATGAAGGGAGGTGCTAGGGACCTAAGGAGAGTTTTAGGGGGTAACAGAATGGGGTGTCTATAGAGCCCCGCGACGGGTGAGTTTGGAACAAATGATAGCCGTTGAATAGACACCGCATGATGCTTTGAAGGAGGATGACCAATTCAGAGGGTCGAGGCCGATTCTGAGGACCTAAGGAGTGTGCTAGGGATAACCAATTCTATGGGTAGAAGTCAATTCTGTGGGATTAAAGATGAGGGTGACCGATTCTGTGGGTCGGAGCCAATTCTAAGGGCTTGAAGGTGAGATGACAATTTCTACGGATCGAAGCCAATTCTGTGGGCTTAAGTTGTGATGACCAATTATGTGGGTCAAAGCCAATTCTGAGGGCTTAAGGTGAGATGACCAATTCTTCGGGTCAAAGCCAATTCTGAGGGCTTATGTAGAGGTGACCAATTATGCGAGTCGAAGCCAATTCTGAGGGCTTAACTTGAGATGACCAATTCTGTGGGTCGAAGCCAATTCTGAGGGCTTAAGTAGAGGTGACCAATTCTGCGAGTCGAAGCCAATTCTAAGGGCTTATGTAGAGGTGACCAATTCTGTGGGTCGAAGCCAATTCTGAGGGCTTATATAGAGGTGACCAATTCTGCGGGTCGAAGCCAATTCTGAGGGCTTCAGTTGAGATGATAAATTCTGCGGGTCGAAGCCAATTCTAAGGGCTTAAATAAAGGTGACCAATTCTATGGGTCGAAGCCAATTCTGAGGGCTTATGTAGAGGTGACCAATTCTGTGGGTCGAAGCCAATTCTGAGGGCTTAAGTTGAGATGACCAATTTTGCGGGTCAAAGCCAATTCTAAGGGCTTAAATAGAGGTGACCAATTCTATGGGTCGAAGCCAATTCTGAGGGCTTATGTAGAGGTGACCAATTCTGCAGGTCGAAGCCAATTCTGAGGGTTTAAGTAGAGGTGATCAATTCTGAGGGTCGAAGCCAATTCTGAGGGCTTAAGTTGAGATGACCAATTCTGAGAGTCGAAGCCAATTCTGAGGGATTAAGTTCAGATGACCAATTCTGCGGGTTAAAGCCAATTTTGATGGCTTGAAGGTGGGATGACCAATTCTGCGAGTCGAAGCCAATTCTGTGGGCTTAAGTTGAGGTGACGATCCAGGACCGAAGTCAATTATGACCTAGCTATGGTGATGACCGAGGACCAAGGTCAATTTTGACCTAAGAGAGGTGACGACCGAGGATCGAGGTCAATTCTGACCTAACTATGGTGACGATCTAAGAGTGAGGTCAATTCTGACCTAAGAGAGGTGACGACCGAGGCCCGAGGTCAATTTTGACCTAACTATGGTGACGATCCAAGACCGAGGTCAATTCTGACCTAAAAGAAGTGACGATCGAGGACCAAGGTCAATTCTGACCTAACTATTATGACGATCCAAGATCGAGGTCAATTCTGACCTAAGAGAGATGACGACCGAGGATCGAGGTCAATTTTGACCTAACTATGGTGACGATCCAAGACCGAGGTCAATTCTGACCTAAGAGAGGTGACGACCGAGGACCGAGGTCAATTCTGACCTAAGAGAGGTGACGATCGAGGACCGAGGTTAATTCTGACCTAACTATGGTGATGATCCAAGACCGAGGTCAATTCTGACCTAAGAGAGGATAAAGATTGGATTTTGGGTTCCGTTGGGGAATGAGCTGGAGAGAACGTAATGTTTCCTTTGGAGACTTTGAAAATGACTTTCTGGAGTTTCGCTGGGGAATTTACCTCGTGATGTTATTTGGCACTGGGGAGCCGATTGCTGGGGAAATCCTTGTGATTTTGGGGATGTTGTGGAGGAAAGGTAAGTTTGATGCTGTAAATTCCACTAGGGAAGTGATTAGGTGGCCCAAGTATTGGGTGTATTGCTCGGGGAGGTTTGAGACCTTTGGAGATCCTCCGGGGACGTCGTCGAGAGGAGTATTACTTGGTTTTTTGAGAGTTTCGCTTGGGAAATGGGGGTTTCGCTGGGGAAATGGGGGTTTCGCTTGAGGGAGTGCAAAATTTTCTTGGTGAAAATGTTCTAAATCCTTTTCGGGATTTTTAGGAATTTTTTGAGAATTTTTTAGGATTTTCTGGTATTTTTTGGGAATTTTTGTACGAAATTTCAAGAGGGTGTCGGTCGGCATGGTGCAGGGGATGCCATTCGGCAGTGGCACGGACTTTTGGACTGCCTCGGGAAGGTAAGGATACAGTGTTGATCGGTGGGTGGGGGGTCAATGCCAATCGGCATGACGGTTGGCATCCTATATAAAGGGGGTAAATTCCGTTCATTTTTCACAGCTCTTTGCTTTCTTTCTCTCTGCGATTTTCCTCTGCAAATCGTTCTAGCATTCTGATCTCTAAGAAATGGCCGCCTTTGTGAGCACTGCAGTGCATAGGGAATGGTTGACTGTTGATGACTGGGCGAACATGGAGTGGAGGGCTAAAGCACCTCTTGCTTTGGGAGTAAGAACTCCTTTGATGCATTCGAGCTGGTTACGAATGGGTGAACTTTACTATAGGAGCCGTCGCGTCATCGGTCTTCTAAGGTGGTGAGCCTTGGCGATTATGTAAGTAACCTGACTTTTGGCATTCTTCTCTTTTTGGGGATTTTTTTCTTTCTTCCTTGAATTTTGACAAGGTTTCTTCTTTTGATTGTCTGATATCTCTTTAAAGAACATGCGTGCCCATGGGACGACGGGGTTTAAGGATGTCTGGGATCATCTTCCACCCATGGTGCGTTGGGTGGTATCATCAGTAGGTTTTGGGAGGTTGGCGTCTGCGTTAGATGAGACGCCTCGATCGACAGAAGTCTTGTGCGCTTTGGGGGAGAGATGGTGGGATACTACCCACACCTTCCATTTCAGCTTTGGGGAGATAACGGTGACTCCCATAGACGTGTAGTAGCTGTTGGGGCTGGATTGTGAGGGAGAGCAGATAGAGGTGGATCGTTCTCTAAGGGTGAGGCCGGAGGCAGTGCGTGCGGCACTTGGTGACGTAGGGAGGATAGTCTTTGGGGATTCCATTCGACTATCTTTACTGAAGGATTTCTTGCTGAGTAGGGTGATCGATGTGGAGAATGGGCTGCAGGTGAGGCAGATGGCCCGGTTGTTCATTTTGCTGGTGCTGGGAGGCTTCATGGTGGCGATGTCGTCCATTTGTGGTTCTTGCCATTTTTGAGGATGTTTTCGAACATCCCTGACTTATGCTTTCTTGGGGATTTTCAGGTGACCTTTTACCCTTGGGGGATAGCCATTCAGGATACAGGGGTAACCAGGGTGAACGCGCAGATACGACGCTTACTGGCGCATGATTTTGGCCATTCTTAGTATCTTGGGGAGCGAGTGGTTCGACAGATTACTGAGGAGGTGGTGGTGCCACCTGCGCAGCCTCCTATGTCCATGAGGCGGGAGTGGTTGATGCTGAAGGATGCGAGGATCGCGGCGATGATCGGTGAGTCCTACTTATTGTATACTGATATGGCACTGCCGTATGACTATATGGACTTTGTAACGAGCTGGTTGATGGCGCCCAGCATATATGATGCCTTGCCTTTCCCTCCTGTGGGTTTGAGTCGGGCGGTGGGGTCCTCCCACAGCGACGGTGGTTCGGTGACAGCGGGGGCGACGGCTTCAGAGGTTCCTTTCGTGCGATTGCACACTCCTTCGTATAACATTCGACGGGCTGATGGAAGGATGGTGCCTATGTTGCACTGTCCTCATGTGATGGATCCGTAGGAGTTGGGTTTGACCAAGGAGGTTCTTCGTCCTGTGGTATACCTTCTTGCTCTTTTTCGGTTCTTTTTATGTTTTGATTCCTCTTTGATATTGATTATGCCTTTTACTCTGCAGTAACTTCGGGTGTCGACCACTTGGCTGAGGGACATCAGAGACTAGATATCTTCGGCGACTGCCCATATTCGGGATGCGGTCCCGCTTTTTTCTTTCTTGGTGTCGTCTGCTTCGTTCGGGGAGGACTCGGGCTCGATTAGCGGTGGTGTGTCGTCTCACCATAGGGGAAAGAGAGAGCGTCGTATGGGTGGAAGATCTTAGAGAGAGGGTAGGTGAGAGAGAGAGAGAGAGAGAATGTGGGTTCGGAGTGAGTCCCGTAGTTTTTTGCTTTTCTTTTATTTCCTGAAAGATTGATGTAACACAGAGAACAAGTATATATGCAATGCAATGGGATTTCTTTATTATCTTTTGTTAATGATGAATGAGTGAATGCATGCACATGCGCTTATTACTTTGCTGCTGAGACCGTAAAAAGGGATATTTTAGGGGTCATGAGGAAAGTATTAAGAAATGAGAAATTATATAAGGGTGGAAAAGGATTTTTGAAATTCTATTGAGAATATCAATTTATTTTTATTGAGCTTCTGATTTTGATAAAAAAGGAAAAAGGAAAATTTCCAAGAGTAGGGGGTTATCGATCGGCAAGCACCTTGTCCTGCCTATCGGCAGTCAATTCCAATCCCATCAATTCAAAGCTTTGATTAGTTCCCTCTTCAGTCTTTGGTACTTTTGTGGGGTAGGATTCCCTTTGATTACTGCAGGGATTATGTCTCTCGTGAGGGTTCTCACATATAAAAATGGTAGGGGTGGAGTGTTTCCCCTACACCTTCACTTTCTTACCTACTTGCCTATTATCTCTTAGTCTTGCAAGATGGCTCTCACTGGTAGCATTGAGTTTGCAAATTACCTCGAAGCCTTGCAAGCGATGTGCTCTTATAACGTCGACTATGAAGCTTTCAACATGAGTCTAGTTTCTTTATGGCGCAATCGGCCCATTGAGCGGAACATGTTGATGGCGGCGGTATAATTCTGGTACCCCGAAGACCATGTATTCCACTTTGGGTTGGATGAAGTTTGTCCTACCTATGAGGACTTTTCTACCATGCTGGGGATAAATCCCGGTGTTGCTGCGGCTTTACCTGAATTTTTACATTCTCCTAAGGATTTGCTGGCCTGGCTTAGGGATGGCAACGAGTCGGTTCGGGGTCGGGTTTTAACTCCCCATCCCCGTCCCCGTTAGAAAAACCATTCCCCGTCCCCGCCCCGTTCCCCGTTATAACGGGTTCGGGGATCCCCGTCCCCGTTTAAAACGGGTATCGGATTCCCCGCGGGGAACCCGTTTTGAATTTTTTTTTTATCTGTTAACACACAAATACCTGAACACACAACCAACCTAAAAGAGCAGGGGAGGATCAAAGTTTACCAAGAAAAAAAAACAATTATAAACAATTATAAATTATCTGTCAGCCCTCTCTCAGCAATTATAAACGAAAAAAAAATTTACCAAGAAAAGAGCAGGGGAGGATCAAAGTTTACCAAGAAAAGAGCAGGGGTGTTGCTGCCTGGACGGCTGAGCGTGACGGAGCTGAGCGTGATGGAGCTGGCAGCTGCTGTAGCGGCGCTGCGGAGCTGCGAAAGGAGGCGAGGGCGAGCGTGAGGGAGGGTGTGAGGCGCTGCGGAGGCTAGCGTGAGGAGGCGAGGGCTGAGCGTGAGGGAGGGAGGGAGGGAGGAATGGAGGGAGAGAGTGAGGGAGTGTGAGGGATTGTGAGGGGTGAGGGCTGCGGCTTTAGACTAACAGATGTGTGTGTTGTGTTGTGAGGGATTGATTGTGAGGGAATATAGGGTTTAGTTAGTTTATATATTTTTTATAATATAAATATATATTTTTAATATATGTAAGTAATTCGGGTATCCCCGTGGAGACCCGAAGGCATACCCGAAACCGACCCGAAACTTTTTGGGGATTTTTTTCACTCCCCGAACCCGATCCGATCCCCGAATTTTCGGAGATTTTTCGGGGATTTTTTTTCGGGTATCCGCGGGGACCCGAAATTTCGGGGAAAATTGCCATCCCTAGCCTGGCTTCTTCATATTTTGCCTTCGACGGTCAAACCATTGGTTACTGGAGGAATTATCTCCCTCCCGGCAGTGTTATAGTCCATGCATTTGCAGGAGGTAGGTGATGCTGGCTATGCTGGAGCCATTGCTCTGGGCCTGGTTTCAAAAAAAAATCTGGTGATTGTAGAACTGCTAGTGGATCCACAACTTGTAGCCATTACTTCATGGATGTCATACCATCGCAATCCTGTGGCGGTGATACTGGTGGACACCCTGAATGGTCTGGATGCCTAGTAAGAAGGTCATTCTGACTTCCCGTGGGGTAGCCCCGTGATGTTATTCATGTGGTTGTCTGAAAGACTCCGCCTGGTGACTCTTCCAGAATATCCTTTGTCGGCTATACTCAACTTCTTTTTGCGTCACTTCTTCTACGTTGGCCTGGATATTGCGAGCTGGGAGAATTGGCTTGTGGAGCATGGGGCTCGGAATCTGTATTGGTCAGTGCCTTGGTGGGAACAATTGCTGCCTGTTCTGGATATAGGAGAATATGCATATGTGCGGTCGGTTGGTCTCCGCCCGACCTATTTTTATTTCCCCTGGCGTCTTCTGCACCAATTTGTCTTAGCACAGGTCGTGCCACCTCAGACACTAAATTTCTTTCCGATAGAGGATTTGACCGAGCGTCTGCGCATGCGGCTTGGCTCTCTGTGGGAGAATCGGCGTCCGTCGACCCGTCCTTCTCAGTCTGTTTGGAGAGTTTAGCATATCCCTGGGGATTATATGAAGTGGTTGTGGAGTAAAGAAGTTGGCAAGATGTTGGCAATGGAGACTGGACATAAGTGGTTTGTTTCTTTTGACACCATGGAAAGAGGTGTTGTGGTGTTTTCGAAGCTGGTTCGAGCCTATCGGTCCATGGAGTGTCTGCGACACTCTGTTCAGGAGGGGAAACTTTGGTACCCCAGGATGCAGATGATGATGACGGAACAGGCTCCTCTGGTAGCTGTGCGTAAGACTCCTGGAGAGTTTATTGTGTAATGGGGTATAAATGTGGGGATTTTATTATGACTTTTTATGAAGGTGGGGGGAAGGGAGTTATCCGTTCCTTTTCTTATGTAATTTGTACTGTAATTTCTTATTAAGGAAATAAATAAGTTTCTGATCATCCAGTTGTGCCTTTGATGAGTTTGTGTTGTTTGAATTATCTATACCGATCGCTAAGGCATACATAATCCTTTTGTTCAAATATATATTGGAATTGACTGTCATTCTAGGAGGTAAGAAAAGAATAGTATTTTGTGAAAAAGAACAAGTCGTGCTCATGTAAGGTGTATGAGCTGCCTACGTACCTCTGGGGTTTTTGAAAAGTTTTAATTTGTTTGAAAATGATTTTTGCAGAGGATCAGGACCACGTAGTTCGGAGTAAGGGGGAAATGAAGATTTTTTTTTTAGAATAGAAGGGAGATGAGAAAAGTCGTAGCGCGCCGAGATTTCGAACTAGGGGTAGAACTTCTTGAGAAGGTCCACGTTGACTGGACGAGCCATCTCTTCCCTATCTAAGTTGGTGAGCATGGCAGCACCGCCAGACAATATCTTCTTTACAATGTAGGGTCCACTCCAATTGGGCTTGAATTTCCCTCTGGGGTCCGAGATGGGTTCTATGATTTCTTTGAGGGCTAGGTCCCCTTCTTGGACACCGCGGTCCTTGACTCTCTTGTTAAATGAACGCGCAATGTGACGATGGTAGCCTCGTATGTGGTATAGTGCTTTTAATCTCCTTTCATCTAGGAGGGTCAACTCGTCAAGACGACTTTTGCACCAGTCTTCTTCGCTGACCTTGCTTTCAAGCATGACATGTAGCGAGGGTATTTCTAGCTCCACGGGTAGGACTGCTTCCATGCCGTAGACCAAAGACTAGGGGTAGCCCCAGTTCAGGTTCGAATTGAGGTTTGGTATCCCCAGAGGGCATACGGGATCCGGTCGGCCCAATCTCGATAGCTTTTGGTCATCTTACTGATGATGGATTTGAGGTTCTTTTGGGCGGCTTCAACTGCACCATTGGTCTGAGGTCAGTAAGGGGAAGATTTGTGTCTCTGAATACCATACTCATTGACCACTTCTGTGACTTCTTACTCGAAATACAACCCTTTATCTGATACTAGCTCGAGCAGGACCCCATACCGACAGATGATGTTTTTCTTTATGAATTTGGCCACTTTCTTAGCATTCAGTACTGTGTATGACTCCGCTTCAACCCATTTGGTGAAGTAATCAATGGAAAATAGGACGAACTCATGCCCATTGGAAGCCTTCGGTGTAACCTTCCCTATGATGTCGATGCCCCAGGTGGAGAACGGCCAGGGAGAGGTCATGTTGTATAATTCGTGCGGAGGCAGATGCTGAAGGTTGGAGAATTATTGGCATTTAGGGTATCTCCGGACATAAGCGGTGCAATCCTGGGTCATAGTGGTCCAATAGTAGCCCTGTCGAATGATCTTCTTGGCAAGAATATGACCGTTCATGTGGGGTTCATATTCCCCGTTGTGGATTTTCTGCATTATCTTTTCAATGTCAGCCCCTGCGATGCAGTGCAGATGAGTTCCATCGAAGTTTTGTTTGAGCAGTGCTTTGTGATAGATGATGTACTGGGCAGCCAGTCTTTGAAGGGTTGCTCGATCTTTCTTGTTGGAACCCTCGGGATACTTACCATGCTTGAGTAGGAGCCAGATATCATGGTACCAATAATTGGCTAGCTCGAGATCCTTTGTGGTGACGAGCTCAATGTGGTAACAGTGGGTTGGTTTATCTTGCTTTTGAACTAGGAAGGGGGTCATAGTTATTCCTTCGGGCATGTCGACCATGGAGGCCAAGGTAGCAAGGGCATCGGCTAGGTTATTCCTTGCTCGAGGTAGGTAATGGAAGGTGATATCTTGGAATTGGGAGGCTAATTCTTCTAAATGGGCATGGAAGGGTTAGAGTTTCTCATCCTTGACTTTCCACTTTCTGAGCACTTGACCAATGATGAAGGCGGAATCCTCGTAGACATCTAAGAATTGAATACCTTTCTCGAGAGCGACATTCAGGCCTACCGTTCATGCCTCATATTCAGCCATGTTATTGGTGCAGGGAAAATCCAATTTGATGGCGATGGGAGTGTAGGAGTCACTCGGGGAGATCAGAAGTATCCCAATGCCATATCCCTTTTTATTGGCAGCACCATTAAAGAACATTTAACATCGGAGGTTATCTTGAGCAGTGCAAAATATGTTTTCATTTGGGAATTCAGAGATCCAGACATCGATTTCTTCTACGGGGTGATCAGCGAGGTAGTCAGAGATGGCTCTTCCTTTCATGGCTTTCTGCGCGACGTACATGATATCAAATTCGGCTAGGAGCATCAACCATCGGTCCATTCGACTAGATAAAGCGGGTTTCTCGAGCAGGTATTTGATGGGGTCCATTCGGGATACAAGTTTGATGGGGAAGGCGTGCATGTAGTGCCGTAACTTTTGGGTGACCCAGACAAGTGCGACACACACCTTCTCTAAAGTAATATAGTTGACCTCGTATCCGACCAATTTGTGACTGGCATAATAGATGGATCTTTCTTTGTGGGAATGTTTAAGGTACTGGGCTAGGAAAGCCCCAGCCACAGTGTCGGTTATGGTTAGGTATAGGAGCAAGGGGAGACCAGGATGTGGTGGGATGAGTACCGGGGGTTGGGTCAGATATTGTTTGATTCGATCAAAATCTTCTTGACAGGCCTCATTCCAAACCTTAGTTGAATCCTTTCGAAGGAGTTAAAAGATTGGTTCGCAGATGGAGGTTAACTGACTCATGAACCTGATGATGTATTTTAATTTCCCAAGCAAACCTCGAACTTCTTTCTCTGTTCGGGGAGGTGGCATCTCAAGTACGGATTTTAGCTTGGAAGGATCTGCTTCTATCCTCTTCTCACTGACCATGAATTCTAAGAGTTTTCCCTTTGTAATGTTGAAGACATATTTCTGTGGATTGAGTCTCATCTGATACTGTCTCAGTCGCTCGAAGAACTTTCGGAGAGCAGGAACATGACCCAATCTAGTTTTGGACTTGATAATCATATCATCCACATAGACCTCAACTTCTTCGTGAATCAGATCGTGTAGGATGGTTGTGGCAGCCCTCTGGTAGGTAGCCCCAGCGTTCTTGAGACCAAATGGCATAACGGTGTAGAAAAAGGTTCCCCATGGGGTGATGAATGCGGTTTTTTCTTGGTGGTCTGGGTGCATTTTGATTTGGTTGTATTCGGCAAACCCGTCGATGAAGGATTTGAGAGCATGACTAGCTGTGTTGTCCATGATCATCTTGATATTGGGTAGTGGATAATCATCCTTTGGAGATGCTTTATTCAAATCCCGATAGTCTACACACATCCGAACGTTTCCTCCTGATTTAGGTACGGGCACTATATTGGCTAACCATGTGGGATATTCGATCACACGAATGAAGCCTACATTCAACTGTTTGACCACCTCTTCTTTGACTTTGAGCGACCATTCGATGCGGAGCTTTCTTAATTTTTGCGTGATCGGCTTGTAATCTGAGAAAGTGGGGATCTTGTGCTGAGCTATTTCAGAATCAATGTCGAGCATACCATTATAGGACCATGCGAAGACATCCACAAATTCCTTTAGCAATTCTTCGAGTTGCGCACGCTCATGCTCGTCAAGGGTAGCCCCTATCCTAATCTCGTGCAGTTGGCTACTGGAACCGAGGTTTATAACAATAGTCTCTTCTTTATTAACTTTAACGTTGTTATGTCGTTTATTATGAACCTTATTTAGATCAGTTAAGAATTGTTCATTTGTAAAATCATCATCATCAAAAGTTTGATTAGAATCCAAACAGTTAATGTAAGACACAGCAAGATACTCAAAATCTTCATTTATTTCACTGATAGAAAAAATAGCATTGAGAACCTCGTCAAAAGAGGACTCGATTACACTTGAATAAGGATAGACAACAGAAGAAGAAATAGGGTAAACATTAGGATTAGGGGAGATTTCAGCTGGTAAACTGGTGCAGCATGCCAGTTGAGGAGAGGTGTATCAACAACTTTAATCAGGTGGGATGGATCCAGTTATGTAGTGCCTTAATGAACCATGCAGAGTGTTAGCCCCAGTGTTTGTAAGTTGAAGGAATCTTCGGAGTCACTTTCCTCAGTCTCTTCGATATCTTTGATGAGCAGTTGTTCATGGTGTTGGGAACTCTCAGCCCATGGGTAGCTATCTTGGAAGAAAATCTCCATTCCAGGCTTCATCTTCTTGTCTGTATGGTCATACCATGGTTCAGGAAAGATGCAAAAGGAGAAGTCCTCACCCTCTTTTATGAATAATCCATTCAAGGAATCACCTGGGATAGTTCGGACGCAGTCTAGTCTTCTCTTTGGTCGAGATAGGCGGATCATTCTGAGCTCTTATTCTGACGGTTGATACCCTAAACCACAGGGAGGAAAAGACTTCTTTAGTTCAATCAGCTCCAGTATACCTTGTTGTCTTTTTCCTAGCCCTAGTCCGGGCATGAAGTACATGTTTCTAAACATCTGAATCACATTGATGCTGCCATGAGGGTCATATTCTGGATAAACCCTTTCTTGAAGTTATCCCCTACCGGGAGTAGAAGTGGTTCAACTCGAAATCCTGATAGGAGCATATCATTTTACCCGTGATGTATCTAAATGATTGGATTATTGGTACTTACACCCTCGGCATTGTCGTCGTCGTCCAAGATGGTGATGACCCATTCGTCGGTGAAGAACTTTAATTTCTGATGGAGTGAGGAAGACACACCCTTGATACTTTAGAGCCAAGGTCGTCCTAGAAATATGTTGAAACAGGCTGGGATGTTAATAACTTGGAATTCAATAATAGGGTTTATAGGGCCAGCCCTATTACAAGCTTTATGGATCCCATCACCTCCCAATGGATATTATCGTAGGCACACACAGCTGCGGAAGTTGGTTCGAGGTCGCTTTCTTTCAGTTCTAAACATTTGAAGGTTCTCAGTGGGCAGACATTGAGGGAGGATCTATTATCGACAAGGAAGAGTGGCACAACCTTCCCCATAACTTTGATGGAGATGTTGAGTGCATGATTGTGGTTTGGCCCAATCTTAGGGATTTCCTCCTCAGAAAAGGATAGCATTCGGGCAGAGGTCAAGGATCCGACCAAATTTATCGCTTCTTCTGGTGTGGTAAAAGGATGAACTGTGGGTCCAGTGAGAAACTTGATCAAAGCATTTCTGTGTAGCTGAGAAGACATGAAAAGTCCCCATAGAGTGATGTTAGCTTGAGTTTTCTTTAGTTGATCGAGGATCTTACTCTCGTCGAGGGTCATCTCGGGCATAGGAAGGTTTTCCACGCCCTTCCCCTTGTCATTGGCTGGTAGTGAGTTTGGGATCTGGTAATGCCTCCCTGATCTGGTTATGTGATTTACTGAAGAAGGGAAGAATATGAACCCTGTTTCCTTATCGATCTCAGGTTGTTCTGCTACCTTGTTTATTTCTTCGAGGAGTTCTTCAAATGATATCATTCCACATATGTCGGCTACCGGGCCAATTTTCTCTGAAGCTTGCTCTTTATTTGAATCTTCAAATTCTTCCCCCCATCCGGTGGTAACAATTTTGTCCTTCCATGTAAAGTCGATGCATTCCATAACTTCAATGGCTTTTTCATATAAGTCATCCCATTTTATGGGGATGTGTAAGGGTGAAGGGACCAGGCGCCCTTGTAGCTTCAGAGTATCAAGTAACTCAGTCATACTGCAAATATTATTGGTTTGCCTGAATAATTCTGCCATGATCCGGACGACATCATCCAAGTTGACTTCATCGGTTGGTATTATCCAACTATCTGACTCTCAGGCCCATTTTCATGCTTCCAAGAATAGTGTACTGAGCCTTTGGCAATCAATGACCATTTGTGAGGGCAAGTTCAGCCTGAACTCTAGGAGTTGGTTTAATACTTCTAACAATTCCATACTTCCACTTTCAAAACGGGTACGAACAGCGATGCATGCTCTAGTGAGGAGTGATAGTGCCTGATCAGTGAGGCTAGCAGGGTGTAGGAGGAAATATAGGTAAATTTGGAGAGGTTTAGGAGAGTATATGGGTGTGATTTGGGTTGAGGGATCAAATTTTGGGTTCTCTTCTAAGAATATAGCATTGGTATGATTTGGAAGTGGGTTGTGAGTGGTGTTTGGATTAAGATTGGCTGGTGGGGCGATGGTACCCCGGTCAATTAGACCTTGGATCATGTTTTGGAGGTGAAAGCATTGGTCAGTGGTATGGCCAGCAGTTTGGTGAAAGGAGCAATGGTCATCTGCCTTAAAGTTGCTTGGGAGTGGATTTGGCAATGGATGGGGATCCAAAGGTTTGAGAAGGTTTCAACTTAGAAAGGCTTGATAAACTTTGGAGAGGGGACCATGGAGCTCGGTGTATTCCTTTCGGACTGGGACAGGGCGGCTTTCTAGTGCCCATGATGTGGTTGGTTGAGAGATG
Organism: Sambucus nigra; assembly: GCA_949130495.1. Taxonomy (NCBI): domain Eukaryota; kingdom Viridiplantae; phylum Streptophyta; class Magnoliopsida; order Dipsacales; family Adoxaceae; genus Sambucus; species Sambucus nigra. Next base: position 355,702,539 of record OX422222.1, on the reverse strand, counting down.
TTGTTGATGGTTGAGACTGCGGCGCTGGCAGGCTTGTCATATTTTTTGGGGGTGAACTGTCGGGACACCTTCTTTGGGTAAACTTCTGTTTTTGCAAGACCTTCTTAGATTTCTACTTCTTCTCTGAGAGCTCGAAAATGGGGAGTGTATTGTCCTCCCATAGTTGCTCAGACATGGGTTAAGAAGTTCTTCTTCACTATGCTGACTTGTTCTTCCTCGGATGGCCGATTGGTCATGGTTGCTGCTTTTTCCCTCCATCGGGCAATGAAGTTACTGACTGATTCTCCAGGGTTCTGTTTAAGTATCTCTAAATCATGGCGGGTGACCTCAAGCTCTTCATTGTATTTGTACTGCGATATGAATTCCCAATCTACATCCTCCCAACTACAAATTATGGACTCTTCGAGAGATAAAAACCATCGGAGGGCGCTATCCTTCAAAGTTTGCTAAAACAATTGGGCCATCATTTCTTCAGAAGCACCTAGTAGAGTCATCTAACGATGATAACTTTGGAGATGAACAATCAGGGGTCCACTTCCTTCAAATTTCTCGATATTTGGCATCTTAAACTTCTCGGGAAACCTTGCGTTAGGATAAGGAGACATGTGGGTGTCGTCCATGTAATTTCCTGAGATTATGGCTTGGTCAAGCTTTTTGGTGAGCATCTTGAGGTCTTCTTTGACTTTTTTCAATTCTTCTTCTTTGGGGTTAATGACTATAGGAAAGTTAGCCCCATGCTGGGCAAGATTCGGCATCGGAAGTTGGGTAGGCGGCGGCCCATTAGCAGGAGGGGCACGTCGAGCGTGTTGATACTCTTTGGGAACCCAATTAGACTCGGGTGGATCCATAGCGTGAGGAAATAGGGCCTCAGGCTCTTGAGGAACGGGAACCTGGTTTCGTTGCATCTCTCGAACCTCGGTTTAGAGGTTGTCAATCTAGGACACAAGCTGAGCTAAAACTACCGTCAGATTTAACTGCGCAACGGGCACTTGATCTGTGTTCTCCATTGAAAGCGGATGGATTTTGGACTCGGAAGGAGTAATAGGGGAATGAACGGAACTCCGGGGTGACTTGACTGAAGACCTAAGCCAATAGGGAGCCAGGCCAAGGGTTTGCGATCGACCTGAGAAGGCGCAAAATGGGATTTATTTTTGAGAAAAAAGGGGAATATATTTTTGACATTTTTTCGAGATGGAAAGACAACATGTTTTTGGATTTTTGATAAAGAAATGAGAAATATTTTTGGATTTTTTATAAGGAAAGAAATGTTTTTGGATTTTGGATAAAGAAAACGGGAATTTCCCCCTTTGGAGACGGTCTCAGCATGATTATTATAGTTATTATATTTTCACTTTTATTAATTCTCCTAAATGTAAAAATGAAATGCCGGACGGGACCCGAACCTGGAAAAATTTGGTTTGTAATATATGCAAAGCTATGGCTGGACTTGTGACCAGGCTCACGGGCAGGGTCCCGTTTTAAAAATGCACAAAAATTTGAGCGGCAGACCAACCCGAAATTTTGGCAGAGTTTCGACTTGAAACCGACAATCTAACATGTGTGCCCTAGGGTTGACACCTATATGCGGGTATGCAGTTTTTTGGATGAATTGGAATTGGTTCCCCCCTTTGGCGTGACTTCTATGATATACGTCTTACTCTTATGGGTAATCGACACGTGTGGACAAGCCATTTGATATACCTGAGTGTACGTGAATTTTCTCACTATGTACCTCGTGGGGACGGTACGTGTGATAGCTAATTCGATATACTCGGCGTACGTGAATGAATTCCCTACGATATACCTCCCGTCATGACTTCGGTAAAGCGGTACGATGTGGGGGAACCGTTTGATATACGTCGAAGGTACTTGTCCAATGGAAGGTAAGAGTCATATCGCTTAGGCTAACTGCGACCTGCCGGACCAACGCCCATCACAAAGTGACCCTCCAGTTACTGGGTAAAATTTTGTCAATAGCAATGCTCTTTAGTGATGTCGTGTGAATCATGCATGATTATCTTATTAGTATCTTATGAGAATGTCTTTCTTGATTATGCCAAACACAGAGCAAAGTGCAAGTACCAATGTTACAACAAGTATGGATGGGGCATGCAACATGTGGATATATATGACCCTAGGTGCACGTGGTGCGAAGTGTACATGGAGAATTTTCTACAAGTGTGTGAATAGAAGCATAAGCATGGGATACACATGAGTAATAAAGGGGGAACATGCAAATATGGGGAAAATATAAGCAAACATAACATCCATGTAAATAGAGTCAAGCCCTCAAAATAAAAATCCCTAGCAGAGTCTCCACTGTGGCCATCCCCGATCCTCGTCGCGCGACGGAGAATCCTTAGGTCCTGCGCGTCCCTCTCGGGAGCATTTCGGCCGGTGTCATTTTGAGGTGAGGTGAAAGAATGTAGAGAGATTAGAGTCGCCAGTCTATTTTACTCAAAATAGACAAAAGAAAAGGGGAATCCATCCCGAAGGACAGCATCCAAAGACATACTGGTGAATGCGAAACCAAAATGATTCGAGAAGGGTCCGGAGGCTAAGTTACGAAATGGGAAGGTGTTAGGCACCCATTTTGCCCTTTCGGTCTCTCATGGATTTTTGTTATTTTCCTTTTATTTTCCCCATGATGTGTGTGCATGTGTATATATAGTGGAGATAGGAATCATCGACTTGTACCATAAAAGAGGTCAAGCGAGTCATCCGTAGGAAGGTATACAAGTATTAGAAAATAGGATTTAAGCGATCATCCTTACGTTAATCGTTATGAGGGAACAATAACGCACATGGAATGATACGCCCCTAAGAACAAATATATATATATATATATATATATATATAGTGTACGAGAATGGAGTTCAGAGAAAATAGAAAATGAGAGAAAAAGTAAAAAATAGGACTCGAGTCTCGGGTTTTACCCCGAAATGCCTATGTAGCCTATAGTGGCATCAAAGTCCACGTAGTTTGCATACAAAACGAGGGGTGGGGTTTATCCCATAAATCCAACCGGGGATTCTCTTATTTGTGTGTGTGTGCGTGTATGTAGAAAAAGTGTTTTAGTTGTGAGAAAAGTGTGAGAATTCCCGTTTGGAATTTATGAGTAAACCCTCCTTTTCTTATTTTTTGGGTTTTTATTTATATGAAAATAAGGGATGTGAAATAATACTAAATAAAAAGTATATTAGGATGTATGAGATGAGATAATAAGAGTGCTAAGTAATAAAATAAGATATTGCGAATTTATGAGAATTTAAGGAGAGAGTTGAGGAAATTGGACCTTCTTGAATATCTTAAGCTTGATCTTGAATGTTGGAGAGCATCCCTTAGACTTGGATGAGGATGGAGGGTAGTGAATTCACCAAGTTTGATGAAAAGGATGATGAAAAGTGAAGGTTGGAAAGGTATTTGGGTGTAGAAATCACGCTGACTTCGAGAGAGGTTTTTGGGATTTGCTGAGAGTGATTTCTATCAGATCCGGGATCCTCTTGCAAGTGAGGTCAGGGCCTCCTTTTTATAGGTACAGGACATTTCATATCGGCATAGCCCTGTTCCTGCCATTCGACAGGTGCGTTTAGGCACATTGCCGATAGGCAGGGTCTGGGACCTGCCGTTTGGCAGTATCTTTCAGGCCTTTTTGAAAAACTAGCCACAGAATGCAAATTATTGATCAGAATCGTGCAAGGGGTGGACCGATGGAACGGTAATTCAGAGACCTTCGAAAGTCCTTTAGACTGCTCCTGGGTTCGGGAGTTGACTTTGGGTCAAATATGACTTTGAAGCATTCGTCACTCCATTGGATGGGGAAACTTCGGACGCAAACGGATCGTTCATCCGCATGGTAAGTCTGAATCGCGCATGGGGTGGACCATTGGAGAGGTTAGGAGATGTACTTTGACATTCCAAAGAGTTTGATCAAGTTCAGGGAGTTGACTTTGGTCAACTGGGCCGTGGAAGCATTCAGTGACCTTTCGAAGTAAAATGGATTGTTCGTCCGTACCGTAAGTCAGAATCGAGGACGAGACGGATCGTTGGAAAATGGATTTGGTGCCCTTTGAAAATTCATTCAGAATCGGTCGAGATGAAGACTTTGACTTTTGGTCAAACGGAGCCTGGGAGTGCCCGATGGCTTCTAGGTCAGTACTCGGGGTATGACCTGGGTTTGTAGGGATGAAGGGAGGTGCTAGGGACCTAAGGAGAGTTTTAAGGGGTAACGGAATGGGGTGTCTACAAGAGGGTAAATCTGTGACTGGCGACTTCATGTCATTGGGACTACTTGTAGGTGTTCCTAGATGATTCAGAGTTGCGTGTTCTTGTGGGTTGCTGCGGTTGATCCATTGTTGACTCTAAGTTAAGTGTCTATATGAGTGTATGCGGATATTCATTGCAGATTTTATCGTGTATGTAAGTTGCAATTTACTTTTGTATAGTGAAATAAAAAGGTTTTCCCTTTGGGGTTTTTTCCAAAAATCTCTGTGTCAGTAATATTTATTTTGTGATGGCTTGATTTTACCCACCTAGATGCATGTGTTAGGGTTTAATTAATTTTGATCAAAAATTAACATCTAGTTAAATAAATTTAAAATTAGAAATTTTTGAATCCACGCATAATGGATATCACATAGCATTCTCAGGAGGAGTATCAAGCAGTCTTGTATTACTGATTCCACCAAAGAAGTCGGGTATGTTACCGAATCGAAGGTGGTAAAGGAGGTTGTTTGTCTCCAAAACTTCCTAAATGATTTGAGTGTGGCTTCTTCAGTGGAATTAGCTATTACACTTTATTGTGATAATAGAAGTGCGGTTACGAATTCGAAAGAACTAAGGATTAATAAGAAGTCGAAGAATATTGAGCGTGAGTATCACCTACTTTGGGCGACCGTACAGAGGGGGGACATCGTTGTGATCAAGATTTCATCTGAAGACAACCTGGAAGATTCTTTTACAAAGAGCTTACCGATAAGGACTTCTGACAGTCATGTAGATGGAATTTGAGTCAACTACATAGCCACATGGCTTTAAAACTAAATGGGAAATTATTCTTAAAACCATGTGTAAAACATTTTATCATTGATTAATAAAGTATTTTTTATTCATTTTGAAATGAGAATCAAGTTTTTAAGAATGCTTTATGTTTGTTTAAATTTATTATTTTATATAAATGTCAATCAATAGATCTTAATAGAAATTCTAGTGAGTTGGCTTCAAGTTTATCACACGGAGTTCGAAATTTCGTTTCTAGGACTATTGACATGATCACAACCTAGATAGGGACTTGACATCCTATCGGAACAGTTGTGATGAAATCCTAGTAGTTGATCTCAAACTACGGGGAATCGGCGTAATGGCTTGGGAACTTATGTGATTGTTTAATATAGGGTTACGATTGGTATATCCCAAGAACATATTAAATGGGAACATCTGTGAGATTTGTGTCTTAGGGATGTCTATATTAGACTCGAGCAATATCACTGTATTTACAAAGGGTGCATAGATTCTTAATGCTGAGAATTTTGAGGATTATGTTTATATAGTTATTGCTTTGATTGATATGGATGCGATTCATTTTTATATTGAACCAAATGATCTCCGCATATATTGGGTGACAATTATGTAAGTAGATATAAGATAATAATTCAAAGGAATCGTCATCCGGGGATACCTAGGATTGCGACACACCCTTGATAGACTTATGAGATTTTATTTCCACCAAGAAACCTGATCAATGGAGTATTTATAATCTAGTGGAAGTAGCAAAATAAGTTAAGTCTTCGCATCAAGTAAATTTATTAGATGTTGACTAAATTCGATTAACAGTAAATTGATTTAACCAAGCGGGTGTCGAAAGCTTAACCTTGGGAATCACATTATGTACCATGATCAACTTTGCAAATAAGACCTCGTTATATCTGAGTAATTTTTAATATTGATAAATTGGAGTGTAGTCATAATTATATAATGGAATTAATTATGATTAAATAAAGAAAGAAAATAAATTATGATAATTGTAATTAGGTATTTTCGAGTATTTATTTGAAGCCAATTTAATTATTTGTCTTGAGTCCCTAGTATAGTTCAAATACCTAAACAGTTAGGCCCAGACTCTCATGAAATATTTTATCCCAATACCACCTTTTATACTTGTATATAAAGGTGTGGGGAGAGGATTTATTTCATTATTCATCATATTAGGATTTGAGAGGGGTGAGAGAAAATATTATTCATATTTTGGTAAAGAGGCCTGGAGAGAGACCACCATATCTCAGTCATAAGAAAGAGTTTTTATCTCAAAAGGTGACCACACACTTATAACACTCCGTGATTTAATGAGCCGTAAAAATCTTTGTTATATTAAAAAAAAAAAATAAGCTTTGGAATCTATTTAATTTTGGTATGTAAAAATGTTGGTTTTTATAGTTAAAAATAACATTTTAAATGAAATTTTAATCTGGATTAAAATTTCAAAATTACAACTTTTTATATAAAAATCGGGAGAGGATCCGACCTAAGGAGGATCAGAAATTCGACTTTCTAATCTCCAAAAATATGATGCGGACGACCTTAATTATTCCTTGTCGAGTTGATTTTTCTTACATGACTTTGTCTCGCCTTCGTCTAGATCATATCAAAAATTCAAGGAAATTCGACGGTTCGAACTCTGAAATGTGATACAGATGACCGTAATGATATCCTGTCGAGCTTATTTTTGGATAGCAACTTCGTCTCGCCTTCATCTACAACATATCAAAGTTTCAGCAAATTCTGACGGTATGATCGTCTGGAATGTATTTTTGAGTGTTTGTGATTGATTAGGACTCTTTCTTTAAATCCTTTACATAATGGAGGATCTAGACTTTTTAAAACACTTTTAACCCTTCTCAAAAAATAGTAGTCACCCAAATTATTATTTCCTCTCATCTGCAAAACCTAAAACCCATTAAACACAACTTTCACTGAAGTCTTGAAGATCTAAATCAAGTTTTCTCAATAATAACCAAGAAGGTGTCTTTGCTATATTCGCGAGAGTAACGCAACCGTGTAATCATCTTTTTCAAGACGAGGCGATCAAGAATACTTTTATTGCTCCCCTTTAGTATTATGCATTCTAAATGTTTCCTAAGCACTAATAATCTTTGTTTTCTTAAAATAAATTAGATATGCTAATTAGGGAACGTGAAACTAAAGTTGGGACTATTGTTATTCAAATCTCTAATACGAATTAAGACTCAAAACTCTCGCATGCTTAGATTAGAGGTTGGGACTCCATTAGAATTTATGACGTTCGCATGTAGCAAAATCGTACGGATGTTATAAATTAAATTCGACGTGTAAAACCACGGTAACTATATGCATCTTGTAGAGTAGAGATTTATTGTTGTATGCTCCCAAAAATATGCATGTGAATAGAAATTCTATAAATTTATGAGAAAATGTATTGATTTAATTAATTTTGCAATATAATAGACAGAATTTGGATTAGTGGTAATCGTGTGATTTATTGAAAGAATTGTTGTGATAAGTTAAAAACATGTCATATGTGATTTGTTAATTTTATTAATAATTGACACCGCGGGGGCGACGAGATTTTTGGCGTAGATATTTCTTTCACCTTATTTTGCGATTGCTTGCTAGGTATGGTACTAGTAGGTAGGACTTAGTTCTTGGTAACTCTTTCTAAGTATGGGACTAGATAGTGTGGGGTTTTACGAATGGATGATTCTAGGGTGGGGCTGAATTATACGTTGTTTGCGTTGGATTGTGAGCCTAGGTGCGAAGATAGGTAGTACTTATTGGTAGGTATTCTTTCTAAAAGACACGCTAGGATACGCTTGCATTTGGAGACCTCTAGTTATGGGACTAGGGGTAGTTTGAGGAATTTATGCTCGATAAAAGGATGGCGCTATTAAGAAAATATTGAGAAGTTGAGAAAATTGATAGTTGATGCCTAAGACAAAGAATGGGTATTGAAATGTATTTTCATCGCGAGTATGTCCAGGGATGACATTTATCAGATCGACTGGCTATAGCGACGTGTCTGTGTGTATCTATGTTAGTGTCACGAGTATGAGCAAGGCTAATAGAATACGGGCTGACTGGCTATAGTGAGGGGAATGGGTGTTGTGTGTATAACTTAATGCGCGTCAAAAGTGTGTGCAGGACTGATAAGGGGTCGACTGGCCATAGTGGCGTCGCATGAATAAGAATAATTGAATAATTAATCTAAGTAAGAATTAGAACTAATGTCTAGATCGCAGATGAAATGGAATTATTGGACTTAAACAATTGGGGTGGCTTAGTTATGGCGGTAGATGGTAGTGGTTTATTTTTACTCACGTGTTAATATATATCGTATAATTTAAAATACTCTATTTTATCATGTATAATGCTATTGTCTGGGTTCACGGACCCTAATTTGGAGGAGATTTTTGGAGTGAAGTTGGAGTTTTATTTTATTTGATTTAATAGTTTTGCTTGTCTTTCCATTATGTCGCTATGAGACAGTTCTTTATAGATTTGGTGGGTCAGTCGGTTCCATAGTTGTTTATAATTTTTTAGTTAGATGTTTATTGTTGGATTATTTCATTTGAGTTTTGAATAAAATCTCATGTGGCCTTCCTTCCTCCTCGAACCTACCCCAGACTCTAAGGCGTGACATTATCTGTATCTATTTTTATTTGGACACTTGGATTCTACTTGAATTGTTTTGATTTGTTACATTTTGGTTTAGATATGGAATGTATTTTATTTTATTTGGATATAGAATTATATATGCAATGATTTGGTGCATTATTTCTATTTGATTTGGATATATGTTGTTTGAACAAGTACAATTTTTCTATAACAGGTACAAATATACTGCTGGGCTGTGGTAGTGGCCAAACTGCCCAGTAGATTTTTTTTAAATTCTGCCCAGATTTGTCATGGTCAATGACCGTGACATTTTTTTAGAGTTTGTAACGGTCTTTAACTGTGACAAAACTTATCACGGTAAAAGATCATGATAGGACCGTGACAAGTCTAATGAACTTATCACAGTCATTGATCATGATAAGTCCGTGACAAAAATAGTTGTCACCACCAAACTTGTCACGATCAATGACCGTGACAATCCGACAGTTTTGGTGTAGTGGGAGTTCAATTTAATTTGGAGATTAGCATGATGATGGGTATTGTTGGTTGGATGTTTTTATATATTCGTTGGATTTAATTTCATTATATCTTGTGAATTAAAGTTTTAAATGTCCAATGTTTCTATCACATGCTAAGAATTGTATTTTATTTAGTAGCGCCTGATGTAGTTCGGCGACGGCCGATGCCAGAATGCGCGGGGTATTACAGATGGTATCAAAGCATGGTATTAGGTCTCATAGGTTGTGAGTCTGTTCAGCTTCCGCATTACCGATCTTTAATACCCTTTGTTGATTTGTACTCCTTAAAGTATTGGGTCTAGCGTACATGTTAGTTATATTTCTTGGAGATATGGAGTTTTGTGTAAAGGACGTTGTAGGCATTGATGTTAGAATTCGTAATCTTGATGTGAGTATACTTAGAAGTGATCTGGGGAGACATGATTTATTTTGGAGTGCAGATATTAGGTATCCTAAGCATCAACTTGGTGATGTGAATTGATTTGAGTACTTAAGTGTTGTGAAGACTTCAAGAGATAAAATCGAGTGGTGATTCGTGGAAGAGCATGGTACGTCATTTTTTCATAGTTATGCGTATATATATATATATATATATATATATATATATATATATATATATATATATATATATTTTTAGGATATATATTGTATCTTTGTTCGTGGGGTAGGTGCGTGTAGGATTGGGTGTATGGCCGCCCAATCGTAGCATTCAATGGGTAGGCATATGTAAGCCTCATTTTATTTGTACAAATTTACAATTGACGTCTACACTTCTTAGAATTTCGAGGAGGAAATTCATGTATTACTGGGGGAGTATGTAACACCCCTTGATTTTTTAGCTGTAAAAATCTTTGTTAAATTAAAAAAAATGGAAAAATAATTTTTTGAATCTATTTAATTTTCGTATGTAAAAATGTTGTTTTTATATATAAAATTAAGGTTTTAGGTGAAATTTAAATCGGGATTAAAATTTAGAAATTATAACTTTTTATACTAAAATGGAATGAGGATTCGACTTAAGGAGGATTAAAAATTCGACTGTCTGGTGTCCAAAACGTGATGGAGACGACCCTAATGATGTCCAATCGAGTTGATTTTTCTTACGCGGCTTGGTCTCGCCTTCAAATAGAACATATCAGGAATTTAAGAAAATTCGACGGTTCGAACTCTAAAACGTAACACATATGATCTTAACGATGTCCGATCGAGAAGATTTTTGGGCATCATCTTCATCTCGCCTTCAGCTACAACATATTAAAATTTCAGCAAATTTCGACGATCTGATCGTCCGGAATGTATTTTTGAGTGTTTGTGTTTGATTAAGACTCTTTCTTTAAATCCTTTATATAATGGAGGGTTTAGACCTTTTTTCACACTTTTAACCTTTCTCAAAAAACATTCGCCTTCCAAATTATTATCCCCTCTTATCTGCAAAACCTAAACCCCATTAAACACAACATGCAACCGAAGTTTTGAAGATCCACATCAAGTTTTCTCAAGAATAACCAAGAAGGTGTCTTTGCTATTTTCATGAGAGGAACACAACCGTATAATCATATTTTCAAGAAGACTTCTTTACAGGCATGAATACTTCTATTGTTCCCCTTTAGTATTATGCATTTTAAATGTTGTCTAAACACAAATAATTACTATTTTCTTAAAATAAATTAGAGATGCTAATTAGGGAAACTGAAAATAAAGTTGAGACTATTTTTATTCAAATCTCTAATACGAATTAAGACTCAAAACTCTCGCATGCTTAGATTAGAGGTAACATCAGAACCTGTAACGTTCGCATGTAGAATAAATCGTAGGGATGTTATAAAGTAAATTTGACATGTAAAACCACGTTAACTATATGCATCTTGTAGAGTAAAGATTTATTGTTGTATGCTCCAAAAATATGCATGTGAACAGAAATTCTATAAATTGATGAGAAAACTAATTGATTCAATTAATGTTGTAATTAAATAGACATAATTTGGATAAGTAGCAATCCTTCGATTTATTGAAAGAATTGTTGTGATAATTTGAAAATATGTCATATGTGATTTTTTTATTTTATTAATAATTGACATCGCGGGGGCGACGAGATTTTTGGGGTAGATATTTCTTTCACCTTATTTTGTGATTGCTTGCTAGGTATGGGACTAGTAGGTAGGCCTTAGTTTTTGGTAACGCTTTCTAAGTATGGGACTAAATAGTCTGGGGCTTTATGGATGGATGATTCTAGGGTGGGGCTATATTATATGACATTTTCATTTGATCGTGATCCTAGGTGCGAAGCTAGGTAGTACCTATTGGTAGGTATTCTTCCTAAAGGATACGCTAGGATACGGTTGCATTTGGAGACCTTTAGTTATAGGACTAGGGGTAGTTTGAGGAATTTATGCTCGATAAAAGGATGGGGCTAATAAGAAAATATTGAGAACTTGAGAAAATTTTTAGTTAATGCCTAAGACAAAGAACGGATATTAAAATGAATTTGCGCCACAAATATGTGCAGGGCTGACAGTTATCGGGTCAACTGGCTAGAGTGACGTGGGTATATGTTAGCATCACGAGTATGTATAGGGCTGACATAATACGGGTATATTATCTATAATGATGTGTCATGTGTGGAACCTCACGGTATGTGTGGAGCTTACAAAAATTGGGTTGACTTGTTATAGTGAGGGGAATGGGTGTGATGTGTAGAACCTTAAGCGCACCAAGAGTGTGAATAGGGCAGATAAGGGGTCGACTGGACATAGTGGTGTCGCATGAATAAGAATAATTGGATATTTAACCTAAGTAAGAATATGAGCTAATGTTTATATCAGAGATGAAATAGAATCATTGGACTTAAACAATAGGGGTGGCTTAGTTATGGGGGTAGATGATAGTAGTTTATTTTTACTCGCATGTTTATATATTGTTTAATTTAAAATACTCTATTGTGATGTTTGTCATGTATAATGCTATTGTTTGGGTTCACAGACCTTAATTGGGAGGAGTAGCTAGTATCCATGCAGTGGGCTCTGACCCATTGCGTTGATTAACATTTCAGGTATAGTTGATGGAGTAGTTGTATGGGATGTATTGGAGATCTTTGGTATGCAGACGGAGTTTTATTTTATTTTCTTTAGTAGTTTAGCTTGTCTTTCCATCCCATCGCTTTATTTTGAGACAGTTATTTATAGATTTGGTGGGCCAATTGGTTCCACGGTTGTTCATGATTTTTCAATCAGATATTTATTGTTGCATTATTTCATTTGAGTTTTAAATAAAGTTGGAGTTGAATTTATTTTGGAGATTAGCATGGTGATGAGTATTATTGATTGGATGTTTTTATACATTCATTGGGTTTAATTTCATTATATCTTGTGAATTAAATTTTTAAATGTCTCATATTTCTATACCATGCTAAGAATGGTATTTATTTAGTAATGCCCGGCGTTTGGCAATAGTCGACGCCAAAATGCGCAGGGTGTTACAAAACCTTACTATCTTTAGGTAGGATCATACACTATAATATTAAAGTTTTTTAGAAGTTTAATCAAGGGATTGGTGATCTAAAACAAGGCAGCCCCATCATCAACAAATACTTTCATCCACATCGTATGACAATTGGATTCGCAAAGGTATTGTTTTCTAAAACCTAGGCTTGTTCTTCAAGCCTAGTTGTTGGTTTTTATGCTTTCCTATGTTTTATTAATCGACGATTCATACATGAAAAAATGTATTATGCTTATATCAATCCCCGGAAATAACATGTTATTGAAGAAAAATGCTAGCACGAAGTCGAGACTGCGTCGCTGATTCACGTGATTGTGGTGTAATCTGTTGCCATCATGGCTATGATCTTCACGATAGAGGGATGGTTATGTCTCTATAGCGTCCTTATCTTTCGTTCAATGTCTCTTTTCTTATTTATTCTTTCTTCCTTCGTTCTTCTTTATTTTGTCTTTTGCAACTTCAAGAAAAACTCCATAGAAGACTTCCAAATTTATGCAGAACTCCATGGAAACTCTCTATAAACAAACTCAATACTTAGTACGAAAATAAAAATAAAAATTATATCCCTCTGCAAACTCCTCAATTACAAATATTAAATGGAATAATTATAAAAACCCTAATTATTATAACCAAATCAAATCTAGGAGAAAATTTCAATACGGGTAAACGACCGTATGATTCATTCACATAAAACACATTCATGTGACTATGATGGAAGGGATATCAACATACACATCCAAAAAACCCATGTTAGTACAAAATATACATTTCCATGCACATATTTTCTACAATGAAACCTAGGGTTTAATGGTGGACAACATGGAAATCTCTAAAACATTATCAATCTAAAATTGGGGCTCTGATACCAATTGTTAGGGATCGATATACGCGAAATAATTTCAACTGAAGAACTTTGATCAATCATGCAACAGAAAGTGAATAACAAAAACTAAGTTTAAAGCATAAGCATATTGTTTCAAATTACTTTACCTAAGCAGATCTTGTTGGGGGGTAACTCTTTGAAGAGGATGAAGGGTTTCCCTTTTCTTGTCATCCAAAATCTTTATAAAACATGACAAAAGTATTAGATATTCTATTATATGATCCACCCAAAGTAGTGTATGTGTGTGAGCACCTTTAGAGATGAATTCTTTAGGTTTTGAGTGAGATATGGACCTCACTCTAAGCCTCTTCATACAACCATGAATAGTATTTTTTTCGTTCCCCTATGCAACTTAAAACCCTAGCTGACACTATATATATATATATATATATATATATATATGTGTGTGTGTGTGTGTGTGTGTGTGTGTACAAGTCATGGTATTATACTAAACTGGGTTTCCAGAGAGTATAGGTCTGGTAGTTGGCATATGGTCTATCCTAGGGTCCTAAGACTAAATAATTAAATTAGCTTCCAAATAAATACTCAAAAATCTCGAATTAATACATCGAAATTTATTTTCTTTATTTATTTAATCAATTAAGTGCACTAAATAATTACGACTGAACTCAAATTAAGTTATCTCAAAATCACTCGAAATAATGAGGTCTTATTAAAGTTGTTATGGTACATAATACAATTATCTGCGTTAAGCATACAATACTCCTTTATCAAATTAATTCTCCTCTAATTGATTTTAACCAACTTCGTATTTATTACTTGATTCTCATACATAACTTATTTGATACTCCACTGAATTATAAAATAATTCACTGATCGGGTTTACTGATGGAAACAAAACTTATAATTCTATCAAGGGGTAACACAATTCAAAATATTTCTCTGATACAAATTCCTCTGAATCATGATCTCCGAACTACTCACACAATGATTTCCCAACTTGAGGAGATCATTTTGTCAAATATAAAATTGAATCTGACTCATACCAATCAAAGCAATAATTGCATAAGAAATCCAATCCTTATAACCCTCACAGTTAAGAATCTATTAACCTTTTGCAAACATTGTGAGATTACCCAAGTCTAATCTAGTCAGCACTTAGACTTAATCTCAGGGATTCAGAACTGAAAGAAATTATTTTATCTCTAAATAGTTGCCAAATTGGCATATTGCCAAATCATACCCCTATTGCCATAGTTGTTGATATACGTATTTTGAGACTACGCCTTAATTACAAATATTTAATGATAGCTCTGATGGGTGTCTCAATACATTCCTGAGTGTAACAGTCATAATCTTATTATGAACTCTCAAATAAGTTCTCAAACCATCAGGAAGGCTCCCGTAGTTAAAAATAAACTACTAGCATTGTACTCTTGGATATACCAATAAGTTGTCAACTTCCTATAAAGATTGTGACATGTTAAATTGTACTAGAATCAAAATTTTAAGCTCCTTTAATCAAGTTTAACCCAACTCCCCAAAATTCATACTGAGTCCAATTGACCGACATGGAATACAATATATTTAAAGAGTAAATGTAAGTCGTTCTCACAAACATGATTCTCAATTTAAATGAACCTCACACACTTTTATTAGAAAAAAAATGTCATTATATGATTTTAAGAATAAAAACTCAACATTTGGAAAATATTTATTGATCAAGTAATCAAATCTTTTGATTTTGTGCAATGTTCGAATGAGCCTTTTCTGAACAAGAAGTACTACAAAAACTTGGTGTTGTTTGTCGTGCTATATGTAGATATTATGCTCATTTACAATGATGTTAGAGTATAATACATAGTCAAAATGTGGTTATCTATCTAGATTGATATGAGGGAGTTGGGAGAAGCTATCCAAATCCATAGGATCACAATAACGTGATGTTGGGCTTATCACCTAATAGATCAATGATCGGTACCTTTGGTACAATCGACTATTATAATTTATTTTGATAATATCAGTGTTGTAGATACCCCATTCTAACAACCTCACACTCCTCCATAGGGTCCAAATAATGCCCCTTCAATTTTGAACTCTAATAACAATCACGATCTCACTAGGCCTCATTTAACTTTGGTTAATTTTGGAACTCGAGAGTCTCCTGATACAAAATCATAGATCTATTAATATTATTTCCAATTATCTATTTCGTGTCTGAATTAGACTTACATTTTGCATTTTACATCATAAAAATCATTTATGCATGCCTATAGGCATGACACATCACTTGCCTGCTGGCAAGTTGAGCCTTGCTTGGCCGATAAGTCTAACCCCCATGACGGCATGCAGGTAAAGAACCATGATGATAGATATGTCCCTAGGGTATACTTATCGCTCTCTTTTTATTTAGGGTCATCCTATTTAAGGATTCCATGACCTCATTTGAGAGGGACCTAAACCTCGATTTCAGTGTGGCAGTTTTCCTAAAAATTAGTATACATCACTTTCATTACATTCTGACACTTTCCCTTACATTATTACTTGCCTCACCTTTAGATACCACTCCACTAACATCATATACACTCTAAAATCTTCCCATAAAGATTTAAAAATGGAATTCTAAATAGTTTAAAGATCCAAATGTACTTTGTAACACCCAATATTTTTTAGCATTTAAAATTGAATAAATTCGGGTATTTTTTAAATTACACGTGTGCCAAAATTTAATGAAATAAATTATTATGTGAAAATCAAAAATATTAATCGAGAGAGATAATGGTTAATATTTGGGGAATAATATTACTAAGTGAATAGTAAATAATTATTTTATGTCCTAGTGAGTGATAGTGACGTGACAGTAGTATATCTCGACTTAGGGTCGTGTGTAGGCTATATGAGGTCAAGATAGAAAATAATGTTAGAGTGAGTCAGATGATGATTTTGAGATCATGGTATTGAAAAAGTGTTAAAATAGTCAAAATAGTATACCCAGGCGTATAAATTGGGTTCTGGGGCAATTTTAGACCAAATCGGCACCACGGGAGGGCATTTCGATCATTCGAGAGTTTGGGACAGAGAGAACTCCAAAAACTTAAGGAGTATATCTGCCCAAGGGATTCTAAGGCTATGGTTATATCAATATAGAGAGAAAGAAGGACATAAGGGAGGAAGAGAAGAGAGTTCTTGGAGGTGTAACACCCTTTTCTCTCCACCAAGTTGCCGAAAATTATGATCGGAAGGAAGGGAAGGCATCCTCATCACACTCAACACAAAATCAGATATGCTATTGATAAGGCAAGTTTTTATCTTGTGTATTTTAATTAGTTATAATACCCACGTAGTGTAAGGTTCTTGATTTGATGATAATTGATGATATTCTTGGGATTTGATGAATAAATCTCATGATTTGGGGTAGGATTGCATGTAGAATAAATCCACATATGTAGAGCACCCGAAATCAGTTAATATGTGAAAATAATTATGGGAGAAATCTGGGTAAAAGGGGGATTTGGGATGAAGAAAACATAAAGTAAAGTTTTGGTATAAATCTGCGTTTTAATCTAATCATGTGTAGGATTGTATGGATTTAATGTGTTAATTACGTTAGAAAGTGCCTACATACTCTTATTTGATGTTGGAATAAATCGTATTGGAGTTTTGGTAGATTTCATGAAGAGTTGTGGTGTCCAAATGGTGGAAAAACGTAACTGTTAAATGAAGAAGACGACCTGTGACATTTCGAATCGATTCGGCCTCTTCATCGAATCGATTTAGTTACCCAGATCTACCTAGTTTCTTTTATTTATGCCCAGAATTTGCGAATAATTAACCTAGAGGCTTTTGAGTTATTCTTAAACCATAGTGATGAACAAAATGAATTTCAGTAGGCCTATGAGATAGTTTGGGCTTAACCAAAAAGAGAGAATTAAAGGCTAGAACCTATCGAGACAATGTGGAAATTTATAAATTCCCAAGAATAGAATAGATCACGGAGAGATAAGCGAACCTATTATTTAAAACAGTAATGTATGAGTGTATTAACTACTGATATTTATTAAGGGGTAACTAGGACCCTTAGGGTAGTAAGCGATACTCAAAAATATATAATCAAAAGTGATAATTGTAATTGTTTCTACGTTGAGTATGCGAGAGAGATATATACTACGTACGGACTTATATGATGAGTTGTGTGTATACCTACTGAATAATATTCATAGATGGGTTGTGTGAATACGTATGCTTATGATATGATTATGTGCGTGAATATACCTACGATGCTTGCTATCTGGAGGTTTTCGCATCCTACCTTGACGATTCCAGTGAGTTCTGGATGAGTGCCCCAGAGCATGGAACTTAGGACGGCTCAGTATGTGTTGTGTATTAGTGGTATCGGCGTGTCATTTGGGTACATTAGGTATGTATGTATCCCAAAGGCTTAGAACCATGTTTGTCTCCATTGTGTGTTGAATGATTTATGGGTTCGAGGAGACATGCCGAACCAATAGCCCTTGATTTTGTACGAGATGTGCATGGACATAATAGCAGAGTATGCCAGCATCATGTGGGGACATTCTAGTGATGATATAGTTGTATATATTATATGTGTGATGAATATATACAAGTGTGATATATCTACTTATGTGTGATAGTAGAACTAATGGATTGTGTATATCTAAAAGTATTTAAGTGGAGAAACTTAATTAATTGATTCAATAATAATACGTGAGTAATATTAATTATTGAGCATATGGGAGTGTGTCATATGTGTGATACGAGGGAGCTAGACCTACTGAGGGTGATTAGATATGCTATCTAGTTGGTATGGGTAACATAACTAGATAGGGTATGTTAGGCGTACACATTAGTTCACAGGTGAGAATCTCAAGAGAGTGTACGTGGAACTAACATATGTATCTAATAACTGATTTAATATGTAATTTAAATGCTTGGAAAATATTTTCAAACTGTTTTCTTGGGCTATAACCCTTGTCAAAATATTTTCAAAAAATTTTAAGTGTCCATCCATAGGGACACCAAGCTTGATGATTTTATCCAGGGATGCGTAGCCGCAGCACTTGTGGAGGCTTGCAGGAGTTGCTTAAGATGCTTCAGCTTATTTATTCTAAATAGGATTTCTTTTAGTATTTCATTTGATCTTTTTGCCCCTCAGACTATTTAGTTTTTCAGTTAATCAAACTGTATTCAGATTCAGTTTTATTTACTTTAGATTGTAATTGGATTTTTTTTTTTGGGGGGGGGGGGGACCTATGGTTTATTCGGTCGTATTTATTTATATATCAGTCGTGTGATTGTTCAGATTATTATTTGTGTGGATGTTTTGGTTAATTTAATATATTTTTCGCATGTTGTTATAATAATGAAAGACAAAATTTGGCACCAACTTAAATTAACATAGGTAGTTAGTAATTAAAAAAATTGACAGTGATGCTAAGAATGAACCATATGACATTCCTGGTTATTTTGATAAAGGACTAATCACCCATGATTAAAATAGGCGGGGTGTCACAGATGGTATCAGAGCATCAGGTTCTAGTGTCCATTGGATCTGTATAGCTTACTATGATTTCAGCATAGCATTCTTTGACATAGAGCCCTATTTTTAGGACTATTACATTCATGATTACGCATTTGAGATTACATTATTCTCCTGTTATATTTGTATTGACTGTGAACTCATAAAATTCAATCTATTTTCAGTTGCCACCCAAGAGAGGATGAGCGGCGAGAGCAACGGCTAGAGATAACGTGAGGGAGGCTCAGTATGAGCCGAGCATTGCAGCCACGACCACCATAGGTATCAGTGTCAGCAGGAGAGGTGGCGGAGATTGTGGTGCAGGCAGTTAATGCAGTGAAGACTGTCATGGCTCTCCAATTTCCTTAAGCACAATGGCCACCACAACTAGTGGCACTGATTTTCTACGCCCACTAGGGCCGTCAGATTAGCAGAAAGTTAGAGAGGATTTTTAGAAGGGCCACCCACTCGAGTTCCAGGGTATCTCAGACGTGATTACGGTGTGCTAGTGGAATAAAGATATTCAATGCCACCTGCGCTTCGTAGAGTGTAGCGAGGTGCAGAAGAAAATCTTAGCCACTTTTAAGCTGGTTGGAGATGCATTACAGTGGTGGGAGTAGGTTACCACTATTGAGGAGAGGGACATGATGTCTATTGCAGAGTTTACTTTTCGCCAGTAATTGAGACAGAAATGCGAAAGAAGTTCAGTGAGGTGACTCAGGTAAATCGCTCAGTAGCCGAATATGAGGAGGAGTTCATTCGTTTGGCTAATTTTGTGCCAGAGGAGGTCAACAGTGAGGAAGGGAAGAAGGTGAATTTTATGGATGGTTTAGCCTAGAAGATCAGGCAGCACTTGATTGGCAACCCTACATTGGTGAATTATATAAATGTCGTCAATGCCACACTTTTACATTGTCAGGATCATCATTTCCATGTGAAGGGAAGAAAGATAGGAGGTAATCCTAGCCATTCAAGCAAGGTAAGGGAAAGCAATGCTAACGGAGCACCACAACAGCAACAACAGTCAGGCAGACACTAGGGGAAGAATTCCCAGCACGGGGATCAGGAAAAGAGGTTTAGATTTGGGGGATATTGACCCGATGGAGGTTACAGGGTAGGGCCAGTAGGGTCCTCAGTAGCAGGGTCCTCGGGGCTGTCAGAACTAAGGGAACAATGGCGGAGTATAGCAGAGCCGAGGCTATCAGGGCCAATAGTAGGGCCAACGTCGTCACGACTAGAGGTAGAGAGATTTTTTAGGCCAGTGCTTTATTTGTGGTCATACAGGCCACAAGAGGAAGGACTGCCCATAGCAAGGTAGAGCACTGCAGCAGCAGGGTGCCCCGCAGGAGTTGCAGGCATAGAGACCACCTGTAGCACCAGCCCTACCTACCCCACCGCAGCAGGGACAGTTATAGTATGATTGGGTTTACAACATCTGAGATGCCTTTATACAGTTGGCCCCACAGGCACCACCGGCAGTAGAGGGTACATTAACTATTCACGAGCTTAAGGGTAGGATTTTATTTGATATTGGGGCATCATATTCTTTCATAGAGACTAGATTTTCACAAGCTTCTGGCCTATTAAAGACAGCTAGTAGTATTCTTATGTATGAGGAGTCACTGTTGGGCAGTGGGTCGCTTATACACTCAATTTGTAGGGGTGTGGATGTCGATGTGGATAGATTATGCTTAGCTACTGGCATCCTTATGTTATATATGGAGGGGTATGACATTATTTTTAGTATGGATTGATTATCTGGATACCGAACGATGGTGGATTGTTTAGGGAGAACTATTGTGTTCTCAATTCCAGGGCAGGAGATGTTTTTAGTTTCGATGCCTCTTTCTGAGGGAGGGTCGAGCTCCTATTTGTATTACATAGAGGAGGAGACCTCACAAGAAGAGGTCGTTCTGTTAGACTCGATTCTAGTGGTGAGGGAGTTTAAGGACGTATTTTAAGAGATACTCGAGTTATTGCCTAACTGGGAAATTGAGTTTTTAATCAACCTAGCACCGCGTACGAGGCCTATAGCTTGAGCGCCTTATTATATGACCCCATCTTAGGTGAGGGAGTTAAGATATCAGATTTAGTAGCTCCTAAGGCAGGGTTTTATCAGTCGGAGTACATCACCATGGGGTGCGCCGATATTGTTCATCAATAAGAGGTATGAATCGCATCGGTTGTGTATCGATTACAGGGAGTTGAACAAGGTCACAATTCGGGATAAGTATCCACTACCTCGGATCGATGATCTGTTCGACCAGCTGAGGGGAGCAGCTGAGATCTCGTTATCATCAGTTGAGCATCAGAAAGGAGGATGTTCCTAAGACTACTTTTTTAACCCGATATGGGTCGTACGTATTTAGGGTGATGACATTTGGGCTCACCAATGTGCTAGAAGTATTCGTGGATTTGATGAACTGGGTCTTTAGGGAGTTCCTTAACCAGTTTGTGAAGGTGTTCATCGACGATATTCTAGTTTACTCTCGCTCTGGGATGATCATGTCGAGCATTTATGGATGGTTTTACAGACACTATAAATCACCAGTTATATGTCAAATTTGAGAAATGTGGCTTTGGCTTTGGGAGGTGCAGTTTCTGGGCCAAACTGTGTCTGATAGGGGTATAGCAATTCATCCGAGCAAGGTATCGGTGGTGAGGAAGTGGGGACCGCCCACGACACCGATCGAGGTTCACAAGGTTTTGGGGTTTACTAGATACTATAGGCGATTCATTGAAGGTTTCTCTAAGATTACTGGTCTACTGACCAATCTGACTCATAAGGGGGTGTCGTCTATTTGGGACGACCATTATCAGTTAGCTTTTGATGAGCTAAAGGACAAATTAACTTCAGCACCTGTACTCGCACTGTCTAGGGGAGGAGTCGTGTACTATGTCTACACTAATGTATCCTTAAAGGGACTTGAGGGTGTATTACAGTAGGAGGAGAGGTCTATAGTTTATGCATCTCTCAAACTTAAGCCCACAAGTGGAATTACCCCATGCACGACTTGGAGTTAGCCGCTGTTGTTTTTGCCTTGAGGAATTGGAGGCACTATCTATTGGGGAAGTAATTTACCATATTTACTGACCATAAATCTCTTCAGTATTTTTTCACGCAGAAGGATCTGAACATGAGGTAGAGGAGGTGGTTGAAGTTTTTGAAGGATTACCAGTTTGATATTCGGTATCATCCTAGAAAGGCTAATGTAGTGGAAGATGCATTGAGACGACGGCTTGCATGGGAGATAGCTAAGGTTTGGAAGGTGAAGTGGAGAGAGATTCGACACGATGATAAGGTTGCCAGAGCTTTCATGTCCATGTTAGATGTCACGCTCGAGATTGTCATGAGGGTGGTGAGAGCACAGGCGAGGACCAGTATTGCCACAATAGAGTTCACCAGTTGTTAACTGATGGGGCAGAGTCGTACTCGATCAGTTCAAAGGGTGGTTTGCATTTTAATAAGGGAATCATGGTTCTAGAGGATGAGGATTTGAGACATTCAGTGATGTTAGAGTCTCACGGGTTCATATTTACCATACATCCGGGTAGGGATAAAATGTACCAGGATATGCACTGGCGGCACTGGTTCTAGAGGATGAGGATTTGACACACTCAGTGATGTCAGAGTCTCACGGGTCCATATTTACGGTACATTCGGGTAGGGATAAAATGTACCAGGATATGCATTGGCAGCACTGTTCTATAAAACCCGCCTAGGCACGCCTAGGCTTGAGGCTTAGGAGAAACGCCCCACCTTAAGTTTTTGATGCCTTGTGCTTGGTAAAAACCCTTAAGGCACACTTTTCTCTAAAAACAACAATGCTTTAGTGAAACAATGTCGCCTTTTAAAGATTTTTTTACAAACTGGACAATTATCTCATCCAAAATAATCAAATAGTATTTTAATTTGCAAATATTCAGACATATTTTTATGATATGTACAATTTTAGAATTTTAATAGCCTTGTTATGGTTAAAAAATATTAAAATATATTAAAAAGGCCTAAATGCCTTTTCACGTCTTTTTACGCCTAAGGCCCGCCTAGGCTTCTAAGGCTTAAGGATTGGCCTCTACGCCTTGATCACGCCCCGTATTTTTTAGAACCTTGACTGGCGGTATTGGTGATCGGGGATAAAGCAGGACATAGCGGAGTTTGTCCCGAAGTGTGTTACCTTCCAGATAGTGAAGGTAGACCACCAGAGACCGACAGGAATGTCACAGCCACTCAGTATTCCCATATAGAAGTGGGAGAGTATCTCCATGGATTTCATTACCAGGCTACCGACATCGCAGTGGGTTCATGACTCTATATGGGTGATAGTTGATCGATTGATGGAGGTGGCCCATTTTCTTCCAATTCGTACGGATTTTGAGACGAGGCAATATGCCCAGTTGTTCATTACGGAGATAGTGCAGCTACATGGGGTTCCAATTAATATTGTGTCCTATCGGGTCAAGATCTTCGTGTCCCATTTCTGGCAGAACTTTCAGGAGGCAATGGGCACGAATTTAGTTGAGTACAGCGTATCTCCCACAAACAAATGGTCAGACATAGAGAGTTAATCAGATGCTTGAGGATACACTGCGGATATACATACTTAGCTTTGGCGAGGATGGGAGTAGTAACTTCCTTCGATGGAGTTTACGTATAATAATTCCTTTTCGTATGCATGTTTACGCTCTCTTTCTATTAAGTATAGTTGATACGAATCACATATGAGTTTGGTTGGGCTTCGTACACCAAACAATATAGGACAACTAGCGAGGGTCGTTAGAAGTACCACAAGAGGACATGCTCAACAGAAGCCATAGATTATTTTAGGAACGGTGATAACGATAGAAGTGACCATGATTATTGTTCAGATAGATGGAAATAGGATAATTACTTAAGAGCAACAGTTCCCCAAGCACTTTTATAGATAACTGTGGTGTAAATTCAGACTCACTCAGCGTAGTCGACAGAGGGAGTCAGACGAACTCTTTCGAAGAGCTATCAGTACGAATTCGGGGAAGAGAGGAAGTGTGATGGGCCAATGGAAATATATAATCCAAAGGCAATTGCATAGGGTGGAGTGTAGCTACACCCATTATTTAATTTTAGGCAAAATTATTTTTTCTTAGAGGAGCAACGTTGTAATGATGGGAGACAATCAATAGAACCCTGGACAGATACATTAATAATGAGAAATTTGGGTAAAGTTTGACCGTAAGATCTTCCATCCTCTATTCAGAAAGAGATGTGAAAGGAGTTTCGAAACATATCACAAGTGGTCCAGATAGAGACCAATCGTGAGAGAGAAGTTGACTTGTTTAGCGAACTTCATACCCGACAAAAGGGATACAGAGAATAAAAAGGGTCCGTAAGTCGATAATGGACTCGTGGGTAGAATACACAAGTGTGGATGGGAAATTCGGCTGGGATGACTAGTCTCGATGTCATCAAGGTCGTACATTTATAAGTTTATATCAACGCTTCCATGAGTAGGGAGATAATAGTGTTGAAAAATCTATCCAAAGAGCAATACTGGATTAAACGATGCTAGTGAAGAACCACATGAGGCTATAACCTGTAGGGAACCCATTTAAATGATTGAGATCAATGGAAGTCCTACCAAGTGACAGTGGATTCAATCAGGGTCGTAAAGTCCAGCATCGAGTTCCATAGGGCTAGCGAAACCAATAGGATAACGGGGGTAGTATTTGGAGCCAAGACTGCCAGGTACAAGGGAAGGACACCCTGACATGGCCAGTGGGGCCAGAAATAGGGGATAGCACATAAATTTATTCTATATATGAGAGTAGGAACACCTGTATTGAACTTGTCCACAACGAGAAAGTGTGACCAGTCAGAATGGGAAGGTAGATGGGAACATTGCTAGTGGGGTGCAACAACAGTCACAGGATCAAGACTTTTAGCCTGAGAATAGGACTAAGAGATTTAAGTTCGAAGGTTACCAACCCAAGAGTGGTGAGATCAGGGGACCAACAGTTTCCTCAACAGCAGTAACAACATTTCGTACCTCAGGGCCGTCAGGACTAAGGGAATGGCGGGGATGGACAGTAGGGCCAGGTCCAGGCATGGGATACAAGAAGAAAGATTGCCTAAAGTGAGGCAGGGGAAAATACAGGTTGAGATTCTGGATTTACAACCATCGTTGCAGATCATGGGTCAGTTTCGAAGCGAGAGAGTTATGCTCAGGAACCCATTGACCAGGCAAGGTAGATGGAAAATGGAGATAAAATTTTTGTCTTGTTCTTATGAGTATAAGATAAGTTCGGGTGACATGGGTGCATCACAATATATGACTATTTAACACTTAAATTCACGAGCGAGTCGGGTTTAGTGGGTGCGTTGGCAGTATTTGCCTTATTAAGTATATATTTACCGTTGGATAGCGGGGCTCTTTGGTGTTTCCTGCGGGGGAGTGGATGTGTACACTAGGAGGATATTTATATTGTGTAATTAGTTTTACTACCTTTGAGAGTTATGAAAGTAGAGTTTATTATGATCATTTGTAATGGCTAGATATCGAGGGTTTAAGCCGTAGTAGATTATGTGATAAGACTATCGTGCTTATTATTCCAGGGTGAGATGTATTATTTTTACGAGGCATCACCTGAAAGAGGGTTGACCCTACAGTTATATAGTGTATGGCATCATAAAGTTAGGTGAGTATGTTGTCTTGTTATATTTGATCCGGGTGAATAGGGACATTTACTAATGCGATTCAGGGTATATTGGTTTATTGTCGAGCAGAGAGATTTACTCGTCATTGATTTCATGTCGAGGACTCAGTAATAGTAAGAGATCCATTTTGTATATCATCTTTAGTGACATGAGAGTGTACGAGTAGACATTTTTATGTCACGAGATGGGGATTTAGAGGTACAGGTTATCTGCTGAGGGCCTAACCGATCTCGATGATCGACAATGTTAGTTAGTAGTGTATCAGAGGGGTTCCTTATTTGGATTTTGCTTTAGGAGATATCCCACGCATGAAACTTAACGAACGTCGGGAGTTGGCCTTTAGGACTCAAGTTTATTACCTTAGTTATTATGCCTGTATATAGTTATAACTGAGAGATGATATATTATGATTTAAGGCTAGTAGATCCATATGATGTTGATGCTAGAATGATCAAGTTGTGATTAGTAGGGTGGTTGAGTGTAAACTTATTGTATAGTCATTCCCAGTATACAGGGATTAATTTAAAACCTGTATATTATGTTTGAATGATTTGTTCAGAAATGGACGGGACATATGGTGTATGGGCGCCCTAGTTAGTTGAGTTTTTCAGTATCATTCACGAGGAGAATACGTGGAAACGTATGAAATAAAAGTAGATGCATGAGTAGATGGCAAAAGAATAGTTGGATTTGTGCTCACTACAAGGCTGCGTAATTATATTAATCATGTAATTATGACCTCTCTCTCTCTCTCTCTCTCGTAAACCCTATCTAGGGTTTGCATGTCATGGCTGCCACTTTATCCCCCAACCATCCTTCTCTATACCACCTGATCCCCCCAATCCTTGGCAAAAGTCATTTGCAGAAATCCTTAAAGGCTCATGGAAAACATCAACCATTGAAATCCAACCTATTACAAGCATCGTGGAGAACCTGCTATTTCTTTCAACCAAGACCAAGTGGAAATCCTATCCAATCCTTTCAAATATGCCATTATGGGGAAGTTCTCTCACGGTAAACCTTTTATGGAATTCATTCGAAAGAACTTTGAAACCTTTGGGTTAAAATCATTGGTGAATATTGGTTTGTTGGACCAAAAACATATCCTTAAAAAAGTACATTGTGAAGAAGACTTCATCAGGCTTTGGATGCGTAACCAATAGTACATAGGCAAAATGCCAATGCGAACTTTCAAATGTTTTCCTAGTTTTAGAATTGATCAGGAGAGTCCATTAGTTCCTGTGTGGATAAATCTTCCTGGATTACTAGTCCACCTCTTTGCTAAAGAGGCGCTATTATCCATTATTCAGACTACAAGTAAACCTCTTAAACTAGACATTACTACCACTAATGTCACCAGACCTAGTATGGCAATGGTGTGTATCGAACTTAATGTTCTACACAATCACCTTAATAGAATCTGGATTAATAAAGGTGACATTGGTTTATGGAAACCTATTGTCTATGAGAGTATTCCCAAGTATTATGTGGGGTGCTACAAACTAAGTCATAATGAAGGTATCAAGATTGTCCAAGATAAAGGAAAAATGATCCAAGATGCAAACAAGAATGTCTTATCTCATACCAGTTCACCATCGGTATGGCACCATTTGAGGCATTGTACGATCGGCCTTCTCGTTCGCTCTCTTGCTAGTTAGAGGTGGAGGACAACAAGTTATTGGGTTTCATGTGCCAACGCTAAAGAAGTACTAGAGGAGTGAGAGGTCATTCTCGCATATTCCATTAGAGGAGATCAACTTGCAACCACATATCTCGTAAGGAGAGATCGATGGCGATACTTGATCGTAGTGAGCGTAAATGCGGTCTAAGGTGGTACCCTTGGTTAGAGTTCAGTGGAGGCACCACAATGTTGATGAGCCGATGTGGGAGCGAGAGGATGATATGCATCAATAATATCCAAAGTTATTCACCTCAGGTACGTCCTAATTTCGAGGGTGAAATTCCTTTGTAAAGGGGAAGTATGTAACACCCCATATTTTTTAGCATTTAAAATTAAATTAATTTGTGTATTTTTTAAGTTACATGTGTGACATAATTTAATTAAAATTATTATGTGCGAATTAAAAATATTAATTGAGAGAGATGATGGTTAATATTTATGGAATAAGATTACTAAGTGAATAGTAAATAATTATTTTACATCCTAGCGAGTGATAGTGACGTGACAGTAGTATATCTCATCCGGGGGTCGTGTGTAGGCTATATAAGGTCGAGATAGGAAATTATATTAGAGTATTGGGATGATGATTTGAGGTCACGATTGATTTCGAAAAGGTCAAAATAGTATACCCGAGCATATAGATTGGGTCCCAGGGCGATTTTAGACCAAACCAGTACCACATGAGGGTGTTTCGATCATTCGAGAGTTTGGGGTAGAGAGAACTCCGAAAATTGAAGGATTACATCAACCCAAGGGAGTGTATGGATAAGTTTATATCGATTTAAATGGAATGGAGTCCACAATGGAGGAAGAAAAGAGAGTTCTTGGAGGTGCAACACCCTTTTCTCTTCACCAAGTTATCGAAAATTATGATCCGAAGGAAGGGAAGGCATCCTCATCACACTTAACACGAAATTAGATTTGCTACTGATAAGGACTGTGTTTATCTTGCATATTTAATGAGTTATAATACCCATGTAGTGAAGGGTTCTTAATTTGATGATACTTGATGATATTCTTGGGATTCGATGAATAAAACTCATGATTTGGAGCACGATTGCATGTAGAATGAATCCACATATGTAGAGGAAATGAAATCAGTTAATATGTGAAAATAATTACGGGATAAATCTGGGTAAATGATTGATTTGGGAGGAAGAACACATAAAATAGGGTTTTGGTATAAATATAGGTTTTAATCCATTCTTGTGTAAGATTGTATGTATTGAATGTGTTAATTATGTTAGAATGTGACTATATACTCTTATTTAATGTTAAGATAAATTGTATTGGAGTTTGGATAGGTTGCATGAAGAGTTGTGGTGTAAAAATGGTGGAAAACGTAACTATTAGACGAAGAAGATGACCTAAGACTTTTCGATTCGATTCGGCTCAGAGAGTGAATCGATTCGGTAGGCGAATCAATTCCGCTTCTTCACCGAATCAATTCGGCTTCTTCACCGAATCAATTCGGTTACCCAGTTTTTCCTAGTTTCTTTTATTTAAGCCCAGAATTTGCGCATAATTAACCTAGTGGCTTTTGGGTTATTATTAAACCATAGTTATGTACAAAATGAATTTTAATAGGCCTATGAGATAGTTTGGGCTTAGCCAAAAAGATAGAATTAAAGTCTAGAACCTATCAGGACAATGAGAAAATTTATAAATTTGCAAGAATAGGGTGGATCACGAAGAGATAAGTGAACCAATTATTTACACCGGTAGTGTGTGAGTGTATTAGCTACTGATATTTATTATGAGGTAACTAGGACCCTTAGGGTAGTGAGTGATACTCGAAAATATACAATCAGAAGTGATAACTGTAATTGTTTGTACGTTGAGTATGTGAGAGATATATACTATGTACGGACTTATATGATGGGTTATATGTATACCTAATGAATAATATGCATATATGAGTTGTGTTAATACCTATGGTTGTGATTTGATTATGTGTGTGAACATACCTATGGTAGCTGTTATCCAATAGTTTTCGTACAGAGGGAGATCCTACCTTGACGATTCTAGTGAGGTCTGGATGAGTGCCCCAAATCATGGAACTTCGGCTGGCTCACTATGTGTTGTGTATTAGTGGTACCGGCGTGTCATTTGGGTACGTTAGGTATGTACGTATCTCAAATGATTAAAACCATATTCGCCTCCATTATGTGTTGAATTATTTATGGGTTCGAGGAGACATGTCGAACCAATAGTCCTTGATTTTATACGAGAGGTACAAGGACTTGATAGCAGAGTATGCCAGCATCACTAGGGGCCATTCTGGTGGTGCTATAGTTGTGTATATTATATATGTGATGAATATGTACGAGTATGATATATATACTTGTCTGTGATAGTAGAACTATTGGATTTTGTATATCTAAAAGTATTTAAGTAGACAAACTTGATTAATTGATTCAATAATAATACGTGAGTAATATTAATTATTGAGCTTCTGGGAGCGTGTCGTACGTGATATGAGGGAGATAAACCTATTGAGGGTGATTAAATACGTTATCTATTTAGTATGGGTAGCTTAGCTAGATAGGGTATGTTAGGCGTGCACATTAGTTGAGAGGAGAGAATCTCAAGATAGTGTATGTGGAAGTAACATGTCTATCTAATAACTTATTTAATATGTGATTTAAGCACTTGCACAATATTTTTAGACTATTTTCTTGCGCTTTGACCCGTGTTAGAATATTTTTAAAATCTTGTAGGTGTCCAGCCACATTGATTATGCTATAAACAACACCATCAGTATGAGGTGTTGATAAGCTAAAGCTGGCAATAAAAATGATGATGATGTAAACAGCACCACCAGTATAAGGTCTTGATAAGATCAAGCTAGAAATAATAATGGCAGCACAAGAGTAAATATCTTAATAGAAGGAGGTGAGGAGAAGAGGATAAGCACTAGTATATAAGTGGTTCAGCCAATTTGGCCTACGTCCACTGTGGGTGTGTGTGCAAGTTTCACTATAATGATAGCTTTAATGGCCTGTGGTACAATCTCTCACTTTCTCTCTCTACTGTGTATACAAACAGAGCTTTGGAAAAGGTTGTAAATGTTGATCCCTTTCCAAGGTAGGAAAAGGCATGTATTTATAGTGCTTGGGGGGTGCAGTGTACCTCCCAAGCATGCCATGAGCATGTGTATGTCGAATACACTAATCATAGATGGACACCTGGCTATGCCACATGTAAGTCATGATGACCAAATATTCCCTCACGTGAGGGGAATGATTTGGTTATAACTGATTTGCACACGTGCTCCAAGTCTTCCATGTGCTTGTGTGTGCTCAGACTGATTTACAATCCTCGACTTCTACAAAGCCGAGGTTATACAACATGGAGCCGGTCTTGAGGAGGACGACCTTTCTGAAGGTTGTTGCATGCTTATGGTAACTCGGTTGTGAGATAAGACGAGGTTAGTGACCCCGAGTATGAGGGTACACTTTTGGCATATCAATCACCCCCAGCCTTTAGTATCCTATGTGAGTATGTGACTGAGAGGTATACAAGTCAGGTTAATGAAGGGACATTTTTTGGGTGTCTTGGGGTTTGTAGTGGTTCTTTGGATACATGTCACTCTTTGAAGTGGCTAACGTATTCCCCAAGGTATGGCAACTCTGACAGCCCCTTTTAGGTTCTCTGGGGTAATGATGGGCACCTTGAAAATTATGCCCCATCATTAGGGAAGGTTTAAATACTTTTTCTCTTTCCTCATTTTTTTCCCGCCATAGAGCTCTCACTGCTGAGTTTTTTTCCAAATCTTCCATAGCAAAAGCTTCATTGCTTCTCAGGTTCTCCACTCACTTTGGGTTTTCATTGTTCAGGTAACCCTCTTTGTTCCTTGCTTTTAATTTTCTGGCTTTGTTTGCAATATTAGACATTTTCGGTTGATTTTTTGGTTTTCAGCGCGGAAAACCACCAGTGTTTGGTGGTTACTAGGCTAGGATTGGTTTGGTTAGGTGTTTTAGGGTCTATTCCAGGCTGATACAAGGTTATTTTAGCCCAAAAACCCCCTCTTTTCTGCCCTTCGGTGACCTTCCGGTCATCTTCTTCGTTGACATAACCTTTAGAGGTTCTTGGTGTTCTTTCTAGAAACCTTTTAATTTCCAAACTTTGATCTTTGATTTAAGTAGCATAAGTTGTTTACCCATTTATCTTTTAAGCTTTCTCCCCCAAGTGTAGTGTCGCCTGCCGAATGATCAGACCTTTGTATAAGCTTATTGAAGAGTTCCCAACTGTGCTTGAGAAGACCTTTGAAAATATTTGGCAGATAAAGTTATCCCAGGAGGAGGCTCATAGGTCCGAGGCTTTTCCACTAATACCTATCTTTCCTCTAACATTAGCTGTCATATACCCTGAGCCTGCTGAGCCTGTAGAAGTTCCTGAACGCATGTCTGAAGATAAATTTTCTTCAGAAACAATGTCAACGTCTGAGGCTGGTGAGTCCGTGGACTCCTTTTAAGAGGCCATGGATTATTCCCCTAGGCAAGATGAGGTTTTGGAGGATGCTGAGGTTTCGAGTCGTGCTTCATCCTACAGAGATGCTGGCACTTCACGTAGATTTTCTTCCATTGAAATCTTAGGGCTCGGTGTCATAGTTCCTCCTCCCATTGATACCATTCATCTATCGGCCTCCACCGGTGTTGAGTTTGCGAGGAGGTTTCCTGGTGGTGCCCCTACGAGTACTCAGGTCGAAGTTACTAGGGATGGTGATGATGATAAAGGAAGTGAACATGAAACCTCTATAGCTGCAGAGTATGAAAGTACTATAAATGAGTACGACCTTTTAGTCTTCAGACACCTATACTCCATTGACTCCTCGATCATCTTGAGGAAACCTCTGAAGGATGAAAGGGCCTTCGATGGCCGAGATGGTGAAATCTACAGCTATGAGCAGATGTTCAAGTTGGGTTTTCATCTTCCCATCTACCCAATTATCAGAGCCGTACTCTCACACATAAATATTGCCCCTTCCCAATTATCCCCAAATTCATGGAGGGTTATGATTGGCGCTTCATCCTTTGGAAGGTTGTTCACCATTCAGACCTTCCAGTTAGAGTGTTTACTGGTTACTACATTCCCTCGTCTACCAAAAATCACCCCGGCTACTACCACTTCTTAGCCAAGAAGTCTGAGAAGGAGATGCTCTTGGTTACCCAGACCTCTAATCATAATTGGAAACCTCGATATTTCTTCATTTCTGGGGCCTAGGAGTTCTGTTTAGACTAGGCTTATGGAACTTTGATTCTAAGGACCCCTCCGAGATGGACAAAAGTCTCCCTTGCAGCTAAATTTGACCCTAGTCTTAGCCAGGATAATTACAAGGACATTGAGAACCTTCGTAACTAAGGTGAGAAGGGTCGTCTTATTAAGTATGAACATCTAATCCTATTACCTCTCTTCGACAGGTTTGGGGGGTGGTCCTCTGAAAGAGCTTCTTAAGTTTCCACATTTTTCCTATCAAGTGATGTCTCATACTTTTTTATCTATCTGACTTTCTAAGTCAGAGACTTATGTTTTTGCAGAGCGACCATCAGGCATTTCAGATGACTTCCAGGAGATGTCGACTCCCAGCCTTGCAAAGCTTATGGAAAAATTGGGTGGAAAGAATGTACCCCCTCCTCTCAAAAAGAAGAATGTCAGCACCTCTAAGGCCGATGATACCAAGAAGAGGAAGGCTCCCATTGACCCGGCTCATACGAGGCTGAGTAAGGCTCAAGCCAAAGACCGCGTCATGCCCATTTCAACTGACGATGCCTTGGTTGCTCGTCTATCTTAACTCCAGATTAGAGATAGCATGATCGGTCATAGTCCGAAAGCTGCCAATGTTATTGGCACCATAATGACTGAGGAGGACAAGCATTTTCTTCGTGCCTTAGATATCCCTTTGTTGGCCTAGTTCACTCTTCACAGATCGGTTCAGGTATTAATTTGTTCTTCTAAGTGTTGTCTCTAATCTTCAGGAATTATTATTCATATGTCTGATCTTCTTTTGTAGAGTGTGGTGTCTCTTCACCGCCTTGTTGAATGGACCTTAAAGAAGCTGCCCCTTATAGAAAAGGGTAAGGATGCTGAAAAGCTGAGGCCACTCTGAAGGCCGATGTTGAAAGGTTGAAAGGAGACCTCAAGGGGAGGGATAACTATATATCTTAGCTAAATGAGGATCACGGCAAAGCTCTGAAGGCAAAGGATGATGTTCTTCAATCAAAGGTTAATGCTACAGTCAAAGTTGCTTTGGTCGATGCTGCAGAGAAAACCATTGAGGATTACAAAGCCTCTGACG
Source organism: Sambucus nigra (assembly GCA_949130495.1). Classification (NCBI taxonomy): domain Eukaryota; kingdom Viridiplantae; phylum Streptophyta; class Magnoliopsida; order Dipsacales; family Adoxaceae; genus Sambucus; species Sambucus nigra. The sequence continues at coordinate 355,668,824 of OX422222.1, read as the reverse complement.
AGTTTGTCAGCTTCGGCTTTGAGTATCTAGAGAGGGGTATTAAAGCGACTAGTTGATGGGCGTCCATGAAGTAAGGTGAGTCAGGGACCTTAACTGCTAAGGATTTTATCAGTCTCGGCTTTGGAGACCCTTGATTTGCCCAAGCTTTAAAGGAAGTAGAAGAGAGTGATGCTGCCCTGGCTGAGATGACTACCCTTGAAGTCACGGAGACTGACGATGGTGCTCAGCACGATGATGAGGTTGAAGTTACTAAGCTTGACCAAAAAAATCCAGCTGCTGATGGGACGGCTCCTGCCGAGGGACAAGTCTAGCTCCGAGGATCTCTCATGGTCCTCATCTGGCTTTTTTTTGTGAAGCTTTTTTAGAAAAATATAATGAACTATTTGTAATGTCTATGTGACCTCTCATTATGACGCAATCTTTCTTTGTTGTTGTATTGAATGCAAACTCTGCAACATCATCTTTATATGATTACAACGAAATTTCATTTCCCACTTTCTATCGCTTCTTCTATGAAATTTTTTTGTTGTAATTGTGATGTTTACCCTCATAATTTCACCAAACTAATGATGTTTTAAGATCTGAGGTCACCAAATTATGGTGTTTACCCTCATCATTTCACCAAACTAATGATGTTTAAGGTCTGAGGTCACCAAATTATGGTGTTACCTTCATATTTTTACCAAAATAATGATGTTTAAGATCTGAGGTCATCAAATTAATGATGTTTCACCTCATAATTTCACCAAACTAATGATGTTTAAGATCTGATGTCACTAATTTATTGTGTTTACCCTCATAATTTCACTAAACTAATGATGTCTAAGGTCTGAGGTCACCAATTTATTGTGTTTACCCTCATAATTTCACTAAACTAATGATATCTAAGGTCTGAGGTCACCAAATTAATGATGTTTCACCACATACTTCACAAAATAAATGATGTTAAAGGTCCGAGGTCACCAAATTAATGATTGATGATGCAGTAAATAGCACCACCATCTAAGGTGTTGACAAGCTCAAATAAGTGATAACAATGGCAGCGCAGGAGAATATATTTATGTATATATGTAAAAGGAGGTGAGGAGAAGAAGATGAACACTTGAATATAAGTGGTTCAGCCAATTTGGCCTACGTCCACGGTGAGTGTGTGAGTAATATCACTTGATAATGGCACTAATGGCCATGAATACAATCTCTCAAGCTTTCTCTCTCTACTGTGTAAAATGACAAATTTTATGCTAAGGTTGTAATTTTGGATCCCTCTCAAGGTAAGGGAAGACAAGTATATATAGTGTGGGGGGTGTAATGTACCCCCCATGCATGCAATGAGCATGTACATGTTGATCTAGACAATCTAATGAAGACACCTGTCACTGTCACATGTAGAGAATGATGATGAAATATTCCCGCACGTGAGGGGATTAATTCGGTTGCAACTGATTTTGTTCACGTGTTCCTATCCTTGCATATGCTTATCAATGATCGGATGTCTTAGCTTGATACCAGCCTCGGCTTAGGTGAGTACAAGGTTGGTAGAGTACGACCCTCGCCTTGTCAGAGATCAGTGTTCCATGAAGACCTCGGTTAGGATGTTCGGCCGATGTTGGGCATGAGGTGCAATATCGACTAGGGCCGATGATGACATAAGGTGCAACGTCGGCCAGGGACGATGATGACATGATGCTTGATGATTGAACCCATGAGGCTTTTGAGGGTCTCAGATGATACTTCTAACATCGTCTAAGGCCGACACCATGCCTTTACGGTCATATGCAGGGCTTGTCTGAGGTGATGTTGGCCACGTTGGTTGTGGCTGACCCGATACAAGTTGAGCCCAAGTCCCTAGTTGATCTCGGTTGACACAATATAACGTCGTCCTGGGCCGATGTTATTGATGGGTGCCTGATCCCATATTTAAGCCTTGATGATGAGGTTGACGTAACGTCTGTTGGAGCCGACCTTGTGAGGGACGATATTATTGTCGGTCATTATGGGCCTCTACCACCTCGGTTGTGAATCAGGTCGAGGTTGGTGTCTCTGAGTGGGAAGATGCACTTTGCGGCATATTAATCACCCCCTAGCACTTAGTTACCTATGTGAATAGGTGATTGAGGGGTATTTTCAAGGCCGAGGCCAAGTTATCTTATGTGCCAATACGATCTTGACACATGTCACTTGCTTAAGTGATTGGCGTGCGTTTATGGTTTGTATCTTTGGGTTCCGAAGGCAATGATGAGCCTTGGGAAACACGCCAAAATGATTGTGGGTTTAAAAAAAAAACATTTCCTCTTTCTTCTTCGTTTCTCCTGCCAGAGTCTTCTCTTTCTGCCACTTCTCTTCCAAGCGCTTTGCTGATCGATTTGGGATTCCTTTATTTCAGATCCACTTCTTGTTCGTTTCATACTTAAGCAGGTATCATCTTCTCTTTATATCTTCATCTCCAGCTTTTAATAGATATTTTATGCTTTTTTCGGTGAATATTTAGGTCTCCAGTTAGGGTTTTATTGGTTTTCCGATGATATCGCCTTTTTCCAATGATATTGTTCTTGCTCTGGAATGCCTAAAAATTTAGGTTTGATCCTTTAGTTAAGTCGTGCCCAGTTGTTTATTTGTGGCTTGAGTCTCAAGTGTAATCTCGTCCTATATGCTCAGACCTTTATACCAGCTTTTAGAAGATTTCCCCACTCTTAGGGAGAAGACATTAGAAAAGATTAGGCAGATAGAGCGAGCTCAAGAGGAAGCTCGTAGGGCTGAGGCCTTCCCCCTCAGACCTATATTTCTACCCCCTCTGAAAGTGATATATCCTGAGCCATCTGTGCCAACAGAGGTCCCAGTAGAACCTTTTTTTATGTCTAAGTCTGAGTCGTCAACCTCAGACCCTATGTCTTTGGATTCTTTTTAAGAAGCCATGGATTATTCCATCAGGATGGATCAAGCCCTTGACCAAGACGAGGTTTCCAGCCGTGCCTCATCTAACAAGATTTCTATCACTTCGCACTCTTCCTTCGATGTAAAAATTTTAGGACCTAGTGTGGCTATTCCCCCAATATTTGATGTTATTCCCATGTCAGCCTCCACAGGGGCTGAGTTCGCTCAGAGGTTCCCTGATGGTGCTCCCACCCCTGCCCAACCTAACGTTGCTTGAGATGAGGATGATGGTAGCAAATGTGATGTTGACACCTCGGAGGTAGCCGAGATAAAGAGCACTGTCGGCTAACTCGACCTCTTAGATTTCAGGCATCTTTATTCCATAGGTCCCTCCATAAAACATAGGAGGCCTCTGAGGGATGAGAGGGCCATTGGCGGTCGAGATGGTGAAATCTGCTTATATGATCAGATGTTTAAGTTAGGATTTCATCTTCCCATTCATCTAATAATTAGGGTCATATTGTCCTATATTAACTTGGCTCCCTCCCAACTCTCCTCCAATGCCTGTAGGGTGATGATTGGGGCTATCGTCATATGGAGGACAGTCCATCATTCAAACCTTCCCATCCAGGTCTTCACAGGGTGATACGTGCCCTCCTCTGCTAGGAATCATCCGAGTTACCACCACTTTCTAGCTCAAAAGTCTAATAAGAAGATGTTGCTGATTACCCAAACTTTGAACCATAATTGGAAACACGATACTTCTTCGCCTCAGGGTAATGGGAATTTGGTGCTTGTATCCCCTCTTCATCTTTAGAGCCGAGAATACCTCTAAGGTGGGGAAAGGTGTCAATGGATGCCAGGGCCGACCCTGGATTAAGCCAGAATAACTTTCAAAAGGTCAAAGACCTTCAAGATTAGGGGGAGCATAGTCTGCTGGTCAAGTACGAGCATTTGATGACCCCCTACTACCTCTCTGAGACTGGCCTTCGGGGGAGTCCCCTGACCGATCTTCATAAGTTACTTTATTTTTTTAACAAGTTGAACCTCTGATTTTGCTATGTCTCTGATCTTTTAACTCAGACCTTTCTTTTTACAGAGGGCCTGGAAGGAATATCATACGGTATTTTGTAAATGGCAGCCCCCAACCTTACAAAACTAGTTAAGAAAGTAGGCATGAATGCGCCTCCTCCTCCCCCTACCACTTCAAGGGCTGATTACTCAAAGAAAAGGAAGTCCAATGACCCTCCCCTGAGGATCAGAGGCAGAAGAAGAAAACCTCTAAGGGGGGTCGCGCGATCCCTATCTCCTCTGAGGACGCGTGAGTTTCTCGTCTGGAGCAGTTGAAGATCGGCGACAACCTTATTGGCCAGAGTTTGAAAGCCTTGTATGCCATCAGCTCCATAATGATCGACGTCGATAAGTGATTTTTTTGTTCTCTGGACACTCCTCTGTTGGACGAGTTCGCTCTCCACCGATCTATCCAGGTAAGACTTTTATTATTTATGTTGAAGTGTAATATCAGTTTTGAATTATATCAAATCTTTAACTGATACTCCTGAATATGTTTTGCAGGGTCTCCTCACTATGCACCAGTCCATTGACTGGATCCTGAGGAAGCTCCCTCTGATTGAGAAGTCCAGAGATGCCCAGAAGACAGAAGCCGCTCTGAGTGCTGAAGTGGAGAGTCTGAAGGCTTCCTTACAGAAGTCTGAAGCTAACGTTAAGCGTCTAGAGAAGGACATGGACAATCTTAAGAAGGATCATAGCTCTGCTCTGAAGACCCAGGTTGACTCTCTCCAACACAAGGTTGATGTCACTATGAAGGCTTCTCTGGATGATGCCTCAGAGAAGATCTTGGAGGACTACAAGGTCTCTGACGAATTCATCAGCTTTGGCTTTGAATACCTCAAAAGGGGTGTTAAGGCCACTGGAAAATGGGCTACAATGAAAGAGGAGGAGTCAGGATGCCTGGCAGCCTCGGACTTCATTGGTCTGGGCTATGCTGATCCTCGGTTTGCTCAGGCCTTACAAGAGGTCAAGGAAGAAGGAGGTGATGCGCCTGCCGAGACTGCTCAACTAGAAGACAAAAGGACTGGAGACATTAATCATCAGGATGATGGGGTAAAAGTGACCAATATCGATCAAGGAAGTGGGGACATGGCCACTAACCCTGAGACTGCAGACACTTAGGCCTTATTTTGTGAAGCTCCTATTTGTAATTTTTATTTCTGATTTATATCGGTCTGTAACCTCTGATAACATTTTCTATTAGCTTTTGACCTGTAACTCTAACTTCTTTGTGCTATACCATTATCTGAGGAGAATTTCGCTTCTCTTGGCCTTGAATTAATTTGGCGCGTGTCTTCATCACTACACTATGATTTTACACTTGTAATATATCACCACCAAATTAATGATGTTTAGGGTCTGAGGTCATCCAAATATGATGTTCACCTCAGACCTTGTCACCAAGTTACAATGTTTAGGGCCTGAGGTTATCCAAATATGAGTTCACCTCAGACCTTGTCACTAAGTTATGATGTTTAGGGTCTGAGGTCATCCAAATAAGATATTCACCTCAGACCTTGTCACCAAGTTATGATGTTTTAAGGTATGAGGTTATCAAACTAAGATGTTATCCCCATAAATTTTACCAAATTAATGATGTTTAGGGTCTGAGGTCATCCAAATATGATGTTCACCTCAGACCTTATCACCAAGTTATGATGTTTTAAGGTCTGAGGTCATCAAACTAAGATGTTACCCCCATAAATTTCACTAAATTAATGATGTTTAGGGTCTGAGGTCATCCAAATATGATGTTTACCTCAGACCTTGTCACCAAGTTATGATATTTTAAGGTCTGAGGTCATCAAACTAAGATGTTACCCCCATAAATTTCACCCAATTAATGATGTTTAGGGTCTGAGGTCATCCAAATATGATGTTCACCTCAGACCTTATCATCAAGTCATGATGTTTTAAGATTTGAGGTTATCAAACTAAGATGTTACCCCCATAAATTTCACCCAATTAATGATGTTTAGGGTCTGAGGTCATCCAAATATGATGTTCACCTCAGACCTTGTCACCAAGTCATGATGTTTTAAGGTATGAGGTTATCAAACTAAGATATTACCCCCATAAATTTCACCAAATTAATGATGTTTAGGGTCTGAGGTCATCCAAATATGATGTTCACCTCAGACCTTGTCACCAAGTTATGATATTTTAGGGTCTAAGGTTATCAAACTAAGATGTTACCCCCATAAATTTCACCAAATTAATGATGTTTAGGGTCTGAGGTCATCCAAATATGATGTTCACCTCAGACCTTATAACCAAGTTATGATGTTTTAAGGTCTGAGGTCATCAAACTAAGATGTTACCCTCATAAAGTTCACCAAATTAATGATGTTTAGGGTCTGAGGTCATCCAAATATGATGTTCACCTCAGACCTTGTCACCAAGTTATGATGTTTTAAGGTCTAAGGTCATCCAAATATGATGTTCACCTCAGACCTTGTCACCAAGTTATGATGTTTTAAAGTCTGAGGTTATCAAACTAAGATGTTACGCTTATAAATTTCACCAAATTAATGATGTTTAGGGTTTGAGGTCATCCAAATATGATGTTCACCTCAGACCTTGTCACCAAGTTATGATGTTTTAAGGTATGAGGTCAGCAATCTAAGATGTTACCCCCACTATTTTCACCACTAAAACATAATGAACCAATAATTGACGCAGGAACTGATCTTCTCATTAATAATCTCTTTATAAGTTGATACATTTACATAAAAACTATTGAAACATCATATGTAATATTTTTTCAGATGATCAGCATTCCATGGATTGGAGAAAGGTTCCTCTTCGAGGTTTTGCAGCCTGTAGGTCCCGAGTATAACTTCCTCGATCACTTTGTAAGGGCCATGCCAATTTGAGTGAAGCTTGTTTGCCTTCTGCAACGTCTTCTTCTGCACTAGGTATCCTATGGCTATGGGTCTTGATTTCACCCTTTCATTGTAGAACATTATTGTTCTCTGTTGGTAAGCTGCCCGTCTGATCTCGGCGTCTTCCCTTCTTTCCTCAGTCAAATCTAAGTCAAGTATTCTCTCATCCCCATTCTTCTCAGGGTCATAGGTCTGAACCCTGTGAGTGGGGAGTCCTACCTCTGTTGGTATGACGGATTTTGAGCCATGTGGCTAACATAAATGGGGTTTCCCCTATTAGTGTCCTAGCCGTTGTTCTGTAGGCCCATAACACAATATAAACCTCTTCAGTCCATCTCCCCTTATCTTCTTCTAACCTCTTATTTATCCCATTAAGGATTATTCTGTTCGTGACTTTGGTCTAACCGTTTGCCTGAGGTCGACCAGGAGAAGAGAAAAATTGCTTGATCCCAACTCTCTCGCAACACTTCTCCAAGGAAGAATTTTTAAACTGAGTTCCGTTGTCTGAGATGAGGGTGGTAGGGAGGCCATGTCTGTATATGATGATTTTCTAGATAAACTGGAAGGTCTTCTATTCTATGATCATGATCATCGGCTCAGCCTCTACCCACTTGGAGAAGTAGTCAATCGCTACTATCAGAAATCGGTAATTATTCGCAGCCCTTAGCAAGGGACCCACCAAGTCAATCCCCCAAACTGAGAATGTCCAAGGGGAACTGATTAACATCATAGTTTGATGAGGTTGATGGGGGATAGTGGAGAATCTTTGGCATTTGTCACACTTCTTTACGTAGGCTGCAGCATCCTTGGCCAAGGTCGGCCACCAGTATCCCTGCGTGATAATCCTCTTGGCCAAAGGTCTTCCTCCTACGTGACTGGAGCAAGAACCCTCATGCATCTCCTGTAGGAAGCGGGTAACCTCTGTGGTATGAACGCATCTGAGGAGAGGTAACAGAAATCCTTTCTTTTATAGGACATCTCCTACTATTGAGAACTTTGCAGCTCTGTACCTCAGTTTCCTCCTCTCTGGCTTCGATTTAGGCAGCCCTCCCTCTCTGATATATCTGATGAGGGGGTCCATCCATGAGTCCCCTGGGTTCAAGTTGAGGCAAGGGATGGTAACCTTTTCTTCTTTAATGGTCGGCTTGAGCAGGATTTTGACTGGTACTATCCTTCTAATATTTGTCCTTATTACTGATGCCAACCTTGCGAGTGCATCTGTGTGGTTGTTGTTTTGTCAAGGTACCATCTTCATCTTTACCTCTTCGAAACCTTCTAGTATCATTCTTACCCTCTTCAGGTATTTGGACATCCTTTCATCCTTGGCCTTATAAACTCTAAACACTTGGTTGACAACTAACCTTGAGTCACTATGAAGTAGGAGCCATCCAATCCTAAGGGTCTTTGCCAAGGAGAGGTCTGCTATCATGGCCTCATATTCTGACTCGTTGTTTGATGCTTTGAAGTTGAACCTTAGTGCATATTCAATGTTGGTTCCATCCGGGGCTGAGAGTATCAGCCCTGCACCGATTCCACTTTCGTGAGAAGACCCATCAATAAATAGGTTCCAAATATCTTTATTTGAAGAGAAGCTCCCCTCCGATAGGGATCCTTGCTTGAAGAGGTACCTGTCCTCCTCATTCTCAGCTATTCCATTTTTGGCTCTATTGGACACAACCTCTTTCGGGCTTCGAAAGATGTTACTATTTGAGCCTTCTGTGATTACTGGATTGTTCTCCACAGTCTCTTCCCACGTGAACTCAGCAATAAAATCTGTAAGTGCCTGCCCTTTAATGGCCACTCTGGGTTGATAAGTAAGGTCATACTCTCCCAGCTCAATGGCCAAGGCCATCAATCTGCCCTACTTCTCAGGCTTGTGGAGGACTTGCCTAAGTGGGGAGTCAGTGAGGATGACCATAGAGTGCGCTTAAAAACAGGGTTTTATCTTCCTCGAAGTGTGTATCAAAGCGTAGGCTAATTTCTCCATTCGAGGATAGTTCTATTCAGACCCTTGAAGGGCCTTACTATTGAAGTATACAGGCCTTTTCACCCCAACGTCTTCTCGTACTATGGCTGCACTTATAGCTGACTCAGAGACTGTTAGGTAAACATGCAACTTTTCTCCCACTATAGGTCGAGATAAGAGCAGGGGGGATCTGAGGTAATACTTGAGCTGCTTAAAGGCCTCGTCACACTCTTTGTCCCATTCGAAGACCTTTCTAAGTACCTTAAAAAATGGAAGACACTTATACGTCGCTCTGGAAATAAATCTGTTGAGTGCAGCTACTTTTCCAGTGAGCCTTTGAACGTCTTTGATACTTCTTAGTGTCTTCATGTCAAGTAAATCCTTCATCTTCTTAGGGTTCGCCTCTATTCCCCTCTGATTGACAATGAATCTAAGAAATTTCTTGGCTCCTACTCTGAAGAAGTACTTTGCAGGATTAAGTTTCATTCTATACAAGTCCATGGTGTTGAAAGTTCTCTCTAGGTCTGCCACGTGAGTGCAGGCCTTCAAGCTCTTTGTCAACATATCATCTACGTATACCTCCATAGTCTTGCCAATTTGATCCTCAAACATCTTATTTACAAGACGTTGGCACGTGGCCCCTGCATTCTTCAAGCTGAAGGGCATGATCTTATAGCAGTAAGTCCCCTTATCTCTGATGAAGGTTATCTTCTCTGAGTCTTTAGCATTCATGAAGATCTGGTTATAGCCTGAATACGCATCCATGAAGCTCATGAGCTCATGCCCTGCCATGGCATCTACTATCTGATCGATCCGAGGTAAGGGATAACTGTATTTAGGGAAAAACTTATTCAGGTCGGTGAAATCTATGTACATCCTCCATTTTCCATTGGCTTTGGGCACAATGATGGCGTTTGATAACCACTCTGGGTATATAACCTCCCTGATGAATTCTGCCTCTTCCAATTTCCTGACCTCTTCTCTGATGACATCATACTTCTCCCTAGAGTAAACTCTTTATCTTTGTTTGATTGGTTTAGCATCTTCTGCCACGTTGAGTTTATGGCACATAACCTTCGGTTCGATGTTAGGCACGTCTGCCTGGCTCCAAGTGAAGACACTCCGCCTATTCTTCAAGAATCTTATTAGCTCTTTCTTAATCTCCAATTTTAAGGCCTTACCGATTTGGATGGTTTTTTTCGGTTCGTCCTCATTGAGGACGATGGATTTTACCTCTTCCGTGGCCTCTCCTTTTTTCAACTTTGTTTCATCTCTCGGATCAAGTGCATCAATGTTATACATAGTGGTTGCTCTCTTATGGGCCTCTCTCTCTTCGACTGAGTTGAAGTAGCATTCTCGTGATATGGTCTAGTCACCTTGCACTTCCCCTACCCCATAGGGGGTCGAAAATTTTAGCATCTGGTGGACCGTCGATGGAACGGCCTAAAACTCCTTAAGGGCTACTCTTCCGATGATGAGGTTGTAGGCCGAGAAGACGTTTTTGTCCATAATGAAAAAATTGATATTCCGGGTCAACCTCTTAGGCCACTCGTCGCCCATTCCCACGTCCATCTCATACATGCCCAGCGGATGGACCTTTTCACCGCTGAAGCCCATTAGCGGATGATGATAGGGTACTAGCCTAGCTCTGCTAAGGCCTAGGCTTTTGAAATATGGCCAGAACATCATGTCTGCCGAACTTCCCCCATCTACAAGGATTCTCTGTACCTCGCATCCATGCACTCTTGTTGTAATTACCAAAGGGTCATCATGCAGAGCTAGGATACCTTTGAAGTCGAGTCAGGAGAACCCCACTATAAGGGTGTCCATATCCACCTTCTTTCTCTTATGCTTGGCCTCTGAAGATGCTAGATTCACGACCTCTACTTTGGCCACTAATTTGGGCTCTGACACATAAGCCTTTCGATCAGCTACTTCAGAGCCACCCCCTATGAGTCCTCCACATATGGTTCTAACACCGAAGGAGATCATACCAACTCTCTTCACTGGGCATTTTTATCTTTTGGTGGGAGGTCTGGATCATCTTCATCATCACCATCTGAGTCATCGTCCCTTCTTACCGGAGTATCATCTCGACATCTGTCGTTTTTCTTCTTTTTAGGGTCATCTCTTCCCTTCTTAGGGGCCTTACCATCAACATACTTACTCATCTTCCCAGATTTTAACATCTTCTCGATCTCATCCTTTAAGGCGAAGCACTTATCTATCACATGACTATGGTCTTGGTGGAATTTGCACCATAAGTTCTTATTCCTCTTAGGCGGAGGAGCCTTCGGCTTCTCCGACCATCTTAGAGACTGGTCATTCTTGATCTCGTTGAGGATGTGTTCGTAGCTCATAGTCAAAGGAGTATAGTGTGAAAACTTGTCGTCAGTTGACCTCTTCTTTGCATCTTTCTTTCTTTGGAATTTCCCACTGCCACTTCTATTCATCTTCATACTTTGTTTCCATGGCTTCTTCAGCATTCATGACCTTTCCTATAGCTGACAACAGCTCTGCCATAGACTTAGGAGGGTCTTTCGCGAGTTTCCATAATAACTTTCCCTTCTGGAGTCCTCCGATGAGGGCTGTCATGGCTATATTCTCTTCATAATCTTCAACCTCCAATTTCTCTTTGATAAATCTAGCAATGTAGTCTCTCAGAATCTCATTCCTTCCTTGCTTGACGTACAACAGATGAGTGGTTTTCTTTTGAGGTCGAAACAGAAGTTGTGAATGAACCGTTCAGCCAAGCTTTTAAAGTTCTCAATTGAGTTCTTCAGGAGAGAGGTATACCAGATGTGTGCAGCTCCTATTAAAGTCCCAGAGAAGGCCCGACACTTCATCTCATCTGGGATTGAATAAATATCCACCGTAGACTGGTACATCTCAATATGATGTACAGGGTTGGTGCTACCATCATATTAGGAGACACTATAGGTGGTTTGAACTTGGCAGGGGTTGGGAAGCTCACTATCCTTGCCACGAATGGATAGCCTTCTGAGAAACCTCTTTACAGTGGGCCTCATCTTTTGATGAGGTCTCCTATCTTTTCTTCAAGACATTGAATGGAGTCATTCCATGGCCTTGCAACGTCGGCCTGGCCGAGGTTATCCCCATCAACCTCCAAGGGTTGGACTGAGGGTTCCCCAATCTCAGCACAACGTCGACTGTTGACTTCATCTTAATCCCTGTCTCGGCCCTAATGAGGTCGACCATGATGAGGTCGACGTTCCCCATCTCCCCTTTGAGAGACAGCGCCACTTCATGGCCTGGATAACCGCTGCCTCGGGTCATTTACTGGGCCGAGCCTTTCAAAGGCTGACTCTCAGCTCAATCGATTAAAAGTTGATCCTCTTTGTTGGGCACCTTCACCTCTTTTGCCTCCACAACCTCGGCTCTGCTGGATAGGACGCACTGTGTTATTTGAAACCTCATACGGCTCCCAATAATCTTTTGGAGCATCTTCTACCTCCATATCATCATACTTATCCTCAAGGCAAGGGTGTCCTTACCTCCCCAGACGTAAACGCCTAGGGTCAGCAACATCCCTCCTCCGCTTAGGCATAGGTTGGTCTTTTCGTGGTGCCTGGGGTGGTCCCTTGGCTTCAGTATGGGTATGAGCAGCCGTCGGACTAATTATCTCCGGTGATACCCCAGGTGGTCTCATCATATTTTGACTGAGTTGTGAAAATTGCTCCTTCATTTCTTGTTGCATTGCAGCTAAAGACCTCAAATATGCTGCCACCTCAGCCATTTCGGACTGGGGTGCTGCCTGGCGGGAACTAGGTCCTCCAGCACCTAGTGGTGGAAGAGGTGGTGGCAATTTCGGTGCCATACGTTAAAACTAAAGAGCTTGTGAAGTAGATGAGCTTAATAACTTAAAGGACCTTTTTCAATGGTGAAACAGCTCCACACAAGGGGTGAAGCCTGGTTCTGAAGGCCCCTATATAGAGCACACTTAGGGCTTGCTTTCCATGCTTTAGCTATATAGGACTTCATCTAGTTGGACGTGAATTTTGACAAAATATTTTTGTAAACTAGGATTGCGTGTCCCCCCTATCCACACCAAGCTCTCCTTGTTCATCTACATCAAATGAGCACTCGATTCAGTCTGCCCTCTCAGAAAAAGGTACTTTTCTATTCTCTATGGCTCATAGGAATTTTGGTCACGTAGGACACGACACCACGTCGCGTGTTCATTTTGTTTATCATATCTTATGATAATGTTTTGTTTCATCATAATAAAATTATGTTTGACTTCAAAAACTTTATTTGAAATTTTTATAAGAACAATATTTCTTGGAAAATAAGTTTTGACACTGAATATTTTTTTATAAAAGTTGCAGAATATTTTTTTGAAGTTAAAATAAAATTTTGTTATGTTTTGAAATGTTGCATGTGCGTGTCATATATATCAGGTATGGATTTAGTATGTGCGCATGTCCTTTATATATATGTATATATATATATATATATATATATATATATATATATATATATATATATATATATATATATATATAATAGTTTGTATGTATGCGTGTAATATATATAGATACATATATATTGTTGATTATATGTATGCATGGATATTATATATATTATATATGTTAGTAACATGTGCGACCAAAGCCAAAAGCTGTTGGCAGTTTGTGGCCTTAAAATTGTTGCCAATTTAACCTTACCAGGACATGAGTTTCTTTTCATATTTTATATATGATAGTTCTACTTTTATGTATCGTATGTATGTGTTGGCGACATGACCCCTTAGCCTTTTAGACTTTTAACTGTTACCGAAAATAACTTTTGTCTTAGACAGGGGCGGACCCACCCCATCCCGAAGGGGTGCGGCCGCACCCATGGGAATTCCAAAATTTCCTGCTGAGTATGGTATAAAAAAAAGTTCTGGACCCATGTGTAAGTTTTGAATGTAAAGGGTTATCAGGAAATAAAGTTTTTGGGGCAAATATATAAATACAAGAAAGTGAAAAGAACTTAATCTAACCTAATCTATTCTCACAAAATAATTTCAGCCGCCCTCCTTCCCTTCTCTCCTCTCCCTCTCCCCTCCTCTCCCTCCCCTTCTCTCATCTCCCCTGCCTGCTGCCGCCGGCCCAGCCAAGCAGCAGGACTGCTGCCGCTGCCGCCGCCCGCCGCTGCCCTCTGCTCCTCCTAGCCTCCTAGGCTTTCCTCTCCTCTCTCCCCTGGCAGCTGCCAGCAGGTATTGATATTTTAGTTTAGTTTTTTTTTAGTTGTTGAAGTTTTTAGTTGAAATTAGTTGCTGTTTTTTTGGTTTATATGCAGAAATTAGTTGCAGAAATTAGTTGCTATTTTAGTTTATATGCAGAAATTAGTTGCTATTTTTTTGCTGAATTTTTTATTTTTTGTTATTATTGCTGAAATTAACTGCTGAATTTTTTTAGTTTTTATTATTGTTGCTCAAATTAGTATGCTGAAATTAATTGCTGATTGTTATTGTTGCTGAATTTTTTGTTGAAACTATTAAACTTTAATTTTAACTAGTAACTAAAAATATAATTTGATATAATGTTTCAGATTTAGGCAATAATGTTGAAGTATTTCAAAAAGATCCACGAAGAATTTTTCGTATGTGTTTCGCCCACACCGCGATAAATTCCTGGGTCCGCCACTGGTCTTAGACCATTTGCTGGCACGTCCCCTAGCTGTCAATACTGTTGGCGTGTTGGGTTGTAACTATACCTTATAGCTGTTGGACTGCTTCCTTATCAGACTGTTACTGATTTGATCGCCCCTGATATTTCAAAAACTGCTCACGGTTTGTTAACAAAACAAAAAGATGGTTTTCATTTTTTTTGTAAATGACGTCGCATTTAAAACAAATTTAATTAAAACTGATTTTCAATTTTTGAAACGACGACGTCGGATGTTTTGTTTAGCCCACGGTTTCTCTTAAAATCGAAAATGGTTTTCATTGTTACCAAAACGATGCAGTACCATTTTGTTATAATGGTAATATCTTGATGCGTCTATAATACGCTATTTTACAGCTGACTTTCATAGTTTTAAAACGACTGTGTTTTATATAACTCTTTGTTTCTTGTTATGTTAGTTGTTTACAGCTTGCACTACACGTGTCACATTTTTAACACATCACTTTGTGTTTCTTTGTGAACCCTCAGATTTATTTTTATCAATGGTTGTGTGTATTTCTTTGGTGATCCATGTGACCCTATTTTACACCAATCAGCACACACTTGTGCACTTTATAAATAGTACCCTTTGTGTATTATTTTTGCAGAGCTGAGAAATTTATTTTTGTAGCTAAACTCTGTCAATTTTTAAAGAGAGAAAGAGAGAGAGAGAGATTAAACCAGATTGTTTTTGTGTCATCTTCAAGTGTTGATTTCTGTCAAAACGAAAATGAAGATTGGACTTCTCTCAATGTAAATATGCACTTACAATTTTTCAAGAGTATATAATTTTTGTAAGTGAGTTCTCTCATCTTTGTGTGTATTATTTAGATCAGTCTTTAGATCTAATACTTGTACAACACACACACTATTCACGAAATTAATTTTTGTGTGAATATTTTGCTTGTATCTTATTTGTGAGAACTTGAATATTTTTAAACATTTTGTTTTAAAATAGATTTTTCATAAAATATTTGGTAAAATTCAGATTTATATTCTTGGTGGTTTAGAAAGTTAAACCTAATATTTTCGAGATCTAAGTTGTGAAGATTTAAAATCTGGACTGAATATTATTTTCTTCATTGTGTATGTGATTTTTAGGATCTGTTTTCATCTCATATCACTCACATATATTCACTAACTTTGTATTCACGTAGACACATGTTTGTGTAAATATTTCAATAAGTCTACTGTTTAAGATTTAGAAAGAAAAGAAAGTTTTTTAAAACTGTATTGAAAGTCAAGAAGACTTTATTTGAGTTGACATAAGACTTGCGAAGATATATAGGAGATATAATTTGTTGCATAGCATTTGGTGTGTATTCATTAAGTGTGGGTGTGTGTCATATAGGATAGTAAACCACACACTATCACTTCACTAGAAAATAACACAATAGGCACTGAGCTAATCTTGAGCTAGAAGAGCAAAAGGGAGAAGCCGAGAAGTTTAAAATGCAATAACAAGCGAGGACAGACTTAAAGAGAGAGCTGAATAAGCAACCAGGGAGGAGTCTTGGTCGTGTGGGGTAATCGCTACATCTATCTTCTTTAGTTGTCAAGTTTGTTGATTGTAACTCATTCCTGTTGGTTTTATTGTTTTAGTGGAAGTAGATTAGGTAACTCCTAGAGGAGTTCGTCGTTTTTCCCGGGGAAGGGTTTTTATAACGTAAAATAAATACCTTGTTCTTTACTTTACAAGTTTGCAATATCTCGCCTCATACGAAAAAGTAGGTTTAATATTAGAAACGCACCTAAATAATTGAATCATATATTATTTGTTTTGACATCTAGTTAACTCAAGATAATAAATAGGACTGTTAATTAACTTAGCAAACTAAAATCTATTTTAGCTAAGTTTTCAATTCAAGAAAAGTTTGAATTGGTCCCCTCTTGAATAACATAGTTAACTCATAGGTAGCTGGAGTTTATTTCGGCAAATAGTTTACTTCCGAACATAAAGTCTTTGCGCATCGCCCTAAGTGGGTTCCCCAACAAGTGGTATCAGAGCTAGACTTTAAAAAGATCATTTTCCAAAACTTTTGTCAAACTCGTTTTACCTTGTTTTCAATGGATGATTCAAATCAATTACTTAGGTATGAAAATTTTGAATCAAATTGCCTTGCGTTTTTAGGAGAAATTTATGATTGTTGTGGAGATGTGTACTTAGCAGGAATGATTAATTCTGAATATGATTCTCATTCTGATTCTGATTCTGATGAAGTGCTTGATTTAATTGATGCTGCTAAATCTTTATTAGCTAATCAACCTTCTATGCTTGAAATTACTGCTCCGTTTGATGCTAAACGTGCCTTATATGATGCTAAATCTAATGATAGCAACAATTCACACACGAACACTAATGAGCATGAAAATTTTGTTGGCTATGATGATTACTCGGAATTGTATGTCAGGACTTTGCAAAATAGACAAGAATTATCGAATTTGGTAAAAATGCTTAGTGAGACCTTAGAGAACAAATGTAAGATAGTTCAACAAAATTCTATTGAAATGAACAATGTCATAACTGATTTTGAAAAACAATCACTTCATTTTAAATTTCAGATTACGACTTTAAATGAAAATTTGTCTTCTTTTGAAGAAAAATATAATGAAGCACTGTTGCAAGTTGAAAAATCCAAACAAGTTTGTGAAACAGCTTTCAAAATGTGTCGTAGTCGTGATATAAAATTTTTTGGCCTTGACAATTTACTTGCTGAACAACGATATAAGGGTGATACTAGAGGATTTGGATATGAGGTTCCTCTTGAAAAAATTGATCCAAGTAGACCAATCTTATTTGTAAAAGCCCAAGAAGAAATGGCTCTTTCGTTGGAAAGTAAGTTGTCTTAAAAGGATAACGGGAAACAAGTTTTAATTGAAAGTGATTATGAAAGTGACATTGAATATTTCATAGAGAACTTTGTAGGACCATCTACATCAAAATATTGCCCTCCCCCCAAGAGACTCTATAGACCTCCTAAACTATTTGTTCCTAATGAATATGTCAAGCATGTAGAGGAAAAACACCACAAATCATACCTACCTACTTCTAGTAAATTTTGTACTAGGTGTGATGTTTTTCGTCACCAAAACTGGGAATGCCTTGGTAATCGCAAGAAAGGTACTCATTTTAAAAGTCATAACCAAAATGTGAAGCGATTTACAAATTTTCGTAGGCAGCGCGCTAATAATAATTGGAATCATTTCTTTAATAAGTCTAGGGCTCATGTTAACAAGAACACATTTTCAAAAAATGAATACTATCCTAAATTCCAAAAGGCACAAAAACCTTTGAAAACTTTGCCTATTTGGATTAGGACTTGTGACTTGAGACCTCAAATGGATTTTTTAAAGTCGAAGAAATGCCCAACTAATGTATGTGACGCTTGCGAGAGTGAGAAAATAATTAAGTCTCCTCACGAGAAGGTTAAGGACTTAAACACCACCACACTCTTATATTTATTCAATGATGGGGGAGGTGAGTTTAATCAAAATGGAGTTACCAAGTATTGTGATGCTAATGGATATTCGTACCAGTTTAATGCTCCAAAAACTCATAAACAAATTAGGGTTGTTCCTTCTATTGCTTGTGATTTTCAGCTTGCTCGTATGCTTTCTATGCCTTATCATGACTCTTGTTTAGATGTAACTTCAACATTTGATTGTAAAGATTGTACTTGAATTTTTTCTTGTGTTTATTCTGCACTTTGATTACTAGATCTCCGAGGTTTTAGGATAAAGGTATCTACTAATAACTGGTATCTGTTAAAGCCATGTTTAATATAGGAGACGCTTATTTGTAGATTATAAACACTTATCTTTTTTCTTCTTCTTACCATTGTCTAATTTAGTCAAAATGGGGGAGAGTTGAGTACATATTTTAGTCTTGTGTTGTTGAAATTCTTCATACATATCCTGCCTTATAATTTCCTGCACATCTAATTTTGTCATATTAATATTTGGTAGAGAAAATGCCACGAACTTGATTTCTCGGCAAAAAAGTATTTATGTTTTGCAGGTTTTCCTGATGGTCGTCTTGAGTTGTGTCTTTTCTTTTCTAGGATGGGTGGGTAGTTAGATACTCTTTTGTATAGGACATATTAGGAATTATTTTACCTTAGTATATCATTTGATGTACTCAAGGGTTTTGTCAAAATTAGTCCAATGGGGGAGTTCGAAGGTCCCTATATAGAGCACACATAGGGCTTGCTTTACGTGCTTTATCTATATAGGACTTCATCTAATTGGACGTGAATTTTGACAAAATATTTTTGTAAACTAGGATTGTGTGTCCCCCCTGTCCACACCAAGCTCTCCTTGTTCATCTACATCAAATGAGCACTCGATTCAGTCCGCCCTCTCAAAAAAAGGTACTTTTCTATTCTCTATGGCTCATAGGAATTTTGGTCACGTAGGACACGACACCACGTTGCATCTGCATTTTGTTTATCATATCTTATGATAATATTTTGTTCCGTCATAATAAAATTTTGTTTGAGTTCAAAAAATTTATTTGAAATTTTTATAAGAAAAATATTTCTTGGGAAATAAGTTTTGACACTAAATATTTTTTTATAAAAGTTGCAGAATATTTTTTTGAAGTTAAAATAAAATTTTGTTATGTTTTGAAATGTTGCATGTGCGTGTCATATATATCAGGTATGGATTTAGTATGTGCGCATGTCCTTTTTATATATATCATAATATATATATATATATATATATATATATATATATATATATATGCGTACGGTTTATATATGTTTATATAATATATATATGTTTTTATGTATGCATATGCGTTGCCTTGGACAGCTTTTGATTTTGACCCATGCGTGTGTTTTTATATGCATGGTCAGTATATATATTTTTATGCATGTCCCTTTTAGTTATATGTATGTGTGTATGTTAATATTTGTTATTATATATATATATATATATATATATATATATATATATATATATATATATATATATAATAGTTTGTATGTATGCGTGTAATATATATAGATACATATATATTGTTGATTATATGTATGCATGGATATTATATGTATTATATATGTTAGTAACATGTAAGACCAAAGCCAAAAGTTGTTGGCAGTTTGTGGCCTTAAAATTGTTGTCAATTTAATCTTAGCAGGACATGAGTTTCTTTTCATATTTTATATATGATAGTTCTACTTTTATGTATAGTATGTATGTGTTGGCGATATGACCCCTTAGCCTTTTATACTTTTAACTATTGTCAAAAATAACTTTCGTCTTAGACCATTTGTTGGCACGTCCCCTAGCTGTCAATACTGTTGGCGTGTTGGGTTGTAATTGTACCTTATAGCTATTGGAATGCTTCCTTATCATACTGTTACTGATTTGACCGCCCCTGATATTTCAAAAACTGCTCACGGTTTGTTAACAAAACCAAAAGATGGTTTTCGTTTTTTTGTAAACGACGTCGCATTTAAAAAAAAATTAAATTAAAACTGATTTTCAATTTTTGAAACGACGACGTCGGATGTTTTGCTTAGCCCATGGTTTCTCTTAAAACCGAAAATGGTTTTCATTGTTACCAAAACGACGCAGTACCATTTTGTTATAACGGTAATATCTTGATGCGTCTATAATACGCTATTTTACAGTTGGCTTTCATAGTTTTAAAACGTCTGTGTTTTATATAACTCTCTGTTTCTTGTTCTGTTAGTTGTTTACACGTGTCACATTTTTAACACATCACTTTGGGTTTCTTTGTGAACCCTCAGATTTATTTTTATCAATGGTTGTGTGTATTTTTTTGGTGATCCATATGACCCTATTTTACACCAATCGGCACACACTTGTGCACTCTATAAATAGTACCCTTTGTGTATCATTTTTGTAGAGCTGAGAAATTTATTTTTGTAGCTAAACTCTGTCAATTTTTAGAGAGAGAGAGAGAGAGATTAAACCAGATTGTTTTTGTGTCATCTTTAGGTGTTGATTTCTGTCAAAACGAAAATTAAGATTGGACTTCTCTCATTATAAATCTGCACTTACAATTTTTCAAGAGTATATAATTTTTGTAAGTGAGTTCTCTCATCTTTGTGTGTATTATTTAGATCATTCTTTAGATCTAAGATTTGTACAACACACACACTATTCACGAAATTAATTTTTGTGTGAATATTCTGCTTGTATCTTGTTTGTGAGATCTTGAATGTTTTTAAACATTTTGTTTTAAAACAGATTTTTCAGAAAATATTTGGTAATATTCAGATTTATATTCTTGGTGGCTTAGAAAGTTAAACCTAAGATTTTCGAGATCTAAGTTGTGAAGATTTAAAATCTGGACTGAATATTATTTTTCTTCATTGTGTAAGTGATTTTTAGGATCTGTTTTCATCTCATATCACTCACATATAGTCACTAACTTTGTATTCACATAGACACATGTTTGTGTAAATATTTCAATAAGTCTAGTGTTTAAGATTTAGAAAGAAAAGAAAGTTTTTTAAAACTGTATTGAAAGTCAAGAAGACTTTATTTGAGTTGACATAAGACTTGCGAAGATATATAGGAGATATAATTTGTTGCATAGCATTTGGTGTGTATTCATTAAGTGTGGGTGTGTGTCATATAGGATAGTAAACCACACACTATCACTTCACTAGAAAATAACACAATAGGCACTGAGCTAATCTTGAGCTAGAAGAGCAAAAGGGAGAAGCCGAGAAGTGTAGAACGCAATAACAAGCGAGGACAGACTTAAAGAGAGAGAAGAATAATCAACCAGGGAGGAGTCTTAATCGTGTGGGGTAATCTCTACATCTATCTTCTTTAGTTGTCAAGTTTATTGATTGTAACTCGTTCCTGTTGGTTTTATTGTTTTAGTGGAAGTAGATTAGGTAACTCCTAGAGGAGTTCGTCGTTTTTCCCAGGGAAGGGTTTTTGCGACGTAAAATAAATACCTTATGCTTTACTTTACAAGTTTGCAATATCTCGCCTCATACGAAAAAGTAGGTTTAATATTAGAAATGCACCTAAATAATTGAATCATATATTATCTGTTTTGACATCTAGTTAACTCAAGATAATAAATAGAACTGTTAATTAACTTGGCAAACTAAAATCTATTTTTGCTAAGTTTTCAATTCAAGAAAAGTTTGAATTGGTCCCCTCTTGAATAACATAGTTGTTGATACCAAATTTAATATACTGATGTGGACGAATAATACGAAGACACGTGTCAATCTACGTGGCACAATAGCAGCGAGGAAGTTCATTTCCCCAACCAATTCATGTTCTCTCCGAGCAACGAGGATACCACGAGGAACTCCAACACTCCGAGGTACTCTAGCGTTCCGAGGAACTCTTGATCAACGAGCAACTAAGGCGGTCCGAGCTTCACCTCGGCCGTAGCATTAATTACCAGATAGTCAACAGTTCAACTATTCATTGAATGTTTATAATCTTGACACACACGCTGCATTAAATGTATTACCCTTTCATATGTATATCATTTAATGTATCGACCCTTTCATGTACAGCCTCAAGGCTATAAATACCTTGTATCACCCTCATTCAAGGGGAGCGGAATTTCTTGATAGAAATTGTAATCGAGAATTCCCAAACACTCAGCAATAACATAACAGTGGACGTAGGCCATTCTTATAAGGCTGAACCACTTTAAAAATCTTTGTCTTATTTATTTATCTGTGATTGAATAATTAGAGCGATCTAATTTTTTACATCAACAGATTGGCGCCGTCTGTGGGAAACGATTGTTATTATCGCTTTTCATGAAATTTCATTCATCATCAATGGCAGATAACCCAGAATCCAGCAATCGAAATGCAGGAAATACTGGAAATCCGCCAAATCCTTCTGCACCTCCAGATCTGGCCGGAATCATGACGAATCTGGCTCAGGGACAAACCGCCATGCAAGAAACGATGCGGCAACTTATACAAACTCTTCATGGCGTAGCACCGGCACCTTCAGGACAACGAAGTTGTCAGAGGCAAACCTATTTACCTTCTTCACGATCCAGGCGGACAGAGACGTATCGCAATGAGGAATCTGATGATTTCTCTTATCAACCTGGGCAAACTTCATCGATACGGGCCACAGATACTGAGCAATGTGTCACTCTCTCTCCAGAGAGGGCCAGTGCTTTGGAAAGACTGAGTAGAGTATCCCCTTTCAGTCGATTAGGCCCGAGGAGGAATAAGAGTCCACCTAAAGTCGCGTCGAAGAGTTTTCGACAACCATCAAATCTAAGAAAAGATAACGACCGAGCTAGAGAGAGGTCTAGATCTCCTCGTCGGGCAGAGGAGAAAAAGAAGAGAAACCACGAAGAGGATCCAGAAGATGACCCCGATCTTCCTAAGAAGCCAAGACAACCAGAAAGAGAGGTATTTTCAATACGCTTTGGATCGTTTGATTGTAATGTCATTACAGGGGGAGATGCAGGAGGAGGAGACCTTACTGCAGAAAGAAAGGCCTACCTCGGAGAAGCCCAAGCTTGCTCGTACATTCAGCGAATAAATCTCGCTGAAGAAGATCGACCGAGGAAGGTGAACAAAGATAAGCTAGTCATTGGTTTTTCAAAAAACGACCTTGCAGGTGTTCTTTACCCACACGATGATCCTTTGGTGATCAAGATGAGGATGAAAGAAGTAATGATTTCAAGGGTTCTCGTAGATAATGGTAGTTCGGCAGACATCATGTACTACTCATGTTTTGATAGTTTGAATTTGAAATTATCTCAATTGGAGCCTTATCACAGACCTCTCTTGGGTTTTGCTGGCGAGAAAGTTTTTCCACTTGGGACGATCAAGTTGGATATATTCATTGGAACTTGGCATGTGTGCCGAACAGAAAGAATACGCTTCTTTGTGATGGATAAGAATGTACAATCAGCCTACAACATCATTTTGGGGAGAGTTGGCTTGAAGAAGTTCGAAGCAGTTCCATCTACAGTACATCAGTGTTTAAAATTCCCAACAAATTTCGGAGTTGGAGTTGTGAAGGGAGATCAAAAAGTAGCTCGGGAATGCTATTATTCGTCTGCCGAACAAGAAGAGTTTGAAGAGTCAAGGAAAAAGACTACTACTTACCAGGTGGAAGAAGGTATAGAAATTGAAATACTTGATCCCAGAGATGAGTCCCAGCTTGTAAAAGGACAGGTGATGGAAACTACAGAAAATGTTATTCTTGACGACGAGCACCCTGAACGAGTAACCCAGATAGGTTTGTCGTTGGATGTTTCAATAAAACAGGAGTTGATAACTTTCTTGAGAAACAGGAGGAAAACTTTCGCGTGGAGTCATGAAGACATGCCTGGAATAGATCCAAACTTCTTATGTCACGAACTCAATGTGAATAAGGAGATCAAGCCTGTAAAGCAAAGAAGAAGAGTATTCAGTCCCGAGAAGAATCAAGCTATACAAGAGGAGGTCGAGAAGCTCCAGAAAGCCCAGTTCATTGAAGATGTGAAGTATCCAGATTGGTTGGCAAATGTAGTAATGGTAAATAAGAAGAACAATAAATGGAGAATGTGTGTTGATTTCACCGATCTCAACAAGGCATGTCCCAAGGATCACTTTCCATTACTCAGAATTGATCAACTAGTGGATGTTACCTCGGGACACGAGTTGCTCAGCTTCATGGATTCTTACTCTGGCTACAACCAGATCAAAATGAAACCTGAAGACAGGGAAAGTACTTCTTTTATCACCCCTAGGGGAACTTATTGTTATAATGTTATGCCTTTTGGTTTGAAAAATGCAGGTGCAACATATCAGCGGCTGATGAACAAGGTTTTTACCGAACAAATCAGTTGCAACATGGAAGTCTATGTCGACGATATGCTGACAAAAAGCAAGAGAGTTGCTGATCATCTAGTTGACTTAGGCCAGACCTTTGATCAACTGGATAAATACCAAATGAAGCTCAACCCGACAAAGTGCACCTTTGGAGTACGAGAAGGAATGTTCCTCGGATACATCGTCAACCAACGAGGTATTGAGGCAAATCCAGATAAGATCAAAGCTCTTTTAGGGCTGCGATCCCCAACGACGAAGAAAGAAGTACAGAGTCTTACAGGACGAGTTGCGGCGCTCAACAGATTTGTGTCCCGAGCAACTGATAAATGCATACCATTCTTTAAAACACTTCGAAAAACCTTTGAGTGGAATGAGGAATGTGAAAAAGCCTTTCAAGACTTGAAGAAATACTTGGGAGCACCCCCACTGTTGTCCAGGCCAGTAATGGGAGAAAAGCTGTACTTATACTTGGCAGTATCAGAGAATGCAGTCAGCTCGGCATTGATCAGAGTGGAGAACGGTGTCCAGAAACCAATTTATTACACAAGTAAGGCTTTTCGAGGTGCAGAGATCAGGTACCCAAAGCTAGAAAAATTGGCATTGGAGTTAATTGAAGCAAGTAGAAGAATGAAGCCATATTTCCAGGCCCATACCATCATCGTGTATATCGACATGCCACTAAGACAAGCCCTCCATAAGCCAGAAAAATCAGGGAGACTGATGTACTGGGCAATAGAGCTCGGTGAATATGATATTGTGTATGAGCCCAGATCATCATTGAAAGGGCAGGCTGTAGCAGATTTCATAGCAGAGTTTACATATCCTGATACCCCCGAGGAACAAAAATTGCTCGCTGATCAACCTGTGGATGTTACAGGATCAACAGACATAAGTCCAGACCAACTCCGGTTGGTAAAAGGGCTTATGGATGTAGAAAGATCATTAAATTCAAACCCAGACCAACTCCGGTTGGTAAAAGGGCGAGAAGAGATGGTTGACGAGGAGCGAAAAATACCAGGGGAGGATGAAACAAAACAGCAAATATTTCACCGAGGAATCCTATCAGATAAGAAATTTGAAGACGGGTTACCCATATGGAGATTATATGTAGATGGCTCATCTTGCACAGCAGGTTGTGGGGCAGGAATTGTTTTGAACACCCCAGACGAGATTAACATGGAATATGCCTTGCGATTCCAATTTAAAGCCTCCAATAATGAGGCTGAGTATAAGGCCATGATAGCAGGTCTTAATTTAGCAAAGATTATGGAAGCGCAACAACTGATGGTATTCAGTGATTCTCAATTAATTGTGAATCAGATGATGGGAACATATGCAGTTAAAGGAGAGTTGATGATCAAATATCATGCGAAGGTGATGGATTTGTTGGTAGAATTTAATACCATTCAGTTGATCAGAATACCGAGGATAGAGAATGCACAAGCAGACGCGCTGGCCCGACTAGCATCAGCTACTCGCACCGAGTTACGAAGAACCATACCGATTGAAGTATTAGAAGGTCGGAGCATAGATGATGACTTGACGATGAATGTTATTACCCTTGATTTAGGACCATCTTGGATGGATCCCATCAGAGCATATATTGAGGAGGGAGAATTGCCGGAGGACAAGCTCGCTGCCAAAAAATTGAAGTATAAAACTGCTCGGTATGTATTAACTAATGGTGTGTTATATAGACGAGGAATTATGGCAGGTTTGCAGAGATGTGTACATCCCTCCGAGGTGAAAGAATTAATTGAAGAGATCCATGAAGGGTCTTTTGGAGCGCATGTGGCAGGTCGGACACTTTTGCAAAGGGTGATGACATAGGGGTATTATTGGCCGACGATGAGGGTTGATTGTATAGCCTACGCCAAGAAATGTGATAAGTGTCAACGTTTTTCTTCCATCCGACGAACTCCACAGGCATTGTTGACACCCATAACTTCCCCTTGGCCCTTTGCCATGTGGGGAATTGATTTGGTTGGACCATTGCCAACGACTAGAGGAAGATTCAAGTACCTCGTCGTCGCAGTGGATTATTTTACTAAGTGGGTAGAAGCTGAGCCGCTTATTGATATGACATACGAGAAAGTATATCAGTTTATATGGAAGAATATCATCTGCCGATATGGTCTCCCTCATACCTTTATTACAGACCATGGAACACAATTTGATAACGAGGAGTTTGCTGCCTATTGTCATCAGTCAAACATTTTGAAATTTCATTCAGCACCAGGTCATCCTCAAAGCAATGGACAGACTGAAGTGACGAACAGAACATTGTTAAATGGTTTGAAGAAAAGGCTAAGTGAGGCCAAAGCGAATTGGATTAATGAGCTACAATCAGTTTTGTGGGCTTACCGAACAACTCCCCGAGCAGCAACTGGAGAATCACCATACATGTTAGCAGTTGGAAGTGAGGCTGTAATACCTGCCGAGTTGGGTCTCCCAACCCATAGAGTGCTGAATTTCAATTCCCCAATCAGCGACTTGATGAGAAGACTAGATTTGGATATGCTCGAGGAGGTTAGAGAAGAAGCAGCCATTAGGAATGCTGCTTACCAACAACGCACAGCTCTGTTCTACAACAAAAGGGTGAAGAAATGTGACTTAAAAGAGGGGGATTATGTGCTAAACAAGGTCATTCAGAAGCACAACAAGCTGGAAGCAAACTGGCATGGACCTTACCGAGTTACAGAAGTTGTTCGACCAGGAACTTACAGAATAGCAACTTTAGAGGGAGAGGAATTTAAGAATGCATGGAATGCTGAACACCTGCGCAAGTATTATCAGTAATGTAAAATGTAAAGCATTTCCTTCATTATGAATAAAACGAGGATGTTTCACCATTTTCTTCCTATTGAAAGTTTTTCGGGGAATACTAGTGTGATACACTACACTTATAGTTCGAAAGAACCTCATAGTTCGAAAGAACCAGATAGTTCGAAAGAACCAAAAATATACTCCTTTGGTTAGGAGGCGTACACTAGCGTGACCAACTACGGTTGGTAAGATAACTAGTGGACAGATAGTTCGAAAGAACCATATAGTTCGAAAGAACCAAAAATATACTCCTTTGGTTAGGAGGCGTACACTAGCGTGACCAACTACGGTTGGTAAGATAACTAGTGGACAGATAGTTTGAAAGAACCATATAGTTCGAAAGAACCAAAAATATACTCCTTTGGTTAGGAGGTGTACACTAGCGTGACCAACTACGGTTGGTAAGATAACTAGTGGATAGATAGTTCGAAAGAACCAGATAGTTCGAAAGAACCAAAAATATACTCCTTTGGTTAGGAGGCGTACACTAGCGTGACCAACTACGGTTGGTAAGATAACTAGTAGACAGATAGTTCGAAAGAACCAAAAATATACTCCTTTGGTTAGGAGGCGTACACTGGCTCAGACCAATTTTTAGTAAAAGGGCAAGAACAACATTCTTAAAAATGCCAATCTCGGTTGGTTTGAAAACAAAATATACTCTCACATGCCAATTTATGTTGGTCGGGAGGTAAGATTATTACAAAAGTTCTTCGAAGAACAAAATATTCCAAACTGTACCAAGTATGGTTGGTCGGGGATAAAAACCCACTAACTGTAGTTGGTCGACAAGAAGAATTTATCGACCTTGGTTGGTCGGACACATTTTATGAAAAAGACGAAAATTTACCAAATATGGTTAGTCGGGGATAAAACTCTCACTAACTATAATTGGTCGACGAGCACAATTTAACAACCTTGGTTGGTTGGCAAAATTTTTAAACAGCTTTTTACTCATTACTTTATTATTAAGTGATTGAGCAACATTTCTGATACTTGCAATTTTTATTACTAAGTTGGTTGATGAATCATACAATTTGCAAAAAATAGCGATACTAATTGGCATACAGAAAATGAAAATCTTTCATTAAAATTTAAAATAAGTTACAGCTTACATGTATGTGCTAACTATTACATTGATATTCCTATTCTATTGGTTTCTTGCCCTTTGCTTTTGAGACAGGCTCTTCGCCAGCAGGAGGATCTTCCAGGCAAAGAGGAGAATTAATAAAATTCAAGTCCTTCAGCATTCTGACATTCATTATTGAAGGTGTATCCAAGAGATGCTCGGGACGAGATACGTCAACTTGAGAATGAAGATTATAGTCACCAAGATATTTTGAAATTAAGCTCCGAGGAATGGCGCGAGCTGGAATCCATGCCATATCCAATTTATAGGGTGGTACGGGCAAGTCTAATAACCCAGGGCTATGATAATCCCACAGGTAGTGCCCCTGTTCGAGCTTCAGCACTCCAAGGGCGTTCAACCATCCCTGTTTATAACCTTCATTATTGGCATTTTCAATGTGAACATCCAAGTGACAAAGGGCCTCATTATATCCTGCCATCCAGAACTCACGAGGTTGTTTATGGAATTGGAAGGTTACTCTATCCAATTTTTCATGAATGTTTTTGGCGAAAAGGTCCTTGGAATGCAAAGCAGACTTTGTCGCGGCAAGTTGATCTTCCAAGGATAGGTTTTTCTTGGACAATTCAGACAAAGCACGATCTTTTACATTCAATTGGAACCCTTGAGTTTCCAACGTCGACTGAGTACGAGCTTCTTCAACGTTACGGCTAAGAACTCTTGATCGACTCCGAGCAGGTGGTGAACTTTGCTCCTCGACGACATTTTGAATAGCTCGTCCTCGCCCACGAGAACCTCTTCCTCGTCCCCGAGCAGCAGGAGAAGTACCAGATCTTCTTAAGGTATCCAGTTCTTGCCTTAATTTGGCATTCTCAACCTCTAAGAACGAGAAACCTTCATCGGTAAACAGTATTAAAGCAGTAGAAGATGAAGCTGCAGACTCATACTGTGCCAACTTTTTCTGCAAATTGTTGTTTTCTTGTTCCAGCAGCTCGGCGATCTGCCTGCAGGCCTCAACTTCACCTTTTAGGGTTCTCTCCCTAATATCGTATCCAGCAATAATCTTTTTATGACCTGTTTCAGAAGAAATCTGTTGATATCTATTTTCATACTCCTCGTGCAACAAGGCAGTTGATTCTTTGTGTTGATTCTGAAGATCTTCTAAAGAACAATGAAGTTCCTCGATCAATTCATAATATGCCACATTATTAGCCACAGATCGATCAAGTAAATCCTTCAAGTACCGGAGCAGATATCAGTTCCATCCTGGCCATAAACTAATAAAGAGGAGACAACAGTCAACAAAAACAGATCATCAACACCAAAGAAGAACAAAGATGTATTTTATTAGATCATCAAAAGATTACATTGTTTGATTACAAGTGATAATGAAAGATAGAAAAGGTACCGAACAACTTCACACCTTTTCCTTGTCTC
The DNA here is from genome assembly GCA_949130495.1 of Sambucus nigra. Lineage (NCBI taxonomy): Eukaryota > Viridiplantae > Streptophyta > Magnoliopsida > Dipsacales > Adoxaceae > Sambucus > Sambucus nigra. Next base: position 355,639,203 of record OX422222.1, on the reverse strand, counting down.
CCAAGACTTTCTCGGGAGGCTGGGACGAGGAGCTTGGTTGCTCGGTGGTAGCAACGGCTTGATCGGAAGGAATTTTCTCAGGAGGAGGAGGCATGGAAGAAATGTCCTCGGTGGCAGAGGGTTGAGAGGCAGGGACTTGATCACCTATGGCCATAGAAGATTCATCAGAGATAGGTTCATCTTCTTCTTCTTCTTCAATTGGTGGAGGAGGACCAGGGAGATGCAGCTGAAATAGATCAGAATCCTCTTCGACTTTCAATTCCTGCAAGGCAGCTACCCAGCCATCTCGAAAGTATTTCAACTTCCCGTATTGTACTTGGGATGTCATCGCAGCAATTCCTTTGTCCCATCCTTTATCCCAGCCAGCGCTGAAGGATTTTTTAACTGCGAGTTTTCTTTTCAGTTTCTCCGAGGAGAGCTTCGCATCCAATTCTTCTTTTTGGACCCTGATACCTCGCAGGACGGGCAACTCTTCCTCTGCCTTTTTCAGCTCTTCCTCTGCCTTTTTCAGCTTATTTTTAAGCTCTCCAAAGTTCTTGAGCTTGTCGTCATATTTTTGACACTCGACCTCTAAACTTTTCACCTTATTCTCCAAATTCTTGGAGATCTCAGCCATCTTCACCTTCTCAGCTTCAACTACAGCCAACTTTTTCTCCCAATCAACTTTGTGCTCATCGTACTTTCGACGAGAATCATTCAAAGATTGGGACAAACCCATCAGAGCATCCTCTACACCAGATGAGGAGCTAAAAGCTTTAATTGCCTCGTCTTTCTTCACGATGTTATTAAAACAGTTCACCAGCTGAAAGATAAGAAAAGCAATAAGTCAATACAAAAATACAAGCATTCAGAGAAAGAAAGAAAACTCAGAGTGTGAGAAATTTACTGAAGCAAGGTGACGAGTAGCTAGGGATGTTAGCATATCCCTAGAAATCTTTTCATCAATTCCTTGGACCTCGGGTATGATCCAAGTTTTTACCGAGCTCATGGCAGAGCTCGGAGGAATGATGGTTGGAACACCAACACCACCGGAGGAGGTTTCAGCCAAATTGGCAGTTTCAGCCAAATTAACTGAGGACGATTTCCTCAATCTCCTCAGAGGGACTTCAGCAGTTTCAACCAAGGAAGAGCTCTTGGTCGGAGAGATAGTAACCACTTCCACAGGAGCAACTTTCTTGCTCGGAACCACAGGGGGCTTCTCAGCAGCTTTGGAAGGTGCAACTTCCACCCTCTGGGTCCCCTTTGGGACATCAATTTTGCTTTTCTTGGCCTCAGCAGCAGAAGTAGTATCATCAAATAGAGCAGGAGGAGCTCTTTTCTTGCCCATTCTTTGACTTAAAGGGATGTGAGAGTCTGAAGAAGAATCCTCTGGAGTTGAGGCTGGCTCAACAGGACGAGCAGTATAAGAAGTTGTATAGCTCTTATACTGTAGCAAATATGATGCAGACCTGATGTGCTCGTCTGCAACGTTCCTATGCAAACCCCAGATAAGTTTCAGATGCTTAATATTAACCTCTGATTCTTTTGGAGTTTTTCTTTTACTGTCAACTGCAAACAAACACATAATAAAATATCAGTCACACATTTTGTCAAACATAATGAATTCATAAATTCAGAAAAGAAATAAAACGAAAAATAAACCTATCCCATTGCCATATGGGGGGCATCTGGGACCGTTGTATACTTCATCTCCAACTAGAGGGGCATATTGCCAATTTTTAATAACCACCCCATGTTCAAAATAATCTCTATTTGCGTCAGGGAGGTTAACTACAAGAGCCCTATTCAAAAACCTAGTTTTTAAGTAATAAATGTTATCTAGAATGGCCCATCTATAGCAATACATAATTTCAGGGATCCCTATACGAGTCCCATGAGCTAGATTTAATTTATACACCCCATTAATTATTCTCCATGAATTGGGGGCTATTTTTGCAGGGACAAGGTCGAAGTACTGACAAAACTCGAGACACAATGGGTTTGGTGGAAAGGAAAACCCACATTCAGCAATAAAAAGACTGGGGAACCAATGTCCCTCAGCCAAACGAAAGTAATTTTGAGGTTCAGAAAGCTCCTCCAAAATTACCCAAGATGGTATGGAAAAATCGGAACGGAATTTCTCAACAGACTCCACAAGATAAACCATAGTGAATAAAAGAAATACAGAAGAAAAGAAAAGAATCTTACAGGAAAAAGGAAGAGCTGACAACTAGCGAAGGAAAAGATGAAGGCACAAGAGAGAATAGAAAGCTTGAATGCAGAAAATTGGAAAAGGTAGAAGACGGTATGGTTACCTGAGAAGTTTAAATACTTTGCCTTGGGAAGCGGCGAAGGAAATGATTACAAAAAGAAACTAATGAACTTCCGGCGGCTAAAAGGACAAAAACTGCACGGAGATCGAAGCGCTTATGAAAATTCAAAAAAGGCGGATTCTATTAAATGGGAAGGAAATTCAAATACAATGTTCCTAAAACCCAGGAAGGTCATTTAATATTTCCATATACCGAGAAAGAATGTTACATACTCCTCAAAGTTCGAAATATGAAACACTGGGGGCTTCTGTTGATACCAAATTTAATATACTGATGTGGACGAATAATACGAAGACACGTGTCAATCTACGTGGCACAATAGCAGCGAGGAATTTCATTTCCCCAACCAATTCATGTTCTCTCCGAGCAACGAGGATACCACGAGGAGCTCCAACACTCCGAGGTACTCTAGTGTTCCGAGGAATTCTTGATCAACGAGCAACTAAGGCGGTCCGAGCTGCACCTCGGCCGTAGCATTAATTACCAGATAGTCAACAGTTCAACTATTCATTGAATGTTTATAATCTTGACACACACGCTGCATTAAATGTATTACCCTTTCATATGTATATCATTTAATGTATCGACCCTTTCATGTACAGCCTCAAGGCTATAAATACCTTGTATCACCCTCATTCAAGGGGAGCGGAATTTCTTGATAGAAATTGTAATCGAGAATTCCCAAACACTCAGCAATAACATAACAGTGGACGTAGGCCATTCTTATAAGGCTGAACCACTTTAAAAATCTTTGTCTTATTTATTTATCTGTGATTGAATAATTAGAGCGATCTAATTTTTTACATCAACAATAGTTAACTCGTAGGTAACTGGAGTTTATTTCGGCAAATAGTTTACTTCCGCACATAGAGTCTTTACGCATCGCCCTAAGTGGGTGCCCCAACAGGTTCAGCACCAGAGTCTCCAATGAGGTTAAGTAGAAAAAGAGGAAGAGGTAGCTTCTCGTTCCCACAGACTGTGCCGAAATGATGATGCGGGAAACAGCACCACCAACTAAGGTGTTGACAAGCTCAAATAAGTGATAACAATGGCAGCGCAGGAGAATATATTTATGTATATATGTTAAAGGAGGTGAGGAGAAGAAGATGAACACTTGAATATAAGTGGTTCAGCCAATTTGGCCTATGTCCACAGTGAGTGTGTGAGTAATATCACTTGACAATGGCACTAATGGCCATGAATACAATCTCTCAAGCTTTCTCTCTCTACTGTGTAAAATGACAGATTTTCTGCTAGGGTTGTAATTTTGGATCCCTCTCAAGGTAAGGGAAGACAAGTATATATAGTGGGGGGGGTGTAATGTACCCCCCATGCATGCAATGAGCATGTACATGTTGATCTAGCCAATCTAATGAAGACACCTATCACTGTCACATGTAGAGAATGATGATGAAATATTCCCCCACGTGAGGGGAATAATTCGGTTGCAACTGATTTTGTTCACGTGTTCCTATCCTTGCATATGCTTGTCAATGCTCGGATGTCTTAGATTGATACCAACCTCGGCTTGGGTGAGTACGAGGTTGGCGGAGTACGACCCTCGCCTTATCAGAGATCAGTGTTCCATAAAGGCCTCGGTCAGGATGTTCGGCCGATGTTGGGCATAAGGTGCAACGTCGGCCAGGGCCGATGATGACATGATGCTTACTGATTGAACCCATAAGTCTTTAAGGGTCTCAGATGATACTTCTAACGTCGGCTGAGTCCAACACCATGCGTTTGTGGTCATATGCAGGTCTTATCTGAGGTGATGTTGGCCAGGTTGATTGTGGCCGACCTGATACAAGTTGAGCCCAAGTCCCTAGTTGATCTCGGTTGACACAACATAACGTCAGCTTGGGCCGATGTTATTGATGGGTGCCTAATCCCAGATATAAGCCTTGATGATGAGGTAGACGTAATGTCTATCGGAGCCGAACTTGTGAGGGACGATATTACTGTCGGTCATTATGGGCCTCTACCACATCGATCGTGAATCAGGCCGAGGTTGGTGTCTCTGAGTGGGAAGATTCACTTTGGATCATATCAATGATGTTTACCCTCATAATTTCATCAAACTAATGATGTTTTAAGGTTTGAGGTCACCAAATTATGGTGTTTACCCTCATAATTTCACCAAACTAATGATATTTAAGGTCTGAGGTCACCAAATTATGGTGTTACCCTCATATTTTCACTAAATTGATGATGTTTAGAATCTGAGGTCACCAAATTAATAATGTTTAAGATCTGAGGTCGCCAATTTATGGTGTTTACCCTCATAATTTCACCCAACTAATGATGTTTAAGGTCTAAGATCACCAAATTAATGATGCTTCACCTCATACTTCACCAAACTAATGATGTTAAAAGTCTGAGGTCACCAAATTAATGATGTTTCACCTCATAATTTCACCAAACTAATGATGTTTAAGGTCTGAGGTCACCAAATTAATGATGTTTCACCTCATACTTCACCAAATAAATGATGTTAAATACATTCATTGGAACAAAAGCTTCAACACAACATTGCTATTTTCTCATTGACATTCTCTGTATAAGTTGATACCTGTATTACAAAAAGATAAAATAATTGCAACATCATAAGTAATATTTTTTCAAGTGGTCAGCATTCCAAGGGTTGGAGAAAGGCTCTCCTTTAAGATTCTCTAGCCGATAGGTACTTGGTACAACGTCATCAATTACCATATACGGACCATGCCAATTGGGATGGAGCTTATTGGTTTTTTGCCACGTTTTTTTAGGATTAGGTCTCCCACAGCTATCAGCCTTGACTTTACCCTCTGATTATAAAATCTCGTAGTTCTCTGCTGATAGGTTGCTTGTCTTATCTCTAAATCCTCTCTTGTTTCCTCAATCAAGTCAAAATCAAGTCTTCTCTCTTCCCCATTCCTCTGAGGGTCATATGTATGAATTCTATGAGTGGGAAGGCCCTATCTTTGTTGGGATGGCAGCCTTTGAGCCATGGGCTAACATAAATGGAGTTTCCCCTGTGGGTGTCCTCACTGTCGTCCTGTAAGCCCAAAGCACAACATATACCTCTTCTATCCATTTTCCTTTGGCCTCTTCCAACTTGTTTTTTATCCCATCAAGGATTTTTCGATTTGTGACCTCAGTGTGACCATTTGCCTAGGGTTGACCAGGGGAAGAGAAGAATTTCTTGATCCCTACTCTTTTACAGTACTTTCCTAAGGAAATATTCTTGAATTGGATTCCATTGTCTGAGATGAGGGTGTTTGGAATGCCATACCTTCATATGATGTTCTTTCAGATGGACTGGAAGGTCTTCTTCTCAGTGATTGTGATTATTGGCTCGGCTTATACCCATTTAGAGAAATAATCAATCGCCACAATTAAGTACCGATAGTTGTTTACAGCTCTTGGCAAGGGTCCTACCAAATCGATGCCCTATATTATAATTGGCCAAGGGGAGATGATAGAAGTCAGAGGTTGATGAGGTTGATGGGTAATAGTAGAGAACCTTTGGAACTTATCACATCTCATCACATACGCAGTTTCATCTTTGGCCAAGGTCGGCCATCAGTATCTCTGAGTGATTATCCTCTTAGCCAATGAACTTTTTCCAATGTGACTCAAACAAGAGCCTTCATGCAAATCTTGCAAGATGTATGGAACCTCTAAAGGATGAACGCATATGAGGAGAGGGAGTAGAAATCCCTTTTTTGTACAAAACATCTCCCCCAATACAGAATTTAGTAGCTCTAAACCTCAGCTTCCTCCTTTCCAACTTTGACTCTGGCAGTTCTCCCTCTGATGAATCTGATTAGAGGATCCATCCATGAGGCTCCCATACTCAAATTTAGGCAAGGTATAGAAACCTCTTCCTTTTCGATGGTAGGCTTGAGCAGAATCTCAAGTGGTACTATTCTTCTTATGTTTGTTCTTATTGCTGAGGCCAACCTCACGAGTGAATCATCTTGGCTATTGTCTAGCCGGGGTATCCTCTTTATCTTTACTTCCTTGAAGCTTTCTAGTATCTATCTCACCCTATTCAGGTATCTGGCCATCCTTTCATCTTTGGCTTCATATACCCCCAGGATTTGGTTCACGACTAATCTTGAGTCACTGTGGACTATGATATGGTCGACACTGAGGGCTTTTGCAAAAGAGAGACCTGCTATTAATGCCTCATACTCTTACTCATTATTGGAAACTTTAAAGTTAAACCTCAGTTCATACTCAATATCTATACCATATGGTGCCGACACTATCAGCCCTGCTCCACTTCCATTTTTACAGGACGACCCATAAATGAAGAGGTTCCAGATGGTTTTATTTGAAGAGAAGTTTCCCTATAATAGGGTCCCCTTCTTGAAGAGGTATCTCTCTTCTTCATTCTCAACTATTCTTTGTCTGGTTGTACTTGTCTCAGCCTCGTCCGAAGTTAGGTCGGTGTTTCTCTCTACTGGCTCATCTGCAGCCTCGTGACTCTTCTCAATATCGGCCTCATCCCAGGTAAACTCGGCCATGAAATCTATAAGTGCTTGTCCGTTGATGGCAATCCAAGGTTGATAAACAATATCGTACTCTCCCAACTCGATTTCCTAAGTCATTAGCCTTCTTGACTTCTCAAGCTTATAGAGGACCTATCTGAGTGGGGAATTAGTGAGGACGACCATGGAGTGGGCCTGGAAGTATGGCTTTATTTTCCTAGAAGCATGTATCAAGGCATATGCTAACTTTTCAATTCGAGGGTACTTCTGCTCAGACCCTTGGAGTACTTTGCTATTGAAGTACAATAGTCTCTGCACTCCATCCTCTTCTCTTACTATTGTAGCACAAATGGTTGACTTTGAGATAGCTAAATATACATATAGCTTCTCACCCAGGCGATCCGAGGTAGGACTTAAGCTCTTTAAAAGATTTATCACATTCCTTATTCCATTCAAAGGCTTTTCTAAGAAATTTGAAAAATGGAAGACATTTATCCCTAGCTCTGGAGATAAACCTGTTAAGTGCATCCACTCGTCCGATTAGCCTATGAATATCTTTGATGGTTTTGGGTGTCTTCATTTCCAGCAAAGCCTTGATCTTCTTAGGGTTAGCCTCTATTCCCCTTTGGTTGACGATGAAACCCAAAACATTTCCATTTTTTACCCTAAAGACATATTTGGATGGGTTGAGCTTCATTCTGTACTTGTCCATGGTATCAAAAGTCCTTTTGAGGTCGACCACGTGAGTGTCGGCCTTCAGACTCTTCGTCATCATATTATCCACATAGACTTCCATGGTTTTGCCAATATGATCCTCGAACATCTTATTTACAAGACGTTGGTAAGTAGCCCTTGCATTCTTTAGTACTAAGGGTATGACCTTATAGCAATAGGTCCCATTGTCTGTGATGAAGGTTGTCTTCTCTGAGTCGTCCGAGTCCATGAAGATCTGATTATACCCGAAATATGCATCTATGAAGCTCATGATCTCATGTCCTGCTGTGGTATCCACCATCTGATCTATACGAGGCAGGGAAAAACTGTCCTTTGGGCAAGACTTGTTTAAATCGATAAAGTCTATACACATCCTCCACTTCCCATTAGCTTTAGGCACTATAATAGCATTAGACAGCCACTCATGGTACATAACTTCTCTAATAAACTCGACCTCTTCAAGCTTTCGAACCTTATCTTTGATGACTTCGTACTTCTATCTTGAGTATATCCTCCTTCTCTTCTTAATGGGCTTGGCATCCTCTACAACATTGAGTTTATAACACATAATCTCAGGATCAATACCTGGCATGTCTATATGGCTCCACGTAAAGATACTATGTTTGTTCCTTAACATCTTCACTATCTCCTCCTTGATCTCAATCTTTAGGGCTTTGCTGACTTGGATGGCTTTTTTTGGCTCGTCCTCATTGAGGACAATGGATTCTACCTCCTCCGCAGCCTCTCCATTTTTTAGCTTTATTTCATCTCTAGGATCAAGGGTGTAAATGTTGTAAGTGGTTATTTCCCTCTTATGATCCTCTCTCTCTTTTGTAGAGTTGAAGTAGCATTCACGCACCGATATTTGGTCACCTTGCACTTCCCCTATAGGGGGCGGGAATTTTAACATCTGATGGACCGTTAAAGGCACGGCCTCAAATTCCTTGAGAGCTGAGAAGACATTTTCATCCATCATAAAGAAATTAATTTTTCTGGTCAACCTCTTAAGCCATTCATCTCCCATTCTCACATCCATTTCATACATTCCCAATGGATGGACCTTCTCCTCGCTGAAGCCAATCAAGGGGTGATGATAAGGGACAATCCTTGCTCAGTTGAGACCCAAACTCTTAAAATAGGGCCAAAACATAACGTCTGTAGAACTCCCCTCATTAACAAGAATCCTCTGAACCTCACATCCGTGCACCCTTGTGGTGATGAGTAGAGGGTCATCGTGAGGGGCTATGATACCCTTGAAATCAAGTCGCGTGAAGCCGACTACAAGGGTTTCCATGTCTACCTTCTTTCTTTTCTCAAGTTTGACCCCTGTTAAAGCCAAGTTCACAACCTCAGTTTTGGTCACTTCTTTGGCCTCTGCCATATGAGCCTTGTAATCAGCTACCTCTCTACAACCCCCTGCCAGTCCCCCACAGATGGTGCTTACACCAAAAGAGATAATGTTGACTCTCTTTACTGGGACATTATCATCCTTTGGTGGGAGGTCAGGATCATCATCGTCATCATCTGAGGCATCATCTTTCCTGGCAGGGGTGTCTTCCCGGCATTTATCATTTCTTTTCTTTCTGGGGTTGGCTTGACCATTCTTTAAAGCTTTTGCATCCACGTACTTTCTCAGGTTTCCAGACTTCGGTATTTTTTTTCAATCTCGTCCTTCAGGGTAAAACATTTGTCAGTTAGATGGTCATGATCTTGATGGAACTCGCACCATAAATTATTATTTCTCTTATGTGGAGGGGCCCTCAACTTCTCTGGCCATCTCATAGATCTATCATTCTTTTTCTCGTTGAGGATGTGTTCACAGCTCACAGTCAAAGGAGTATAGCATGCAAACTTATCATCGGTTGACCTCTTCTTTCCATCTTTCTTTCTTTAGAATTTCCCACTGCCACTTCCATTCTCATCCTTATATTTCGTAGCCATTTCTTCCTCTGTTTTCATTAACTTTCCAACTATTTCTAACAGCTTGGTTATAGAGTTGGGAGGGTCTTTAGCAAGTTTCCAGAGTAGCATTAACTTCTGAAATCCTCCAATGAGGGTTTTCATGGCTATACTCTCTTCATAGTCCTCTACCTCTAGCTTTTCCTTGTTGAACCTTGCGATATAGTCTCTGAGGCTTTCATTCTTACCTTTCTTTACATAAAACAAATGGGTCATCTTCTTCTGAGGCCTTACCCCAAAGAAGAAGTGGTGAATAAACTGCTCGGCCAAACCTTTAAAACTCTCATTTAAATTTTTAGGAAGAGAAGTGAACCAGATATGTGTAGCCCCAGTTAGAGTACTTGAGAAAGCTCGGCACCTCATCTCATCAGAGGTTGAATAAATGTCTTCTGCAGACTGATACATTTCAATATGATGGAATGGGTTGGTACTTCCATCGTACTTGGGAGACACCACTGGAGGTTTAAATTTGGCAGGGGTTGTGAAGTTGATAATCCTTGCCACAAATGGTGAACCCTCTGAGTACCCCCTCTGTAATGGGTCTCAGCTTTTTATGAGATCCCCTATCTTCTCTTCCAGCCTTTGAATAGAGTTGTTCCAGGGCTTAGCAACATGGTCCTGGACGAGGTTGTCCCCATCCACCTCCAAAGAGTGGGCTGAGGGTTCCCCAGCTGCTGTACATCATCGATTGTTGACCTCCCCCTGACCACAATCTCGGCCATATGGGGGTCGACCAAGATGAGGCTGACAGTTGCCTCGCTCTCTTCATGAGCCAGCGATGCTTCTTGACCTGGACAGCCTTTCTCGCAGGTCATTAACTGGGCCAAGTCTTTCGAAGGTCGACCCTCTACTTAACCTATCAAAAGTTGAACCTCTTTGACGAGCATCGTTGTCTCATCTTTCACCTTGACATCGGCTTTGCTGGATAGGACATACAGTGTTGTTTGAGACCTCATATGGCTCCCAACAGTCAGCTGGAGAGTCGTCTGCCTCTATATCGTCATACCTATCCTTCAGGCAATCATTTCCTTGCCTCATTAGGTGTAAATACCTAGGGTCAGCAACATCCCTTCACTATTAAGGAGGAGGTAGGTCTTTTCGCGGTGCCCGGGGTGGTCCTCTGGCCTCATGTTATCCCTGAGCAACTGCCGTAGTAATCATTTCCGGCGAGACCCTGGGTGTTCTCATCAACATATTCTGGCTGAGTTGAGCAAATTGCTCCTGCATCGCTTGTTGAGTAGCGGCTAAGGACTTCAAGGCTATCGCCACCTCAGACATCTCGGATTGGGGCGGCTCTTGGATAGAACTGGGCCCTACAATACCAGATGGTGGAGGTAGTAACTCTGGTGCCATGTTAGAAGACTAGAGATCTTGATACCTTTAAGGATCTCTTTCAATGGTGAAACAGATCCACGCGATGGGGGAGGACTGGTGCACCACCAGAGTCTCCGATGAGGCCAAGCTTAAAGAAGGAAGAGATATAGCTTCTCGTTCCCACATACGGCGCCAACATGATGATGCTGTAAATAGCACCACCAGTATGAGATGTTGATAAGCTCAAGCTAGCAATAACAATGATAATGCTGTAAACATCACCACCAGTATGAGGTGTTGATAAGCTCAAGCTAGCAATAACAATGGCAGCACAAGAGTAAATATCTTAATAGAAGGAGGTGAGGAGAAGCACTAGTATATAAGTGGTTCAGCCAATTTGGCTTACGTCCATTGTGGGTGGGTGCGCAAGTTTCACTATAATGAGGGCACTAATGGCCTGTGATACAATCTCTCACTTTCTCTCTCTACTGTGTATAAAAACAGAGCTTTGGCAAGGGTTGTAAATGTTGATCCCTTTCCAAGGTAGGAGAAGACATGTATTTATAGTGCTTCAGTGTACCCCCCAAGCATTCCATGAGCATGTGTGTGTCGAATACACTAATCATAGATGGACACCTGGTTGTGCCACATGTAAGGCATGATGACCAAATATTCCCTCACGTGAGGGGAATGATTTGGTTATAATTGATTTGCACATGTGTTCCAAGTCTTCCATGTACTTGCGTGTGCTTAGACTTGTGGCATCATCTGATGGAACCTCGGCCTAGCCGAGTATAATGTTGGGAAGTCTGATAGTTGCTTTGTCCTGCTAATCATAAGTATAACCTCAGCCTGAATGTTTAGCCGAGGTTCGGTGTGAGGTTGGATCCAGTGTCGGCAGCTGCCTATCCGAGGTTGATCCCATAAGGTGTTGACGATAGTAGCTTGAACCCATAAGAGGTTGTAGTCCTTGGCTACTACAAAGTTGAGGTTGTATAATGTGGAGCCGATCTTGAGGAGGATGACCTTTTTTATTGTTGTTGCGTGCTTCTGGAACCTCGGCTGTGAGGTAAGCCGAGGTTGGTGACCCCGAGTACAAGGGTACACTTTGGGCATATCACACAGGGATGCCAATCTTGATGATTCTATCCATGGATGTGTAGCTGCAGCACTTGTAGAGGCTTACAGGAGTTGCGTTAGACGCTTCAACTTATTCATTCAAGAAAGAATCTCTTTGAGTATTTCATTTGGGTGTGTTGCCCCTCAGACTATTTAGTTTTTCAATTTATGAGAATGTATTCGGATTCAGTTTTATTTAATTCAGATTGTAGTTGGATTATTTTGTATTAGGAACCGATAGTTTATTCGATCTTATTTATTTTTATATTTGTCGTGTGATTGTTCAGATTATTATTTGTGTGGATGGTTTGGTTAATTTAATATATTTTTTTACATGTTGTTATAATAATGAAAGATACAAAATTTCACCAGCTTAATTTAACATAGGTGGTTAGTAATTAAAAAGTTTTTCGACAGTGTTGCTAAGAATGAACCATATGAGATTCATGATTATTTTGATAAAGGACTGATCACACGTGATTAAAATAGGCGGGATGTCACATACTTTCCTTTCATTTGCTTAATAAATTTTGTTTCATACATATTAGTGTTATTATCATATTCTTATCTTGTTTTATTCATTTCCACATTAATCCCACTATTATTATTATTATTATCATTATTATATATATATATATATATTTCTTCAAGTTTATTTTTATAAACCAAAAAACCTAAAAAATAGGGTTTACACGATAATTTCCAATTTAGATTTATCTCACTTTTTGTCACACTTTCACCATGTTTCACTTACTTATTTCATAAATAAAAATATACTCTAGATCCGGATTATGAGTTAGACCCTAGCTTTAGCCTTATTACGATTTATATGAACTTTGATGCAATTTTTGGCTACTTAGGTATCTTAAAATTATTTTGGAATTCAAGTCCTTTCTTACTAGTTTTATTTAGTCTACATCCATATATTAGCATTTTATCCATATAGTTATCATGTTTTGGTCATGTAGTTTGATTTAGATGGTCTCGAGCTCGAGACATGGGAGCAGCCTTTCCATATATTGGGATAAGGCTAACCGACTTCCGCCTCTCCCAGCCCTGCAGCTAAGAGGGAGCCTTGTGTACTGGATACGACGTTTATATAGGCGCATTTACTTTTCTACAATGACACTACAATTTTGAGGCGTCGCTCACACTTTATCCATCTCTATACATTTTTGTTGCTATTTTATAAGTGTTTAGTTATTTTATCTCATTAAAAGGATTCATTCCCATATTTTTCATGATGTGGATATGATGATTTCATTCCTCACACACTTGCACATGCATTCATGTTTTCACTTTCCACACGACACATTTTTACCCATAGACATATGTTCATGCATTTAGGGGAATGAGAACATTTTATATCCCATGAGAAACTGAAAGGGCAGGGTGGGTGTCTAACACCTTCCCACTTCGTAACATAGTCTTTGAGCCCACATATTTTTTGGTTTCGGATGCATTAGTTGTCTTTTATGCTATCTCTTCGGAGGATTTATATATTGTTTGCCTGTTTTGAGAAAAATAGATTGGCGACTCTGGTCGTTACACATTTGCGCACATCACATCACCCATGACTACCCTCTCTATACACACCCGAGCGCGCACAGGAGCGTTGACGCCTTGTCTCGTGGGGGTAGAATGACCACAAGTGTCTTTTCTATCTCAAAGAAACTCAAGATCCCTAAGAGAGGTGAATACATCGAGTGTAAGTATTATCTCTTTCTAGAGTTTGTCGAGCATAATGATGTCACAATTACCAAGATTGTATCGGAGAACAATCTGACAAACCCTTTTATGGAGTATAAATCAAAAAATACAATCCAAATGACCCAAATGGTTTGGATCTAGATGAAAGCCAGACCAATAACTTACGAGGAGACATTTCTATAAGAGATAACCTCCAAAGATAACTCCCACGAGCATGGATTTAGGATGAGATTGATATACATCATGCAGCGGCTTAATCAACAGAGCGAATAAGTCTAACATGATTTTGTCTCCTCCTCCTCAATAAATGTAACCTTCACCTAAGGGAAAAGGGTGCATGTAACTTATTGATATCGAATCATGAAAAAGTAATTAAAAAAATAAACATTTTGTGGCTTTAGGTTATTGCTGAACCACATAAATCTTTTTGTTGTGATATTGTTTTACTCTTAGTTTAGCCTTAATAAATTAGATTAATTCGTTATGATTATTTGCACTAAAAATTAGTGTCATCTGTGGGAAATGACTATTTCCCAAAGTAAGTTAAAGCTAACAAGTTATGCAATGTATCACCCTCATAGCACACCTATTCCATCCAATCAACAAGGTGGACTGCCACCACATAGACTCACGTCTGAGATCCACCTGAATAGGAGTTAGGGCACCCCTTATCCATGATACCGCCCACAGGATCAGAACTCTGAACAGAGCAATGAGCAACCCAAATTAACTCAGATATTGTGACTAGTTAACGCTTATGAATAGTGACTCCATCATTAAGAAGAAGCAATGCGCCTTTAAATGGAGGAAAACGTGTGTCGATGCCTAGAAATAATGGAGCGAGAGCTTTAAGGAGATAAACCCAAGCCTCACGGTCGGACACCTAGCCCTCAGGTAAGAAAAACTCTTGGTCGAGGAAATAGTTCACACCATGAGTAGGAGCACTCAGAACACGAGAGTCACCCGACGAGGCAAAATCAGGAGGAGGGATACATCGTAAACATAATATTCAAAATCTAGTATGAAAGGAGATGGACAAACACCCAGTTAATCGCGAGGCTAGATCCACCAAGGAATTGGTCATGAAGGCCCTCATCACTCAGATGTAATCCCTTTTATCCGGGTAAATTGACAAGTTAGAGCCCTAAAGAAGTTTTCAACCCCAAGATTTAAAGTGTAAGATGGAAAAATTGACCCTATTAATCATGTGCGCCAATACAGGCAAGCGATGACCTTATGGAACAACAACGGCACATGGAATGTTGCACAAAAGTAGTTTTAGAGGTTTCCACATAGGTCGATCAAGGATTACAAATCACTTATTGAAGCCTTCACAACTTTCTTTATTATGAGTAGTTATCACCCAAAGAGAATAGATTCTCTCCTCACTACTAGCAAAAAAAACCAGGATATTTTGTCGGATTATGCTAAGTGATACTGGGAAACCTACAATGAAGTAGAAGATTTCTCTGAGTAGGTTTTTGTAACATCATTCAAGATAAGACTACCCCACAATTCCATGTTACACCAGTCCCTCATCAAGAAGATGGCAAACACCATCAATGATCTTATGTCTCACATAAAGAAGGATTCCAAGGTGGAAGATGTGGTCTCCCTCAACCACAGTGATAGTTGTCCTACGAATGCGACCAGGGGGAATGAAAAAGAAAACAACCCCAAGAAGGGGAGAAAGAATATGAACAGAGGAACTAAAAATGGGGATAAGGAGAACCCATCCAAAGCCTTTCAAGTAGTCAATATTATGTTCAAGGAGCCGATCTAAAAGATTTTGACCAAAATCAAAGACCAATAGTTCCTTAAATGGCCAAAGAGGATGGGAGGCGATCCGAGTAAGAGAAATAGAGAACTCAAGTGCGCCTATCACAATGAGAATGGGCATAAAATAGAGAATTGCAATTCCCTCAAATCTCAACTGGAAGAACTAGCCCAAATGGGGCATTTGAATGAGTACATAGAGAAGAAAGGTGACAAGGTCACCTCCAGCACTGACTAAAAGCCAGAAAATGTTTTGGACGGTGAGTTGGGGCACGAATTTACCATTGTCCATGGTGTCTCAAGTTCCAAGAAGATCCAAGGTAACACCGTTCGAATGGAACTCAAAATGGTCACTGCTGTAATGGAGGCCTTCCGAATTGACCCCTCTAAGAGCCCAGTGGGAAAGTGTAGGCGCCCATAGGACATAGATTATAATAAACACATAGTCTCCACGAAGGAAGATTTGATCGAGTTAAAGATTCCACACTATTATGCACTAGTAATCACCCTCAGGATTGCAAATTGGAATATGGATAAGGAACTAGTCGATCAAGGAATGTCCTTTAAAGTCATGTACTTAGAAGTGTTTAACAAGCTCAACCTAAAAATGGAAGACTTGAAGGAAACGACCATCCCTCTGGTCGGCTTCCCTAGAAAGATGACTATTCCGTTAGAAAAGGTGGTCCTACTAGTTCAAAATAGGAACATCTCAAAATTGACTGAGTTTTTGGTGGTAGACATCGAATCTCCCCATCATGCCATCCTTGAGAAAGGGTGGTTGCACGCCATGCAGGTTGTCCCCTTCACCTACCACCAGAAACTTAAATACATCACGAATCGCGGAATAATGGAGATAAGGGGAAATTAGGACGTTGCACGGAGGTGTCTCATTGATTCCATCAGGCCTAAGAAAGAAAAAAATAGAAAGGATGTCGTTCTTAAAGTATCAAAAGACCGATCTACACTATCTAAATATCAACTAAAGCATGAAAGACCAGGGGTGGAAGAAAAAATAATTGACCCCGCAAATAGGGTCATTAAAATATTAGAAAAAGTAGCCTCTGATGAAACTCATCTTGGAAGAAAATTCTTGATCGGCACCAGGTTATTCGAGCAAGAAAGTGAGGAATTGATCTCTCTGTTGAAGGAGAAGCAAAATTTATTTTCCTGATAGCCACATGATATGTCTGGAATTGACCCCAAAGTCATGTGCCACGGGTTTCATATTGATCCAACTTATTCTTCGATCACAAAGAATGCTTACTGAACTACCCCAGAGAAACCAAAAGAAGTAGAAATGGAGGCAGGGAAACTTCGAGAGGGAAGGTCCATCAGAGAATTTCAGTTCTTAAAATGGCTCTTAAAATCGGTGGCAAAAAAAAGAGTTATGGTAACTGGAGAGTGCGTGTGAACTTCAATGATATCAACAAAGCCTATCCAAAGACATATTTCCTCTGCCTAAGATCGATCAGCTAGCCAACGCCACGTTCAATCATGAATGGATGCATACTCAAGGTATCACTAGATCCCTTTGTTCGGCCCTAACCAAGATAAAACTCCATTCCTAACCACCCTAGGACTGTATTGTTACAAGGTTATGCCCTTTGGCCTTAAAAATACAGGAGCCACATACCAACAGTCGATCACAAATATGTTTAAGCAACAACTGGAGGATATCATGAAAGTCTATATTGATGATATTCTCATCAAAATCAAGCTCAAATCTGACCATCTGGTGACATAGCAAAGACCTTTGAGAACCTCGCTACCAGATGAAGATCAATGCGACCAAATGCTACTTTGGGGTTTAGTTCAAAAAGTTCCTGGGGTATTTAGCCAGTAATAGGTGTATTGAGGCCAACGCCGACTAGATAGTAGAAATCAACAACGTCCAGCCGCTAAAGACTGTGCGCGAGATCCAAAAGTTAATAACAATTTTGGAAACTTTTAACAGTTTCATCTCAAAGTCTTTTAAACAATGCTGACCATTTTTACAGTTGTTGAAGAAGGAAAAATGCCTCACATGGAATGAGGAATGCTCAAAGGCCCTTGAAGAAATCAAATCCTACCTGATCAATCCTCCGCTAGTGTCCATACCAAATCAAGAGGATGCTCTTTATCTGTATCTAGTGATTTACTGTCACGTAGTTAGTTCAGCCTTGGTATGCAAGAAGTAAGGGCATCAGGCCTCCATATACTACATAATCAAGACAATCCTGGATGCCCAGAAATGCTACCTCCCACTTGAAAAATTATCCTAATCATTTATCATAGTGTCGCACAAGTTGAAACACTATTTTCAGTCTAATTCAATTATCATCATTATTTTTTTTCCCTCAAAGCCATTCTTCAAAAGGCTGATTTATCTGGACGGATCTCCAAACGGTCAACCAAACTCGGAAGTTTTGATATAAGCTATCAACGAATAACGGTTTGAGTTTACATGAGAAAGAGAGACCGATGATCAAGATATAGCCAATTAGTAAATGAGCCAAGAGATTGGTTAGTCTAAAAAATAGACACTTTATGTTCATCATGCATCTAACTCAAAGAGGTCAGGAGTAGGACTTGTGTTTATTTCCCCAAAAAAATTCATGATAGATCAAGAGGTCAGATATGGCTTTGAAGCTTCTAATAATGAGGTTGAGTATGAAGCTCTCATCGTCGGATTGTGCAAAGTTTACTCGATGGGGGCAAACCATCTTGATATATATTTTGATTCAAAGCTAGTATCCAATGAGGTGACAGGAGACTTCAACGTTGGGGATGAAAGAATTTCAGCATACCTACAGGTCGCCCAAGATTTAATGTCCAAATTCAATTAAGTCCCCCTCAACAGTTCCTTCAAGGGTTTAATAGCCATGATGATGCCTTAGCAGCCTTAGAGTCAGCAGTGGACTCTGATATTAGGAGAACTATTAAAGTGGAGTTCCTTGATAATCCCAACATCACGAAGCCCATGGTCATCCAGAAAGCTCTCATTGTGCAAAAAAGTCTGAGCCAAAATGGATTTTATAACCACCTATCTATAATATGATGTCCTTCAACCCGATAAGAAGCAAGACCTTCAAATCAGGGTAAAGTTGTACATTTTTTCTATTACCTGGAGGCAAACTTTATAGGAGATCTTCCATCGTCCCCTACATGCAATGCGTGCATCCAAATGACATCGACCAAGTTCTATACGAACTTCAAGATAAATTTTACAGAAGTCACACTGAAGGAAGATCCCTATATTTTAGGATGATCAAGGAAGGGTATGCGGAAAGATGCGATCACATATGCAAAAAGTGTGAAAAAAGTCATACATTTTCTCACATGCTCTATCAGTCGGCCAATGATTTGAAGTCACTAACTAATCCATGTTCATTCGTCTAATGGGGTTTTTATATTGTAGGTCTACTCCCAACATAACCAAAAAATTGCAAGCACCTATTGGTCAGCATAGACTACTTCACAAAGTGGATTGAAGCATAACCATTGGAGAACATCAGAGACATTAATATGATTAGATTTCTTATGAAGGAACATTGTAATCATCACAGATAACGGAACACAATTTGAAAGTGGGTCGTTCTTAAGCTTCTGTGACAGCCATAACATCAAGCATCACTTCAGCTCTGTGGCCTACCCTCAGAGCAACGGGCAAACTGAAACCTCCAATAAAATGATGCTCGACGGCATAAAGAAGAGGTTAGAGAAGGAAAATGGGGATTGGGTGAACTAGCTTCCCCACATCCTATAGGCATATCATACTACGCCCAGAAGAACAACTAAGGAAATTCCCTTTACTCTAGCCTATGGGATGAAAGTTATTATCCCTTCGAAAGTTGGTCTGGTGACTATGAAGACCACTATTGTTAAACAAGGTTTGAATGAAGAAATCATAAAGATTAAGATTGACATGGCTGACGAATGAAGGGAGAAGACATTGATAAAATAAGGGAGTGAACCTGTGGAAATTCTAGGTCAAGGACTACGTCCTAGGAAGGTGCTCAGGAGAGCCAAAAAATATTTTGGATGGCAAGTTAGGATCAAACTGGGAAGGACCGAAAAAATTTATCAGGGATGATTTGAAAATTTCCTACCACTTGAAAATAATAAAGGGCAAATAGATGCTTGTGACACTCCGCCTATTTAAATAACAGGTGATTAGTCCTTCATGAAAATAAAACAAGAATCTCATCTGATTCATTATCAGCATCACTGTCAAAAACTTTTTAAATTACTAACCACCTACGTTTTAAATAAATCAGTGCCAAATTTTATATTGTATTAAATAACAACATGTGAAAATAAATATAATCACTAAACCATCCACGCAGTAGTAATATAAATCCATCACAAGATAAATACTGAATAAAATAATACAAAATAAACCATCGGTTCCCAATACAAAAGTCCAAGTAAATATCTAATGAAATAAACTGAGTCCATAAATACAAAGTCTGACAAACTGAATAAAATGAACTAACTGAAGGGGCGACATGCCCAAATGGAATAATTGAACTGCAAACTACTCTAGAAATGAAGTGACTGAAGCGTCTAATCCAAATCATGTAAGCATTCACAAGTGCTACAGCTACGCATCCCTGAAACAGATATTAATCTCAGCGTCCCTGTAGCTGGGCAACTAAAAGGTTTTGAAAATATTTTACAAGACGGGTTAAAGCCCAAGAAAACCTTTTGAAAATATTTAACAAGTAAAATTAGCTATTGATAACACATGTTAGTTCAACGTACACTCCCTAGATTTCCTCGCCTCTCAACTAATGTGCACGCCTAACGTCATCTACCTAGCTATGCTATATATCCCACTCGGTTTCATCAATAACTAGCTAACCATATCCAGTTTAGTGCACCCGTATCGCCCATATAGAACGCTACAGTATACCCTTAATTCTCATTTAGTCCTTAGTTAAATTTCTCTTTAACTACCTTGTACCGCCCATCCAGTACGCTTATCGTAATACTAATAACTAACATTCTCGTATGTTATTATTAAATAATATTTGAAATTTCACGTATGTTATCATTAACCCATTATTATCATTTCACGTATATTATCATTAAACCATTTCATTAAGTTTCTCCACTTAATTCGTTATTAGATATACACTATCTAAGCTAAGTAGATTATTTTATATTTAAATCACTTTTAGATATACACTATCTATCCTCCCTACATTACATACAAGTAGAATAACTATATATATATATATATATATATATATATATATACATCTCCAGCATCCCCGGGCTAAGAACCGCGATGTGAATATGCATACTCTCCTATCAAGTCCATGTACCTCTCGTAATAAATCAAGGACTATCGGTTCGGGTATCACCCTCGAACCATAATCAAATCAACACATATTGGAGGGGATCATAGTTCTAAGCCTTAGGGCTACGCACACACCTAACGCACTCAAATGACCGGTCACACTATCATACACATGAGTAGTGCTAAATCCCTAACTTCTATGTTCTGAGGCACAAGTCTAAAATCCCCCCAGTGGCCTCATCAGGATAAGAATGTCCATGACGCGAAACCTCGTGTGACAGTAGGCAGCGTAGGTATGTTCACACACTTAAGATACCACATACTAGGCATTACATAACCTATTCATATGTCGCATCTAGGCATACACACAACCTATAAATAAAATGCGTACAGGTATACACATAACCTGTAAATATAATTCGTATAGGAATACACACAACCTATAACTATAATTCGCATAGGTATCCACTCAATCTATAATATAATCTGTATAGGTATACACTCGACCTATAATTATCCTTTGTACATAGTATAGATATTTATCTCTTGAACACTTACCGTACTTCTCAATTTGCGATTTTTAACTCTCTATCGTACTTCTCGCGTATTATTCTCTACCCGAAGGGCCCTAGATACCCCTTAAGTTATTTCAGTAATTAAGTCACTCATACTCTACTGGTATACATTATAAATTCACTCAAATTTTCCTCGACTCAATTTCATTCTTTCGAATTCACTAACACTAGTCTTTAAGCCTGATAATCTTAGTCGTAATTCTCTTATTCATTATGTTTCAAAGATGTACCAAAAGTATCCCCGATAATTATTCACAAGTTCTGGGCTTAAATAGAGTAAATTATCAAAATCTAGAAGTCCAAATCGATTCACCCT
This sequence comes from Sambucus nigra, assembly GCA_949130495.1. Taxonomy (NCBI): domain Eukaryota; kingdom Viridiplantae; phylum Streptophyta; class Magnoliopsida; order Dipsacales; family Adoxaceae; genus Sambucus; species Sambucus nigra. The sequence continues at coordinate 355,617,649 of OX422222.1, read as the reverse complement.
TGGGAATAATCGATTCAAAAACTGTCGGTTGTTCTTCTTCTCTTACGCAGTTGCGTTTTCTCCAATTTTCATTACTCAAAACCCCATAATTCTTCACCAAAATCTTAATCAACATTATTAAACATTACATAGATGTATATGGATGATTTCCAATGCAATTATATCATCAAAACATCAAGAATTCTTTCCAAGAACCTATTATAACCTTTAATTCATCAAAACACTATATTTTTCATGTTCTTCCTCTATATTCATCAAAAACCCAGATTACTTTCATGTTTTTAATTTAATCACATCTGATTCCGTGCTAACTACAATACACTGGTCCATTCTACATGCAACCCTATCCCAATTCATGGATTTGTACCCTTAAAACCCCCCAAAACATCAATTTATCATCAAAATACCAATCCTACACTACATGGGTATTATAACCTTTTAGAAACATGAAAGATAAACAGTTGCCTGGAATTATAGGTCTGATCTTCTACAAAAATCTATTAGGGTCGCCTTCCTCTCCTCCCGATCTAAATTTCGATGGTGGTGATGATGCAAAAAGGGTGTGGGAAGCCTTGGAACTCTTATATTCCTCCTCTAATGGACTCTATGTATTTTGGTAGCTTTTAGACCTAACCCCCTTAACATAACTGATGATATAAACCTCTAAAATTCGTAGGTCCTTTTTCCCAAAAATCCAAAAGACCAAAATTCCCCTCTAGGGTGCTGGTTTGGCCTAAAAATGCCCCGGGACCCAATCCAAACTCCGAGTACCCTTTTACGAGTATTTTGACCCTTCTGGACACATTGATGCACTTGAAATGACCATTTGGATTACCCATAATTAAATTATATTTTATTAACAAGTATTTATATTGTTAGTGTTAAGAGATATTACGTAATTAATAATAAGTATATCGAAATATAATTTTCAACTAAGGAGTAAAATTGCAATTATAATTATTGAGTGGAATTAATAAGATTAGGATCCTAGTTAGAATAAGTTTTCCCAGATCCATTGGAAGTCACAACATTATCTCTCCTTAAGGTCCATTTCATAACCTATATATGTGCGTCTAGGGCTCTCTTGGTTGTCACTCTTGAAACTCCAAAAACTTTAGAATAGAGAGAAGAAAAGATAGTTTAAGGTGATGATAAAGAAAGACTCCACCCTCTCATAGTGATTAATCATATAAGGAATACAATAGAAGATCGTGAAGTTACATCGAGCCCCCCGATTTCTCGATTCATCTTCATCGACAATCATTTGTACTAAGCAGAGATCAACTCAAAGAGATTTCATATATTTACCCAAATTCCATCTTGAAGAGTTCTACAATTATTAGCAATCAATTTTTATACTTCAATTTATACGTGAGATCGACAGATATTGGGTTGTTCTCCGATAATTTATTCATAAATGGTGGGCGGATATGGATCATGTGGGGGATGGTTGAGGGGGTATTCTGGAGATGATCATAAATAGTATATTTTATTATAGTATTATCATGTCTCGTTATTCTTTACTTGCTCGGGAGATGGTGGGACACGGTCAACACATTAACCATGGAAAACTTGGGTTTGATCTCTAAGATTTCACCATATTAACGGGCCGAAGATTGGACGAAGTGAGATTATGTCATTCGAGGTAATCCTCAGACCTTTGATTTCACTATATATTATATATATGGCCTTTTCCCAGGAGATATTGAGTCAAGCGTAGTACAATCTGGATATTTTAGTTGACTGAAGAATATCTGAAGGATGATAAGATGCGGGACTTCTTATTTCACTCTTTAGGCCAATTGTTCTTCATGGTTATTCTTTTTCACTTTCCTATCTCCAAGGACCCCTTCTTAAAGTGATAAATAAGTGACAATTCATCACATAGAGGACACTTTAATATTCTCGTTGTCTCCCCAAATTATTACTTTTATTCATTATATTCGACAAGTCACAAAACGACATAGGGAGGACAGTAATATTCATGGTGCACATTGAAAAGGAGGATGTAACAATATCACTCTCCCCGACACGTTAAACAACTTTGGATTCCACCCGAAAATATTTTTTTGAATTTTTTAGGATTTCACAATAGTAACTATTGGTGAATCTAGAGTGAATAAGTAAGACCCCCAGACACTTACCAAAGTATTTGCTATGCTGCATCATGTGACTAATGAAGTGCAAAGTAATTACCTTATGGAAATATTCGAGGATACGAAAACTTAGACTTTTGAAAGTCTATCTAATGTCATGGTAACTCGCAGAAATCCTCTGGGGAATCCATAATGACCGTATAATTTTCATTGATAACTTTCACGAAGAGGATGATATTATTAGACGGGGCTACAGCTGTTATCCATGCATGACTAATTCCTTTTGGATTTAATGAAGAATTTGATAAAAGGGCCACGGTTAAATGTTAACAAAAATAATTATCAAAATGGTACAAGGTACTAAGTACATGGGGTACTTAAGAATCCAATATTTCTTTTAAAGATGTTTTGAATTAATAGTCCAATTTCATTTTGTGGACATGATCAACTAACCAAATTTCACGATGTTGATCAAGTTGTTATATTGATCATTGATTGAGTGTATCGCCAATCTAAAAAAACACATATTAACTACTAGTTTGGGATGAAATTAGTAAATAAAAAGATACTCTGGTACGTACCTTAAAAGCATAAAATAAATATGTGTTTGAACATGTTTCCTGATTATATAAAAACTGTATAAATTAGCCAAATATAAGCTATGATACGAGGCCAAGTCTCAAATAGATTTAACCCTCAGATAGTACCATATTTGTAACTATCTTAATGTTCGTGCAAAGTATGTGAACATCTCCTATTGGAGAGGCATTTTGCTTCTTTCTCACCCCAATCTAATAGCATTGCCCAAATATTAAAGAGGAAACTAGGTAGTATATCTATTTTGCATAAGAATAAGGCTTTTCGAAATGCTCTACATGACTTGTCCCATGTAAGGCTTTTACTTGATCAATTTTGGACCCGGATCCAATTCGTTTATCTAGATTTGGATTATATTTTAAAATTTGATTACCTGTTTACCTGATTATTAAATGGATCGAATATGGATCTAGTATATTATGATATGTTATGGACCTAAACCAGTTAAATATGATATATATATATATATATATATATATATATATATATATACACTATAAATTTATATATATTTAATATAAATATATCTATATTTATATAATAAGTACATCCATTTCTATATAATATGTAAGTATTATATATATAAATATACATTTATTTATTTAATAAATAAAATTAATATATATTTTATTTACACTAATCATATACTATAATAGATTGTAAAATATTTCAATATAAGACTAAAATAAAGAAGTGGGATAAAATAAAAAAATAAACATAAATATTTGACCGTAAATATTTACTGTCTAAAAAAACTTACAGATCACTGTTATTTTTCTATGACAATATATCATTATTGTATTTACTAGTTACGCAATAAATCAGTGTCAATGTTCTTCTTTCTTGTTTTGTATTTTCATAGTATATGTTAATTATAAAATAGATATTATTTTTGTGTTTGATAATAAATATTTGTTAATAGGATATATATTTACTGTCTCAAAAAAATTAATGTAAATCATGTATGTGTAATATTTTTTAACATGGTAAATATTTATTGTATGTATAATTTATTTTCTTTAGAATTTATAGTCGTCATGGATCTTGTTTGATAGATTTTGGTGAGTATATTTCATAAATAGTAATTTTATGAAAAATAGATTTGTAAATCAAAAGTTATAGCCATTTGAAGATTAAAAAATAGGAGGAAAAAAGTTCAACTATAAGGTAACTTCCTCCAATAGTTACGATCGGTTTGTTCAAAAATGGTAGATTTGTCAAATTAAAATCCAAAAAATTGCGAATATGACCTATTTGATGCTAGACTTGTCAATGAGATTTGTTTATGTAAAAAAATTTCAAATGGGACTGGTAAGAACCCCTTTTAATTAAAATAACTTAAATGAATTACAAAATAAAAAATATATATAAATATATTAAAAAAATAACAAAAAACTTATATAAATATACAGCGTGCCAAAAAAAAAAATAACCCACAACAATGTGACAACCCCCCCCCCCCCCCCCCCCCAACAAACCTTTAAATAATTTGTTTAAAGTTTAATGTGTTAACAAAAAAGATACATTACTAATATTTCAAAATTAATTGTTTTGTTTAGTTTTTGTTAAGTTTTTATTTTCAGATATTTATTTGATTTTGTAATTCATTTAAATTACTTAAATTAAAAAAATCCATGTGTCAACAACATTTAACGGATTTACAAACGGTTTTGGACAAAGTCTAATATTTAAATAAAATTGGTCTAAACTCGAATTTTAATAATGCATTAAAGTCAAAAAAATCATTTAAATTTCATCAGTTTTTGCAACAACGTATTAGAGAAGGTTGATTTAATTCATTTTTTAGACAAAACACTATTGTCAAGAGACAAAAAAAGTAACAAATGTGACAGCATTTTGAGATTATCTAAAGTGTTTTGAATAATTCTACTGTAAGATATATTTTATACATGATTCTCAAGATCTTTAAATAGTGTGATAATCACGTCAATAGACATGTGAAAAGAGTAATTTTATTTACCTCCTTTCGACGCTATGGATTCAGTCTTGCTGTTGAAAGTCGTCATCGAGTGTCGCCGGTGTGATCGACTTAGCAATCCTTTAAGGGAGAATTAGGTTTCTCTCTCCTTGCCTATAAACCTTTAGGTGTGTGTTGTAATTAGGATGTCTTGGATGCCCTTTTGATGGAGAAAAGGCATATATTTATAGGTGGAGAGAGGGCCAGAATTCCAAAGGTCAATTAATCTCAACTGTCCATCAAGGTAGAGATTTAATTGGAATTGTAACTCCTTTTTATTCATTATTTCGTGTGGAATACGAACCATTTATACAGGATATAACATGTATTCTTTATTAAAAATGGATTAATAAAGACCACATTTCGGGGAAGGAAATAAACCAAATGTTAATTTAATAATTTCCTTACAGTCTCCCACTTGGTCATTAGGTTAATCCATAAATGTTTTTAATTTAGAATCATAAGGCACTCATGTTATGCTAAATCCTTTAATCATTGGTTTTCATAAGTGCCATGGTTAGTCCAATAGTCAATGGGAGTCATGGCGGTTGCATATCATTATGTAACATGATTCCTTCCATGTACTACATCATTGACAACCTTCTTAACTATACCATAATTAGGAATTTACTTAATGGTCCCATAATGTCTTGAAGAAGACAATTTTCTGTTATAATTCATCCAATTATAATATGTGTACACAATGGAAAACAGAATATAATAGATGTATAAGTCTTATTAAGAGATCAATAAATGTCAAATATAGGCATAATAATTTACAGAAAAGAAATAACTAGGAACTATCTTCAAGACCCATGCTTTCAGTATGTCTCTGAAATGTCTTTGGAGGTAGTTCATTTATAAAAATATCTGCAAGCATGAGATGTGTGCCTGTGTGTTCAATGATAATATTTTCTCTTCTAACATCTTTCTTCAGTGAGAGAGATTTAAGATCCAAGTGTTTGGAACCCTTAGATATCCTATCATGCTTGGAGAAAAATATTAATATGTCATCAACATACAGTACCAAAAAATATGAACTTACTCCCACTGATCTTGAGGTATATACATGGATCAACAATGTTTTGTTTGAAATCGAAGTTAATAATGATTTCATCAAACTTTAGATACCATTGCCTCGAATCTGGTTTAGTCCATATATTGACCTTCGATTATGAAGTTTTCAGGTTGATGCATATAGACTTTCTCTTATAAGTCTCCATTGAGAAAGGCTTTAAACTTTAATTAACACATAGTAAGATTTAAATATTTTACGACATTAAAATAAGATGCTACTGTGGGTAGTCATCACATATTTTAACTTAATACCATTAACGATCGTAATATTTAACGGCATAATTGAGTGATGTTATTGAATTTCGTATGTGTGGATATCCTTGGTTCAAACATGTACAAACACTCATTAATTGTGTATTCAATATATGATTATAGTATACTTGTGGGCAACTAATTAATATATGTTAAATAAACAGATTTAAGCATTATAATGGTAATAAATGGCTAATTTGGAACTTGTAAGCATTCCTTAATTGTTTATTCAACATATGATTATAGTATACATGTGGGAAACTAATTGATATATGTTAAATAAAAAGATTTAAACATTATAATGGTAATAAATGGCTAATTTAGAATGAGTAATAATAACTATCATTGTGGTGATACCTAACTTTAATAATGTAATTGCATTCATTTAATAATTTAATATGAATACTTATGCATATTTTATCATAAAATTCCAAAAGTCATGAAATTACATAATTGTAAAATTCTTGAATAGCATTAAGGTGTACATTTTACAATTTCATAAGTCTAGAATCCCAAAAGCTTAGAATTGTAAAAATTCATTTGTTGATTTAACACATGATTATAGTATACCTGTGGGCAACTAATTGATATGTGTTAAATAAACAGATTCAAATTTCGAGAATTTGAAAAGACATAATTTCTAAGATTCCAAAAGTTTATAAAATTTTGAAAATTACAAAAAAAAATGCATAATTTAAAGAATTCAAAAATGCATGGTAGCATGAATACCAATAGTTGGTAGCACGAATTCAAAAAGTCATAATAGAAGGAATTCTAATACACATAATAGCATGAATTCAAATAAACATATTTCTAAAAGACATGAATTCTAATAGACATAATTGATATGCCCAAAGTGCATCCTCTTACTCAGAGTAACTAACCTCGGCCAGTCTCACAGCCGAGGTGACAGAAGCTTATGACAACCATCATCAAGGTCGTTTCCCATATGCTCGGTTCCTCATACATCAACCTCGGCTAGCCATCAACCGAGGTCAGCAGAGCCTCAGGGGATCAAGTAACTACCAACAGAGTCTTCATCCCGAACCGATGCTGCATTTGTCAGCCAAAGTCATCTATGTCTCATGGGCTCAATCATCTACCAACATCATCATCGACACTAGCCGATGTACAGCTACCTCATACCTAACCTCGGTCAGCCCACCTGGACGAGATCATCATGGATATTTACTTCGAATAAAGAAAGTCGGACTTCACCAAACTTGTACTTGTCCAGGCCGAGGTTGCACCAGTTAGGGACACAGGGCCGAGCATTTACAAGCACATGCAAGTTGGGAACACGTGGACAAAATAAGTTGTAACCGAATCAATCCCCTCACGTGAGGGAATATTGAGGTCATCATTATCTACTTAAGATCATGCTCGGGGGGGTACATTACACCCCCTAAACACTATATGTAAAGGTCATCCTCTACCTTGTAAAAGGATCCTCATTACAAACCCTAGCCAAACTCTGGTGCATTTATAGTAGAGAGAGAAAGTGGAGTGATTGTATTGCCAAGGCCATTAGATCACTCTTCTGATAGTGATACTTACAATCACTTGCACAGTGGACGTAGGCAATTGTCGGACCACTTACGTTCTAGTGTTCTTCTCTTCTCCTCACCTCCTTCTATATATATATATATATATACTCTCTTGTGCTGCCATTGTTATCACTTGCTTGAGCTTGTCAACACCTTACCTAGTGGTGCTATTCACAGCATCATCATTTTGGCATCGTCTGTGGGAACGAGAAGGTTCATCTCTTCCTCTTTTGTTTCTTAACCTCACCGGAGACTTTGGTGGTGAACCAGGCCTCACCCTTCGTGTGAAGATGTTTTACCATTGAAAGAGGTCCTTTAAGGTATTTAAGCTCTCTAACATTTTCATTGCAAGCTCTCAAGTCTTACCATATGGCATCGGAGTTACCACCACCTCCTCCACCATCTGGTGTTGGAGGACCCAGTTCCAGCCAGGTACCACCCCAGTCCGAGATGGATGAGGTGGCAGCAGCCTTGAAATCCTTGGTTGTAACCCAGCAAGTGATACAAGAGAAATTTGTCGAGCTAAGCCAAAATATGATGAGACCACCTGGGGTCTCGTCAGATATGATTACTACGGTAGTTGTTCAGCCTCATCCTGAAGCCAGGGGACCACCCCAGGCATCGCGAAAAGACCAACCTACTCCTCAACGGAGGAGGGATGTTACTGACCCTAGGCGTTTATGTTTGGGGAGGTAAGGAAACCCTTACCCTGAGGATAGGTATGATGAAGTTGGGGCAGAAGATGCTGCAGCAGACTGTTGGGAGACATATAAGGTTTCAAACAACATAATACGTCCTATACAACAGAGCCAAGGTTATGGAGCAAGACGATTCGAGGTTGGTGATGCCCAGTAAAGAGGATCATCTATTGATCGCTTGAGTAGAGGGTCGGCCTTTGAAAGGCTCGACCCAGTTAATGATCTGAGGCAAAGGTTATCCAGGTCGAGAAGTGCAGCTGGCTCATAGAGGGAAGATGGTGAACATCAGCCTTGCCATGGCCGACCCCTACATAGCTGAGACTGTGGCCAAGAGGTCAACAACCAATGTTGTGCAGCAGCTGGGGAACCCTCAGTTCACCCCTTGGAGGTGGCTGGGTATAACCTCGGCCAGGCCGACGTTGTTAAACCATGGAATGACTCCATTCAACGACTGGAAAAGAAGATAGGGAACCTCATAAAAATTTGAGACCCACTACAAAGGGGATTCTCAGAGGGTTCCCCATTTATGACAAGGATTGTAAACTTTCCAAACCCTTCCAAATTCAAACCACCAATGGTGTCTCCCAAGTATGATGGAAGTACCAACCATGTACATCATATTGAGATGTATCAATCTGCAGCAGACATTTATTCAATCCCTGATGAGATGAGGTGCTGAGCTTTCTCAAGCACTTTAATGGAAGCTGCGCATATTTGGTTCACTTCCTTTCCTAAAAATTCTGTGGAGAACTTTAAGGGATTGGCCGAGCGATTTATACACAACTTATGTTTTGGGGTAAGACCTCAAAAGAAGACAACCCATCTGCTCTATGTAAAGAAGGGTAAGAGTGAGAGCCTCAGAGACTACATCGTGAGGTTCAATAAGGAAAAGTTAGAGGTTGAAGATTACGAAGAGAATATAGCTATGACAGCCCTCATTGGAGGACTTCAGAAGGGGAAGTTACTCTGGAATCTTACTGAAGACCCTCCTAAATCTCTGGCCGAGATATTAGCAACAGCTGGAAAGGTCATGAAAGCAGAAGAAGCAATGGAAGCAAAATATGAGGATGAGAATGGAAGTAGCAGTGGGAAATTTCAAAAGAAAAAGGACGGAAAGAAGAGGGTTGCAGACGATAAGTCTGCACACTATACTCCTCTAACTGTGAGCTGCGAACACATCCTCAATGAAATAAAGAATGACAGGTCCTTGAGATGGCCGAAGAAGCTGAAGGCCCCTTTACATAAGAGGAATAAGAACCTATGGTGCGAGTTCCACCAAGATCACGATCATCTGACTGACAAGTGTTTCGCCCTAAAGGATTATATTGAGAAGATGTTGAAGTCTGGAAAGATCAAGAAGTATGTGGATGGTAGAGATTCTAAGGGAGGAAGAGACGACCCTAAAAAGAAGAGAAATGACAGGTGTCGGGAAGATTCCCCTACCAGAAGAGCTGAGGACTCAGATGATGATGATGATGACCTTGGCCTCCCACCAAAATACGACAATGTTCCAATGAAGAAGGTCGGCATGATCTCTTTTGGTGTGAACACCATCTGTGGAGGACTAGAAGGGGGTGGCTCAGAGGTAGCCGACCGCAAAGCTCACGTGGCAGAGACCAAGTCAGTAACCAAAGTAGAGGTTGTGAATTTGGCATCTTCATAGGTAAAACACGAGAAGAGAAAGAAGGTAGATATGGATACTCTCATAGTTGGCTTCTCATGACGTGATTTTAAAGGTATCTTAGCTTTGCACGATGACCTTCTGGTATTCACCACAAGGGTGCATGGATGTGAGGTGCAGAGAATCCTCGTTGATGGGGGAAGTTCCGCAGACATAATGTTCTGGCCCTGTTTTAAGAGCCTGGGCCTCAACGGAGCTAGGCTTGTCCCTTACCATCACCCCTTGATCGACTTCAGTAGAGAAAAGGTTCATCCATTGGGCATGTATGAGATGGATGTAAGAATGGGAGATTAATGGACTAGCAGGTTGACCAGAAAAATTAATTTCTTTGTGATGGATGAAAATGTCTTCTCAGCCTATAGCCTCATCATAGGATGAGTAGCCCTCAAGGAGTTTGAGGCAGTGCCTTCAACGATCCACCAAATGCTAAAAGTCCTGACTCCCTATGGAGTAGGGGAAGTTCAAGGTGACCAAACATCGGTGCGCCAATGCTACTTCAACTCTGAAGAAGAGAGATAGGCTCATAAGAGGGCAACAACCACGTACAACATCGACACACTTAATCCTAGAGACGAGGCAAATCTCAAGAAGGGAGAGACCGTAGAAGAGGTAGAATCCATAGTCCTCAATGAGGATGTGTCAGAAAAAATCATCCAAATCGACAAAGCCCTAAGACCTAAGATCAAGGAAGAGCTAGTGAAGCTTTTGAGGAAGAGACAAAGCGTTTTTGCCTGGATCCATGCAGACATGCCCTGCGTTGACACTGAGATTATGTGCCATAAGCTCAATGTCGCAGAAGATGCTAAGACCATCAAGCAGAGAAGAAGAGTATACTCAATAGAGAAGTATGACGTCATCAGAGAAAAGGTCATAAAGCTTGAAGAAGCCAAGTTCATCAGAGAGGTTATATACCCTGAGTGGTTATCCAACGCCGTCATTGTGCCAAAAGCTAATGGGAAATGGAGGATGTGCGTAGACTTTACCGATTTGAACAAGTCTTGTCCAAAAGATAGTTTTCCCCTGCCTCATATTGATCAGATGGTAGATGCCACAGCTGGACATGATCTCATGAGCTTTATGGATGCTTATTCCGGGTATAATCAGATCTTCATGAACCCGGAAGACTCAAAGAAGATAACGTTCATCACAGATAAGGGGACCTATTACTACAAGGTCATGCCCTTCGGGCTGGAGAATGCAGGGGCTACTTACTAACGTCTTGTAAATAAGATATTTGAGGATCAAATAGGTAAGTTCATGGAAGTGTATGTGAATGACATGCTAACGAAGAGCCTGTAAGGCTGACACTCACGTGGTCGACCTTGAAAAAACTTTTGACACCATGGACAGATACAGGATAAAGCTCAACCCAGCCAAGTGTGTATTCGGGGTAGGAGTAGGAAAGTTTCTGGGATTCATCGTCAATTAGAGGGGAATAGAGGCCAGCCCTGAAAAGATCAAGGACTTGCTAGAAATGAAGACACCCAAATCTATCAAAGACGTTCAAAGGTTAACCAGAAAAGTTGCTGCCCTTAACAGGTTTGTCTCAAGAGCTACAGACAAGTGTCTTCCTTTTTTCAAAGTGCTTAGAAAGTCCTTCGAATGGGATGAGGAATGCGACAAGGCTTTTAAGGAGCTCAAGTCCTACCTCGGGTCCTCTCTACCCCTATCTCGACCCATTCTGGGGGGGAAGTTATATGTGTATCTAGATATCTCATAGTCAGCTATTAGTGCTGCCATAGTAAGAGAAGATAATGGAGTGCAGAGGCCAGTATACTTCAACAGTAAAGATCTTCAAGGGTTTGAACCGAAGTACCCACGGATTGAAAAATTATCCTATGCTCTGATACATGCTTCTAGGAAAAATAAATCCATACTTCCAGGTCTACTCTATAGTTGTCCTCACTGATTCCCCACACAGACAGGTCCTTCATAAGCCTGAGAAGTCAGGCAGGTTGATGACCTGGGCCATCGAGTTGCGGGAGTATGATAAGTTTTATCAACCCCGGGTTGCCATCAAGGGGCAGGCACTCACAAACTTTGTAGCAGAGTTTACCTAGGAAGAGGTTGAGATTGAGATTAGTCAAGAGGCTGAAGATGAACCTGACAGAAACGTCTTCCAAGATTCAGACGAGGTTGAGTCAAGCAAAGCCAGAAAAAGAATGGTTGAGAATGAGGAAGACATGTACCTCTTTAAGCAAGGCACTCTATCGGAGGGAAACTTCTCTTCAAATGAAGTTATTTGGAACCTCTTTCTTGACGGTTCGTCCTGTAAAAATGGAAGTAGAGCTGGGCTGATAGTGTCAGCACCAGATGGTACCGATATCGAATATGCACTGAGGTTTAACTTAAAATCTTCGAATAACGAGTCAGAATATGAGGCATTGATAGCAGGTCTCTCTTTGGCAAAATCCCTTAGTGTTGGCCAACTCCTAGTCCACAGTAAATCAAGGTTAGTCGTCAACCAAATTCTGGGAGTGTATGAGGCCAAAGATGAAAGGATGGACAAATACCTGAAGAGGGTGAGAATGATGCTAGAAATCTTTAAGGAAGTGAAGATGAAGAGGATACCTCATCAAGACAATATTTGAGCCAATGCACTCGCGAGGTTGGCCTCAGCAACAAGGACAGACATAAGAAGAACAGTACCAGTTGAGATTCTTCTCAAGCCAACCATTGAAGAAGAAGAGGTTACCAGAGACTGCTTAAATTTGAATATGGGAGCCTCATAGATGGACCCTCTTATCCGATACATCAGATAAGGAGAACTGCCAGAATTAAAGTTAGAAAGAAGAAAGATGAGGTTCAGGGCTGCCAAGTTCTCAATTCTAGGAGATGTTTTGTATAAGAAGGGGTTCCTACTCCCTCTCCTCAGATGTGTCAACCCTTCAGAGGTTCCACACATCTTGCAAGATGTGCACGAAGGCTCTTATTCAAGTCACATAGGAGGGAGTCCACTGGCTAAGAGGATAATTACTCAGAGGTACTGGTGGCCGACCTTGGCCAAAGATGTAGCTGCTTATGTGAAGAAAAGAAATAAGTGCCAGAGATTCTCCACCATCCCTCATCAACCTATGACGTCAATCATCTCACCTTGGCCATTTACAGTATGGGGTATTGACTTATTAGGACCTTTTCCAAGAGCTGCGAACAACTATTGATTCTTAGTAGTGGTAATTGATTACTTCTCCAAATGGGTAGAGGTTGAGCCAATGATCACAATTATAGAACAGAAGACCTTCCAGTTCATCTGAAAGAACATCATATGCACGTATGGTCTTCCAAACACCTTCATCTCAGACAATGGAACCCATTTCAAGAATTCTTTCTTAGAAAAATACTGTGAAAGAGTGGGGATCAAATAGTTCTTCTCTTCTCTTAGCCGACCCCAGGAAAATGGTCACACCGAGGTCACGAACCGAATAATTCTTGATGGGATAAAGAAGAGGTTGGAGGAGACCAAAGGGATATGGATAGATGAGGTATATTTCGTATTATGGGCCTATAGGACGATAGCAAGGACACCGATGGGAGAGACCCCATTTATGTTAGCCCATAGCTCAGAAGTTGTCATCCCTACGGAGGTAGGACTTCCCACTCATAGAGTTCAGACCTATGACCCTCAGAGGAATGGAGAAGAGAGAAGACTTGATTTGGATTTGATTGAAGAAAGAAGAGAAGATGCAAAGATTAGACAGGCAGCCTACCAGCAGAGAATTGCGAGGTTCTATAACCAAAGGGTGAAATCAAGGCCTATAGTTGTGAGAGACCTAGTCCTAAAGAAGACGTTGCAGAAGGCAAATAAGCTCCACACAAACTGGCATAGTCCTTACAGAGTAGTTGATGAGGTTGTTCCTGGTACCTACCGGCTAGAAAATCTCAAAGGGGAACTTTTCTCCAATCCTTGGAATGTGGACCACTTGAAGAAATATTACATATGATGTTATAATTGTGTTTCTTTATAATACATGCATCATTTCATGAAGACAATGTTAATGAAAAGAGTAATATTGTGTTGATACTTTTTTTATATGCTTAAACATCATTAGTTTGGTGAAAATTATGAGGTGAAACCTCATAGTTTGGTAACCTCGGACCTTAAACATCATTAGTTTGGTAAAAATTATGAGGTAAATGTCATAATTTGGTGACCTCTGACCTTAAACATCATTAGTTTGGTGAAAATTATGAGGGTAAACATCATTATATGGTGACCTCAGACCTTAAACATCATTAGTTTGGTGAAAATTATGAGGTAAACATCATAATTTGGTGATCTCAAACCTTAAACATCATTAGTTTGGTGAAAATTATGAGGGTAAACATCATAATTTGGTGACCTCAAACCTTAAACATCATTAGTTTGGTGAAAATTATGAGGGTAAACATCATTATATAGTGACCTCAGACCTTAAACATCATTAGTTTGGTAAAAAATTTATGAGGGTAAACATCATAATTTGGTGACCTCAGACCTTAAACATTATTAGTTTGGTGAAAATTATGAGGTAAACATCATAATTTGGTGACCTCGGACCTTAAACATCATTAGTTTGATGAAAATTGAGGGCAAACATCATTATATGGTGACCTCGGACCTTAAACATCATTAGTTTGGTGAAAATTATGAGGATAAACGTCATAATTTGGTGACCTCAGACCTTAAACATCATTAGTTTGGTGAAAATTATGAGGGTAAACATCATTATATGGTGACCTCAGACCTTAAACATCATTAGTTTGGTGAAATTTATGAGGTAAACATCATAATATGGTGACCTTAGACCTTAAACAAGAAGAGGTACAGACAAGAAAGGAAATTAAAATTATAACTTAAAAAGCTTCACAAGAAAAGGCCTAAGTCTCTGCAGCTGTAGTCGTGTCTTCATGGTCGATGTTGGTTACATCAGCCCCATCATCCTGAGGATTAACATCTTCATTCTCAGTGACTTCCAATAGAGCAGTCTGAGTAGGAGCAGCATCGGCCTCCTCAACCTTTTGCAAGGCCTGAGCAAACCGGGGGTCACCAAAGCCAAGACCCTCAAAGTCTGAGGCAGTCAGGCTCCCTGACTCTTTTTTTTAGTGGCCAACCATTTTCCAGTTGCTTTCATACCTCTTTCAAGGTATTCAAATCCAAAACTGAAAAATTCATCAGAGACCTTACAGTCTTTGATGATCTTCTCTGCAGTATCTTCTAAAGCAGCCTTGACTACAGCATCCACCTTAGACTGAAGGGCATCATCTTTAGCCTTCAGGGCGGCATCATGATCCTTCTAAAGCTTGGATATGTCATTATCTCTTTGCTTGACAACTTCCTTTAGCTTGTCAACCTCCTTCAGCTCTTCCTTCAAACATTCAACCTCTGCATTCAAAGAGGCTTGAACCTTCTCAGCTTTGTAACCCTTCTTTATGAGGGGCATATTTTTTAAGGTCCAATCAACAAAATGGTGCAAGGACAAGACACCCTGCAATAGAAGGTCAGACATATGGAAATATGAGGTTACACTTGAGCAAATAAATAAAAATAATACCTGAATTGATCAGTGGAGAGTAAACTCGACCAGCAACGGGACGTCTAAGGAGCGTAAGAAATGCTTATCCTCTTTAGTGATTACTGTGCTGATAGCATCGACAGCCTTTGAACTATGGCCAATGAGGCTATCACTGATCTTCAACTGAGCAAGGCGAGCATCCAGTGCATCGTCTGCAGAGATGGTAATGGCACGATCCCCTCTCTGAGTCTTGTCCAGCCTCAGATTCTCCGGGTCAGCTGTGGTCTTCCTCTTTTTGGTAACATCGGCATGGGATGTGCCGACATTCTTCTTGGTGGTAGCAGGGGGTGCATTTTTATCGTCCCTCTTTTGTATCAGCTTTATAAGACCTGGAGCGGGTATTTCCCAAAGATCATCTGATACACCTTCAGGGCGCTCTGCAAGAGATAAGTATCTAAGTTAGTAAGTCAGAGATATAAAAAGTACGAGCTATAACTTATGAAAAATGAGACATACAAAGCTCTGTCAAAAAACCACCCCCAGGCCTGTCTGAGAGAGGTAGTAGGGGGTCATCAGACGTTCATATATTACTAGATGACTCTACTCCCCCTGATCACGAAGATCCTCAACTTTTTGGCAGTTATCGTGGCTAAGCCTAGGTCGGCTTTAATAGTAAGTGAGACCTTCCCCCATCTCAGAGGGGTCCTTGGAACCGACATTCTAGCAGCCTCATTTGGACCAAATTCCCATGCCCCGGAGGTAAAGAAATATCAAGGTTTCTAGTTATGGTTTGAAGTCTGGGTAACCAACAGCATTTTCTTCTCTGACTTCCTAACTAAGAAGTGGTAATAGCTAGGGTGGTTTTTGGTATAGGAGGGGATGTAACAACCTATGAAAACCCTAACTGGAAGGTCTGAGTGATGGACAGCCCTCCAAAGGACGATGGCCCCAATCATAACCCTCCAGGCGTTAGGGGATAATTGTGAAGGGGCTAGATTTATGTGGGATAATATGGCTCTGATGGAAGAGTGGATAGGAAGACGAAAGCCCAACTTGAAAATCTGCTCATAAACGCAGATCTCTCCATCTCGGTCGTCAAATGCCCTCTCTCCCCTCAAAGGTTTCCTAAGGTTGATGGAAGATCTTATCGAGTAGAGGTGCCTAAAAGCTAGAAGGTCATACTCACTGATGGAACTCTCAATCTCGGCCTCCTCAGATGTATCTATATCACTCTGCTAACCATCATCATCATCCCCAGCAGCATCGGCCTGAGCAGGTGTAGAGACACCGCTAGGAAACCTATGAGAAAATTTAGCCCCGGTGGTGGCCGACAGAGGAATGGCATCAATGATGGGGGGAATGGCCACACTTGGCCCTATAATTTCAACATCATAAGAATATTGTGAGGTACTAGCACCATGGTGAGACGAGGCACGGCTCGAAACCTTGGCTTCCTTAGGGACCTCATCCTGTCTAGGAGAGTAATCCATAGCCTCTTAAAAAGAGTCTACAGACATGGGGTCTGAGGAGTACGACTCAGACATTGGTGTTGGGTCCATAACAACCTCTGCAGGCACAGCAGGCTCAACTGGCTCGGGGTAGATAACCTTCAGAGGTGGAGGAAAAATGGGTCTAAGAGGAAATGGCTCATCCCTACGAGCTTCCTCTTGGGCTAGTTCTATCTGCCTGATTTTCTCAAATGTCTTTTCACGAAGAGATGGGAACTCTTCTATGAGTTGGTACAAGGGTCTGAGCATAAAAGAGATGACACAACACTTGGATTCAAAACTGTAAACAGATAAACTACTTGAGTTACTCAAACTAAAAGATCAAAAAGGGGGAGTTGAAAGCTGGAATTAATTCTAATAGACATAATTCCTTTATACGTGAATTCTAATAATCATAATAGCTAGAATTCTAATAGACATAATTCTATTAGACATGAATTCAAATAGACATGATTCTAAAAGACATGAATTCTAATAGACATAATTCTTTTAAACATGAATTCTAATAGTCATAATAGATAGAATTCTAATAGATATAATTCTATAAGACGTGAATTCTAATAGTCATAATAGCTGAAATTCTAATAGACACAATTCTATTAGACATGAATTCAAATAGACATAATTCTAAAAGACATGAATTCTAATAGTCATAAGAATCTTAAGAGTCGTGAATACTAAAATCATAAGAATTCTAAGAGTCATGAATACTAAAAATCTAAGAGAAATGAATAAGAATTCTAAGATTCGTGAATACTAAAAATCATAAGAATTCTAAGAGACATGAATAAGAATCATAATTTCCAGTAAGTGTCTAAGCCATAATTTTCAATATATATGTAGTGATCTATACCATAAATTATGGAAAAAAATAGTTTATTTTTCCCAAAATGGAAAAATTTTAGTTATCACTACAATAACATAAATAATATTTTTAGGATCACTCTCCAATTTGCGGAATTGTAAAATCAAATTTTAAACGAGAGTTATAAGCGTTGACATTATTATCAAAAATGGCAAAAACACATTTTTGAAGGTCTAAACGGCGTCAAAACGCAAAACTGGGGTGGTGCCCATTATGAACAATGGGTTTTGTTTATTTCGACGTTTCCAGTTGACCATGTCAGTTTCGAAAATTTTCGATCAAGTTTTGACCTTTCACATTTCGACAGCAACAACATCATTATCTATTTTAATGGAAAATCATATATTCTTAACATCAGCTCTGATACCACATGTAAGATATATTTTATACATGATTTCCAAAATCTTTTTTTTAATATATATGTAGTCTTTAATTGGGATGTCTTGGATGCCCTTTTGATGGAGAAAAGGCATATATTTATAAGTGGAGAGATGGCCAGAATTCCAAAGATCAATTAATCTCAACTGTCCATCAAGGTAGAGATTTAATTGGAATTTTAACTCCTTTTTATTTCTTATTTCGTGTGGCATACGAACCATTTATACAAAATTTAACATGTATTCTTTATTAAAAACGAATTGATAAAGACCACATTTTTTAAAAAAATCAAAAGTTATTTAATAATTTTCTTACATCTGTACCGACCACTTACATGGCCGGTAATTTTTATATAGAAAAATGATTTTAAATGTTTTAAAAGTGTTTTTTATGGTTTAAACTTCGTTTTATGATGATAAGATCGACATGGAGTTTGACTAATTTGAATCTCTTTGTTAAGAGACGTTTTTATCTGAAAGTCAAAGAAAGTCAAACTTTCGCAAGGTCGCTCGAACGACATTGGATCTCATTCGAACGAGAAACAATGTCGCGCGAACGTCATGCTTAAGTCGTTCGAATGACACGTTTTTCGAGACAGCATTTAAATCCTATTTAAATAGTGTTTGCATCATAATTTCATAAGTGTGCTTTCTGAAAAACAGTTTTACAAACCAGAACCTTGTTTGCACAAGTTTTCTAAGGTTTAAAAGTCTTGAACACATCCTTAGAGTTTGCAAAGATCCGAGTTATCATTCTTATATGTTTAAGTGATCTTGCGGCACCAAAGTTGTTTGTTCTACACATTGAACACAAAAGGTTTTTGCGGTGAAGAAGCGATGGACATCGTGTTCGACATCGTAGACGTATCAAAGCCATATCGGAGGACACCGAGACATACGTAGACGCGTGTGTTGTGGACAGAGATCGTAGAAGACGGAATTTCTGCGTGGGCACTATTGAAGAACGGTTGAAGATCATAAGGAGCGTCAAGACCCGTGGGGATCGAGTCTTAGTGTAAGGCTAATCTGTCTTTGTAAAACCATTGTTCATAGTGATTGTCTGGCTTGGGTCGTCCGAGGTTGTTTTCCCGTTTTGGGTTTTTTCCTCGTACATTTGGCATTGTGAGTATTCTTTACTTTACTTTACTTGCTTTAATCACTAGATGCATGTTTAGGATTAATCAAGATAAAATTGGTTTAAAGTGAGAATTGGGATTTCACAACTTGGTTTGGTGCATAATTAAAAGTTGGATCTTTTTCGAAGAAAAATTGGTTTTGTTTAAAACACACACATCGGGCCTCTCACAACTTTACAAATTGGTATCAGAGCTAGAAAACATTTTTATTTGTTTTGTGATCCCGTGTGTTTTCAACGATGAATTCTGGATATAATGAATTTTCTCGAACTCCTATTTTTTATGGCACTAATTACACTTATTGGAAGCTGAGAATGAGATGTTCTTTAAAATCTATTGATGAGAGAGTTTGGCTTGCAGTTGAAAAAGGTTGGACACCCCCAATGACTATTGTAGGTGAGGTCACTAGTTTAAAGCCTGTTGAGTCATGGACCGAAACTGAACAAAGACTTGCACAATATAATTCTAAAGGTCTGCGCGTTATCTCTTCACATGTCACACAGGAAGAATATAATAGAATTATGACTTGTGAAACATCAAAAGAGGCTTGGGATATTTTGGCAATCACTCACGAGGGCACTAGCACGGTTAGGGCGTCAAAACTTCAAAATCTCACTACACAGTTTGAGACCATTAGGATGTTAGAAAGTGAGACCTTTGATGAGTTTTATGCTAGGTTGTCCAATATTGTCAACTCGTCGTTTAACCTAGGTGGGAAAATTCCCGACAACCGTGTCATTAAGAAAATCCTTAGGTCGTTACCTAGTAGGTTTGATGCGAAAGTGACCATTTTAAACTCCTTGGGTAGGTTAGAGTCAATAAAACTAGAAGAGATTGTAGGTGACTTACAAACCTATGAAATCGACATGATTACCTCCAAGCAAGTGCCTAACAAAGAAAAGGGTATTGCTTTGAAAACCCATAAGGAGGAAATTAAAGTTTCGGATTCCGATTCCGATTCCGATTTCGATTTTGAGGATGTTGCTTTGTTGGCAAAGAAATTTAAAAAATTTATTAAGTTTCAAAAGCAATCGAAAGATGCCAAGAAATTTGAAAAATTCAAGAACAACAAAGTAGATCCCACCTCTAAGGAGAAGCTTGAAAAGCCTAAGATAGATGAGTCGGATAAGTGTTTTGGGTGTGAGGGGTACGGTCACAAAGTTAAGGAGTGTCCCACTAGACTTAAGAAATAGGGCAAGCAACCCGTTGTCTATAATGCCACCTTAAGTGATAGTGAACCGGAAGAGGGAGAGAGTTCCCCCATTGAGCGTAACTTTATTGCGTTTATGACATGTCATGTGAGCGACGATGACAATACTCATGTGAATGACACTTCCGAGGAGGTTTTGAGTGTATCCCATGTTAGTGAGGGTGAAGAGAGTGACGAGGAGGAGATTGATGTGAAAGAATTGCAAAATGCGTTTAATGAGTTGTATGCCGAAACGGTGAAGGTGAAAAAGACTAACTCAAAATTGCAATCTAAGTTGAATGAGCGTGCCATAGAAAATAATGATAGTTTGATTGAGGATCTTAGGGAACGAGAGAAGAAGTTTACGGAGAAACTAGAGTTTGTGGAGAAAGAGAGAGATAATCTCCGTGGTTTGATGGAGTCCTTGAAAAAGGAGATTTTAGAATTTGAGGAGACTAGGCGTTTACTCGAATCTAGGATTCTTGAGTTGGAGGAGAGATTGAAAGACTCGTCTAGAGTCAAGTTTGATTTAGAGGTTAGGTCGGAGAAGTTAGATAAGATCCTAGGCACCGTCCAAATTAAGGAAGATAGGGGTGGTATAGGTTTTGTTGAGAGAGTTGTTCCCATTCCCCCCGCACGTGGGAGAAACACTAGGATGGTTAGAAAAGGTCCACATAAAGGTAATCATTCCCACCACTGCTACTCTTGCTCGTTTTGTGGTAGGAAAGGTCACCTTAGGCGTTATTGTTACAACCTTAGACAAGCTCCTAGGAAGTTTAAGAATAAAGTACCCCGGTTACCCAAACCCCCATGCGTCGTTTTACACCTACTTGGGTTAGGAAATCGGATTTAGTGACTTTAGGAATTAAACTTCATGATTCTCATTTGGGTGCACTTGATTCTTCCCATGCTAAATCTAAAGGATGATAGTGTTGCCATGTTTGTCATTTGCTAGTTTACTTCATGATATATTCATTGCTAGTATTATGACATATGTATCATTTTGTATTATAGTTTTCATTTGTTTGAGTCTTATTTGAAAAATACAAAAAGATTTTGTTTTTTGAGAAAACTTTTGAAAATCCAAAAAAAAATTGCTTTTCTTTGAGTCAAAATATGTTTGAAAAGTCAAAAAGATTTTCGGTTTTTATTTTTGAGTTTACATGTTTGATGTGGCATATTGGTGTGCTTGGACCCTCCTCCCCCATCGTTTCATTATACATGTGGCTAGGACATTTGGTCATTATTCTCGATGCTTAGAATGATCTTAACCATTGTTTATATGGGGTTATTTCGAAGTTGATATGCATCTTGATTCGACTTTGTATATATGCCAACATCGCACACATGCACGAGTTTATATGGATGTTTGACTTCTCTTGCATATTTGAATTTGGTTAGGCGTTCTTATCTCAATCTTGTCATCTATGCGTAAGTAAACTTAAGGAGAAGTGTGCATGTAATAACCGTTTATCGTGAGGATTTTATAATTAAAAAAAAATGATGAGTGATTCACGGGAAAGGGCTGCGAGAGTTCAAATTTAACTCATCGTGAAAGCCACCATTTAAAAGAGCCCAAAAGAAAAAGAAAAATGCTAAAAAAGGGGAGAATAAGATTTTCTCTAAGTTGAGAATGCTAGAAACCTCAAAAGAACTTGAAAAAGTATGTTTATATGAGGGTGTTTGGTTGGAGAAAATTTAAACGGGTTTGCACATATAATCCTTATGTTGAAACATTGCAATTTGACGCTATTGTTTGTAGAATCGTCAAAATTCTGGATTTGTGTGCATGTAGTATGTTTAGTTCATTAAGCTCACACTTTTATTGTCATATGGCTGTGATAAAGTTTGATGATTTATCGCTATCAATTAGAGCTTCTTGATCATTTTTATGTGTTGGAATTGTGACTCATTTGTTGTAGTTTCACGCCCATTCATTTCATGTCCATGTTTGAGCTCATCGGTACTATGTTTGCACGTAACTCACGTTTTAAATTTTTATGAGCTTTTGCGTTTTGTGTTAAAAGCTTACTGTTTTAGCACTGTTTTGCTTCTGTCAGTCCCTTCCTGGAATTTTTTTGTGGAAATTTTTTCACTGGGCAATACTTTATAATATTTTTGGGAATCTGGGAAATTTTGACAGGTCGAGCAAAGTCGTTCTAACGACATCACATCTCGCATGAACGACTTATGTACTTCGTTCGAGCGATTTCCTCATCTCGTTTGAGCGAAGTCCATGGCTCGTTCGAACGACAGGGTGAAAAATGACTTCTGATTAGTTTGAAGTCCTCTGGCTTAATTTGATATATTTTTGGTACTGCAGGAAGCATTTTTTTTGGATTGATTGGTTTATATGCAGGTCCTTCTATGTTCCAATTTAGTCTTTTGGCATATATGACCGTTTATCACACTTGATTTGATTGGTATAATCTTTGTGTGATTCCTTGGTTTCCTAGCTACTGATTAGTCATCTTTTGATCTTTTTTAGCTGGTTGATTCATGTTTATCTAGCAGTTTTCATTTTTCACAATTGGTATCAACTTGATTTTATTTGGTATCATATTCTCATGCTAGAAATTTCATATTGGTTTATCCTTTCACCGGATTGTCTATTCGAGACAAAAAGGGGGAGATGTATGTGATGTAGGGGGAGATTTGTTGAGCGCTTCTTTATGATATTTGTTTCAAATTGGTAACAAAATGGTATCTAATAATTGCTCACATGTTTCAAATGATATGTTCTTATTGACTATATAAATTGGTTTCATTTGTTCCTCCATACTTCACTGGGTATTTGTTTGTCTGTCTCATGTGTGTAGGTATGCTTCAACGATTCGAGATTTCAAAGTCTACATTACATTTAGACAGTTCATGCTTGTCGGTGCTACATATATTAGTCCATGTCCTGTATCTTTGATTTTGGGTTTATGGGATGGGATTTAGGCGTCATACGGCTTGACAGCCCGGTTAGGCATTTCACTGGTTTAGTTTTGTCCCGGAATAGTCAAAGGGGGAGATTTGTAAGGACATAAATTTTCAATTGAGTCCATGTATTATTTTGACTTAATTCCGTGAGCAAAACTGTGTTTGTAATATGTCATATGGAGAATTTTATTTTGTCACGATCCCACTTGGTTTATGACGTATTGAAGAAATTGAAGACATTGCGGCAAAGCTTCAAAGATTTAATCATGCCGATGTTTATTTGGTGCAAGTTTAATCGTCTTCAAAGTTAATTTCATTCCGAGATCACTCAGGTATGAATGCGTATAATTAATGGTGCTCGGAATTATTTTATAAAAGATAAGGATGTAATTTTTATATAGAAAAATGATTTTAAATGTTTTAAAAGTGTTTTTATGGTTTAAACTTCGTTTTATGATGATAAGTTCGACATAGAGTTTGACTAATTTGAATCTATTTGTTAAGAGACGCTTTTATCTGAAAGTCAAAGAAAGTCAAACTTTCGCAAGGTCGCTCGAACGACATTGGATCTCGTTCGAACGAGACACAATGTCGCGCGAACGACATGCTTAAGTCGTTCGAACGACACATTTTTCAAAGCGGCATTTAAATCCTATTTAAATAGTGTTTGCATCATAATTTTGTAAGTGTGCTTTCTGGAAAACAGTTTTACAAACCAAAACCTTGTTTGCACAAGTTTTCTAAGGTTTAAAAGTCTTGAACACATCCTTAGAGTTTGCAAAGATCCGAGTTATCATTCTTATATGTTTAAGTGATCTTGCGGCACCAAAGTTGTTTATTCTACACATTGAACACAAAAGGGTTTTGCGGTGTAGAAGCGACGGACATCGTGTTCGACATCGTAGACGTATCAAAGCCATATCGGAGGACACCGAGACATACGTAGACGCGTGTGTTGTGGACAGAGATCGTAGAAGACGGAATTTCTGCATGGGCACTATTGAAGAACGGTTGAAGATCAGAAGGAGCGTCAAGACCCGTGGGGATCGAGTCTTAGTGTAAGGTTAATCTGTCTTTATAAAACCATTGTTCATAGTGATTGTCTGGCTTGGGCCGTCCGAGGTTGTTTTCCCGTTTTGGGTTTTTTACTCGTACATCCGTCTTTGTGAGTATTCTTTATTTTACTTTACTTGCTTTAATCACTAGATGCATGTTTAGGATTAATCAAGATAAAATTGGTTTAAAGTGAGAATTGGGATTTCACAACTTGGTTTGGTGCATAATTAAAAGTTGGATCTTTTTCGAAGAAAAATTGGTTTTGTTTAAAATACACACATCGGGCCTCTCACAACTTTACAGCAACAAACACACGTCACCTTATCACCTTATTATTACCTTATCTCTACTACTTAAAAAGATGGAAGTTCCTCTTTAATTGTATAATGATCGGTTTACCCTCTTACATTTTAAAAACCCATTAATACCCTTTTATTTTAATATTCCATACGTTCCCCATTGAATAAACTTTGAATACCCACATTCATTCATTTTAAAAACCCATTAATACTCTTCTATTTTAATATTCCATATGTTCCCCATTGAATAAACTTTTAATACCCACATTCATTCATCATATCTCTCTCCTATTCATTCATGAACACCAACCATCCAAATACATTCATCTTCCAAACCTAGAAATTCATCTTTTCAAATGGCAGCTGAGACCCCAAACATCCAATATGTCTACATAAGTTACTTGTATGCCTATTTAATTGAAAGTCCATCGTTTATTTGCTTCGTTGCTAGCTTTTATTCTGCCAAAATCAAGGTCAATACTCCTAATTTCATCTAAAAAAAATTTATTATGTCTGCAAAGTATGCATTTGTTAAATTTTCTCTCTCATTTGTGATCAGAGTTTGTATTTTCCATTTTCATTGTTTTCATGCTTTTAGAGATGTGTACTTCTTACATATTCTAAATTAAATGTATGCATATAGATATAAACTTTTGGGTATTGAAGATTCTGCCTATTGTTTGGTGTTTTCTTCTAATTCTGGAAACTTCACTAATCATAACAATTCTTTGTAGTTAATAAATTTTTTTATTATTTCCTTAAGGTGGAAGTTCAGTATTGTAGTTAATAATTTTTTTATTATTTTCGCAAGGTGGAAGTTCACTATTTTGGTACTACACATTATGCTTATTGTTTGGGGTTTTCTTCTAATTACGTAAATTTCGCTCATGATAATAATTTTTTTTATTAATTTCGTAAGGTAGAAGTTCAATACTACAATAGTTGATGGCAACAAGACAAGTACTTAATTTTATGGTTTATTGTCATTCTTATATAATTTCTATTTACGGAAATTTCATTCACTATAACAATTTTTTTTTCGTAAGGCGAAAGTTCACTACTACATTAGTTGATGGCACTAGGACAACTATTTAATTTTTTGGTTTATTGTCATTCTTATATAATATGATGTTCTTACTCCTTATAGTGGTCGGAATGTAATTTAGTTCATAAGAAATTGCTATCATTTCACTCTTTTGTAAGTAATTGTTAATTGAAATCTTGTAGGATATTGTCAATATTGGTGGTACAAGTTCGAATTGTGAATCTGAGAGTGAAGGAATTTCACTTTTGTTTACGAGATATGTGAAGTACTTAATACCATATTGAAACTCTTTCGTAAAAATTATATTCGAGATGGTCATATATTTCATTTGAAACTTTGTAGGATATTGTCAATATTTCTTGTAGAAGCTTGGACTTTCAATCTCATAACAAAGGAATCTCAATTTTGTTTACGAGGTAATTGCAATTGATTAATGTATGATTGCGATTTTATTTATCATTTTTTATTTAATTTATTGGCCATTATGAAACCCGTTGAAGAAACTAATCTATATAAGATTGTCTTATGTCCAAAAAAATGAAAAAGAAAGTGCAGACCTAACACTGATGATAACACAAACTACGCGTGTATAACAAATTATAGAGTAGAACCAATTAGATACCCAAATCTTTATAAACTATAATAAAGAACATAATTGTTTGGATAAACAAAATTATGTCATTGCAATATACATATTAAACCTTTTGCTATCATTATAAACTTTTCAAACTATTTTCATTATGTCATAATTGATGGCTTCATATATATGGGAGAGTAGATGGATACATATATAGAGAGAATGGGGATGGGTTTGGTATTGGTTTGATAGGTTGCGCGTTATTTTGGGAAGGTGATGGTGTACTGTGAAGCACATATTTAACAATGGGCAAATGACAGCTCTACTAGGAATATTTGAAAGAGAACCAAGAGATGAGTAATTATAGCATGGGAAATACGAGAGAGGAACCAAAAAAATGAGATCCAATTTCGAAAATTTACTTGAATAATCTGGGGAGGAAATTCAAATTTGTGGAATTTGAAATTATAATTGATGAAATTATTGGTTTTTATGGTTTTATATATTTGGGAGAAATTTTAATTGAAGATGCTTTAGTACGTAATTAGGATCGGCCCTAGGTAATAGATGACTGGAAAACTAGGTTGGTACAAAAGTGAACTCTTAGCTTAACCATCCAACCCCGGAAAGGCAATCAAAAATTATGCCTGGACAGATCTTAGGATCTAAGGGGACCAGGCCCAGTCCAAAATGACATTGGCTCAAGAGTTAAGAGAAAATACTCACTCAATGACTGGACCTGTGCAGTAGGGGCTAACCATTTTGAACTCCAAACTCATACCCGGGGGCAAGGTCGAAATAAAGACGTATAAGAGTAGATCAGTGCTTTCAAATTGATGCCATCTTGATTTATTTTTTTTGTCCTTTTATTTCTTGTTTTTCCCACATAAAGTGAATGAAATAAAAAGATAAAGTGGGTGTAAAACGAATTTAGGGTGCGAATGCCAATGTTTGTATGGTACTATCTAATTCTTTCACATTGATGTCTGAACAAACACAAATCTTTCGAATTGTTGTCATTTTGATTTTTTATCTTTCTTAAAAGTATACAATCAGGAAGAATGTCATATTTGACGTTGCTTTCATAGATATGCTATGTTTCGAATTTTCTTCTGATTTTTTTTATTTGATGATTCAACCATCCCATATGTTGAGTGAATTTGAAAGAACCTTTCAAATCATACATTTTTGGATCTGCACAAAGAGATAAGTTGAGTTAGTTTCGCAAGTGAGAGGTAAAACGCAAACTTCAAGAATTCAAATTAGTGACATATCTGCCATACTTATGGAGGTATGCTATTTAAATATTATGATCATTTTATGATTTTGGCAGCGTATATTTAAAAAGTGGGTTCATGAATTATGCATATGTTTGTTCAAAGAAATTTGAGGGCAATTTTTATTTTTGTTTATATTTCTTATTTTTTTAATTCATTTGACTTTTGTTGGTCAGTGAATATTTTGCACTCTCTTAGGCATGTTAATGGAGAATCAAGTGGTGCAGATCTCATAATCATGCGCGATGGCTAAAGATTTTGGAGATTCACATACGGTTTTAAGGTAATGTTATTAAAGCTTTGGCAATGGGCCTTACAAATTTCGAAGATTCACATATGGTTTTAAGGTTATGTTATTAAGATTGTGATAATGGGCCTTAGTTAGAGTTGGGGACCAATTACGAATTTGAATTTAACTTTTTTGAGCAGGTGATAGAATTAATTTATAGTTTTACTTAGACAAATCTTATTTTTATTTTTTGTCATTGGCATTAGTCTAATAATATACGGCCAAAGTATTATGTACGAGCTTGCTACTCAAGTGAACATGTAGTGGGTTCATTCTTATGAGTTTTCATTCTTGAGTTGTATAATGAGATAATGATTGTGATTATACATAATCTACATGTTTCTCTGGACAATTGATTTTAGACCACTTAATCTTTGCATCTTATTTAGTTTGTTTGGTATTAAAATGAATATTACATTGTAGTAATATCTTATTGGAAATTCTACTTTTATTTGTACAATATATATATAAATAAATAGATTTAACATATGAAAAATGTGAGGTTAACAAGACGTTCTTTATTGCAATACGAGCGACGTGCCGTAATTCCGAGGGGAAGCATAATTTCAGTGGCGCATGAATTTTTTTGTTGGCTCAATGTGTGATGTTGTCACGATGACGAAATGTTGTAAACACGTGGCATTATTGTGTTATGAAAACACTATAATATAGTTCCTTTCGTGCCAAGATTAAGAAAAATGTTTTGAAATGCATGGATGGATATTGTTCAATTGATATGACCAATTTGCGGGCTTTATTTATTTGGATCAGCTAACATAATGCTTATACTCCTGCTTTGAATTTTCATACTGTTTTATAGCATTTAATGAGTATACTTAAAGAATTTTTTCCTCAATAACTCTAAACTGATATCATAACATGGATTTCTCTTGATTACAATCTTTTTAATGTATTTACTAATACAACATACCATTGATATGGATTTCTTAGACGGTAATGGATGTCGTTAATTGAAATGCCTTGTTTTCTACTTGCTATACTCAAATTCACTACTTGAATTCATTTGCACGTGCAACACACGTGTGCACACTTAGTTACCATAAAAGCGTGTCTATCCCATTTTCTAATTATAAAAGGAAAATACTTTGAGTTCCAAATAACTCCCTCAAATCCTACGTGGACATCACATGATTCTTCTACTTGTTTATCATCTATTGACACAAAGCTCAAGATTTTATTCTTTTCTGGTCAGATAAGGTCTCACACTATCTTTCGGTGAAGGTTCAATTTACAACTACCTGATGATTTGGGTAAAGAAAAGCAAGCTTTTGGCTGGCGCACTGATTGAAAAGGCATTTGTGTCATTTCAACTTCGAATCCTCTTGTGGTGAGCGCGTGGAAGTATTGATTCCCACAAGTACATTAAAAGTTAGATACTTATTTTTAACATAAAAATCTTGAGATTTTCTCTTATTTTCAACTAAACAGAATCCAGTATATGACTGTGTCATGGAACCTGGAGTTTGTCTAATAAGTTGGTACCAAAAGCATAGCCATGAAATTTATGTATCCGCATAGAAAGCTTGTGTCATTGTCAATTAGCAATTAAATTTATTCTTCGACACATGATTTTTAAGGGGTGGTTTGGTAACACTAATTTTTCATGAAAAATACAGCATATGGAATCGTTTTTCATCTTTTGAATGTTCGATAAATAAAATTTTCTATGGAATTAATTTCTTTAAAACAAGTCACCTAATCACTTTTCTCACAAAACGCTGGAATTAAAAAACTTCCTCCCACCTTGTTATTCATTTTCCACGAAAAAGTATTCTACAGTAAAAAAAATGAAAAAAAAATCCAAAAAATGAATAAAAACCCAAATAATGAAAAAATACAAAAAGTGAATAAAAAAATAAAAAATAAATATTAACCCCAGAATTAATTTAAAATTTTATTAAAAAGTCAGAAATATATTAATTAAGAAAACAAATAACAGAAAATTAAAAAACAGAAATAAAACCAAAAATAATGAAAAAAAATACAGAAAATGAATAAAAAACAAAAATAAATATTAACCCCTTAATTAATTTTTAAAAAACCCAGAAATTTATTAAAAAGTCTGAAATTTATTTATTAAGAAAACAAATAACAGAAAATTAAAAAAACGCCCAGAAAATTTAAAAAAAAAACAGAAAAAAATAAAATACAAAAATAATGAAAAAAATACAAAAAATGAATAACAAACAGAAAATATATAATAACCCCATAATTAATTTAAAAAAACACCCAAAAATTTATTAAAAAGTCAGAAAATTATTAATTAAGAAAAAAATAACAGAAAATAAAAAAAAGCTCAAAAAATAAATAAAGGAAATCAATAAAAACCCAAAAATAATGAAAAAAAATACAGAAAATGAATTAAAACAATAGAAAATAAATATTAACCCCATAATTAATTTTAAAAACACCATAAATTTATTAAAAAGTCAAAAATTTATTAATTACGAAAAAATAACTGAAAATTAAAAAAAAAAAGGAAATCAATAAAAACCCAAAATGATGAAAAAAATTACAGAAAATGAATAAAAAATAAAAAATAGATATTAACCCCAAAATTAATTTATAAAAACACCTAGAAATTTAATAAAGAGTCAGAAATTTATTAATTAAGAAAAAAATAACAGAAAATTAAAAAAAAAAAAGGAAATGAATAAGAACCCAAAAATAATGAAAAAAAATGAGTAAAAATTGAATATAAATATTAATCCATAATTAATTTTAAAAAACACCCAGAAATTTTTCAAAAAGTCAAAAATTTATTAATTAAGAAACAAAAAACAGAAAATTAAAAAAAAAATGCTCAGAAAATACAAAAAAAAGTACAAATGAATAAAAACCCATAAATTATGGAAAAAAATATAGAAAATGAATAAAAAAATAGAAAATAGATATTAATCGCAGAATTAATTTTCAAAAACACCCAGAAATTTAGTAAAAAGTCTGGAATTTATTAATTAAGAAAAAAATGAGAAAATAATAAAAAAATGCTCAGAAAATTAGAAAAGCATAAATGAATAAAAACCCAAAAATAGTGACAAAAAATACATAAAACAAATATTAACCCCAGAATTAATTTAAAAAACACCCACAAATATATTAAAAAGTCAAAATTTTATTAATTAAGAAAAAATAACAGAAAATAAAAAATGCTCAAAAAATTAAAAAAAATGGAAATGAATAAAAACCCTAGAAAACTAGTAAAAACAAATATTAGAAAAAAATTAGAAAAACAAGAGAAAATTGAAAAAAGAAAAAGAAAATAATAACAGATCTAGCGACAAAGGGGGACGAAACAGTTGGGGGGGGGGGGGGGGTTGGTTTTTATTCTTTTTCTGTTTTTTCTTAATACTCTTAATACATTTTTCTGGGTTTATCTATTTATTTTTTTATATTTGTTTTTTTTAAATTCATTATGGGGTTAATATATATTATCTGATTTTTTATTCAGTTTCTTTATTATTATTATTTTTTTAATTTTATTTATTTTTGTGCTTTTTTAATTTTTCGGGTTATTTTTATTAATTTTCTGGAATTTTTATTATCTTTCCAGCATGAATGGTGTGGGGGTGGGGATGGAGTGAACGCCAATAATGCGGACTTCTAAAAAAAAAAGAGTATTAAATAAATGAATGTTTGAAGACTTCGGTGTTTAAAACCAAATTATTTCGATTTTAGAGTAATAAAATTACTTGTGGGGAGCTAGGTGTAAACAGCCCTTTATAATATGAGAATAAAGGCAGGAGCTCTAAAGTGGGCATCCGTCCTTTTCGGACAAACTAAAAGTGATGCCTTAAAATGCGTTTTTGGTTGAAAATTGGAATACAATCATGTGAAATGGGTGTATATGCTTGACATCAAGAGAATAGGATATCACCTAACTAAACAAAATGACAAAACTTTCACACTTTACAGGAGGAACAATCTTAGTTGTTGGAGCAATAGTGAATATCACGTAAAACTAAAATAATTGTAAAAGTCATGTTCAAACATTTGATGTTATGATTCTCATACAATTTATTTAACATTTTTTGTTGCGTCTATGTTACGTTCCTTCATGAAATTTAAACTGATCCGATGTATAACAAAGGACGAACGTCAGCTAAAGAGCCGTGCTCATTGAATATTTAGAAAATTAAGATAAAGGTCATGTTCCTTCCCATATTTGAATTTTTAGGACAATGTTTTTCAATTTTATAAATCTAACCCCTGTTGTACAATTGCATTTATTTGTTTGATCCCTTTAGAGTTGGGAGTTTATTTTTTTAGTCCGCGCCAGCAGCACTATTTTTCACAATTTCTCATGGTGATTTTATACACAGGGACTAAATTTATAAAATTATTTGGAGTGCTCTATTTTTATACACTTTGAGGATTACGAGGGCCTTTCCCCAAAACCCCCTTAATAAATACTTCATATTCTACCTAGTTTAAGTTGGAATGCGCCAAAAGCTGGCATACTTTTTTGTAGGGAAATTTTAACTTAACCCATACCATAGTTCAAATACATGTAAAGAACTTTCAATTAGTACTGCTTTATTCTCAAGAAAATGCTCTCAAGTTCAAACATATGTTTCATTTTTCATCTATTTATATTTTTATTCATCTCTAAAATTTGCTGTGAATATTTACTTGCTTAAGAAGGCTTTCATTTAATTTAGATAGAAGCATGTATTCTACTCATCCGCTAATTGTTCAGCATCGGCACAACACCCACTAAAAGCCAGATTTGGACATACCAGATAAATAATGCTGCAGACAAGTGAGTTTTTAACTCACCCAAGTTAGTGTCCTTGATAAAGATTTTAGGATGATAAAAGGAGAAAAATTATTCGCGCACTTGCTCAGTTCAGATATAGGCGCTATAAAATGAAAAGGTTACAGTCGTAATATCGCAATTTATACAATTATGGCAAGTTCGCGTCAGTCATCATGATGATAATAACCGAAAAGTCAATGATGGATCAACAATGTTGAAGAATTCTCTACATATTCTACACGATAAGTTCATCTTCAAGATAGTTGTACTCAAACCTGAATTCGGTCTTAATTCTTTGGCACCTGCACAACAGTTTTAGCATGAGCAGAAGTTATCAGAACATATACTCAAACCAATGAAAAAAATTGTACAAACATGGAGTGTATTGATGGAGCACAAAAACATTATATAAGCGAGGGGTTGAGAAAACAAACCATCCATGTTGCAACTCATCACTGCCGATATGGAAATCAAAGTAAACATATGTCCCCTGCTCATAATCATCAGTGGCAACTTTGGGCTCCTCATGACGCTGAAACCACGTGTTGTATTTCTTATGGTACCTCCAGGATTGCTTTTTCAACTCTTTCGCAGCCAGATATTGCTGATAAGTATTCTGCAAGACAAGGGCCAAATTGAAAATAAGTGCAAAGTAATGGCAGCACTAAAGTTTCATCACAATAATAAAATTAACAATAGGACTAGTGCCATATCGATCCTTCTACAACATGTTAAACAAAATAATGAATAAATGATTTGCAAAACATTTTCCAAAACAATACTTGATTGTTGATCATTTTTGAAATCTTGCACAATGTGGAAGTGACCACTAGCAAGGACCACTTGTAGGATAATCACATTTTCCAAACCGATCCTTGATTGTGATTAGTTTTAGAAATTGTTTTAGAAGGTTGTTTTCCTGAAAAAATCTATAGGAGCCAAGGGGGAATCTGAAATTTTATATTAAAAGGAAGGGGGGGGGCATTAAACATTTACCCTAACGCATAAATAAAACTTTTTTTCAACGTAACCTATTTTTTTTTAAATGACATCAGTTCAAAATGGTGACAATAAAAGTTGAAAGTTATTACGACACACACTAACTGGCGTAGCAACGGCATGTCATCATGAAACAACCACATAACCCACCAGTGATGACATGGCAGTGTCAGCAGCATTTTCCAGACTTAGCAGTGCAACCAAAAAATGTTGGCATAGCACCGCTGAATTGCCAGTGCTGATGTGACATGCTTAAGTACCAATTCTGGGAATAGCATCACTAGTGGACTATTTGTTAATTATGAAAATACGGTCAGTTTAAAATTAAATGGAGATAATTTCAAGGAGGCAAGACAACCTGTTGATAGTAAAACGCAAAGAAAAGGGTATCGGTGCCAAAATTATCAGCTCCAAGTCTTTCCCAGAAGGCAGGATTATTGACAATGGGTGCCTGTACTTGAGGATAGCTTGAGGGTGTCACTGCAGGGTGTCTCTGTAAAATAATAAGTATTATTATAATTATAAATAATTAAATAAAAAACAAATTTATAGATAAACGGGATAAAAAGATCAAAAAACACAACAAATTGACTTTCATACAGGTGTGTAGCTCTTTGCACGTTCTGAGTCTTTGGGTTGGGGAAGCTTGTAAAAAGCAGACTCGAGCATCTGCAGATTGTATAACTGATCATGCATTACCGCAGAGTTCACAGTTGATCCACTAAGGTTATCACCAATAGTACCAAGGTCAGAAACACTTCTTCGACCAATAACGCCAAGGCTCACAGAAGATTGACTGGATTGCAAGGGCTGGCCGGGAGAGAGATCAATATCCCTTGGACCTTGAGCAGGCTCTGTCAAGGCGCCCGACACTCCGGCCTGCAGTAACAAAATCAATACATAAGCTGTCAAGCTATACTCATTATTAATAAACAAGCTTTTAAAACATTAATTGAGAATAAAGGGGAAAAGTAGTGATGGTAAACATACAGGAGTGTCTAATGAATAGGATGCTTTCATATCCTCCTCATTCATGGGATTCTTGCCCAGCACAGCATTCGGAGCAGCTGATTCAGCAGCTGAATCATCAGGTGGAGGTTGCTGTTGTTGCATTTCATCAACTTTTGCATGCCCAACCTCTGCATCATGTATAAAAAGTAGACTATCAAGAACTTTATTTTTATCAGAAACAAAGAATATCATTAAAAGATAAAAATATGTACAATGCAAGGCAGCAGCCCTCGATACAATAAAAATCTAAACATAAAACAAAGTTCCAATAAAGATATATATATATATATATATATATATATATATATATATATATATATATATATATATATATATATGTGTGTGTGTGTGTGTGTGTGTGTGTGTGTGTGAAATGAAAAAAAAGGGGCAAACCCAATGCACAAGGCTGCCGCCATTGCGGGGTACTAGGGGGGTTAGATGTACCTTACACCTGCATATATGCAGAGAGGCTGTTTCTGCAACTCGAACGTGTGACCTCCAGGTCACAATGGGGCAACCTTACCATTGCTCTAGGTTCACCCCTTATATAAGAAATAAATTATAAAAATAAAAATAAAAAATAAAACAGTAGCAGTCACCAATTTCAGAATCAAATTCTACCCAAACTTTGAAAAAAAAATCCCATGAAACTCCGTTAAAAATCATCAACTTAACCAGGTTGGCAAGATGTTCTAGCTATACAAATTTCTATAATAAAACGGGTTTTTTACCAATTACTCATGTTTACTAAGTATGTAGTCAAATAGATCCTACGATTTTCTTTGCTCCAACAGGTCCCATGAAAAAATATTTTTGCTCCAATTGGTCCTATTTGTAAACAGGTAGTGAATATTTACTACATGTATAAATAGGACCTATTGAGGAATTTGCTTTGGTAGGACAAATTAGGAAATGTCTTGCGTATATAGTACTTACTTGTCAAGCTCCCTAGTAAAAATATAAAATACCAAAAACATTCCCCAGTGGGGATTTTTATCTCTATCCACATGGTGGGGTCAAGACAGAAAATTCTGAAGACAATTTCTACATGTAGAAATTTCTAATGAGGATCTCAATATGACCTAGACAAATATTAATGGTCCCACACATAAGAATGCTCTGCTATTGACACATAAGATAGAAATATTTTTAGAAATAACACCATTGGAGATAACTTTTTTGAAACTTTTCTATTGATATAACAAAAAATTGACAAGTCGCAGAGAAATTTTTTAAAATTACTTGCACTTGGGATAGAAAGGATTTTAGAAACAACCACCATTGGAGATGGTCCTAGACAAAAGTTATCAAACCCATGAAGTATAATAAAAAAAATGTTCCGTTCAACAATACCAGCCTCTTTGGGACCAGTTGATGTCAGTGACTGCTGAGTAGATTGTTGATGGATCGAACTTGGCTGCTGCAAGGAGGCAGATGTGACAGTGTTAAGACCAGATGCTTGGACTCCAGTTCCCAACCCAACTTGAGGCGAGCCAGCTGAGCTTTGAGAATTGAACTGAGCAAAGATAATAAAAAGTCATGTGAACTATTTTTACTGTATTAAGCAAAATATAAAACGATGCAATGCACCTAAACATCATTGCTAAACATTATAAAACTTAACACGGCATCATGTGTAGCATCAAATAGAGATTGTCACCCAGACAATTCGGAATTTGAATTCATATTCAATGGTAGTTCAATATTGAGTGGGTACACAGCAGGAGGTGCAAATTCAATTAACCTGCATCTTTTTAGTGCTTGTACAAATAATGAAGATAACTACATCATGTTGTACATCATGCTTGAGGAGAAAGGGTTAGCCAATGACTGAACTCTAAAAGTTTATGATGAAGCACATATTCCTAAATCATGTTGTACCTTTTTGGAAATGCAATATTTCCCTACTAGCCGTCCTAAGAAAAGAAGCTTACCCACACCCACCTCCCAAAAAAACAAGTGTGTGTTTGTGTGTGTGTTTATGTGCATACACAAATGTAGAGGACCTTCACAGGTCAGGGGTAAGTAATTCTTCAACCAGAATGTGAAAATCAGAACAACATGCACCAACCTCTAGCCATTCAATACAGATGGCTAGCCCCTAGTGTCAGCATCCTTTGATATTGTAAGTTTGGCAATCAAATACTAAATAGAATGAAAGTTAAATTTAAAAACTCATATAATCCCTAGTTAAGATTGACCAAGAGGGATCTCAAAGCTAGTGTGTTGGTGCGATGTGCAAGAAGTGGTGGAGGATTTGAAGGTTGTAATGCATTTAAGGCACTGTTGCTGGTTCTGAAGACGAAGCACTGCGCCCGTGCTTGGGGAGACATTGAGTATTGATATGGTGGTTGCTTTCATAATGGGAAGAGGTGATCAGAATGCAAATGGTTGTGAGGTCATATTCATAATTTTCATTAACTTAACAAGTAGCTTTTTTAATCTTGAGGACCAATTATTTCATGCTTTTCAACTCATTCAGATACCACTTTCTCCCCACCACCACCACGAAATGCATGACAATTTTTAAAGAAAGGAATATTATGACGTAAACTACACGTCAATGGCTAAAAGAAACAAGCTCTAACTTTTAGAGAGACTCAAAAGATGTCTTATATTCAAGAATGGAAAGTAAATGCAAATGAGATTACATGCGGTATTTATATGGGAAGGATTATTTGCTAATCAAGTAATCATCTAAAATGACTAAAAGGACCAACTAAAAATAAAATAATGCCTAATTAGTCCCAAACATGCTTTGAGGCAAATTAAGGAGAGAAAATGCCTAAAAAAGAACTAAAATAGAAAATAGAAAATAAAATGAAATGAAAAATAAAAGGAAAATAACAACGGATTCCTATCACTCCCCCCCCCCCCCCCCCCCCCTCTCAAAAAGAGTTCGTCCACGAACTCAAAGGGGAAGGCCTGCAGAATCGCCCTCTAAAACTGTAATCAATGCATGGTCAGGAGGGTGATCGGTCTCATCAAGATACTCCGGTGGCTGATTCATCGCTAGGAGGGCCCGACGACGCAAAAGAGAGCAATCTGAAGCTCAGTGTCTCATGTTGCCGCAATTAAATCTGAATGTGGGGGGGCTTAAATGTGTCGCAACGGAAGTAGTGACAGAAGGTGTCGTTGTTGATGCTGCAAGAGGAGCAAGAGGCAATGAAGGAGGAGGCCGAAGTGCTGGAGGAGCTGTAAGCTGCATGATAGGCCTTGAACTTGGTAGCCTACTCTACTGCCTTTAAAAAAGTCGATATGTCTCTCAATCCAAGATCCGCTGAATATATGGATCATCATCATCATCATTGCCTTAATCCCATCACATGAGGTCGGCCACATGGATTCTCCTTTTCCATTCGAAACTATTATAAGCAATATTATTATTCAAGTTTAATGCCGTAAGATCTCTCCTAATAATTTCTTCTCACGATAGCTTAGTGCGGCTCCTTTCTCTTTTACCCTCTATTTCCAATAATCTTCCTCTTGTTGAATCTATTGGTCTACGCAACACATGTCCATACCATCTAAGTCTACTTTCTCTTATTTTATCGCTAATGGAAGCTACTCCTAACTTTTCTCTCACATATAGTATTTTATTATTAAGCCCACCTATTTTGGGCTTTAATTATTAGACTTATTTTTTACCTTTTCTTTTACTTTTTACCATTTACTTCTAAACCCTTCCATTGAGTAATATAAATACCATAATATGGCACCATTATTGGTAAGCCATTGCATCACAAAAATCATCTTGGTATCAGAGCCAAATCAAACCATAAACCAAACCCTTGAAATCACACCCTAAACCCCTAGCCAAATCCTAACCCTCCAAGCCGCCGACCTCTCTAGGTTTGGCCCGCCACCCCCTTCCTTGCCAACGCTTCATTCTGGCCGGAGGTCTTATAGAGCCGTCGGAGATCGAGATCTGTTCTTCCTTTTTGGCCGGAATATTTTTTTTAAGACCTGATTTACTGTTGGTTCATTTCAGATCTTTTATTGGCCGGAGATTTGTTGTTGTTCAGATCTGAACGGAGCTATTTCTTGGACGATGATTTTTTGGTTCAAATCTGTTGGCCAGTTCTGGCCGACCTAAGACTGTGAAGTACACACTGGTGGGTTTCTTCCGCTACTTGGGGCAAATCATTTTTTATTGGTTTGATTGGGTAAGCTAATCTTGTTCATCCTCATTTAGGATTTATACCCTCTTGTTAATTTGGGGTTTTTTATTCCCTCTTGCTGTTGGGTTCTATTCCCATGAAGTAGGCTATTAAATTGCCTTTATGTGATGATTTTTTGAAGGTTTATGTTGCTGAATTTGATTCAGTAGAACTTACCAATTTTGGACCTATTTGTGTACTTATTGGATTATATTTGAGTATTTTTGGTGCTATGGCTGATTTGTATGGTCCTAAAGAGCGGGTTCTTACCCAACATATTCCTACTCATCGGGTGACTAGTGTATTATTGAATGAGACGAATTTTAATTCGTGGTCCAGATCTCTTCATTTTTTTATTGGGTCAAAAGGAAAGACTAGTTGGTCGTTGGGCACTGAAACCCAACCGAATACTAAGGATGTTGCTATTTTTAATCAATGGGAGATGAACCGTTGCACGATTTTAGGGTAGATGTTCGATTTCATGGGGGAGCGCATTTATAATATGTTCATATTCTACGAGTCTATTTCAGACTTATCGAAGGCTCTTAATCAAACGTGTGCTCACACTCATAATGATGCCCGAGTATTTCAACTTTATCAGAAAATTGCGCATCCCTCACAGGAATCACTCAACCTCCATGTGTCTCACTACTTTGGATATCTATTATGCCGTTGGGAGGAGCTGGCCAGTTTGGGACTCTCTCTGACTTTCCTCGTGAGGTCGTTTCTATCATAAGTCAGCGTCTGGATCGTCAGCACACTTATCAGTTTGTTATGGGTTTACGATCTAAGTATGATGCTCTTTGTACTCAGATCATAAGCACATCTCCTATGCCTCCCCTTCGAGAGGCCTTTGCTATTGTGGACGGAGAGGAGCGTCGTCTCCAGTTATCTCAGACCTCTCAGGTTGCTCCCCGAGTTCAGTCTCCTCTTACTGATTAGATGGCATTTGCGGCTCATACCGGTTCTCATACTCGTGACGGACGACTGACATGTCATCGTTTATGGAGTTGTAGGTCATTCCAGACACCGATACTTCAAACTTCATCCCGAGTTGAGGCAGAAGTTTGCTAAGACCAAACACTCTGGCCCTCCCAGGACGGTTGCCATTGTCGATGCTTCCGCTTCTCCTAGTGCTCCCAAGGATGACAGTCATCTTCAGGCTCAGATTGATCTTCCCCAGGCTTTCTTGGGCACTCTACTCCCACTGTCACTCCCACTGTCACCATTGCTTCAGGTACCTCATTTGCTTTTCATGTTAAGGCTATTCAGCCTACTTGAGTTTTGGATTATGAGCGTCTGATCATATAACTGGTGAGCTACCTTTTTTTACTTCCTCCACCACCCCTGTGTGTCGTAATGTGTATCTTGCGGATGGATCACTTGATCGTATTCATAGCAAGGGAACCATCTATCTCTCACCCTTTCTCACTTTATCTTCTAGCTACATGTTCCCGACCTCTTTTTTAATCTCATCTCTGTTCGTCAGTTATGCAAAGATCTCAATTGTGCTGTCATATTCTTATCCTCGCATTGCTATTTGCAGAACCTGACTTCGAAGAGGATTTTTGGCAGGGCTATGAGCGCGATGGCCTATACCAATTTGGGGATCCTCCTACCCCGACTCCTTGTATTTCTGGACTTCGTGCCTCTACTTCCACTGAGCCCATTGTTTTTTACGTTTCCTTGTAAACTCCGCATCTGTGGCATGCCCATTTAGGACATGTCAATTTTCAGTACTTATGTTTACTTTTTCCTTCTTTATCTAAGACTTGTAAAGACAAGAGGTTTACTTATGAGACATGTGAGTTGCTGAAACATATTCATACTAGCTATATTTCTCATAAGTCGTGCACCTAGTACGTTTATC
Source organism: Sambucus nigra (assembly GCA_949130495.1). Lineage (NCBI taxonomy): Eukaryota > Viridiplantae > Streptophyta > Magnoliopsida > Dipsacales > Adoxaceae > Sambucus > Sambucus nigra. The sequence continues at coordinate 355,576,868 of OX422222.1, read as the reverse complement.
CTATTCACTCTAATATTTGGGGACCCTCATCTGTCACTGCTTTATCATGTCCCAAGTACTATGTCACTTTTATTGATGATTTCTCTAGATGTACGTGGATATATTTACACAAACATAAATATGAGGTGTTACCTTTATTTGTCCAATTCCTCCAAATGATTAAAAAATAATTTCACACCACTGTTAGTAACATTCGGTCTAATAATGGGGGGAGTATGTTTTCAATGCTTTTCGTTCACAATTTAACCAAAAGGGCATTTTACACCAACTCACTTGCCCCTACACTCCGGAGCAAAACGGGGTGGCGGAACGTAAGAACCGCCACTTAATGAGAATGGTTTAGCCCCTTTTACAGGGTATACATGTTTCTAAATCTTATTGGCACCTTACTCTTTTCACTGCCACATTTATTATTAACCGCACTCCAAGCGGGTTTTAAATGGTAAAACACCTCCTCACTCTATCTTTCCTACTGCCCTCCTTTTCCTAGATTATCCCGAGTTTTAGGGGGTATGTTATTTTCAGGATCGACGACCCTCACGTCACAATCTTGATGATAAGGCCATTAAATGTATTTTTGTGGGCTATCCTACCATGTCTAAAACTTATAAATGTTATGATCCCCTCTCTCAACGACGTATGTATCACTCTCGTGTGTTACCTTCCATGAGGATACTCCATTTTATGGAAGTTCTGCTACTCCCCCACCCCCACCTCCTCCTCCTCTTGTGGAGGTTTCTCCAGTGACCCGACTTATCCCTTTATTGGATGGAGACACCCCCTTTGCAGGTCTATGCTCATCGCCCTCGGTTGTCCCTGCCTCCTCCTCCTACGAACTTAGGTACCATTGATGCTCCTTCCCCACCTCGCCTATTTTTGAGTCCCCTGCTCCCCCACTTATTTTTGGTTTTCAGTCACTCGTGATTGTCGTCTTACTGCTCGTTATGCCAACTCTTGTAGCAGTAATCATTCTATTCTCGAGCATCTTTCCTATGCAGGTCTTTCAGGGTCCTATCGTGCTTTTTTGGGTGGGTTGTCTTAATTCTATTTCTATTCCCCAGTCTTTGCATGAGGCTCTCCAGAATCCTAAGTGGGTAGCTGCCATGAAAATCGAGATGGATGCCTTGGAAAACAATAGTACTTGGGAGTTAGTGTCTCTTCATCTAGGGGAGAAGCTTGTTGGTTGCAAATGGGTGTTTAGTGTTAAATATTTGGTTGATGGCTTCGCTGAGCACTATAAGGCTCGTCTTGTGGGACGCGGCTTTACTCAGATTCCGAGAAAAGATTTTGGTGCTACATTGGCCCCGGTTGCTAAGATGACTTTTGTTTGTCTCCTTATATCTTTTGTCGCATCTCACTCTTGGTCGTTGCATCAATTGGATATCAAGAATGCTTTTCTTCATGGGAATTTGACTGAGACGATTTATATGGCTCCTCCTCCCGATTTTCGGGCTGAGGGGGAGTATGTGGGCAAGGTTTGTCGTCTTCGCAAATCTTTATACGGGTTGAAGCAGCCTCCCCGAGCTTGTTTAGCTGATTCAGTGGGGTGATTACCTTTATGGAATTCTCCAGATGCCCGTCCGATCATACTTGCTTTATTCGACGTCAACCCGACCACCGGTGCATTATCCTTTTGGTCTATGTTGAAGATAACATTATTACCAGAGATGATCAAGAGGGGATTATCCAGGTAAAGAAGGACATTGTAACGGTTTTTTATTCTAAGGACTGAGATCCTCTTCGGTATTTTCTAGGAATTAAGGTTGCGAGTTCTCGTCGTGGGATTTTCTTATCACGAAGGAAATATGCTCTTGATCTGTTACAGGATACAGGGATGATTGGTTGTCGTCCAGCTTCTACTCTTATGGATCCGAATGTGAAGCTGACTGCTGAGTCTGGGGATTTACTTTCTGAGCCATCTAGGTATCAGCATTTCGTTGGCCATCTCATCTACCTGACCAATGTCGTCCTGATTGGGCCTGTGTTGTGAGTCTTGTTGGTCAATTCATGCATGCTCGTCGCACTGCCCATCTTAATGTTATTCAACATATCTTGAGGTATCTCAAGTTTTCACCGGGTCTTGGTCTCTTCTACGCTTCAGGAGACCAAAGGGGTCTCTCTTGCTTCACTGATGTTGCATGCAGGACTGATAGGCATTCTACTTCTGGCATTTGTACTCTCCATGGTTCTCATCTCATATCATGAAAAAGTAAGAAGCAAGTGGTGGTTTCTCGTTCTTCAACAAAGGCGGAGTACCGTGCTATGGCTCATGGTACATGTGAGCTCTTGTGGCTTCAATCGATTTTGGGTGAGCTAGACTTTACTGAGGACGGTCCTTCTAATTTGTTGTGTGATAACAAATCCGCCATTATGCCGTGATCTGATTCGGTTCTTCATGAGAGAACCAAACACATTGAGGTGGATATTCACTTTCTCCGGGCGAAAGTATCTACAGGCATCATTCATCCCTCATTCGTCCCTTCATCAGCTCAAACTGCAGATTGTCTTACCAAGGCAATTGAACCTTCTTTACTTCACTCATTTATTAGCAAGCTGGGCTGGGTAAATATCTTCGCTCCAGCTTGAGGGGGAGTGTTGGATATCATATTAGTACGATAGTATTTTATTATTAAGCCCACCTGTTTTGGGCTTTAGTTATTAGACTTATTTTTTTACCTTTACTTTTTATCATGTACTTTTAGACCCTTCCATTGAGTAATATAAATACCATAATGTGGCACCATTATTGGTAAGTCGTTACATCACAAAAATTATCTCATACTGGTTTTTAATCTTGTCCTTTCTAGTAATTCCTATCATCCATCGGAGCACCCTCATCTCACTAACACTAACATGAAGACTTTGTTCATATTTTTTCTTTAAAGCCTAACACTCATCAGGGTCGTTGGCTTAACACCCTCATCTCCATATAGGGTCGTTAGACTAAACAAATTTTCTTTTAATTTATTAGTTATCCTCTTATCGCATAATACCCCACTTGCTTATCTCCATTCCATCCAACCAGTTGATATTCTACTCGTAACATCCTCATCAATATCCCCATTACTTTGTATCACTAACCTAAATAACGAAATCTATTAGTTTGGTTTATCACTTTTTCTTCAATCTTTAACATTATGCTATCAGACGCCTCATTATTAAATTTACATTCCATAAATTCAGTATTATTTCTACTGATTTTCAGTCCCTTAGACTCTAGGCATTTCTCCAAGTATCTACTCTCATCACTAAGGCCTCCTTTGAAGTGTCTACTAAAACTATACCATCCGCAAACAACATACACAATAGGACATCTTCTTGTATGTCCTTAGTAATTTCATCCAATACTACGGTAAATAAATAAGGAATTGAGGCCGATCCTTGATGTAGACCCACTTTAATCGTAAAATCATTAGTTTCTCCACAAATAGTTCTTACTTTAGTCTTTGTGTTATCATACATATCTTCAATAACTTTAATATAAGTCATAGCGATTCTTTTTCTACTTAAAGTACACCATATTATACCCCTAGGTACTCTATCATACAGCTTTTTTAAGTCTATAAAGATCATATGTAACTTTTTATTCTTACTTCTACTTTCTCAATTAACTGTAAGTATATAGCTTCCGTTGTAGATCGCCCTAGCATAAATCCAAATCTGATTGTCCGAAATAGTTAACTCATTTCTTAATCTTTGTTTCATAACCTTTTTCCCATGATTTCATAGTGTGATTCGTCAGTTTGATTCCTCTATAATTACCACAGTTTTGTATATCCCCTTTATTTTTATACAAAGGTATTATGGTACTTTTCCTCCACTCATCTCACATGTTTCCTTCTTTTAAAATTTTATTAAATAAACATGTTAACCATTCTACCCCTATACTTCCAAGGGTCCTCCATACCTCTATGGGTATTTTATCCAGGACAACTGCTTTATTTCGTTCCATTTTTCTTATTAATATATCTACTTCTTTTTCAATCATCAGGCATACCATTCCTATATTCGGTACTATGTTCTCGACATCTTTTTTGGGATATTCTTCATTCGATAATTCTTGAAAATACTCTTCCCATCTATCACTTTATCATTAATTAATATATTTTGATTTATGACTTTAATATATACTTAACAGGACCTATATCCCTTGTCAATTTATCCTTAGTCTTTGTCAATTTATATATCTCCTTTTCACCTTCCTTGGTACCTAATTTATTATAAAAATTATCTAGCGCGTTTTGCTGCGCATTTCTAATAATATTTTTTACTTCACTTTTTAACTTCTTATACCTTTCCAACTCTTGTTGATTTTTAATCTTTTCCCACTCTTTAAAACTTACTCGTTTCTTTTATATTACCTTTTGCACTTCCCCATTCCACTACCAAGTCTCTTTTTTAATGAATCTTTTTTCTTTAGTCTCAACTAAAATTTGCTTACCTATTTTCTCAATATCATTCTTTGTTCTTGACCAAATATTGTTAATATTGTCGTCCCAATTCCACTTCATATTTAACAGGAATTTCTGCCCAAATTCTATCTCTTTGCATCCTTTTAAATCCTTCCATTTTATATTTTGCTAACCTATTTTCTCTTTTCGATACTTGAATCCTTTAATGGCTAGATCTATTGATTTGTTATACTTTCACCTGGTATAACTTTACAGTCGTTGTATGTGTTGAACTCTCTTATTCTAAGCAAACAATTATCTATTTGAGTCTTATTCTCTCCGCTTTTAAATGTTCTTCCCTTTTTTTTATAAATGTGTAACGCTAGATCGTATGCCTTAGCAAATTCTCTGATAGTTTCCCCTCCTTCAATTCTCTTATCAAAACCACAACCTCTGTGTATCCTTGGATAACTGTCCCGTTCCACTCCTTCATGTCCATTCAAGTCACCTCCTAAAAATATGTTTTCATGCGCAGGAATTTGTTGCAACACTTCATCCAATAATTCCCAAAATAATTTCTTTACATTTTCATCTAAAGCTCCTTGGGGCGTAAGCACTTGAAATATTTAATATTGTTTTATCTAAGACAATCTTAATGCTCATTAATCTATCTCCCCATCTTTTAACATCCACCACCTTATCTTTCATGGAGTGATTAACAACAATACCCACCCCATTCCTACGATTATCTTTCCCTCCTGAGTAAAATAATTTATAACCTTCTACTATCTCTCTGCATTTTCACATTTCCATTTAGTTTCTTGTAGGCATGCTATGCTGATTTTTCTCCATTTTAGGGTATCCATAAGTTCTTTACACTTGCCAGTTAGTGTTCCCAAAATGTAGCGGCTGATCCGCTGATACTCGGTCTCGGGAAGGCGAGCTCTAGTGCAAAGGAGATGGAACTTCTCCGTATACTCTACCACTGAGGACGTATCCTGCCAGAGGGACTGGATGCGTGCAAAGAGGTCACGCTCGTATGTCGGGGGTATAAATGAGGCCTGAAGAACGACTTTGAGGTCGAGCCAGTCCTGAATGGGAAGGAGTGTTGCAACTGTCCTACGGTAGCAAAGGTCATTGCACCAAACTAGAGCAAACCCCTGAAATTTTGTGGCGGCTCTGAACCTTGTAGTCAAAAACTGTCTCCATAGCAGCTAGCCAATCGACCATATCATCCGTGGAGAATCTACCATCACATAGAAACATCTATGCTCATATCCCCATAGAAATATCTATGCTCATATCCCCATGAAGATTCCGAGAAAGAATATGAAGTGCTAATGAAAGTGTCCTGATGAGTGCCTAGACCCATTACATCACCCGGCGCAGGTGTACCAGAGCGGATATCGGTGGCACCTGGGCAGGTGGTGGATGATGAGGATGATCATGTGGCGCTATGGGAGGGAACCGCGAGGGTGATGGGGACATGTACCAATCAAAATGGCCACGCTCTCTGCAATAGTAGCACTGGCGGTCTCGTAATGGGATAAAATTTGGGCCACCAGGTGGGAGAATTCAATCCAAGATGCTATGGTAGATGTTCCTCGTGTCGAAAGATGAAGAGGAGTCGGAATATAGGGAGAGGGCATGGTGAGAAGGTGTATGATGTCAGGACGGACGGAGTGAGTGGTGGAAGGTTTGTGGGTCATAAGGTGGTCCACGGTGGTCTAATGGGGCGGTAGAAATGTAGGAATAGAATAGGTCAAGATTGGGTGGGTGTCCGCGAGACCCAATTTGATGACCGATAGCCCCAAGATAGCAAAAAATTTGAGGGTGGCCTAAAATATTAAGTGGTCTAGAGGTGGGGTCATATTCGGGGTGTTCTGGTTGTTTCATGGGTAACCCCGGCTGCCGAAGTGTAGAATTGATTTCCTTTTTTGAATTTTTTTAGCATATCAGAGTTATTTGGGAAGATTGCCAGCTTCGATAAACCAAGGGGGCTGGCGGGAAGATCTGGATCGGATTGGCAATGACGTTCGACGTTGTCTTGGTTTTCTTGAAAACCCGACGGATCATCCACGAGGCAGATTGGCAGAGTTTCTTGGTAGGACAGAATGGTAACAGGTAACCCCAAGGTTGCCGAAAGACGATCGGGAGTTCTGGGCTGGCCGCCAGTGGCTGCCCAACAGCGCTGGGCCGGCGTGGAAGCTTCTGGTAGGTCGGCTGGATTTTCAAGGTCAGAAGGGCTATTTTTTTTGTTATCGTTGCTCTTTCGCTGCAGTAGATCGACCGAACAGGCTGGGGCAGGGATCACTGTTGTCGATTGCATTGGGTGTCGGTAGGGCTGGCAATTTTTGACACGATAACCCGTTTATGGTAATAACCCGAAACGACCCGAAATTGACCCGATTAGCTGATATAGATTTAAGACTACCCAAAACTTATACTCAAATAAAAATCAACGCGACCCAAAAATGACACGACTAACCCGAATTGCCACCCCTCGGATTGGGACAGATCTGTTGTTCTTGATGTTGACATCATCATTTTTGGGTTGTCACAGTGGATTTGGAAATTAGGGTTAGGGTTTTGCAACATAAAAAATTGTTGGATTAGGGTTTCAAATTGAGCTTGTTGCTTTCTTGTCAATTCCACTATTCTTCGTTCGTTCTCCTCTTTCGTTTGTGCTAATTGTTGTGCTAATTGCTCTTTCAATTCTTGAATCTCTTCAACTTGAGGTTTAAATTTTCTTGGAGCCATTGAGAAAGTGACGTACGATTTTTAATAAAAGAAAAAATAAAAGGAAAATAACAACGGATTTCCATCACATTATCCTTTAAGGAAAGAGAGCGAGAAACCACTTGTCCCCCAGCACCGAAAGTAAAAAGGAAAGATACCAATTGATGGAGAAGCACAGGGGAGATGTCTCTGTGTGTGCAAGTGTTTACAAACAGAAAGGAAAAGGAAATACATTAACAAGGACAGAAAGGGCACCTGCTGCAAGAGTGGGTTCGGTTGCTGTGCAGAGAATTGTTTATGAGTTCCTCCACCTAGGGGAGGCATGCCAAGAAGGGTATTCTGACCCTGTTGCTGGACCTGCTGGAATCGCTGCAAATACTTCTCTCTTTGATCTGGTGCAATTTCAGTTCTTCCCCGGAACTGCCCCTGAAAACATAGATCTCATTCCAGTGAAACCAAATATCATCGAGAAATGGAATTAAAAATTTGGGCACTAAAGTTACTCGTACGAGGATGGAGAAAAGACAAATAACTTTTACGTTCTTATAATAAGATTTGATGCTGCAGTGTTATTTCTCCAAGGTCATGGGATAATATAAATATTATAACCATCAAAGACAAATACCGAAACAACTCTAACGTGATGAAATTTCACATGGAAAAATTTTGATGGGACAAGGCACAATATCCCATTATAGAATGGTTTGTACCTTGTGAAAAATAAAATATAAAAAAATAAAAATAAATAAAAAAACGTTGATACCAACTCCAACGACAAACTTTCAGGCGGTTCATATCCTTGAAATTATAACAATGAGAGTAGTTTAAACCCTTCTTGAAAAAGTGGATCATTGGCTGGAGACTGGAGTACATCAATTTCAGACGCCTTGGATGCCAATACAAAATAACCTCCTTCCTTCAGAAAATTTAGTTGTATATCTAAAAGCAACTATGTACAAGAAGGATAATAATTAAAAGTCACTAAGGATTCAAAGAACCAAATGACAGCATTAGATTGAAAATAAAATTAGCTAGGCAAATCCGAGGACAACAAAACAACTTTAAAGGAAGTAAATCGAAGGTCCAAAGAGGTTCTATAAGAAAGCAAAAAAACAGAACGACGGACTATTCACTTAAGCATCACATACACTCAAGTCTCTTTTTTAATACCAGTGAGAGGGTTTCTGTTGGACAGGAAACAGTTAAGAGCATAAATTGTAACTTGCTGGTTTAATATCCAAAATTAAATTTTAAAAACATCCCTTGATGATTGGTAATGAAGGAGCTCAGGAAACTAGGGAGGGGGATCCATTCAGTAGTTAAGGGTTTGATCACAGAAACTAGAGGTGGTGAAACATAAAAGTTGAACTATGAAGAGAAATTGCTGGAGGGATAGTCATGAAGAGGAAAAGTAGTTGTCCAACGATATGAGAGACGTTTGTTGTGGAAAAATAAAAGACTAGAGGCAGACCACGTGCAATGGGAAAGCTCCATGCCATATTGCATTTTTCTTCAACTTAGGTACTGATTTCCATTCACAATTTATCAGTTACTTGCATGGTTCAAAGTCAAGGCCGATACCGCGACGATACGGCCGAGTTGACTAGGTATCGGTGCCCACCGATCCGAATCCGAGTTACGAGTTGAGTTTTCAATTATTGATGTGAATCGACCCTATATCGGTAATTTCTCGGTAGTATCGGTGATATAGCGGTATAATCGTCCCATATCGGTGATATATCGGCCGAGATGGTATAAGTTACTAAGAATCAATCTCTCTCTCTCTCTCCAGTGTTGCGTTGGTAAGCGTGTTTTTTTTTTGGGTTACGAAATTTTAATTTAGTGTGCTGTGTGTGGGGGTTATTTGGTCATCGTGTGTGTGACTTTAATTTAGTGCGTTGTATATGGGCCCCTTTTTTTTTTTTTTTTTTTTTTTTTTTAAAGAATGCAAATGATCCAAGTGTTATTCGTTATTATTTTTTACAATAATGTTCCCAATGTTATATTTTAATATGTTATTATTTATAAAAAAAAAACGTAAATGTTATTCTTTTACAAACAAATATACAATTGTAACTATTGTAAAAATAATATTTGTGTCCTCTAAACATTTGTGAAAATAGTATTTGGATCTTTTATGTAAAAATAGCATTTACAACACAAGTAAAAAAAAAAAATTTGTATCTTCTTTGTAAAAAAATTACATTTCCATCAATTTAAAAAAAACATTTGCAACCCAACAAAAAAAAAACATTTGCATTCCCTTTATAAAAAAATAACATTTGCATCATTTTTTGCGAGAAAATAACATTTGCATCCTTTTTGTAAAAAACGATTGTACAAAAAATGTAGTGTTTTGTCAAATCACTATTTGTAAAAAAATAACAATACTAAAAAAGAAACATTTCCATCCTTTTTAGAAAAATATAACATACTTAAAAAACACATTTGTATCCTCTTCCTAAAAATAATACTAAGAATATAATAGTTGTATCCTCTTTGTAAAAAAAAAATTATCCTCCTACTAAAAAAGTAACATTTGTTTTTCTTTGTAATAACATAATATTTGTATCCTCCGTGAAAAAAAAAACATTGGTTTATTACGGACCATTGAATCGGGCAAGTTCGCAGCACGTCAATATAATCAATTGTACAATGTTATGCATATTAAAGGATAGTTTTAAACTTATCCGATTGGTCCATATTGTTTATCGTATTTTTTAAATAATTTCTAGATTTTTTTCGGAATTTTTTGCACTCTCTAAATGGTGTATCTTTGCGTATCGCCCGATACCGTGACCGATACCGCGACCGAGTTGAAAATCGAGTGGCCGATACCGGGATCAATACCGAGACTTTGAACCATGGTTACTTGTAACAATTTATAATGCCACAGGGAAGCAAGTTAAGAGTACTTATCCACAGTAGTGACATACCCTCCTACTTTAATAGACATTAAAAACAGAGTGGAGGTTCCATAAAGGTGGGTTTTAATTGATGAGTGGCACAATGAATATATTTTGGAAGCATTCCAGTAACAATGTAGGCCCTCTGTCCCGAATTAAGAGTCCACTATTTCTTTTTCATTTGCCTTGATCTTGACCAATGACTAGTGGTATCCTTAATGAACACAAAAGTCATAGGGAATTTTAAATTGGGAAGGAGTATTGTTTAGTTATTAGAGGGTAGACGGCGCAACAAATGTGAACCGCTATATCATGGGATGATCAAGGATTTAGGGGCTCACCTCTTATAATATGGAATTAAGTGTTAGTTTCCTCGCTTGGTTTTTGAAATATATATGGCCAACAATTCAATAAAATGTACTAGTTAATTTGTGCCTTCTTTCAGTGTGTAGACGAAGAACCGATTGATCTCTAAGATACTCTCCCCAACCATCTCCGCAAGGTGATCCTCTACGCCTCCTTTAAGAGAACTTCACCTGATCTATTGTTGGCCATTCTAAACCTCCCACATATCAGGCCTTGCACATGCTTAGTTCATAAAGCATCAAAAAGTCGACAGATACGATTGTTCACACGGTGCTTTAGTCAAAGGCAGCTGAATTTTAGATATTGTTTTGATAACAAATGAGGTGTAGATGCTACATTGTCCGTTCACTTCCTTTTTTCCTTTTTTCAGAAGAGCTATCTGTCAATTAACTTCCCAAACTGAAAATTTTAGGCCAATCAATCCAACGCCCTAACTAACAGTTCGTCAATAAGCCCCTTATATCCAATCTCCAATTTTGGTTGACAGACTCGACTCTTATCTCATATATCGTCTCTGTCTTAAAACTCTTAAAATAAATCTCCCAGGATAAAAGTCAAATTTACACGAAATTTATATATTCAGAAAGCTCTTGGCAAGATCTATCAGGAGCATAGGTGGTGATGTTCTCAAAAATTCACTTTCACCCCCAACGTTTTCTTTACAAACCTTAAAATCAAATCTCTCAAAATATAGGACATTAAATTTATGTAATTGGAAAGATTTCAACGAGATCTATCAATAGTTTCTGACAAAAATTAAGATTGCCCAATTTTCATTGAGAAATTTCTGAATGAAAAAATTGACAATCTGAAATTTCGACATGCAAGTCAACAAGTCATAGTAGTTCATTGGTGCAGTGTGAAATTTCTCATTAAAAAACACGATTCTCGTTTAATATTTTTTCCTATAGAATTACCTATACAGGCCTGTATTTTGAAAGATATTTTATTTTAAACTTCGGAATATAAAAAGCGCTGGGAGTAGAATTGAAATTTTGAAATTACCTATCCATCATATATCTCAATTGATAGATTACGTCGAGCGAAACATATAAATTCCGTTAAATGGACCTATATTTTGAGATATTTCTTATTTTGAACTTTGGAACATAAATAACGTCGAGGTAAAAATGAAATATTGGGAAGTTTGAAATTGCCTATCCTTTATCTCTATTATAGATCTCTTCGAGAGCCAAATATATAAATGTCATGTTTAATGGATTTATATTTACAGAGACTTAATGTTTGAAGTTCACACACAAAGAAACAACATATGAGATATGGGTAACACTGGGATAGCATACATCGCAAAGACCTACTGACAAACTGTTTGAAGCGCTGTACAAAATGACCCAATGTATTACCTTAGGGTTTATTGCTTGACTCCCCTTTTTAGAATAAGGCAGCTCAACAATTTATGGTCCTTAGGGCAGTGCCTTAAAGTGGAGTGTCTAATGTTGATGATCAACATTTTAGGATATGGTTCTGAAAAATGTGAAGTTTCTTATAATAAGTATAATTTTATCCATCTATCGGGAGGTATAGCTGGAAAGTAAAAGGAGAATCTTTTAAGAAAATCCAGAGGAAAAAATTATTGTTTGGGAAAGAATTATGTTTTTGGCTTCTATTGGGCTTCTTCATCAAAAAAAATTCCAGATCCTCCTTTTTCTTGTCCCTTTTAAATTGGAAAAGATGTTGTGATGTGAAAGATTAAGAGTTCTCCAAAATTGTTGTGATGTTCAAAAAGAATCGTCTCTTTTCCATAAGAGGGAAAAATATAATCTTGTATCAGTTGAAAAGATAAAAACCAATTGAACTTCCATAATGTGATGGAATAACCATTGTGAGCCAAGATAAGACTTTTCAAACAAAAGAAAGATGGTAAAAATTGATGTCCAAAACATAGATAATGGTTTTTCCATTTTGAATTTCTGGTTTCTAATGAATAACTGTATGTATTTCGTAAACAAAGCTCAGTCACAGTCAGCAGGAAGATGAGCTAAATGATTCAAATGGAACAATAAAGTTACATACCGCTTCATTTTGGTTCTGAAAGGAACTTCCAGGTCTCCATTGTATCCCAGGCACTGCAGAAGGGGAAAAAGCCCTGCCAGACATTGCTGCAGCTTCACCAACATTGCCACTGTCAGTCGATCCAATCCCATCATTAGCCTTGGCAGCCTGCGATAGGATCATTCTATTACTTAGTGGGGAAACCAGAGGCTGCACCATGCCACTACTCCCAAGTCTCTCATCAGCTCCCAACAAATTTCTCTTTCCATATTCAATGGAAGAATGAACAGCAGCACCAAGGGCTCCATTACTAGGAATTGTACTACCAGAACTAAGAGGGACACTAGTTGACAGTGGGTTGGTTAGGCCAGCTCTGCCAATACCTCTTAGTCCAGTTTCGGCAAGAGCTGGAGATGATTTACGAACAGGGAAATTTGGCATCTCTTCTTCCTTGGCAGAATTAGAAATATTGATGGGTGAAGAAGGCACAGCAGCAACAGCATTTTCCAAGGCCCCTCGAACAGAAGTTGAACCTGAAAGGGTAGCTGAAGTAGTCAACACATTAGAGGTTGAGACACTCAAAGCACTAGAAGTTGTGTGACCCCCTGCAGGTGTTGTTGGAGCAGAAGAACCAGCTGAGCTATTTTTAGGAGGTGGAGTCCTTGCCACAATGTCAGAGTTACTGTCCTGGGAAGCCGTCTCCTCGACTTCTATAGAAGGCAGAGTCACCTGGAAAGGAAAGCACCTTAAGACTTGAGGACATTGAGTTGCAGGAGATAAATTTTATATATATTTTATACATATATAGGTGCAAATATATTATATGCTGTTTTACAGATGAAAACAATATGTTATTAAATGTTTTGAATGCAAGCTAAGTAAAGTAAAAGAAGAACCTCAAGATATATAAGAGCGCACACATAGATGCAACCATAAGTGGAGAGAAAAAAAAATATCTCCTCTCCCAGACTTCAAAGGTAATTAAATCAAGTAAGAAACACGGTTTAAGTACTTATAGTTGATTCAAAACATAATAAGTATACGTGGACTCCGAAGCAAGATACAATTATGACTACCTGATATATGACTCAACTATTCTCTAGAATGGTATATCTTCAAATTACAAAATAAGCTTGAGGAACTCTTCAACCTGACTATGCTCAACCTTAAACTTACACTTAAACACAGATACCCCCGTTTTTATCAAATATAAAACCACATCGTCAAAGAATAAAGAAAGAAAAGAAAAGAAAAAACCATTCTACACACTCACACTTGAACCGAGACAACCCCATTTCTAGCAAATATTAAAACTACCCCGTCAAAGAATGAAGAAAGAAAGTATGAAAAGAAAGAAAAATAATCCATTCTACATGTTTACAAAATAAAGATTTCGCCAGAGTATCCCCAAAAAACAGAAAAAACAGAAATATGGATTAATGAATTAATGGGTTCAAGTCATTAGAAGCTCTAATAAACTTATAACAAAAGGCTCTTCTTCTAAAGCTAAGGTTTCCACGTATATTAGTAGTACTTAATACCCACATAAGTGCATTAGAAACCAGTCATGAGAATCCCTCATGATTATTGATCCAAGTCTTCCAAAAGGATGCCCCCATTCCAAACAAAATAAATTTTGAAAAAAATCAATTAATGCTAAATTCTTCATCTAAATAATAGAGAAAAACATACCGGCAGTTGAGCTGTCGACGGCGTCAAAGAAGTTTTCATACTTAAAACTGCACTCGTGGCACTAACACCCTGCGAAAACAAATAAAAAACTACCCTATTATAGAAATATCTAGTCATAGATGAGTAGATCACATGGACTTCTCCATCTAGCATAAGTTGACTTGGACGAGCTACAAGATAACACACACAGAACATGGGTCACAGACACAAACTTTCCAAATGTATAGTCACTGAAAGTTGATTCTGGAGAAAATTCAACTATGCTCATAAGTATCACATTTCACCATTATCTTATGTGCCAAAGAACCAGGCACAAGTTGAAATATTGATCGTTTTGGATACTGAGACGAAAGAAAAATAGGACACCTCCAGAAAATAGCTGGTATACGTTATAATCGCATTACATGATGAACCCTTGTGGAGAGTTAAAACAATGAGAGCACTAACAAGAAAAGGAATGTCATTTTTTTATCCCCAAGCCTATCCAAAAAAAAAAAAGACTCAATATTCTTGCCCTCTAATCATACTAGATTTTACGAGCTGTCAGAGAAATGTTTTCTAGCATTCTCATATGATATATTATACATCACATATATATGGTGCATATACATCCAAATAATTACTTATCAAAAAATATGTCCGAAATAATGTTTCAATATCACTTAAAATATACTTTAATTCCTATTCAAAAATTCATCACTATAACGATGTTCCTGTTTTAATTTGAGCTTGGACTATGAGCATGGTTAAGATTTATCTTCGCCCGCACATCTTTTGAGAAGCAAATAGAGATATGTCAAAGTATCATCTTCCCTTGTATTCATCATAACATATATTATGTCTTTAAAAATAGTACTAGTTCTGCAGCTGCTTATTCATTTGTAAATTTCCAAATCAGCCATCATTATAGTAGTGTTTAATTGCGAATTGTTGGTTTCAGTTTACAACACTTAATGACATAAGCCAGTATGTGGAAGAAGGGAAAAGAGTATGGAAACAGATTATTACACAGTTGAGTATATTCTGTTTATTATCTAGCAAGAATCAAAATAATGAGTGTGTTTCGAATTAGATTCTCATCATGAATTGTTATTGTCCATAGTTGTCAGAGGAAAGGCGCACCAAGGCGCCAAGGTCCCCGTGGAGCCAAGGCGCAAGGCGAGGGATCGAAGTGAGGTGCAAAGTCTATAAAACATAAAAAAGTTGTATATTTATAATAATATCATTTACGGACTAAAATTTGAAATAGATTGCATATATTACTATTATGCACAATTATGAAGAGGCGCATCAGTAGAAGATAGAGTTTATACCACCATATGATAAAATACAAATATTTAAATATCAAATTTATATAACAATTTAATTATCCAATAATCAACAAAAGAAAATATACAACATATATGAAAAAAAGATACCCCAATGTGTGGAAAGAAAAATCAAAATCAACATATAAATTGTTCTATGATACAACACTCTTGGAGTTTAATTTTGTTTGTTTCTTTTGCCTAACTAGGGACTAGTGAGAAAGATAAAGTTTCACTAAGAATCAAGGACTTATTTTAGTTAGTTTTGGGTTTAGGGAATCAACCGTCTAATCTTCCATATTCTATTTAAAAATATATAAAATCAGCATATCAACTGGTCCATTCTTGTATTGGGGGAGTTATCCAAAAAAATTTAACGAGGCGCGCCTGAGTCATGCTTGATCCTGGGAGCCTAGGCGCGCACCTTATTGAAGGAGCCTTGCCTGAGTGAGGCAAGGCGCCGATCATGAGCCTAGGAGGCATGCCTTTAACAACAATGATATTGTCACAAATATATTCTAATTATAAATGCTGTAAAGTACTATTTACCTTCAAGTTGTAAAGATGAAGAATTAGCATATCAAAGGCAAGTGTAAACAATGAAGTTTCGAGATTGTATATGGAATAAAAAAATTGTAATAAGTAGTTCCTGTAGTTATAAACAAGAGAAAAGTAACTGATTTCAATTCAACATAATCATATCTATCAATTCAGATAGTGAATACAAATAATAGGAACATAGGTACTGGTAAAGCCAATAAAAGAGCCTGACAGTCTATATCCATATTTTGAATCACTCAGTTCAATATTCTCATCTTTCTTCCTTATCTTACCACCTACCAACTCCATCATTCTGCCTGTCTTTTCTTTCCCCTTTTCTTTGATTAAAATAAACATTATATTTTAGGGTATTGTCTTTGTCCCATGAGATAATTGCATAAATAGACTTACCCTAAAAGTTCAACAATCCGATTTGCCCCCCTGCATATGCATCAACCGACTTGTACCTTGTGCATTTTCTTTGATTATAATAAACAACATATTTTAAGGTTTTTTGTCTTTTCCCCATGAGTTAATTACATAAATAGACTTACCCTAAAGTTCAACAATTAGACTTCACCCCCTCCATATACATCAACCAACTTGTACCTTATGAATCTGTTGCATGCAAGGGTAAGTCTAGTTTTTAAACTTTTAGGGGTCTAATTATCCAATTATCTCAGAGGGTAAAGGGAAAAAAAAGGGAAAAAATATTTAATTATAACTTTAAAAAAAGGGTTAGAGTAGAGAAAAAAAGTGTGAGCATAGTTTGCACCCATGTTTCCCTAGAGCCTAAGCGCAAGGATCAAGTCGAGGTGCACGCCTTATCGAAGTGAGGCGCACATTATATAAAACATGCCAAATTATATATTTGTAATAATAAGATTCAATTATGATCTAAAATGTCAATATATAGCATTAATTACTTTTATACACAATTATGAATAAGAAGATATATATCTAATACACGATATTAAAAAAACATATATATTTAAATATCAAAATTTATTAACATTTTAGAAACCATGTAATCACTAAAAGAGAAGATCTTTTTAGATTTAAAACAAATGTACTCCATTGTTTTGGGAAAAAAAAATAATCAACATATAAGTTGTTGCAAGATGCAATGTTGTTAGAGTTCTTTTGGTTCCATTGGCGTGAGTAGTGACTATACGTAGGGACTATTGAGAAAGTTCTATCACGACTTAAATGTACTTTTTATGCTTGATTTTGGTTAGTTTTGGAGTGGTGAATGGCACAATTCTTCATATTTATTGGGAGAATATGTAAGTTTAACATATCAATTCCATTTTTGTATTGGGGCCATTTTCGAAAAGCAAAAATTATTAAGCCGCCCCTTGAGCTTGGAGCCTAGACGCACAAGGTGTGCGCCTTACTAAAGGGGCTTGCTTGAGGTGGGCGAGGAGACAATGTTGCGCTTTGGTGAGCCCGGAGCCTAGCCACACACCTTTAACAACAATGTTTGTAAGTGTAACTCATATGCATCAACCGGTATCAAAGCGACGTTCGATGTAGACGACGCAAGCATTAGAGCTATGGGTAAAGCTCATAGGAACCACCATCGGACCACCCCCTCTTTCACTACCCTTGCTTTTATTCAGCATCTCAAACCCTCTCAAACCTCCCGATGTAAAAATCACACCCTTTTTCTGACGGCGATCGAACCTCACAGTGGGGTGGGCGAGGCCTGCATCCCCTCCCTCAGCTGCCGAACCAAAATGGGCATATTACTCTAGGTGTGGGCTCCTCTTTTTGTCCCAATCCACAAACCCCAACACACCACCATCGTCGCCAACCTTCGCTTCCAAAGAATGTAGATTCAGCATGAAGATTTTCAAAAATTTTGTTTGATCTCAACCATGTTCGGGAAATCCTACACTGAGTAGGAAAGTAGGTTTTTAGTAGTCGTTCATGAGACATCGAATTCCCATGTTCTAGTGTGCATTATGCCAATAGGTCCCAAAGTTGGTGCAGCCTTATGTTTTCATGGTTTAAATCTACTAAGTGTTGTTGGTCATAGAAGGAGGTTGGACTTGTCGACTATCAAGCCTAGCCATGCTACAGGCCAAGGGAGTTCCGAAGATTTCTTTGAGCGAACGCATCAAGACTGAAGCCTTTTTGTATAACAAAACTGAGAAAGTAGTGGACTACTTTAAGCGGTCACCGGTAGCTAAAAACCTAGTATCAAACAAGAAAGAGGGCTGCAGCACCAGTAAGAAACATTTTAGCATTTTTCATTTCATCCGTGTAATTTTGCTTCTTGCTCTAAAAATGCAGAAAGACTTGTCGAAGTCTTTGGGAACGAAGGACACCACCCTCAAGTGACCCCAACCCTACCTCCAGCAATGCCCTTCTTTAACATTTAGCAATACCTAAAACAACCCCACTAGCCTGGCGACACTTAAAACACTGTCAGAAACCCTAGATCTGAAGCCTTTTTGCCTACGTCAAACTCTTCTTTCCACTTTTCCGACCTCCAATGATGGTCTACGACAGCGACTGAAAGTGGCCCATCCCCTTGCGAACACTGAAAAAGGCATCCATCAAACTGCAGCATCAAGGGAGGGGCTAAAACCTTGGGCTCAAACCTTGCCATTTTGGATCCACACTTTGACATTTGGCGAATCTTGTCTACATCGTTCGACGGCTTACTGCATGACCTAGCCCAGCACAACCCATCGCCCCATGTGCTAAAATGTCATCAAACTTCTGAAATTTTCAAAATAGCCCCTACTATACTTGAACTCCAACCCTTTTGCCAAATTTACAAAGTTGACCCCGCGTCTTTTCAGAAAAAACTCCAACCCCTCCCCTTAAGTTTTTAAAATTCCAATTTAGCCCTGCAAATTTCTCAACACACTACCAAATATCCCAAAACACCTCTCGAAATGTCTTATCCCTTTGGTTTTGCACATGGAACATGGTAGTCGATAGATTGATGATTTTAGTTCATGCACCACTGAATCCTATCGATTTCTCCGCCGCCAAGTCCTATCGGTCATCGATAAAAATAGCCACGATGCCATTGAGAGCCTCTAGGGTGATATTGGCATTTAGAAAGAAAATTGTTCGTGTTGGCATCGCGAGGCTCATATTTCAACTAGGGGTTTGCTTTCGGTTGTCTGGTATGAGTGCCGCATGTAATCACTGATACTTCGGATGATCGCCTTCCCATCTCTCATGCGCTACAACTGACATTTCGGGCTTGACACTCATTGCTACGTATTCTGATGAGTATCCTATTGGCAATTTCTTCGACATCTTTGTCGAGGAAAGTTAAACCACTCGCACACGGTTGCACGCGGTTCAAGAATGTTGAGGTGTTTGACATTGGGGACTTTACTCCAGAGGAGCCCAAGTTTTGCATCAGTGACTTCTTTGACATTTTTGCATAGATTGGTCGAGTGACTCACTCACTATCGAGATGTGAAGTCTTTTTGTGTTGGTAACTTCTTCCCACTCTTTGGGATACATGGTTATGTTGATGGGGTCATTTCTTCTGAGATTGAGTTGTTGGTTTGTGTGAATTTGATCGAGCATTGATATGCAATGTTTAAAAAGGCGTTTGAGGCTTACGCCTCGAGGCGAGGCGGGCAAAAAATGCCTCGGTTGAATTTGAGGCTTACGCCTCAATGCGCCTCGAGGCTTACTCCTCGATACGCCTCACACCTCGCCTCGCGCCTTTTTGCTGAGGCGCAAAAAAAAAAAAAAAAAAAAAATCTCTTTTTCTTCTTAACTTTAAAAAAATGTTGTTTTAATCTACTAACTCTTATTATTTTTTCTTTTCTTTTTTTGTTTTAAAATTGCACTTAACTTGTACTATTTACTATTGTAACTTGAGAGATATTTTTAAAAAATAACATATATGTTAATGAAACTTAAAGAACTGATTTTGTCAATTTGATTTTGTTTGAAATAAATGTACTAAATTAACTTCAATATGACTTTTTTTTAAAAGGTTTCTGTTTTTTTAAAAGGTTTCTGCTTTTTGGTTTTCAACTTAGATTAATATGTTTTCTTTAACTAAACTGAATATATTTTAAGAAACTATTATATTTTAAAGGTTGCTGCTTTTTTTAATAAACTTAGGTTGATATGTTTTATTATTTTTTTTAATAAAATTGCTGTTTTTTTTAAATCTTAGCTTGAAAATCAATGTTTTTTTAATAAATTTGCTTGTTAAGTTGCATTGATTAATTCATTGTCGTATTGATTAATTTATTTTATTTTTATGGTTTTATTAGTATTTTTTTAATATTATTTTGCTTTTTTTTTCTTCTTTTCGGTGAGGCTTATGCCTCGCCTCGACCAAAACGCCTCGCCTCGCCTTTCACCTTTTTAAACATTGTGGATATGCAGACCATTTTGGGATGTTTTTAAATCCCGTTGTGAGGTAGTACTTCGGTTGCATTATAGTTAAAGTTGTTAGTTGAGATTGATCTAAGACAAGGCCCCGACTAACTCTGTGGATCCTCGGCGCTCGGTTCCTCCTCTTGGCGAGTCTAGGAGCCAAATTTTGATTCCCAACTATGGATTGGGTTTTTCCTTGCATGTGCCTACCTTTTTGCTAGCATGTCTGCAAGTCAATTTTGAGGAAGGCTTTTCCCCTTCAAGTGGGGGAGTGGGGGAATCAGGTGTTAATGGTGCATCCCTAGTGGTAGTCTCTTTGTAAGTGAGGATAATGATGCATATGCGGGGCCCTAAGAAAATAATTGTTATTTTTTATTTTGTTTTAGTTTTTATTATTGTTTTCAAATATTTTAGATTAAGTTGGAGGTCCAGTGATGTCATGATGCTCACGACATGTTACATCACCAATGACATCATCATATTTAGATGGCTCTCTATAATTCCTTTGTATCAAGGGCTTCCCCCATTTAAGAGGATACCGGTACATTGATTAGAGAGTTAAATATATGAAAAGGATTTACGAGTTATCATTATTCTTCCAAAATGCGTGTGTGCGCTCGTAATTTACACTACGTATACATCAACCCTAAACCTAAGATATTAACCATAGTCCCCCAATAATCAACTAAAGCCAGCATTATTCTAATATCTTTAGTGTTGTCTGTTTGGTGTCAACATTTTTTACATTTTCCCTGGGATTTTGAAATGCGATCAGGTTGCATAATTGTAGAGTACAAAGATGAATAAACAATAGATATCATATAATACGCAATAGATATACTAAACAACAGCTCATGTATTAGAATCCTAACAAGTAATCTAATCTCATGCCAACAGTTATAAAGCATGTGGAAAAGTAGAAACCCATTGTGCTAGAAAAGCAAGTCACAGTATTTGATTTTTCATTCATTCAAAATGGTAAGTGGGGTATAAATATGAAACAAAAATCAAAATTATGAAAACAAATACAAGCATAATATCCAGAATAATACAGTTTGGTATGGCAGCAAAGAGTTCACCTTAGCAAGGGCAGGAGGGCCAATAGTAACTAGATCTTCAAGAGACTCCACCTTGTCTAATGGTAAAGAGCTGTAAAGCTCATCAACATCACTAAATTCTTCAAAGTCCTCCTACATAATTAAATTCCATCCGTGTCACGAAAGGCAATATTCAAGGGATAATTTAGGATGGTAACAAGATAATTCAGTTTTTTAAACAAAATTAACTTGACTATATTCATTGACCTCAATAACAATGATTAATAATGGCAAAGAAATGATACCAAACATGAATTAAGTAACCTGATTACGTTCCACATAGTCATCCAAGAAATCCTTGACGTCATTGACTTGCTCAGGACTCAACTCATCATTATCCAAAAGCCTCAAAATCAATTCTAACTTCATGATATGAGCCTTGTGCCGAGTAATAGAAGTCTCTAAATGTGTCTGTAAAAACAAATATCGTTCATCAATTACTACAAAAAGAAAAGGCAAACATTTATGGAGTAAATTGTCTTTCTTTTGTGTACCAATCTTGGCGGCCTTGCTTTCCCTTTTTTAACTGATAGCCCCTCCATCTCAGCTTCAAAGCTATCAATTTGTGATTCCAACTCCCCAACCTAATCAAGGTCATGGATTATGTACACAACTACTTTATATAATTTATCTTAAATATGACGAAGTAGATACAGATGACCATCCTTAGCCAAATAACGTAACAAACAGGAATTTAGCTTCATACCGTGTTGTTTAACCAATCTCTTGTCTCTCCTTTAGCTTTCTCCTTTGGATCCTACGCAATATGATAAACAAAATAAAATTAAATAGATGCAGAGAATAATAGATTGCTGAACTGCATATTAACTTTATAACTTCATATGTGCATGTTAAACTGTTACAGAACGTGCAAAACAAAGTTTAAACCCAATGTAAACCTCTTCCCATTACTCAGAATTGCTTGAAATCTCAAGGTAAATGCGAATTATTAAATCTACTCTAACATCATATATATCTACTCCTCCCTCTTGCAGTTATACTGATTCATGAAAGGATTTTAATTCATGGAACATTTTAGAAATCTCTGAAGAAAATATTGAAAACATTAAGAGATCATAGTGATTCGCAGTGATGGAAACAAGTGGTGCAGTGCAGTGTTCACCGTTTTAGGTTGTTGGCCTAGGCCTTCTTTGGAGAATGCTTTTGTCTTCGTTTCCTTCTCACATATCTTAAATCGTTCCATTTCACGCTCTATAAGCTTGCGAGCATCCATCAGAGCCTGCTCATAAGAGGCACTAACCTATGTCAACATGTATCAAAAGAAACTCATTGTCAACTTCAGAATGAAGAAGAAGACATTCAAAATTATAAGGAAAAAGATATATATCAATACTTCAGCCAGAGTAACTAAAGAAGCAACAGATAAAGATGATATTATGATTGATGCAATGAACTGTTTAACTAAATACGGATTGCAACAAAGGAATGTGAGCAAACCAAAAAAAAAGAATATGAGCAGACACACCACAGGTTTTAAATCAGTGCTACAAAACGAATACCGTTAATCTAGTCAAGATAAAGACGCGGAGAAACAGCTAAAGGTTTAAGCCATGTAATCATCTTTCCATTTTCCAAAGCATATTGCTGCCTCTAATGAACATAAAATTCTACAACCCGTCTCATATAGGGAATGGGAATATGGAGGTTTCCCAATAGCAATTTGCGGATGACTATTTAACGTGAACTACACGTCAATGACCTAAAAATCAAGACACTTTGATTCCTAGAGAGAGAAACAAAGAATTCCTTATATTCAAGAATGGACAAGTGAGTACAAATGAGAGAAACAATCCTATTTATAGGGGCTGAATTACTTGCTAATCAAATAATTAGCTAAAATGACTAAAAGCGCCTGCTAAAAATAAAAGAATGCCTAATTAGTCCCAAACATGCTTGGGGGCTAATTAAAGGCTAAAAAGAATATAAAAGAACTAAAAGAAAATAGAAAATACAATGAAAGAACATAAAAGGGAAAAAAAATGTGGATTCCCATCACTCTCCCCCCTAAAAAAGAGTTCGTCCACGAACTCAAAGGGGAAGACCAACAGAATCACCCTCTAAGATGGTAATCAATGCATGATCAGGGCGCTGCTCGGCCCCGTCGAGATACTCAGGGGGCTGATCCATCGCTAGTAGGGCCCGCCGACGTGGCTGAGGGCACTCAGAAGCTCGGTGCCCCACGGTGCTAAATTAAATTAGCGAAATGTGGGAGGGCCTGTATGGGTCGCAGCGGAAGTGGCAGAGTAACTGGAGCAATAGCCGAAAATGAAGCTGCCGAAGGAGCAGAGCTCAAGGAAGATGGAGGTCGGGATGGATGCTGGAGAAGCTGCATGATAGATCTCGACCTTAGTAGCATACTCTACCGCCTTCAAAAAGGTCGGTATCTCTCTCAATCCAATGTCGCGGAGAATATGTGGCTGAAGCCCCAGAATGTAGCGGATCCGCTGATATTATTGTACTCTACGACCGAAGATGTGTCTTGCTGGAGAGACTGAATACACGTAAAGAGGTCTCTCTCATAAGTCGGAGGTATAAATGAGGCCTGAAGAACTGCCTTAAGATCAAGCCAGTCCTGGATAGGTGGGAGCCCTGCAGTCGTCCTACGATAACAAAGGTCATTCCACCAAACACGAGCAAAACCTTGAAATTTGGTCGCAGCTGGGAGTACACATGAGCGGCCCTGAACCCGCTTGTAATTAAAAACTGTCTCCATAGTGACGAGCCAATCAGTCATATCATCCGGGGAAAGTCTGCCATCAAACATAGGAATGTCTATACGAATGTCCCCATGGAGACTCCTAGAAAGTAACTGGAGTGCCAAAGAGAGTGGATTTCCATCCTGATGAGCTCTCGGCCCACCACATCACCTGGTGCAGGTGCAACATAATCAATCGGGTCTGGAGGCATCTGTAGAGGTGGTGGGCAAGGAGGATGATCATGTAAAACCATAGGAGGTGCTCGGGGGTCACATTAATAGAGGACACGTGGCAATGAGGTGACCACGTCCTCCACAATAGAAACACTGACGATCCTGTAATGGAACGGGGCGATGGCCGCCGGGTAGTGGAATCCAATCATAGATACTACGACGGGTATCACCAATGTCAGCGGAAGAAGGGAATCAGCATAAAGTAAAGAGAGGTCATGATGAGAGGGAGCGTGGTGTGATGAATCGGGAAGTGGTATGTGTTGTGGTGCTTGTGGGTGCAAACACGGATCTATATTTTGATTTTCAAAAATACTAAAATCAAATGGGTCGGGTGGTCGAATAGGGTTGAAATTGGGTAGATGGTTGAAGGGAATTGTGTTCGGAATTTTGGGTAACTCGGGTAGGGCTAAATTTTGAGGGGGTGTATGTTTTTGGGAAAAATTTGGGTTTCTCGGGTTATTTGGGTTCAAATTTTGGTCAGGAAAAGTGGTATGGATTCCCGGTAATGAACGAGTTTTGTAACGGGGGTTGGGTAAACAATTATGGGGTTGTAATTGTACTCCAAGTTGTCCAGTAGGTACTAGGGTTTTAAGCGGGTAGGGAGGAGATGTTTGAGGGTCAGAAGAACGGGGGAAAAGGTCGGGGCGGGGTCGGGAATGGCCAGCGGCCTTCTGGGTTTTTTCTACTGCCGGAAAGAGGTCGGGACAAGGGTAGAAGGCTTGGTAAGCTAGTGGAGGGGCGTCGGTAGGCGGTAGGGTTGGTGAAGGGGCTGTGGTGAGCCGCTGGTGGCCGGCAGCCTTAATATATCCAGCTGGAGAGATGTCGACCCCCTCCAGGGTGTTTTGGTTCAACAGTACCCCTCCCCTGACTTGATCGGTGGCCTTAAAGCTCATTTCCCTTCCGTCCGGCGCCGGAATTTGACCATAGGGATGGACAGCGTTGTCGGGTTCTCTTCCAGATCTGCTGGGAATGTTTTCGGACTGTTTTTCAGATCTTCGGCTTCTTGAAATGAATTAGGGTTTTGCAATTTAGAAAATTGCAAAATTAGGGTTTCAAACTGTTCTTGTTGTTTTGGTGTCAATTCTTCAAATTTTTTATCACTTTTCTCTTCCATTCTTGCCATTTGTTGTCTCAATTCTTCGTTAATCTCATCTTGAATTCGGGTTACCTTCTTCGGAGCCATTGAAAAATGTAGTACACGATTTTGATATTCACCTCACACCGATACGCACAATCACCAATGTTTGGAGCTTCACCCGCTCTGATACCAATTTGACGTGAACTACACGTCAATGACCTAAAAATCAAGACACTTTGATTCCTAGATAGAGAAACAAAGAATTCCTTATATTCAAGAATGGACAAGTGAGTACAAATGAGAGAAACAATCCTATTTATAGGGGCTGAATTACTTGCTAATCAAGTAATTAGCTAAAATGACTAAAAGGGCCTACTAAAAATAAAAGAACGCCTAATTAGTCCCAAACATGCTTGGGGGCTAATTAAAGGCTAAAAAGAATATAAAAGAACTAAAAGAAAATAGAAAATACAATGAAAGAACATAAAAGGAAAATAAAATAAAATGTGGATTCCCATCACTATTATTTTCTCTTCCTTGGGAAATGACAAATTTGATAACCTTGTGTAGGAGGGTGGTCTTCGTTGGGTAGAGATTAGGAAAATTACTCCTCATGAGCCGAGATGTATTAGAGGGCGAGAGTACTGACACTTCTTTCACATTATATACGTGTTAGGAGACAGCCTAAACACAATCTGGGTTAGTTTTCTTGGGTATATGATAACTAAGTGGTACGTAAGAGGGGTATATATTTCTAAATAAGGTTCAAATCCGTGTTCTAAAAGGCACGCCTAGGCCTTGAGGCTTGAGAGAAACGCCCCGCCTACGGCTTATTATGCCTAATTCTTGGTAAAAAGCTTAGGCGCACTTTTTTTTTAAACAAAAGGTGCCTTAGTGAAACGATATCGCTTTTTAAAGGCTTATTTTTTACAACCGGACCAATATCTCGTCCAAAACAATCAAAAGACAAACATTATCCCAAGCCTCTCTGCCTCTTTCTGCCCCTAGTTTAAAAAAATGCCTAGCATTGCCGACCGACTTCTGACCAAAAGTCTATATGATTCATTTGAAAGGTGAAAAATATATTTGTCATACTGAATCATTTTATATTGATTACTGATTATTGATTATTGAATAATTATTAATATTGATTATTGAATTATGAAAAATACATTTTGTATATTGCTTACTAAATGTTGGGAAATACATTTTATATATTGATTATGGAGCATGAATATGAGAAAGATAGCTACCAAACATACGGATAAATTTTCAAAATTCAAGGTATGTATTATTTTATTATATTACTAGCCTTAGAATAATTAAAATAATAAAAAAAGGAAAAATATCTTTTTACGCCTAGGCTTCGCCTAGGCACATAGGCTCCTAAGGCTTGAGGCTTGAGGCTTGACCTCTAAGCCTCGACCACGCATCGCGCCTTTTAGAACCTTAGTTCAAATAATGTTCTTTTAAAATTTCTTAACGACAGTTTTCTGAGGTATATTTTCAATCCCTAATAAATGAGGTTAACAGTAGTATTTACATAACTGAAAGTTGTGATCTTTGTCATTGATCTTGGTGAGAGAAAGAGGTGAATGGTACTATGCATTAAATGCAATCCAGCGCATTTAATAGGAGGTGATAAGCTATCAAATAAGTACTTGAGGAAGGGATGAGGTATGAGCTGATGAGACAAAAAGGTGGCAAAATGAGTTATAGGTTGTCGGTGGCGTTAAATGGGGGTAATGATAGTTCTAAGGGAGGTATATCGGTATATTGACCGAAATGCCAAGATGGTGTTTTTTCAAGATGGGTGGATCGGTGATAGTATTTCGATGGGTTTCGATTGTGCCTTATATCTCGTGACATAGTGTGATGTATATCGATGACACGTGGCTCAAAGAGGCGGATCCGGAAGAAAATTTTAATTTTTTATCGTATTTTATTTTATTTTATTTTAATCATTAAAATAAATTAATATTCCTTTAGAAGTCGTTTAATAATTTTAGGGTCTTTACTTGCTTTCCAAGTATAGCTAGGAGTTATTTTTATCTTTTGTTTATTTTGTCCTTTTTATTCTTTTAGCTTTTAGGGTTAGCTCCTCGCCCTATAAATAAGGCATTTCGCCCTCATTTGTATTTACAACTTGACTTCTAGAAATGAAGAATTAGAATGAGAGTCTCCTCTTTTGTTGTTGTTGTGTAGTGTAATTAATACGCTTCCGCTACCCATTACACATCAAATTGGTATCAGAGCGATGTCGCTCTAGGTGTGTTCGTGTACTAAGTGGCGGACGAAGCCCGCTACGAGTTATGGCTTCGACTCAGAACAATCGTTCGGCCAAGAGGGTGTCTTGGCTGATAAATGTTCCCGTGGCAACCGGATTTGTGATCGAAATCCAAAAAATCGATCAATTATCCGATGAAGAGTGAGAAAGAGACGCTATGAAAGAGCACCACCTCAGATCACAACCCCCCTTGTCCCCAAATTTGTCTACCACCATACAAGATTACTAGCAAAAAGTTAGAATGGCTCCAACAACCACTAACCAACAGGCCTTTCAATCAAATTCCCCAACAGACCTATTTTCGGCCACCCAACCCTTCAAACACCCCATCCCATTCAACCCTCACCTGAAAATCACCTTGTTGTTGCCTCGGCTCACACTAAGCAAATCCGGCGTGGGGCAGAACACCCACCAACCCCCGAATGCTACCCGATCACTGGATTTGATTCCCGACCACTAAGCCCCATCCTCTTCCATTGTTCCAAACATATCTGGGCTCCCGACATGCCCCACAAACCTACGAATCTCCGAACAAACAAATCCGGCAACTGTCGACCTATTTCTGACCATATTCAGGTCACTCTGACCTTCAGCCACCGACAGCAGACCAACCTCTTCCCCACGGGAGCTCCAGTAGCACCATTTAGAGTCCAAGGAACAACCTCTTGTGAGCCTCTAGCTAGAGTTTCTCAAGAGAAGAGGGCCACAAAAAGTTATGGGCTCGGATTGGAGCATTTGGGGCTAACGAGTGTTGCTGAAAAATGTGGGTTTCCAAAGGTTGTTAATAGCATACATTTGGGGTTGTGGTTCATATTTTAATTTTGGGCATCATCGTGAATCTACTGGATTGTATGGTCCTCACTTAAAATTTGGCCCAATTGCTAATGATACCACATTTATTTGGAAAAAAAAAAGGCCCAGCAATGGATTTTATAGGTGTGAAAAGTTTTGGCCAGCCCCCAATTTTAAAAGCGTTGGCAAATATTTTATTTTGGACTTAAAAATTTTAGAAAAAATCTTTTCCACCCCCAATAAATGATTAAAAAAAATTGTTTCCAGTATTTGTTTGTTCGGCATGAGCGTAGGCAAATTTCCCCTCACACTGAAGGACAAGTTTTTTCAAAGAAGGGAAGAGTGATGTATATTGATGACACATGGCGCAAGGAGGCGGATTCAGAAGAAATTTTTAATTGTATTTTATTTTATTTTTATCATTATGGAATATTCTAAGTTGGGTATTTTAGTCATTTTAGGGTCTTTACTTAATTTCCGAGTATAGCTAGGGGTTATTTTAGTCTTTTGTTGATTTTGTTCGTTTTAGTATTTTAGCTTTTAGGGTTAGCTTATCTAGCAAGCTAACCTCACCCTATAAATAAGGTCGTTGGCCCTCATTTGTATTTACAACTTGGCATCTAGAAATGAAAAATTAGAGTGCGTCTCCTCTATTGTTGATGTTTTGTAGTGTAATTAATACACTCCTGCTACCCACTACACATCATAGTGGTTGGTTGGAGGGAGCCCAACGATCTTCTATACTCTTTCCTCCAAACCACATACCCTAAGATTCCCAAAGAGGTAACTATCGATTGGCTCTCGGTCCCTTGAGTTCTGCCTTAGTCTAAGCCCTTTAGTGTTTGGGGAATCGATATGTACTGCTGAGAGAGAGACATAAACGTGATTCATTCATTGAAGTTGCTTGCAAATCGTGTGGGTCAGTTCAGTGGTGAGTCATGGTAGATCAATACACTTGTGGATCGGTAATGTGATTTATCGATTTACCCTATCCTGCACCTTCAATCGTGCATCAAGTTATTTTGTGTGTTGTAAGGGTTAAAGGTTAGATGCCCAAGAGTTCGTTGGCGGCCACAAATTTAGATAGACATCCTTCAAAGGAATTAGCAAGTAGCATGGGATGTCTTGTAGAAGAGTGGCGTTTATCCTATTTAGAGTTGCTGCTTTGAGATAACTCCATCTCTTCTAATTTTTGGAACCTAGTCTTGGCAAAAACTAATAAGAAAAATTGGATGGGTGGAAAAGAGGGTGTTTTTCGCGCCGGGGGGGGGGGGGGGGGGGGGGGGGGGGTGGCTTACTTTAATTTCATAGGTCTTAAGTAGCATTCCCATTTATTTTTTATTTTTTAAATTGTGGTCAAAGTTGTTGATTAAACTTCGAAAAGAATGAGTGGTTTTATTTAGGAATCTTGTGTGTAATCAAAAAGTAAAAGATGGTTTGGACATTTAGAATCTAATTTTAAGGAATAAAGCTTGTTATTAAGCAAACGGTTATGAAGGTTGCTTAGCGAAAGTGAGGGTTTTGATGCAAAATCATTAGACAAAAGTAAGGGATTAACGAGTATAATTAACATTCTATAGTAGTGGGACATGGGTCTTATAGAAGCCCGTGGAAATATACATCCCAAGGTATTGAGTACCTTTGAATGCAAAACATGCAACTGGATCATTGTTCTTCTATGAGTATTGTTTGGACGGAAAATTTTGTAATCTAGACCTTGTTTTAAATGCTACTTTAAGTAATAGATTTTGTAGAATTAGGATTTGTAATATTAGTAACTATGCTTTTAGAATACTCGCCATTTGTTTTGTAAAAATGGTCCCTATTTTTTCATTTTCCCTTAACATTCTAAAAATGCGAATATTTATTTTTTAGGGATCACAAGTTGAATGGAAATGTTACTTGTCCTATATGTGAAATGAAAAGGTTGGGGAGTCCAAAATTCATAAAATCCCTTTTAGAAACACAAATATTAAACGACTATTAATTCGGGATGTGCTTAAAAGGAAAGCACGATATTAATTTGGAACGGAGGGATTAATCAAACTGCATAGTAATTTCCATTGCTTTAGGAGCATATGCTCTACGGGGACTAAGCATATTCAATAACTAATGAAAAAATGTGACTAAGAAAACTACTCAAAAAGCAATTAAATTGTGTACATAAATTGTCACTCTCTAACTCAGGCATGAAGTAATGTAATTAGAGTACTCTCAATCACTCATATATTAATAAAACAAAGAAAGATAAATGACCTTTGTATCCTTAATCTCACTGGACTAAAATCAAATTAATAATAGTCGCGTTTCTAAATTAATAGTTGTGGTTTCCTTTTTAGTCCATCCCAAATTAATAGTCATAATTAGGTGAAAGCAATAGAGAGAAAAAAGACCTTTTTATCCTTGATCTCACTGGACTGAATCCATGTCTTGATCTGATCTCTATATCTCTGCAATTTCTTAATCTCCTTCTTCAAATCAGCCTCAAACTTCTCCTTTTGGTTCGCATTGTCCGTATCATAAACCTTTCATAAAATTCAGAATTATTAGTAATAAGAGTATGAAATAGAAATGAAAAGCTGTAGAATTACCTTGTTCCAAATGCTGTCGAAGACATCGACGCCTTCTTGAACCTTTTTCAAAACTCGATCGATCTCGCCCTGTAGCTTTCGGCTAGCTCCCATTCTGAAACTGAGGATGGATAGGGGGATTTTATCATCCAATTGAACAATTGATTTGCCGAGGAGAATTTGATCACTTTGATTTTGTTTTTGTTTCGGTGTTTTCTAGGGTTTTCTTGTTTTTTTTTTCAACCAAGTTACGAGAGAGGGATTATTAGAAGGGTCAGTGGTCTCTGAGTCGGAAGGAGAGCAGTTTGGTAAAGCAAGAGCCAAACTGTGGGCTGGGCCAAGAATTGCGGTCTCATCCGCCGCGTACTAACAATTCTAGTATGATATTTTTTTCTTTTTTTTTTTTATTTTTTTGCATGTGTAAGTCTAATTATTGAATATAGCAGCTTTTACGGTCTACTCCTTGGATTAATAATTTTGGATAAAAAAATTGGGCTCAATAAATTTTAAACGATCAGGTCCAACATATAAATATCCTGAAATTAAAATAAACACGCAATTTTCAGAAATTGAAGCGCCTAAAACACTGTATTCTCTCTTCGATCATAACCCTCGATCAAAACACCAAAATGATTCTCATTCTCAATCAAAATTTGGTCAACAACCACATATAAATACCTCTGAATTTCAATACAAACACACTTCACAGAAATTAAAGCGATCAAACCCTAATCGTGAAAGTTCTACCAAGCATTTCACATTCTCAATCAAATTCTTTCAAACGCCACTAATAAGTATGGATACATTCTCATATATATGTTCTTAAGTTTTGTACTTAAGATTATACCATACACTGTGTATATGTTGCGTTCTTAGCATTTTATTTCTGATACCACATGTTTGTCCTTATGTATTTTGTGTTCTCATATGTATAAATTCGTAGACATTACACATAGACTGATGAAATCACATTCTTCTTCTTCATGACATGAAAAAATACATTTGTTGTCTTGATTTTAAATGCAAAACACAATTTTTGTATGTTAGATTTATGTATTTCATCATTGTACATTTCCTCCTATATACATCATTTATTGAGGACTGAGAATATATACATGATTAGAATATTTACATACTCTTTGTATTTGTATAACCCTTATATTGATTGTGGTTCGCGCCAACGGCATTTATTTAAGACTGCATGTAGTTTATGAATTTAGGTGTTGTACGTGTACAAGCCATGTTTTATTGCGTGTAGTTTATGAATTTTGCATGTACTTTCAAAAAGTACACGCAAAATTCACAGAGTACACGCACATTGAAATTGAATTTGTTCAGTTCAATATGCGTGTACTTTTTTATTTTATACGTGCACTCTATTCAATATATATTTCATATCCATATTTGATCAATCCTATGTTATTTTTGTCCGTGCCATCGGCATTTGAATGATATTCCATGAGTTTGAAATTGAATTTGTTCAGTCTTTTATGCGTGTACTTTTATGTTTTATACATGTACTATATACAACATATATGTCATATCTATATTTGATTAATTATATGTTATTGTGGTCCGCGCCAGCGACATTTATTTAAGACTGCGTGTAGTTTATGAATTTAGGTGTTGTACTTGTATATTTTATTGCGTGTGCTCTCTGAATTTTGCGTGTACTTTCAAAAAGTACACGCAAAATTCATAGAGTACACACACATTGAAATTGAATTTCTCAGTCCAGTATGCGTATACTTTTATGCTTTATACATGTACTATATACAATATATATTTCATATCCATATTTGATCAATCATATGTGATTTTGGTCCGCGCCAGCGGCATTTGAATGATATTCCATGAGTTTGTAAGAAGTATTATTGTTGTGTTATTGTTTAGGAATCATACCATCAAGCATGTTCAACTACAAAATTATTGCTTGCACCTTTAAAGATCTTAACAATACAAAACATTTCACATTGACAATCAATAATCACTACACCAAATCTGCCGGATTGTCATGGTCATTGACCTTGACGAGTTGTACTTGTAAAGGTCAATGATCGTGATAATCCTGGGGGTGACAACGTGTATTGTCACGGACTTGTCACGGTCATATCACGGTCCTTAACATTGACAAGTTTTATCACGATTAAGGCCGTGACAAACTCGTGACATTTAATAAAAAAATTGTCACGACCAATGATTGTGACAATTCTGGGCAAAATTGAAAAAAAAAATATGCTGGACAGTATGGCCACTGCCACTGTCCAGCAATATATTTATATCTGTTATAGCAACGTTGTACCTGTTCAAACATCATATATCCAAATAAAATAGAGATAATGCAAATATGCATTTAACACATATGCATCACGATATAATCCAAATATAACTTAAATGTAACAACTTAAAACAATTCAATTCAAATAATAATGTCACTACGTGTCTAGGGTAGGGGTAGCTCTGAGGAGGTGAGTAGGCCACACGATATACGAATTGATACACCCAATAATATACATCGTGCCGCATTGTTCGTGCAACCACAATGGGGAATTTTCCTTCCCGGGCATCACATGCGTGACGAGCACCTTGGACTCGATGTCTTGAAGCAAACATCCATGAACTGGCATACCATGGACGGTATTCGGGTCCCTTAACCCCCGCCCTATCCGCTTGCCATCAAATATGTCAAGTATAAATATGCTCGGTCAACCAAGTATCGACATCGGTCGGTCGAAAGGAGCCAAATAGGGGACTGGATCATCAAAGTCCGCACGTGTCGGTAATGAAGCAGCGAGGTCCACTTCCTCGTCTTCCTGCACCTCATCCTCCACTACCTCCTCCTCCACCACCTTTTCCTTCCCTTTCCCCTTACGGACGCTTCATGAATGAGAACATATCTTGGACCGTCGCCTCCAAACGGGACAACTTCGCGTCATGCGAGTCCACTATTCGAGTCAACCCGGTGTCGTTCGTCTCCAATCCGATGATCCTAAATTTGGCCACCCGCGAGCTCACCCCATTGGCTGAGCCGAGACGACATCATCATAATCAGCATTATCATCCTCGCCTTAATACCTGAAGGAGACATTTTTTATAAAAAAAATGTTGTTATTAGTACAAATCAAAATGAATTAGAAGAAGACATGCAAATATGTACAATTACTACAAATCCAACTGAATTGTTATTGTTTAACACCTCAATTCTGAATTTCAAAACAACAATATCTAGCTCATAATATATACAATTACTAAAAATCCGAAACATTCCCACCCCCACCCCTACTGCCCACACACACGCACACTACACAAGAGTGAAAATGATAAAGTGCAAATCAATTAAAAGCATTAAAAATTTATTGATAAAGTACAAATTGGAATATTTATTACAAATTGAAAAATTATTTCAAATTCGGGTTATCATAAAAAATGGATTGATATTCGGTAGGAGCAACCAAGTCATCCACATTACTATTTAGACGCTTTGGCGCGTATAGGACAATTGACCACGGCTCGTTGTTGATATACTCCGAGTAAAACGCTTGGTTAACCTTTTGAAATGCACAAACAAACGGCTCATCGCTCACGTGGTCGTTGCTCTTCAACTTAGACAAGTCAACCATGATCAAATTGGTGACAGGATCAACTTTACAAGCATTTTTATCCTCAACTCTTACCCAGTCACAGTAAAATACAACCTATTTGAAGCTTATATAATCCAATTAAAATTTATTTCGAATTACACCATAGTAAGTCATTTCAGCTTCAACGAGGTTTTTATCTTTTGCGCTAGCTCGAAAGAAAGTACGAGCCATGTATGAAATGCCCGAGTTATGTACATTTGTACTTTCCTCGTACACTTTTGCGCCGAATACGTAACCGTTCAATCGATACTTTTTGTACTCTTGTGCCACGAACAAGGGTCCAGTGGCTAGACGAGAAAGCCTTTGATGCCGCATCACCCGTCTTTAAGAGCTGAGAATATAGATAAATTAATTAGATTAGTTGTAAAGTTTTAGTATAATGTAACGTTATATAACGACCATTTTCATTATAATTATCTCTTGTGACAACCACAGCCTAAATTCGTTGTCTGATTGTACTATTATTTTTCGTCTTTTATTGTTCTCACAGGCTTCATATTTTCTGCATATTTTAAAATTAATCATGTTTAAAATAATCTAAAATATTCTAAAATAATGTTAAACATTAAAATAATTTAAACTTACTTTTTCCATACACATTGTTACGATTTGAGAAAAATTCGACAGCATATCTCCGTAGTTCTCCAAGTACACGACGTAGATTGGCAAATGTGAGTATTATTTCAATTGATCAATTGAAATAACAGTCACACTTGTCAATCTAGTATGTACCCACAGAATATTAGGATACGACTGTAGAATTTTCTCCAAAAGTAACAACTTTAAGCCACTAAGAATATTATTATACAGAAATTATGTAGTCCCAAACTGTTCAAACGGGACAATTCGAGAGATCTCATTACAGGGGTAATGACTCTCAAACGGGTCTAAGGGCTATTGAATACGTACGCATAAGAGCTAAAAGGCTAGTATCTATGCGCACTATATGTAATTTCAAGTATGTTTCATTTAATTATCATACTATATATATATTGTTCGTTATACAAAGTAATTTTCAAAAAAAGTTGAAAAATCCCACCCCCATATGGACAATAATCCAGTGGTCATGCCACTTTTAAAATTAACCAACCCAACATCGATCCACTATAATCCAAACGCAATGGCAACAAATGTGTATCCCGTACTCCTTCTAATTCATCTACTCAATTAATTATTTTCATCAATTAAATTAACAGTTAAAGTATACAATTATTAATTTACTAATTTACAATGAGGGGCCATCCTACTTGCATATAAAAGGGGAACTAATTATTAATTTACAAAAAAAATTAACAACCAATAAATATTATATCAATCAATTCTTTTACAAGGAGCACTACAATATGAGGGGCAATATCTAATAAACCGATAAAAAAATAATTAAAAAAATACACACGCACAACCCTCCCCCCCTCCCCCCCACTGTCGCTGTCCACCACACGCACACACACACACGCATATATACACACACACATACATACACACACGTACATACACTCCCTCCCCTCCCCCCCACATATATACACCACACACACGCGCGCGCACATTTACACACACATATACACACACACGCACATATACATACACATATACATAAATGGGAGAGAGAGAGAGAGAGCAGTCGCTAGAGAGAGAGAGACAAATGGAGGGAATTAGAATCAGCGGGAAAAAAGAAGAGGGAGGGTTTTTTTACTGACAGAATTGTCATGAACATATCACGGTCCTTGATCGTGAAAACTTTATAGGATTATCACGGTCAATGACCGTGATAAAAACGCGTGTTTTTTTGTCACGGTCAATGACCGTGACAAGGTTGGCCGGTTGAAGGGTGTCAATTTGACCATTTTGGTTTAGTGAATTCTAATGATGACGAAATTTATTTTATCCTTCGCATTAATGATAGAGAGAAAATATTACTTGGTTTTTTCTACTACTATGGAGACATTAAGTGCTCTTTTGATGTGCAAAAGCTTCAAGTAATTGAATCGAAAGCAAAGGATTTAGCAAAACGAATTATATGTGGGGCAAAGAACTATCTGTAAAAGTAATTGGAGCGTTTAGTGAAGTGACAGATCCAATATTGGAATTTCCTAATAAAACTTCTCAGTGTCTTACATTTGGGGCTAAAGATCTTAGAGAATGTGAAGGTTACTTTGGGTTAATAAAATTTTCGTACATAGTAATGTATGCATATTTTATATCAAAAGTTGCACAGTATCTATATAAAATATGCCATGATATAAATCTATACGGGCTATTAAGATAGAGAGCGTTGATTCAACATCCAAACGTCATCGGGAAAGGAACTGCAAGTATTGCGATGCAAGTATGAAAGATATTTATCCCTCTATCTGTAAAAGTAATTGGAGCGTGCAGTGAAGTGACATATCCGACATTGTGATTGCCTGATAGAACTTCTCAGTGTCTTATGTATGGGGCCAAAGATATTCGAGAATGTGATGGTTACTTTGGGTTATTTAGATTTCCGTACACAATAATGTATATGTATTTTATATCAAAAGTTGTACAGATTCTAAATAAAATATGTCACGATGTATTTGTATATCTCCTATATTAATTGTGGTCCACGCCAATCGCATTCATTTAGGGTTGCATGTATTTTATGATATTAGGTGTTGTATTTGTACAAGTTCTGTATTATTGTGTGTACTTCGGGGTTTTGTGTGTACTTTGGGATGTTTGCGTGTAATTTGGGATTTTTACTTTGGAATTTTTGTGTGTAGTTTTTGAAAGTACGCACAAAATTCACAAAGTACACGCACATTGAAATTGAATTTGTTCAATCCAATAAACATGTACTATTATGTATTATGAGTGTACTTTTATGTATTGTTGTGTTATTATTTAGGAATCATACCATCAAGCATGTTCAACTACAAAATTGTTCCTTGCACCTTTGAAGATCTTAACAATACAAGACCTTTCACATTGACAGTTAATAGTACTATTGATGACGAAATTCGTTTTCTCTTTTGCATCAATGATAGAGCGAAAAGGTTACTTGGTTTTTACAACTACTATGAAGACATTAAGTGCACTTTTGATGTGCATCAATGTAATACCCCGTATTTCTGACGATTTAAATAATTATGTGATTAATTATTATTATGGGAATAAATATGCAATTAATTATTGTTGTTGGATTAATTAAATTAAAATGTGACAAATTAATTTGTTATTAATTCGGATTAAAATAATTATTAACTAGCGTGCCAAGGGTTAATACTTATTGTTGTTAACTATTGAATATTACTGGGTGATATGTAATATGGAATTATGATATTTGATAAATTGTCAGAAGTGAGAAATACGGCATTTTGGTAATTTAAGTCTGACACGCGTGTGAGTCGTGTCGGGACTAATTGAATGAAATAAAAAGAGAATTTAATTTTATTAACTCGTATGGTCATTTCGAGTGCTCTGTTGAGTCCGGAAGGGTCGAGATAGTCAAAATAGTATACCCGGGTGGTTAGTTTAGGTCCCGGGACGATTTTAGGCCTAACCGGCACCCCGAGAGGGCATTTTGGTAAATTATATTTTTGGGCTAAATTAATGAACGAAAATTGGGATTAATTATATCAACTAAGGAAATTCCATTAGGGTTAATAGGTTACACAAATCAAGAATGGCCATGGAGGGTGTGAGGGAGAACCAATTTTCAAGAGAGAAGGCTCGTTTGACGTCACCTTGCACAACCGTGACCGCCAACGCGTAGATCGCGAAGAGAGGAACGCGTGTATACCAACATCACCAATGGATCAGACCTTCATATTCGAGGCAAGTGTTTATTACTTTCATTCTTTTAGCAATAATCATGCTCATGTTAGTATAGGTGGATTTAATCATGATTTATATGTTAATTGGGTGAAAATTTGATATTTAAATTATGATTAAGGATTGGTTTAATTAGTGGCTGAATTTCCTTCATGTATGTAGAGGATTTATCACCGAATTTGATGATATATTGATGAATGAATCTGGGTTAATTAGGTTCTTTAATTGACATTTTGGAAACTAGGGTTCATGTGAATTAATTTGGGGGCTTTATGTAATGGTGATGATTACTGACGAATTAAGAATCCTAGGATGATAGATATGATCTGTAACCTGTTAGGGGTTGATGGGTATTGATGATGAGTTGTTGGGAATTGAATCTTAGAGGTTTTAGGTTCAAAAATTGAGGGAAAACGCTGAAGTTTGGTGAAGAAGACGAACAGTGCAATCTCGCGCGAAGTGGTTCAAATGAGATGGAGATCTCGCGTGAAGTCATTCGAGAGAGAATGCATCTTACACGAAGCCGCTCGAACGACACGTGGAAGTCGTTCCAACGACAACCTTTCTGGTTCGAGCGACAGAGGGAATTTTTTGGGATTTTCCTCAAAGTCTAGTTTTGGGTTTACCGGTTTATTGGAGTGAGGGAAACTGCCAAATAGTAAATTTAAATAAGATGGAATTTCGGGAAAGTATGTGAGAATAAATACTGTAATTATTTCGGTATAGAGAGAGAGTATACTTTGGCGGTTACGAGAGAGACAGTAATCTAATTATTTATACTATACGTAGTAAAGAGGTTAAAATACGTATAGGGAGTATATACGTAGGTTGGAGAAATACCTATAAATTATAATAGGACGTGTGTATGCCTATTATGTGATATTATAGTTAAGAGCACTAATGAGTGATATCTCGGGAGTGCAGAAACTATTTTGTTAAGTGTACTAATGGGTGATAACCCGGGGGTACAAAGATGATTATTGTTGGCGCACTAATGGGTGATAACCCGGGGGTGCTGGATTAATATTGATAGGTGCATTAATGGGTGCTAACCCGGGGATGCAATATTTTATTGTTAGGCGCACTAATGGGTGATAACCCGGGGGTGCTGAATTATTATTGATAGGTGCATTAATGGGTGTTAACCCGGGGATGCATGATTTCCAGAATATGTGAACTAATGGGTCTTAGCCGGGGGTGCAGGATTAGTATATATATATGTATAGGGATGATGTGACTATATATATATATATATATATATATATATATATATATATGGACTTGTGAATATTGCTACTGTGTGAAATTAGTAGACTTGGTAATAATAATAATTGTTACATTGCACCAAGTGGTCTTAACCTAAGGGTGCATGATTAGTGAATATATATAGAGATGATGAGACTATGTATATGTATGAGTGTACTTGGGTAACTTTCTACTTTTTGAGACTAGTAGATAAAATGAAAATGAGAAGTAAAATAATCTCAGTGCATAAAAGATTAACTAGTCAAACGGTGAATAATGTAATTCAGTATGTGAGATAAACTATCTGAATAGCGTATTGTATGGGCGATACGGGAATACTACTAGTGAGCATAGTTAGTATTAGTATAGTTTCTGACTAGTTAGACTGGGAGGTATAACTAGGGGGAGATTAGATGTACGTTAGGCGTGCACAATAGACGAGAGGTGAGAAACTCATGTGAGGGTTCGATAACTAACATGCGTATAAGACTTGTTTTTAAGAACCAGTTTTAAATACTTGCTAAAATATTTTTACACATCGGGCTCTGACCCGTTTCTTGTATCTCCTCTCTTTTGCTATATGTATGTATTATATCAGGTGCTCAGCCACAGGAGTATCAGATTTAGAGATTTGGATTGCTTGACGTGTTGCAGCTGTTATGGAAGCTATAGGTCCTTGCAGTAGACGCATCTATCATCTCCATTCAGTTTCATCTAGACTTCTTGTTTAGGGCATATGTCGCCCACTTCTAGTTCTTTCATCAGAGATATTGTATTCAGTTTAGTTGATGGTTTGGAGTTTTGAACTGAGAGTTTTACTCAGTCTTATTTATTTCAGTACTTGATTCATGTTCAGTATTTATTTACATTCCTATATGTGGTGAATGGTTTATATTTTAAGATGGAATGAAATGGATTTACTTGGTTTTATTAAAATGGAAATGTTTTGACACCTAGCTTAATTTTATAATAAGTGATTAATATGTTAAAAAGTTTTTCGACAGTGATGCTGAGAATGAACCAACTGAATATCCTGTTTTAAATTGGTAGAGGACTGATCACCCTATATTTAATTGGGCGGAGTATCACAATCAACTTCAAGTAATTGAATAGAAAGCGAAGGATTTAGCAAAACAAATTGAACAGTATTGCTTAAGAAGTTTTAAAAATGTTGGCGCTTTTAGCATGGAGCTATTGTATCACTTCTTTTCTGAATATGTTAGGAAGGGAAGATATTGGTTTTTAACAACATTTATTAGGTATTACCACGTAACGGACGGTATATATTATCGCCTTTAGCATGTATTTTGTTGAGACTTATATGAATTATTTATGAGAATATTGCATGTACTTTTGTTAAATACGCTTGTATTTTATTATTTTAGTCTATATTTTATTTTAATTCGCGTGTATTTTATTTTTTGTACATGTAAATTATCATTATAGGTTATTAATTTAAATTTTATTTATAGATTAATAGAATGGGGATGAAGATGAGGGCAAGAAAAGGAAAGGACAACAACAAGAGCAGTTCTGAAGAAAGTTCTTCAAGCAGTTCTAGTTCTGGTGTGACTTTGGAATCTACACGTGGTGTGAAGAAGAACGACCAGTATAGATCGAATGTTATTAGTTTGTTTCATGATTATTCTGGTATTAAATAGAAAATAAACGATAGGCATATTAAACTGTTTAAGAAGACTCCATTCTATGAGCTTTTCAATGTCTACTACAGAGAGGAAGTAGTAGAAGCGGACCACAAAAAGACTGATAAAAGTATTATATCCATTATTAGGTTATACAACAAGGAAACTAGAATTTTTTAAATGAAGTGTATGATTGAAATAAGCCCAAGAGATATAAGTGACATATTTGGCATACCAGTTGTAGAGGGGCAAACATTAATAGAACTGAAAAAGAGATTGACTTCATCTAAAAAATGTGAATTCGTTGCCCGATACTTCAAACGTAAAATTGAAAAGTCAGAGATATTGAAGGGTTTGAATAAATCGGTAGAGTTAAACACATATGAGGGCATTACCAATTTTGTAAAACTCATTTGTCTCCACTTCTTGAGGATGTTGTTTTTAACTCAAACTTCACATTAGGAGAATTTTTGACAAAATACATCAACAATATTGATAACATGAATAGCTATGATTGGGCATTTATCGTGCATGAGTTTCTCATAAATTCACTTGACAAAACAAGTTCAAAACCTAACACAACAACTGGATGTGTCATTTCCCTATTGGTGAGCAAAACAACATCGTGATATTTATAAATATTCAAACCAATTCACGCGTGTACTTTGTAAATATCACGTGTACTTTTATAGTACACGTGATATTTATAAAATACATTTGAACCTTAGTAATATTACATCTACAATGGTTGTAATATCACTTGTACTTTCAAAGTACCACTGATTTTTAAACCAATTCACGCATGTACTTTATACACATCACATGTACTTTAAAAGTACACGTGATATATTTAAAGTATATGTGTATTTTGTAAATATCAAAACTGTAATTTTGAAAGTACACGTGATTTTTACAAAGTACGTGTACTTTGTAAATATAACAAGTGTACTTTGAATTTACATGTGATATTTACAAAGTGCGCTTATACTTATATTTACAAAGTACACGTGTACTTTTTAAATATAAGTATACGTGTAATTTGTAAATATCACATGTACTTTCAAATTACAGTTGTAATATTTACAAAGCACACTTGTAATATCACGTGTACTTTACCAGCAGTGTTTGTACTTTCAATTGTGAATAACTAGATAATACAATTATTAATATCATTTTACTTTTTGCACGATCACAGTATTGGGTATGTGAGAAGTTTGATATAATTCCTCATGTTGAAAAGAAGAAAGAGAAGACACCAAAATTTCTTAGGTGAAACTTGTCATCTTTGAAAGATTGGTTTGTTGTGAATGATATCGCTTCAGCGAATTTGAAGGAGACTATAAATAAACCAGCTAGTAAGGACATTTCTGTGGAAAGCTAAGCTCAGTTTGAAGGGCCCAGTTTCTCTTTGAATATTTCTAAAGGAAGTCCTATACATAGTGATTCATCATCGGAAAAAGCTACTGAAGAATTTGATGAGAATGAGCTTTCACCAGGTTGGAATATTTCCCTTAAAAATATTGCGAGTCCTTTGAAAAAGAAGGGAAATGATCAACCAAATGTTACTGAAAATTTTTGAAATGTTTGAGAATATTTAGAATTATGAACCAACAGATGCTGAAAATGCTGAGAAGTTGAATTTGGAGGAACAAATTGCTGCTTTTATCTAAAGCAGCTGAAGACCTTGATTGTGCACTAAAGAAGGTGAGCTCTTTAGAGGCGGAGGGTGCTAAACTTACTATTATGAATGTGCAGTTGCAGATATATAGTCATCAATTTTTGGAAACATAAAAGAAAATCAAGAAGTTAAAGGAGAAAAATTCCCAACTTTTGAAAGAAAAACAGTTGCTGAATAAGTTGGAGGTGGAAAATGCCAGCTTTATTCTCCTAAATAATTCTTTGAAATAAAAGCTAGATCAAGCCACAATGAGTGACTCAGATAGAATTAAAGAATTGGATGAATCGTTGAAAAACAGGTTGAATCATCAAGAATTTTGGAACAAACAAATACATATCCGTCTCACAGTAATGAAAATCTAAAAAAAAGTATGAAGATATATTGCAAAAATTGAGAGATGGTGATATAAAAATGGTGACATTGAGGCAAAATCTTGGGGAGTCAGAATTGAAAAGAACTCAACAGGTACTTTCAATTAATTTTCAAATGGAAAACATCATTATTCTATCTAGTACAAGCA
The DNA here is from genome assembly GCA_949130495.1 of Sambucus nigra. Lineage (NCBI taxonomy): Eukaryota > Viridiplantae > Streptophyta > Magnoliopsida > Dipsacales > Adoxaceae > Sambucus > Sambucus nigra. The sequence goes on along the minus strand of OX422222.1, from coordinate 355,533,247 downwards.
GTTATTTTATAAAGTACACGCATATTATCCCAAAGTACATGTGAAATTATTCTTTTGTTGTTTAACATATTCTCAATAAAAAGATAGAGGATTTGTTGTCCTCCATTTCTAAAAATGATGAATAAATAATTTCAATTATGAACTCAATGATTGGGACAATCCAAGAAAGAGTTGACAGGAAGCAAAAGATTGATAAGAATTTTGTATATTCACATCCTATTAGTATCCAAAATGATGTTTTCCTAAAGTACACGGAATTTTCCTAAGTACATGCATTTTTCCTAAAGTACACGCAGTTTTCTTTGACATTATGTTTATCAATTATTGCTTATAATCTAGCATTCTTTTTATATATTAGGAAAAAGATAATAAATATCTAAATGACGATATTTTGGAGTTGAAGAAAATGCTTGAAGAATCACAACTGAAAAATAACAGAACGGGTATCTATAAAGTTATATTTTGTTTCATTTATATCAATTTGTATTCGTTTTTCTTTGACATTATGCTTATCAATTATTGCTTGTAATCTAACATTCTTTTTATATATCAGGAAAGCAATAATAAATCTCATGACGAAATTTCGGAGTTGAAGAAAGTTCTTGAAGAATCAAAAGTGAAAAAAACCGAACAGGTATTTATAAAGTACACGCGTGTAATTTATAAAATAAACGTAATTTTTTATGAAAGTACACGCATTTTCAATTTCTTTATAAAATTTGTATCGATTTTATAAAGTACACGTGTGTATTTTATAAAATACGCGTGTGTACTTTATAAAATACACTCAAATTTGGTGAAAGAACACGCATTTTATCAAAATACACGGATAACTTAAATCAAAGTACACGCATTTTACATTATTTACTTATGATGCTCTTTGAATTCATTGTTATCAAAAAATACTTACAATCTTACATTCCTTGTTTAAATATATCAGGAAAATACTAATAAACAACTCGTGAACGGAATTTCAAACTTGAAGATTGAACGAGCCTCGATGTACAAGAGAATCCATGAGAGAAATGATAGAAAACAAAAAAGAGAAGGTGATTATATTTACAAAGATGAAATAAAGACACTACAGGCCACCCCCGAAATACCCAAAATAAAAGAGCCTGTTACTAGAGGACAGAAGAAAAAAATCGAAGACAAAGAAACCAAGAAGAATCACCCAATTAAAAAATAAAAGGGGGACAAAGCTGAGAACGAACAAGCTAACAATGACTCAACAATTTAAAGAAACTCACTTCAAGCTTGAAGCAGTCAATGCATACAAATATCTCGTTAAAGCTATGAAGAGTAAAATTGAAGAGTTTATTCAAAAGGCTCAACCAGGGTAAAGTTTATTATTTTATGATTTGTCACTTCACTAATTTAGATTTTTTTGGTACAAGGAATGTAAGATTGTAAGCATTAAAAAGGGTCTGTTTAGATTTGTCACTTCACTGATATCAGTGATTTGTACATTAAAAATTAAAAAATAATATAATATAAGCAAAACCCTTACAAAAATTAATAATATAGATTATACCGTCAAAAATAAAGAAAATAAATCTAAACTAAATGTAATAATACATAAATAAAAGTGACAAATAGAAGTTATAAGTTATACAATATCTAAAGTACACGCGTGTTTTTATAGAGTACACGCACATTGCACTAACCAAAACCAATTTCTAAATATATTATGCGTGTACTTCATAAAGTAAGCGCATATTTCATCAAGTACACGAATTGATACAATGGTTTTAATCATTACAATGTGCGTGTACTGTACAAAAACATGTGTGTACTTATGTAAAGTACACGTGAACATTAGAAATAATGGTTTAATGCGTGTACTTAAATATTGAAAAATAATATAATAGAAAAAAACATTAAAAAAAATTAATAATAGAAATTACAATGTCAAAATTGAATAAAATAAATTTAAAGTAAATCACAATAATTTATTCAAACGTGAATGTTCATTGATTTTATTTAAAACTGTTGTTACAGTAAATGGATTTATTTTTATATCATTTTTAATGCCGCTAGCGCGGACCATAATATATGTAGGAATGTGAGAATATCAATGACTTGTACCTTAAAAATTGAAAAATAATATGAGAATATCAGTGACTTGTACATTAAAAATTAAAAAATAATATAATAGAAGCAAAACCCTTACAAAAATTAAAAATAGAAATTATAGTGTCAAAAATAAAGAAAATAAATCTAAAGTAAATGCAATAATACATAAATAAAAGTGACAAATAGAAGTTATAAGTTATACAATATATAAAGTACACGCATTAAACCATTGTTTCTAATATTCACGTATAATTTACATAAGTACACACATGTTTTTGTACAGTACACGCACATTGTAATGACCAAAATTATTTTATCAATGCGTGTACCTGATGAAATATGCATAATAATACATAAATAAAAGTGACAAATATAAGTTATAAGTTATACAATATATAAAGTACACGCATGTTTTTATAGAGTACACGCACATTGTACTTTATATATTATGCGTGTACTTCATAAAGTACATGCATATTTCATCAAGTACTCGCATTGATAAAATGGCTTTGGTCATTACAATGTGCGTGTACTATACAAAAACATGTGTGTACTTGTGTAAATTACATATGAACATTAGGAAAAATGATCACGTATATTTTATGAAAAATACGTGTACTGCTAAAAAAAAAACTAAAAAATGAGACTAAAAACTAAACACTAAAATTACATTCATTTATTCAAAACAAATGGGATATTAAATAATTTATTCAATAAAATGTTTAAAATGAACGAAATCAACGATGTTAAACGTAATCAAAGGGGTTCTTTAGGCGTAGACCTGTAATGACCCGTTTTACTACACCAAGAGCAAGTAACTTCCCTTATCGTGACCTCACCAGAAGACTTTATTCTCTTATTTCTTGGCCTGCCCGTCGATCTCTTTGTCATTGGTGGAAGGATAGATGAATTTTCAGGTATAGGAATATTTAAGAAAATCAAATCAGGATGAGGAACTATAAGTATCGAGTATGATTTTCTGTAGAAAGATACCTTGTAGTACTCCTCAATATACTCATAAATACTGGTACCTATCCTGCGTACAACAGAAAAAATATGAGAACATGAAAAATATCTTATTTGTCAACTCTTACAAGAACAAGCTCTTTTTTTTAAGCCAATCATTCCTCGCACTTCTGAATGAACTTCAAATACATTTTGACTTGAGCGAATAGTAGTCCAATGTCGGCTTTTATTCCAATTTTCATTCAGTAACTTTTGAAAAAAAGGACATAGCTTATTTGTCCAAGTGCCATACTCAACAAGTTTGTTTGCATTGAAATTCATAATATTCACTCTCAATTTATTGAGCATATTCATTACCGGTTTATGACTTTCCTCCAAAATCTATGAATTGAATGACTCTGCAACACTAGATGCCATATCACCATACTATTTATCGGGGAATATGCACATGATTAATTCCCGGGAGGCAAACTATCAATGAAATCAGCAACATCATCTCTTCCTTCCTTTTTCAATGCTTCAATATTCTTGTGAAATTCATCTACTAAGACAGCATATGCACAAGACAAAAAATCTTTAATAATTTTCTTTTGAAATCAACCACAATTCCCATAAATTTTCTTCTTTATATTACCTTGTAAATGATGTATACAGTAAGAATGCGCAGACATCGGGAAGACCCTCGAAACAACTTCAATTAATACATTGTTTCGATCAAATACAAATGTTATGTTTCGATATTGATTAACTACTGCATTATGCAAATTGACAAGAAACCACATCCAGTTATCTTCTGTTCCAGAATCAACAACATCATATACAACAAGAAAAAAGCCTGAAATATTAAAATATATCAAAATTAAGATAAATAACATATCCATGTAGAACACATCGTAAATTGATGCTGCTGGCGCAGACCTTAAAACGCATAGAAAATATATTATGTGTTTACTTTGCATTGTTTGCAAACAACAAGACAAAACATAAAAATGTACAGTACACATGCTCAAGATACAAAGACATACACGTTTACTTTACAATCTTTTGCTTGTAGTTTGAATTGGTTTCAAATAACAACACTATCATCAAAGTACACACGTAAAAATATAAAGTACACGTGAACTAAACAAAGACATTCAAATGTACTTTACATATCATCAAAGTGCACGCATAAAAATGAAAAGTACACGTGAAATTAAGATAAACATTCATGTGTACTTTACATTTTTATGCCTGTACGTTAGTTTGTATTCAACATAACAACACATATCATCAAAATACACGCATAAAAATGTAAAGTACACATGAACTAAAAAAAGACATTCAAAGGTATTTTACATTTTTATGTTTGTAGTTTGATGATCTGCAATGGAACAAACAAAATGTGAATGCAATACACAAAATAAAATATTTATAATTAATTTACCATTGTTCCCATTCCTTGCAGTTGTTGATAATATTATTATAAGGTAACGACTTTTCAAAAAGGCACCGTCAAAAAATAAAACATGTATGCAATATTGAAATCCATAAATACATCCTCTAAATATTACAAATATTCTCTTGAATTTTTTACTCTCATGTTCCACGTCAAGGATGCAATGCAAACCAGGATTATATTGCACGATAATTATTCATTAATGCATAATAAGCATTTTCATCACCGTGTATATCAACAACAACCATCTTTTTCGCACGCCATGCATGTTGATAGGCTATATCAAGACCACAATTCTTCTTCATATCTTTAACTACATCAATTGGTCTCAATAGTGGGTTATCTCTAAGATCATCGGCTACCAATGTTGAAACCAACTTGGAGGCTATCATTTTGGCCGACGGACTACAAAAGACACCTCTACATGTATGCTCATTATTCAAACTTCATATGTAAAAGTATCCATTTATTGTAGATAATGAAGCATGAATTCTCCACATGCAATTCTCAGCAGTCTTTTTACAACATCCAGTAGTCATTAAAGTTTTATTATTCTTCAAATACACATACTCGAACCCAACTTCAACGACATACTTTCACAATTTATCTCGAAATTCCACTACACCTCTTTCAAAACACTGCTGCTAAGGACTTATATATGTCTTCCAATCATTGGAAAGATAGACTTTCGACTTACTTGGCTCCACACATCCAAGATAAAAGTAATTTTCAATGCCACTATTAAAATCATTTGTAGTGCCTGGTGATAAAGACTCTAACCTCTGTGTATTTGTATCACCACTGTCAACCCTCTCAGAACTTGTATTACTGCAGTCAACCCCTTCACAAATTCTATTAGAGCATTCAACCCGTTCACGACATGTATTACTTGGCAATGCTAATGAATCAATGGCATATATCCAAATGAAATCAGCTTTCAAGATCAATTAGGATCGCAACATACAACGAACATCGTTGTCACAAACCAATATAAACTGACATTCATCACCAAATGAAAAACTCTCAATTCTCAAATCAGCAAACCTAATACATAACTCTTTGCATATGAAATCTAATGAGCTATCTTCAAATATTTTAATACAAACCATATTATCCAAATAACAACACCTTGCTATTATACTACTTACCATAATGTCCTGCAGTAAAAGAGAGACGAAAATCATTTACTTCAAGGTCAATAATTGTAAAAATATAGGTAATAGTTGAACAGTAGTAGTAATTTAATGCATGAAATATCAAAATATTTATATATAATTAAGAGTAAATTACAGGCACTGTTTATAAAGTAAACGTGAACCTATAAAGTACATGCACCTTTTTTCAAAAAAACATTCACGTCTACTTTATAAATAGTGCGTGTACTTTACAACCTGATGTCGAATTGTTTAATTTCGCTGGTGTGAACCCATATCCATAAGTGATTCAATGTCAACTCAAAATCAAGTATACTTAGAATTAGTCTTAAACATCAATAATTCTACACGTAACCGAATTTTCAGACAACATTGAAATATCATGCTTACGTGATGTTTTAAGATTGTGTAATTCCGCTGGCGCGGACTAACGTTCATAAGAGAATTAAACAATTTCAACAACCACGCAGGTATGCGATTTCAATGCCATCTAAAAATGTGTCACACATAAATTAGTCTTAAAACATGTCCAGTATATTAGCATTGTGTTTTGATTTTATCTGTTTATGCATCAAAACATAATATTTTACATAAATATATAAAAAAATAAAATCAAATCATTCAAAGAATATTGAAATTCATTCTGCACATATAACTAACAATTACAATGATGTCATTCACTCGAAATGATATACATACATTAAACTATTGTAAATGATCGAGATATAAAATAATTATTGATAAATATAAACTTATATATGAGAGAATCAAAACATAAATACATAAAAAACACAAAATCGAAACATATTCATATAAAACATATAAAAAGTTATTCAATCATATGAATCACGGAATTACAATGAGTTCATTGAATCAAAACAAAGTATATTGACCTATTGTAATCGATCGAAAGTAGAAAAAAAACTATTGATCAAGATAAACTTACAAATGATAGAGACAAGTGATACAGGTAGAATCTATTAAAAACGGTGTAATCGATTATTGGACTGACGAAAAAAGAAGCAAGATTGTTATTACTTTCGATTTCAGAGAATAGTAGTTAGTTGTAGAGAAACCTCCAATAGCCGATTAGGTTTATGAATTTTTTAGATTGGGGATTTTCAAATGTGGACCTAATCGTTGAAAATTTATTTGACCATTTTTTTTGTCCAAAATTATTAGTCAAAGGACTAAACCGTAAAAACCTATTGAATATATATGGGTATTTATATAACTTTCTTATAGTAGTAGAGAAAAAAACTATTGAGATTATAATATAATATTATATTATACTATCTCCGTCACAAACTAATAGTCGTTATTTAAAAATGATGGATTTTAAGGATATACTCAATTAATGATCAAGATGAAGACTTGTTCACTATCGTAAAATTTGGTTAATTGATTACATCCAAAAAATGATTATTAATTTAGGTTTTTACAGTCTAGTCCCTTGACTGGACATTTTAACCGACTCGAACAAATTTTAAACGATTAGGTCCATATAAATACATTTTTCAGTAATTTCATTCATTTTGTTATTATTGACCTAATGAACGATTGACAACTTTTCCAATAAGCTAAGATCTTCTCTTTCTTCTTTCCACGTCTGTCAAACAGCTTCGTTCTCTCCAATAACTTAGGATCTTTTTTCTTTTTTTCCACTTCTGTTCAACCAGCTTTGTTCTCTCGAAGAAAGAATGTATCAATTCGTTCGAAAAAAATCAATTCTTTTCGCTTCTGTTTAACATGAATTTACATTTGCATTAAATCGATCATTTGTAAGTTTATACCCGTTATCAAGAAATGTTTTGCATGTCGATCAATTAAAATATGTGGATGTATTTGTTTTCGATTAATCAAATCATTGTAATTATGTAATTTGTGTGCTGAATTAACTCGAATATTGAATGAATGATTTAATCGTGTGTTTTTATAATTTTATTTTAATTTTATATTTATATATTTTGACTTTGTGTTTTGATTTTATAACAGGTTGTGTATGTATATGTTTTGATTGTGTGTGTGTTCATGTGTGTTTATGTATACTTTATGTATATACAAGTTGTTCATGTAAATACCTCACGGGAAAATTGCAGTAAAGTACACGCAATTTGATATAAAGTACACATAAATTTCTAATGATTAATTTTGATTTTGTGTTTTAATATTAATTTGGAAAAATGTTGATGTGCATTTACTTCATAACTTTTGACTCATTACTTAATAGACTTTTCACTTGTTAGTTGGGCATGAGCGACATAATCAAATCTTGAGGTTGTATAATAGAAAGTCATTTATATATAGCTCACAGGAAAATTGCAGTAAAGTACATGCAATTTGATATAAAGTACATGTGGTTTTCTAATTATTAATTCTCATTTATTTTTTGACATTAATTTAGCATAATGTTAAGGTTAATTTACTTTGTTACTATTGACTCGTTGTTAATAGAGTAGTCATGTCTTAGTTGGTCATGTGTTTGTGGGTCCGCACTAGCGACATGAATTAATCTTGAGCTTTAACAAAAGTATTTTTCTATTTTAATTTAATACATGTTATAATGGAAAGTTATAGGATCACCCGGTATTATTATTTGGATATTATGTCTTGCATTGAAATTTTGAAAACAACTCATTAGATTTCATATGTAATGAGTCATGTAGCAAGTTTATGGATTTGAAAGCTGGATATTTTTCATTGAAGTACGACTTTGGTGATGAAAGTTGATTCATGTTGGTTTGTGATAAAGATGTTCGTCGTATGTTGGGGTCTCAAGTGATTCTCAAAGCTGATTTTATTTGGATATATGTCTTTGATTCAACAGCTTTAGCCGCTAGTACAATTAACGAACATGTTGAATGCACGTATAGAATTCATGAACGGGTTGATCGTAGTTATACAAGTTGCGAGAGGGTTGTATACAGTGGTACAAGTAGAGAAAGATTAGATTATATATCATTAACCACTGCAATTGATATCAGTAGTGGAGTTGAAAATGATGTTTATGTTGGAGGTGTGGAGCCGAGTATGTCAAAAGTTTATCTCTCGAATGATTGGAAGACATATATTAGTCATGAAGAGAAGTGTTTCAAAGGAGATGTGGTTGAGTTTCGTGATAAGTTGCAAAAGTATACTATTGAGGTTGGTATCAAGTATATATATTTGAAGAATGGTAAAACTCGGGGTGACAACAAAGTGTTCTAAAAGGAGTACTGAGAATTACACGTGGCGAGTTCATGCTTCATTATCAACAGTAAATAATTACTTTTATATACGAAGTCGGAACAATGAGCATACTTGTAGGGGTGTATATCGTAGTCCGTCAAGCAAAATGATGGACTCCAAATTGGTTTTAATATAAACTATTGCTGAGACCAATTGATGTAGTTAGAGATATAAAGAAGAACTACAGTTTTGATATAGGTTATCATCATGCATGGCGCGGGAAATAGATGGTTACTTCTAAGTTGCATGGTGATGAAAAAGTTTCCTAAACGTTAATCAATGATTATAGGGAACTTCTATTGCAGTATAATCTAGGATCACATTGCATTCTTGACGTGGAATCGGAGAGCAAATTATTCAAAATAATTTTTGTAATGTTTGTAGGATCCATTGATGGATTTTAGTACTACATGCCTGTTTTGTTTCCTAATGGTGCCTTTTTGAGGAGCTACTATCGTGGAACAATTTTGTCGGCAACTGCAAGGAATGGGAATAATGATAAATGTGAAGCATTAAAGTTTACTTTAAAATATTATTCCTTTACTTTGACATTCTTTGTATGTTCTTTCGAAAGAATATAAAGTACACGCAAAACATTACAAAGTACAAGTGAACTTGTACACGCATATATTCACTACAAATTATTCAGCGATATAATGTGTCATCCAATTATAACGTGTCAACGTAATATAATGAATATATGCAACGTTACGTTGACACGAACCATCAAGCACGTAGGCGATATAATGAATATATGCAACGTTACGTTGACGCATATATGAACCAAAAATGGATGAACTCCAAAAATGGTATCGCTGACACATTATATCTATTTTTATTATTTTCGTAGAATCCCAAAGAACATGCATAAGATTAAAAAGTACACGTGAATTTCTCTTTTGTATTACGTGTTCTTTGTAATGACAGGCGTGTACTTTAGGATTCCTTGTTTGTTCTGGGCAAACATTACAAAGTACACGCACATAATCACAAAGTACGCGTGAACTTCTGATTACAGTTTACGTATACTTTGTAATGTTTTGCGTGTACTTTGGGATTATTTATTTGTTATGGTCAAATTTAATGAAGTACACCCATATATATTAATGTACAAGCATAATATGTTTATACTTTACATTTTTGTAGCCTATCACTTCAAATATATTTATTCTTTTGTATAGCCTACGTGCTTGATGGTTCGTGTCAGCGATACCATTTTTGGAGTTCATCATATAATGTGCATGTACTGATATATTTCATTATATTTTTAGGCCTTTATCCTCTTGCATATGCATTTGTTGATTCAGAGACGGAGGATAATTGGATGTGGTTTCTCATTAATTTGCATGATGTACTAACTCTTCGAGATCGAAACATCACATTCATATTCGATTGGAACAATGGTCTCATTGAAGGTGTTTCTAATGTCTTTTCAATGTCTGTACATTCCTACTGTATACACCATTTATAGGGAAATATAAAAAAGAAAATACGGGGGAGTGGGAACTTTCGAAAGAAACTTGTGCAAGATTTCATGCATTGTGCATATGCTGTAATAGTTGATGAATTTTAGAAGAACATTGATGCCCTGAAGAAGGAAGGTCGAGCTAGTGTTATTGATTTTCTTAGTAATTTGCCTCCGGAGAATTGGTCTTGTGCATATTTTATCGGCAAACCTTATGGTGACATGGCATCAAGTGTTGCGAAATCATTCACTCTTGGATCCTAAAGGAAAGACATTTACCGATAATGAATATATTGGACAAAATGAGGATCAAGATTATGAATTTCAACGCAAACAAACTTATTGAATCTGAATCATGATCAAATGAGTTATTTTCTCATTTTGATAAATTACTGACTGAAAATTAAAATAAAATCAAACATTAAAATATTAGTCACTCAAAAATATGTATTCGAAGTTCATTCAGATGTGCGGGCCACGGTTGACTTATAACAAGAAATTTGCTCTTGTAAGAGTTGGCAGTTAGGATGCTTCCATGTTCTCATGCTATTTCTATCGTACAGAAGATAGGTGGAAGTATTTTGTAACAACCCGCGTAATTTTGGGGTCTTTTCGAAATAAAGAGGAAAAATAAATTTTGAGATAAAATTATTTTTATTGCTCAAATATGTTGGTTTTTTATTTTTAAAGGCAAGAATTTCAATTGGTTTCGAAATTGGAATTAAAATGGAGTTTTAATTGAATTTTTATTATATAAAAGATTCCTCAAAACATAAAACTCTCCAAGAGTCCTCGGAGCATAAAACTCTATATAAAAAAAAACATTCAAAAATATTGAACTGTCGGATCGAGCTGAATTTTTTTGGAGAGCTTCCTCTCGTCTTCAGCTAATTTTCTATAAAATTTCATCCAATTTTAACGGTCCGATCGTCCGGAATAAAATATTTAGTATTTGTATCTAATTAGAACTGTTTTCTTAATCAAACTCTTAATCCTTTATATATCAACAAATTCGTGGCTTGGCTTTTCAAATAACTTTTTCTCAAACTTTTCAACCAGAAGAGCTCTTAAAATTACTCCCTTTCTTATACAAACCATAGCCCCAAACTTATTCAAGATTTCAACCTTAGATTAGAAGGCTTATTTTGTGTTTTCTCGAGTTTGGGCTAAAACGAGATTTTATCATTTTCGCGAGAAGAACGTGATGGTGTGATTAGATTTTGAGGCTGAAATTATGTGATGATTTTGAGGTATGGGGTTTTACACAATATGCTCCTTAATCTCGCGAGTGTTATTCCCGTTGTTTTCTTGTGATTATTGACTCATATTCGAATTGATAAATTCATTGGAATCTGGAAATTTTTGTTGGAATCTAATTTTGATTCATGTGGTATTATTATTATGTTGAGCATGTTGTCATGAGATTTTAATATAGAACTGAGGTTGGGCACCCGCCAATATTCCTTTTTTCGGATATGCTTAAGAATGCATAGGCGCGGTATGGTGGTGAGGCCTGGTGACCCGGTTAATGTGTTGTTGAGAAATTATATTGATATAATTTCTTATGAGATTCGCTTTTGATTTGAATATTCGTACTCATATTGTTACGTTTTATTTATCGCTAATATTTATTGAGCATATTTCATGTCGTATTGTGTACTTCCCCATATTTTCTTTTCGTGGCAGGTTAGCGCGAATTTGGGCACTTGTGATTTGATTTGGAGAATGATATTTAACATGGATTATTATTGGAAATAATATTTGAGAATACAACATGAGAAGAATTATATTTATTTTGGTTGTATAGGGCATTAGCGATTTTTTTTTTAGATAGATAGTTTTATTATTTCGAGAGACAATTATTGTATTTAATTTGAAGATTGAGATGAGTGGATTCTCTTTTATATTGTGGGATTTATTTAGATGCTCTATACCTTGTTATATTGTGGATTAGTTTAGTTTTATCGTAGTAGCGCTCCGTTCGCTCTCTCCGGGCGGGCAGAGTGTTACATACTTATGATCATATTGAGGATTATTATAAGGTTTTTTTCTACAAAAAATCATACTCATCACCTATAGTTACTCTTCCTGATTTGATGCCCCCAAATATTTCATCACCTGAAAATCCAGCAATCCTTCCTCCATTAACAAAGAGACCGACATGGAGGCCAAGAAATAAGAGAATAAAATATTCCGCTGAGGTCATAATACGGGAAGTTACTTGCTCCATGTGTAGTAAAACGGGTCATTATAGGTCCACGTGTAAAGAATCAATTTGATTCCTCTTAATATTGTTCAATTCATTTATTGTAACAATAGTTTTTAATAAAATCAATGAACATTCACATTAGAATAAATTAATGTAATTTTATTGTTAAGCGTTCATTTCTGTTTTATTTGTTTGTGAATGGGATCAATCTAAAGTACACGCATGTTTTTATAAAGTATACGCACATTGTACTGACCAAAATACTTTCTATGTGCATGTACTTTATGTATTCTACGTGTACTTTCATAAAGTACAAGTAGAATACATAAAGCACATGCATATTGTACTGACCAAAATCACTTTCTATATGCGTGTACTTTATGTATTCTACGTGTACTTTGTGAAAGTACACGTAGAATATATAAAGTAAACGCACATTGTACTAACCAAAATCAGTTTCTATTGCATGTACTTTCATAAAGTACACGCACATTGAATTTGATTTTGGTCAGTACATTATGCGTGTACTTTATACAAATATGCGTGTATTTTATGAATTATATAACTTATAATTTATATTTTTCACTTGTACTTTATGTATTATTGCATTTACTTTAAAAAAAATTTGTCACTTTTGACATTATAAGTTATAAGAATAATTCAAGAATAAATATTGTTAAATTCTCAAACTTCGTCCCATGATGTAAATTGTTCATTTACTATCTTTCTCTCATTTATGATACACAACCTGGTCTTCATTTATTTTGTTGAGTTCATTTTTTTAAAAGGTTTTGCTTATATTATAATATCTTCCAACATTTAATGAACAAGTCATTAGTATTTTCAAATTCTTAGCGCAGAGTATTGTCAGAATATGGTCCGTGCCAGCGACAATATTTTAATTTAGAAAATGTATGTGCTCTGCATATTTAATACATATATTTCAGTATAAAAATGTATTTAATGTACATTATAAAAAATGTACAAAAATGTTATCTCCATACTTAATGTATTTCTTTACAAAAATGTACTTTATGGATGTATTTTATAAAAAAATATACTTAAAATCATTGTCAATGTGCGTGTACTTAGTTAAAGTATAAGCATGAAACACAAAGTACACGCACATTGAAAATGTTTAATCTTAATTGATTTTTCCGTTATTTTTGTTTCATTTTTATATAATTATCAGTATATACATGCTTTCTATATTTTCAAAGCTCCTATATTAGTTGTGGTGCGCGCAAGCGGAATTTTAAAATTTGTATTATAAGACTATAGACTATTATCATCAACATAAAAAGACATGCATTAAAAGAAATAATAATTTCATTCATTAATAAAAAAAATTACAACTGAATTGAAAAAAAAAATAAAAAAATTACAATTGATTTGAAAAAAAGTAGACCCATCAAATATAAAAAAATATCATCGGAAAATTGAAGAAAACTATCGATATGGTCGGAAGAGCGTCGATAAAATTCGAAATGACTCGAATTCAATGCTACAACGACGAAAAGACCTCAGTGGTATAATCCATTTCCTTCATACATTTTTCCAAAACTATTTTTATCTCGTAGGTATAGAAATTGACGAGGGCTTTGTATGTTTTCGATGGCGGAACATCCTCTTGAAATAAGTCGTATGGGATGGGTGGGAGTCCAAGGGAGTCTCCTTTAACATATTTGTTAAATAAGTCGATTGCTTGAATGATATAGGAATTTTTTTCCTCAATCATTCGTAATTTTTCTCTATAGTTGTTTGCATTTTCAAGAGCATCTCTCAAAGTCTCTACTGGTATAACCATTTTGGCATTTTAGTATTTTAATTTAGAATGGTAAAGATTACAACAAGGTTATGGTGTAAAAGTGTATTGTGCGATACTGATTTGAATAAATTCGTAAATTCCCAATTTAAACTTATTTAACTGAAGTTAATTTTAAACCAAATAAAATCAGCCCTTAAACATGCAACTACGTGTGTGCGTGTGTGTCAAACCATCACAAATAAAATTGCTAACTCGCAGATTTCAGGAAAAAAAACTTTAGGGTAAAACCTTTTTATTTCACTATGTAAAATAAATCGCAACTTACATACACAATGAAATTGAAGAAAATCTTCAATGCTAAAAGCTTGTTTACAAGGTTAATAATAAACTCTTTAAATTGTGTAAACTTCCAATAAACTTTTTGGGCAAAACTCTTTTCGAAAAACACAAGATGCGTTGTAAAGCCTTTCTGAATGTATGGTTTAGATTTGATAGTTGATTACCTTTATTTTTAAATTTTAATAAACATCTACTAAAGTTACCATGAAGTCCCAATCACAACAACAGTTAAGAACATTCAAAGAAATAGACACATAGATTTTTAACGTGGTAAAGCCTTTAATCATGGGAAACATCCACGGTGCCCTCTACGACACAAAATAAAAATTCACTAGAATAAAGAATCAAGTTACAACACTTAAGAAAACACTTAAGGATCCTAAATCTAAGTTCAGAATTATACCTGCTTGAGCTACTCCACTCCAAAGGTTTCTGACTAGAACTTGATCTCTTATTTGTTGCTCCTTTGCCTTTTTCTTAACCTCCTTATCTTTGAATTCATATTTCAGCAACTCTTTCAATTTTTAAGTCTCAAACAAATCATTGCGTCTAAGTGTTTGTGTGAGAAGTGTTTGTGATGTGCACTATATGCAAATATGCAACTCACCCTTCCAGATTTATATATACAGGCGATCCTATCAAATTACAATCAGATCTAGAATGAGTAGAATATTTCTAAGTCTATATATTACAAATTAAGACTTCTTGATCTTTCTATAAATCCACAGATCTCAAGGATATCTTGCTCAGAAGACGACCAAGGTCTTAAACAATTTCAGTTTTTTGAAAAGATTTTTGAAATTATAAACCTCCAATTGAGATCCAAACTAAACTAGAAGTCTTTATCGTAAAAACAGAATAAGAAATAACATGCAGAAATTGATTCAAACGATTTTGTAAAAGAAACTTCTAAATCAAGAACAAATATAGAAGAACAACCTTGCTTTCAAAAATAGCCAAGGTCATATGTGTCTCTTTTTATTTTTGAACACGTTTATTTCATAAAATGTGAAATAAAACCAAGAAACACAAACGCTCTTAAGGATCTGGTTTTTCTTGAAACCCTAGAAGTTTATTTTTCAAAAACTTTGGAACCAAGTGGATCTAAAGACAGAGATCCAAAAGGAGAACTGAAAAATGGCGTGTGATATTCTTTTTAGAAAATCTCAGGTTTCAATACATGAAACTTGTTATTTTCTCAGAGAGGTGTTTTGAGAAAGACTTAAACCGAAAGAGGTCTTCTACAAAATGTCAACCCAACTACCAGACTCACAAAAACCCTATATTGGTTCTAACTCTCGTGGTTTTTGGTTTCTGGTAAAAGTGTTTGAGGTTTAAAACTATTTAGGTTGAAGGGATTCACTCAGAGGTGATGAAGGACGAAGATGGATGGTTCTTCTTCCTTTCTCTCTCTATTTTCTCTCTGGTTTCTTTCCTTTCTCTCTCTTCTCTCTCTTATTTTATCTCTGGGACAATTTGAACAAAAGTCTCAAAATGCTGAGGGTAAGTATGTTTTTATAGTAGGTAAAGGAAGGATCTGGAACTCCTATCGCAATCAAGGGCTGAGTTTAAGTTAGACAGTTTGACTAAAGATCCAATAGTTTATGACGAAGCGGCGAAATGAACGAATCTCATTGGATGAGAGTTAAGCACTTGGATTATAACACAACACATGCAGCCCATTGATAAAACTAATCCAAGGGTTGAGATAGGAAATCGAACTTATGTCTATAAGAAAGCACATATCCACCCGTCTAGCTACCAATGCGTGTATGGCTATGATGAAAGTAAAATGCGTGTTTATAAAATAATTACAAAGACACCTTGGAGTCTCTAGGACTTTTATATTCTAACCAGGATAACTTTCAGTGAATAAAATAACTTTCAGAAATTCAAATTTCAACCGCAACACTTTTAAAACCAAGTTTTAATTAATTCAAAAGTTATTTAAAATTGTATAAAATATTTTGTATTGAATTAAATTAATTTTGAAAGGTCTTAAAGTGTTGTAAAACCATTAATGCAAATATGAGATATGTAAGATGCAGTGAAAGTGTCCTATTAGTGGTTTTAAGGTTATAAATAACTTCCCTTCTAGGATTGCATTAAATTTGATTGATTCTTCTTCTTTTTTCTTCTTGAACCTTTAGAAATGGAGCAACACATAAAGACTAATCCTACTTTGTCTCAACATCCAAACTAGTTGGAACTCCTATATAATGTAGACTTAAGCAAGTCAATTATATAGTGTGTTCTCAATCTCCCCATTTGGATATTAGAGACAAAATTCCCTTGAGTATTCTGAACTCGTGGATGAAAATTGAAAAATCCTAGCTGTCCTATACAAAGGTTCTAACTACCCAATCCCATCCAAGAACCGAAAATAAGGTAAAAAGAATACATTACTCAACTATATACAGACGAATACCCTACAAAAGAGTAAAAAGCAATACAACGGGTCTGAAATGCCTTTAACACAATAAACACTAAAAGGCATATTAGTTGAGTTAGAATCAGGAATAGGTAGAAAAATCACTTACTAATACTCAAGATCTTCTCCCCCTTTTTTTCTCAAATATACAAGGGGTAAAAATCACAGAAAAAATATAGATTAATTGAGAATTATCATGCCTATGGCTGTTCGCAAATACTCAAATTGTATGTTGTCTAAAGGTTTGGTAAAGAGATCTGCTAGCTGCTTTTGGGTGTTCAGATATTCAATAATGAGATCTTTGGATTCGACAAGGTCACGGATAAAATGATGTCTAATCTTAATATGCTTAGTTCGGGAGTGCATTATAGGATTTTTGGAAATATTAAGAGCACTTTGGTTATCACAAAACATGGTTAATTATTTTTTTGGTGAGACCATAATCACTAAGCATCTGTCTAATCCATAGTAATTGTGAACAACAACAACTACCAGCTACTATATATTCAGATTCGGTGCTAGTGTGACACCCCGCCTAATTAAATATAGGGCGATCAGTCCTTTATTAAATTAAAATCAAGGTGAACAGTTGGTTCATTCTTAGCATCACTGTCGCAAAATAAAATATACCAATTTAAACACCCTAAATAATTAAGCGAAGTGTCAAAACAATTTAAAACTTTATTTCCATTTTATTGAATCCAAATATGTAAACCTTCTTAACAACCAACACTTTAAGAATCACATAAATACTAAGGACGGCAATAACACCCAAGAATTTAAACCATCCAGATAAGCCAAACCAGTTTTAAACTATAAATGAAACCATCCTGACAATAGATAACTCCCAAGGAGTACTGAATACAGAAAAATACAAATAAACATAGATCTTTGATATAACCAAACTAAATAGGGAAACGGGCGACACATGCCCTAACTATGAAGAACTAAAACAGGAACTGAATCAATGAAGAGGTCGTCTAAAATAAAGGCATGTAACTCTTACATAAGCTGCAGTGCGTCCAATCCAAGGAACCTATGCATGTCGCCCATGTGGCTGGGCATCTGTAATACATATACATATATATACAAGAGAGAGAAAAAGACAGGAAACAGGTCAGAGCCCGAGTGTAAAACAGTTTTAAAAATAGTTTGGCAAGTATTTAAAAATGCTTACCAGTTGACATCACATACATGTTAGTACTTGACACTCTCTTGAGAATTCTCACCTCTCATCTAGTGTGCACGCCTATCGTATTACTAAAATTACTCATAAGTCAATCTCAATTCTCCTCCCATAGATTCTGATTCGTGAGACCGTATGTCTATGATTTATTAAAATAACACGTTATTAAGGGCCATTTTAGTCAATTATGAATATCTCAATACTACTATGAAATCTCAGGCATTTACTACGATTAGGAACATTTCTGAAATATTTATCTACCTACACACAGTAGAATATTACCAGGTATATGTATATATATACATATATATATCACTCATAAAATATATATATACTAATCGGCACCCCACATAAAATCTATGGTGCTGGCATACTCTGCTATCAAGTCCCCGTATCTCACGTACAAAAGGGAAAATACTAGTTTGGAATCACTTTCGAACTGTATTAACACAAAACACATATATTGGAGGCGAATCATAATTCCAAGTCACTAAGAGGTCAGCACATACCCTCACGTCTCTTATGACCGTCTAACTATCATTCTCAGATAGCCTTTACCAAGGACACCATGTTCTAGGGTACAAGTCAATATCCCCCATAAAGGTCACATCAGAATAAGACTGTCCCGGCGCGAAAACCTCCGTGATAACAAGTAGCGCGGGTATGATTAAATACATATATTCAAATAATATATATACATGCACTCGTATATACATTTACATTATTCAACTAGGTACGCCCACAACCCATAATATTTTAGCTCTACGTGGCACATAATACCCGAGTCCTACGTATAATTAAATCATTCTTTCATTTTCTCAAATTTTGCATGTTCTTAAGTACTTCTTGTCTCCCGAAGTTTTTCATATAGATAAGCATAAAATCAGTAGGTGCACCCTCACTACTCTACTGGTCTAAGTCTTTCTCAATTCTCACAAGACATACTATAACGTACACACGATTTTCCACTAAGTTTATATTCCCGAAACCCCACGGTTAATCTCATATAAACTCGTCTTACCCGGACCCTACTATACCCTACTAGTCCCTCTCATGTTCCATTATGGTATTTAAGCTATGCCCAAAGGTTCTCATAGATTAAGGTTGGATTAATTGATAGGAGGAATAAAAATCAAAATCCAGGAGGGGTCGATCGATCGATCGATCAAGTCGATCGATCGACATTCTTTCGATCGATTGATCGAACAGTTATTTGCCCAGAAAATCTGCATCTCAAGCCTACAGGTTTCTTTCATGTTAATTATCAAAACCTCCATTAAAGTGTCCCAAACTCTCAACCAAACATCATAAACGTTATAGCAATAGGTGTGAACAATTTCTAATGTAAAATCTAAGAAAATTCATTAAGAAATCATCATTAAATGGGTGGCTACATGAATTCATCTCAAACCCTATTTTTTCACATTCTTTCAAGAACTATATAATATTTCCAGAATTCTTCCTCTAATCCTCATTCAAATTCGTGATAAATGTTCTACATATGACGAGGGCCTCAGTCTAGCATGATTCTATTCCATTATGTAGATATAGTCTTCCAATTCACAATTTATCTCCATAAAACTTATAATTTAATTTCCTATTTTAACATGGATGGAATTTCAACTGCAAGATCAACAAGATAAATACTTGCCTGGGAATATGAGTTTGAATTTCTGAGAATTGATGATGTTGTTGTATTTTTCTTCCTCCGATCTACACTCCGACGGTACTTGTGGTGAAAAATGGTGCAACTATGGTGGCTCTAGCCTTGGGAAGTTCTTCACCTTCCTCCTCTAATGGCCTCTGTGAAATATGAAGGTTCTAACCCTAGAATACAACCTCTAACACCTGATATACATCTCTAAGTTTCGTGGGTAATTAAATCCAAAAAATAGAAATTACCAAAATGCCCTCTCGGATTACCGATTAGGCCTAAAAACGCCATGAGACCCAAACTAAACCCGTGGGTACACTTTTCTGACTATCTCAACCCTTCCGGACACATTGACGCACTCGAAATGACCATATGGACGACTTATAATTTATTCACTCTTTATAATAATAATAATAATTTAATCCCGACCCGACACAGGCGCGTCCCGACTTAATTTTCATAATTGTCATATTATTCACTCGTGACAATTTTAATAAATTCAATTCTACATATTACTTTACTCATTAAGTAATATTAAACAAATCAATAAATTTCCAATAATTACTAACTCTCGTCACGCTGGTAAATGTTTTAAACAAATTTCCGAATTAATATTAAATTTATTTATCTCAATTAAATTTAATTAATCCCATAATTAAATGCCATAAAAATATGGGGTGTTACAGCTAGATAATGAAATACAATTATGTTTCTTACATGACCAACCTACGAGATTATTGCCTACGTAGTATCAAGCACTAGAAGTGCTTTTACTTGTAATACCCCGTATTTTTTATGTTATATTAATTTGGGGATTTATTAAATTTAATGTGAATTAATTATCTAATATAAATCCGAAAATTAATTATGTTATAATTATTATCGTGATGAGAGTTAGTAATTATGGGAATTTGTTGAATATTACTAATGAGCAAAGTAATATATAATATTGGTTATATTAAATGTCACGAGTGAATAAAATGACAATTTTGGAAATTTGAGTCGGGACGCGCCCGTGTCGCGTCGGGACAAAATATGGATGAATAAAAGTGAATATATTATAAGTTGATTGTATGGTCGTTTTGAGTGCGCCAAAGTGTCCGGAAGGGTCGAGATAGTCAGAAAAGTGTACCCGGGGGTTTAATTTGGGTTTCGGGGCGTTTTTAGGCTTAATTAGTACCCCGGGAGGGCATTTTGGACATTTTATATTTTTGGGTAATTAAACCCACGAAAATTCAAGGGATATATCAGATGTCTAAGGTTGTCTTCTAGGGTTAAAACAACCAAAGACAAGTGACGGCCATAGGAGAGGGAATGAGAGGCTTTTTCAAGCAATCCAAGGCCAACGATTCACCCGGTTGCACCGCCACCACCACCAACGCGTAGATCGCGCGACGGGGAACGCAACCACACCAAATTCGTCATCAAACCAGAACGTCAAAAATCCCAGGCAAGTGTTTATCTTGCTTATTTTCGTTAATGCATCACTCATGTTAGTCTAGGGATGATTAGGATGAGTTTTATGGAAGAAAACTCAAATTTGAGATAGGAAATCGCATGTAATAATGATTTGAATGTAAATATGGAAACCCCTTCACACGTAGAGGATTAAACCACAAAATTTTGATGTTTTAGAAGAAGAAAATTCTGGAAAAGATTGATTAGAACCATGTTAAAGAGATTATAGGGTTCTTGAGATTTACATGAATTTTGGCCTGTTAATCCATGATTATTAATGAAAATTTGCATGCTTTATGTAAAAGATGTATGAAATGGATTTATACTATTTGTAGTACAAATTTCTGGACGATTGGGAATGGAAAGTTTGGATTTGGATGGAGTTATGTGAGAAAACCCGTAACTGGTAACTGTAGAATTCGCCATACATGCTTGATCGATCGATCGATCGAGCCAAGCGATCGATCGAGCCCCAGACCTCGATCGATCGACCCCTTCTGGCAGGCTCATATTTCCCCTTTTTAAATTAGTTGAATTCAATTTAATGAGAAATAATTCTTGGACACCCTTATTAAAATGTTTTGGGAGATAAAGAAGACCAGTAGGACATGTGAATGATTTTGGGACCTTTAATGTAAGACAAGAGTTGTATTTTTGGGATATTTACGTATAAGGGATAATGAAATTATGTATTAAGGGGAGAGACGCGTAAGATGGTTACGTTGGAAATTAGATGAGTACCTACTGAATTCTACACTTGGGAGGATAAAGTCTATAAGTGTTACGTAATAAGTTGAAATGATCCCTCAAATCAAAGTAAGAAATGAACGGTTATACGTGGGAACTAAATAATGAGATATGAGGACAAATGTCGTAATTATGGGAATTGAGATGTACCTAAATTGATATGGTAATATTAGCATAGTTATATGACTGTGTTTATGCATATACTATCTATGTGTGAAAATCGTGCCCACGCTACTTGCTATCCCCGAGGTTACCGCGCTGGGACAGTCTTATCTCGATGGGACCTTTATGGGGGATATTGAATCGTACCCTAGAGATAGAAATCCTTGGTACAGGCTATCGAATTGATAGTTCAGACGGTCCTAAGAGACGCGGGCATGTGCTATCCTCTTAGAGACTTGGAATCTATGCTTCGCCTCAATATTGTTTGTGTATGTGTTAATACAGTTCGAGAGTGATTCCGAATTTGTATTTCCCTTAGTACGAGTGATACGGGGATTGGATAGCAGAGTATGCCCGCACCATAGTTTTTATGTGGGGTGCTGTTAGAATATATATATATATTATACGAGTATTTAATATATATATGAAATTCTGAAATTTGGAACTGCCTACTGTGCTATGGTAAGTAAGAAATGAATTTTGAATTTAAATTTGGAAATACTTGTTTTGAAAAAAGTATAATATGACACTGGGAAACTTTATTATTAAAAAAAGTTAAAATGAGAGCTTTGTTACTAAATGAAATTTTCCTTTTAAACAATTATATTGTTCAGTTTTAAATCTTACGAGTAACCTAAGATAAGTTAAACCATTGGGAAATTTAGTGCGATACAAGATAAGATAAATCCGTTGGGAAGGTTAGTACGATAGGCGTGCACATTAGAAGAGAGGTGAGAATTTCTCAAGAGAGTGCCGCACTAATATGTTGTTGTATTGGCCTGTAAACATTTTAAATACTTGCTAAACGAATTTTAAATTCTTTACACTATCGGGCTCTGACCCGTTTCTATTTATCTTTGTCTCTTGTATATATATGTATATATTACAGGTGCCCAGCCACAGGGGCATCTTGCGTAGGATCCCTTGGAAGGAACATGCTGCAGCTTAGGTGGGAGTTGCAGGCCTCTTGCTTAGACGACTTGATTTATTTGACTCTACTCCTAGCATATTCATTTAGTGGGGTATGTGTCTCCCTTTCCATTATTCAGTTGTTTATTTGGACTTTGTGATTCAGTTATTTCTAGTATTGTTACTTTGGGATTTATTACTGTCTGTATGTTTTACTTTAAGTTTTAATGATGGGATTTAGTTGTTGAATGTTTAAATTATTTGGATTATATATTCCAGGATTATTGTGGTGTGATTCTTTAATATTGAATTGTTATAAATAATTAAATCTTTGTTTTTAAAATAAAATTTGGAAAGTAATGTTTAAAAATTGGTTTTGACACTTAGCTTAATTAATTAGGGTGTTTAAATTGGAAAAGTTATTTTTTTACGACAGTGATGCTAAGAATGAACCAACTGTTCACCTTGATTTTAATTTAATAAAGGAGTGATCGCCCGGTATTTAATTAAGCGGGGTGTCACAGGTGGTATCAGAGCATCAGGTTCTAGTGTCCTTAGGATCTGTACGGCTTATTTCGCTTTCAGCTTAACGTTTTTGCTATAGAGCCCTAACATTAGGAATGTTGTATTCGTCTTTTTGCGTTGAAAATTCGTGCTTCTGCGACTTGTCGAAACAGATGTTAAACTTATTTTGATGTAATTTTAAAACTTTCAGATGGCCCGTCAGGAAGAACAAACTAATACCATTGGGGAAGTTAATGAACAAGGACAAATCACACCTCAGGTGTCTCCGAAGAGGGTACCAATCGCCGAATTTGCGGGCATTATGGCACAAGCAGTTACCACTGCAGTTTTACAGTACCAAGAACGCAGCATACAGCTTAAAGGAGGTAAAAGATCTAGAGAGGTTAACCAAATGCATGTGACTAAAGCTGACAATTGTGCGAAGACACCGAAATTGCAACAACAAACCACCCAAGACCGAGTCAGTTCCAGAAGTAATAAAATTTATGAAAAAGGCCAAAAGTGTCAGGGCCAACGAAGACAGATTCAGAATGAAATCACAAAGAGGTGTTTCAGTTATGGAATGGACGGTCATAAACGTCAATCTTGTCCAAATCAGACTGGGGATAAACTACAATCCGACCAGCGAAGAATTTCGGAACTCTGCTATAAATGTGTACAGCCGGGTCACAAGTGGAGGGATTGTCCTCACCCTGACATAGTTTTTCCGCAAATTTCCCCTAAAGACCAGCAAGACCAGGGAAAAAGCGAGGCTAGTCAACAACGTGGTGAAGTGAAGCAGTTTCGAGAGAAGTGTTTCCGATGTGGCAGGACAAACCATAGTTGTCAGAATTGCCCAGAGAGGAATAAAGTCCCAAGTCAGCAAGGCCGACACCGACAACAGCAGGGTCAGAGGGGGAGTAACTTCAGAGGTCGATGTTTTGTGTGCGATAAACATGACCATAAGTTCCAGGATTGCCCAGAAGGTGAGAGGGCCCCACAGCAGCAGGGTGCCCGTAACGAGCCACAGAGGCCACTTTTTCCAGCCGCCCTCCCAGACCCAGCTCAAGTACCAGCCCTACCAGTAGTTCCAGCAGTTCCAGCATCTCCAGTGTAGCAGGGGCAGTTACAGTATGGACGTGTCTATAA
This sequence comes from Sambucus nigra, assembly GCA_949130495.1. Classification (NCBI taxonomy): domain Eukaryota; kingdom Viridiplantae; phylum Streptophyta; class Magnoliopsida; order Dipsacales; family Adoxaceae; genus Sambucus; species Sambucus nigra. The sequence goes on along the minus strand of OX422222.1, from coordinate 355,508,404 downwards.
CGTCCACCAGGCAGCAGCTCCACAGGCACCACCCGCGATTGAGGGTATGTTTCCTATCCATGGTACTATGGGTCGATTTTTGTTTGATACTGGAGCAACGCACTGTTTTATAGCTACGCATAGCGCTGTGTTTCGGCCGGATCGGATCGGAAAATGACCTTTCGGAAAAAATTCCAATTTTTTCGGAAATAAAATAATTGTTCCAATTTCCTATCCAATTTTTTCGGAAAATCAAAAAAGTTTCCGAATTCGGAAAAATCGGAGAATCGGAAAAAATTCGGACATTCAAAACATATAATAAAAATTCAGAAATTTTGGAATTCCGAAATTTCAAAAAAATTAATATAGGATTTTCGATTACTCGAAATTCTCATTTTAAAGAAATCGGAAAAAAGATTTAACCCAACATGTAAATATGTAAGGATTTAACCATTTTTTCATTTGTGTAGACTCTACAATTAACCCAACATGTAAATAGGTATAGAAACATGTATAGAAACACATATAAAACAGGTATAGAAACAACAAGTGTAAATCAGCAATTAATATTTGATCTCAGTATAAATCAGCAATTAATATTTGATCTCAATATAATACAGCTATAAAACAGGTATAGAAACATGTAATTAAACGGTCGTTACACAATATATAATCTTACAGATCCTATAAACATGTATAATCTTATAGAAACAAAAAACCATGTATAAACAGATCCCATAACAATCCTATAGAAACAAAAAACATGTATAATCTTACAGATCCTATAAACCGCTCGTTACACAATATAAAGTTTATCCCATAACGAGGATATGAAAGCTTACTGATCAAAAATTTATATTATAAACAGATCAGATCCTATAACAATCCTATCGTTACATATCCCATCCTATAACAATATAAACAGATCAGATCGTTACAGATCCGAACGTTACAGATAAGGGAAACAGATAAAAGGGCTTACTGATCCTTCGTTCGACTTGGATATGAAGAGATGCATTCTAATCGTTACAGATCCGTATCTGAGAAGCGTAGAAACCACAGAGAGAGGTGAGTAGATGGACGAGAGTTGAAAGAGAGAGAGGGGACTCGATGGTATGCGCCGTATTGAGAGAGAGAGAGGAAAGATATGTCTAACCCTAAAACTAACAACATATATATATGGGTAAGGTAAAAAACAAGGGAAATATAAATGTAAACATTCTTATTATTAGACAATGGAAATCCAAGGTCAAAAATATATATATAAAATATTTGGAATATTAATCGGAAAAAATATTCGGAAAATTAATCAAAAATTATATCGAAAAATCGGATCGGCTAAAATATCGGAAAATCGGATCGAAAAAATCGGAAAATCGGAATTTAAAACATAGTTCCAATTTCCTATCCAATTTAATTCGGAAAAATTGGAAATCGGAAAATCGGAAATCGGAAACCTTATATATGTTCCAAAATCGGAAAATATCGGATCGGACATCGGAAAAATCGGAATGTTCGGAAAAAAAGCACAGCCCTAGCTACGCACGTGTGTAGACTCACCACTGGGGAGTGGATCACTTATTTTCTCTATATGCCGGGGAGTGGGGGTAGAGATTGGTAGCTTGGTATTACCTGCAGACATGTTAGTCTTAGATATGCATGAGTACGATGTTATTATCGGTATGGATTGGCTCGCAGCTTACAGAGCCATGATTTATTATTTCGGTGGGAGTATTATTTTTGCCATTCCGGGGCAAGAGATGTTTGTAGTGGCGATGCCTCGCCCAGAGGGAGGCTCGACCGCTCATTTATATTATATAGAGGAGGATACCTCTAAGGAGGTTGTGATTCCCTTAGACTCGAACCCAGTTGTTTGTGAGTATTCCGATGTCTTTCAGGAGATACCAGGCCTACCCCCCAGTCGAGAGATAGACTTTGTCATAGATTTATTATCGGATGCTAGACCGATAGCACGCGCTCCATATCGTATGGCTCCGGTAGAGATGCGAGAGTTACGAGATCAGATAGAGCAGCTGTTAGGTCAGGGCTTCATTCGCAGGAGTACCTCACCTTGGGGCACTCCAGTTTTGTTTGTGAAAAAGAGAGATGGTTCACTGAGGTTATGTGTGGACTACCGGGAATTGAACAAGGTCACGATATGAAATAAGTATCCGCTGCCTCGAATCGATGATCTGTTCGACCAGCTGAGGGGAGCAACTTTCTTTTCGAAGATAGATCTGAGGTCGGGGTACCATCAGCTACGTATTAGGGAGCAGGATGTTTCAAAGACTGCCTTCTTGACGAGATATGAGTCCTATGAGTTCAGGGTGATGCCATTTGGCCTCACAAATGCTCCAGCTGTGTTCATGGACTTACTTAACCGAGTGTTCAGAGAGTTCTTGGATCAGTTTGTCATCGTCTTCATAGATGACATTTTGATATATTCACACTCCGAGGAGGAGCATGCCGAGCACTTGAGACAGGTTCTTCAGACTCTACGAGAGCATCAGTTGTATGCTAAGTACGAGAAGTGCGGATTCTGGTTGCGAAAAGTACAGTTCTTGGGGCATGTTATTTCTGAACAGGGGATAGCAGTTGACCCGAGTAAAGTGTCAGCGGTGAGGGAGTGGGGACAGCCCACGACACCGATGGAAGTGCGTAGTTTCTTGGGGTTAGCCGGATACTACAGGAGATTCATTCGGGGATTCTCCAAAATAGCGGGTCCATTGACGAACCTGACTCGAAAAGGGGTACCATATGTTTGGGATGATACTTGTCAATTGGCTTTCGATGAGCTGAAAGACAAGCTTACTTCAGCACCAGTCCTTGCTTTACCGAAGCCGGGTGTGGAGTACCTAGTTTACACCGATGCCTCTGTACGGGGACTTGGAGGAGTACTTCAGCAGGAGGAGAAGGCTATAGCTTTTGCCTCCCGTAAGCTTAAGCCGCATGAGAGGAATTACCCCACCCACGACCTGGAGTTAGCAGCGGTCATTTTTGCATTGAGAATATGGAGGCACTATTTATTGGGGGAGAAATTCCGCTTGTTCACAGACCACAAGTCACTGCAGTACCTGTTCACTCAGCAAGAGCTGAATATGCGTCAGCGCAGATGGTTAGAGTTTGTGAAGGACTATCAGTTCGATATACAGTACCATCCGGGGAAGGCCAACGTAGTTGCTGATGCGTTGAGCCGTAGACCGGTAGACGAGGTAGCTGACGTCTGGAAAGCAAAGTGGAAGGAGTTAGGCCACTAGGACGCAGTAGCCCGTTCCTTCATATCTGTTATGACAGTGACACCCGAGAATGTTACGAGGGTGATACGGGCACAGACCGCAGACCCGTTTTGCCAGGAGCAGATTGTACGACTCTTAGCTGAGGGTGCTGAGTCCTATTCTGTTAGTTCTGATGGGGGTTTGAGGTTTAATGGGAGATTAGTGGTTCCAGAAGGAGCATAATTACGTCATGTAGTGATGACCCAGTCTCACGGGTCCTGATTTGCGGTACATCCTGGAGGAGATAAGATGTACCAGGATATGAGGAGACAATACTGGTGGAGTGGGATGAAGAAAGACATCGCTGAGTTCGTGTCCAAGTGTTTTACCTGCCAGCTGGTAAAGGTGGACCATCAGAAACCGTCAGGGTTGCTTCAGCCATTGGAAGTACCCGCGTGGAAGTGGGAAAGTATTTCCATGGATTTTATTACCGGGTTGCCTACATCACAGCGGGACCACGACCTATCTGGGTGATTATAGACCGTTTGACCAAGGTGGCTCATTTTCTGACGGTGCGGACAGACTATACCACGGGTCAGTATGCTCAGTTGTTCATTGCTGAGATTGTCAGATTACATGGGGTGCCCCTGAATATTGTGTCAGATAGAGATAAGATTTTCGTATCGCGTTTCTGGGAGAGCTTTCAGGAGGCTATGGGTACTGAGTTGAAGTTGAGTTCAACTTATCACCCACAGACAGATGGACAGACAGAGCGTACTAATCAGATATTGGAGGATATACTACGCATGTGTGTTCTTGATTTTGGAGGAGGTTGGGAGCCACATCTTCCACTGGTAGAGTTTGCTTATAATAACTCTTATCAGTTCACGATTGGCATGGCTCCATTTGAGGCTTTGTATGGCAGGCCTTGTCGTTCCCCAACTTGTTGGCTCGAGGTGGGGGATAACAAGTTGCTAGGACTAGAGATAATTCAGGAAACCTCCGCGAGGACTGAAATTATCAGGAGTCGCATTAGAGTAGCCCAGGACAGGCAGAAAAGCTACGTCGATGCGAAACGGTTCTTTCGGGAGTTTAATGTGGAGGACCAAGTGTTATTACGTGTATCTCCTATGAAAGGATGATGAGGTTCGGGAAGAAAGGGAAATTGGCCCCGAGATACGTGGGACCATTTTCCATCATCGAGAGGATTGAGCCGGTAGCATACAGATTGGGACTGCCAGAGCATTTACATCGCATTCACGATGTATTCCACATTTCGTCGTTGAGACGATATCTTCGGGATGATATGGCCCATACCCACATTGCGATAGATGAGATAGACTTACAACCTGACATCTCTTACGAGGAGAGACCGATGGCTATCCTAGACCATAGCGAGAGAAGATTGAGGTCGAAGGTAGTTCCACTTGTACGGGTCCAGTGGGAGCACCATAATATGGAAGAGTCCACTTGGGAGCGCGAGGCCGATATGCGCGAGAGATACCCAGATTTATTCTTACCAGATAGGCCTTATTTTTCGAATTTCGGGACGAAATTCCGTTATTAGGGGGGAAGTATGTAATACCCCGTATTTTTTATGCTATATTAATTTGGGAATTTATTAAATTTAATGTGAATTAATTATCTAATATAAATCCGGAAATTAATTATGTTATAATTATTAACGTGATGAGAGTTAGTAATTATGGGAATTTGTTGAATATTACTAATGAGTAAAGTAATATATAATATTGGTTATATTAAATGTCACGAGTGAATAAAATGACAATTTTGAAAATTTGAGTCGGGACGCTCCCGTGTCGCGTCGGGACAAAATATGAATGAATAAAAGTGAATATATTATAAGTTGCTCGTATGGTCATTTTGAGTGCGCCAAAGTGTCCGGAAGGGTCGAGATAGTCAGAAAAGTGTACCCGGGGGTTTAATTTGGGTCTCGGGGCGTTTTTAGGCTTAATTAGTACCCCGGGAGGGCATTTTGGACATTTTACATGTTTGGGTAATTAACCCACGAAAATTCAAGGGATATATCAGATGTCTAAGGTTGTCTTCTAGGGTTAAAACAACCAAAGATAAGTGACGGCGATAGGAGAGGGAAGGAGAGGCTTTTCCAAGCAATCCAAGGCCAACGATTCACCCGGTTGCACCGCCACCACCACCAACGCGTAGATCGCGCGACGGGGAACGCAACCACACCAAATTCGTCATCGAACCAGAACGTCAAAAATCCCAGGCAAGTGTTTATCTTGCTTATTTTCGTTAATGCATCACTCATGTTAGTCTAGGGATGATTATGATGAGTTTTATGGAAGAAAACACAAATTTGAGATAGGAAATCGCATGTAGTAATGATTTGAATGTAAATCTGGAAACCCCTTCACATGTAGAGGATTAAACAACAAAATTTTGATGTTTTAGAAGAAGAAAATTCTGGAAAAGATTGATTAGAACCATGTTAAAGAGATTCTAGGGTTCTTGAGATTTACATGAATTTTGGCCAATTAATCCATGATTATTAATGAAAATTTGCATGCTTTACGTAAAAGATGTATGGAATGGATTTATACTATTAGTAGTACAAATTTATGGACGATTAGGAATGGAAAGTTTGGATTTGGATGGAGTTATGTGAGAAAACCCGTAACTGGTAACTGTAGAATTCGCCATACCTGCTTGATCGATCGATCGAGCCAAGCGATCGATCGAGCCCCAGACCTCGATCGATCGACCCCTTATGGCAGGCTCATATTTCCCCTTTTTAAATTAGTTGAATTCAATTTAATGAGAAATAATTCTTGGACACCCTTATTAAAATGTTTTGGGAGATAAAGAAGACCAGTAGGACATGTGAATGATTTTGGGACCTTTAATGTAAGACAAGAGTTGTATTTTTGGGATATTTACGTATAAGGGATAATGAAATTATGTATTAAGGGGAGAGACGCGTAAGACGGTTACGTTGGAAATTAGATGAGTACCTACTGAATTTTACACTTGGGAGGATAAAGTCTATGAGTGTTACGTAATAAGTTGAAATGATCCCTCAAATCAAAGTAAGAAATGAACGGTTATATGTGGGAACTAAATAATGAGATATGAGGACAAATGTCGTAATTATGGGAATTGAGATGTACCTAAATTGATATGGTAATATTAGCATAGTTATATGACTGTGTTTATGCATATACTATCTATGTGTGAAAATCGTGCCCACGCTACTTGCTATCCCCGAGGTTACCGCGCTGGGACAGTCTTATCTCGATGGAACCTTTATGGGGGATATTGACTCGTACCCTAGAAGATAGAAATCCTTGGTACAGGCTATCAAATTGATAGTTCAGACGGTCCTAAGAGACGCGGGCATGTGCTATCCTCTTAGAGACTTGGAATCTATGCTTCGCCTCAATATTGTTTGTGTATGTGTTAATACAGTTCGAGAGTGATTCCGAATTTGTATTTCCCTTAGTACGAGTGATACGAGGATTGGATAGCAGAGTATGCCCGCACCATAGTTTTTATGTGGGGTGCTGTTAGAATATATATATTATACGAGTATTTAATATATATATGAAATTCTGAAATTTGGAACTGCCTACTGTGCTATGGTAAGTAAGAAATGAATTTTGAATTTAAATTTGGAAATACTTGTTTTGAAAAAAGTATAATATGACACTGGGAAACTTTATTAATAAATAAAGTTAAAATGAGAACTTTGTTACTAAATGAAATTTTCCTTTTAAACAATTATATTGTTCAGTTTTAAATCTTACGAGTAACCTAAGATAAGTTAAACCATTGGGAAGTTTAGTGCGATAAAAGATAAGATAAATTCGTTGGGAAGGTTAGTACGATAGGCGTGCACATTAGAAGAGAGGTGAGAATTTCTCAAGAGAGTGCCGCACTAATATGTTGTTGTATTGGCCTGTAAACATTTTAAATACTTGCTAAACGAATTTTAAATCCTTTACACTATCGGGCTCTGACCCGTTTCTATTTATCTTTCTCTCTTGTATATATATGTATATATTACAGGTGCCCAGCCACAGGGGCATCTTACGTAGGATCCCTTGGAAGGAGCGCGCTGCAGCTTAGGTGGGAGTTGCAGGCATCTTGCTTAGACGACTTCATTTATTTGACTCCACTCCTAGCATATTCATTTAGTGGGGCATATGTCGCCCTTTCCATTATTCAGTTGTTTATTTGGACTTTGTGATTCAGTTATTTCTAGTATTGTTACTTTGGGATTTATTACTGTCTGTATATTTTACTTTAAGTTTTAATGTTGGGATTTAGTTGTTGAATATTTAAATTATTTGGATTATATATTCCAGGATTATTGTGGTGTGATTCTTTAATATTGAATTGTTATAAATAATTAAATCTTTGTTTTTAAAATAAAATTTGGAAAGTAATGTTTAAAAATTGGTTTTGACACTTAGCTTAATTAATTAGGGTGTTTAAATTGGAAAAGTTATTTTTTTACGACAGTGATGCTAAGAATGAACCAACTGTTCACCTTGATTTTAATTTAATAAAGGAGTGATCGCCCGATATTTAATTAGGCGGGGTGTCACATTACTATCGTCAGAACAACCAGCCCAATCGGCATCGGTGTACCCTACAATATAACTAGTTGTATCGTTTGTGTACCAAATACCAAATTTTAGAGTACCCTTAATATATTTAATAATTATTTTCACACTTAATAAGTGGGATTCTTTAGGGTTACTTTGATATCTGGCACAAATATAGACAACGAAGGATATATCGGGTCGAGACGCGGTAAGATACAGTAAACTCCCTATCATACTTTTATAGAGAGTGGGATCAACACTTTTACCATTATCATCCTTAAAAGTTTAGTTGAAGTACTCATGGGGGTTCTAGAAGGTTTAGCATTTTCTAAGCCTAATTTTTTAACTAAATTTGCAGCATACTTGGATTGAGAAATAAAAAGACCATCACTACATTGTTTTACTTGTATACCTAAAAAATATTGTAGTTCACCCATTAGAGACATCTGAAATTCGGTATGCATGATATCAGAAAAGTTCTCGACTTGTTTAGGACAGGTGGAATCAAAAATAATATCATCCACATATACTTGTGCGATTTAGACATGTTGATTTTCCTTTCTAAAAAACGACGTTTGATTGTTTTCGCCACGGACAAATTTGTGAGACACTAGAAAGGTAGACAGTCGCTCATACTAAGCTTTAGGATCTTGTTTCAATCCATATAAGGCTTTCTTAAGCCTAAAGACGTAGTCCGGGTGTACATGATCCACAAATCCTTTGGGTTGTTCTACGTATACTTCTTCAGGTAAAATTCTAATTAAAAAAGCGAATTTAACATCCATTTGGAATAATTTGAATTGCATATGACAAGAGATGGCAAGAAGGAGACAAACTGATTCCAGACGAGTAACAGGTGCAAAGGTTTCGTCGAAATCAATTCCCTAAATCTGGGAGTATCCCTGTGTAACCAACCTAGCTTTATTTCTAATGACCTCACCATTTTTATCAGTTTTATTTTTACAAATCCATCTTGCGCTAATAACCTTCGAATCTTTTGGTCTAGGAACAAGATTCCACACATCATGACTCTTAAATTGGATTAGCTCTTCTTGCATAGCATTTATCCAAAATGAGTCAGAAAGGGCATCATTAACATTTTTAGGTTCCTCAAGAGAAACAAAACAGGAAAATTGTGCCACTTGTCGAAGTTGGGATCTAGTTCGAAAGGATTACCGACAATGGTTTCAGTGGGATGATCTTTAGAAACCCAAGTGGGTACTGAAGGACTCTCAGGTGGCAGTGAATCAATATCATTTTGAGGATCAGTGGATAAATTAGGTTCGTCCTCATCGAATGCTACTGGTTGACTTTCACTTCTTCTTACACTAGTGTCATCTATAATTACATTAATTGATTCCAGAATAGTTTTAGTTCTATAGTTAAAAACATGCAAAGCCCTACTATTTTGGGAATAACCAAGAAAAATTCCGTTTTCTCCTCAGGTATCAAATTTTGAAAGTTATTCTCAATCTGTACAGATGTAGCAGATACTTCTGAAGGTTTCGAAATATTTTAAGTTTGGCTTTTTGTGGAACCATAACTCATAAGAGGTTTCTTTGGAATTTTTTCTGAGGTAGATACGATTAGTAATGTGACACGCGATTTGGACAACTTCTACCCAAAAATATCTAGGGAAACTCTTAGCATGTAACATAACCCTAGCCATTTCTTGTAAAGTCCTATTCTTACGTTCAGCTATACCATTTTGCTGCGGGGTTTTGGGAGCGCTAAACTCATGTTTATAACCATTAGCTACACAATACTAAAAAATACTAGAGTCCTTGAACTCTCCACCTCTATCACTCCTAAAATGACACACCTGGGTATCCTTCTCATTCTCAATTTTCAAGAGGATTCTTAAGAATTCATTGAAAGAATCTGATTTTTGTTTCATAAAAGCTACCCATGTATATCTCGTATAGTCGTCCACTATAACTGGGATGTAATAGTTTCTACATAAACTAATAGTTCTTGAGGGACCCATGGGGTCCATGTGGATAAGTTCTAGAGGCTTAGTGGTCAGGACATCTTTAACTTTCTTGTGAAGGGATTTACTTATTTTGCCTTCCTGATAAGGTCCACATACAGGAGTAAAATGATTTTTAATATCAGGTAAACCTCTAACTATCTCTTGGGAACTCAATCTTCTAAGGTTATCATAATTTGTGTGTCCCAATCTATTGTGCCATAGATCAGAATCCTTTAATCTGACAACATTGCAAGATTTAGAATTGGGAATTACTGTGTAACAGTTTTCCGGGGTTCTGTTTCCTGTTATAATTACCTTTTTCATCAATAATTTTGCAATCATTTTTTGAAAAAGTAACTGAGTGATTGGAGTCACAAAATTGTGATATACTTAAGAGATTAGCTTTAAGACCTTTAACTAAGAGAACATCATTCAGTTCTGGAAGCCCATGCTCACTCAATGTTCCCTTACTTATGATCTGAGATGAAACACCATCTCCAAACATGACACTACCTCCAAGGAAGTCTGTATTATTTTTTAATTTGGTTTCTTCCCCGGTCATATATTTAGAACATCCGGAGTCTAAGTACCAACCAGTTAAAGTGCTTTGTGCCTTTAAAGCAGAAATGACAATATTGCACTTGAGCTGGGGGTAATATATCATCTTTTCTAATCCAGATAGGCCTGGTTTTAAAAGTTTTGTGGCCTTTTGATTTAGAAAATGTTTGATGTGTCTTTCTAAATGATTTTTTCTTAGTCTTGGGCCCTCCCTTTTTCTTTTTAGAGTTAGAGTTGTTTGTGGCACATCTAGGAAGTACATAAGTATTTATTGATTTCCTAGAATAGTTAAAGTTTAGGTAGGTTGGGGTGTACAACCTTTTTTAGAAACATTCATCAAGTGTATGACCGAAAATATTGCAATAGGAACAATACTGATGGACATAAGACTTGACTTTCTAGCTAAAGTCTTTGAAAATTGGCTTGGATCTATTGGATACAGACACATTAGTCCAGTTGCCATTAGATTTAGGTTTCTGTCTTTCGTCTCTGGCAGAAGGACAAAAATATTTGGTCTGACTGTTTGGATTCAACTATTGATTGTACTGATTATGTGTTGTTTGAGAGACATCGAGACTAGATTCACCTTTTTGAATGTTTTGACAAGTTTGGCCTTGTTTCACAAAATTAATATTTCAGGAGAAACTTTGGTCTTACTTGTGTGCACTATTTCTCCAAAGCCTAGGCCAGACTTATCTTCAGAGTCAAATTTTCTTCTAGTAATATTTTTTTCATAAGACTTGGTTTGTGTTACAAAGTGTTTGACATTTTTTAAACACATTTGAAACCATTTGCTTTTACTCTTCTAGTTCAATAAGAGTTGCCTTGTATTTATGTTCAAATTCATGGTTCTTTTAAATCAAATCATTTATTTTCAAGGTATAGTTTTCAATCTCAGCCTCATGAGCAACACATTGTACAGTATAATCTTCAGTGTTCTTCCTAATGGTATGGTTAAGCAAATCGATACGCTCACTTAAGGTTTTTATCATTTTTTCTAGGCGAGCACTCTTCCTAACCATTTTAGTGTATAACTCATGTAAATCAGGCAGATCATCATCAGACTCCCTATGTGCATCGTGTGAAGTGTCCCTAATATTTTTGATAGGTTCTTTACTCAGGCACGCGTTCAATTCGTCATCAACATTATCACTTTGACTCACACACAATCTTTCAGGAGTAATAGGAACAAAATTATCAGTAATATCATTAACAACATCAACAGGCATAGCAGGTTCATGAGCAGGTAAGCATGCATCATCATTATATACTATCTTAGCAAAGAAAGACATGCAGTACTCATTTATCTCGATTGACTCTATTTCATCTTCATCAGAATCACTATAGTCGTCCCATGTGTTACATATATTGGCATTGTTATTGTTATTAAGACTAGTTGGGCATTTACTAGCATAGTGACCTAGTTTACCACAACGGTGACATTCAACATCTTTTATATCAGGTTTAGGTCTATTGGGGTCATAGTTCTTCCTATTGTCATAAGTGTGTTTGGTATTGTTTTTGTCATGAGGTTTGTGAAATTGATTACCTTGATAATTTGATTTGCCTTGTTTGGAGGCTACAACATTTCTAAATTTTAATATCTTTTTGAAATGCTTACTCATAAGAGCCATTTCATTGTCAAGGTTTTACAAATCACCGTTTTCAAGACAGTCAGTGTCAAAAGCTAGAGTGCTCAATTTAGGCACTGGCAATTTAGATGAAAACAAAACATTTGAACTAGAGGCTTTATTAGTCCGTCTGGTCAATTGCTTCTTGAAGTCTAGTTCCAATTCTACAGTCCTCAGTTTACTGCTAAATAATTCAGGAGTCATATTAAGGTCATTCATTTCTTCAATGTCATATCTCTTGTTGTCAAATTTAGATGGTAATGACCTCAGAATGTTTGAAACAATTTCCTTTCTACTGGAAGTTATCCCATTGGCATGAAGTTTTGTAAAAATATCAGTTAACCTTATGTATAAGTCGTCAAATGATTCATTGTCATTCATAATCAGGGTGTTATATTGCTGGATGAGCATTTAAGTTTTTCCAACTTTGACACGTTCATCACCCTCATGAGTAATGACTAACATGTCCCATGCTTCTTTGGAAGTAAAACATATGTATATTATTTTGAATTCGTGTTCGTTAATGGACATAAAAATGACATTATTTCCTTTGTTATTATCTACAGATGCTTTTTTCTCTTCCTTAATAAATTCACTGAGAAGTTTCTTAATTCTTGTTGGATCAGTGGTAAAAGTAGGTTTAGTAGGATGTTCAAACCCTGCTTCAATCATTTCCCAGACCTCATGACCAAGGGTTCCTTGAATGAAAGAAGTCATTCGTACTTTCCAGTATAAAAAATTATTTCCACCAAAGAGTGGTGGTCTGGATAGGTTACCTAACTTCTCAAATCTTTCTTCCATATTCAGAAATTTATCAGAAATAAATTTCGAAAATAATTTCTCAAGTTTCAGGATCACAAAAGGTGTTCCTGCTCTGATACGAGTTGAATAAAGCTTTAATACTAAAAGCTTGTTTACAAGGTTAATAAAAAACTCTTATAAATTGTGTAAACTCCGAATAAACTTTTTGGGAAAAACTCTTTTCGAAAAGCACAAGATGTGTTGTAAAGCGTTTCTGAATGTATGGTTTAGATTTGATAATTAATTACCTTTATTTTTAAATTTTAATAAACATCTGCTAAAGTTACCATGCGGTCCCAATCACAACAACAGTTAAGAACATTCAAAGAAATATACACAAGAATTTTTAACGAGGTAAAACCCTTAATCGAGGGAAACATCCACGGTGCCCTCTACGACATAAAATAAAAATTCACTAGAATAAAGAATCAAGTTACAGCACTTAAGCAAACACACAAGCATCCTAAATCTAAGTTCAGAATTATACCTATTTGAGCTAATCCACTCCAAAGGTTTCTGACTAGAACTTGATCTCTTATTTGTTGCTCCTTTGACTTTTCCTTGACCTCCTTCTCTCTGAATTCATATTTCGGCAACTCTTTCAATTTTTAAGTCTAAAACAAACCACCGTGTCTAAGTGTTTGTATGAGAAGTGTTTGTGATTTGCACTATATGAAAATGTGCAACTCACCCTCACACATTTATATATACAGCCGATCCTATCAAATTACAATCAGATCTAGAATGAATAGGATATTTCTAAGTTTGTATATTACAAATCAAGACTTCTTGATCTTTCTATAAATCCACAGATCTCAAGGATACCTTGCTCAGTAGACGACCAAGGTCTTAAACAATTTCAGTATTTTGAAAATATTTTTGAAACTGTAAACCTCCAATTGAGATCCAAACTAGACTAGAAGTCTTTATCATAAAAACAGAATCAGAAATAACATGTAGAAATTGATTCAAACGATTTTGTAAAAGAAACTTCTAAACCAAGAACATATCTAGAAGAGCAACCTTGCTTTCAAAAATAGCCAAGGTCCTATGTGTCTCTTTTTATTTTTGAACACGTTTATTTCATAAAATGTGAAATAAAACCAAGAAACACAAATTCTCTTAAGGATCTGGTTTTTCTTGAAACCCTAGAAGTTTATTTTTCAAAAACTTTGGAATCAAGTGGATCTAAAGATAGGGATCCAAAAAAAGAACTGAAAAATGGCGTGTGATGTTCTCTTCAGAAAATCTCAAGTTTCAATATATGAAACTTGCTATTTTCTCAGAGAGGTGTTTTGAGAAAGACTAAATTCGAAAGCGGTCTTCTATAAAACGTCAACGCAACTACCAGAAACCCTAAATTAGTTCTAACTCTCGTGGTTTTTGGTTTCTGGTAAAAGTGGTTGAGGTTTAACACTATTTAGGTTGAAGGGATTCACTCAGAGGTGATGAAGGACGAAGATAGATGGTTCTTCTTCCTTTCTCTATTTATTTTCTGTTTGGTTTCTTCCCTTTCTCTCTCTTCTCTATCTTATTTTGTCTCTGGGATGATCTGAACAAAAGTCTCAAAATGCTGAGGGTAAGTAATGTTTTATCGTAGGTGAAGGAAGGATCTGGAACTTCTATTATAATCAAGGGATGAGATTAAGTCATACAGTTTGACTAAAGATCCAATGGTTTATAACGAAGCGGTGAAATGAACGAATCTCATTGGATGAGAGTTAAGCACTCGGATTATAACCGAACACTTGCAGGCCGTTGATAAAACTAATCCAAGGGTTGAGATTGGAAATCGAACTTATGGCTATGAGAAAGCACAAATCCACCTTTTTAGCTACCAACACGTGTGTGGTTATGATGAAAGCAAAACACGTGTTTATAAAATAATTACAAAGACACCTTGAAGTCTCTAGCGCTTTTATATTCTACCCAGGTTAACTTTCAGCGAATAAAATAACTTTCAGAAATTTAAATTTCAACCGCAACACTTTTAAAACCAAGTTTTAATTAATTGAAAAGTTATTTAAAATTGTATAAAATGTTTTATATTAAATTAAATTGATTTTGAAAGGTATTAAAGTGTTGTAAAACCATTAATGCAAATATGGATATGTAAGATGCCGTGAAAGTGTCATATTAGTGGTTTTAAGGTTAGAAATAAATTCCTTTTTAGGATTGCATTGAATTTGATTGCTTCTTCTTCTTTCTTTTCTTGAACCTTTGGAAATGGAGCAACTCACAAAGACTAATCCTACTTTGATCAATATCCAAACTAGTTGGAACTCCTATATAGTGTAGACTCAAGCAAGTCAATTATATAGTGTGTTCTCAGAAATCTGCAATGATCACTCCGCAGAATAATCACGTAGACCGCGGCCTAGAGTCAGTCAGAACCGTAGCTCCAATTCAGGCCGGAAATACCCACGAGCACTCCCTATTGACACGTAGTCATCTTCAGACCAGTACTCCCCTCAAGAGCACCTAGATCAACAATAGATATTTTCTCTACAAGATAAACTTGACACAAAGATGTGTTATTGGGTTCCAAAACAACTCACATAAAGTATTGGGATCTTGTGAATTGAAAACAAAAGGGATTAAAGCCCTAAAAGAGAAGACAAACGTTTTATAGTAGCAATTTTCGTAAAACAGTAATCTTAGGTCTTTTGAACAAAAATGAAACTGGGAAAATCAATTTATTGAAAAACTTAAGGCGACAGCTCGCTCGAACAAAAAGGAAGCGTCGCTGGAACGAGAACACGTGTCATTTGAATGACTCTTCGCACGAAAGGGGATATCGTTTGAATGACCCATGTATGTCGCTCGAACGAGAAAAGTGAAATATAATATTTTAATCAGGTCCACCTCAACACTTAAAAAATATTTTTTAACGAAAAACTCCTCTCTAACACTTAATTTTTTTTTCATAAAAGTTATCCCAATATTTTAAGTGAACCATTAAGGACTTAAACACACAGCCTTACCAAAGTTAAACTTACGGAGACTTGAACGTTGAAAAACTTTGATATTCGGATCCATCTTGATGCATATGTGATCATGAACATTCTTCGACATTTGTAGCGGTATACGACGTACTCTAAAGGTAACAGACAATGTCCTTACAAATCTCCCTCTATGTCTCTACCTGTACAAAATAAAAAGATCCGAATTATCAAATTAAAATGCCTATACAAATCTAATACCCTCCCATGAACCCAAAACTGAAAAGGTACTAAACATGTAGGACTAAACTTTTCTTCAAAATCTTCAACTTCAAAACTTTAAGATTTTCTCATCAGGGTGTGCAACATCTGATCTTAAATCTTTATAACTACACACATGAGACAAAGCAAATACTTCCGTGACGCATCGAGTTTGAAATGATATAAGAATAAATCGATCAATAATCAAATCTCCCGCATAATGCAAAAACTTCCCCATAATTCATTCTCCCTTTTTTTATTTGTCCGAAATAGACAAGGAAACGAATAAACAAAATAAACATGGAGTTATCACGACAAAAATGCATAGAAATTATGGATCAAACTACGCTCATGCAAAGAGTAACCCAAAAGCTTCCGCAAACTATTTTTAATTTTTGAATTTTTTGATCAAAAAATGGAAAAATAATTTTACAAAAATCACACACCATGAATTTACATTAAGACAACCAAATCATGAAAATGGAATGAATGGGTGTGAACATATTCGATAGGCAAATCAGAGTAATCAAACATAGCATATATGCTCTGATACCAATTTGTAAAAGTGTGTCGTGCAATACTGATTTGAATAAATTCGTAAATTCTCAATTTAAACTTATTTACATGAAGTCAATTTTAAACCAAATAAAATCAGCCCTTGAACATGCAACTACGTGTGTGTGTGTGTGTCAAACCATCATATATAAAATTGCTAACTCGCAGATTTCAGAAAAAAATCATTTAGGATAAAACCTTTTTATTTCACTGTGTAAAATAAATCGCAACTTACATACACAATGAAATTTGCAATGATCACTCCGCAGAACAATCACATAGACCGCAGCCTAGAGTCAGCCAGAACCGTAGCTCCAATTCAGGCCAGGAATATCCACGAGCACTACCTATTGGCACATGGTCGTCTTCAGCCCAGTACTCCCCTCAAGAGCACCTAGATCAGTAATAGAGATTTTCTCTACAAGAGAAACTTAACACAAAGATGTGTTCTTGGGTTTCAAAATAACTCACATAAAGTATTGGGATGTTGTGATTTGAAAACAAAAGGGATTAAAGCCCTAAAAGAGAAGACAAATGTTTTTGCAGTAGCAGTTTTCATAAAACAGTAATCTCTGGTCTTTTGAACAAAAACGAAACTAGAAAAACTAATTTATAGAAAAACTTAAGGCGGCAGTTCGCTCGAACGAAAAGGAAGCGTCGCTCAAATAAGAACACGTGTCGTTTGAACGACTCTTCGCTCTACAGGGGATGTCGTTTGAACGAGAAAAGCGAAATGTAATATTTTAATCAGGTCCACCTCAGCACTTAAAAAATATTTTTTAAGGAAAAACTCCGCTCTAACACTTAGAAATTTTTTCATAAAAGTTATCCCAATATTCTAAGTGAACCTCTAAGGACTTAAAACACAACCTTACCAAAGTTAAACTTGTGGAGGCTTGAATGTTAAAAAACTTTGATGTTCGGATCCGTCTTCATGCATATGTGGTCTTGAACATTCTTCGACGTGTGTAGCGGTATATGACATACTCTAAAGGTAATGAACGATGTCCTTACAAATCCCCCCATATGTCTATGCCGGTACAAAATAAAAACATTCGAATTATCAAATAAAAATGCTTATTCAAATTTAATACCCTCCCATGAACCCAAAACTGAAAAGATACTAAACATGTAGGACTAAAATTTTTCTTCAAAATCTTCAACTTCAAAACTTTAAGCTTTTCTCATTAGGGTGTGCAACATCTGATCTTCAATCTTTATACCTACACACATGAGACAAAGCAAATACCTCCGTGATGCATCGAGTTTGAAACGATATAAGAATAAATCAAGCAATAATCAAATCTCCCCCATAATGTAAAAACTCCCCCATAATTCGTTCTCCCCCTCTTTATTTGGCCGAAATAGACATGGAAATGAATAAACAAAATAAACATGGAGTTGTCACGATAAAAATACATAGCAATTATGGATCAAACTACGCTCATGCAAAGAGTAACCCAAAAGTTTCCACAAAGTATTTTTCATTTTTCAATTTTTCATACAAAAAATGCAAAAATAATATTACAAAAATCACACACCATGAATTTACACTAAGACAACCAAATCATGGAAATGGAATGAATGGGTGTGAGCATATTCGATAGGCAAATCAAAGCATTCAAACATAACATATGTGCTCTGATACCAATTTGTAAAAGTGTGAGTGCGATACTGATTTGAATAAATTCGCAAATTCCCAATTTAAACTTATTTAACTGAAGTCAATTTTAAACCAAATAAAATCAGCCCTTAAACATGCAACTACGTGTGTGTATGTCAAACCATCAAAATAAAATTGCTAACTCGCAGATTTCAGAAAAAAAATCATTTAGGATAAAACCTTTTTATTTCACTGTGTAAAATAAATTGCAACTTACATACACAATGAAATTTGCAATGATCACTCTGCAGAACAATCACATAGATTGCTGCCTAGAGTTAGCCATAACCGCAACTCCAATTCAGTCCAGGAATAACCACGAGCACTCCCTATTGACACGTAGTCGTCTTTAGCCCATTACTCCCCTCAAGAGCACCTAGATCAGTAGTAGATATTTTCTCTATAAGAGAAACTTGATGCAAATATGTGTTCTTGGGTTCCAAAACAACTCACATAAACTATTGGGATCTTGTGAATTGAAAACAAAAGGGATTAGAGCCCTAAAAGGGAAGACAAACATTTCTGCAGTAGCAGTTTTCGTAAAACAATAATCTCAGGTATTCTGAACAAAAATGAAATTAGAAAAACCAATTTATAGAAAAACTTAAGCTGGCAGCTCGCTCGAACGAAAAGGCACCATCGCTCGAACGAGATCACGTGTCGTTTGAACGACACTTCGTGCGATAGGGAATGTTGTTTGAACGACCTCTATATGTCGCTCGAACGAGAGAAGCAAAATGTAATATTTTAATCGGGTCCGCCTCAACACTTAGAAAATATTTTTTGACGAAAAACTCCACTCTAACAATTAGAAAAAATTTCATAAAAATTATCCCAATATTCTAAGTGAACCATTAAGGACTTAAAATACCTCCTCACAAAAGTTAAACTTACGGAGGCTTAAATGTTAAAAAACTTTGATATTAGGATCCGTCTTGATGCATATGTGATCTTGAACATTCTTCGACGTCTGTAGCAGTATACGTAGGGGTGACAAAATGGGTCAACGGGTCGTGTTTTCAGATGACATGATAAGAAGCCAGCGGACCCGAACACGACACGACACGACACGATAGCGTATTTTTTTCTCAACCCGAAAACGACACGTTAAAAACACGACACGATACGACACGATAACACGATAAGTAAATACGGTTCGATTGGACACGATTAGACCCGACATAATACGCCATGATTAGACACAATTAGACCAGTTAGTGAGGAATTAAAAATATAGCCGGTCTAAATAGTGGGTTGATAATGGGTCTAAATGGGGTCAATAGTGGCTCTACATAGGATATATATATCGTGTTCTTAATTGGGTCACTATCGTGTCCTTATCGGGTCAATTTCGTGACAGAAATTGGACATGAACGTGACACGACCCGACGACCGGTTCAAAAATCCAGACCCAAACACGAAAGATCGTGTCAATTTCATTTCGTTTCGTGTCGTGTTATCGTTTCGTTCCCAAAATTGTTACCCCTAAGTATACGACATAGTCTAAAGGTAACGACAATGTCCTTACATATGGTTTTATAGGCCAAGCGACGTTTAGGATTTTGATCCTAATAATTGTGGTAGGTGGTTGTTGTATTTATAAATGAAATAACTAACATGTAAAATTCCAAGGTTTGAATGTACTTGGCCAATGTTGACTTAATAAATAGTGTAGTATATATAGTGTAGTATATAAGTGTACACGTGTAATTCTTTGGATAAAATGTTGTATATGTTTATTTTTTTTTATATTTACATGTACTTTTTAATATTGTGTGTGCACTTTAAGAATATTGGTTTAGTATATGTAAATAAAGCAAAATACACGCATAAAATTATAAAGTACAAGTAAAATTATGTAATGTTGTACGCATACTTTGCAGAGTTTGTGTGTACTTTGTGATTCCTTACTCGTTTTGGAGAAATATTGCAAAGTACACGCATATCATTACAAAATACACGTGAAATTTTGTTTACATTTTAAGTGAACTTTATAATGTTATGTGTGTACTTTGTGATTCTTTGTTTATTATGGGCAAACAAAGCAAAGCACACGCATAATACTACAAAGTACATGCATCATATGCTAGTACTTTACATGGTTTAATACATAGTGACACCATTTTTTTACTACATATTATCTGGAATTACATTGAATAAAAAATAAAAACAAACAAACAAACAAAAATTACAATCATTTGTTCTCCTATTAATAAAAAATTTCAAAAAAACCTTTACAATTATTCTTCCTCCTATTAACTAGCAGCGAATGAAAATTCACTAATTTAATATGCTCTTTGTTGGAACATTTTGTCATCTTCAAATGATGATTTGAGCGCAGTTCCTTTGGCAATTTGTTTCATGTAGTATATACAGAACACGCCATAGTCAACACTGAAATTAAAAAAAAAAAAATATATCGGTTAGCATAATGTGAATGAATTTTTTCGAAATGTGTCGTGACGAATTATGTGTGTATTTATTCAAGACAATGTGATCTTATCCATTACTTTTTCTCGTGCATTCATGATCTTTGATCAGGTCAAAATTGACATCATATCTCAAGAGCCGGTCTGCTATTGTTTTTTCATCGTTGGATAGTGCATCTTCAAATTCCACCCTTTCAAAGTATCATTTTATTTTACTTCTTTCACTTATTTGTGGAGTTTGGTCCTTCAATTCGTACAATTTTTCTTTGAAAGCAGAAAACTGTTAAGAGAAAAAACCAAGAGTATATATAAAATAAAAAAGTGCATTTAATGTAAATAAGTTTAGGGCATAACCATCATATTGGACTCGTTGTAGTATAATGAGGATTCACTGATTTCCAACGGGAGGAGAGAGTCCATATAGACAACTTTATTTTCTTGTTTGTGTATAATAACTAACAATATAAAATGTCATGCATTATCTCCTATTAAACGTCTCATGGGAATGAATAGAATATCAAAAATTCAAAAATGTATTTTTTATTTATTCCTTCTTCATTTTTTTTTATCATTATTTCAGACAACTTCCTGTTAAAAGTAATAGATTTGTTAGTAAGAAACAATATGATAGTATATATCTGATGGTGATGGACAAAACTTTAGGTTTTATTTTTCTTACCCAAGCTTAGAAGTTAAAAGTGTGCGTAGCTCGAAGCCCATTTTTCTTCATTTTCGTCTCCATTAAACGAGAGAAGCATTGAATTATCTGTTTCACAAATTTAAAAAGGTAAGGATATAAAGATAAAAATTTAAAGAATGTCCTATGTTAGATTACATACGTGGTTTGATATTTCTCCGCCTTTCAGCAATTCCTTAATATCGTCGGCGCAAACGAATGATGAGTCTTCTATTGTATAGAGACAACAGCTGAATTTCAAGACAGAAAATCATGTTAGAATAATAATTAAAACATGTATATAATATATGATCATTAAATAGTATGAGTGTACTTTTTAAATTTATGCGTATACTTAATAAAGTACACGCATGTAGTTCAGTGCAAAAATGCGTGTACTTTATAAAACCAATCATTTTCTTAAGTAAAAAATGCATTTATTTTATTGATAATGCGTGTACTTTATTATACTATGAATGTTCTTCATTTCAAAATGCGTGTACTTTATAAAAATATTAGATTATATAATATGGAGTTATAATTTAGAAAATTAACAGGCATCGTAATATTCATATATATACATAAGTGCATTATAGAATAAAAATAAGTGCATTTCAAAATAAAATTAAGTTGGTTTCAAAATAAACAAACAAAATATTTACCCCGTGTCCTTCTTTATTGTAAAATATTCTTTCAATTTATTTTGGGCTTCTTCTGTAAGGTATTTTGTAAATTTGTAGGTTTACTTCATCTAGTGCTATTGAAGAAGACTTGCCTTTATTGTTCTGCCCTTTTTTATGGCACAGTAGTATTACTTTCGGCGGTAATTTAGTGGGAGCTTCATTCGAAGGATTTTTAGTCTTATCTTCTTTTGACAAATCATTAATAAGTTGTGAATACACAAAATCATAATCCATCTTTTGCTTCCAATTTTCCCTTTCTTGGATTCTCGCATATATTGAGTTCTGAATCTTTATTTCTTCTTACTTTTAAGGGAGGACGTCAAATCTTCTATCTTTTGATTGAGAAGATGATTTGCTATTTCCTAGAGAAAACAAAATATCATGTTTAAATATTAACATACCATGAACCTTAATGGAACCGAAACAAATATAAAATAACAAGCGAATTTGTGGATTTATTATATTGATAATGCGTATACTTTATTAAACTATGTGTGTACTTTATAAAATAATAGATGATCATCATTAGAAAATGCGTGTACTTTATGAAATATGCGTGTACTCTCCATTATTTGCCAATAAACAACAAATTATACCTAAGTACACATAAATGTAAAAATAATTTCACGTGTACTTTGTAGTGATATGCATGTTCTTTATATTTTGTCCAAAGAACAAACAAGAATTCATTAAGTACATGCAAAGTTCACGTGTACTTTGTAGTGATATGCGTGTCCTTTATATTATATTCAAAGAATAAATAAGAATTCATTAATCACACGCATAAAATTACAAAGTATACGCAAAGTTCATGTGTACTTTGTAGTGATATGTGTGTACTTTATACTTTGACCAAAGAACAAACAAGGAATCCTAAAGTACACGCATAAAATTACAAAGTACAAATAAATTCACATAATAATTTTTAAGTAATACGTGTGTACTTAAGTAACCAATGTGACAATGCGTGTAACTTAACATAAATATGGATAAATTATTAGAAATATATTTATAATATCACCAAATTACCTACTCATTGAGTTTCGTAAAAACTTCATCTTTCTCATTTAAGAACCTTTGGTTGGATTTACACAAGTAGTTAATGCTTTGCTGAAGCTGATGTGCTATGATCCTCTGAGTTTCTAATGAATCTCTAGAAACATTCAAACTACTATTTACATTTGAATTTTCAAATTTGAGTTGGGCGTTATTTTCCTCCAACTTTTTTATTCGCTCACAGTCACTCTTCGTCGACTCTTCAAGTTTATTTTTCAACTCATTATTTAAAGAAATTTGTTGGGCCTTATCCTCCTCCAACTTTTTTATTTATCTGGTGATGTTATCTTTCAACTCTTGAAGCTGAAGTTTCAATAGTGTATTGAAAAGTTCCTTATCCTGCCCTAACTTATTAAGATTCTCTGTAGCACGAACCATTGCTTCATTAATTTCTTTGAGTTGGGTATCTCTCTACTCCCACATCAATTTCATCCCAACATTCTCTTCAGTTATTTTTCT
The DNA here is from genome assembly GCA_949130495.1 of Sambucus nigra. Classification (NCBI taxonomy): domain Eukaryota; kingdom Viridiplantae; phylum Streptophyta; class Magnoliopsida; order Dipsacales; family Adoxaceae; genus Sambucus; species Sambucus nigra. The sequence goes on along the minus strand of OX422222.1, from coordinate 355,484,932 downwards.
TACATTTTCAGCCAATTTGACTAAATGAGCTTTCTTTTTAGACTTTGCCACTACTTCGTTTAATGGAATTTCCCAATTAGATTCCGATGAAGAACTTGTAACTCGTGATGGTTCTGCTTCTGCTTCTGGTTTGGGTTTCAATATCCCCAAATCGAAATTGGGCATGTCATCATTTTCACCTTTTTCTTCCTTAGTATTTGAGACTTCCTTCTTCAAAGAAGCTTTATTGATCTTATTTTCATTCATCAATTCTTTTAATGCTCCCAAGCTCCACCGAAGAAATCTTGGTTCCTTGTCCTTCTTCCCCTCGATAGGATTGATAACATTAAACTTTTTGCATACCCAATTCTGTTAAAATGAAATAAAAAGTATAATTTATACTATTTAAACCAATTAATATGATTAACAATGTATAGATTGTTAAAGTACACGCATAATACATAAAGTAAACGCAAACTGTAATGAAATTTTATTTTATATGTGCGTGTGCTTTATGTATTATGTGTGTACTTTAATAAAATACGCGCATGATTTATAAAGTACATGCACATACCAAATGATTTATATTGACTACAATGTGCATGTACTTATGTATTATGTATGTACTTTAACAAGATACACATGTGATTTATAAAGTACACGCACATACCAAATGATTTGTATTGATTGCAATGTGCGTGTACTTTATGAAATATGCGTGTACTTTAACAAAGTACTCGCATGATTTATAAAATACACGGCCATTGAAGATGATTTGTATTGACTGCAGTGTGCGTTTAATTTATAAAATATGCGTGTACTTTAATAAAGTACACATATGATTTATAAAGTACATGCACATTGAAGATGATTTGTATTAATTGCAATGTGCGTGCACTTTATAAAATATTCGTGTACTTTAAAATTGAAATATGTTAAATGACTTTTTCTCACCAATAATGATATAGTGCATCTAGTGGTTGTGTTGGACTTGGATTCGACCATTTTATTGAGAGAGTATATAAGAAAGTTGTGGACGGCAGAAGCCCAATCATATGTAATCATGTCATCGATATTGTCAATGTATAGTGTGAAAAATTCTCCTATTGTGAAGTTTGAGTTGGAAAAAAATAACATCATCATGAAGTGGAGAGAAACAAGTTTTACAAAATCTTTCCTACCTTCGTCGGTATCAAGCTCAACCAACGTCTTCAATCCCTTTGTAATATCTAATTTTCCAATATTTTTATCGACCTTGAAGTAGCGGCTGAGAAATTCAGGTTTAAGGGCATATTGATCCATTCTCTCTTTCACTTCAATTTTCTTTTGTCCCTTAATTATTGGGATCCCAAAATTTTGACTTATATCGTTGGGGCTTATTTAGGCATCGCTAATCATCTTAAAACACTTTCTATTTTTTTATAGAGCTCGACAATGGTGAGAATATTTTTATCACTCTTTTTATGATCTCCCTCTACTGCTTCACCGTTGTAGTAGGTATTGAATAAGTTCCATAGAGGCGTCTTCTTAAGAAGCTCAAAGTGCTTCTCATTCATTTTGACGCGAATATTAGGCAAATCATGATGAAAGCTCAAGACATTCGACCTATATTGGTCATTTTTATGAACTGGCCTTGTTGACGTCTTCATATTCTTTTTATCTCCTTTTATTGGCCTCTTCGGACCACTCTTATCAGTAATTTCCTTTTCGGGATTCTTTTCCTTCTGCGACCTTGTCTTCAAAGTCATTTCTATAAAGTCAACGCATCAAATTTAAAGTAAAAGCATATATATTAAATTGCACTCATAGAGAAATAAAGTAGACGCATAAAACATAAAGTATATGGATTTTGTACTGAAGAACAAATATATTTAAATAGAGTACATGAATTTTTAATAAAAGTACATACAACATTCTCTTAACACTTCATACAATCTCAACAAAATACAAGAAATACGTAATACAAAATATCAAAAAATAAATTCCCTATCGTTCTTTACATGGTAATACCTAAGACATACTGTTTGACAAGTTATAAACCAAGATTACATGTTCGTAACATATTCAGAAAATTAGTGATACAATAGATCCATGCTAAACGCGCTAGCCTTTTCAAAACCTCTTAAGCAATACTGCTCAACTCATTTTGCTAAATCCTTCACTTTCGATTCACTTACTTGAAGCTTTTGTACATCAAAAGTTCACTTAATGTCTTCAAAGTAGTAGTAAAAACCAAGTAACTTTTTTGCTCTATCATTGATGCGAAGTAGAAAATGAATTATGTCATCATAAGTAGTATTGACTATTAATGTGAAAGCTTTTTTAATTGTTATGATTTTTAAAGGTGTACACAAAAGTTTTGTAGTTGAACATGCTTGATGGTATGATTCCTAAACAGTAACACCACCAAAATACTTCTTACAAATAGTGGGATATCATTCAAATACCCCTGGCGCGGGCCACAATAACATAGGATTTATTAAATATGGAGACGACATATATATTCCATAAAGTGCACGCATAAGACATAAAGTACACGCATAATTGATTGTACAAAATCAATCTCAATGTGCGTGTACTTTTTATAATTGGGTGTATTTTATGAAAGTACACGCATAATTGATTGAACAAAGTCATTTTCTATGTGCATGTACTTTATGTATTATGCGTGTACTTTATGAAAATACACGCATAATACCTAGAGTACGCTCATATAGAATTGGACCAAATCAATTTCAATGTGTGTGTACTTTATTAATTTGAGTGTATTGTTAGAAAGTAAACGCAAATTAATAAACTACACGCACATTATAACTGATTTGGTTCAATCCAATATTACCACAATAATATACGAACTATTAAATGTTGCTCGATCGGACCATAATTAATACGACGTATGAAAATACATAGTGCTTGTATATACTCCCCAGTCCTTAATAAATTCCGCTGAAACATACCACGATTAATATAGGAGGTACGATAATACACAGAGCATGTATATATTCGCAATCCTAAATAAATGCCGCTGGCGCGGACCACAATTAATATAGGCCTATGCAAATTCAAAGTGTATATACATATTCCAATCATGTATATATTCCCAGTCATTAATAAATGATGTATACAGGAGGAAATATATAGTGATGAAATACATAAATGTTCAGTCCTCAACATGCAAAAAGTGTGTTTTGCATTTAAAATCAGGACAACAAATGTATAAGCTAGATTCATATTGAATTTTTTCATATCATCAACAAACACAAAGTGTTTCTTCAGTTCATGTATACTGTCTACAAATTTATACATATGAGAACATAAAATAAATAATAAAATAAGGAAAAATTTATATAAAACCTAAGGACACAAAAATAGTACATGGAATACATAACATAACACTCAAAATACAAGGACTAGCAGTTGATATCAGAAATATAATGCTAAGAACACAACATATACAGAGTGTACGGTATAATCTTAAGAACAAAACTTAAGAACACAATATTACATTTAACTCACAATAAATTACATCAAATACATATATATGAGCGTATTTATACCTATTAGTGTTGTTTGAAAGAATTTGATTAAGAATGTTAATCGTTTGTTAGAACTTCCACGATTAGGGTTTTGATCGCTTGAATTTCTGTGAAGTGTGTTTGTTTTGGAGTTTAATGGTATATATATGTTGTTGTTGGACCAAAGTTCGTTTGAGAATGAGAATCATTTTGGGATTTTGATCGAAGAGACAGTACGGTTAAGGTTTTGATCGAAGAGACAATACAATCATTTTGGCACTTGAAATTCTGTGAAGTGTTTTTTTTCAATCCGAGGGTATTTATATGTTGGACCTAATCGTTTAAAATTTATTGGGCCTGGATTTAGAGTTGAAAATTATTAGTCCAAGGACTCGATAATAAAATCCCCTTATTAATTTGGGGCATTTTTATTTAAACCCCCTCTTCTTTCTACACACCCCTAAAATGTTTTAAGAGTTTAACTACAGTGGGGGTTAT